>JAPDNY010000001.1:228334927-229558637 GCA_029375565.1 Gekko gecko | reverse complement strand
GGCACCACTTACCCGAGTGGTGTTTTCCATGATTCTCCGTTTCAAGCCGCACTTTCCGCTGTCTGATCGCTCGTCTCGGTCGAGCCACTTCCGGGAGCCTCTACCCCCCCTCCCCTCCGAAAAGCTGCCGCGGAAGCCTCAGGCTTCCGCTTTTCGTCCGCCATTTTTTTAATGCATCGGCGGTATGCGCATGAGCGGAGCTCCGCTCCTACGTTAATAAGACCAGCATTTAAACAGTGCCTGGTTTTAGTATTTAGACGAGTTTGGGATCTCAAAGAGGCCATTTTTGGGTCAAAAGTTTAAAGGGAAGTGTTTTGTTGAAGGGGTTCGATTGAAGTGGAAATAGTGCCATAGTAACACAGCTATCTATCTTGTGCCGGAACTCATTTCACATGTTCACTGCAGGGCATGCTTTTGGCGGGAAAGTGACACTCCTCAAAAATGTCTGGTGTGAGAGGGACATCCTGGAGGCGCGGGGAGACCCTGGAGCTCCTAGCTCTCTGGGGGGATGCTAAAATCCAGGAGGAGCTTAAATGTTCCTCTAGGAACATTGAGATTTTTAGGGAGATCGCAAAAGGGATGGCTGCAAAGGGGTTCAGGCGAAGTGCTGAGGAGTGCCGCACTAAGACTAAAAGCCTTCGCCTGAAATTCAAGCAGGTGGTGGCTGACAACCAACAGTCTGGTACCTCAGCACACACCTGCCCCTTCTACGAGGAGCTGAGTCACATTTTACAGGGGAGTGTCAGTGTGACAGGGAGGAGGCTGTCACACAGCTTCCAAGAGGAGACAGCTCCTAGCACCAGCCACCAGGGCCTCCCTCCCTCCCCTGAAGCCTCCCTTGATCTTTTCCCCCTGGAACAAGAGGGAGCAGGCAACTCATGTGGCAAGTATATATCTGGGTCCATATACAATTGTGAGAGGAATCCACCACCAAGTCACAAAGCAGCCCACCCCACACTCTCCAGTCCTTGCCCTCTGGTGACTGAGGTAATCTCAGTGATGTGGACTGTTCTCATAATACTACAGTAGGGGCATTTTGGCTACCAGAACATGTAGCTATTCTCCAAGTACAATCAGGCCTGTGGAAATTTTGAAATACCTCAACCTGGCAGTATGCCATGGTACCCCCCCCCCAGAAATATTACCATGGGTGTGTTCAGACGGCATGGTGGGATTGCTCACGATTTGACTCCTCATCCTTCCCCATTCTTCCTATTGCTCCAGCCACCTGTATCTCAGGAATGGCTGTGTGGTTGCCTGTAATAACTGTGATTCCTGCGTAGCACAGCAGGCAGTTCACCCAACCTGGTCAATTGACATCAGGCTCCATTTTCTGTCCATTCCAGAAGGAGACAGCCCCCTGTCACAGGCAGAGGAAGGGGCCGAAGATGATGGTGAGGTGAATATGGAGGCTTTCTCACCTCAGGAAGGTGGGTGAGACCAGCTCTCAGAGGATGACTTCCACTATGGTTTATTCCTGTCCATACCACTTCACATAATCAACCCCCTCCACCACCCAAAGATCTCACCCTGCCACTTCCCCCTGAGTGTTTACTGGCACATGTGCATTTCAGAACAGTAGAACATAAGAGAAGCCAATGTTGGATCAGGCCAATGGCCCATCCAGTCCAACACTCTGTCACACAGCGGCCAAAATATACCAGGTGCCATCAGGAGGTCCACCAGTGGGGCCAGGACACTAGAAGCCCTCCCACTGCTGCCCCCCTCCCAGTACCAAGAATAGAGTGCATCACCTGCCCCAGACCACATGAGTCACACAGCCATTAGTGTCTTTTGCGTAACGCTCCTTTTCTCACCTGTACACCACAGGCACATCTGCATCCTCCCAGCCAGAGGCACGTGGGAGCCAAACCCACAGTAACCCAACAGGTAAGCCTGAACCCTTGAACCCCAGGAGCTGCGGCATAGCAGGGCATGAGAAGGTGGTGAATGGAGACTACAGCTGCTGCAGGTCAACCACTCCCCATCACATCTTTCCCTTTTTTTCCTCCCAACCACAGATTTTCCACCCGGAGTCATCCTGGGTGAACTCTCACCAAAATCCCGCCTGGCCTTTATACGGGCAAGGACCAAAAGAGTTTCAGCGGTGCAGAAGGTAGGGGAGGAGATGCTCCAGCAGTCTAGACAGCACCGAGAGGCGCTGCTGGAGGCAGGCAGACGAGAGCACGAGGAGTTCATGGCTCTGATGACCGCCTCCCTTGAGCAGGAGAGGCAGTCCAACGATGCCCTGTGTGGGATCTTACAGGGTGCACTGGCTGCACTCACTCATCTCACTAGGACCATCAGCGGAGAGAGTGCAAGTGCCACCACACCACGTCATCCAGGTGGCAACTCATCCACTCCTGACACTGGCCATGGATTCAGGAAGAAGCGGGACAAGAGACCCAGAGAACCGTATTCCCCTTAGTGTTCTGCAAGACACTGGCATAAACTGGTCCACTTGTGTTACAGGGGGCAATGTCTCAGCAGAGATAACATAAATACCTGAGATCAGTGCCCTCTGTGAGTGCCCCAAGGAAACCGGTCGCAGCCACATGGGATCAGTGCTCAGAAGATTCTTCCCACTGTGCGGCTGTCAGTAGTTGACGTTAAATAGTTCTGGTATGCCAGTGTAAAACCTACATGTATTTAAGTTTATCTTCACACATGTAAGTGTGTGTTGCTGTTTTTTCTTTTCTTTTTTTGCCGTGTTGTCTGCCTGCTTTGCCAAGCTAGCCTCTGCCCTCAGAGCTGCTGTCTTTTAGGCACTGAGTACGGGGATGCAGTGCCAGAAGCAAACCAGGCATAACAGCGACCCTGTTTTGAAAAATGTAACTTTATAAAGAACTTTGTAAAACAGTAAACAAATAAAACAGTGCAAACTCAACAGGAACACAACAACAACACAAACAAACAGACTACTCCCCCTCTTCCCCAGCTTCCTCCTCACTCTCCTCGGACTCCTGCTCCTCTGCCTGCGCTGCCACCGCTGCAGTGAGCCTGAGGCCTTGGAACTCCCTGCGGAGTCTCAGCATTGCCCGCTCCACAACTTCAATTCGGCGTGTATGTCCATCCTCTGAAATGACAAGTACGTGCTCAGCATTAACACCGTTATGCACAAGGGAGTCCTAGACACCCACATGACCCCCTATCCACTGTGACTGTGAACTTGGTAGGATGCTCAAAGGGACATCTGAAAGCCACCTTACAGTGTGTTCTCCCTGGCCTAGGGACTCAGTGGCCAGTGTACCTGACCCAGGACATACCCTGATTGCACAATGACCAGGATGGATCCTGCTCCTCAACTGAGCAACCTTCCCTGTGCACTATTCTAGACACAGGCATTGCCTCTTCCCTAGCCAACACCATTTTGGGGCTGCTCCCTCCAGTGCTCCCCCACTGACCCACAACAATATTGCTTCCCTCCCTCCAACAAAATACACACACTCAGTTGTCACTGAGGCCTCTTGAGGACAACGGCATTTCAAACAAACTGTGGGCGAGAAGCAGCCTCCTTTGCACTGCAGCCAGACCATCCAAAAGAGCCAGGTCTGAACTCCTGACGTTTCCCACAGAGTGCTCACCAGGGGAGAAGTGATGTCCAACACTGGTGCTGGTTCTCACTACACGGGAAGCCACTTAACACAAACTTACAGGATTCCAAAGGCAGGGGCAGGGGGGCTCTGACCTTCCCAGTAAACCGCAGTGTTGTGTTGTGTTGTTATGGTTGTTGTTATTGCAGTTGTCAGTTTTTTAGGTTCACCACAGCAGTGGTAGCTGTTCAATAAAATATGTGCTGCTACCTGCCTGTGTGCCCTGGATGTCTCTCATATTCCTACTGTTGATCACAGGACTGGGCCCGAAAGGATACTCACGGGTCTGCCGAATTGTATCCACAGTCGCCCTGAGCAGCTCCATGCTGACCTGGAGCTGTTCAAGGGTGGCCTGCATCAGCTCCAGCCGCTCTTCCTGAGTAGGGGGAGGGGCCTCCGCTGCCACGAAGCTCGTCTCACCAACTGCTGTGAGAGAATGGGTAGCCCTTAGCATGTGCAAAGCTATTCCCTGGCAAGACAAGCAATGGCTCTTGCTCTTACCACTTGGGGACTCAGAGGTGGCCTCTGGTGCAGCTTCCTGACCCCCTGACTGGGCGGAGGTCGTCTCCTGTGTGTCAACTGACCCTGAAATGAGTGGTTGAAAATCAAAGGTTAATAGGGTCAGGCAAACGTACACACTTCCTCAGTCAGGCACTAAGGTTTACATCCCAGTATAGTTACCACTCCAGGCACTGATCCTTGTGCATGGACAGATGACTTCCCAATAATACATCTAAATTTACCTCTATCGCTCACCACAGGGGATCCTGCGGTCTGCACCGCCACGCTCACATATAGTCCTGTTGAAAATGACACAGGAGAAAATATGCTTATTATATGTTTTGCTGTGTTCTCTCAGCCAGGTCCCCCCTTTTACTCCTCTATGGTGCTCTAATCTCCTGAGGACCCACTTACACTTCTCCTAGGGTGCAAGGCTAAGCCAACTGTGCTTTCCCAATCTAGACCCAGACATCCATCAAACTCCATGGTTCTGTCATGTGGGTCATGGAAAACCTCAGAAGACCACGCTACTCTGACCTTGTGGTAGGGATTCCAATTCAACCTAACCTGTAACCATTGCTCCCTCTCAGCAGAGGAATCTGTGAGCTGGAGGCCATAGAACTGCAATCCTGCTAACAGCAGTTCAGTTTAGAGGGAACACTGGCTGCAACTGGTATGGAGAAGACAGATATCCACCGGCAACAACCTCCCAGATCTGCAGTGATCTGTCAAATGGCGTGCATTGCCAGAGTACACTAGCGGACACCCCCCCCCCCGAAACGTTTCCCTTCCTTTTCTGCTTGTGATTATTTTCTTAGAAAGTTGGTTCCTTTTACACGGAGAGAAAAAGGGAGTGATGCTACAGCCACTCCCCCTACCTGTGCAATGTGTGCTATATTTGCTTACCGGATGCATTCCCCCTTTCAGGAGAGGATCCTGGGGAGTCTTGTAGTGCTGCCTGCCGACAGCTCCGTTTCGGCCGGTAGGATTCTATGGGAAACGGGAAGGGAAAAGTTGGTGGGGCATGTAAGTGACAACTAATGGTGCACTCCAGTATAAGGGGGGCGCATTGTACTCACTGGCAGGTCTCCGCTTCTCCCAGCTGGGGTTGCCCGCTTGATCCCACAGTCTGCGGAGCAGATTAAACCTGGGTGGCCGGCTGCTGACAGGGGGTATCCCCCCATAGTACTCTAGTGCCTCAAAAAACGCGGCTTTGTCCCTTTTGAATTTGGCGCGACATTGAGCCGCGCTTCTGGGGTGGCCTGCCTCAGTCAGAGCAGTGGCCACCTCCTCAAATATGCTGAGAGTTTCTAAGTGGGTGCTTGTCATCACCCTGTCACCATAGTTCTTCTCCCAGAGGAAAATCAACATGA
Source organism: Gekko gecko (assembly GCA_029375565.1). Classification (NCBI taxonomy): domain Eukaryota; kingdom Metazoa; phylum Chordata; class Lepidosauria; order Squamata; family Gekkonidae; genus Gekko; species Gekko gecko. The sequence goes on along the minus strand of JAPDNY010000001.1, from coordinate 229,553,170 downwards.
GTTCTAGCTCATCCTCTTGCCAGAACACACCCTTTTGCGGTGAGGCAGCCATCCCTACACGAAGTTCAAGCAAGAGTGTTGGTGCGCATGTACGCTTGGGTAGAGAAGCGCGCGAACGTCCAATCAATCGTGTACTTCTTCTGAATGAATGTCAGGGATTGGGGGGTGGATTTCGAAGATTTTTTTGACGCTTCCCTGGAGCCAATTGGCTACTTTGGGACTCTGGAACTCAAACTGTCCTGGGGGGGGTGGAAGTTTTTGGAGAGATCAAGGAGAAGTCTTTGGAGGCACATATTAGTTATAACAGTTTATGGGCTGACTTTGCAAAACTTCCAGAAGTGTCCCCAATTGTCCCTGGGATAGTGGCCACAGTGGTAGACCACTGTACTTCTCCACAGAAGTGTCCACCCTTGGGTCGATTACTATCAAACCCCCCCCCCGCGCGTTGATTACCGAGGTCTAAATTTCAAGCGTTACTTTGCTCATGCGCACTTACGCCCCGCGCCCAAAACTTTTTACAATGGCGGCAGCGAGGCGTTTGGGCGTGTTTTGGCAGGAGGAGGAGGTGGAGAGCCTCCTGGAACTCCTGCATGACATGGGTGCTGGGCCGATGGTCATGCCCAGCACCCACATGCCCACAATGGCTATTTTCAGAAGGGTAGCCAGGCGCCTTACTGCTCAGGGCTACCTCAGGTCCGGCTCACAATGCCGGGCAAAATTCAAAAGGGTTAAGGGGGCATTCTTCGATGCACTGGAAGACTGGGAGGGCTTCCCCCCCAGGAGTCACCGGCCTCCCCACTTCCATCCCATGGCACGTCTGTGGGCACAGGCGGGGAGACCAAGCTGGACTGAAAGAAGAGCCCCATGTAAGTCTTTAAGTTTCTTCCGCCTCTTCTACTCCCCCTTTTCCAGTGCACCCTTGGCAACCTCAGTGCAAGGAGGGTATGTTTTCCCTACCTAGGAGGAAATGTATCCCAAAACCAGGTCTGCTGACAGACACTGCAGCTGTGGGGACATAAATTTCTCTAAGGGATTTGGCCAGTGGCATATAGGGGGTAATGTTTACTTCCTTTGGTGAGATATGTTAGGTACATTAAGCCTTACTTGACTGTCATTAATTCCCCCAAAAACCAGGTTTTGATTTAGTGTACCTTATTTAGTTGCTTGTAACATCTTCACATGTACAAGGAAAAGAAATGCATGTCTGATTGGTCCAGCAATAACTGCCATCCACATCTTAACCAATACACTTTTCTCTCTTTAGACACACCTCGAGTACGGAGAAGGGGATGGTCCCAGAGAGCCCGGGTACTCATGCCCACCTCCTCCTCTGAGGATGCAGCCATAGAGGATCCGGGGCAAGGACCATCTGCAGGTGAGTGAGCCTTTTGTGATTACATCCTTCACACACACACCCATTCATTTATGTGACTACTGAAGTGACAGCTAATCCCTTCTCCAACCCCCCACCCCGGCCACTGGTAAACCGTGACCTGAACAAATCTCCCCCTCCTTTTCCTGTGGCCGGACCCTCCCAGCCACCGATGGAGAACCTGACTCTTTCCTCTGGGGACACTGGAGCGGGTGAGGGGACGATATGAATAAACCACTGACTGCAAATCCCAAATCTGACATTGAGCTGAAGTTAAATGTTTCCCCCTGCAGGGACCACCTCTCCTCTCCCATCAATCGAAGGTGAGCCACAGCAGGATGTGCAACCGCCTGGAGATGTGGTGGTGGTGGTGCCTTCGGGGGACACCGGAGAGGGTGAGTGGAGAGTGTCACTCCAGTTGTTCTTGAATGGCTGCTAGATTTCCCACACCCCTTGATTTGGAGATATTTCTGCAAATTCGAAGCAGACCAAAATGCCCAGCATCTGCTATGGTAGAGGGCACACATTGCAGACAGCTGTCTGTCCACACGTCGTGCATTGGGAATAATTTGTGTTGAGCGACCACAGTGGCTGTTGTTGTTTGGAAGTGGGAGGTTACGGTGCATATGGAGCTGCAGTGCTGATGGAAACAGCAACTTGCGAGGCCACAGTGCCACATTTACGGTACCTCTGTAAGTACTCACACAGGTCTACTGCTGTTTGGAGAAAGCTCGTTGGACCACAACCTCAAACAAACTGTGTGCATTTCAGATCTGACGACTGAGGAGCAGGAACAGGGGCCGGGTGGCGGAGAACCCATCCGGGTTATTTCCTCTGCAGATTCGGCTGCAGGTAAGATTATCCTCAGGCTGCCCTATGGGGAATGTACTTCTTGCTCTGATGATGAGCTGTACCTTATTGCCCATAGGTCAAGCGGTGTCACCCCAGGCTGCCGTGGCTGCGGAGGTAGTGAGGTCCTGCCCTGGTTGCCAGGAGGTGGAGCGTCGGCTCCGTGAATTCGAGGACAGGGTGGACACCAGATGTAAGTCCACTCTGTTAGGTCTTGCTGGGCACACCCTATCCAGGAGTAATCTGGACCCCGTGAGACGTCCAGGCCACTGTGAATTGTGGTGGCAGGAGGATGGCAGTCCAAGTGACCAGTCCCAGGGAAGGGCTGGGGTTTTTCAACAACAAGAAGGAGGGCTGAAAGCTAACCCCATCTTGAGCCCAAGCATCTCCAGAGATAGGGTGATGGGGGTGTGGGGACAGAGGACCTGCATTTTAACTCCTGTTTGTTTTCTGTGCCTGGTTGCGTTAAGTGCCTGGGATTATTCCCCTTGCCTAAATTATCCATAGTCCGATTACAGCTTTTTGAGTTTCAGGGCCTGGTGTGCCTTGGCCACTTAGTTCTTCCCAGGTTAGGACATTACCAGGGGCAAAAGGGAGGCCAGAGAAGCAAAATGGGCCAAAATTGGGGGTTGCCAATTCTCCAGGGGTTGCCCAAAGATTGTGGTACCAACTTCCCAAGGTTGGGGAATCAGCCAGAGGGGTCTCGCTGTCTTTCTAGCAGGGCGGTATCAATCCAGTGAGTGATGGCAGCAAGTAATGAGGGAAATAGCCCCATGAGACAATGTGGGCAAGTGAACACATGGGTTTGCGGGGCTTGTGCATTTGCTGACATGGTTTCCCTTTCTGAAATACCAATCCCCAGCATATGGGCCACTGTTACTGATATGTGATGATCTGACTGCCACAGCAAACTGTAATCCCAAGGTGGATTCCACAACAAGGCCATGTCTAATTCCCCCCCCTTCTTTCACTCCACAGTCCATCAGGTGCTCAACCTGATTAACACCCTGAGGCAGGTTGTGCGGCGTCTGCGCACTAACGTTGCGCACATGGAGCACGCATTTCAAGCTGCCAATCTGGAGCTGGCGCCGGCGAGGGAGGAAGACTAGTGTAAATGTTATAGTTTTTTTTGAAGTTCTAAATGTTGTTAAAAGGTTAAAATAAATTTGATATTTGTTCTTTAGAGGCTTATGTGTCAATTAACTTCTTTGGTAACCCAAATGAGCCTTCCCGTCCACCACCGAGCATGTCTCTACTGAAAGGGGACAACGGAAGGCAGGTCTACTCCCCATGGGGAAACTGGTAGCGCAGGTCCAAGAAAACACAGCTCAGCCTTTCTGTTGAATAAAGGTTTTACTGCACCACAAAATCTAATAAGACAAAGTATTTTTTTAACAAACGACAACAGCGTCAACAAGAATTCATAACATAATATTTACATAAAGCAGGTTTTATAAATGTGGGGACATTTATAAATTATAAATCCCAGAGCTCCAGCCCACACCTGGAGGTTGGCAAGCCTATCCCTGATACCGTTTCACGAGATGTAGTAGTTAGGAGCATGGACTCTAGTCTCGGAGTACCGGGTTTCATTCCCCATTGCTCTTTCACATGCGGCTGCTGGTGTGACCCTGGGTCAGTCACAAGTTATTTCGGAGCTGTTCCCGAAAGAGCAGTTTTCCAAAGAGGTTTTATGAATGTGGGGACATGGCGTGGTGGGGAAAGTCAGTGCCTACGCCGCCTCTGCCACCACAGGGTGATTGCGGCACGCACTGCCCTCCCCTCCTCACGGTGCCGACCAAAGGCCCGCTCCACCACACACCTGGCCCGCCTGTGCGCCCTGTTGAAGACCGCCTGCTGTGGTGTCAGCACTCCCGTGTAGGGAGCAATCAGCCAGCGGCGCAAGGGGTACGCGGCATCCGCCATCACCAGGGGAGGGATCTGAACCCCCTCAGTTGTCACTGTGGGGTTTCCGGGCACAAATACTCCGCGGTCCATTGCCCGGATGAGCCAGGAGCGCCTGAGTAGGTGTGCGTCATGGCTCCTATCCCAGAGCTCCAGCCCACACCTGGAGGTTGGCAAGCCTATCCCTGATACCGTTTCACGAGATGTAGTAGTTAGGAGCATGGACTCTAGTCTCGGAGTACCGGGTTTCATTCCCCATTGCTCTTTCACATGCGGCTGCTGGTGTGACCCTGGGTCAGTCACAAGTTATTTCGGAGCTGTTCCCGAAAGAGCAGTTTTCCAAAGAGGTTTTATGAATGTGGGGACATGGCGTGGTGGGGAAAGTCAGTGCCTACGCCGCCTCTGCCACCACAGGGTGATTGCGGCACGCACTGCCCTCCCCTCCTCACGGTGCCGACCAAAGGCCCGCTCCACCACACACCTGGCCCGCCTGTGCGCCCTGTTGAAGACCGCCTGCTGTGGTGTCAGCACTCCCGTGTAGGGAGCAATCAGCCAGCGGCGCAAGGGGTACGCGGCATCCGCCATCACCAGGGGAGGGATCTGAACCCCCTCAGTTGTCACTGTGGGGTTTCCGGGCACAAATACTCCGCGGTCCATTGCCCGGATGAGCCAGGAGCGCCTGAGTAGGTGTGCGTCATGGCTCCTATCCCAGAGCTCCAGCCCACACCTGGAGGTTGGCAAGCCTATCCCTGATACCGTTTCACGAGATGTAGTAGTTAGGAGCATGGACTCTAGTCTCGGAGTACCGGGTTTCATTCCCCATTGCTCTTTCACATGCGGCTGCTGGTGTGACCCTGGGTCAGTCACAAGTTATTTCGGAGCTGTTCCCGAAAGAGCAGTTTTCCAAAGAGGTTTTATGAATGTGGGGACATGGCGTGGTGGGGAAAGTCAGTGCCTACGCCGCCTCTGCCACCACAGGGTGATTGCGGCACGCACTGCCCTCCCCTCCTCACGGTGCCGACCAAAGGCCCGCTCCACCACACACCTGGCCCGCCTGTGCGCCCTGTTGAAGACCGCCTGCTGTGGTGTCAGCACTCCCGTGTAGGGAGCAATCAGCCAGCGGCGCAAGGGGTACGCGGCATCCGCCATCACCAGGGGAGGGATCTGAACCCCTCAGTTGTCACTGTGGGGTTTCCGGGCACAAATACTCCGCGGTCCATTGCCCGGATGAGCCAGGAGCGCCTGAGTAGGTGTGCGTCATGGCTCCTATCCCAGAGCTCCAGCCCACACCTGGAGGTTGGCAAGCCTATCCCTGATACCGTTTCACGAGATGTAGTAGTTAGGAGCATGGACTCTAGTCTCGGAGTACCGGGTTTCATTCCCCATTGCTCTTTCACATGCGGCTGCTGGTGTGACCCTGGGTCAGTCACAAGTTATTTCGGAGCTGTTCCCGAAAGAGCAGTTTTCCAAAGAGGTTTTATGAATGTGGGGACATGGCGTGGTGGGGAAAGTCAGTGCCTACGCCGCCTCTGCAACCACAGCGTGATTGCGGCACGCACTGCCCTCCCCTCCTCACGGTGCCGCTCATTCCCTCCTGGCTGGGGTTGCTGCGAGAGAGAAGTGCTGTGTTGCACCGTGGCCTCCACAATGACCAGGTGGCCACGCTCCTCGCAGATGTTGTGCAGCACTGCACAGGAGCACAGCACTGCATTGAGGTTCTGCTGCTCCACCTGCAGCGCGACCCCTAGGCACCTCCAGCGAGCCTTTAGCCGACCAAAGGCCCGCTCCACCACACACCTGGCCCGCCTGTGTGCCCTGTTGAAGACCGCCTGCTGTGGTGTCAGCACTCCTGTGTAGGGAGTAATCAGCCAGCGGCGCAAGGGGTACGCGGCATCCGCTATCACCAGGGGAGGGATCTGAACCCCCTCAATTGTCACTGTGGGGTTTCCGGGCACAAATACTCCCCGGTCCATCGCCCGGATGAGCCTGGAGCGCCTGAGTAGGTGTGCGTCATGGCTCCTGCCTGGTTCACCCACCGTAACGTCAAGGAAGCGTCCTCGGTGGTCCACAGTCCCCTGCAGGAGGACTGAGTGGAAGTGCCTCCTGTTGTAGAAGTCTGTGGCTTGCCCTGGTGGTGCCCGGATTGGGATGTGACAGCCATCCAGGGCTCCCACACAGTGTGGAAACCCAAGCTCCTCGAACCCCAGCATGACCTGGCAAAGGTAAAGGATAACATCAGTGTTCATGGCCCAGGCTACCTTGCTCTGCCTAGATTTATCAGTGACAGTCATACTTATTACCTACAGTACTTTATAATTACAGCATAACTACTGGTTTGTCCATGTTCTAAACTCCCAAGACCTTATCCTGGTGGGACAGTTATCATTTTTACTTTCAGGCCCAATACAGTCTTTTTAACATAGACAACAGTGCCCACAGTTGCATATGAGGTTACCTGATGACAGTTACAAAGTGGAATGCTTGCAAGCAAGATGTGTACACCTATGGCATTGCTTGACACACAGATGACACAGCCAGTTTTCCCTCTATGCTGTGGCATCTTGTGAGCAAAAATGCAACTTGGTGAGCTAAAGTTTTGAGCGAGCGATGTGGCTACTGCCAAAAATTACCTCACCCTTGGGGCCATCCTTCCTGAGCCAAAGTCAAAAAACCAGGTGTGCTTGCTCACACTCACTCCACTGGGGGGGGGGAGAGGGAGAGAGAAAGCACTGAACACAACCATGCCTGTATCACTGGCACCCCCCTAAGTTCCTGTTAAAAATTCTGACAATTATCAAGCTCCCTTTTGTAGTAATTGCCATCTGGACAGTACCACAGTAGTGTTCCTCCACAGATGTCACTGACTGGTCACCATTACACCCTTACATTCCCTGTGCTTCGGGGGACATGTTAGAAAACACCTAATTTCTGTCATGTGTATGCTTTACATGGGAGATGCTTACCTGTCCAGGTGACTGAAGACATATTGTTTGGCGCATCAGATGTGCCTCAATTGTGAGGCAGACCTCTGCAACTATTCCAGCCACCGTGGATCTCGCCACACCAAACAGGGAACCAACCACCCGGTAACAGGTGGTGTTGGCCAGCCATGCTATGGCAATGGCCACCCGCTCCTCTGCTGGTATGGGGTCCCGCATGGTGGTCTCCTCGTGCTGGAGATGTGGCCTGAGAGCGTCCACTATCCACTGGAAGGTGGCCCTGGTCATCCGGAAGTGCTCTAGCCACTGTTCATCCTCCCAGACGATCCGAGCGTAGACGTCCCAAAGTTGTGTTGGCCGAGGATAGACCCACCACCTACGTGGGGCCCTCTGCTCTGCCAGTGTCTGAAGGAAGGCCATGTTGAGGGACTCTGTCAGGACAAAGCCCCTCATTCTGGCTCTCCTGTGCATGAGGTACCGTCTGACCGCAATCAGTCTCCTCACTCTGATGGCCCTCAACCTGCGTTGCAGGTGACAGGCCACTGTGAGAAGAACCTGAACAGTCAGGAACACCACCAAGCACTGCTCCTGAGGATTCATGTTGCTCCCTCAGTGCAAGCGTCTGAAAAGAGCGGGAAAAATGCTTTTATAGGGGAGTGAACTGCTCAGGCGGATTGATACAGTCATGAGAGTGAAGGCACAGCTCTCTGCGGAAGGGTAAAAAAAAGCTGTGATTTGCCTTAATCGTTATGCGCATGTGCGAAATAAAAAAAAACCTATTCCTTGCATGAGCGCCTATGCGCATGCGCGGGTCGCGATAAAAATAAAAAAAAAACAGCGAGGCACGCTTTCCGCGCGCCGGAAGTGTAAACGCCAGGAGGCGCAGCAAAGCGGGATAAAGGAGGTCAGTATGATCGCGATTGTCCGGTTCAAATATAAGCCGGTTGAAAACGGAGCAATTTGAACCGCTCCAGCACGCTGTCTAAACGCACCCAATGATGAACAAAAATTATTGAGGCAGACTCAGCATGAGTTCTGTAAGGGAAGATCTTGTCTCACTAACCTGTTAGTGTTCTTTGAGCAGATGAAGAAACATGTGGACAAGGGGGACCCAATAGATGTTGTTTACCTTGACTTCCAGAAAGCTTTTGATAAAGTTCCTCATCAAAGGCTCCTAAGTAAGCTCAATAGTCACAAGATAAAAGGAAAAGTACTCTTGTGGATCAAAAATTGGCTAATTAATAGGAAACAGAGAGTGAGCATAAATGGGCAATTTTCTTGTGGAGAGTGGTGAGCAGTGGGGTACCGCAGGGATCAGTACTCGGTCCGATGCTTTTTAACTTGTTCATTAATGATTTGGAGTTTGGAGTAAGCAGTGAAGTGACTAAATTTGCAGATGATATGAAGTTGTTCAGGGTGGTGAAAACCAGGGAGGATTGTGAGGCACTCCAAAGAATGGGTGAGTGGGCATCAACATGGCAAATGGGGTTCATTGTGGCCAAGTGCAAAGTGATGCACATTGCAGCCAAAAATCCTAACTATAAATACACATTGATGGGGTCCAAACTGGCAAAGACTGATCAAGAGAGAGATCTTGGAGTCGTAGTAGATAACTCATTGAAAATGTCCAGACAGTGTGGAACTGCAATAAATAAGGCCAATGCTATACTGGGGATTATAAGGAAGGGAATTGAATACAATCAGCCAGTATCATAATGCCCCTGTATAAATCAATGGTGCGACCTCATTTGGAATACTGTATACAGTTCTGGTCACCACACCTCAAAAAGGATATTATAGTGTTGGAAAAAGTGCAGAAAAGAGCAACTAGAATGATAAAAGGGTTGGAACACTTTCTTTATGAAGAAAGGTTAAAGCACTTGGGGCTCTTTAGCTTGGAGAAATGATGGCTGAGGGGTGACATGATCAAGGTTTATAACATTATGAATGGGATAGAGCAGGTAGAGAAAGAAGTACTTTTCTCCCTCACAATACAAAAACTTTTGGGTACTCAATGAAATTGCTGAGCAGTTGGGTTAGAACAGATAAAAGGAAGTACTTCTTCACCCAAAGAGTGATTAACACATGGAATCCACTGCCACAGGAGGTTACAAGCGCGGATGGCTTCACAAGGGAATTAGATAAACATATAGAGCAGAGAACCATCAGTGGCTGTTAGCCACAAGGTATAGATAGGAACTCTGGGGCAAGTGATGCTCTATATTCTTGGTGCTTGGGGTGGGGGGGGCAACAGTGGGAGGGCTTCTAGTGTCCTAGCCCCACTGATGGACCTCCTGATGGCACCTGGTATTTTTGGCCACTGTGTGACAGAGTGTTGGACTGGATGGGTCACTGGCCTGAGCCAACGTTGGCTTCTCTTATGCTCTTATGTTCTTATGAAGTTCTTTCTAATGTTTAGCTGAAAATACTTCTGATTTAATTTCAACCCATTGCTTCTGGTCTGACCTTCTGGGGCAACAGAAAACAACTCTGCACCATCCTCTATATGACAGCCCTTCAAGATTGTTATCATATCACCTCTCAATTATCTCCTTTCCAGGCTAAACATACCCAGCTCCTTCTACCTTTCCTCATAGGAACTGGTATCCAGACCCCTCACCATCTTTGTTGGCCTCATCTGGACACATTCCAGCTTGTCTATATCTTTCTTAAATTGTGGTGCCCAAAACTGAACACAATACTCTAGGTGAGGTCTAGCCAGCTCAGAGTAAAGTGATACCATCACTTCACGTGATCTGGACACTATATTTCTGTTGATACAGCCCAAAATCACATTTGTGTTTTTAGCTACCACATTACACTGCTGATTCATGTTCAATGCACTCCTGATGCATAGACACAGTACATTTACTGAGCTGCAGAGGAGGCTGTCCATTGCATACCTGCATAAGCTACTGCTCTGGACTGGCCCATCCTCCATCCTAGAGATTCTTGCAGACGCATAATCCAGATAATTCTTAATTTTACATGACTGAAATTATGTGTTCAAGTTTAATTGAGGGGAAAACGTATACTTCAGCTATCACAGTTCTGGGAAACATGCTTACATGTTAACTGTAATTGAATTTATTTTATGTTTTCAAAATCTCAGATTCATATGCAGAAAAATTATGAATATTAGACAACTTCCAACAGAGTAGGTGTATTAAATTTGTTGCAGTAAAAGCAAAAATAATTTGATTGGTACTTAAATGTGTGACTCTTCGAAATGCCAAATGTTTCTCATTTTATCTTCACAGTAACCTTGTGGGGTAGGTTATTAGCTGTGAGGTTATAGGTTATTAGCTGTGAGACATTTGCTAATTTCTTTACAAACAAAGTCTTGTTGCTCGGCTGTGACCTGCCTGTTAATATTGATACACTAAGTGAACTGGAAACCCCTTGGCCACCTCTGGATTCAGTTTTTGACACCTTCAGCCTGATTTCCTCTGCTGATGTTGACAGTATTCTGGGTACTGTTAGGCCAACCACAGGCCTGTTGGATCTGTGTCCTTCATGGCTGATGCCCACTGATACACACTGTCAATCTGTCCCTGGAAACGGGTCTATCCAGAGAATCTTAAAGAAGCTGTGGTTGTACCGTTCTTTAAAAAAGCCATCACTGGATACTCTTGATCCTGTCAATTACTGCCCAGCATCGAATTTATCATTTCTGGGCAAGGAAAGTGAGAAAACGGTAGCCGAGCAGCTCCAGAGTTTCCTAGACGACACATCAGCATTGGATCCATTCCAGTCCAGCTTTTTGCCCTGGCCATGGAACAGAGACAGTGTTGGTCACCCTGACAGGTGATCTCCGCAGGCAGTTTGATCAAGGTGGGTCAGTGCTGCTGTTATAACTTGACCTTACAGCAGCATTTGACATAGTTGATTATGAACTTCTGACCCACTGCCTTGCTGACATGGGGATATGTGGGGTGGCCCTGAAATGGCTTTCCTCATTTCTCCTTGGTTGGGGACAGAAGATGGCACTGGGGGGGATATGTCCACCAGGTACCCCTTAATATGCGGGGTTCATCAGGGGCAATCCTTCCTCCCTGTGTTATTTAACATCTATATGCACCCCCTCGCCCAGCTGGTATGGAGTTTCATGCTTGAGTGCCATGTGGATGACACCCAGTTATATCTGCTACTGGACAGCTTCTCGGATACTGCCCTGCAAAATCTGGCTATGGGCTTGGAAGCCATGGTGAGTGGCTAAAGAAGAGCAGGCTGAGACTGAATCCAACAATGATGGAGGTTCTGTGGCGGGGGGGGGCTTCAGGGTTGGGGCTCAGACTTCCCACTCTTGACAGGGCACCACTAACACTGGTGCGATCTGTCAGGAGTTTGGGCATAGCTCTGGATGCCTCCCTGGTGATGGAGGCTTAGGTCACAAATGTTGCCAGGCTGGTGTTTTACTACACTAAGCACAGCAATTAGCCCCCTTCTTGTCCCACCCTGACCTAGTTGTCAAACATCACTGTACTCAGTTTGCCATGGATGCCGGGGGGGGGTCCTTAGGTGGGGGGGAGTGTGAAGTGTGTGACTGTGCTATCTTAGAGGCTGTACTTCTTCCAAAGAAGCTGTTCCTCTCCCAGAGGAATGTCCTTGAAACTTTTGATGCCAGCTTGCTCGTGTAGATAATAGGATCATATATTTCCCAGGTGAAAGGGGGGCTGGAATGCTACAGCTAGGTGGGATGGATGTGATGTAGGAATGACCATTAGGAGGTGTTTCATTCGAATTACCTATATCTGTGATAGTACCCACCAAAATCTCCAGTTCTGACACAACATAGTTATGGCCTGGATCTTGATTAAATCTCAATAAACATATCACTGCCAAAGAAAGTGCTATTGAGAGTAACTTGACCAGGAGTCTGACACCTAGTCATAGTAATCCATGCAACTGTTACCTCCAGGATAGACTACTGTAAGTCACTCTATGCTGGCCTGGCCTTGAGACTGACTCAGAAGCTCCAACTGGTCCAGAACACGATGTCACATGTCCTGGTGGGAACAGTACAGATGGCACATATATAACCCATGCTGCACCAGCTACACTGGCTTCCAGTAGTGTACTGAATCAGGTTCAAGGTTTTAGTATTGAGTTTTAAGACCCTGAGTGGTCAGGGATCCATGTACCTTCAGGACCATCTCCTGTGCTATGTCCCCAGGAGAGTGCTCCAATCAGCGGAAAATAATTTGCTGGTGATCCCTGGCCCCAAAGTTGTCCAGCTGGAATCCAGATTGGCCTGTCACTGTAGTTCTTGGCATAGACGAGGTCTCCAGGCTGGAAAGAATGAAGAGGCTCCAGAACCTCTCGCCATGGTGGATGATCTGATGTGAGGTCCGAGTGCAGATGGTCAAGCATTGTAGATAAGTGGTGGTTCATCAGAAGTTCTGTGGGGCTCCTCCCAGTAGTCATGTGAGGCATTATGTGCTGCTGCAGGAGGAAGTCTGCCAGTCTCAGGTTCCAGTCACCATAGGCTATTTTTTGCAGTGCATCCTTTGTAGTACAGACCATTCACTTGGCCTGCCCATTAGTGGAAGGCTGCCATGATGTACTGGATCAAGTTGGCATCCATGAACCTCTGGAACTTAGATGATGTGAATTGTGCCCCATTGTCGGACATGATAGTTCCAGGCAGTCCGTGTGTACTAAAATGCAGCGCAATGCCCAAATGACTGATGCAGAGGTCATTACAGACATTGGGACTACTTTCAGCCATTTAGAAAAAGAGTCCACAACCATCAGGAAGACTTGTCCCTGAAAGGGGCAGGCAAAGTCTATGCGCAGGTGGGACAATAGTCTGTACTGGGGCCTGAGGCGGTTCTGGTTGCAACTCAAGGCAGGGTTGGCAAGTCTGAACCCAATCTTCAATTTCTTGGTCTAATCCTGGCCACTAGACATAGCTGTGAGCTAACGCCTTCATCTGAACAACTCCCAGGTGTCTGGTGTGCAGGGCTTCTAGCACCTGGTAGTGAAGTTTAGGGGAAATAACCACATGGCTCCCCCAATCATGCACCCCTTGTGAACCAAGTTTGTGTTGGTGTGACTTGTAAGCCTGGAACTCTAGCTGGCACACCCAGTTGAGGGCCCAGGAAATCATGGGTCCTTTGCAGATTGGGAGGTGACATCTGAAGTATGAAGTGGTGGTTGGGGAAGCTCATTGATGGCCATGATATGGTAGGCCGGGGATGGGTTGATAGCCAGTTCCTGGGGATGCAGGCGGCTAAGAGCAGCATGGCTGATAGCCTTTCCCGGTTGGTAGGTGTAGGCCAACAAAAACACCAACCAATGCAGCATCTGAGGTGACAGTACCTGGGGCATCTGGCAGTCTGGTGTGAACAAACTCAAGAGCGGCTTATGGTCAGTCACAATCTGGAACCGCCGCCCATACACAAAATTGTAGAATTTCTTTATGCCAGCAACAAGGATGAGGGCTCCCTTGCTGATTTGTGTATAGTTCCTCTCTGCCGATGACAAGGTTCTAGAGAAGTATGCAATCAGGGCCTCCCAACCATCTGACAAACGGTGACTCAGAACAGCTCCAATTCTGTTGGACAATGTGTCAGCTGCCAAGATAAGCGGTGTGTGCTCATCATAATATGTGAGGACTGTATTTGAAGACAGTAATTCCTTGACAGTGGTGAATGCCCGGGCATGCCTTGGCCCCCAACTCCACGGTGCCTTTTTCTCCAGCAGGCGATGCAACAGTTCGACTACTGATGCCTTGTATGGCGGGAATGAATGCTAGAAGTTGAAGAGACCTAGGAAGTGTAGTTTCCTTTTTGAAGTTGGGCTTGGCGCACTGTGAATTGCCTTGACCTTGCTCTTTGTTGGGTGAATGCCATCAGCTGTAATCAGGAATCCCAAAAACTCCTTGCAGAACCCCAAACTGACATTTTTCTTGCTTTACTTTGAGGCCCGCATCTTGGAAACAGTGAAGGACCTCTTGAAGGCAGCCTGCCAGTTCCTCTGAATGTGCCAGCTATCAAGGCATCATCAAAATATGGGACAGACCCTGGAATGCCTCGCAACAGACCTTCCATGAGGCCTTGGAAAAGTCCTGGGATGATGCTAACCCCAAACTGCAGGTGGTTAACCGTGAATGCCCCTCGGTGCATGACAATCATTTGAGCCTCGGCCGTGACCATGGTGACAGGCAGCTGTTGATATGCCTGTGCCAGGTCAAGCTTGACGAAGACTTGGCCTCTGGTGAGCGAAGCTAAAAGATGGCTGATGACTGATATTGGCTACACATGCTGTTGCAAGGCTTTGTTGCTTGTGCATTTGTAGTCTGCACAGATTCTTACAGTCCCATTGGGCTTGATGGGTGTGACAATGGGGGTCTCCCACCTAGCATGTGAGACTGGCTCCACCACTCCTTGTGCGATGAGACAATTCAAGTCCTCATCGATGCAAGGTTTCAATGCGAAGGGCACCCGACGAGCCTTCAGCCAAATTGGCGTCACCATAGGGTTGAGGTCGAATGAAACTGGGGGTCCTGTGTAGCGACCCAGGGAACCATCAAATACTTCTGGAAAGTCTTTGCACACAGAATCCAAAGTTGCAGGGGAGATATTTTGTACTCCCATCACGTGAATGCCTAGTGCATCAAACCAATCAAGTCCAAGGAGACTGGCACAGTGTCCTTTGACCACTATGACAATCAAGGGGCTGTAGAACGTTTTATAGTGAACCATGAATCTGCTGATTCCCACAATGGGACTGCATTGTCTCTGGAAATCAACCAGGTGGAAATTGCAAGGCTCGAGCTGTTCTTTGCTCCATTTGGGGAACAGCCAGCATAGAATCTGTGTTGAGATGATGGTAAGCACCGACACCGAATCAACCTCCATCTTTCAGGGAGCATTGTTGAGGGCTACTGTCACCTTGATTTGGTTTTTCATTTGGACATGAGTACTTGAATGTCGAATGACAATCAGCAGGCATAGAGGTGTACCGCGGCGGTGGTAGGAGTCTGCTAGGCGATGTTCAAGGTGATGTCTTGGCCTTTGATGAACGGCAGACGTGGGCAAGGTTTCCATCCTTCCCACAATCATGACACTGGGCCTCATGAAAACAGCACTTCTGACGTTTGCGGTTGCCACCGCAGCTGGCACAGGGTGCTCTGGTAGCACATTGCCGATCGAAGCATTGGTGACTCTCGGCTTGAGTTTGGTGGACTCGATCATCCTTGCTGTCAGAGTCTTCCATACTCTCTTGATGCACCAGCTGCAACTTGCATGACGTTGGTGGACTTCTGGATTGATGCATGTCTTTGGTTGACTGTTCAGCAATTTCTGCGGCAACAGCTTCCTCAAATGCAGTTTGGAAGGCAACCTTTTTCTTGGCAAAAAGCTGCCGTTGCAGTTTCTCATCCCAAAGACCGCAGACTAGCCTGTCTCTGAGTCTATCATTTAAGTCCATAAAATAGCACTGCTGAGCTGTCTTCCTAAGGGCCATCACGTAATCAGCAATTGACTCACCTTGGGCCTGGTCATGCTTGTGGAATGCATGTCGACATGCAATTTTGGAAGGCTTAGGTGCAAAATGTCCATGAAGCTTAGACTTTATTGTGGTGAAGATGGTTGCCTTGAGTTCAGCTGATGCCACTAATGTCCGAGCCACATCGAAGATGTTCTTTCCACATACACTGAGGAACATGGCTTTCTGGAGATCTTCATCAGAGATTTTCTGAGCAGCAGCATAGAATTCAAACTGGGAGACATAGGTGTCCCAATCCTCTGTAGCTGAATTGAACAGTTCATAGTGGCCCTTGGCAGCCTTCGTAGCTCTGTGCTGAAGCGACAGATTTCAGTGTCCTGTTTGTTGCTCTGGTGGGCCAAGGTGACAATTTCTTGCCCACTGCAGTGATCAGCTCATATTCTGTGGGGCTGCCTACCCACACAATCCCACCTTCATTGCCAGTATTATGTACTGAGATCGAGGCAGTGTTTCAACAAGTGATTTCTTTATTAGCTCAGAACACAGACAAACAACACACAGAACTACCTAACTATATACAGATTGGACCAGGGAAACGACACCTCCTGGACCAATAATGTCCAATCAACAATGAGTCCTTGGGTCCAGTGGAAATTGTTCCTGCTGAAAGCCAGAGTTTTTCCAGATTGATCCGTTTACAACAGCAACCCAATCCAGTTGCATAGTTTAGAATGCTGACGGTCTATGGAGCTTGGGACCGAAGCTCATGCATACAAAACAACAATTAACCCAATACATAACAGTGTCCTCTTTGGATTGGTCAAGGTAGAGGAAAGGAAAAGGTTTCTCTCCAAGAAACATGCATGTTGAAGTGCAGTTGAATCTACTGTGTTGACATATCAAATTATTCTGACTTTAGCTCCCATGCTTATCATGTTATCATCCTCATCCTCCGTTGTAGATGAGTTATTTTTTTCACCATGAAAACGGATACCCTCTGTGAGCCAGTTAATATGTAAATGTGTATCACTTGATTGCTCTACTGGATGACTGGCAAGTTGAATGTGTGAACTGGCTTCATTGAGAAACAGGCTTTTTGAGATGCGATGAAAGTACTGCCTGTGGTATTGTATCAGTGGTGGCCTGTTCACACATAGGAGTCATTAAGTGGTTCACATATGTGTATGAACCTGGCAAATAAACCCAGCTCATAACCTGGGAAAAATCCAGGCAGGCATATTCCAATATTCCTGAAATGGACACATATCCTCATCATCTTTTCTATCACACAAAATAGATCTTGTGATGGATTTCACTTTTTTAAAAGCTTCGATTTGCTGTACGAATTGAGTAAAGGACTGTGGAGAGTTAATTCTTCACAGAAACAGACAGCCTTGAGTGACAGGCTGCTCCAAGCAATCTGATTGGCTAGCATCAGCTGAGCAGAGAGAGCTGCATGCTGAGGAGAGTGTCAGTCAGACTGCCACCAGATATGAGGACCCTGTCCACTTCCCTCCCTCAGAGGCGAGATTTTCCCTCAGTTTTTCTTTCCCTTTACTGACTGAACCACCCTACCAATGTGTTCTCTCCTTTGCTGAAGAACTCTGGCTGTCCCGCCCTGTCAGTATGATATATTGGCTGTTGGCTCAGTCCAGGAACCTGAGGGAAGGATCAGGAGCCCGCTTTAACTGAAACAATTTAAATGGTACTTGAGGCATTTTGAAATTCAAAAATAACAAAATATTTTATTTGACACAGAGGGGAAAGGTCAGGTGAAATCAGGGGCTGTAATTTCTGAGGTAAAACCAGTATACTCACAGACTTTAATTCTTATATTTCAGGCTAATGAGAGTTTCCTAAGCTTTTCACAGTGACTTCAATCTTGATGTTGCAAGGCTTTTGTTCCAGTGTTTTCCCCAAATACTCTAGTATACTTTGTTTGACTATTCTCTGACTCCTTTTGTTTCCAGAAGGCTGGTATACTCTTTCCAGTACCAAACCACTTCTCTTGAAACACCAGTAATCATCCTGAGTTTTTAACTGACTTTTAAGGTCTCTACAGGCAGTTTCTAATCACACCAGACCAGGGATCTCTGTACTCTTCAGAGCTATCACCCTCTTTGACTGAATAGGGAATTTTCTTCTCTCTAAAAGATCTATCCTCTTTCCTTGGTCCAAATGGGAGTCTTCGCCTACTTCTGAAACTTCCTTGCCAACTTTCTCCCAGTTCTCCTGTCTGTGTTAAACTGCTTCCAGCTAAGGCTAAATTCCCAAACTGTCAGTACTCAGCTCATTCAAGGCAGAAATCTGACTGACCCCCTCCTCAATATGCAGCTCTCTCAAGACTTTCTCTGCTCAACTGATGCTAACCAGTCAGATTGCTGGAGCAGCCTGTCACTCAAGGCTCTCTATTTCTGTGAAGAATTAACCCTCCACAGTCCTTTACTCTATTCATACAGCACTTCGAAGCTTTTAACAAGTGCAGTCCATCACAGATCTCAAAATATTTTTTGTAAAAAAACCTCCCTGTTATTGTTGGTAGACAATCAAAGATACAGAATTTGTTCTACTCATGACTTGGAAGTATCCCCTAAAGTGACAAGTTAGAGGGGAAGGAATTCTATGGGCTCACCAATATGCTTCTGGAGCTGAAGTTTGTATGAAAAATGTAGACAGCAGATTAGTCGGATGCTGCTGACTCTAGGGTTGGAAAGCTGGCTAATATCATGTGGAGAAAAATCCAAGCATCTGGCTACCAATATACATTTCTACTTTTCTTTGGCATAATAGGATGCCTTGCTGTACTCATCGCTTCCTGTGGAGAATATTCTAATGTCAAAGGGTTTTGTTAGTCATAAACAAATTAGGTGACAGCCAAGACAGAATATCATGTAACCTTTTTAATAATGGTTTGTTCTTTTATTTTTTTATCCCAAACTTCATGCAGGCAGTTTTGTATGACTATGGTCCTGCCATGGTGTGAGCAAAATAATCCTGTGGTCATATATAAAATTGTCTGGTATATTACAGGGAATAAATGCCGTAGGTGTCCATTAATATTACTTTCAGATTCTATACCATTTTTCCCTGCTGACTCTGCCATAGAGAGGGGCAAGCTAAGGAACCATATTGCTACACAGTTTTGGATAATACATTGCCATTAGTTGGGGATAAAGATCCCTTGGTTCCAGTACTTGCAGCTCAAGCATTTCTGCTCTCAGAGTCATATCACCTCTGTATTGAAACAACCTCTAACTGCTTTTGAACTGGTATATAAGAAAGTTGGAATATAAAAAAAAATCTGCTTTTTACAACCTATTCTATCCTCCTCTCTCTTGAGGGGGACAAACCACTTACTTATCAAAATAAATGGCAATCTTTAGCAAATCTACCTCTAGATGAGAGCATCTGGGGGGGAAAATGGACTTCCTTTCCTTTTAAAACCAACATAATTGACATAAAACTTCAAACTTTCAAAATACTCACTTTCTGGTATTTGAGCCCTCAGAAGCTGGCACATGTAACAGCATCTGTAAAGCCTGGCTGTTGGAGGGGATGTGGTCAGCATGGAATGTATCTTCATTGCTGGTTAGATTGTCCAATTTTATAGATGTTTTGGAAAGATGTTATAGCACAAATTAGGTCAATAACAGGAGTTGTATTGCAGTTTACAATAGAACATATTTTAAACTATTGGATAATGGAAATTGGATTGAATAGTATTAGTAAAACAGTAGCCATTTTACTTGCAGCAGCTAAAACATGATTCAACAGCCCACGGCTGTTATGGCCATTGGGCTGGGGGGCGCCTTTGTCTCCCAGCTGGAAGAGGCAGGCTGGGATTTAGTCACCAAAAGCACCACATATGGGCATCAGGAGGGGGTGGGGCCAAGAGGGCTTAAAGCCTGGCCCCGCCTCTCCTCCTCAGCAGGCCCGCACAGTCGTCAGCCCACCCTCCCACCCTGTTTGTAGTGCAGGTGTTTGTTGGTTGCCCAGTTTTCGGGGGCCAGGTAGAAATTTTTCACCCCTTCCTGATTGGCAATTGGAAGGGGTGTTTTTGCCTACCCTGTACTGCAGCAGTGATGCAGGTGTTTGTAAGGGTGAGTTGGTTAGTTAGGTCAGTCACTTTCATCAGGCAGGTTGCTATGCAGTATACAGGTTGTGGTCCGGTGAGCACCAGCTGACACCCCTCATTTGGGGTTGAAGGGGTCCTCCTGTGAGTACAGTCTTTGTGCCTTGTGGCATGGGGCAGGGAAAACAGACTGCCTTCGGGATGGCCCTGTTTAGGTCCTCTCTTTGAACCTTGCGGCTTGGGGGATGGGGCTACAGGATTGTCCTGCAATGGCTAGCCGGCTGGATGGGAGCCCCTGCGGTGGGCTCTCATCTGGGGCAGGGTGGCTCGCCCTATTGAAGAGTTAAGGGAGGGTTCCTCAACCTCTGGCCTTGACCATACCGCAAGCTGTGTTGCCCTTGCCTTTGGTTCCAGTTAAGGTTGTCAATTAATAAAGTGGCCCTATAGTTAAGAACCAACACTTGTGTCTGCCTCGTTATTCTGGCTTGGGGGGCAAATGCAATCGCAGCAAAATGGAAAAATACTATTGGCCCTAGTAGACAGAATTGGTATACCAAATTATGGAATATGTACACAATGGCAAAAATAACAGATAGTATTAATAATATATATACACCCTCTTCCAAGTCTGATTTTGATTCTGTTTGTTTTCCTATTTTAGATCATTTATCTCAACAAGAGAAAATACCGGGTATAATTGATAGGTTACACCTTTGGTAGTATGTTCTCTGTTTATCTCAGTTTGTGAGCACAATGTCATGTAATCGGTTCTGCCTGCTATGTATTATATATATTATATGTATTTTTTGAAGTTTAATAAAAATATTTTAATATGAAAAAAAATACATTGCCATTAGAGTCATCACCGAATTTGTTCTAGAATGAAACATGAACTAAGGAACTCTGAGAAAAGCCGAAAGAGTTCCCAAGACAACCAGAAAACATTATTCTGGAAATATATATCCTCTGGTTGTCAAAATATTCAATCTGAACCAAAACTAATGAAAATATGGAGGTTTGTTTGGTGACTTTTTGCATACTTACAAAAAGATATCTCAGGGCTCACCAAGAAATGGCAAAAGGAGCAATAGCTCCCTTCAGTGCCATATCCAGAACCTATGAATCTAGCCACCTTACATTAGAGAATGCATAGAAATAAGCAAGCATGAAGTGGGGGAAAACAAAGTACAAATGGGAATATATATATATATATATATATATATATATATATATATATATATATACAGGGGTCTTTTCGTAGAAAAACAGCTGCAGGAGCTCATTAGCATATGGTATGCTAATGAGCTATTATGCTATTAGCATATGCCACGCCCCCTGACATCACCGGAAGTGATGTCAGAAGGGGAAGCAAAAGGGGGGGGCATCTTCAAAAGCCTCCCCTTCCCTTCCCCAGCTGGTCTGGGTGGGGGAGCTAAGAGAGAAGGGGTTTAAAGTTTAAACTCCTTCTCATGAGAGTTGGGCCACAGAAGGAGGAAAGAGGGAAGGAAAGAGAGAGAGTAGAGAGAAGGAAAGAAGGAAGGAAAGAGGGAAAGAAAGAGAAGGAAAGGAGAGGGAAAGAAAGAGAGGGAAGAAGGAGGGAAACAGGGAAAGGAGAAAAAAAGAGAGGAGAAGAAGGTGGGGAAGAAAGAAAGAGAGAAGAGAAGAAGGAGGAAAAGAGGAAAAAGAGAGAAGGAAAGGAGGGAATGAAAGAAATTCGGTGGCAATTCAGCCCCATTATATCCTATGGGCCATTGAAGTCAATGGTGAAAACATAGGGTATATTCTGGTGGCCAGCTCAGGGCATCTTACATGAAATCATCACATAAAATTACAATAAAACAGTTAAAACAATAAAACAGTGAAAACACACTTTTACCCTACACTGGTGTATGCTACAGATATCTGCAGGTTATTAATGTGATGCAGAAAGAAGAAGAGAGCCGTTTTAAAATAAATGTGCTGATCAATGTGGCTTTTTTCTTTTATTCAGTGTAACACTATGGAAAATTAAAATATAGATCTCAGGCAACAGCCTCATGCTGGGTGTATTTGGACACTGCATAGAATTTTTCTGGCTCCTAGATAGTTAACTAACAGTACAGTCCTATGCAGTCTACTTTTAGGCCTTCTACATCTCACCAAAATGTTATTGACATCACCTCATGCATATAGTGATAGTAGTATTATGCATAAAAATCAAATATGTTAATAAATTATCTTGTTGTATAGGAAAAACTGTTCCCTTAGACTGGAAAGTTAGCTAATTAGTTGAGCTATAAGTAATACATTTGTTAATTCTTCACATGAATCTTTTGGACCTTTGATCCTTCAATCCTAGAACTGTCTCCTCAAGTTTATAGCAACAAATCCATGGTCTCAGGACCTTATGCCTGCAAATCATATATGCTTTCATTGAACAGGGATTCTATGCCTCTAAGGAACTGTTTTGCATAAAATCTATGATCTGATTTAGCCAATGCTCTTCCACGACACCTGTGATTTACTTCAAATCCACAAGTTTAGAATATTCTGAATTACCATTTTTACTAAAATATGCACTGGTGAATATTTCTTTGTGTGGAGGGGAGGGGAAAAAGGTATGACAGCTAGAAATTTCATGAGAATGAATGAGCGTGGGCATATATTTCATGATGGTAACTTTGTCAATATGCCATTCCAGGGTACAACTACCACTACAGAGAAGCATTGCTTCAATATGGTTTAAATAGGATATATATAAATTGCCCTAAGTCTGTGGGCATGGCTGAGGGTTATGCCACCACCACTAGTGTAGGTCTCTCCTCAAGGGGTGAGGCTCACTGAATAACCCAACAGGTCGTTGCTTTTAAACACCCAATAGCATATGTAGCAGATAGTTCTTCCTATGGGTGGAAAATTATGCTGATGTTGTTAATACATTTTTCAAAATTGGGAAGCTGGTCCATTGGATCACAGAGTGCTTTCGTAGATTTTTTTTAAGAGAAATGTTGTGAGAATGATACCATTCATGGTAGTCTGGGTAGGGAAATTATTTGAAGGGGTGGGGAAGGGAAGAGATGGAGAGATGCTGAAATTAGTGAATCAATAAAGTCTGGAACTCAGCCAGGCTGGTGGAAGAAGCTGAGGCTAGAGGAAGAGAGTTCCATTGAAGTGTAAACAACTGACAGAGGGCTAGTGTGCAGGCAGTTCCATGTGGCTCCGCACCATACCAAGACTATATTATGCCCGTCATGACTTAGATACCTTATAGGGTGTCTTTTCATGACACTGTGACCCCTTTTCCAGAAAGAAGTTTCACTGCTGTAGAAAGTTATCACACAAGCACTGAAGACACTGTTCACAATACATTCATGGCACAGTTATCATCTAGTGAATTGTAGTCCCCAAATCAGACTACAGTAATATTCTCCTTCAAAGCACCGCTATGTAGAACATAGATGGGTAGCCAGGGCTGGAACAAGTGATACCACTGCCATTTCTGGAGGATATTAATTGCCACTGGCAGATATGTGTGTACTCCAGAAGAAATGCATTGCCTGTATTCTATTAAGCATATAGAACTTCTGCTGAAGAATTACTTCCTTGACTATATATTGATTTACTTGACTTGCTTGACTTTTTAGTTCTCATCTTCAGTGTTAGCAACAATTCCAGAAGTACTCAAAGAGCAAACACTTCAATACAAAATAGCCTTGAATGTGGATGTTCCGTATGAATCTGATAAGCACTGTACATATATTGCTTCTAATCATCTAGCAAACTGTGCTGTGCTTTATGCAATGAGTAGGCAGCTGGGGATGCAGATGGTTTTCACTGTAAGTTGTTATTTCCTTGCTTTGAAGGTTTTGAGTTGGTTGGGAGTGTGTGGCCTGATACTACCTCAACCTTGGCTATAAATAAACTTCACATATGCTTATATCGCCATAAGGCTTTTGTGGGCTTCAATTACTGTATTTTTGTTGGCATTGAATGAATACAGCTTTTCAGAGCCACAAACAACATTTGCATTTTCAGACTGTTTGTCAGACCTGATTCATATTTGGACCTTTTGATAATTTTTGCCATGTTCATTTTGTGTTGAAAGGTATAGATAGGAACTCTCAGGCTGGGGCAAGTGATGCACTGTATTCTTGGTGCTTGGGGGGGAGCAACAGTGGGAGGTCTTCTAGTGTCCTGGCCCCACTGCTGGACCTCCTGATGGCACCTGGTATTTTTGGCCACTGTGTGACAGAGTGTTGGACTAGATTGGCCATTGGCCTGATCCAACATTGGCTTCTCTTATGTTCTTATGTTGTGTCGAATTGTCAGTGTTGTGTTGGCAGCCACAGATTGAGAACCAGATCCAGCAAAGTCTGTTAGTGTCCAGGTAAAAGTTTGTCCTAACCTGAAAACCTATAGAGTCCTTCCAGAACAAGAGACACCAATGGATACCCAGGTTGGGCAAAGTTGCACTAGAGTTGAGACACACTTCATTGCCTAGAGAATTCTTCAACAGATAGGCAAGCATGCAGATCCAGTCACTCCTTGCACTAGAAACCTGGCATTTAATCAAAGGGCTAGACTACATGTTACTGTCAACACATATACATTTTGTATGACAGTAGGCTGCACCCTACTGTACTGCATAGTAGGATGGTCACATTATGAAAAGACAAGAGTCATTGGAAAAGACAATAGTGCTAGGAACAGATGAGGGCAGCAGGAAAAGAGGAAGGCCCAACATGAGACAGATTAACTCAATAAAAGAGGTTATGGCCCTTAGTTTGTAAGAACTGAGCAAAGCTGTTAATGATAGGACATTATGGAGGTCATTAATTCATAGGGTTGTCATAAGTCAGAAGCAACTTGTAGGCACTTAACAAACACAGAGATCATAGCGGAAATGTATAATTATTTGGGCCCCAAAGTTTAGTTGGTTAATTGGTTTAAAATATTGCTATCAGCTAAAATTGGTATCCTTGATTAATCATGCAGCAGTTTATGAAAACTGCACATAACAAGTGCTATCTTAAAAGAGCCATTCTCTCCAGTGTGTGACAGAGGCCTCTACTAATTTGATGCTTGCTGTGACACATCATAGATTGGATCCTGCCTACATATTCATGCATGCAATGGTGGACAATGTTCATTCATTCCCCCTTCTGCATGAAACCTCGGATTTTCTTCGAAGGTATTCCTAGGAGGTCCCTCCTCCCCAGGAGCAGCATTTTGGGGGTCATTTTAGCATGCCCAAGGAGGGGGGCATCAAATCAGCAAAAATCATGCCTTCTTCCTTGAGAGTATGGAAATCTAGGTGGGTGAAGAAACATGCCTTTTCCTTTAGAATTTTTTTTCTCACATTCAGAGTAATATAGATTTAATTATATTAATTAACTAAAATTTCTCTGTTGGAGTAACAGCCTTAATAATTACATGGAAGACCATGTTATAATATGATTATTTAATCTGCAACTTTGTCAGTAATTAGATTGTCTTGATTCCTGGGACCCTCAGGAGAATGGCAGACATATAAATATTTTAAATAAATAATTAAATAAATTCTATATACTCTTGCTTGGGTGCAAACCATGTTGAACGCAATGAATCTGATCCCGCCATGCAATACAGGAAGAAAAGTTTTACTGAAGGCTGTTTTGTTTGTGCAAGAGATTGTGAAAAAGCTACTATATGCTCAAGCTCTGATTGTTCTTTTCCAATCAGTGCTGTTGTGTACGGAAATCAGAAGGCTATTTAATGCAGTCATCTCAGTCCAGCCTGGAAGTGTGATTATGCAATTTGATTGAAAGGGGGTGATTTTGTTGAAATATACCTTGCACTATATATTGCACAAGCAGAAATACTCTCAAGCTGATTTAGAGCAAAGGCTACTTGTGATGACCTTCTTCTGTTTCTCCTTGAGCAATAGCTCTTATGTGAGTGGAAATGTGTCATGGGTTTCAAGCCAATGTGATGTATATCCAAGTTAATCTGTATAGCAGCAGCCACATAACTAGACTTAGGCTTCATAGATCATAAACCTTTTGTGGGCAATAGTCCACTAGCAATAGATGCATCTTCCAGATCACTATACTTAATGTTTCAGCCCTATGCATCTAGCAACATAGGATAACCCTTGAAAATAATGAAATAAATTTAAAAATAATGAGATTCGAAAGCATAATAATGAGTAACTGTGCCTTACAGAATCAATATTCCATATTTCCTTATATTTACTATTGGTGGCCTAAATATGTACTTTTAAGTAACAGAAGATTAGATTATCTGTATTCCATGAAAGCCTTCTCTTTACATTTTACAATAAGGGTACAGGAATTAGACAATGAATAAGAAAAGGTTAGTTAATATGGAGGTTTTCAGGGAGGGTTAAAATGTGAACAAAAGAAATGGCATCTTTATTCACCTATGAAGAGGAGGGAAAGAATTGTCCTTTCTGTGGATGTGAATGCATGAAAGATCTGGTGATTAAAAACCACACTGTGTAGCTAATTTAGAATACTGACAACTCTTAATGTTATGGGGACCCATCTTTTTTTTTTTTTAAACAAAATTTTTATTGGAATATATTCAACATTGTTAAAACATCATTACCAATTCAGTTTAAAGATTATATCCCATCCCCCTTCCCCCCAATAGGCTTCCAACACTGCTAATAACAAAAAAAAGAAATTAAAAGGTAATCAAATTTAGACTTGTAACAATCGCCAAACCAGGTAACACAATTCTAATACGTAGAAACCTGACTTTTTCTAACCTATTTTCCAATAAAGATACAGTACAATCAAATATTCATTTCATTTCTCATTCGATTTCAATAAGAATCAAGATTGTACATTCTCCCTTTCATTTTATATTCAGTTTCCATATACAATTTCAGGTCTTCCCAGTCTTTTAGATATTGTTCTGCCATTTGTCCATTTAGTTTTTTCATCATTTTATCCATTTCGGCTAAAAACAGCAATTTTCTTAACCAGTCCTGTATATCTGGCACCTTCTCCGCTTTCCACTGTTGCGCAAAAGCCATTCTCGCCGATGTGATCATGTACCATAGTAATGTTCTTTTTTCTTGTGGAATTTTTTCCATTGTCAAACCTAAGAGAAGAAGCTCCGGGCTTTTCCTAATAGGAATTTTTAATATCTTCTGCATCTCACAATATACATTTGACCAATATACTTTTGCTTTTTCACATGTCCACCACATATGGTAAAAAGAACCCTCTATTTTTTTACATTTCCAACACTTATTATCAAGTTCTTATCCATGCTAATATTAGCAATCTTTTTTGGTGTCATATACTACCTGTACATCATCTTATAGCAATTTTCTTTTATATTGACACAGGTTGACATTTTAAAAGATTTTCTCCACAAAAATTCCCACGATTCCATTGAAATTTCCTTATTCATATTTATGGCCCATTTTATCATTTGCTCTTTAACAGTTTCATCCAAAGTATATACAGTTAACAAGGTTTTATACAACTTAGAAATCATGTTTTGCCCTTTTTTCAACCAAATATCTTCAGACTCATCATTCTTAGCTCTAAAACCAACCTCTTTACAGTCTTTTTTGTAAATGTCCTGTATTTGGCAATATTGTAACCAACCGTACTCAAATACTAATTTGGTTTTAAAACATAATTCTTCCCTTCCTTTTGAAGCAACTCTTGGTATTTCAACCAATCATTATCTTTATGCTCTGAAAAAGGATGAATAACTGCAGCAGGAACAATCCATAAAGGCCTCTCATCGGGAACTGTACTCCTGTATCTGGTCCATGCATCAAACAACGTTCTCCTTATATAGTGCTGCTTAAACATTTAATCTACTTTATTCTTTCCATACCAAAGATAGGCATGCCAGCCAAATCTGCAATTATGACCCACAAGGGCCAATAGTTTTCTGTTTTCTAAATTAACCCAATCAGTTAACCAAGACATACATACAGCTTCATGATACAAATGCAAGTTCGGGACTTGGAAGCCGCCTCTGTCTTTAACATCATACATTATTTTCATTTTAATTCTCGGCTTCTTTCCTGCCCAGATAAATTTAAAGATTTCTCTTTGCCATTTCACCAACACTTTTACGTCTTTCACAATTGGTATTGTCTGAAACAAAAACATTAGCCTGGGCAGTACATTCATTTTGACAATGGCAATTCTTCCAAGAAGAGACAATCTAAGTTTTTCCCATTTTTCCATATCACGTCTTATCGAAACCCACAATTTTTCATAGTTATTTTTAAACAAATCAATGTTTTTCATTGTAATATCAATTCCCAAATACTTAACCTTCTTAACCACTTCACATTCCGTCATTTTTTGTAAACATTGTTGCTTTGTAGGGATCATATTTTTACACAGTATTTTCGATTTATTTTTATTTACATAGAACCCTGCGAGGTCACCAAACTTTTTTACTTTTTCAAATATCAACGGCATATTATTGACAGAATCTTCAACAATAAACATAATATCATCAGCAAATGCTCTTAACTTATATGAGAAACCTCTAATACTAAGACCTTTTATATTATTGTCATCTCTAATCGCTTGCAGCAATATTTCCAAAATCCAGATAAATAGAAATGGCGATAAGGGACAGCCTTGCCTAGTTCCTTTTCTGACCCAGAACGTTTCTGTTGATGGTGATGACAGTCAGAAGCAGCTGGATGTCTGCAAATTAGATTTTGTGCACAACAAACAAAGGTTTTTGAGGACTTTCTTCCCAATATGCAATAGTCATTACAAACTACAGATGCCTTTATGCCACGGGAAAAATGAACTGATATTCCTGTTTTCCAAAATTCCTTTTGAATAAATGAGGATGGCTAGAAAAGGAATTTCCAGGCAGGCATAGGAAAGAGCAAATCGCCTTTCATCACATTGGGCTATCCCAGCCTTCTGTCTTCTGACAATGACAAGAGAAAGAACCACCCTACCTATTTTTGGAAGCATGAAGAAGAGAAAAAGACTCAGATTCTCTGAATGCTACTGAAGGCAGAAGGGAAGTCAGTTATCTGATTATGTTTATATAAGGTTTGAATTTCCTACCAAATTGCCAATGACTATGGAACTGTTGGCACCTGCCAACAAAGTGTTCAGGATGTCACAATCACTTTGTCTCACAAATGTCAAATGCTTCAAAGCACAGAGAATTGGACAAACCTGATAGTTTTCTTGCCAGGTTGCAGAAATTAACCTTTATAGATCCAACCTGACCTCAGAATGTTATAGACATCTGTGAATATAAAAGATCTTGCACTTTTGTTTAATGGTATGATCATATATCTATATATCTATATCCAGGGCTCTTTTTGTAGCAGGAACTCCTTTGCATATTAGGCGACACACCCCTAATATAGCCAATCCTCCAAGAGCTTACAGAGCTCTTCTTACAGTGGCTACTGTAAGCTCTTGGAGGATTGGCTACATTAGGGGTGTGTTGCCTAATATGCAAAGGAGTTCCTGCTACAAAAAAAGCCCTGTCTATATCTGTATAGGTATAGATCTGAGATGGAATGATTTTCTTTATTCCACCACAAAAGGAATGTGTTGTGCTTGCTGTCTACTTGATAGCTGCCACTCATGGTAACCAGAGATTTAGTTCAGGAAAAGAGAAATGGTCCCAAATCATTTCTCAAAATATGCATTTTTTTCTTCAACAAGAAAAAGCAGGGTTGTTTTAATGCTGTTGTTGGTACAGTGATTATTAAGTTTTAAAGTGCACCTTGGCTACAAAAGATATACTTTAAATAAACATATTTAAGGTCAAAGGATATGTCAGCCCTCAGTGTTTTTTCCCTTTGTTTGCAGTAATTTGACTATGATTGTCTCCATGAACTGGGTGGGAAATGGTAAAAATCAAATCCCAATGAAGAATGCATATATCAGCATGAGTCTCCTGGACTTCAGCAATTATGTTTGCTTAGGAATAGCTGTCCATAACATTTTTTTTGCGAAGAACATTATTGTTCACACCCATTATAGTTTTTTTTAATATCATTTACAATGTGATCCTATGCATGTTTACTTGGAAGTAAGGTCCACTATGTTACTGTCACCCGTCTTGATGAATTGTGGTTCTTTCTCAAGGGCTGACCCATTTTTAGTACCTTTCTTCTGTTCCATAAGTGACCAGAGTGATGATGAGAGGCTACAATGAGGGAAATCATGAGGTGTACAATATATCATCCCTCCACTTCAAAATTCTGTGTTGTCTTCATAGAATTATATGAGTTGCTCTCCTGTTTCATTTCGGGAGGATCAGGTTCTGTTAAGTTTTTATAAACAGTTGTTGTTAAGACAGAAATAAATGCTGAGTTATACAAACATCTCCCTCATGGATCACTGCCTTGTCGTGGCGAGGGGGCTTGCGTGGTTCGATGAGGCTGTGGGCTATGCCGTGGAGGGCCACCCAGGACGGACAGGCCACAGTAGAGAACTCAGACCAAGCGTGATCCCCTGGAGAAGGAAATGGCAACCCATTCCAGTATCTTTGCCAAGAAAACCCCATGGATAGTAACAAAAGGCTAAAAGATATGACGCCGGAAGATGAGCCCCTCAGGTCGGAAGGTGTCCAATATGCTACTGAGGAAGAGCAGAGGGCAAGTACGAGTAACCCCAGAAAGAGTGAAGCGGCTGGGCCAAAGCCGAAAGGACGCTCAGTTGTGGATGTGTCTGACGGTGAAAGGAAAGTTCGATGCTGCAAAGAACAATACTGCATAGGAACCTGGAATGTAAGATCTATGAATCAAGGTAAGCTTGACGTGGTCAAAAATGAGATGGCAAGAATGAACATCGACATCTTGGGAATCAGTGAACTAAAGTGGACAGGAATGGGCGAATTTAATTCAGAAGACCATTATATCTACTACTGTGGCCAGGAATCCCATAGAAAAAATGGTGTGGCCTTTATAGTCAACAAGAGAGTGAGAAAGGCAGTATCGGGATACAATCTCAAAAATGACAGAATGATCTCGGTCCGAATCCAAGGCAAACCATTCAATATCACAGTAATCCAAGTCTATGCCCCAACCACTGCTGCAGAAGAGGCTGAAGTGGACCAGTTCTACGAAGACCTACAACAGCTCGTAGAACTAACACCAAAAAATGATGTCCTCATCATCATAGGGGACTGGAATGCTAAAGTAGGAAATCAAAAGGTAACCGGAATAACAGACAAGTTTGGCCTTGGAGAACAAAATGAAGCAGGGCAAAGGCTAACAGAGTTTTGTCAAGAGAACACGCTGGTCATAGCAAACACCCTTTTCCAACAACCTAAGAGGCGTCTCTACACATGGACAT
Source organism: Gekko gecko (assembly GCA_029375565.1). Taxonomy (NCBI): domain Eukaryota; kingdom Metazoa; phylum Chordata; class Lepidosauria; order Squamata; family Gekkonidae; genus Gekko; species Gekko gecko. The sequence goes on along the minus strand of JAPDNY010000001.1, from coordinate 229,522,273 downwards.
CACCAGATGGGCAACACCGAAATCAGATTGACTATATAATTTGCAATCAAAGATGGAGAAGCTCTATCCAGTCAGTAAAAACAAGACCTGGAGCTGACTGTGGCTCAGATCATGAGCTACTCATTGCAAAATTCAGACTTAAATTGAAGAAAGTTGGGAAAACCACAAGGCCATTCAGATTTGACCTAGATCGCATCCCCGATGAATATACAGTAGAGGTGAAGAATAGGTTTAAGGGACTAGATTTGATAGACAGAGTGCCTGAAGAACTATGGACAGAGGTCCGTGACATTGTAAAGGAGGCAGCAATCACCGCCATCCCAAAGAAAAAGAAATGCAAAAAAGCAAAGTGGCTGTCTGATGAGGCTTTACACAAAGCAGAGGAAAGAAGGAAAGCTAAAGGCAATGGGGAAAAGGAAAGATTTGCCCAACTGAATGCAGACTTCCAGAGAACAGCAAGGAGAGATAAGGAGGCTTTCCTGAATGAACAATGCAGAGTAATAGAGGAAAACAATAGATTGGGAAGGACTAGAGATCTCTTCAAGAAAATTGGAGAAATCAAGGGAACGTTCCATGCAAAGCTGGCCATGATAAAGGACAAAAACGGTAGGGATCTAACAGAAGCAGAAGAGATTAGGAAAAGATGGCAAGAATACACAGAAGAACTATACAAGAAGGACCTCGATGTCCTTGACAACCACGATGGTATAATCACTGACCTCGAGCCAGACATCCTGGAAAGCGAAGTTAAATGGGCCTTAGAAAGCATTACTAACAACAAAGCTAGTGGAGGTGATGGTATCCCAGCTGAGTTATTCAAAATCTTAAAAGAAGATGCTGTTAAAGTGCTGCACTCAATTTGCCAACAAATTTGGAAAACACAACAGTGGCCACAGGATTGGAAAAGGTCAGTTTACATTCCAATCCCAAAGAAGGGCAACGTCAAGGAATGTTCAAACTATCGCACAATTGCACTCATTTCACACGCTAGCAAGGTCATGCTCAAAATCCTACAAGCTAGGCTCCAACAGTACGTGGATAGAGAACTGCCAGAAGTACAAGCTGGGTTTCGAAGAGGTAGAGGAACTAGAGATCAAATTGCCAACATTCGCTGGATTATGGAGAAAGCAAGAGAGTACCAGAAAAACATCTACTTCTGCTTCATTGACTATGCTAAAGCCTTTGATTGTGTGGATCACAATAAATTATGGCAGGTTCTTAAAGAGATGGGAGTACCAGACCACCTCACCTGTCTCCTGAGAAACCTGTATAAGGGTCAAGAAGCAACAGTTAGAACCGGATATGGAACAACTGATTGGTTTAGCATAGGAAAAGGAGTACGACAAGGATGTATATTGTCACCTTGCTTATTTAATTTATATGCAGAGTACATCATGCGAAATGCTGGCCTGGATGAATCACAAGCTGGAGTTAAGATTGCTGGGGAAAAGATCAATAACCTCAGATATGCAGACGATACCACTCTGATGGCAGAAAGTGAAGAGGACCTAAAGAGCCTCTTGCTCAGGGTGAAAGAGGAGAGTGCAAAAGTGGGCTTGAAGCTCAACATCAAAAAAACTAAGATCATGGCATCTGGCCCCATCACTCCTTGGCAAATAGAAGGGGAAGTCGTAGAAGTAGTGACAGACTTCACGTTCCTAGGATCTCAGATCACTGCAGATGGTGACTGCAGCCATGAAATTAAAAGACGCCTGCTCCTTGGGAGGAAAGCGATGGCAAACCTAAACAGCATGATAAAAAGCAGAGACATCACCTTGCCAACAAAAGTCCGCATGGTCAAAGCAATGGTATTCCCCGTAGTAATGTATGGCTGCGAGAGTTGGACTATAAGGAAGGCCGAGCGCCGAAGAATAGATTCTTTTGAACTATGGTGCTGGAGAAGACTCTTGAGAGTCCCTTGGACTGCAAGGAGATCAAATCAGTCAATCCTAAAAGAAATCAACCCTGACTGTTCCCTGGAAGGCCAGATCCTGAAGCTGAAGCTCAAATACTTTGGCCACCAAATGAGAAGGGAGCATTCACTGGAGAAGACCCTGATGCTGGGAAAGATTGAAGGTCAAAGAAGAAGGGGACGGCAAAGGATGAGATGGTTAGACAGTGTCATCGATGCAACAAACATGAAATTGAGCAAACTTCAGCGGACAGCGGAAGACAGGAGGGCCTGGCGTAATCTGGTCCATGGGGTCGCGAAGAGTCGGACTCGACTGTGCGACTGAACAACAAAATATACAAACATTGGAAGCTGTTCCTTTCCAGTTCATAGCTTCTGTATATTTTTTCAAGTATGTTTGAAGTCAGGGCTGTTTTTATAGCAGGAACTCCTTTGTGTATTAGGCAACACACCCCTAATGTGGACAATCCTCCAAGAGTTTACAGTAGCCCCTCTAAGAAGAGCTCTGTAAGCTCTTGGAGGATTGGCTACATTAGGGGTGTGTCACCTACTATGCAAAGGAGTTCCTGCTACAAAAAGAACCCTGTTTGAAGTGTACATGCACACCTCACTACATAGACTCCCCATATGTGAATACAATACTCAGAGATCAGAACACTAATGTCATCAACTGACATGGGAAGCAAATCCTTTCCAATCAGAATCCAGAAGTACAAATTTGGAGGTGCGTGTATCTGTTGCCTGAAATATCCTCTAACTCTCAGAACTAAGCTGAAAAGACCAACATCTTATGCATGTCCAAAGACAGGACAAAATGTATGTCCAATAGTGCCCCTCACACATTCAAATACATGTGCACACACATTCTCCTTTCTTGAAGAGAAATGGAGCATAACCCCTTCATGTCTCTTCAAGCCCTGACTCCTCATAGCCCAACCATACCAACTCATAGTTCTTCGGTGTATCAAGTCATTCCAGTCAGCAAGGTTTGAAGGCTTCATCCAACCTAACAAGCCTTCCTTCAAGAGAAGAAAGAGCCATAAGAACATAAGAACATAAGAACATAAGAGAAGCCAATGTTGAATCAGGCCAATGGCCCATCTAGTCCAACACTCTGTCACACAGCGGCCAAAATATACCAGGTGCCATCAGGAGGTCCAGCAGTGGGGCCAGGGCACCAGAAGCCCTCCCACTGCTGCCCCCTCCAGCACCAAGAATAGAGTGCATCACCTGCCCCAGACTGAGAGTTCTCATTCTATACCCTGTGGCTAATAGCCACTGGTGGACTTCTGCTCCATATGTTTATCTAATTTCCTCTTGAAACTGTCCATGCTTGCAGCTGCCACGACCTCCTGTGGCAGTGAATTCCATATGTTAATCACTCTTTGGGTGAAGAAGTATTTCTTTTTATCTGTTCTAACCCGACTGCTCAGCAATTTCATAGAGTGCCCACGAGTTCTTGTATTGTGAGAAAGGGAGAAAAGTACTTCTTTCTCAACCTGCTCAATCCCATTCATAATCTTATAAACCTCGATCATGTCACCCCTCAGCCGTCGTTTCTCCAAGCTAAAGAGCCCCAAGCATTTTAACCTTTCTTCATAGGGAAGGTGTTCCAACCCTTTTATCATTCTAGTTGCCCTTCTCTGCACTTTTTCCAATGCTATAATATCCTTTTTGAGATGTGGTGACCAGAACTGTACACAGTATTCCAAATGAGGTTGCACCAATGATTTATACAGGGGCATGATGATACTGGCTGATTTGTTATCAATTCCCTTCCTAATAATCCCCAGCATAGCGTTGGCCTTCTTTATTGCAGCTACACATTGTGTAGACATTTTCAGCGAGTTATCCACTATGACTCCAAGATCTCTCTCTTGGTCAGTCTCTGCCAGATCAGACCCCATCAACGTGTATTTATATTTAGGATTTTTGGCTCCAATGTGCATCACTTTGCACTTGGCCACATTGAACCCCATTTGCCACTTTGACGCCCACTCACCCATCCTCAACAGATCCCTTTGGAGTGCCTCACAATCCTCCCTGGTTTTCACCACCCTGAACAACTTCGTGTCATCTGCAAATTTAGCCACATCACTGCTTACTCCCAATTCCAAATCGTTAATAAACAAGTTAAAAAGCATCGGACCGAGTACTGATCCCTGTGGTACCCCACTGCTTACCACCCTCCACTGAGAAAGTTTCCCATTTATACTCACTCTCTGTTTCCTATTTATAAGCCAGTTTTTGATCCACAAGAGGACTTGTCCTTTTATCCCATTACTATTGAGCTTACTTAGGAGCCTTTGATGAGGAACTGTATCAAAAGCTTTCCGGAAGTCAAGGTAAATAATATCTATTGGGTCCCCCTTGTCCACATGTTTGTTCACTCCCTCAGAAAACACTAACAGGTTAGTGAGACAAGATCTTCCCTTACAGAACCCATGCTGAGTCTGCCTCAATAGTTTTTGTTCATCAATGTGCCTACTAATTCTTTCCTTAATAACAGTTTCCACCAACTTACCTGGTATTGATGTCAGACTGACTGGCCTGTAATTTCCTGGATCTCCCCTGGAGCCCTTTTTAAAGATGGGAGTGACATTAGCTACCTTCCAGTCATCAGGAATGGAGGAAGATTTTAAAGAAAGATTACATATTTTTGTCAGGAGATCCACAAGTTCACATTTGAGTTCTTTCAGAACTCTCGGATGAATGCCATCCGGGCCTGGTGATTTATTAGTTTTTAAATTGTCCATCAGTCGGAGGACTTCCTCTCTTGTCACCGCAATCTAATTCAGGTCTTTCAAACCCCTCCCGAAATCAGTGCTTCTGGAGTGGGCAAACACTTCTCCTCTTCCACAGTGAAGACAGAGGCAAAAAATGCATTCAGCTTCTCAGCCATTTCCCTATCATCCTTCACTACTCCTTTTACCCCTTGGTCATCCAAGGGCCCCACTGCCTCCTGGCTGGCTTCCTACTTCTAATGTATTTGAAGAAAGTTTTATTGTTGGTCTTTATGTTTTTGCGATATGCTCCTCATATTCCCTTTTTGCTTGCCTGATCACAGACTTGCATTTTATTTGCCATAGTCTGTGTTCCCTTTTATCAACCTCACTAAGACTAGCTTTCCACCGCTTAAAGGAATCCTTCTTACCTTTTACAGCTTCCATTACTTTATTTGTTAACCATGCAGGCTTTTTTCTATATCTATTTGTACCTTTCCTAACCTGCGGTATATATTTTTTCTGAGCTTCTAGGATTGTCTTTTTAAATAGTCTCCAAGCTTCCCCAATGGTTTTGACCTTCTCCACTCTTCCTTTCAATTTCTTCCTCACATGTCCCCTCATACCAGAGAAGTTACCCCTTTTAAAGTTAAAAGTGGTTGCGTCAGTCTTTTTGGGCAACTCCCTATCTGTACAAATGTTAAACTCAATGACATTATGGTCACTGTTTCCAAGTGGTGCAATCACTTTTACATCTCTCACCAGGTCTTGGGTGTTACTTAGGACCAAATCCAGGATCGCCTCTCCCCTGGTAGGATCTGTGACCATCTGTTCCACAGCACAGTCATTGAGAGTGTCTAAGAACGCAATCTCTTTTTCCCGACTAGAACTCATATTGACCCAATCAATGTGTGGGTAGTTAAAGTCGCCTATTACAACACAGTTATTTCGTCTAGCCGCTATCTTTAATTCATTCATCATTTTATAATCCTCCTCTATCTTTTGATCTGGTGGGCGATAACAAACTCCCACTGTTAAGCCTCCTTTTGGACCCACTATTTCAACCCATAGCATTTCCAGAAGGGAATCCAATTCTCTTACCCTCTCAATCTTACTGGACGGTATACCCTCTCTGACATACAGAGCCACCCCACCTCCAACCCTTTCCCCCTATCCTTCCGATATAATTTATAACCAGGAATCACCGTATCCCACTGATTTTCCTCATCCCACCAAGTTTCTGAAATACCCACAATGTCTATTTCCCCCCAACACCAAGCATTCCAACTCCCCGATTTTACCTCGGAGACTTCTAGCATTTGTGTATAAACACTTATAGTTTCCCACGTTTGTTAAGCCCACAGCCTTCCTCTTGCTGCCTCGAGACCTTGCCAGGCAGTTCCTATCATTAGCCACAGTCTCAGTGGACAATTGTAATCCATTTCCTTGTACAAAAGTAATAGCTACCCTTCATCTCTTTGAGATGAGCCATCCCGAACCAGAGACTTTTCATCTCCTGTCGGCTTTCCCCCATTATTCAGTTTAAAAACTGCTCTGCCACCTTTTTGATTTTGAGCGCCAGCAGCCTGGTTCCTTCTCGGGACAAGTGGAGACCGTCCCTTTTGTACAGCTCCCTCTTGTCCCAAAAAGCATCCCAGTGCCTAACAAACTTGAACCCTTCCCCCTACACCACCGTCTCATCCACGCATTGAGACTCCTGATCTGTGCCTGTCTCTCCGGCCCTGCGCGTGGAACAGGTAGCACTTCCGAGAAGGCTACCTTGGAGGTCCTGGCCTTGAGTTTCCTGCCCAGCAGCCTAAATTTCTCCTCCAGGACCTCACGACTGCATTTCCCCACATCGTTGGTGCCGACGTGCACCACGACCACTGGCTCCTCCCCAGCACTATCTACCAGCCTATCTAAAATACGCGTAATGTCCGCTACCTTCGCACCAGGCAGGCAAGTCACCATACGGTCAGTACGCGGGTTCGCCACCCAGCTGTCTACCTGCCTAAGGATCGAATCACCAACTACCAAGAGCCCCCCTCCCACCCTTCCCAGGGACGGTTCCTTGGTACGAAAGGATACCCGTTCACCAGCTGAAGAAGAGGTCCCTTCTGAGGGCACATTCCCCTTATCCTCAGCATGGTGCCCCTTTTCCCCTTGACCCTCATGCTCCCTGGCAGCAGCCGGGCTGCCAGATCCAGAGTGGGACATATCTAACAAGTCCCCGAGAGTCTTCCCCGTTCACCTAACTGACTGTCCCTGCTTCTCCAGGTCAGCCACCTTGGCCTCAAGGGAGCAAACTCGCTCCCTGAGAACCAGGAGCTCCTTGCACCGAGCACACACCCAAGACTTCTGACCAGTGGGCAGATAGTCATACATGTGACACTCCATGCAAAACACTGGATAGCCCCCAACCCCCTGCTGGCATTCTGGCTTCATAATTGTTTTTAAACAAATACTTTTCTATAACCCCCCTTTTAAAACCCTTTGTATTTATATGGCTCCTGTTGTAGGAGTCTACTTACCTTACCTTACCTGGCTTCCTGGCTCTTCCTGGGCTTCTTACAGAGCCCCTAGGCCAAGAGCCACAGGCAAAGAGCCTCGCCCTTTTGCTCTCGCCCTTCGACTCGTGCCAGAGGCTCGTGCCTCTTGCAAACTTCCTGCCTTAAATGGAATTGTCTCCCAGGAGAGGGTGTGGCCAGCAGCTACTCAAAATCACCCAAGGCACTTAATGACGGTCAAACAAAGCCCCTTTCACACTCCAACTCCAGCAGCCAGGAGTCTGCTATTCAATCTCACCCAAGCACTTAATTACAGGCAAACAATGACCCTTTCACACCCTAACTCCAGCAGTCAGGAGTCTGTTACAACTCACCCACACACTCCCAAATACAGTCCCTGACACAGTACCTTTTCAGCTAAAGCACCTCAGCTGAAAGTAAATAAATAAAAATACCACTCACCCCTCTGGCAGCTCAAACACCTTGCTCCTTCTCAGAGCTCAGCTGGGTCAGCTCACTGAAGTTGAAGGAATACTCCTTAGACTAAGGGAAGACTTTGAACTTTGCTGAGCAGAGTGTCTAGATATCCCCATTGTCATGTCATCCCCTTCTGATGGGATGTGGAGATGCCCTGAGACAAAGAAAAAGATTGTGTTCTATCAATCATTGCATCTGTCAAGCTTTGGTGACCTTTGGTGGCTTTAAATAAGAAGCTTTAACAGTTGTGAACTTTCACTCAAGGCTTTGTCATGATCCTTGCTTTTTAAAAAAGTATCTACCACATTTTTGTGCTGTAGTAAGATGCTACCAGTAATTTCTTGACAGTATCACAGCAGCTGCATTAGCAAACGGTTGTCAAAATAGTCAATTATATACCTATCGGCTCTCTGAATTTTGGCAGGTGTGTTGATTTGTGACTCACTGGTGAGATCTCTGTCATTCACCACATAGAACTGTATTGTAAGAAGCATATGAGACACTGAAAAGAGAGAGAGAGTATATATCTTTTTGTGGCCATCAAGTGAGCAGACAGGAACAAAGACAGTGCAGGTTTAAAGCAAGACAAAGTATCTTGATTGACAACTTCAGTTATCACACCTGGAGTCTATTTGAATAGAGGAGAAATGTGTTCAAATATAAAAATAGTCCTTAGCAGATCTGATGAATAATCCATCTAATCTAGAATGCTGACAGCACGAAGTATAAATTGAAAGCTCAAGGAATGCTTCTCTTAGTTACATCCTGCTTCTGGCATATATACTGTCAATGGGCATATCCTGGTGGTAGCCAATGTCACAGCATATTTGAATCAACACTTATAGTTTATGTCTTCATCCCATGAGCTTCTGTATTGGAAAATCAGTCATTAAGATGGGCTGCCTTATTAGCATAATATCATGCCCTCTGAGCATCATCATCTAAACCAGGGGTGGCCAAACCTTGCTTCTATGAGCACTACCAATGATGATAGAAAGATCACAATAGAAACATGAATATTTTCTACAGAACACAATAAGCTGATAATAAGTCATTTTAAGAATCCTTGGCTTATTGTATCTGCTTCTGTAGTTATCAAAGATCACTGAATATCTTTTTTTTTTTTTAAATACAATTTATTATTGGATATATCACATGTTCATACAATTTAAACAAACCAATACATATCCATTTTTCTTTCTCCCTCTCCTCCCCAAACAAGGCTTCCCGCACTGCTCCAACCCCCTTGATATTTCTCTTATGCAATTACATTTACTACTAAACATATTTCTTTTACTAATGGTAACAATTCAAAGATCTGAGTCTCTTTCCACTTCTCCTCAATAGTTGTCAAAACAAATCAAACCACGTTTTACATCCCAATTCTTCAACAAGTATTCTTGAAAGTCTTTCCAGTCTCTGAAAAAGGTTTCGTCTTCTTCATTGTTTAATTTTCTTGTTAATTTGTCCATTTCTGCCATAAACAACGTCTTTTTAATCCATTCCCATGTTTCAGGTACTTTATCTTGTTTCCAACATTGAGCAAAAGTCAGTCTAGCTGCTGTAATCAAGTACCATAGTAGTGTTCTCTTGGCTACATTTATTTCTTCCATTTTAAGACCTAACAATAACATCTGTGGGTCTTTCTTAAAAGTACATTTCAAAATTTTTTGTATCTCATTGTGGATCTCAGTCCAATACTTTACTGCTTTATCACATGTCCACCACATATGGTAAAAAGACCCTTCATGTTTCTTACATTTCCAACATTTGTTAGACATACTTTCATTTATAATAGCAATTTTTTTAGGCGTCATATACCATCTGTACATCATTTTATAACAATTCTCTTTAACATTTACACAAGTTGAAATTTTCATTGACTTTTTCCACAAATATTCCCAAGATGTCATTAATATCTCATTATTAATATTTACCGCCCATTTTATCATTTGCTCTTTTACAATTTCGTCCTCAGTATACCATTTCAATAAAACCTTGTACAGTTTAGAAATCATTTTTTTGCCTTTCTCAAGCCATACAGTTTCAATTTCAGTGTTATTTTCTCTAAAACCATATTCTCTTTTGTCGGTCTTAAATAAGTCATAAATCTGTCTATACTTCAACCAATCATATTCAAATTCCACATCAAATCTGTCTTTTAACACAAAGTTTTTCCCTTCTAATTTTAAAAGACTTTTATAAGGTAGCCAATCTAACCCTTGATTTCTTGAATATGGATTAATCACTTCTGCTGGTACTATCCAAAGTGGTCTTTCTTCTGAGAAGAATTTTCTATATCTCATCCAAGTCTCGAACAGTGATCGTCTTATGAAGTGGTGCTTGAAAAATTTATCTATTTTTACTTTTCCATACCATAAATATGCATGCCATCCAAACTTGTTATCATGCCCTTCTAGAGCCAATAACTTTTTATTTTCTAAATTAATCCACTGTTCCAGCCATGTTAAACAGACGGCATCATAATACAGTCTTAAATTTGGTAGTTGTAGACCTCCTCTTTCCTTTGCATCACATAAAATTTTCATTTTAATCCTTGGCTTTCTTCCTGCCCATACAAATTTCGATAGTTCTTTCTGCCACGTATCCAGTATTTTCCTTTGTTTTAATATTGGAATAGTCTGAAATAAAAACATCAAACGCGGCAAAACATTCATTTTTACAGTTGCAATTCTTCCCAATAACGATAGATTCAAGGTATCCCATTTCTTCATGTCTTGTTGAATTCTGTGCCAAACCTTTTCATAGTTATTTTTGAACAAATCAATGTTTTTCATGGTCAATTCAATTCCTAAATATTTAGTCTTTGTAACTACTTCACATTGAATTTTCTCTTGAAGTTCTGTTTGTCTTTGTTTCGTCATATTTTTGCCCATCACTTTGGTTTTACTTTTATTAACGTAGAATCCCGCAACTGATCCAAATTCTTCAATTTTTTCCATCAATTGTGGTATTTTGTCGATTGGATCTTGAATCATAAACATTACATCGTCTGCAAATGCCCTGTATTTATATGCAAAACCTTTCACTGTGAGTCCTTCAATGCTGTTATCTTTTCTTATCGCTGTCAATAATATTTCCAATATCCAAATAAACAATAACGGGGATAACGGGCAACCTTGACGTGTTCCCTTTTGAACTTGGAAGAAATCTGTTCTTTCTTTATTTATATTCAAAGCTGCTCTCTGTTCTGAGTAAATTGCCACAATCATGTTTAGAAAAGACTGTCCTATATCCATTTTTTCAATAACTTGCAGCATAAACTCCCAATTTAAATTGTCAAAAGCTTTTTCCGCATCTAAAAAGAGGAATCCAACTTCTTTTTCTGGATGTTTGTCATAGTATTCGATTGCATCAATCACCACTCTTAAATTGTCTCTAATTTGTCTATTTGGTAAAAAACCAGCTTGTTCTTCCGCTATAGTATCTTTTTTATCTTTAGAATTCAAAGAGATAAGCAAACCTCTCATTACCGCTTTGTACGTGTCCTATACGACTTGTATATCAGTACCTTTATTTAAATTCAGTTCAAAAAACCTTTTCATTTCTTTTTTTAAAGTTTCATTAATTAATTTTTGGTCCAATAAGTCCTCATTAATTCTCCAATATAATTGTTTAGGTTTTTCTTTAGATATCCAAAGTAAAGGGTTGTGATCTGAGTTGGTTTTCGGTAAAATTTCTATTTTATAGGTTTTTTGCGCCATCTCCTCTGACATCCAAATCATATCGATTCTAGAAAAGGAGTTATGTCTGTTAGAATAAAATGTATAATCCTTGGTCTTAGGGTTCCACTTCCTCCAAACGTCTTCTAGTTTCTCTTGCTTCATTAGCTGGAAAAAATTTTTTGGCAGCTTTCCAACTGCCTCTCCACTTGCTTTGGACTTTCTGTCCAATACATTGTTCACTGTGCCGTTGAAGTCTCCTGCAAGGACTATTTGATCATAATTTAAACAGTCCAACTCTTTAGTCAAATCATTAAAAAAAGTCTCTTTTGCCCCATTGGGTGCATATATATTTACAAGCAATGTCTTTTTTCTATTCATCATTAATTCCACGCCAACATATCTTCCTTCTTTGTCTGAGAAGATTTGTTTAGGTTCCAATTCTTTGGTAATGTATATCACTGTTCCTTTTTTCTTATTAACTGCTGATGAATGAAATTCTTCTCCCAGTTTTTTATTAACCAAATATTTATTATCTTGTTTTCTGATATGTGTTTCTTGCAAACAAATTATGTTACATTTTTGTTTCTCTAGCCAATGATTCACTAATCTTCTTTTGCTTGGTGAATTTAGTCCATTTACGTTCCAAGATAAAAATTTGTAATCCATAGTTGTTTTGAATTAAATATCTTTGAAATCATCAAAGTTGTTCTCTTTGAATCTGTAGATGTCTCCTTCCGTTTTAAGAGTAAATCTCACCGAATTGTATGTAAATGATAATCCATATGGAATCTCCCATCTAAACCTGATACTCATTTCTTTTAACCTATCTGTTAGTTTCTTGAATTTCTTTCTGTCTTGTAAGATCGATCTCAGAATTTCTCTCAAAATTATTATTTTTTTTCCATTAATTTCCAACGGTTGTGTAAATTGCTTCTTGAAAACGTCTTCCTTCATTTTTGTAGTCACAAATTGGACAATCACATCTCTGGGTAATTGCTTTCTCTTGGCATACGCTGAATTTACTCTGTAAATCAGGTCAAAGTCTGGATCCAAGTCTCCAACATCTTCCCCTATGTAAGTTGTCAATGTGTTAATTACTAGGGCCCGTAAATCTTGATCTTCCTCCTCTTCGATTCCTCTCAATCTCAAGTGGTTCTGAGTGGCCCTATATTCCATCATGGACTCCAGTCTTGTATTTTCTGACAGGGTTCTTTTAACTTTCTGTTCCATTTCTTCTGATTTTGTCACCAGACTTTTAACCTCTTTTTTAACTTCTTCTGTATCTTTTTTTATCCCTGCCACTTCTGTTAGTACCAGTTCTTTTAACTCTTCCATATTTTTTTTCTGTACTTGGACTTGTACTTGTTCTATTTGCTCCAGTTGTATTTGCAGCTGTTGTTGCAGCTGTTGTTGCAGCTGTGATTCTATTTGCTTTCCCAAACTCTGCACCACTTCAGTCATCCATTTCTCCATCGCTTCCATGGCAGCCTGCCACTCTTTTTTTTCCTTTGCAGTCATTCTTGGACTAGGTGATGAGGCAGCCCTTGGTCTTGACCTCAAATCCGTCTTGAAAGCGAGTTCAGGGCTAATCGATCTTTATATTAGCAATCCTCAAGCCAAATCGCCACCTTTATAACTTCTTCCAGTGCTTTTTCGGCTTAAAAATAACTTTTTAAAATTTAGTCCTCCTCAAAATGGCGGGCGCAATTTCTCTATGATTTTCTGGCTAGAGTAGGCTCCTTCAGAACTTCCTGTTTATCTGTCCGTCACTGTAATCCAACTTCCGGTGTCACACTCTAAAACGTCCGTCTACTTCCGGCACAGCAACATCGAAAACATCCACTCTAGCCTACTTCCTGTATCATAGAATCACAGTCAGTTTCGTTTCTGCTATGCAAAGTTTAGTCTTAGCTGACCACAGGAATGCAAAACAAAGTTACTTTTCAGCCGTTTTCTCTAAAGGAAAGCTTTCTTTTTACTTTTAAATCAAGCGGATTAGTTCATTGAAGCTTTTTACACTTATCCGAACGTTTAGATTTTGCCTTCTTCTTTAAACCGGTAAGCAATTGTTCATTTGTTACCTTGCTTGTAATCTCGGGGTTTCGCAGTGCTTCTTCTGTAACCGATGTTAAGCTTGATGTTAAAGAGGCCGGTAGATGACGGATTTATGCTGAATTCTCAGCCCAGCTGGTATCTGTAGTGCTGATTTGCAACTGCCCTCTTCGCGGAAGGAGATCAAGGTGTAAACAAGCCTCCTCCGAGACTTATCCACACCGATCTCAACCCCCTCTCAGGCTTGGCTGCTTGCTTGCCACTCCCCCGCCTGGGGAGTGCTGCGTTGGGCCAGGTAAAGCCCAAACTGTCACCAGATACTGCTGTCCACTCTGCTCAAATCGCAAAGTGCGTCAATTCGCCATTTTGACTCCGGCCGGAAGCCAAAGATCACTGAATATCTTGACAACCATATTGAATGTTTCCTGGCAGTGACCCAAAAAGTCTTATGGAATGATATAGTGACAACTTTAAAAATGCTCCATAGGTTTTTGACCCATGACAAGTTTGCAGCTCATAATTTCCCGGAAAACCATTGAGCTAAGAGTTGATAGAGTACTATCTTGACATATATGCACATTCACAATTTTGTTGTTGTTCGGATTGCACAGTCGAATCTGACTCTTCGCAACCCCATGGACCACATCATGCCAGGCCCTCCGGTCTTCTGTTGTGTTCCGTAGTTTGCTTAATTTCATGTTCACTGCATTGATAACACTGTCTAACCATCTCATCCTTTGCCATCCCCTTCTTCTTTGACCTTCAGTCTTTCCCAGCATCAGGGTCTTCTCCAGTGAGTGCTCCCTTCTCATTTGGTGGCCAAAGTATTTGAGTTTCAGCTTCAGTATCTGGCCTTCCAGGGAACAGTCAGGGTTGATTTCTTCTAGGACTGACTGATTTGATCTCCTTGCAGTCCAAGGGACTCTCAAGAGTCTTCTCCAGCACTATAATTCAAAAACATCTATTCTTCAGTGCTCAAGCTTCCTTATGATCCAACTCTCACACCCATACATTACTACTGGGAATACCATTGACAAAGTGGAACCAGTTGTGGCTCCACCACCAGCAGAACACCCATCCAACCCACTGGCAGAACCAGCAAGAGGGATGGCAGCCAGTGCCAAGTTCGAGGCATTTGAACCAGGTCTGGAGGACTGGGAATCGTACATAACCCAGTTCAAGTGCCAACTCAGGGCACAGCAGATCAAGGAGGAAACCATGAAATCAGCAGTCCTGCTGAGTTCCTGTGGCTGAGCCGTGTTTGACGTGGCAAGTTCCCTGGTCACGCCGATTGACATCCTGACAGTGCCATTGGCGGACCTGAAGGCAAAGCTAAAAAATCACTATGCGCGTAGCCCATCACAAATTGTGTGCTGCCATGCTTTCTATGAATGGGGAGTTGATAGCGGAGTTTGTCACCAAGCTGAGGAAAGCCTCCTGAATGTGTAGTTTCACTGACCTGGAGATGGCCTTGAGGGACCAGTTGGTGTGTAGTCTGAGAGATGAGCGTCTGCAGCAGCAGCTGTTCACCAAAACTGAGCTCATATACGCTACAGCCTATGCAGAGGCTATAGCTGCCAAGGCTGCCAAATGGTCTACAAAGGAGGTCCAGCAAGCCATCGGCCCATCGCAACCATGGGTAGAGAAAGTGGTTCATCATGAGTCGACCAGCGATTCTGAGGCCAAGGGCAATGACGTCCATCAGATGCGGAAAGCAAAGCCGCCACGGACCCTGAGGAAAGTGACATCTCAGCAGTCATGAGCAGGTTGTGGCGGCAATCACGAGTGGGACCAGTGCTGGGCACATGATCTACAGTGCCAAAACTGCCATAAGTGGGGCCATTTAGCCAGAGTCTGCAGGGCTGAGGAAGTCACCACAGTCATCACCAGGGATGGCAAGGAAGGAGCAAGGCAGCAGAGCATGGAGGTAAGCAGAATGCAACGTGACCATAGCCCTATAACTGTCCCGAGCACCCAAAATCACACCAGGAGGAAGATCCACATCACCGTGCTGCTGGACAGAATGCCATGCGAGATGGAGGTCGACTTGGGATTAGCGTTGACCATCATCTACACGGAGACATGCCAGCATTTGTTCTCTCACTGGAGCTGCTTCTGGTTAGCACCCAGTGGGCTGCATCTCTCAGATTTCCAAGGGCACTGCATACCGGTGGCTGGGGAAGCCACTTTTGAGGTACAATTTAAGGGTTTTAAGGGGACCCTAGGTCTCCAGGTGGCTGAGGGGCGAAGGGCCAGTCTGCTTGGGTTGGACTGGTTTGAGGCTCTGGAAATTGCTGTGTCCAGAATGGATCACATTGGTGGAAATAAATTGAGTTCCCTATATGTAGAGTTCCCTGAAGTGTTTGACAGAACCCTTGGAAAATATACGGGTCTGCCAGTAATGTTTGAATTAGTCCCCTCAGTGGCGCCCATCAGGTTGCAGTAGAGGACCGTGCCACTTGCTCTCAAACTGAAAATTGAGGCTGAATTAGATAAGTTGGTGGCTCAGGGGGTTTTAGATCCTGTGCCTTGTGAAGTGGGAAACACCCATTGTAACGCCCATCAAACTGGATGGTTCAGTCAGGATCTGTGCTGACTATAAATGTACTTTAAACAAGGCATTAAACAGCAGTCTTACCCCGTTCCCATTATAAGCCACGTATTGGCTTCACTGAAGGGGGGGGATTGTTTGCCAAACTTGACCTCGCACAGGCATACCAGCAGTTGCCCATGGACCACAGGGCAGCTGAGGCACAGATGATCATGACCCATCAAGGAGCGTTCAGAGTTAATCAGTTACAATTTGGGGTTAATGTAGCTCCTGGTATTTTTCAGAGTTTGATGGAGGTTTTGCTGAGGGATCTACCAGGGGTGGTGCCTTATTTTGACGATGTGTTGATTGCTAGTGCCACAGAAGAAGAATGGGCAGAGCGTGTTAGGGGTGTGCTGGGCCAATTCCAAGTGGCAGGATTAAAAGTAAATAAATAAATAAATGTCAGTTCGGGGTTTCCCAGGTTGAATTCCTTGGTTTTTTAATCAATGAGCAGGGCATCCACCCCACAAAAAGCAAGGTTTCTGCCATTCAATGAGCCCCCAAACCCCAAAATAAAAAAGAGCTGCAGTCCTTTCTGGGGATTTTAAATTTCTACCACGCCTTCTTGCCTCACAAGGCATTGGTGGCAGAAACTTTGCACAAACTACTCGAAAAGGTAGCAAGTGGACCTGGGGGTCATGGCATGACAAAGCCTTTCAGAGAATAAAGGAATTGCTGGTGTCTAAATCAGTGTTAACACATTATGATGAAGGGAAGCCATTAATGCTTGCCGCAGATGCCTCCCCATTTGGAATTGGTGATGTCCTCAGCCACAAAATGGCAGATGGACAGGAAGCGCCAATCACATATTATTCAAGGACACTGATGGGCGCTGAGAGAAATTATGCACAAAACAATAAGGAGGGAGTTAAGTTAGTTGCCTGTGTTAAAAAATCCCACCATTTTTTATACGGACAAAAGTTTGTGATGGTCACTGACCATAAGCCCTTGCTGGGACTATTTGCACCAGGTCGCCAAACACCTCCAGTCCTCTGACCCCATATGCTGCGCTGGACGGGTTTCCTAGTGGCTTATGACTTTGAGTTTGTCCACTGTCCTGGCAAGGCAATGGGACATGCCCCACTTGGGAACAGTGACCATAATGTCATTGAGTTTAACATTTGTACAGATAGGGAGTTGCCCAAAAAGACTGACGCAACCACTTTTAACTTTAAAAGGGGTAACTTCTCTGGTATGAGGGGACATGTGAGGAAGAAATTGAAAGGAAGAGTGGAGAAGGTCAAAACCATTGGGGAAGCTTGGAGACTATTTAAAAAGACAATCCTAGAAGCTCAGAAAAAATATATACCGCAGGTTAGGAAAGGTACAAATAGATATAGAAAAAAGCCTGCATGGTTAACAAATAAAGTAATGGAAGCTGTAAAAGGTAAGAAGGATTTCTTTAAGCGGTGGAAAGCTAGTCTTAGTGAGGTTGATAAAAGGGAACACAGACTACGGCAAACAAAATGCAAGTCTGTGATCAGGCAAGCAAAAAGGGAATATGAGGAGCATATCGCAAAAAACATAAAGACCAACAATAAAACTTTCTTCAAATACATTAGAAGTAGGAAGCCAGCCAGGGAGGCAGTGGGGCCCTTGGATGACCAAGGGGTGAAAGGAGTAGTGAAGGATGATAGGGAAATGGCTGAGAAGCTGAATGCATTTTTTGCCTCTATCTTCACTGTGGAAGAGGAGAAGTTTTTGCCCACTCCAGAAGCACCGATTTCGGGAGGGGGTTTGAAAGACCTGAATCAGATTGCGGTGACAAGAGAGGAAGTCCTCCAACTGATGGACAATTTAAAAACTAATAAATCACCAGGCCCGGATGGCATTCATCCGAGAGTTCTGAAAGAACTCAAATGTGAACTTGTGGATCTCCTGACAAAAATATGTAATCTTTCTTTAAAATCTGCCTCCATTCCTGAGGACTGGAAGGTAGCTAATGTCACTCCCATCTTTAAAAAGGGCTCCAGGGGAGATCCGGGAAATTACAGGCCAGTCAGTCTGACATCAATACCGGGTAAGTTGGTGGAAACTGTTATTAAGGAAATAATTAGTAGGCACATTGATGAGCAAAAACTATTGAGGCAGACTCAGCATGGGTTCTGTAAGGGAAGATCTTGTCTCACTAACCTGTTAGTGTTTTTTGAGGGAGTGAACAAACATGTGGACAAGGGGGACCCAATAGATATTATTTACCTTGACTTCCAGAAACCTTTTGATACAGTTCCTCATCAAAGGCTTCTAAGTAAGCTCAATAGTCATGGGATAAAAGGACAAGTCCTCTTGTGGATCAAAAACTGGCTTATAAATAGGAAACAGAGAGTGAGTATAAATGGGAAACTTTCTCAGTGGAGGGTGGTAAGCAGTGGGGTACCACAGGGATCAGTACTCGGTCCGATGCTTTTTAACTTGTTTATTAACGATTTGGAATTGGGAGTAAGCAGTGATGTGGCTAAATTTTCAGATGACACGAAGTTGTTCAGGGTGGTGAAAACCAGGGAGGATTGTGAGGCACTCCAAAGGGATCTGTTGAGGATGGGTGAGTGGGCGTCAACGTGGCAAATGGGGTTCAATGTGGCCAAGTGCAAAGTGATGCACATTGGAGCCAAAAATCCTAAATATAAATACACGTTGATGGGGTCTGAACTGGCAGAGACGGACCAAGAGAGAGATCTTGGAGTCCTAGTGGATAACTCACTGAAAATGTCTAGACAATGTGTAGCTGCAATAAAGAAGGCCAATGCTATGCTGGGGATTATTAGGAAGGGAATTGATAACAAATCAGCCAGTATCATCATGCCCCTGTATAAATCATTGGTGCAACCTCATTTGGAATACTGTGTACAGTTCTGGTCACCACATCTCAAAAAGGATATTATAGCATTGGAAAAAGTGCAGAGAAGGGCAACTAGAATGATAAAAGGGTTGGAACACCTTCCCTATGAAGAAAGGTTAAAATGCTTGGGGCTCTTTAGCTTGGAGAAATGACGGCTGAGAGGTGACATGATCGAGGTTTATAAGATTATGAATGGGATTGAGCAGATTGAGAAAGAAGTACTTTTCTCCCTTTCTCACAATACAAGAACTCGTGGGCACTCTATGAAATTGCTGAGCAGTCGGGTTAGAACAGATAAAAGGAAATACTTCTTCACCCAAAGAGTGATTAACATATGGAATTCACTGCCACAGGAGGTCGTGGCAGCTGCAAGCATGGACAGTTTCAAGAGGGAATTAGATAAACATATGGAGCAGAAGTCCACCAGTGGCTATTAGCCACAGGGTATAGATGGGAACTCTCAGTCTGGGGCAGGTGATGCACTCTATTCTTGGTGCTGGAGGGGGCAGCAGTGGGAGGGCTTCTAGTGTCCTCGCCCCACTGCTGGACCTCCTGATGGCACCTGGTATATTTTGGCCGCTGTGTGACAGAGTGTTGGACTAGATGGGCCATTGGCCTGATTCAACATTGGCTTCTCTTATGTTCTTATGTTCTTATGTTCAGATGCCTTAAGTCAGTGTCCCATTCCAGGACCTGTTCTGGACCCTGCTCCTGCCTATAAGGTGATGGCTCTGGAAGAATTGTCACAGCCACCAGTCCATGCCTCGGACATTTCTGCTAAATCAGCAAAGGACTCCACAATTGCCCGGGTGCTTAACTGAGTGTGGAGGGGGTGGCCAATGGATCGTTTGCCACCAGAATTTCAAGCATTTTGTACATAGCAAAAAGAGCTGTTGGTACATAAGGGCTGTCTGTTGTGGGGGAACAGGGTGGTAGTGCCTCCTCCCTTATGGGAATGGGTCTTGGGGGTACTATACAAGGGTCATCTGGCATTGTGAAAATGAAATCTTTGGCCTGGAGCTATGTCTGGTGGCCTCGGATAGACTGTGACATAGAAGAGTGGGTAAAGGTTTGCAATGAGTATCAATTGTTCAGGCCAGATCCTCCCCAGGCTCCTCTGCATCCTTGGGAAAACCCACACAGACCCTTGTCCAGAATCCATGTGGACTTTGCTGGCCCATTTAACGGGCAGGTATTCTTGATTGTTGTTGATGCCTATTCGAAATGGCTTGAAGTGCTCCTCATGAGCAAAATGACGACCGCAGCAGTCATAAAAGCACTGCAAAAGCTTTTTGCTACACATAGGTTGCCAGACACTCTAGTCTTTGATAACGGGCCTCAATTTGTGTCCGCAGAGATTGCAAAATTTATGCAGAACAATGTAATAAAGCATATTACGTCCGCGCCATTCCATCCTGCAACCAACGGGCAGGGAGAAAGAATGGTTAGAACAACTAAGGATGCTCTGGGGAGAATGACTCAGGGGGACTGGAGTCAAAAGGTGGCATCTTTCCTCCTATACCAACATATAACATCACACTCTGCCACAGGGAGGAGTCCTGCAGAGTTGTTAATGGGTCGCCACCTCACCACCCTCCTTGACAGGCTTCACACCAATCTCACCACAGATCGATCACCCCAGAGGGAGGACAGGGAAACTCCCAGGTCTTTTAAATCAGGGAACTTAGTGTTCACCCGGAACTATGGGGAGGGACACCTTTGGCTTCTGGGTGTCATCATAGAAGTAGCCGGGTCACTGTCTTATGTGGTGCAGACAGACGACAGATGACAACTTAGGTGCCACATCAACCAGCTATGCCAGCGATGGTCCACCCCTGACCGAGAAGCAGAAAGCCAAACCACCAGACCAGTGCCTCAAGAGGTAGATGTGGGTGAAACTCCTCAGGTCACAGAAGCTAGGGAGGTAGCTCCAACCAGACAAGAGACAGAATCCCAGGTGCCTGAATAGGCAAACAGTAGTCCTCAGACTATGTCCTGAGTTTGATTTCATCCCCATTGACAGGCTGGTATCCAGAATGGCAATACTTGATTGGCTACTCTGTGTAGCAGGCCAATCAGGATACAAGGATTGTACTGGAGGGAAGCAAACTGATTGGGCTTTATCTAAGGACTGCTATTGGTTATTATCACTAAAATAGGCATGGCTATGCTAGCCTGCACTGTTTAAATAAGGGCCTGTTGTTCTATGTTGTGTTGTCTGTTCTGATCGGTTCTGAGCTGTTGAATAACTACCATTAAAGCTGAATCACTTGTTGGAACGCTGCCTTTAAGTGTCATACTTATCAGTGGTACTATTTGCCAGGACTTTTAATAGGATCTGAATTACATTTATTAGCACTAGAGGTGATTGTTTTTTTGTTTGGTTTTTACTACATGTTGTTTAATCGTGTTTATTGGTTTGGTTGCAAGCTGCCTTGAGCTCAAATGTTTTTAAACAACACGGTTCAAACAGTGCACGGTTGTTCAGCCCGTTGGGCTGGAGAAGTGCCTTTGCCTCCCAGCTGGAAGAAGCAGGCTGGGTTTAGGTGCCAAAACTGCCACATACGGTCCTTGGGAAGGGGAGGGGCCAAGAAGGCTTAAAAGCTCAGCCTCAGCTCTCCTCCTCAGCAGTCCTGCGTGGTCGTCAGCTTGAGGGGAGCTTTGCGGTGTGGCTGTGTTGCTGGGGCCTACCTGTGCTTGGGCTGCATGGCTGAGCTCCTCTTCAGGTCGGCAACTGGGGGAGAAAGAGCAGAGGCCTGCCCCTAACTGGACTGGTGGCAGGACGCACTTCACCCCGGGGATGTCAGGTGGCGGCAGATGCAGCAGTGGATGCTGCAGCAGTGGCACAGGACCAGCCCAGCCTCAGGGCTGGGGATCGGTGCGGGGGCACAGGAGTGGCAGTGGACATGCTGTGTCTGGACAATGCTCTCAGGGGCAGTCTGAGGCAGTGGCTCGTGGCCGCACGTGCCTGTAGTGCCTGTTTGTGGCGTGGCTCTGCACTCTCAGATAGCAGGCCAGTGTGTTCCAATGAGTAGGGTGGCTCCAGGGTGACATCTTTTTGGGAGGGACTCTCGACCTGTGGGGCAGTCACAGTACCGCATCCCCCATTGGGGAGGGGTGGCAGGCCATAAGGGCCGGTAGCTTGGGGCCAGGCAGCCTGTGTGCAGCAGGCTGCCTTGTTAGCATGGTAGGACCCAGGACCCTTACGCCACACCTCTCCCTCCGCTCCCCCCATTTGCTCTTGTGTGCTCCTGGGGCCTGTTATTGTTGCCTCCTTGTCTAATCATGGGGCCATGGCTCAGTGGTTGGGCATCTGCCTGGCATGGCTCAGGCCGGGTTCAGTCCCCAGCATCCCCAGTTGATAGGATTGGGTAGCTGGTGATGGGTCTTAGTCTCTGGACAGCCACTTCTGGTCTGAGTAGATGATACTGACCTTGATTGCTCAAGGATCTGACTTCATATAAAGCAGCTTTTGGTGTTCATATTCTTTTCCTCCAGTGGCCATTTTGTGTCAGGTGTAGGTCGGCCATTTTGTAAGTTGACCCTGTCAGCCATTTTGCACAGTTCCTTGTGGTGGCCTTTTTGTGCTGCAACTTGGGGCTACCTTTTTCTTTAATTCGTGATGGTCCCTGGGGTGGAGCTGGGTTGTCGCAGCTGGCCTGCAGGGAATTTTCTTTACCCTGCTTGACTTGTCAGTGGAGTGTGGTGGCATGGCACCTAAGACAGGCTCTGGCCACTCTGGAGGCTGGGGTTGCCAGCCTCCAGGGGGGCCTGGGGGATTTCCCACTGTTGCTGTTGGTCTCCAGCTGGTAGAGATCAGCTTCCCATTTCAAAAAAATGAAATTAAAAAATACAAATAAAAATGCTGCTTTGGAGGGTAGACTTTGGACAGTGTACTATGCTGGGGACCCGTTTGTCTCTTGTTGAAGGGCGGTCAGCTACACAGGCAGCAAGCAAGGATGGAGCATCCATGGATCTGGACCCTTGTACAACCTCTGCATCAATGCCTTCAGATTGCCAGCAGGTCAGATGCCCCAGCCAGCCCTCTGGGGTGGCGGGTCTTCCTCTACTTCAGGGATTGGAAGAAAAGGGGCTGCGGTGAAGAAATCATGGTTGGGAACACTTAGGGTGCTCCAGCACCAGGCCGGAGGCTGTGAGCCTTGGCCTTCCCATGCGGCTGACAATACCAAGAGATAAACCCCCAGGACGGCCTCTGTCCCTCCACAAGCAGTGAGTTTCGCTGGGAGGCTAGGAGAGCAACATTTTGGTCTGGCAGGCTTAGGCCCAGTGCCAGGCCTGCTGCATAGTCAGCATCCCTCATGTAAGCGCCCCCCTTCTCTGATTAGTCCGAAGGGGCTGGGGATGGTCAGGTCTCTGCCTTTGTGTAGGGCATCTTCTGCTGCCCAGGTGGCTGGTCTTTTGTCTGTTGGGTGCGCGGGCAGGTGGAGACAGAGAGCCACTGGTCACAGCGTCTCTGTCATGTCTCTGTCATGAATGTATATACGTTGCAGATTTTTTTTTATCCTAAGTCCTTTCACACCTCGGAACTCAGGAAACACTTCTGGGTAATCATTACATTTCTACAATTATCTATTTGCCTAAGGTATCTGCATCTCTCTCACCCGGGCCGTACCCATCATGGTAATCATTGCTGTGGAATGGTAGGCCATTTAGGTTCATTCTGCCACACATTAGGGAAAGGATTTTTCTCCTCTACTTGGTGCCAGGAGAAATGTCAGATTGCCCTATTGTCCCACAAGGGGAATCCCATTAATCCATTGTGAAATTGGTGACCACACTGTATATTTCTTCCAGATACATCTTGGGGTATAACTATACTCAGTCCTGACATGCCCAGTGTGACTTTGATGGGATGCACACAAAGATAACTTCCCTAAGCACAACTCAGGTCCTCTGTGGTCTTGCTGGTCCATTCACACATCTCCTCTCATCTTACCTTGGAGCCTGTCATCTCTTCTGGACAGGTAGTACTACTCTGACATTCTCCTACCCCTTCTAATTGTCTGCAACCACTTTCTATATCTTCTGTAGGCCTGCAGCCTCTGATCTGAAAGTAAATAGCTAGATTATTAGTGTTAGTTACATAAAACCCATTTCTGTTACAGTTTAGACTGGTTATTGCCTTAACCTACGGGTCTTAAGGGGAACCATCTCCATAAACCGGATAGCAGATCCACGCTATACCAGCCTCTTGCCAGCTCTGCCTGAGCAGCTAATTCCCCAATCAAAGCAATGACAGGCAGTTTAATAAAGCTGTCCTAGGGTAACAGACTTGGGGGACAAAGATGTGTGCAGTTATCCTTATTTCAGGGAGCTGTGAGTCGACCCGTGGGACCCAGATTTACAGACAAGGAAAAATGTCCCTGACAGACCCTTGATGGGTATGTAAAATTTTTGTGTGCTTCAAAAATGGTATTGGGGGGATCCGCTTGCTCTTGTTCATTTCTTTAGCCTCCCCATTTTCCCTGAGTGTATGCATAGTCTTCTTTGTTGGCAGGACATGACCTAGTTTCAAGTTTGAGTAGAGCGTGCTGCATGGAGGGCACCCTGGGTGGCCGATACTCACTGTGAAAGGAAACCAGGGAAGGTAGTCAGGCCCAGCATGCTCAATAGGTGAACAGCAAGAGGGTAGTTAGTTCTACCTGTGTAATGGTGAAAACTACAGTGGGAAGGGTAGTCAGTCCCAACCACTTCTAAATAAATAAATTAAAAAATCGGTGGGCAGATAGCCAGTCCCTTCCACTGTCAAAGTGTGTAGAATCAGGGGGCATGGTAACCAGCCCCTACCCTGCTAAATTGTAGAGAAACTTGATTTCAGTAAACTTAAGGGACTCCTACATAAATTCAAAAAACTTGTTCAGGGACAATTTTACCCTTGACTTTATGTCAAGTGCTGTGCAAAAACCCACCCATGTAGACCCAAGGGAGTTTGCAAGCTGGAGTAATGGATTATTACATGAGGTGGCACTCCATGGGGCGGGGCGCCTTTGGATGGCCGAACCCATGCACCTCCTTAAAAGCTGCCTTCCAGGATGTCTGTAAAACTGAACTCCGGTCATCCTATAAGGATGCATAGGCTATATGGGGAATGTGGTCCGCACTGGGAGACTGTGCAGCATTGGCACGGAGCATGCAGACTCAGTATGAGGAGACTACGGAAAGCTTTGATGTCAAAGAAAGGAGGAGCATTTGGGCCCTGCAGCAGCTTTGGCTGCCTCCTGGCAGTTGGGGTTGCGGGGACTGGCTTGTATTTTCAGCACCAGGATGGCACTCCCTTATCAGAACACCAGTTTTGGGAGGTCACTGCTGGAGCATTGACAAAGTTGGGGCTGACAAGCATGTGTTTTTGCACCCACTCTTTCCACATGGGAGCAGCTTCCAGCAGCGGCCATGGGAGACCAGGCCCAGGTTATTCAGGTTAGGGAGATGGAGTTTCCCAGCGCTCAAATCTTATGTGCGCCCTTGTCGGGACACTGAAGGGACACTGGGGTTGCCTCGTGGGGGAGGTGAACTTACCTTGCTCACTGGTTTTCACTACAGGTTTGATTTGCCGGTAGGAGAGGAAGAACATGTTACTCTGTGGGCATAGCTTCGTTTCTTGGTGGCTCATTGTGCCAAGAGGATGCTGGTAGGCTCTCAGCCGGGCCTTTGCCAGTGTGCCACAGTGGAATGGCAGGGGTGCTGGGGCCTACAGTGGCCGGGCCTGCTGCAGTTGTTGTTCCAGGGGAGGGTTTGCCCCCCCAGGTTCTCATTATTCATTTTGGAGGCCATGATTTAAGCCTGATCAAGGGCAAGGCGTTAGGCCCGGGTGGATTTCCAGTTATTCGCAAGCAGTGGCCCAGGACCTTGCTGATCTGGTTGGCCATGATACCCGCTGGGTTTGGTGGGGGGTTGGGAGTCTGCCTCCCATGACAAGGCTGGCTGCCAGGTGAATGGAGAACTGCAGTGAGTTCTGAGGGTGGTTAGGGTGTCTTTTTGCCACACCCAAGTTTCAGGCTGGACAGGCTGAGCTCTACCGACAGGTTAGTATACACCTGTTGTGGTCGGGCATGGGTATCTTTCTTGAAGACTTATGGCAATGGCTTTTGGGGGGCCTTGGGCCTCCTAGTGGGTGCGGAGGCCTAAGCAGAGGTTTGGCCTCAGCGATGGCAGGTTGCTGTGCAGTATACAAATTGCAATCTGGTGAGCACCAGCTGACACCCCTCATTTGGGGTTGAAGGGGTCCTGTGAGTACAGTCTTTGTGCCTTGCGGCATGGGGTGGGGAAAACGGACTGCCTTCAGGATGGCCCTGTTTAGGTCCTCTCTTTGAACCTTGCGGCTTGGGGGATGGGGCTACAGGGTAGTCCTGCAATAGGTAGCCGGCTGGATGGGAGACCCTGTGGTGGGCTCCCACCCAGGGCAGAGTGGCTCATCCTATTGAAGAGGTAAGGGAGGGGTCCTTGACCTCTGGCTTTGACCATACCACAAGCTGGGTTGCCCTTGCCGTTGGTTCCAGTTTAAGTTGTCAGTTAATAAAGTGGCCCTATAGTTAAACCCAACATTTGTGTCTGCCTCATTATTTCTGGCTTGGGGGGCAAACATTTTTTTTAAAAAAACTCCCTTGCCAATATGCATTAAGTATGAGTTCATACACATTTTAAACCATAACATGCTAGTATCTTTGTATGCACCAGAGATCACAGCAATCGGTGTTCCACCTGAAAATCACTTCCTGGCAGGTCCATAGCCATGGAGTTCAAAAGGGAGAGGTACTGCCCCATCAATCATTTTTCATGCCCCTCCAATCAGCATTAGGGGTTGGTGTGAAATCTGTCACAGTCTTTCAGGTGTAAATTTTCTATGTAAAAACTGAAGGAGTTGAGGTAAAAACTGAATCCTGTCATAAATCTTCCAAGTGTCAATTCTCTATGTAATTGGCTAGAACAGAATTAGCAGTTAGCAGGGCAGAAGAGTCCTGATTTTAAAAGCCTGCAGGGGTGGGGGGAGTGAAATCATGTCAGAGTGAAGCAGAGAGAGAGAGAGGAATGAAGGGATAAAAAAGTGTTGTAGCAGACTCAGAAGAAAGTAAAGAAAAAGACAGAGAGAATAGGACAGTGTTTACAATAATCCTGTAGAACTCTTATTGCTGGGGAAATTACTTTTGACAGAACAGGACACAAATAATAAGGAATTTAGGTCCAGAGGAAAGTGAGCACAAATCTCCTTTTGGGTAATATATGCTAACCCACGGGAATCTCATTCACAGAGCACTGTTGGAAGCCTTAAGTTAGTGATTTACAGAGAAAAGAAGGTTGAATTTAGAGTTTCAGGTCTCAGTAACTGGAAGAAGGCTCTCACACTTCTTTAATTCTGCACACTATGTAAAACAGTTGCTTGGGAGGGCATTTTTATACAGAACAGGACTGTAGTCAATGCCACAGTGTACACTATATAGTATTGATTTGTTGTATGTTCTATCATGCTCTTACAGCATAGTTTTCATTTTTTTGTAATTCCATTTTCTGCATTGCATGACATAGCATGTTGAGAGTCAGTTTGGTGTAGTGGATAAGTGTGTGGACTCTAATCTGGGAGAACCGGGTTTGATTCCCTACTCCTCCACTTGCACCTGCTGGATGACCTTGGGCAAGCCATAGTTCTGACAAGAGCTGTTCTTGAAAGAGTAGTTCTCGAGAGAGCTCTCTCAGCCCTACCTACCTTACAGAGTGTCTGTTGTGGGGAGGGGAAGGGAAGGGGGTTTGTAAGTCGCTCTGAGACTCCTTTGGGTAGTGAAGGGTGGGGTATAAATCCACTCTCTTCTTCTTCTAGCATGTTTGATACTTTTTTTGCATTTTTATAATTTTTGTAAGACTAGTCCTATTGCTTTGTTTATTAGATTTATCATGTTGTTTGATTACAATGTTCTACCATGTAATCCACCTTGAGTCTCAAGTAGAAAATTGGTAAATGACTAATAAAGTATAAATACATAAATAATAAAGTAAATACATCATCTAAAGCATGCACTTCAAGCAAATGGCTACTCCAAGGATGAAATCAGAAGAGCAATTAAACCAAATGTTAAAAAGACAACTAAGGAAAAACAATCTCCCACAGGAAAAGTGTTTTTGCTGTACATCAAAGGAATCACTGATCAGATAGGGAAACTTATGAAATGGAGCTCCCGGTCTCCAGCCGAAGGCAATGAAGGCCGGGGGCTGTTTTGCCGCCGCCGAAATGACGGGGCAACAGATGGGTCATAGCGCAACGCGCTATGATGTGGGTGGGGAGGAGCCAGCCCAATATAGGGCTGCTCCCTCTCCCGCCCAAAGCAGTTGAAGCCTCGTGCTTGGGCTGGCTGGAGGCTTTTATCCTGGCAGATCCGGAGGCTCTGCAGGCCGCGTTGGACTGAGAGCGCCTGGGGAAGGCTCCGTATAACCGCGGCTATTGGGGCGGTGGCTTCAGTGGGCTCTGGGCGTCCGTGGTCAGGAGCAGCCCGGAGGGCGGTCGACGCTGCAGCGTACTGCTGCGGGGGCTCCTGGGGTGACGGTGGTCGGAGGCGGCCCAGAGACGGCTGCGCAGCAGCGTACTGTTGACGGGGGCTCTGGGGGCAACAGTGCTTAGAAGTGGCCTGGAGAACGGTCAGCTCGGCGGCGTCCTACTAACTTTGATGGTGGTGATCGTGCTGAGTACTTTCTCAGCTTCAATTTTATCGGGTTATTTACTTTGCATTGGCGACCATTTGAGGGAGTACTGTTTTTTTTTTTTTTTTGGGCATTCCTGCGGGGGTGCTGTTTTGGTTAAGTTTCAGCCTAGTGATTAAAGTCGCCCCCTCCCCCTTGCCACCTTGGGTGGGAGAGTTCCCTTGGGCCGTTATTTTAGGCGGGCTCCAGCCCCCTGGTGGTTGGTTCAGAGCAGTCAATTCATTTAAGTGGTGGCCATCTTAGGTGTGGTTTAAGGGGAGTGAGGCATACACTGGAGGCGGCCATTTTAGGAATTGTTTATTGTATTTTGCTGGTGGCCATTTTGAGTGGGGCTTGCTGCAGTTTATAATTTTGGGGAGGCTATTTTTGGGTACCCCCCCCCTCATTAAGCCCTTCTTCATTATTTGTCAATACAGTTTCACACACTTAGCAATACAGTAGCCGCTGTCCATACTTTAATATAGGATGGCTCCCAAGAAGGGGCAGGGCAAGCCAAAAGGTAAACAGCCTGCACCTAAGATTCCCCCGGCTGCGCCTGCACCGTCAAATTTGGAGAATGATGACACTGATCCTATCAATGCTGCAATACTAGTGAGGTTGGAGGCTTTAGAGAAGCAGAGGGCCAGGCCTCAGCAGCTTGATCCCGCTCCATCCGTAGCAAAGAGACCAAAAAACTCTGGTATTTCTTCCTTTCAAGCGCAGGTGTTAGCAAGACTGGCGCTTCACGAGGATGGTCAATCGTCCACTTCTAGGATTGGTGATACAGAGAACAGACCGGCAGAAGAAGGCGAGGGGTCTCATCAGTTGGAGCTATACAAGGGTCCTGTATGTCCTCCTGGCCAAGATGGTAAGGCTGGTGCTGTTAGTCAGGATGACTCATCGTGGCCTTGGGGTTCAGGTAACCAGGATACATCAGGGGTTTCACCTTCGGACAAGAGTCCCTCAGCAAGGGCAGGCGCCTCGTCATCACCTGGTGGGTGGCACTTTGTACCACCTGCTTTGGACAGGGGAACCACACAATATCCCGGACAGGGTGGGTGGTATCCATCTAGCACATCTACTCCTGTGGGATATTCTCATGATCATGCCGCAGCCAAGGTTTTGCCGGTGGGTGATATAGCCCTGCCATTGGGAGATCACCTTTCCCTGGCTACTAGGGAAAAAATTCTTAAAGGCTTCTATGTTGATGTTTTTGCTCTGTTATACCGTGAATTGGACAAAAAAGACAAAGAGGACTTAGACGAAAGGGACAGAGAGCGTATTAAGAAGCGTAGAGTAGATAGGACCTGGGGTAATTGGTACCCAGGTTTCCTCATTTATTCTGGCGTGATAGTGCGTAACCAGCCCTGGAGGGCATCAGCACTCTTACAATACATGGATATAATTTACAAAGCCTTTACGGGTTTCACAGGACACGCATGGCTGGAATATGATGAGGGTTTTCGCACAAGGGCGGCCATGAATCCGTCTTTACGCTGGGACCTTATTCATCCCCACCTGTGGCTGCAGGTTGTGTCTGCCCCTAAATCCTTGTATTCCGAGCACTCTGACAGTGGTCATGTAGTGCAGAGGCTACAGGGTCAGAACCCTTCGCGAGGGCAGACGGGGACTTTGGTACAGAAGCGTCCCCTTTGTTGGGAATTTACATCACAGGGTACTTGTGGAAGGAAGGCTTGTTCCTTTCGGCATGAGTGCCCTCTCTGTGGGGGGCAGCATGCACTGTCTGGTTGCCTCAAGCCAAGGGGACGTTTCGGAGCAAGGGGAGGTAAGCGTCCCAGTGGGGGTGGAAGTCAAGCTGCCTTTAATGACAAAGGGGCCCAGCCCAATTAAGATTCAGGTGTTAGAGAGAATTTTGAGAGGTTACCCAAATAAAACAGTTAGTATGTATTTACTAGAAGGGTTTTTGTTCGGATTTCGGATTCCTTATCAAGGTGAGAGGGCACCTTTCCGTGCTCCTAATTTAAAATCAGTCATAGGGATGGAAGACATAGTACGGGCAAAAATTGGGAAAGAGTGTAAAGAGGGGAGAATCCTGGGACCATTTCTTTCCCCCCCGGTGCCTAATCTCCGGGTGTCTCCTTTGGGCATTGTACCAAAGAAGGCTCCGGGTGAGTATCGCCTCATTCATCATTTCTCGTACCCTCGGGGCAGATCTGTGAATGATGCTATACCTGATGAGCTTTGTTTGGTAAAATATACGTCATTTGATCAAGCCATGAGGGTTGTACGGGGCTGTGGTTGGGGTGCACTTTTAGCAAAATGTGACATCAAATCAGCTTTCCGGCTTCTGCCAGTACACCCGGCTGATTTTGATTTATTAGGTTTTGCTTTTGAGGGATTTTACTATATGGACAGGGCCCTTCCCATGGGTTGTTCAGTGTCCTGTGGTGCATTCGAGAAGTTTAGTTCCTTTTTGGAATGGGCTTTGCGATTCAGGACAGGATTGGCCTCTACAGCTCACTATTTGGACAATTTTTTGTTTACTGGCCGAGCAGGGATGGTCCAGTGTGCCTTTTTACTGTCTAGTTTCATAGACATGGCAGCTGAATTGGGAGTGCCCTTGGCCGAGGAGAAGACTGAAGGTCCTAAGCCTATTTTGACCTTCTTGGGTATTGAGATAGACACAGTTCAATAGTGTTCTAGGCTCCCTTTGGAGAAGTTGGAGGTCCTTCAGGGCTTGGTGGACAGATTTAGTGTTTGTAAGAAGATATCATTGCGGGAGTTGCAACAACTGGTGGGCCATCTTAACTTTGCATGCAAAGTGGTGGCCCCCGGTCGGGCTTTCGTTAGGCGCCTTTGTGATGCTATGCGTGGCCTTCGCCTTCCTCATCATAGGACTAGGGTGACTTTAGGGATGCGGGAGGACCTTCTACTTTGGAAGGAGTTCTTAAGGTCATTTAATGGGGTGTCATTCTGGAGGGAGGAATTGCAATTGGAGGCAGAGTTACAGGTGATGTCAGATGCAGCAGGCTCATCCGGTTTTGGAGTTTATTTTAGGCGTCATTGGTGTGCTGAGGATTGGCCTCCGGATTGGTTCCAGGCTGGCTGGGTCAAAGACCTAACCTTCCTGGAGTTTTTCCCGATTGTGGTAGCAGTGGGGATTTGGGCGGCTGATTTTGCTGGTCATTCGGTCCACTTTTGGTGCGACAATCAGGCTACAGTACACGTGATAAATTCTCTGACATCCAAGTCCGTGCAGGTCATGAAGTTAGTTAGGGCATTTACACTACTATGTTTAAGGAATAATATATTATTTCGTGCAAGGCATGTTCCGGGCGTAAGTAATGGGGTCGCTGACGCTCTCTCTCGGAAACAGATGGAGAGATTCCGTCAGCTGGCCCCGGATGCGGACGAGCACCCGGTAAGGATGCCCCCCAATTTTTGGCAGATTGGCGGTTTGAAGCTGAGCGGGCGATAAGTATGGCCCTGGCCCCGTCAACACATAAATCTTATATGAGGGCCGGTCTCCAATTTTTGGCTTTCCAAAGGGAGGCTGGATTACGACATGAATGGCCTATTCCGGTGCATCAATTGATGCAGTACTGTGTTTATCTGAAGGGCAGGGGGTTATCGGTACGCTGTATAAAGGGCAAGTTGTCTTCTTTGGCCTATGCTAGTAAGGCTGCTGGGCATGAAGATAAGATGAATGATTTTCGGATTAGAAAAATTCTTGAAGGGTGGTCTCGCGAGGCAGGGCAGCTACCTGATTCTAGGGAGCCGTTAACTCCTTCAATTCTGAAGGGCTTGAGGGCGTTGTGGCCTGGCCTATACAATGATGAATACGAGGCCTCTCTTTTTCACTCAGCAGCTTTGCTTGCATTTTTTGGAGCTCTTCGAATCAGTGAGCTTGTCCCTGCTTCACGTCATGACACATCTAATCGGGCTATTAATTTAGGCGACATTAAGGTTAATGAAGACAATGTAGTCATTCATATTAGGCGGTCGAAGACTGACCAGTTGGGTAAGGGCTCAACAATAGAATTAGGACGTTGTTATGAGCCTGATTTGTGCCCTGTATCAGGTCTACATTGTTACCTGGGGCTGCGAGGGTACGAAAAGGGGGTATTATTTCAACATAGGGACGGATCACCTCTCACAAAGTTTCAGTTTTGGGCAGTGACAAAACGAGCGCTTGATGCATTGGGTTTGGGTGGTTTCCGTTTTGGGACCCATTCATTCAGGATTGGAGCTGCTTCCACGGCAGCTGCCATGGGGTACTCTCGAGAGGACATTCAGGGTATAGGACGTTGGAGAACTCATAGTTTCAAAAGTTATGTTCGTCAGTGTAAGTTCTAAGTGGTTCATGTTACTAAATTAGTTCTTTTTCAGGTGCTGTGGGCCGGCAGGTGCAGAGGAGAGTCATATTGTGCGGCCACAGTATGATTTTTTTGGGCGGCTCGTCAGGCCAGGAGGACGTCGGTTGGTTCTCAGTTGGGCTTGAGTGAGTTTGCGGTTGTTGTATGGTGGGGAAGGTGGGGCATGCATTGGCCCAGATTGCTC
Source organism: Gekko gecko (assembly GCA_029375565.1). NCBI lineage: Eukaryota > Metazoa > Chordata > Lepidosauria > Squamata > Gekkonidae > Gekko > Gekko gecko. Next base: position 229,489,279 of record JAPDNY010000001.1, on the reverse strand, counting down.
CCACTACTGTTCGAGGAACGGCATGGGCCGCCTCCTGATATTTTGCTGGTGCACCTGGGTGGCAACAACCTTGGCCTGATGAAAGGCAAGGCCCTGGTGATTCAAGCAATACATGATCTGTCATTGATACAGCGAAGATGGCCCGGGGCATTGATCATTTGGTCGGCAATTTTGCCAAGGCGGGTATGGCGCAACCTGGGGGATCCCAGGTGCATTGACCGGGCTCGCCGCAAGGTTAACCGACAAATGAGAAAGGCTATGGAGGGTGGCCTGGGTCAATTTTTGCCACATCCTGGAATATTGGTTGGAAATACTGACCTCTTCCGGGAGGACGGCATTCACATGTCAGACAAGGGCAATAAATTGTTTTTGGAGGATATTCAGCAAGGGATTAAGGCTGCACTTGGTTTGGTGGCCGCTTCGGACAAAGCAGAGGCTTGTCCTCGCTAGTGGCAGAATAGTGCAGGGAGTAGAAAGCAGAAATTGGTGAGCACCTTAAGCCATTCTTAGTTTAGGAACATGGGGTCATCAGGAATGGCCTGCGGGTTATTAAGGCTCTGGGTGGTGAATGATGATTCCCTCTGGGAACCTCTTGGATAAGCTCCTCTCTGCAAACTTTATGGTTTCAGGGGTAGGCGCTCCCAGGAGGCCACCAGTGGCTGGGCTGCTGGTCGCAAGCCAGATTAATGGCTCAAGATCGGGGTTGGTGGCTCGCCCATATCCTGGACAAGGAGGCTGGTCTGGCTGACACCTGCCTTGTCTATTCTGCTCTTGAAAATGCTTCCTTGCTGTTTTAGTTGTTTAAACGTTATGTAGTTAATAAAGTGGCCCTTGTCTGATCCAAAACTGTTGTCCGTCTTTTTATTCCGTCTGCGGGGGCAAAAACACAACCTACAAACAGTGTTCAGGCCCACCAGAAAAATACAACAGATGCTATGATCGGTAAAAGACAGAAGAGACACCCACCTGAAAAATACAACAGATGCTATGATTAGCAAAAGACAGAAGAGACCCCCTCACTTCTGCAGGAGTATACCACATACCATGCAGTTGTGGACAGTTTTCCATTGAGACCACACAGTATAGCATCCAGATAAGAATAAAAGAACATAAAGAACACCACAGACTTGGCCAACCTGAAAAATCAGCAATGGCTGAATATAGCCTAACTCAGACAGGACACAGTATCTTATTCCAAGGCACTGAAATGCTAGACAGCACATCCATTTGCCACGTCAGATTACACAGGGAAGCCATTGAAATTCATAAATATAAACACAATTTTGACAGGAAAGAAAAGAGTTTAAAAATAAATAGGGCATGGTTTCCTGTCCTGAAAAACAAAAAATGCTCTATATCTTACAGCAGCACTACAGATAAGATTAGAATTTCAACAGCCAATCCATATGCAAAAGAACCTCCTCAGGAAAGCTCCTCCATTAGCATGTCATAGCCTGGGAAACTCCTACAAGAGAATGATTCAACCCTACCCCATCTTCCTGAGTAGATATAAACTACCTCCCTAATATTTTTCTTCTCACATTGACACAGAGAATACTCCATCTTTCTGCGTTATACCTCTGAGGATGCCAGTCACAGCTGTTGGCGAAACGTCAGGTACCACAATACCAAGACCATGGCCAAACAGCCCAGAAAATCTACAACTACTAATAAATAAATAATGATGGACTGACCACCACTGTACTCATTTGCCTCCACCCATAAAATTTTTCTGGCTATGGCCTGCTTCCTAGAAAGAAATTGCCTTAATTCTTTGTATGTGATCAAGGGAAGCCACCACCAATAGCACCACCATGTGTGTAGGTTGTTAAATATATGACTGATTGGAACTTACTCTGTTCTAACTGCTTGTTTAGACATGAGTTGAACCCCTCATCAGATTACTTGGCAATTTCACTGGAATTCCAGTCTGACACAATGTTCATCAGTTTACATGTATACTATTTGCAGTCAGGCAGCTGTGTAAAGGCTTTCCTGCAGAAGTCGCTTTGCATGCTACAAGGTCATGGATAGCTTGTCCCTTAGTAAATAAGCTATATTTACATGTTGCAGCCAACCAGATGAGCACTTTGCCATACAACAGGGTTAGAGTTATGAGATTGTCAAGGAAATGTTATGTATTATATTTCCCATGAGGCAGTGAAAGAATATGCATGTGCAAATTGGTACAGATCCAAAGATTTTGCCTGCCTTTGCTATGAATTAACACCGAGACAAGTGTTATGTACTGAATGTGAATCACTCCTATCTATTCACATGTTAAGCTTGAGTCTGAATGTGGCTCTTCAGATGTCGCATTGCTATTGGTCAGTTTCTGCGAAACCCGTGTAATTACCCAATCACTGAGTGATATTGTTGCAAAGACAGAACGGTCCTGATTGGCCTTTATCCCTGTATTCTGATTGGCCTTTATCCCAGCGTTACTATTGGTTCTTATCTGACTATGGGTGTGGTTTTGACAGCCTAGGAGAGTTTAAAAGAAGGAGCTGTGCTTCCCTTGTTGTGTGTGTTTAGTTGTGTCTTCCTGACTTACAGTTGCTGTTTAATAAAGCTGAAATCACTTGAAGCTGAATCCTTCGTTGAGTCTCATACTTAACAATTGGCAACGAAGGTGGGATACTAGAGCGGGTAGGCAGCCCCGCTGAACCGAGACAGCAATGGCAGATGAGGACACACACCCAGTCGAGTCGGCTGAGGCTCCACGAGCAGTAGTGGCAGCACCATCAGCCCAGATGGCCGTAATTCCGGCGTTCGAGGCATTCGACCCGGCGACGGAGGACTGGGACTCTTACCTGGCACGGTTTGAGTTTCACCTCCAGGCAAACCAGATCATGGACGAGGCAAGAAAGAAGGCGATGCTACTGAGCTCCTGTGGCAAGGCCATTTTTGACATTGCTCAGTCCCTAGTCGCGTCCACCGAGCTTAGCACAGCTACATGGGCTGATATCACGGCGAAGCTCAAGGGCCATTTCGCGCCACAGCCGTCAAAGATAGCCTGCAGGCACGCTTTTTACAAGCGGTGCCCCGGCCCAGCTGAATCGATAGCCGAATTCATCACTGCCTTGCGGAAGGCGGCCTGGCCTTGCGGTTTCACCGATCTGGAAGAGGCCCTCCTCGATCGGCTGGTGTGTGGCCTTCGGAATGAGCACCTCCAGCAGCGCCTGTTCGCCCGTTCCGAGCTTACGTATGCTATGGTCTACGCTGAGGCCGTCACCACTGAGGCCGCCGACAAATTGAAAATCAGCCACGTACTGGAGTCACTGGGAGAGGGAAAAGTCTTTGCCAAGCTTGACCTGGCTCAAGCTTACCAGCAGTTGCCAGTGGACAACGCAACTGCTGAAGCCCAAACAATCATTACCCATAAAGGGGCTTTCAGGGTAAAACGATTACAATTTGGAGTAAATGTCACCCTGGGCATTTTTCAAGGGGCTCCTGCGTGGGCTACCCAGAGGGGCTCCTGCGTGGGCTACCCGGTGTCATGCCCTATTTCGACAATGTTTTAATTGTGGGCACAGATGATTGTGAACTAATGGCTCACTTAAGAGCAGTGTTGAGTCGTTTAAAAAATGCTGGGCTGCGGGTTAAGCATTCGAAATGTATTGTTCTTATCTGACTATGGGTGTGGTTTTGACAGCCCGGGAGAGTTTAAAAGAAGGAGCTGTGCTTCCCTTGTTGTGTGTGTTTAGTTGTGTGTTCCTGACTTACAGTTGCTGTTTAATAAAGCTGAAATCACTTGAAGCTGAATCCTATGTTGAGTCTCATACTTAACAACAAGCATTTGTAATGGACAGATACCACCATAATATATCACTAACTAAAATGTTTATGTCTTGTATATATAAAGTATGCTGACAATAGCAAACAGGGATATGGCAGTGGCAGACAGGGAAAGGAGAGCCACAGGAAAGCAGTTGTTACCCAAACTGGAGCCAGAGAAGGGGAAATTAGCTTTAAAAATGGTTCCAGAGAGGAATAACACAGGATCTTGTGGTCTGTGTATACCAGGGTGGATCTTGGTGAGAATACCCCAAAGTAAAATTATGAAGAAAGAGAATGAGAGAGTAATTGTAAACACAAAGTTATATCTTTATTGTATACAAAATAAAATAAAAAGAGTAAAGAACCTACATTAAGCACCTGAGAATTGATTCCCTAAGTAATCACACATCCACTCTTTCTCACACACACATGCACCAACAAGAGGGTACCCTTATAAAAGATGGAAGGGAGGAAACTGGGAAGTTTTAGAGAAAGGACATACAACCTTAAATTTGGGGCTTGAGGTCTGGAGAGGTCCAGGGGCAGACACAGTTGAAGTCCAATGAGGCAGAGTATCAAAGAGGAAGAGGGAAGAAAAAGCCTGCAGTGTATAGCAGGGGTTTTCAGAAGGAAATCAGAGTTCTGACCAGCAAAGATCTAGACTGGGGTCTGAGAAACCATTTTTCCAGGACATGGGGCCCTTCTTTTATGGACAGAAGATCACAGGTGGGGTTTTGGCCATCCTGGCTTTGTATTGGGTGAAGACAAAAAGTTTGAATCTCACTGACTGGTTCAAAGTACTGTCAAACTTTGGTGGGGAAAAAAGTGGGGGAAATACCTTGATCAAGCTATTGTGAGCCAAATCTGCATGGGCACAAAGAGCCTGGGTGAGGCAACATGATTAACATATTTTCATTAGGTTGAAGTGAACAAGATCTGCACTGACACAAAAGCTTGTGTGAGCCATGATAGCTCCTGAAATAGGATGGAGCATAAAGTAATGACTTGAGTGCCCTTCTTGACTGAGTAAAAAAAAGGAAAAAGAGGTACCAGGTGTTGGTTAATGAAACAGCAACTTCCTTGGGCTGAGCAGGCACCTCTGGGGTATGTCAGGATACTTGGTGATGTTTCCAGTGTTGAAAAGTCTTTTGTTATTGAGAACCATAGGAAACTGAGTTAGGGGAGATTGCACTTGATCAGCTTCTAATTCTAGTTTCAAATTTTAATTCTTCTTCTTTCCTGGGATTTTCCAATGTTATGTCTGTACCCAGGTGCCTTTAAGAGACTTCCCAAGTTTCAGATCCCTTGGTACTTAGGCTGTGAAAGGGGTTACCTATTAAAACAACTGGGTCCAAAATAAGAGGGGAACCCTACTATCTGAGTGGTCTTGGCTGGAAGAGGGGGTGGGGTCCTCCCACAGTATAATAATGCATGTATGCAATCACCTTGTGTGTGTGTGAATGGAACTGGCATCATATCCCAAATTTTAACACAAAGTTTTCCAGCTTTTTGAAACTCTGGGTGATACGGTTGTTCTAGACAAAGCCTGTTATTCAATTATTACTTCTCTGTTTGAAGGCACTAGATCTTCCATTCATCATCAGCATGGTAGGTATCCCTAAATATAACTCCTTTCTCACTTTTATGCTGGTTTCATGTCCTGTTAAATTAAAGATTTTAATATTGTCAATCCTAATGCATTATCAAGACTATCTTGGAATTTTTGGCTCTTCTTTATGGAGCTTTATATGTGTTTGCTAAAAATAAGATCCAGTGTTTGCAGCTGTAATAAATAAAGTTTGCTTAAGAGTGAAAGGGCATTGAGGATCAAGCAATTGGGGACTTGCCTCTTGGCCTATTCAGCTTTGAAGAAAGAGGCTGAGAAGAAAGTGAATGGCATTTTATAATATAAACATAACAAAGTGGTAACTCAGTAGATCAAGGAAAGATGTTTAACATAAAGATCATTCTGGGCACATGAATTAAGAGTTTTATTGTTATCAATATAAACCTGGAGGATTCTTTCTCAAAAGTCATTGAAACTGGATTCAAGACTGCCCAGATTGTGTAGATTTATTGTCACCCACCACTTTTTAAATTCCAGAATTCCTCAGTTAAATTAACTTGAATTTTGCAGGAAAGATCCTCCGTAAACCATTAAAGTAGACCAGTTATGTTCATTCAGTAGCTCAGGAGCCACATGCGGCTTTTTGACATCACCTGTGGCTTTTCTAAGTGCTGTTCCTGTTGGGCACATGCCCTATGTTCCTGGAAAGTGTGCAAAACCATTGTCCAGTGAGGTTTGTGGTTAGCAGGTTGTTCCTACTTTGAAATAAGTCACTGGCAAGGAGGATTGGAAAGCAGATAAGTCATGAACCTCCCTGAGCTGTGGGCCCCATGCTAGAGATGAAAGTAAAGGGCCTGCCCTCTCCAGCACCCCCTTCCTCTGCCGCCTCTGTGCTCTCATCCCAGCAAACAGGCAGCTGCTGGGAGGAGAACAAAGCTGCCTGCAGAGGTGAGTAAAGCCACTACCACCATGGCAGCCACCCAGGAAAAGAGCAAGCTGGCCACAATGAGGTAGGATGATGGTAGTTTTACTCCCTGCTGTACTATGGGCATTTTGGCAATCTCACTCTCTTGCCTGAGCTACTGTGCCTCATGTTAAGGACAGAGTGAGAAGGCAGAGAGGGAATTAGAGGGCACACAAGCTTCCCACCCACCAGCATCAGACTGCTTGTGATTGGCTGGCTCAGAGCTTGGCTTGCCACTCCCCTGGTGGGTAGAGGTTTGCTTGCTTTAGGGCCCCCCAATCTGCCAGCCCAGATCTGGTCGGCAGGGGGAACCCTGCCCCCAAAGTGCCAGGATTGTGCCAATGTGTCTGGCATGATGACATCACCTGGAGGTGACATCATCACACTGGCACATTGCTGGGGGGATGCTGTAGCCGCAGCCTAAAAACTCTACCATAGAGTGATATCATCGCGGCACACACACGCTATGTGCACTCACCAGAAGATCCCAGAAAGGGAGCTCCATCTCCCTGCCAGCAGCAGGTAGGGACCTGGAATCCTTATTCAGAGCAGACTTCTGTACCAGGAAGTTAGAGCACCCTTTACTTCCTTCACTGTCGTCTTGCTCTATCCAGGTACAAGGCAGAGGAGTTTCCTCTCTGACTTCTCATTTTTAGCATTCAGAAACATTTATATTCTATAACATCCAGCCTAACAGAAAATTAAGGAGAACTTGAAAGCCTGCACAGTTTTTGGTATAAATCAGACCTGCAAGCCTTTCTCCTGGCTTCAAATATATGAGGGCTGTGCAAGGTTCACCAATGGTGGGAGGGAAAAACCTACATGCTCAGATGTACTCTAGTAACTTATTTTTGGCTGGGTGAGTTTGGCAGGGTGGTGCACAGGGTATGCAGTACCCATGTGGCTCTTTTGTCTTATGATAATTACAAGCGTGGCTCTCTGCAAGCCATGGAGTGAGTACTATTGATGGAGATTGTAGATGCAACTAAGCAAAAATCAATAATATCAAATTCACAACAAACCAAATGGACAAGTTACGCATGACTACAGCATCAAAGGGCTAGGAATAAAAACCAGGAGTTGTGTGTGAATGTAGTCAAGGTTTTTGTGTACATGGGTCAAGGAGAGATTCCTTGTGTTGCATGCAATGTAACGACACTACACAATGCTTTCACCAAACAATGCCATTCTGATGTAGCATTTAACACTCTTGCATTTCAAAGAAAAACCTCAGTGATCCATGGAAGTAAGCAAAGTCACTCACTTTTACTTCATATGTATCAGTCAGTGAGCTGCTAACAAAACTGCAAGAAAAACTGGTATGAAGAAAGTCATGAGTGCTTGAAAATAATTGACTTTGAAATGGAATGAATGGAATCACCTGAAGACATTCTCAAGTCTGATCTATGCCACCAACAGTTTATTAGACTTTCATGAACTTGCAACATAACTTGCTGAAATGTTTTGTTATCAGAACTAGTCAAAACATTAGAGATTGCAGAGTACATGTCTGTGGGTATCTTTTCACTTCCAGCATGCAGTGCTGTTCACGTCATATCTATAAGAGGTAGACAGCTCATCAAAATGTGTAGCAATATTGTACTCACATTTGTGATATTCTGCAGATTAACTTCCTCCTTGATAGCTGCACACTTAGAGTAAAAAAGGCTCAGTTGTGTGAAGGGAGACAACTGAATCCTAAAAGTGCATCCAAGGAAGGAAAAAAAGATAGGTATATGGTTAATCTACTAAACAAAGAAAACTAAGTGCCAGCTTCAATTTGTTATTTGGCCATGCATTCAAGTGCCATAAGGTATTAGGCCTCGACTCCCTCCTCACTTGGAAGGACAAGCTTGGTACCTATAAACAGGTGATGCAAGCAACCTTCCCTCTCTTAGCATCTCACAGGATCAATTGTTCCAGACTCATCCCTGGTCTGCAAATAAGAGATCAACATAGATCCACAGTCACATGGAATGTGTTCCATCGAATATTGACTAGAGGCATGTCTGGAAAACTGATCCTAAAGGTGCAGAGGTCTGGTTTTGGGCAGTTCTCTTCCCTCTTTAAATCCATCAATGTCAAAGATTGATTTTCTCAGAAAAGGCCAGTAAATTTAACCAGTTCCCTACCTTGCCTGACCTTTCCCTACCTGACCATCCTAAGTAAAAACCTAGTAAAAACCATTTTAATCCCATAATCCTTTGTGTAATAGTTGTCTTGTCCTGGTAGATTAGAGGTCACCAAACACAATAGACATTTTACATAAACGTTACATTGCACTTGCAACTCCTGGGAATGTTATGATGCTTCCTGGCTCAAACAACATTGTTTCATTCACACCATCACAGCATTGTTCTAGGAGCAATCACATCATGCTCCAAGGGGTATAACCAGACACTCTTTGTTCAGTAATGTGTGTGTGTATCTGGACGTCCACTAACTTATACCCCCACCGAAAAGGTTGAGCACCCTGCTTAGAGTGAGACGCTGATTCATTTCACTCATCTTCCTTCTCGGATCTTTGTTCCTTGGATAGGTAAATATAGTCCCATAGAATGCTCCCTTCTTTGTCTCTGTAAACTACCACCTTTATATTCTGAACTTGTATGTGTGTTCATATAGTGTTTTTCAATTAATAAGTTTTGATTTTATTCTTTAATTCTCTTTAATTCATTAATCACAGCCTGGTTCATTTTAAGAGTTCTACTGAGGGGAAAATCCCCTAAACATAGGTGGAGATCCTGCTTGATTACCCCCTCTCGCATTGTTTGGGTTTCCTAGCTAATTCCCCAACAAAGTCAGGAAACCCTCACAACCACTTTTGGTAACAGAGGGATCATTACTAATGCCCCCCTCAGCACTTTAATCTTAGTTATCCAGACTTTTGAAGTGATTGGTCAAGATCAATCTTAGGGGAAAATTTTAACCTGTACCCCTAAATTCTGATTAGGTTAGTGAGGAAACTCTGTGGTTCAGGAAACTCTATCAAATTATTCACTTGAATTGGAGCTTGGTGTCAAGATGTTGATATCAAAGGAAAGCCTTGTCAAGCTGTGCCAGAATGATCCATCTTGGATACATTCATAGGAAGAGGGATGTTGAGGTTCTTTGTAAATAGAGGATTAGCTAGGAATATATCTTTTGGGGGAAAAACCTCCAATTTTCTGCCTAGGACTCTCTATCTACTGATGGTTCCCAATTATCTGCTTTCTAGAATTTACATTGAGTTATCAGTTGCTTATACTCATGATTTTTATATGTGAACTGACTGCATATTTTAATTTATATATATACTTTTTAAAAGGGGCTGTGGTGGCTCAGAGGTTAAGACGCTGAATTGCAGACCAGAAGGTCAGTAGCTCAGTCGTTTAAGACCCTAGTGCCCCATGACAGAGTGAGCTCCTGTCTCTGACCCCAGCTCCTGCCATCCAAGCAGTTCGAAAGCAAGAAATTGTAAGTAGATAAATAGGCTCCGCTTTGGTGGGAAGGTAACAGCATTCCATTTGCCTTGGCATTTAGTCATGAAGGCCACATGACCACAGAGAAGTCTTTGGACAGTGCTGGCTCTTTGGCTTGGAAATGGAGATGAACACCGCCCCCTAGAGTCGGATTCAACTGGCTTTCAACAATGGAAACCTTTACTTTTATACTTATTAAAACGTTTCTATTCTGCTTTTTTTCTCTTCATTTGAGACAGCTTAAATAACAGTTAAAACATCCCCTGCTAAAACCAAAGATAAAATAACAAACCCCCAAATTTCCCCCTTAAAAATGTCTGCTGTTCAAACCCACTCAAATGCCCTGGCAAACAGGCAGGCCTTGCAGTGCCTCCTGAAGATCTTCAAGGAGGGGGCTCCTCTTACCTCTTCAGGGAGCCCATTCTTCAGAGCCAAAGCAATGATGGAAAAGGCCCAGGCTCTGGTCAATGGCAGACAGGCCACCCCAAGTGGTGGGATAGCCACATGATGGTTGTCTGATTATCATAGTTGCCACACAGTGACATATGGAAGGACATTATCCAGTAGAGGTTGTAAGTCACTGATGATACTTTGAACTGTTGCCCTATACAGCCTTCAATTCAAAACAGTTCAATGCATCATCAGCAATTTACAACCTCTACTGGCTAATGACAGTTCTCTTTCACAGGTGCTGGGGGGCAAACCTTTTTCTTGTACACAGGCAGCCCCCCAATCTCAAACAACTCCTCACTCACAATAATGCAAGATCTAATTTGAACATGGACACTGGGACCAGAGCTTGCAATAAATCCAGATGTCAACTTTGCTGCTACATACAACCAGACAACACAATCACCGGACCTGACAAAATCAACTACAACATCTCAGGCTTATTCACATGCTCATCTTCTAACACTGTATATGTCATTAAATGCCAACAATGCCCTTCGGTCCTGTACATAGGACAAACTAGTCAAATCCTATGCCAAAAGATAAATGGAGACAAATCAGACACGAAGAATCATAAGACTGAGAAACTTGTAGGAGAACACTTCAGCCTTCCAAGACATTCAATGGGTGACCTCAAAGTAGCTGTCTTATTGCAAAGGAACTTCAGGAACAGACTGGAAAGGGAAGTTGCTGAATTACAACACTCGGAACACACACACACACACACACACACATGGACTTAACAGGGATATTGGTTTTTTTATTTCACTATATATTGCTAAACTCATTCAGTTATTGCATATGTATTCTCACCAAGAAGGGCTATACATCCACTTTATTTTAGTGTATTTCTTAATTGGAATAGTAGATTGGAATAGTAGATTGGACTAGTGATTGTAATGCAATACAATGAATATTGGAATGTATTTCTCTGATCTGGTGACAGAGGACACCTAACCCTGCACAACCATTCACTCCACCTCAAATAAAAGTATGCTTTTAGTTACCTACATGCTTGAGAGGAGATGAATGGAGTGTAACAACAGGATCTCAGTTATTTACTCTTAGCATTCCACAATTAAGAAGGACACAAAGGACATAAAGGCGAATCTTTTAATAACAACTTCTGTTTTATCTCAGGAAATTTTAGGCTGTAGACTTAATTAGTTGGGGTGGGCTATTGATTAGGGTTGGTTGATTTCTTCTCCTTAGTTAATTTGGGTTTAAATTGATTAGGGTTGTTGATTTTCTTCCCCTCAATTTGGTTGGGCTGGGTTATTGATTAGGATTGTTTGATTTTCTTTTCCTTAATTAATTTGGGTTTAAATTGATTAGGGCTGTTTGATTTTTCTTCTCCTCAATTAACTAGGGTTTAAATTGAAGAAACTTACACTGAAGAAACTGATGGATTAATTTATAAAGAGATTTAGGGAATTTTATTGGCCTAATTAGTTGGGGTGGGGTTTGATTGCATTTGATATTTACTAATTGATTATAGGGTCCATTTAGAAAATTGAAATGACTATCTGCCCATTAGGGGTAGTTAATTGATACAGAAGGAGTAGGCTGGATAGCTTGAAGTAAAATGTGCCATTGACTGATCAGCCTTTATTTAAATTACTGGCTGGAAGGGTATAAGGGAAAATATATAGAAGAAAAGGGCATCCATAGGCTACCAGCCCAATTATATGGGTGGGAAAAAGAAATATTGAGGATTAACAGATGGGGGTGGCAACAACAGCTGAGCCGGGGATTGTATGGTAGGGAAGAGCGGGGGAAGGGCATTGTGGAATCCTGACATCGACCAATCAAGCTGGTTGGTCTGAGGTTTGAGCTGAGCGCGGCTGATGAAGACCATCAGGTGCAGAATGGCCAGGCAGGCAATTCCAGTGCTCCTGGGGAGGGGAAGGTATAGTGGTGGGACCAGGCAAAAATGGAAGGGAAGAGGGCAGAGAAATAGAGCTCAGCCACCTTCCAGCCTGTGTCCCATCCCAAAAGTAGCAGGTGGTGGGACAAGGACTAAGAACCCCATTCCGACATTGGTGATGTGCAACGCCAGGTCCATAAATAATAAGACCTCAGTCCTTCGGGACTTCTTGCAGGAGCAGGATGTGGACCTGGTGTGCGTGACCGAGACCTGGGTGTGAGATGGGGAGAAAGTTGCACTCTCCCAGTTGGCGCCCCGTGGGTTCTCGGTCCTTCACCAATCTTGGACAATGGGGCGGGGGGGAGGAGTGGCTCTGTTCATTTGGGAGGCTTACTCCTTCAGGGTGCTCCTGGTGATGAGGCTCACGGGCATGGAGTGTGCTGGCTTTGTCTGGGAGGCTGGTGTACCGGCTGTTTGGCTGGTGTACCGACCACCCAACGCACTGGCTGATAGCCTGCCATCCCTGGTGGAGGCTGTATTGGGCTGGGTGTTGGAGCACCCAAGGCTGATAGTCCTGGGTGACTTCAATGTCCATGCTGACAATGCAGCTTCCTCTCAGGCAGTGGACCTGGCATTGTCCATGGCAGCGCTAGGACTCTCCCAATATGTAATGGCCCCAACTCACTGAGCTGGTCACACGCTTGATTTGATCTTCACAGTGAGGGTTACAGTGGACCAGATTACTGCTATGGCAGTTCCATGGTCAGATCACCATGCCCTGAGGGCCCAGGTGAATGTGTCTCCCCAACCCTGTTTGGGCGGCGAGCATATTTTAGCTCGCCCATGGAGCCAAATGGACCCTTTGCAGCTTCAGCTGGCTCTTTGGGTTCCATTGCCCCCCGGCAGCTTGTTGGATGAATTGGTTGAGGACTGGCATGACTGACTCTTGGCTGCCATCGATGAGATCACTCCCAGACGCTCTCTGCGCTCTCGCTCTAGGCTGGCTCCTTGGTATACCCAGGAGCTGAGGCTGATGAAGCGTGGGCTCAGACAGCTAGAGAAACAGTGGTGGCATGCTCATGATGAGGCTACAAGAGCATCCTATAGGATGTTTATGAGGTCCTATGAGATGGCAGTCAAGGCTGCGAAGAGGGAGTTCTACACAGCCACGATTGCGTCTGCAAGCTTACATCTAGCCTAATTGTACAGAACAATTCAGTCTTTGACAGCTCTGCCACAGGGCAGGCAAAATGTTAGGGAACTGGACATAGGCTGAGAGGCTTTTGCAAGCTATTTTGCAGGTAATGTCCTGTTGCTCCGCCACACTTGAGACAGTGAGTCCTGAGAAGACTTGCATACAGACACTGCTCCCCCTTGAGTATGGGACTCTGTTTCAGTCACATCTCCACAGGATATCTGGCAACACTGACTCACCCCATCTTCGCAGGGCTTTTATACTAGCTTGGTTCGATGTTTTGCCCTCAGCTATTTTATTGGGAAGGTTCAAAAAAAATTCCTGTGCAGATAGTTTCTGTCCATGTGGGATGGGGGAAATTGAATCTATTGGACATGTGCTTTTGTACTGCAGACTCCACTATGACATCCATGTTGCTAATATTGAATTGGTGATGGACCCACTTCTGGGCCAATCTGATGAGTATAAAGTTATTTCTTTATTGTCTTCTCAGATTATAGAAATTCTTGAACCGGTAGCAAATCTCTTGTATGAGGTATCTAGGAGGAGAGGCTTATATTAAGGCAACTTGGAATATGTTACCCTCCCTTGGTTATCTGGAGGCTTCATGCTGCCTGCTGTATTGTATCTTTTATGCCAATAAAGGTATTGTATCTGTATCTGAGACAGTGAGTGAACTCGAGGCTCCATGCACATCTCTGGTCCCATTCTAGATTATTTCGATCGACAGCCTTGAGGAAGTTGACAGATTGATCTCAACAGTACACCCAACCATATGCAGCCTTGATCTGTGCCCCTCGTGGCTAATTAAAGCTGGCCACGAGGGGTTTTGAGGAACCCTCAGGGATATTATCAACAAGTCCCTCTCTGAGGGGCTGTTCCTGGGGGCTCTCAAGGAAGTGATGGTCCGCCCTCTCTTGAAAAAACCATCCCTGGATCCGGCCGAATTGGCTAACTATTGGCCAGTCTCCAATTTGCCATATTTGGGCAAATTAATAGGGAGAGCGGTGGTGATACAGTTGCAGAGCTTTCTGGATGACACTTCCAAGCTTGATCCCTACCAGTCTGGCTTCCTCCCGGGTCACAGGACAGAGACAGCATTGGTCACCCTCACGGACGACCTCCGGAGGCATCTGGATCAGGGCGGGATGACTGTGCTGGTGTTGCTAGACCTGTCGGCAGCATTCGACATGGTTGATCATCAACTGCTCGCCCACCCCCTTGCCACCGTGGGGATTCAGGGGTTTGTCTTACAATGGCTTGTCTCCTTTCTTCAGGGTCAGGGACAAAGGGTGGCTCTTGGGGAGCAGCTGTCTTGAAGGCACGCACTAATCTGTGGGGTGCCTCAAGGGGCAGTACTCTCCCTGATGCTATTCAACATCTATATGCACCCTTGCCCAGATTGCCCAACGGCATGGGCTGGTTGTCACCAATATGCAGATGACACCCAGCTCTATCTGTTGTTGAGTGGTCAGTCAGGCTCTACCCCAGAAGACCTGGACCGGGGGCTTCAGAATGTGGCAGGATGGCTGAGACTGAGTTGATTGAAACTGAATCCGATGAAGACGGAGGTCCTGTGCCTGAATCGGAGCGGCTTGGGGTTAGGGATCCCATTACCAGCCTTTGATGGAGCGCCGTTGGTGCCAGTGCTGAAGGTCCAGAGTTTGGGAGTGCTCCTGGATGCCTCCTTAACAATGGAGCCCCAAGTAGCAGCCACCGCCAAGGCAGCCTTTTACCATCTTCGGCTGATCAGGCAGTTGGTTCCCTTCCTCAAATGCAAAGATCTGGCATCAGTGATCCACGCTATGGTCACCTCGAGGTTGGACTACTGTAATGCTCTCTACATGGGGCTGCCCTTGGGGCAACTCAGGAAGCTGCAGCTGGTGCAAAATGCTGTGGCCAGGCTGCTGATGGGCCTTCCTATGCAGGAGCACATCCAGCCTGTGCTAAGTTGCTGCACTGGCTGCCAATAGCATTCTGGATCCACTTCAAGGTGCTGTTTTTGACCTTTAAAGCCCTATATGGTCAGGGACCTATCTACCTGAGGAACTGCCTTTCCCCGCATGTCCCCCAGAGAGCACTGCGATCTGGGATACAACACCATCTGACCCTTCCTGGCCCTAAAGAGGCCAGGCTGACAACAACTAGGTCCAGGGCATTTTCCTTGGCTGCACCAGTATATTGGAATGAGCTCCCTAGTGAGATCCAGGCCCTGTGAGATCTCCAGCAATTTCGCAGGGCTGTGAAGATGGAGCTTTTCCACAGGGCATATCAGTGAGACTGATGTCATGCCTGTTGAGCCATGCCTACCCGCTAAGTGATCACACTGTGGTAGAAGATTAGATATAATATATATTGAACCATTTATTTATATTTATTGTATTTTTGGTTAAACTGTTTTATATGAATTGTGTGTGTTTTTATGTATATTGGTTTTATTGATGTTGTAAGCTGCTCTGAGCTGCTTAGGCGGGAGGGCAGGATAAAAATTGAACAAACAAATAAATAAATAAATATTAATCTCTTATTTTGACATATTAATTTTTTCCACTGTGTTTTTCCCTGGTAATAAAATCCAAACAAATGGTGACCATATAAACTTAGTTTGTTATTCTTGTTTGGCCTTTGCATCTGTTACAACATCTCATTATGTCATTTGCTAACTTGTATGGACTGTTAACTTCCTTTTCAATGTATCTGAGGAAGTGTGCGTGCACATGAAAGCTCATACCTTGAATAAAACTTAAAGGTGCCACTGGACTCAAATTTTGTTTGGATAGTTAGGATATGAAATGGTGAGTGTTTGCATTTCAAACACTCTCATGGATGTGCTTACTACAGACTGTACAGCTCACTCTTAAATATCAACAATTTCAGAGCACCTTTGTATTTATTGCATGGAGATTTCTCTGGGAAAATATTACTAAAGATATTTTTACCTTATGACAAATATAAACTTGGATCATAAATCCAAACTTGGAGAGTTGCTAGCATTTCATGGCACAAGTCACAACCCAGACATCCACATACAAACATTTTTAATGAGCCTCATATGTTAATTCTGAGTGTTTTCCTTTTTCTTGTATTGTTTTAAGCTATTGGCAAAACATGCCGGCAATAGCACTGAAGCCCTAGAATATCAGAAAACCAAGCCAAAAAAATCCATAAAGCCCCAATTGTTACTTGATTTGTCAAATTGTGAAGGGAATATGTGGGCTCTGTAAAGAATAACACTAAAAACACAATGAAAAAAGGAAACAAGCAAAATTTGTGCCATGGTTTCTTGCACTCCCAACATTTTGATTTGTTGTTAACATCCCCAGACTTTGTATTAATTGTGAATACAAGTATATTTCTGTGCTAACTTTTCTATTGTTTTCTGCTCCTTACTTCCCCAAGTGGTTAGAAGTTTCAGGACAAACTTTTTCGGGGTCACTTTGCTTGAGTAGGAAAAACGCTAGAGATTTATGGGCTGAAATCCCAAGAATCACATAACAAGTTCCATATGCCCAAAGGGGGCTGTCTGCTTATGTTTCTCAAAGAGCAGCCCCCACACCGCATGGCAAGCTGCTTCTAAGCCTTAGAGCCTCTCCAAAAGTCATTGTGATATAGCATGGGGATCTGCTGTTCAAAGGAAAAGAAAGTCAAAAATCCAACCGGGTGTGCATGCTTAAGCCTTTGGTAGTACCAGAAGTAGCTCTTTGGAGCTTGTCCATGGTGTTTTGTAAGATATATTTATTTATAAATATAGAAGTTTAACAGGGAAGAGCCACCAAAACAGGCAATACCAGTCTAGAAAAAGCAACAATTTCCCCAGAGTAACAGCTTCTTAACAACTGTTGAGCAAATCCTTCACCTTGCCCTCCAGCCTGTTTCTGCTTTTACTTAATTGAATAAAACTGGTCTACAAGCCCCTTTTCTACTTTGGCAAACAGTTTGTGGTGCATTAGCACTCCATATCCAGAGAATGAAGAAATAGTCACAACAGAATTGACCTGTCACTTTCTCAGTATGACCCATGGATGGTAGTAGGATGCAGAGATGCTCTATTGCACATGCACATACATTACCCGAGAGGTGGATGAAAAACAGATCCTGTTGCTGGGTAATGGGTCTATATTGCCTGTTTCCAAACACTCAGTAATCAGTACCCCAAAATGAATAAGCCATGAAAGATTGGTCTTCTGCAGGTACTAGAAGAAGGAGGAAACAACTCATTCAGTTTCCTTTCTCACTGTCTTGAGAACATTTTTGGCCATGCAGGAATCATGAATCTTGTAGTAGCCCTTCCAGAAGTCAACCGTGGTCCTTCCTCCTTCTTGTGCCTCTGTAAAAACTGGTGGGCTCCAATCCGAATCAGAGCAAGCAGTCATTCCTCCTCTCCTAAGAACCATGCTTTCTAAATTAAAGATAACCCTTTTGCAGTTTCCTATGAGAAGACAAGGAGCTGCGGTGGCTCAAGTGGTTAAGACGCTGAATTGCAGGCTGTGGAAGCTCAGTAGTTCAGCAGTTCAAGACCCATGAGTGCTGCATGACGGGGTGAGCTCCTGTCTCTAGTTCCAGCTCCTGCCAACCTAGCAGTTCACAAGCAAGAAATTGCAAGTAGATAAATAGGTACCACTTCAGTGGGAAGGTAACAGCGTTCCATGCGCCTTGGTGTTTAGTCATGCTGGTCACATGACCACGGAAATGTCTTCGGACAGCGCTGACTCTTCGGCTTTGAAACAGAGATGAGCACTGTAA
Source organism: Gekko gecko (assembly GCA_029375565.1). Classification (NCBI taxonomy): domain Eukaryota; kingdom Metazoa; phylum Chordata; class Lepidosauria; order Squamata; family Gekkonidae; genus Gekko; species Gekko gecko. Next base: position 229,471,252 of record JAPDNY010000001.1, on the reverse strand, counting down.
CCCTAGAGTCGGATTCGACTGGCTTTCGAACAAGGGAACCTTTACCTTTACTATGAGAAGACAGCTTAAATGATGAAAAAAGAAATGGCAAAGAAAGAAAAATGATTACAGTAATTCTATAAAATTCTGTAAATCATGCATGAATCTTAATGAATAATATACTTTGGTGTTCCTCATAGCATCCCTGGCCATAGCCCTATTTTAGAGAAGACTAATATTTATAGCTTAATAATACTAGGCATCATCTAAATCTGGTTTCTTAAATAATAGGCAACAGCAGAATTAGAGTGAACATCCTGTATTTTATTGGAAGAGTTTCATGGAATGTTGGAACAGACGTCATTCATAAATCTGTTCAATGCAAATAAAGCCCATGCAAAATGTTTTATCTACATCTCAGAAATTAAAACATCCACCCCATAGCTGAGTTTTAGTCTTAAACATTCTCTGAAGGATAAATAGAGAAAATCTTGCCAATTCATTTCTTCTGTTGAAGTGAACCTTACTCAAAAAACTGTGAGCAAGAGTTCTGCTCATGCTATTGGGGGTTTCCTTCCCCGCCATCTGAATGGAAAGCTCAGTGCCTACCAGCAAACCATTCTCAATCATTAGATGATTCTCTAATGCATGATAAATCACAGGGGATGGCAACTGGAAGGAAAACAATCAGTAGAAACTACAACTACCACACTTTTGCACACACAGAAGTGCCTGCTACAATTGCTCCAAGCCTCTTTAATATACCAGCAATAGTCCCATTGTCTTCAGAAATATTTGAGAACATTTAATTGCTCTTCATGGTCTCTGTGGAGTCTCAAATATGACTTCTACACCAATGCAGACTCTGGTCAGTGCTAGAGCCCTAGCCAAAGATCTGACACTCGTATCCTTTCCTCAAGGAAGAGTGTTGCATTTGTATACTTGCCTTGAGGGGAGAGAAAAACTCTTTCCTGCTCAGCTTTCTTGTGACTGGTACATTGGTAGGTTGGGTTTTTCATTTCCTTTCCCCCCTCAGGGTGCATATGACATAGTGGCCTTTTTTCAAACACTGCCATATTTGTGGGTGGAAAAAGCCAACTGCATGATATTTGCCTTGTCTGCTCATGGGAGACTCACAACAATGGGACATGTCATCATTGTGCCTATTTCACTAAGTAAGCAAAGGTTAATCCCCTCCCCCCACTTTTTAATCTTTGTTTTGGAAAAGCCATTCTGGAAACTATTATGTTCCTCTCAAAATCATTAAGCCTAGCATAAACCATGCTACCCTATACATTATCTTCTCTGGCAGCAGCACTTCGTAGTCTCGAGAAGTCAGTTACATTTCTTCCCCAATAAAGTTCTTATTTGTTTTCTTATACAGAATGAACAATAACACAAATTTGATAATCCTATCCTTATATATATTTGAATTTTGGTTCCAGAACATTCTATGCTTGCCATAATTGATTCGGCTCAAGAACTGGCAGTCAGAAGACACTGGACAAGGCTGACTGGCTGCTTCGCAAAGTCCCACCCACGTCAGCCCTGGTCAGTGTTTTCAGTTCAGTCTGCTCCAGTCCACTGACAGGAGAGGACCGTCTGGAGTGTGAGCGCAGGGACAAGCCCTCAAGGCTGAGGCAAGTGAGAGAAGCCCTTTTCCACCCCCCCACAACATCCCCTGGGCCTTCTATGGGGCACTAGACCCAGAGAAGGCCTTTTCTGCCCCCCACACGCCATCCCCTGGGCCTTCTATGGGGGCACTAGGCCCAGAGAAGGCCTTTTCCGCCCCCCACATGCCATCCCCTGGGCCTTTTATGGGGCACTAGGCCCAGAGAAGGCCTTTTCGGCCCCCCATACGCCATCCCCTGGGCCTTCTATGGGGCACTAGTCCCAGAGAAGGCCTTTTCCTTCCCCCACACGCCATCCCCTGGGCCTTCTATGGGGCACTAGGCCCAGAGAAGGCCTTTTCCGCCCCCCATACACCATCCCCTGGGCCTTCTATGGGGGCACTAGGCCCAGAGAAGGCCTTTTCTGCCCCCCACATGCCATCCCCTGGGCCTTCTATGGGGGCACTAGTCCCAGAGAAGGCCTTTTCCTTCCACCACACGCCATCCCCTGGGCCTTCTATGGGGTACTAGGCCCAGAGAAGGCCTTTTCCGCCCCCATACACCATCCCCTGGGCCTTCTATGGGGGCACTAGGCCCAGAGAAGGCCTTTTCCGCCCCCACAGGCCATCTCCTGGGCCTTCTATGGGGCACTAGGCCCAGAGAAGCACTTTTCCGAGGGCCCCACACCATCCCCTGGGCCTTCTATGGGGGCACTAGGCCCAGAGAAGCCCCTTTCCGTCCCCCACACGCCATCCCCTGGGCCTTCTATGGGGGCACTAGGCCCAGAGAAGGCCTTTTCTGCCCCCACATGCCATCTCCTGGGCCTTCTATGGGGCACTAGGCCCAGAGAAGGCCTTTTCCGCCCCCATACGCCATCCCCTGGGCCTTCTATGGGGCACTAGGCCCAGAGAAGGCCTTTTCCGCCCCCCACATGCCATCCCCTGGGCCTTCTATGGGGCACTAGGCCCAGAGAAGGCCTTTTCCTTCCCCCACACGCCATCCCCTGGGCCTTCTATGGGGCACTAGGCCCAGAGAAGGCCTTTTCCTTCCACCACACGCCATCCCCTGGGCCTTCTATGGGGCACTAGGCCCAGAGAAGGCCTTTTCCGCCCCCCATACACCATCCCCTGGGCCTTCTATGGGGGCACTAGGCCCAGAGAAGGCCTTTTCCGCCCCCCACAGGCCATCTCCTGGGCCTTCTATGGGGCACTAGGCCCAGAGAAGCCCCTTTCCATCCCCCACACGCCATCCCCTGGGCCTTCTATGGGGGCACTAGGCCCAGAGAAGGCCTTTTCCACCCCCACACGCCATCCCCTGGGCCTTCTATGGGGGCAGTAGGCCCAGAGAAGGCCTTTTCCGTCCCCCACACGCCATCCCTTGGGCCTTCTATGGGGGCAGTAGGCCCAGAGAAGCCCTTTTCCATCCCCCACACATTATCCTCTGGGCCTTCTATGGGGGCAGTAGGCCCAGAGAAGCCCTTTTTCCCCACACACTGCCTACTGCCCCCATGGAAGGCCCAGGGGATGGTGTGTGGGGGACAGAAAAGGCCTTCTCTGGGCCCAGAGAAGCCCTTTTCTGCCCCTCTTCCCTTCCTTTCCCCCTTTTCCTTTCTTCCTCTCTCCTTTCTTTCACTCTTCTCCCTATTCCTTCCTTCCTTCCTTCCTTCCTTCCTTCCTTCCTTCCTTCCTTCCTTCCTTCCTTCCTTCCTTCCTTCCTTCCTTCCTTCCTCCAACCCTCTCTCCCTTCCACCTTCCTCCCTTCCTTTCTAGGGCCCGTTTTCTTCCACCACAATGGGCTTTGCTCCCTAGTACAATATAAATTGATCATAAATGTTCATAAAGGTACATGGTAATCTGTATTTTAAACAGCGTGCACTTATGACATTTTGCTTCAGAGTTACATAAAATGTAGGACATCATAGAATTTACTTGGTATGTTATAGTTTGGAGGTATATCATTACTAAAGAGTTTTCCAGTGTTATAATTTTCTCCTTTGCCCAGTCAGTTACATCACCTACTATGTGACCTTTTTAACTCGAGATGCCAGGAATTGAACCAAGAACTTTCTGTATGCAAAGCAGATGCCATAGCCCCATCCTTTCTGTCAGTGATATCTCCTCTCAGAACTGGAACAGTCTTTGGAATTTTTGGAGAAACTGCTCAACCAGTCCCTGAAAAATCTGGGAATATTCCAGTATATTTGGATATTTAAGGCAGACATTTTAGACTCCCAGGGCTGTTTTTGTTCATGGTTACAGGATTCCAGCCAACAGGAGGGAGAGGGGTAGGAGGCAGCTCTCCCAACCAATGGGAATAGACCAGTGGAGGGGGGTGAACTGATCCCTGGTCTGTGTATAGAGAAGGATTTTGGGAACTTGGATGTATGTTCCTGCTAGGGAAGGCCATGGACCTAAAAAATCCAGTTCCGTTCAGGGTTTGAGGTGGCCCCTGAACTGATCCATGAACTGAGCCAAAAGGCCCCAAACTGAACTAGTGAGTTCAGTTCCCCCTTTCTTCTGGCTGCAGCTCACTGGTAGCCATTTAAACCTAACAGGTCAGCTGTAAACCCATACCGCTCAGCTGTTAGATTTAAATGGCCCAAATTGCTGAACTGAACCAGACAAAAGTCTGGTAAATGGTTTTGTTTTTTTTTAATTTATTTGTTTATTTTTGGATTTATATCCCGCCCTCCCCAAAGCTCAGGGCAGCTAACACAAAGGCACGCAAGCCGAGGTTAAAACAAATAAAAACAGAATAAAACAGTACAATAAAACAATACAGTACTCTACACTAAAGTGTCGGTGCTCTAGATGTTACAGAATAATTAGTTACAAGATGGGGATCCTGGCAAAAGTTATTAAATCCAGGTAACACAACCATCACCATCTTTATCCATGGACGTCTCGCACCCCAATGGTGCCCACACAAATGGTGGTGGAGGTGCGATGATGGACAGTAACGATAGTAGAATAATGGTAGCCTTCCCTGAACATGGGTTCCGGGGCTCCAAACTGGCCCAAGTTTGTGCCAAATTTTGGCTTATGAGCTGGTTCATGCCCATCCCTAGTTCCTGCTTTCTAAACCTTAAGAGTCAGTGAAACTCAGGAATCTATGCTTGTGAGTTAGAACAGCGCCTCAAAGTTGTAAAGACCTTTTTAAAAACAGTTGTTTGCAACTTGAATTTAGTTATCTTGAATTTAGTTTGATTACAAAGTTACCTCAGTTATTATCATCTGTTCACTTCACTTACCCCCTGATTCCACCTGACCTTTTCCTCTCCAAGTTAAATAAAATATTTTGTTTATTTTGAACTTTCAAAAGCATCTCATGTGCTGTTTCAGAAGTATAAGTTAAGAAGGGGGCTTTATCTCTTCCATCAGCTCCCTGGGTTGGGCCACCATTTAAATATATAATAATGTGACTGGGTGGGGCAGCCATAGAAAAAAGAAAAAAAATAGATATATGCTGTGATCATACGCACCGTTAAACTCAGCATAGGTGCGAATGCCAGGCAGATTTAAAGGGTGCAATCAGACAGCAACATCTGGGAAGCATCCCATGTTTGTCAGCAACCTGTGCTGCCCCACCATGGAACCGGAGTAAAAAGACACAGGAGAAAGTCCAGTGTTATCTGGATATGGACAGCCATGGGCAGATGTGTGATCATGGAAACACATTGATAGCATCGGTACCAGCAGCCGTTTGCATCCCACCATGACACTGGATTTTTTTCCCCATCACCTGCTCCATGGTATGCATCATCACACATATGCATAACCATAATAGCAGATAGCCGTCATGCAGCGCAGTACATGGCAGTCCTGCACAATAACTGCCATGATACAAGCAAAACTAGCTGGGTCCCCTGCACAGCACCACTGAGCAGTCTACCTGTCAACATGGTGTCATCCAGGAGACACAGAATGTCTCGGGTGCGAAGGCTGACCTGGAGGTGGGTGGAGACATTGACCTGTTGGCTTTGTGGGGAGAAGCCAGGGTCCAGGCCACCCTAAGACAGAGCCAGTGAAACATTGACATCTATGAGGGGATAGCTAAAGACATGGCTGCCCGGGGACACAAACATTCCACCCTCGAATACCGCACAAAAACAAAGGCCCTGTGGCTGGAATATAAAAAAGCAGTGGCTCTGAATGTGAAATCTGGCCAGGGGACAGTGACATGCCCCTACTACAAGAAGCTGGACAGAATCCTGCATGGAGATGCAGATTTGTGGCCCAAAAGGGTCACACAGAGTCTAGGGCAGGTGGCAGCCCAAAGGGGCTCCCAGGGCCACTCCATCCCACCCAAGGAGGCATCCATGGAGCTCTTTCCAGGGGAGTCAGAAGATTCAACTGAGCGCCAGCCATCCACCGGCAGCCAGGCGGGTAGGTGTGACTGCCAGCAAACCACCATGTTCTTGGGGTTGGTTGGGGGGAAGGGGCCAAGCATCCCCATGGAAATGGACCAGGGGACTGACCTCCCAGAGGCTCAGGACACACCATCAGCACCCCTCCCTCCGATCCGTGGAGTCATGTGAGCAAAACATCCCCTGTGCGGTAGTCTTGCCCCAAAATAGTGAGCAAGGGATTAGGCAAATGCAAGAAACCTACCAGTTCAGCAGCCCACCTTCATGCACCACACCAATAAATCATGAGCTCTAGACTACAGCCGGTGAGCCATTGCACAATAACGCTGCCTAGAGGGAACATGGACCACCACACCATGCAGCCACAGAACACGATATCACTGCAGGCAATGCATGGCAAGTGGCTGGCAAGGAGTGGGACTGCGGTGGCAGCAGTCCTGCAATACGTGTGGGCAAGCACTCATGGGGGTGCATCCCAAAGGGCCACTGTAGAGGTATGCCAGAGAGACCAGAAAGATGGGGGGCTAAGGCTATGTATGGATTATAGGGGATTGAATGCAGTATCCATGTCTAATCCCTACCCCCTATCCCTTATCAAGGACTTGCTGGCTAAGGCGTCCCAAGGAATTTGGGTTGGATTTATGGGATGCCTATTTTAGAGTGTGCATTTGGGAGGGTGATGAGCATAAGACTGCTTTCAATACTCCAGTGGGGCAATTTGATCATTTAGTCATGCTGTTTGAGTTGGCTGGAGCACCTGGGGTGTTTATGAACTTAATCAATGAAGTGCTACACAAGTACCTGTTTAAGGGAGTGGTTGTTTATCTTGATGATATATTAATATATTTGAAAGATAAGGAGTTGCATGTGAAACTGGTGTGAGAGGTTCTAAAAGCCCTCGACAACAACCACATCTATGCAAAGCTTTCCAAGTGTGAGTTCCACAAGGAGGAGCTGGACTTCTTGGGGTACCATATATTGGGGAAGGGTTCAGGCATGGACCCCCCAAAAATACAGGCTGTGGTGGGGTGGGAGACCCCATGCACAAAAAGACAGCTACAATCATTTTGGGGGTTCATCAATTTCTACAGGCCCTTCATCCCCAATTTTGCGCAAGTGATGTTGCCTCTCACTGACTTATTAAAAATGAAGGGGGAAAGGCAGGAATGCAAAAAGGCAAATAGCTACCTGGACTGGTGTCTGGAGTGCCAGCAGGCGTTTGAGAAACTGAAAACCCTCTTTACCTCAGAACCTGTTTTGCACCACCTCAATGAAACAAAGCAATTTATTGTATAGGTGGATGCCTTGGATGTGGCCATGGGGGGCATCCTGTAAAAGGTGGAGGATAGGAAATTACACCCCTTAGTATACGTTTCAAAGACGTTCTCCAGTGCTGAAAGGAATTGGGCGGTATGGGACAAAGAGGCTGCCACCATCAAGCTTGCCCTTATCACTTGGAGACACTGGTTAGAAGGGGCAAGGGTTCCATTTGAGGTGCGGGCTGATCACAAAAATTTGGAAGCCCTTAAGGCCCCTAGGTGATTGAACGCCAAGCAGCTTTGATGGGCAGCGTTTTTCTCAAAGTTTCATTTCACACTGAAGCACCTCCCCAACTAGTCAATTTTTTTGGCTGACGCTTTGTCCTGCCTCCCTCAGCACGCCAGTCAATGTGATGAGGTAATAGACACTATGTTCATACCCACTCAGCTGGGAGGTGCCATGGTGATGTATAGCCAGGCGAAAGGGGGGGGGCACCGACTCACACCCATGGGCGGAAAAGCTCAAAGCTGCTGTCTCTGATAAAGACAAAATGAAAAACAAGAAAGATGTGACTTTGACCTAAAAGAATGACAGGTGCTGGTACCAGGAAATAAATTGTTTGTCCCAGAGACTCTCAGGGGAGATGTATTAAACATGGGACATGACAATAATCTATCGGGGCATTTTGGCTATTTAAAGACTCTGAACCTTGTACAAAGACAGTTCTGGTGGCCACGTATGAGAGGGGATATCTCAAAGTATGTGGCTTCATGGCAAACCTGCCTAATGAGCAAATGGAGGACAGGAAAACTCCTGGGGCCACCCTGAACCCTGACCACCCAAGCCCAGTTGATGCCCAAACATGGTGGTCCAGCGTAACTCAGGGGTGGCCAGCCCTCCAAAAGACTTTGGACAAAGCCATTATGCAGGATTACAAGCATTATGCAGACAAAGGGAGGGGCCCAGAATGGGAACTGAAGCCCAGGGACTCGGTGTATATATTCACCAAACACCTAAGAGGGGTGCAACCTGGAAAAAAGCTGGGGTGGAAATACATAAGCCTTTTCAAAGTGCTGTGGCTTATCAATAAAGTAGCTGTGGAAGTTGAGTTGCCAAAGATTCTCCATTATGTGCATTCTGTGTTTCATTTCAGTCTGCTGAAGAAGGATCCTGGATCCTTGAAGTGGAAACCACCAGTTCCTCCTCCTCTAATGATTGACAGTGAGACGCACCAAGAAGTGGAGGACATTTTAGTCTCTTCTATCAGGTCAAATGGAAGGACTTTGACCCGGCCCATAATGAATGGGTGCAATCTCAACATGTAAAACCTGCCAAATTAGTTCATGCCTTTCATAAACATAACCCACTCAAGCCTAGGGGGTGAGGTGATGCTTGAGGGGGACAGAATGTCAAGCCATGCTTCACTTTGCTTGCTTTGGTTGCCATAGTTATTGGGGGGAGGGCATTCCTATGGGGAGGGGGTTGTATGAATGAAAGAATGGTACATTTGCTTCTAGAAGCCATAACTTTCCTCACAAGTCGCACCTCCTTTCCGTCCTTTCCATTTCCCAAGGAAAGGTGTCCTTGAGAGTTCCTCTGTACCAGCTTGAGCTGCAGATAACCATACATATATCTTTCACATGGCTGGGATGGCAATGTTAGGCGTGGTGTGAATGTGATGTATGCATGGGGGAAGAAAGGGGCTTTTATTTGAATTATCTATATCAAACTTGTACCCGCCAAAAGTCTTCAGTTCTAACACATTGACTTTCTGGATCTTGCATACATCTTAATAAACTTATCACTGCTAAGAGAGAGTGGTTGAGTGTAACTGGACTGGGGTCTGACACTGCCACATATGTCCAGTCCACTCCATGGTGGTCCATCCCCAGACTGGTCACCACAGTCCCGCAGCCAGGTGCAACATCTCTCAGCATTCCACTGCCTGGATGGATGTTCACCTAAGGGCCCATGGACTGGGTGCGAAACACACCTTGGTAATGTGGGGCCTGGCCCTTGCAGGCAGGGGAACTGGCATCCTAGTCGCTGGAGGTGGCCATGGCTGCCCTTGTTCTCTTTGCATGCAGTCACTCTGTAGATGGGGACAGGGGGCTTTTTATCAAAGAGGTACCAACAAGGGTGCTCTTTTAAGCGAGGGATACTCCCTCCATCCAGGCTGCCCACCTTGCTCCCACAAAGCACACAGGAGGGTGAAATGGGGAAGATGCTTCCACTATGGTGGTATGCCCTCCCAGTCCTCCAGCACCTTAAAGAAGGAGGCATTCTCCCACTTAAACTTTGCCTGCCACTGGTTGCTGGAGCACCTGTAGACCATGGTGGCCATGTGGTCAGCAGCCTCCTGGAACAGCGAGAGGGTCTCCATGTGGGTGGAGGGTATGACCTTCTCACCTGCCTCAAGGCTGTGGAGTGTATGGACTAGGCACTCCACCTCCTCATCCAGCCATAGGATCCCTTTCCTCACAACCACCATGACCGTCTTTCCCTGACGCACCAGATGGACTATGTGCATGCACACTGAAGTGCTCTTTCAGTAAAGTGTTAGCTGCCATTGTAGGGGCACAGGCCGGGGATGATGGACAGGAGGGCAGGAGATGTGGCCAGGACTGGGAACAAGTGTGCAGCAGTGAAGACAAAAAGGATGCCAGGTTCTGTCTTTATTTTGGTACATCTAAGCTTCCAGCTGCATGTACATGTGGCGCCACTAGTCGGGGTCTCCCTTCCTTTTTGCAACCAAGCTGGATGCTGCTTAGCTAACTTGTAGGCTCTGCACTTCAACTGGAGGCCCCTCCGCAGCTGCTGCTATGCAGCTGCCAGTATGGACATTTCAGGGAAGCAGCAGCTGTCATGAAGACTGGCTCATGGACCCCCCTACTACTGAACAGCAGAGCACTAATGGCGTGCCACTTTCCATGCTGCCACCAGCTCCCATAAGAGATTGGGGGGGGCACCAATGATGCACATGTACACATGATCACTCCGGCATTTCAGTGCATTAAGCCGATCCTTGTCTTTGGAGGCGTCAATGGCCCAGGATGCTGGTGACCGGCCATGTCCACAGCTGGGTCAGCACGGGCCAGGCCAAGGGTGGGCCATTGTCTCACAGGTTAATGCAGAAACAGGGGACTGGAAGCAGGGGCAAAGGTGATCAAGGGGAGGTGTTCCCTGGGCCCTCATATATTATGTACTCATGATGGGAAGGCCAATACTGTGTCCCACTACCCAAGGCTTGGCTCCTGGCATCCACCATCCCCATAAGGGTTCCACACATGGCCTGAACAGAGGTGTGGGTTTTTCAGGCCACCATAATTGCTGAGCACCCTCAACCCAGTCCTGTCTCCCATCCTTCGTGGTGGTGGAATCAGCCCTGCCCAGCCATGTGACTGTGTGTCTGCCTGGGATGGCAACCATCTGCCACCCCCCTGCCTGGGTCCTGCCCCCCTTTTGTGCCATGCCCCTCTCTGGGATATGAGGCCCTCTGGAAGTGCTGGGCTCACTGGCAAGTTTGTTTCCCCCTACTTCTGCATGGTGCCTCCATGGATGTTGTGGTTGTGTGGGGCTACTAGGGAGCTATGCCTCAACCCCCTCCCCCTTCCGCCAAGCTAATCCTGTTCCAGCAGCTGTCTGAGACACAGACACTGAAGTCTGTATGTCTTCATCTTTATTCCGGTGCTGAGCTCACACTTCCATACTGTGCAACCTGCTAGGGGCCCATCACCAATGAGACCCATATGTGGATGTGGTGTCTGCTGGGATATGCTACACTGTGGATTTTGTGTTTGCTAGTAGGGTACATCCCCCCAATCCATTTCAGGATCTGACTCTATCGCCTTCTTGAACACATATGCAGCCATGTGGTGATAGCTGCCTGTACTGCCCTGCCCTCCTGTAGGTTTCTATCATCCTCGGCCCCCTCCGGGGGCTCCTCAGGTTCCTGGACTGCCCTGGCTGGTGCATCCTCTGGCTGAACTGTGACCACATGTCCACAGTCCTCACACAGGTTGTGTAGAATGACACAGGAGGCAATGGCAGAATTGATGTTTTCCTCCTGTACTGGGAGTTGCTTTAACTGACACAGCCACCATACTTTGAGATGGCCAAAGGCACACTCCACCACATTCCTGACCCAACTGTGTACCTTGTTGAAGTGTGGCTGCTGTGGGGTCAGGTTCCCAGTTGTTAGCTAGCAAGGAGCTTTTTGCTCTCTTATGAACTGTGAACTGTGCATAATATGTGCAAAAGGACTATGATGCCAGATAACCAGAATGAGATGCCAGACACGCAACAGCAGAAGCTTGAGATGATGTGCCCATGGTTTCCAGAGGTTACCCTGTTCCAGATATGTCTCCATACACACCAAGCACTACACAGGCAACCATTTGCCATTGATGCTCAAACTAAAGGACTCACAACGGCATTAAGGGACTCTGTGTCTATCACGCTGGCACATTCCTCCCCCACGCCTTCGTTGCAGAGAGGAACACAAAAGGATCATCTCCAGCATTCCCTTGACAAAGGAATTGGCTCTTCTGTCAACCTGGAATAACCAGTTTTGCAGACCTGAGACAAAGGGAGCAATCAGTGCTAGCCGATGACTCATCGTGCTAAGCCTGGTGTCTTTGCTACCAGCTTAATTAGCAGCCAATATTGCCCAACCTAAGCACCTCTACTCCACTGCATACATGACTTTTTGGAACAGACCATAAGGGGCTGTCCCAAGGGAGGTGACCAGCAAGCCCTTCCCTTGATGACACCCCAAGGGAGGTGACCAGCCAAGTCCTCCCCCTGAGGTCACCCCATAAAAGAGGGTACACAGCAATGTGCTCGCTCGCTCTACTCCCCCCCTCTATACTGTCTTACTCTTGAACTTGTAGCTATCTTGCTACCTACCTTACCCAGAGGCTCTTGGACTGCAGCCAGAGTCTTACACGTGCTTACTGCTGGTTCAGTTTGCACGGTCACTTTTCCTAGCATAATTCCCATCTCTCCTTATAAATATTTATCTTTTGGTTTCACAAGATTCCATGTGCTCCCATTGGCTGTAAAATGCCCTCCCTCAGCCATTGGCCCATCAGCCGCCACTCAAGAGTACTCGCATGCCATTGGCCGGGTGCTGGGTCTGCTCCTCTTCCCCACCCATTCCTCCTGGCAGACCAGCTCTCTCTCCTGAGGAAGACAGTTCTCTTGACTCCTGTGAGGGACTGTCCCCTCAGTGGCTGTTGGTAGGCGGCCAAGCTTGGTTCTGTGAGTAAAAAAACAAAGGACTTTCAGCATAACCACCCTCCCCCACCTATAACCCCCTCCCCAACGGCCACTTTCCTGTCAGAATAAATGGGAAAAGGCTCTTTCTCCTGCTTAGCTTCAGCATGGCTGGCTGGCTGGCTAACGAGGTGGGCCAGCGACCATCAAACCATTTTCTTCAACTCCCCACTGTGCGGCTGCCTTTCCCCTAGGGTTGCCAATCTCCAGGTGGGACCTGGAGATCTACCACTGTTACAATTGACCTCCAGATGACAGAGATCAGTTCCCCAGGAGAAAATGGTTGCTGTGGAGGGTAGACTCTATGGCATTATACCTTGCTGAGTCCTTCCACCCCCCCCAAATGCTGCCCTCCACAGGATCCACCCCCCAAATCTCCAGGTATTTCCCTAATCAAAGTTGGCACCTGTACTTTCTCCTCTGTCAGTAAAAGGCCCTTTCCACACCTATGTTGGCCTTTGGGAGAAAACTCATTGGGCCCAGTCCTGATCAGGTTGCCAACTCCAGGTGGGCAATTCCTGGAGATTTGAGGGATGGAGCCTGGAGAGGGTGAGGTTTGAGGAGGGGTGGCACCTCAGACAGGTACGATGCCATAGACTCCACCCTCCAATCCAGCCATTCCCTGATGGGGAGCCATTGTTGCCAATCTCCAGGTGGGGGCTGGAGATCACTCCAAATTACAACTGCTCTGTAGGAGGGATGGGGGAGGAGATGGAAAACTAAAGGTAGGTTGATGGTTGGCTGGGAGGGAGATAGGGTTGTCAACTCCAGGTTGGGAAATTCCTGGAGATTTGAGGGGTCGAACCTGGAGAGGGTGAGTGTTGAGGAGGGGTGGGACCTCAGACAGCAACAATGCCATAGACTCCCCCCTCCTGGGGAACCAGCCACTCCCTCCTGGGGAACCACTGTTACCAATCTTGGGGGTGGGCTGGAGATCACTCAAAATTACTGCTGCTCTTCAGGTAGCAAAGATCAGTTCCTCTGGAGAAAATGGTGAACTCTGTCATTATACCCTGCTGAGATTGCCACAGCAAATTGTCACTGAGTGCCCAAAGCCGGGGCACTCTCCCAGAGCCTCTTTCTAGAGCCCGTTGTATTTATTTCCACAACGGGCCTTATTCCTAGTTTTTCTATAATTCCCTTATTTTTCCATTTGGAAGCCTTAATCTCATCGGAGCAGGTAACATATTGCCCAACCAACAAATATCCTGCTCATGCGAACGTGCTGATTATCTATCTTTATTTTCCTAGAAACTGAATAATTGTGTGTGTGACTGTGTATTGTTTGTGTGTGAAGAAGACTACAGTAAAGACATCATTTTAAACTAACATCAGCTTCTGTGTCTGTTACTGGTATCTCTGGAAGGCGGGACCTCTGTATACACCGGTGTTAGCTCCCTAATTTGCCTATTGCCAATTATCATAACTTCCCCCATATTGATAAGAAATTAAGGCAATTTGGCTAACACAATATAGGGACTGATGAGCCACCATCTCGGAGGTAGGCAGCATCTGCGACTATGAGTAGTGGCACATGGACTCCCTCAGTCATGATAGTGGGGTTCCCTGGGATGAACTGTCCCAAATCCATGGCATCTGTGATATTGGAACAGTGCAGGACATGCACATCATGGTTCTTCCCACTGCGACCTATGACCACATGCACAAAACAGCCAGTATGATCGACAATGTCTTGCAGCAGGATGGAGAAGAAGTGCTTGTGACTGATGAAGTCTTTCACCTGGCCAACCAGTGCACAGATAGGAATGTGGCATCCATCCATTGTGCCGACTATGGGAATCCAGTCACAACAAAGGCTCTCATAACCTGTGGGAAATACAGTGAGTTAAATGACCTCCGACCCTTGCCTGTCAGGCCTTTGACTTAACACGATGTGACATTGGAGGCACTTTTGGGCTGCATGGCACCCTTTTCCTTTTATGGCCCTCTGCGTGGGAATCAGGGTGGACTCCTCTACCACAGCCTCTGCTGCTTTCACCCTCTGCCACCCCAGCCCCTTTTCCTGGTCCAGTCACACCCAGCCATACCCTGTTCTGCCATCCTCATTCTTTCTGGGTCCCTCAGATATACCACTTGTTTGAGTAGCTCCTGCTCCATTGCCAGGGTGGCCTCCACCATGATCCTGGCCACAGTGGACTGCACAAGACCAAACTGATGGCCTACCAGTCTGTAGGAGGTTGTGTTGGCCATCCACCACATGGCCATGGTGACACGCTCCTCCACTGACATGGGGACACACATCTCCATCCCTGTTGCTGTAGTCTGTCCTGAAGGGTGTCCACCAGCCAGACTAACATTGACCTATGAAGTCATCATAGGGTCAGTGGCATGCAGTGTGAGTTCGGTGGACATAAGAGCCCACTTGTCATCCCGCCATTTCTACTGGGCAGTGCTAGGGATGACCCCCAGGTTCTCCAACCCATCATAGGTGGTGTTGGGGTGCTGATGCTCTGTAAAGAAAAATGGTTCCTTGCTCTGTTCTGTAAAATAAAATCTTTGGTTCAGGCTGCATAAAGGCCTACAGGAATCTTCCCAGAGACAGAGACAGCTCAGAAGTAGATAGTGCACAGTGACCTTGCAAGCTAAATTGTTTTCAGCTGAAGTTGCAGGGAGTACCATCTGCCCTTGGGTCTTTCAATTAGCACATTCCAAGCAACAGAAGTTATGGACATATGGGAAAGGGCAGACCTATCTGTAGTACAGTTTTGTTTATCTCCCTCCCTCTTGTCCATCCTTGGATGTCATATGCCTAGCAACAAAAGAGAGTTACATAATCTCTCAGGTAACTGATTGGTCTAACTAGGCCTGGGTCAATCAGAGACCTTTTCCATAAATCTAGTTAGTCCTCACACTATAAGAACATAAGGACATAAGAGAAGCCAATTATCAGATAACTGCCATGTTTTCTGTATTACCTTATTCCTGACTTGCACACATGTGCTTAGATCTGCTTTGCTAAGGCTACGGTGGGAGACATTCCTCTGCCAGACACTGCTATCAGTGTAACCTTGACAGAAGGGAGGGCTTGCGTTCCCCAGCTGGTATGAATATATCGGTCCTCTGGAAGGGGGGGGGTAGTCTCCCGTTCATGTTATAATGTCCTGCTGGGAGATTTCTCGCACATGTGCTTGGATTTAATTTGCTTTGCTAGTTGAAGCATCAGAGTATATACACGGCACCCCATGTGATATCCATCATTCCTGACAATGTACCTGTATTACTTGGCAACAGACTGGTATTCCAATAAAGCATAACTTTCTGAGTGATGTGTGCCTGAACCAGCTTGCTGTTGAACCTGACAAAATTGTCAGGAATCTTTATTTCACCACCAGGCCGGATCTCTCAAAGCTGAGATGAGCGGACCCGGGGGAGATGGGGTGCCCACTACGGTACCTACCACTACTGTGCCCATGATGGTACCAACCACAACGGTGCCTACATCTATGACAATGCCTGCCAACCCTCCACTGATTACGGGGACAGGGGTTCCGGTGTCGACGGTCCTCCCAACAGTCACCAGCCCTGGAGGGCCGGCAACTATGGATGGCAGGGCCACCCCAAGACCTACAATGTCATACATCCCTCTGCACCTGGGAAAAGGGATAACATTTTAGCCCAAGCAGAGAGAATGGGCACGACACCTGGGAGACTCTACGCTAACCACCTGGTCATTGCTGGGGAGTCAGAGTCAGGACAGCATGTATGACCCTCATTTGAGTTCAGGGAGTTTCAGCACAACTCCGAGCTGATCCCTCAAGATTCCCCCAAGGCCTCTGGGAAGTCTAGGAAGAGATGTGGAGGGGAGGCTGGATAGCCTAGAAACAGATTGCTGCATGATAATGTGAGACTTAGGACATTTACTTCAAATGTTACCGACGATAATGAACCAGGTGGTCCAGACACAACTGGCAGCCCAACAGGGGGTCCCAGCTGCTCCCCCGCCTGGTCCTGGTCAGCTGGCACCTGGCCCCATCCTTCCACCATCCAGGCCTGTCCTGCCACTGCCCACCTCTGTTTTTCCAGCTCCTCAGCCACAGTAGCCACCGCCCCTTCCAGGGCCGGCACCTCAGCTACCCGGGACACCACCACCTCCAGCTCCCCCCCTCTGCAACTGCCTGCTCCAGTGGTCCTGCTGATGATGCCACGGCCCAAGGATTTACTGGATGTCACCTTTGATGATGACCCCGAAAACCTCTCCTTTTTCATCTTGCAAGTGATGAAATTTGTGCAACGATGGGCCCATCTCTTCCAGGATGAGGATCAACAAGTGGACTTTATCGCTTCGCGGCTGAGAGGAGCCACCACCAGCTAGTACGTGTCTTTGCACAACCTGGATGCAGTGGAGCTGGGGAGCGTAGATGCATTTATGTGGGCGCTACGAGCTTGGTTTGAAGATTGCATGGTGGCCAAGAAGGCGGAAGCCTTCCTCCGCACTTTTAAGCAAGGCAAGCTCTCAGTGAGGGAGTACTTGATGGAATTCCAACAGCATGCCATCAAAATCTGTGACTGGACCGACCTGGTCCTAA
The DNA here is from genome assembly GCA_029375565.1 of Gekko gecko. Lineage (NCBI taxonomy): Eukaryota > Metazoa > Chordata > Lepidosauria > Squamata > Gekkonidae > Gekko > Gekko gecko. The sequence goes on along the minus strand of JAPDNY010000001.1, from coordinate 229,454,213 downwards.
CCCAACAGTATCGACTGGGGCTGGTGGCAGACATCCGAAACAATGTCATGAGTTCCCAAGAGCTGAGAACCCTGCGAGCCTGGATGGAGGAGGCAGAGAAAGTGGGAAACAGGTTGTGCACTATGAGACTAGATAGTGCGATTGCAGCTGGGAAACCACCCACTATGCCCCATCCGAAACTCAAGCAGCCCCAGCCGAAGGTCTCAGTTTGGGACCAATGAATGAAACAAGGCTTATCCCTGAAAAGTGGGGAATGGGGCTATTACGCAGCCACCTGCCCATTGGGAGAAATCACCAGACCATCGGGAAAAGAAGGTGACAAGTGTCGGGCTGACATCCCATAAAAAAAGGGAACAGTGAAGCCAAGGAACCCCCGTGCCTTAAACACGGTGATCCTGTGGAGATCCTGTGGAGATCCTGGACCCGGGTTTGAGTGATGACGAGGAGGCAGAGCCAGCAGGAAAAGGCCAGGTCCTGTTGTAAGTGACGCAGCACAGCAGGACCCATCGACTGAAGCACCAAACGTAGTGAGCAACTACCCACCCCTCTTTTTTGTGACTTTTTCGTGATTATGAACCCCGCCATGAAGATACACATTAAAGTTCATGGCCACATAGACTTCGGGTGTGGGAGGGATCTCAACCCCTCCCTGGTGTCAGGCTTGGAGGCAACTGTGGTTCGCTTGGCAGAGCCCCTTATATTTACACAAATGGATGGCTCTCAAATTAAAGAACCCTGTAGGTTCAAGACTGTTCCGTTGCGAGTGGGGGCTGGAGATCATTGGGAGGACTGTGCCTTTGTGGTGTCCCTGAGAGCTAAGTTCCCTTTGGTGCTGGGCAGCCTGTGGCTTCATGGACATGACCGATATATCTTGTGGGATGAGGTGATTGTCCGGTTCATATCCCCAAAGTGTCAAAATCACATCTGGGACCCTGCCTGGGGGTTTGCCCTGGATAGTGAGCCTCCTCGGGTTTGTTAAGCCGCAGATGAACTGGCCCAAATCCCCAGGGAATACAGAGTTTTATCACAGGTGTTCGAGGAGGAGGAGGCAGATGGGCTCCTTCCCCATCGCAACTCTGACTGTGCGATTGAGTTGTTGCCCAGGCATAAGATGCCAAAAGGGAAAATTTACGCCATGAGCCCCATGGAGAAGGAGGAGTTACGAAAGTTCATCGATAAAAACCTTGCCAGAGGATTTATTCAGCTGGCTCCCCGTTCACCACTCCAGTTCTTTTCTGTAAAAAGAAGGACAGGGGGCTCAGGCTTTGCATGGACTATCGGGGGCTGAATGCAGTTTCATCCACCAATGCCTACCCCATGCCATTAATTAAAGACCTCTTGGCAGAGGTGACCAAGGGAAAGATCTTCTCCAAGCTTGATTTACGGGATGCTTATTTCCGTGTACGCATCCAACAGGGAGATGAATATAAGACAGCCTACAATACCCCTCTGGGCCAATTTGAATATCGGGTGATGCCATTTGGCCTCCAGGGGGCTCTGGGAGTCTTTATGAACTTAATAAATGAAGTGTTACACAAGCACCTGTTTAAAGGGGTGTTAAAGTACTTGGACGACATTTTATTGTACTCCCCTGACACAGTCTCTCATGTACAGCTGGTGAGAGAGGTCCTCCAGACGTTACTTAAGTACAAACTGTTTGCCAAACTGTCCAAATGTGAGTTCCATAAGACCAGCATTGACTTCCTGGGGTACCATATATCTCAAAAAGGGATAGAGATGGACCCAAAGAAAGTATGGGATATGTTGGAATGGGAGCCCCCTAAGACCTGCAAACAGCTCCAGAGTTTCCTAGGCTTTGCCAATTTTTATAGAAATTTCCTGCCACACTTTGCCCAAGTGAGTCTGCCCTTAACTGACTTATTGAAAACCAAGAGGAAGGGACCAGGGGCTGCCAAACTTGGGACTAAACTGAAGTGGACCCCCAAGTGTCAAGAGGTGTTCGATCAGCTAAAAGCTCTGTTTACAACAGAACCAGTGTTGGCGCACCCAGATGGAAAAAAAAATGTGGTTCAGGTTGACACGTCAGATGTCGCTATGGGGGAGGCGATCTTGCAAGAAGGGTCTGATGGTCAGTTCCATCCCTTAGCATATGTATCCCGTAAATTCAAAAACACAGAGAGAAACTGGCCTGTGTGGGATAAGAAAGCTGGGGCAATCCGCACTGGCCACATGGAGACACTGGCTGGAAGGGGCCCGAGTTTCCTTTGAGGTTTGGACTGATCATAAAAACCTTGAGGTTCTCCGAACACCCTGTAATCTATACGCCAAGCAGTTCAGATGGGCTGAGTTTTTCTCAAAGTTTCACTTTACCCTGTACCACTTCCCTGGTAAAGCAAACTCCCTGGCCAATGCTTTGTCTTACTTCCCACAACATGAAAGCCGAAGGGAGGAGCTTCGTGACTCATTCTTCACACCTTCCCAATTTAGTGGTGCGTTGCTAACATGCAGCCAGGAGCAGGGGAAATGCACCGTTCAACCCCCCTCTGAGGGCTGGGAGTACAAGTTTGCGTTGGCCCTATCTGATGCTGACTGGGAGGAACTGAGGGTGGTGGGGGACTTAGAATGCTGAGAAAATGGCTGTTGGTACAAGGGGAGCAAGCTATATGTCCCAGAACTGTTGCGAGGGGATGTATTACAATCAGTCCACGGTTCCAAACCGGCAGGCCATTTAGGCTTTGCAAAATGGTTACATCTCTTGCAACGCCAGTTCTGGTGGCCGCACACGTGCAAGGATCTATCACTGTATGTTTGCTCTTGCCAAATGTGCATCATGTGCAAGCCTCGGTCAGGGAAGCCCCTGGGTTTCTTGAAGCCCCTGCCGACCCCCAGTAGACCGTGGGAAGTCATCTCAATGGACTTTATTACAAATTTACCCCCCAGTAAACAGATAACCGTGATCTGGGTGGTTGTGGACTTGTTTTCAAAGCAGGCTCATTTCATCCCTCTCCCCAGTTTGCCTACTGCCCGTTCCTTGGTGAGAGCCTTCCTTCAACATATAGTGCGCCTCCACACAATGCCAGCCAAAATAATCATGGATCAGGGGCCCCAATTCATTTCCAAGTTCTGGGGAGAGCTAATGGGCATAATGGGAGTGGAACGTGCCCTAAGCAGTACTTACCACCCAGAAACTGATGGACAAATGGAATGGGTGAATCAAACCCTGGAGCAATACCTGCGCTGTTTCACTAACTTCCAACAAGACAATTGGGTAGATTTACTTCCCCTGGCTGAATTTTGCTACAATAATGCTTGTCACACCTCAATGGGGATATCCCCTTTTAAAGCCGCCTTGGGATATGACAACCCCCCCACTACCATTCCTCACTACAGAATCAGGAAAGGGGGGCGAGGCAACAGACTGGTGTACAAAATTGTGAGACTCATGGCCACAGATTTGTGAGGCTCTCAATGCTGCCAAGGCAGCTTATAAAGCCCAGGCTGACAAGAAAAGGGTGGAGGGTTGGGTCCTGCAGCCTGGAGACTTTGTGTATGTATCAACCAAGAACTTATGACTTTTGCAAGACTCGCGGAAGTTAGCATGGAAATATATTGGTCTATTTAAGATTCGCAGGTTAATCAATGATGTAACTGTAGAATTGGAGTTACATAAGAATCTTAAAAATATCCATCCAATCTTCCATTTCAGCTTGCCCCTAACCGATGGTTACGACTTTCACAAGACTCGCGGAAGTTAGCATGGAAATATATTGGTCCATTTAAGATTTGCAAGTTAATCAATGATGTAACTGTAGAATTGGAGTTACGTAAGAATCTTAAAAATATCCATCCAATCTTCCATTTCAGCTTGCCCCGTAACCCAGTCCACCCCCTAACCGATGGTGTCTGGAGGCAGCAGCCCCTCCTCCCCTATTAGTGGATGGTAAAGAACACTACAAGATTTCCAACATTTTGGACTCTAAAGTAAAGCGTAGGCAATTGTATTACCTTGTGGAATGGGTGCATTTTGGTCCGCAGCATCGGGAGTGGGTAAAAGCCATAAATATCTGAGCTCCCAGACTTTTGGATGACTTTTACTGGTGTCTCCCAGACAAACCAGGAGGTTTTCCAAGTAGTCTAAAGGGGGAGTGATTGGGTTTTGAGGGGGCAGGATGTCAGATAACTGCCATGTTTTCTGTATTACCTTATTCCTGGCTTGCATGCATGCGCTTAGATCTGCTTTGCTAAGGCTACTGTGGGAAACATTCCTCTGCCAGACACCGCTATCAGTGTAACCTTGACAGAAGGAGGGCTTGCGTTCCCCAGCTGGTGTGAATATATCAGCCCTCTGGAAGGGGGCGGTGGTCTCCTGTTCATGATGTAATGTCCCAATGGGAGATTTCCCGCGTGTGCGCTTGGATTTCATTTGCTTGGCTAGTTGAAACATCAGAGTATATACACGGCCCCCATGCAATATCCATCATTCCTGACAATGTATCTGTATTATTTATTTATTTATTCAATTTATATGCTGCCCTTCCACGTGGGCTCAGGGCGGCGAACAAGGGCAACAATGCCATACAATCAAATAAAACATAAAACACCATGAATAAATAACCATAAAACTCCATGACAGATAACAATAAAACATCAGTAACACAGGAAAAAGCCATTACAAAGTAGACACCACACAGTCACACTAAAACACCCAGTTGGCATTGCTCCAATGGTGCATACAGCTAAGAGCACCATGCCAGGGCCAGAATGCCTCTAGTGGCTATATGCTGGTGGTATCATAGCGATGTCATAGCGGTGGCAGCCCCTACTCAGAAGCCTGGCAGAAGAGTTCCGTTTTACAGGCCCTGCAGAACTGCATAAGGTCCCGCAGGGCCCTGATCTCCTCCGGGAGCTCGTTCCAACAGGTAGGGGCCACCACCGAAAAGGCCCTGGCCCTGGTCGCAGCATATTTAACAACCTTGGGGGCTGGAATAACCGGCAGATGGTGCCCCCCGGACTGTAGTGCTCTTGAGGGAAAATATGGGGAAAGGCGGTCCCTCAGGTTACTTGGCAACAGACTGGTATTCTAATAAAGCATAACTTTCTGAGTGAAGTGTGCCTGGACCTGCTTACTGTTGAACCTGACACCAATGTTGGATCAGGCCAATGACCCATCCAGTCCAACACTCTGTTGCACAGTGGCCAAAAATACCATGTGCCATCAGGAGGTCCATCAGTGGCTAGGAGCTTGGTTACTACTTGACACAGCAATATTTCAGTGGTTCAACAGCTCCTGGAATGGCATCCTACTTGATTCCTGCCTGGACTGGCTAAGTTGTGAACATGTCTTGCTGGAGCTGATTCCCTCTGATGAACCTTGAATGATATCAGGAACCTTGTTTCTATGTACTTAGCTATGCTGGAAAAGCTTAGGTTTCTTTGTTTTATTTCCTTCACTGTCTAGTCTTGTTTTATATATATTTGCACATTAAATAAATGATTATATTTTTAGTCTGTTGTCATTTTTGCCTTCAATAACCTCAAAGCCTTTATCCAGAAACTTGGCTCTTGACCACCTACCAGCTAATTGTTTTGTCTTTGGAAACTCAGGGCTGACCTTTCTTGTTAATTCCCTGAGATGCCGGGAGACTTGGCCTTTCTCTCCTGGGATGTTTGGATAGATTGAAAGACCTGGTGGCAACTACCAAGACTAGGGTGAGTTTTAGACTCTCTCTGGTATTTTGTAACTTTGCTTTGTGTCACAATCCCCTTGTACCAAAAGTCTTTACCCAGGGTTGGGACTGGGACTTTTGATACACTCTTGCCAATCCACCCATGGGGCTCTGGATGGCCTGGTGGACTTCTGCATGGCTCCCACCATATGGATGGGTGAGGGTTCGTGTTAGTCAATGGCCACTGTATGTTCCCAAGACTGGTGAGTGCTGGAGACCCCAAAGGGACATCACCCCATCTGGCTGTGAGGTATGCCCTCTGTTAGCCCTCACCTACTCATCTCCTGGCATGTGGGGGTCATGGAGTCAGTCCCACAACTACCTAGCTGAAGGACCCCGGCATACCACAGGCCTACGGGTATGGTGGGTGTGTGCCTTCTCTGATGTTACCTGGACATCCTGAAGTTCTCAATCTACTGCTCATCCTCCTAGATGTAGGTGATGAAAGTCCTCCACCACTGCATAGATCTTAGGTAGACCCACCATCAGTGGGGAGGACCCTTTTCTGCTAGATGAACCAGGTTGACTGTGTTCCTTGTCCTATGGCCCTCATGCTGCCTTGACCTTGCTCCCCACCTGGCTGCATATCTTACCCTGATTGCATTCCTCCATCTCCTGCTAGGTTGTTTCACCTTCTGCCAATTTTGCCACACTCTCAGCAGCCACAGGATGACTGCCCCCACCACTGCACACATGGAGCCAAGAGAGGCCCCCAGCTACTCCCTCCCTGTCTCCATGTCTGGCTACTAGTTGTGTCCGGGGTGCTGCTGCGACGGCTTTCATGGGGCACTGGCAGGTAGCCATGGACCTATTTCATTGGGCCCCTTGCCAGCAGGATTGGGAAGCAAGGCAGATGTGCGCTGGCTCACTTCCTCGTTCATGCACATGCCCGCTATTGCACTGATGTACTTCCATGGTCATGCACATGCGTAAACACCCATTTTTAAAAAAAAGCTTGTTGTCTGATTGGGCAGTGATGGGCTGCAATTGTCACATGTGTGAATGCACCATGCCGTTTCTTTTCCTGCCCGAGTACTTTGCGATGCTTCCATGCCCCATGTCTGATCAGCTGGTGATGGATCAAGTACAGAGCCTAGGAGAACTGTGTGATCTCGCAACTGCATTCCTAATTGCTCCAGAGGGAAAAGCCTCACTTCCCATCTGCTCCAACTGGCAAGTGTGACCACAACCATAGGGGTTGCTCAGCAAGAAAGAAGAAACAAAGGGAAAATTCTATGTGTGAGGCTGGGAAGAGGTCAAGATTGCCATACAACCCAAAGCAGAGCTACACCCATGGAAGTCAATGGGTTTAAAAAGGTATAATTCTGTTTAAGGTCACACTGTATCTCTCCCAGTATGAACCTGAGCTCCAGTTATGCTTCTCAGAACAGCTTCTTGTCATCAAGCCTCCTAAGCTGGCTACAATATCCTTTGCCCTTTTGCAGGCTTTTCCATTAATAGTACTAGCCCTCTGGATGTCGGCCTGTGCATAAGAAATGCCTTAACAAGATCCCAGTCTGCTAGACAGATCATGGTGATCTAAATGAAAGTCAGAAGTCACATGACTGGACATGTTGCATCAGCCTACAGGAGGTGCTTCAGTGACTCAGCATCTCTGTGCTGATTGGATATTTGGACTGACCCGTGTGTATATAAGTCTGTGCTGTATATACCGCTGTATGCCAGTATGGTATCAGGTTGCTGGGCGAAGCAGTTTATCAGTTGAAACTGTGAATACTTAGCTATAAGGACTGTGTATATAATGTAAATAAAAATGTAAATAGCACCAAACTCAGCTGGTGTGTACAAGTTCTATGTGACTCTGTAACACTCACTATGCAAACAGGAGATATATCACCAGCCATCATAGACCATGATACTGTCACTGGAATGGTTTTCCACTAGTAGTTAGGTTTATCCGAATTACTGGCCGAGGTCAGACTGGCAGTTTGAAGCATGAGGGAGTCATGGCAAAAAGACCCAGAACAGGTTTGTTCCAGGTTTTCCTGGTCACACTGCACTGACTGATGCAGGAGCACACCAGGGAGGAAGAGCAAGGGAGCGTTTGCACTGTTGGCCCGCCCCTGGCGGAGGCATGGCTGTAAGCGGCTTTTTGTAATGTAATCTGACAATATGCGCTTATGCACTCATGTGCTCATGCACATAAGAGCATCCCTACTGGAACAACTTGTTTGTGTTCACACTTCTGGGAAGCGGGATGAACGCAGGATGAACACACTCTCCAGGGTTTGCTACCATTTTCACCTAGTATTTTTTAAACTCAGGAGGGAAGCATGACAAGACGGGTTGAGTACATCTGGGGAATGTCTGACAGATGTGCCTGTGTGAACTGGCCCTTTAATCTATTTGTGAAACGTTTCTGAAACATGCCTATATCGGGCCAAACTGCCAGTCTGAGCTCAGCCACTGATCTTTAAGAAGGTTTCTAAGGAGAGTTTTTGGTTATGTGTCTGGGAGAGCTAAAATGCTGGCCACTGCAGTTTTACCCTTGGTTAAAAATGTTTTTGTAGATATTTGCATTGATTATTTTATTCATTTGTATCAATTGTGAGTTCTTTTGAGCCCTTCTATGGAAGAAAGGTAGAATAAAAATGTTTCAACAAATAAATGAATTTGTAACAGAAAGAGTCCATTTCATAATCTGCATTCCACTTCCTAAATTGTACAAAGCCTCCAAATTCAGTTATAGAAAAAGTCTACAGAAGACACAATTTAAAAACCACATTTCAACATTTTTTCAGCTTTTCTCTTCCTATAAATAGCATTCTTTACTAAACTGCAATTTTTGCTGGTGATTTTACTGGCATGTTCCTCAGGGTAACTACCAACACAAAGGTGTGAGCCAGATTTGATTTTAAATGCCAAGCACCTGTAAAGCTAGAGGGGTTTTGGATGAAGATTTCAAGGCCTTTCTATTTTTTTTTAAAAAAACGATGGATTGGGTGAATCAAACAAAGCACCCGGTTAGGTTATTTCAAAGTAAAAAATGTAAGTAGTACTGCAAGATAAAAATCTGTGCTAACTCTGGGGGACCTTCTTTTGTTGTAATCAATGCAGTTAACAGCATCCAGTCTTAAAATTATTCATGCTAATCCAGAGGTTGTGCTGCTCAAATGGGATTCCTATGCCAATGGCCTTGCCTTTCCATCTCTGTACATTCATTGATTCATACCCTATTCATCATATATGTTTGCACTAAGAGGATGTGCATAAAAATATACAAGGGCATGGTTGCCCCATCCACTGTTGAACAGGAAACAGAGTTCCACTAAATATTGTTGTCTGTGGGAAAGTCCTAGATCATTATTCAAGTTCAGAGAAGAATTAACACAGCAGTTTTGATAAACTTTGGGTTTCTATTGTTTTTAAAAGTTTGTCTTTAAGCCACAGCTTATATCCTACATGCCGTTTCCACTAACCCTAGATATGATGGTTACTCCATGAGGGGTACATTGAATTGGACAGTCCTCTGAAAAAGCTCAAAAGTGTTCTTATATCCCTACTTGTATTCTTATTATTTCACGTGAGACATGTAACCAGCGTAACCAGAAGAGCCTGTGCGATATATTAAATAGTGTGCCGGATTTTGACTGGGAGATGCTGAGTACAAAGCCTCAACTGGCCATAAAGGTCATTTGGTGGTCCTCATCAGTCACTTATATCTTAGTTGAACCCATCTCACAGGTTTATTTTGAGGATAAAATCAGACAAACCCATGTATGCCACCTTTGACAGGATACAAATATGATTATTTGGGAGGCCATGCTGTATTCCAGCTCAATTAAACTTTAATAATGCTGACAATCATAAAAAAGAGATTGGCAGAGCCTCAACTTGCCTTTTCAATGGATTTCCCCAAAAAGCTGGTTATTGGCTTTTCCTTCTTGCAGTACTGAGTACAGGCAATCTGACAAGAAATGATGGTTCACACTGAAGCTTAAATGACTTTGAAGAAGAATCATAGATATCTTAATGTTGTATGAAGCTTGGAAGAAGCAAGACAATCCAATTGTACAGTAAAGTGAATATTCCCTGCAGAGCTGAAGTAGGTGAAATGGAATGGCTGGCCATTTCCCCCTTGCAAAGCAATTATATGATCCAAAATAAAAATGGGATGTTGTTAATTTGAACAGTGAGAGGAAATAAGATTGTGGCAGTCCAAATAACAAGCATCTCTCATACTTCATTAAGATCTCAAAATGCATTCATGATATCTGGTTTTGAGAAGTCTGTCAATCTTATCAGCAAACAATAAAATTACTGTACGCACCTTAAGGAATTTGACATATCTGTAATGAAATTATGATGATTAACAACTTTTATGCCTTTAACTTTGTCTTTCCTGATTTGCTGTTCAAATTTTACAATGCTGGAAGAGTGAGAGTCTGATAATGCAGTTTTTGCAGTGAAATGAAAATCCCAAGCTACTCAGTGTACCACTCCAAGATTCATATGAGCTCTATCAACTGAGTCTTTTCAGCTTTTTCTGCCCTCTGATGCCCATGGCCACAAGCTAATTCCGAATCTGAGCTTGAATCCAGACAAGAGCCTGTTTGGTGTAGTGGTTAGGAGCACAGACTCTAATCTGGGAGAACTGGGTTTGATTCCCCATTTCTCCACGTGCAGCTGCTGGTGAGAACTTGGGTCAATTACAAGATGTTTCAGAGCTGTTCTCTCAAGAGCAGTTCTCAGCTCTCAGCCCCACCTACCTCACAGAGAGTCTGTTGTGGGGAGGGGAAGGGAAAGGAGATTGTAAACTGCTCTGAGACTCCTTCCGGTAGTGAATGGCAGGGTATAAATCCAATCTCTTTTCTTCCTCTTCTAGTATTTCTGCAGGTGCAAGAATTTCTGTCCACAAACCATGATTCCTTCTTCTTTTGGCAGCCCAAAATGCTCTTCAAAATCCTGACCTGGGAAGAGGATTTGGGGATACAAGATTTTGGGAGACATTTTGGCTTGGGTGGAGACAAGAAAGTAACAATCTGTGGGCAGTAGAAACATTAATATGGATCCAAGAAACACTGATCTGGTTCCTAGCCTTCAGCTCTGTGATGAATAGTTGACAGTAAGTACAAAAGCCATGCGAAAACATGAAAGGTAAGTTATGTGTGACCATGTTCAGCAAAGCTGAGAAAAGTAATGAGATTCTTTCATTATACTGCCAAGCCAAAGGTATCAGATGAATACTTGGTACCTCAAAAGATTGCTTTGTCTTAGACCAACAAAACAGATGATCAAAACAAACACACAAACAAAACCCTCATAGCCAGTTTATTTTTTTTAATTGATTTATCTGGAATAAAATTTTTCTTTGGTTCTGCAACTGTGGCTTCCAAATGGGAGCTCTCCTACCTGAAGTAAATTATTCATGCATGGGTATTTTCCACTGAATATACTAAGTGTTTCTCTTTTCATGAAAGAGAATGGAAAACAACAGACTGCCTTTAAAATAACTTCCAGTGTGCTTTAAACCAGATCCCTGTTATCTGAATATTGTAGTAAAAGGACAGCAGTAGGTATATTGTTCACCTAGTTCAGCATGTGTCCCTAATGGTGGCCACCAGATGCTTTTGAGAAGGCCACGGTTAGGTAAGTTTCTCTCAGCATCTGATATTTAGAGGTGTACCACCACCAAAATGAAAAATCCATTTGGTCACCATGAAAATTCCATTTGGTCACCATGGTCACCATGGCACCATATTTGTTGCCTTGACCTGGATGGTCCAGGCTAGCCCAATCTTGTCAGATCTCAGAAGCTAAGCAGGGTTGGCCCTCTTTAATACTTGGATAGGAGACCATCAAGGCAGTCCAGGGTTGCTATGCATAGGCAGGCAATGACAAGCCACCTCAGTTTGTCTCTTGCCTTGAAAATCCTATGGGCCACCATAAGTCCTCTGCAATTTAAAAGTGCTTTCCACCACCACCAGATTTATGAATTTTTCAAATCCTTTTAAAAGCCATCTAGGCTAATTTTCATAACTACAAATAGTAGGATAATGAGATGGCTAGAAGCATACTAACCTGTAATTCAATTGTTGATTTCATAATTGTGTAAAAATGTTTGAAACATTGACAAAGCTGTAAATCTAAAGCAATTTACAGTGCAACCTTAGGCAGTTAGACTCTTCTAAGTCCTTTGAAATGCTATGACTGTAGCAGTATCTTTTGAGTGTTGGTATCAAAGACAGAGAAAATGTATGAGATATTTCATTCATGAATACTGGGCCACAATAGTACACATATTTTGCTATACCTTACCATGGCACTTCTACTTGAACATAGGCAAATGGGAACACAGGCAGCTGATCAGAGAAGGTCTTAGCTCACTGAGAACTTTTGCCATAGAAACTCCACCTAAAGTAATCACACATTTTTCAATAGCAGTGCTTGGAGGATCAGATTCCAGCTGTGTTGGAGGTATGTTAACAATTAATTATGTTCATAAGTGAAAGCACTCTAAAACAGTGGTGATGGGGATAGACTCAAAAGCTGGAAAAAAGATGAGATGAGATGGACCAAAAGCAAAGATGAGAGCATTTTTGTTTTTAATTGAGGAAGCAAGTTCACAATAGAATGTGAAGTAATTTTAAGCAATGTAGTGGTTGCATAATTTCATCAAAGCACAAGGGAGGGACAGATACTGCACACACTATACATTGCCTCAGGTTCTAAACTGCAAACAGCTAAATGAATTACTTTTCAAGTGATTTATTAAGGAAGTGGAATTAATTCAGTGAGCCAGATTTTGGGTTTTTTAGCATGTTTGCTGATTCTGAATAAATGATTGTAGAAGATCTACAAGAATGAATTGTCTATCAGGATCCAGTGTGAGACTGTAGGCACAAACAGGAAGATTACTGAAAGCTGACAGATGGCATTTTTATGCATTGTTTGCTTGCAACATGAAAAAGAACCCACTGCTGTATGTTTTGCTATCATTCTCTATGTGTAAAACTCTACTAGAATTGTATGAGACACACAACATTATGGTCCAGTCCTATGCCTTGGTTCCGTGCGCCTTGGTGTTTAGTCATGCCGGCCACATGACCACGGAAATGTCTTCGGACAGCGCTGGCTCTTCGGCTTTGAAACGGAGATGAGCACCGCAACCCTAGAGTCGGATTCGACTGGCTTTCGAGCAAGGGAACCTTTACCTTTACCTTTACCTATGCCACTCCAGTAACATCTTTATGGAGCCCACTCCAGCATCGCATTCTTTGGCAGTCAGAGAAGATTAGTGAAGGAAAGAATGAACAGTTTAGCTGACTCTCCATAGTCCTGTCTGAACCATGGGGAAGCAGTTCCCATGGTACTACATTGCACTACATTTTTTCTCACTGGGTAGGCCAAATGGAGGGGAAGCTATCCTCTGTTGAAATGGAAACATGGAGAAGTTAAGCATTTTGTCACTGAAGGGACTGTAGGCATAGACAGCTATTAAAAAAGGAAGCTGAATTTCAAAATTGCCCACACAGTTCTATTTGCCTATTTCCTTGAGATATTCTAACAGCAACACTACACTAAACTAATACAGAGAAAATATGTATCCTGGAACATTGCAATGGTAAGTCATTGGGAAACTGGACAAAAGTCTGTGTCAGAAGTCCTAACTTAGTCAGCAAAACACCAGGCCTTGTGATGCAAGCAAGGATAGCGTTTATTAAGCTGCAATAGATAGATCACTGAAACAGGTATCTTGTTCAGAATGACTTGGTTACAGAAAGCAAGCGGTTATACAGGGAAGGGGGTGAATGGGGACCCCCCCTTCTACCAGACAAAGAATAACATGCGACTGGGAAATCAAAAGTTACTACGCTAATGAAGTTCCCATCGCCCCCATTATTTACAGCCAGCTACAACTATGCAAGCGATAGTAGAACTCGCAGCTTGACTCCTCAAGGTCAGAATGTCCAGGCTGCTTGAGATAGGGGTGACCAGAGCTACATTCCTTTCTCACACCCTGAGCGTAAATCAACAACTCCCCGGATTCCAACCTCCCGCCTGTCACGCCACTAAGGCGCCCAGAGCCAACCTCCCCTCCCCTCCATCCATCATGGCAGGGCTACCTGACATGCAGCCCCTCGAAAACAATCCTACCCCTTTGGCTTGTGGGGGTACAACTTGTGAAACGCCCGGACAAGCCGGGGGCCAGAACATTTTCCGCCTGCACCCACTCCCTCTGCTCCGGCCCAAAGTCAATCCATTCAACCAGATAAAACAAGCGATTGCGAGAGATTTTAGAGTCCAAGATTTGCGATACTTTGTAGTGAGGTTCCCCCCACCAGCAGTGGAGGCGGGGTCGGCCGTAGTGGTCGCCATTTGTTCTCTTCAGGCGCTTGGCGTAGAAGCCTTACATGAAAAACAGGATGAACAGACTTTAGAGATTTAGGCAACGCAAGTTCAACAGTTACATTATTAATCACTCTCACAATTTCAAAAGGACCAATATATTTCCAACCGAGTTTGCGACTCGGCTGGATGCGACGCAAATGTTGTGTGGACAAATAAGCAAACTCTCCACATTTTGGAACCCAGGCAAGGTTACGTTTCTTGTCGGCCTGGATTTTGTAAGCATTCTTGGCTTCCTCCAGAGTCTTAGCTAACGAGCCCCACGCCTCTTGCAAGTGTTTGCACCAGTCTCCAGCGTCTCCCGCCGGGAGGTCGGGAGAGTTCAAAAATGGAAGAGGCGGGGCGTCATATCCATGTACCGCTTTAAACGGGGACATTCCTGTTGACGAGTGCTGAGTATTATTGTAACAGAACTCAGCTAAAGGCAAAAGAGAATGCCAATTGTCCTGCTGAAAGTTGGAAAAACACCGCAAGTATTGTTCCAAAGTCTGATTCACACGTTCAGTCTGCCCATCTGACTCAGGATGGTATGCACTGCTTACCCCCCTCTCCACCCCAAGCAGTGACATAAGTTCGCTCCAGAATCGTGAAACGAACTGAACCCCTCTATCCGAGATCACCTTGTTAGGTAAAGTGTGGAGCCTCACGACGTGTTGCAAGAACGCAGAGGCTAGTTTCTTAGCAGAGGGGATGGTGGCAAACGGAACGAAGTGCGCCTGCTTAGTAAACAGGTCCACTATCACCCATATAACAGTTTTTCCCCCACTCGGGGGTAGGTCCGTAATAAAATCCATAGAGATTACTTCCCATGGCCGAGCCGGCGTAGGGAGGGGTTGCAGGGCACCCGGGGGTTTACCAGGCCGAGGTTTACTCATCAAGCACGTTTGACAAGCTGATGTGAAGAGTGAAACATCTTTTCTTAGCCCTGGCCACCAAAACTGTCTTTGCAGGAGCTGGAGTGATTTTACAAACCCCGTGTGTCCAGCCAGCTTTGATCCATGCGCCCAACCCATCACCTCCCCCTGAGAGACCGTGGGACAAAGAGCTTGTTATTTTTAGTCCAGCAGCCATTCGCATCTCGGGACATTCCTTCTTCCCCGCTACCTCCTCCTCATCCGCGTCCGACAATTCAGTGGAGAATTTCACCGCCCATTCGTTGGGAGGAGGGTCTTGCGACAAGGGGGACGTTTGGCCTGCCTCCGAGTGGTTACCGCCCCTCCTAACTGGGAGGGAGTGAAAACCGAGTCATGAATCTCCTCCCTCTTGCTATCGTGTTGAGGGAGGCGTGACAGTGCATCGGCTAGCGAGTCAGATGTCCCCGGGAAGTGGTGCAGTGTGAAATTAAACTTAGAGAAGAAATCAGCCCAGCGGAGCTGTTTGGCGTTCAAGGAACGGGGGAGCGGAGCAGCTCGAGGTTTTTGTGATCAGTCCAAACCTCGAACGGGACTCGCGCCCCTCTAGCCAATGGCGCCAGGTAGCCAGCGCTAAGCGGATCGATCCCGCTTCCTTTTCCCAAATCGACCAATTCCGTTCAGTATCATTAAATTTTCTAGACACATAGGCAAGGGGGTGCAATTTGCCATCCTCCCCTCCTGGAGGATCGCCCCTCCCATAGCAACGTCTGATGCGTCAACTTGGACAATGAATTTTTTAAGTTCGTTCGGGTGGGCTAATACAGGTTCCGACGTAAAAAGGGCTTTCAATTTGTCAAAAGCTCGCTGGCACTCAGGTGACCACACTAGTTTAGCTCTGGGCCGAGTGCATTCGGGTGGCTTCCCCTTGGTTTTCAGTAGATCAGTCAAGGGAAGAGCCACCTTGGCAAAGTTCGATAGGAATGATCTATAAAAGTTCGCGAATCCGAGGAACCCCTGAAGCTGCCTCCTCGTTTTGGGAGGCTCCCACCCCACCACATCCTTAATCTTGTCAGGGTCCATCTCAATCCCCCTTTGGGAAATGCGGTAGCCCAGAAAGGGGATTTCCGTTTTGTGAAACTCACATTTGGACAGTTTGGCAAACAGTTTATGCTTGTGCAACGTTTGTAATACTTCCCGCACCAGTTTCACATGAGACTTCAGGTCGGGGGAATATAAAAGAATGTCATCAAGGTAAACAAGGACCCCCTTGAACAAATACTTGTGCAACACCTCGTTAATCAAGTTCATGAAGACCCCAGGGGCCCCTTGGAGCCCGAATGGCATGACTAAGTATTCAAACTGACCAAGGGGTGTGTTGAACGCCGTTTTAAATTCATCCCCCTCTCGAATCCGGACTCTGAAATAGGCATCCCGGAGGTCTAGCTTCGAGAAAATTTTCCCCCAGCCACTGCAGCCAACAAGTCTTTTATGAGGGGCATGGGGTAAGCGTTTGTGTTAGACACTGCATTCAAGCCGCGATAGTCGGTGCAGAGTCGCAACCCCCCATCCTTTTTTTTCCGAAAGAGCACAGGAGCCGCAAACGGGGAGGATGCTGGCCGTATAAAACCCCTACTGAGGTTCTTGTCAATGAACTTCCTCAGTTCCACTTTCTCCGAGGGGCTCATAGAGTACAATTTTCCTTTCGGTAACTTTTGGTTGGGCAAAATTTCAATTGCGCAGTCAGAGTTCCTATGGGGGGGTAATTCATCGGCCTCCTCCTCCCCAAAAACAGGGGCCAGGTCGCGGTACTCGGGGGAATACCTTCCAGCTCTGCGTCCGCCACCCCCGCCGTCACTAGGAGTTGCCCCCTGCCATGGGTCCCCACTCCTTCTTCCATAAGTGGGACCTGCATTTCTTGGAGATGAAATTTACCTTCCCCTCCCCCCATAGTACGTGAGGATCGTGATCAAAAAACCATGGACTCCCTAGAACCAAGGGAAAGCGAGCTGAAGGGGTAACCACGAAAGGTCTTTCTTCCCAGTGTTGCCCGAGTCCCACCCGCAAGGGTACAGTCTCGTATTTACAGGGTTCTTTCATGGTGGACCCGTCCATTTGAGTAAAAATCAAGGGGTCAGTTAATTTAACAACTTTTGCCCCCAGTCCCGTTATTAGTGTGGGGTTGATAAGGTCTCTCCCACACCCAGAGTCAATGAGAGCTCGTACTCTCACATGGGTCAATAGACCCGGGTCCATTAGAGTCACTGTGAGAAAGAAAAGAGAGGGGGGTTTGCTCACCGGGATTTGCGCCTGGGAGTGTGGGACCTGCTGTTCAGCGCTGTTTACAGCAGGTCCGGCTCGTTTCCCTGCGGCACGGTCTCGCCATCAGATGAGTCGGATGCCTCGCTGAGCGGTTTAGCTTGCAGAGCTTTCACCCCCTTCGGTTTCGCCACCTGTTTTGGTGTGGATGTGTCAAACTTCTTCTTGACTCCTTTCGATGCTCCGGGCGATGCAGAAGACGTCGGGCAGTTCGCGGCGAAATGGCCCCCTTCTCCGCATTTGAGGCACAGACCTTGCTTCATCCTGAGTTCCCTTGTACCGTCCCTCGGCTTCGGGTTCGGAGCAGGTGGTTTCCCTCTCGCGGTCAGCGTAGGGCCCCTGTTGGCCATTGCTGCGGCGTCATCCAGTTTGATGGTCTTCAGCCGGTTCTCCATCGTGATGGCGGCTTGAATCCATCCGGTGAGGGTGTTCGGGTCTTGATTCCTGGTGACTTCCCGGCGGATCTCTGCATTGAGTCCCCATTTGTAGAAGTCTAGGAGGTTCCCTTCCCCTCGGAGTTTGGCGGCGCATCTGCGGAACTCCGAGGTGTAGTCTCTCACCGACCTCGCGCCTTGTTTGAGGCTTCGGATCGTTGCCTTGGCTGCTTTGGTAGAATGCACGTCTTCGAATTGCTCTTTCATGGCCCACATGAAAGAGTCGATTTCCCTCAGCTCGCGCCCATCGGCTTGGTGGAGCCCCACATACCAGTCAGCAGCCGCTCCCTTCAGGTGGGCTGCTATGACATCAACCATCCGCTCTTCTCTCTGGAATAGGTGGCCCCAGGTCTCGATAAACCTCTCGGCTCGCACCAGGAAGAATGGGAATTTCTCGGGGTCTCCATCAAAGTCAGCGTCCAGGAGTTCTGTAGGCTTGGGCGGCAAGAACCCCCAAGGACGAGGGGGTGGTTGCCCCAGCGGCCCATGCGGTCCTGGCCCCGCTGGTTGCTCCGGCGGGCCGGCCGGCACGTTCCCCTGATCTTGGTCCGGCACCGGCCGCTGATCGGGGGGACCTGGGCTGGTGGTTCCTCGCGCCTCTGCCGCTCTCGCTCTTCCCGGATGCCCTCTGCGATCATCTGTGGGATGCGGGCGAGGGATTCGTCCAGGAAGCGCATCATGCGGTCTTGGCTCGGCTCTCCGCTCCATCTCCTCCTCACCACGGCACTCTCCAGGGTCTCGGAGTCTCGGCCGGTTTCTTCCAGGGCTTCTGCCGTGATCAGCTTTCGGACTGACCTCTCGGGGTGGCTCATCCCCATGGAAGCTCTCGGGGTCCCAAACCACGTCTCGTGGGTTTCAGCCAGGGGTTTCACCCAGTCCCATCTGCGTCCAACTCGGGTGGTTACTCCCCCATAGGCTGCCCCATACGGGTCTCCGTAAGGCCCTCCAAAGTCATACTCCAGACCCCAATGTCCCGGCACATGTGTGTCAGGGGTCTCTTTGGGCACGTCTTTCCCGGGAGGCTTTTTCTCCTTTTCTTCTTCAATCGGGAGAGTGTCTTCTTCTCCGCCACTCATTTTGGAAAAGCGGGTTTACGACCAGTCCCGAAAGTTAATGATGTCTGATATACACAACAGCCCCACACTGAATATGTGGGGAGGGATAGCTGGTACCATTGCTCTGACCATGCCCCCTGCATCTGAAAGATCATCTGATCATCTGCAGGGTACAACTGTGCAGAGTAAGTGGCCATGCATACACCCCTCCCTTTCATTAGCAACTGTGTTCACCAAACATTGTTGATCATAGGGAAGAAGACTTACTGTGGCCACTTCCTCCACACAGTTGCCCCTGCAGATGACCAAACAATCATGGGGCCAGCATGTTTGTACCCACCTGTAAAGTACTGGGTTTCGGGCCTCATGACTCGGACGACGACATAAGAGAAGACGCGTTTATTCGTACTTCACACAAGACAAGAACAAACAGTAACAGCCGGAGGCCAACTATATACAGTTAGGGGGACGGCCCCATATTCCTATTGGCGGGTTTGAATCGCCCGCCAATGCTGCCATTGGTTCTCTACTGGCGAGCTCAGGAACCTAGTCCCTATTGTTCTCAGAGAGCGAAGCTTGGCTGTATTTTGCCAGCTCTGCCTTCTGATCCCAGGACACAACACCCCTCCCCCATAGTTCGTCTCCTATCAGGTGACGTAGTCTTTAAGTATGCTGGTGCCCTCCGTTCCCTTAGTGATCGTCGGGGGGCCGGTACCGGACTGGTGGGGCCCCCATCGGGTGGTCCTCCCGCACAAGGAGCTTGGATCTCCGGTAGTAGCTGAGGTGGTGACGGTGGCGGCTGTAGCGGCGGCGGCAGCAGCAGCGGCGGCGGCGGTTCAGCTGTCTCCGGGACCCCCTCCGGATTCCGTGGTCTTTCAGGCGCTGGCTCCGCTGGTGGTGCCTGCAGCCGATCGCATGCTGGGGCGGCCGCGGCGTTTCCCGGTAATGGGGCCTGGATCCCTGTGTCGGGGTCTTGCCGCCTCCGGAGCTGGTCCACATGTTTACGGAGGACCCGGTCCCCATCTGCTAGGACCTCGTATGACACTGGCCCGGTGGGTTTTAGGATGCGCCTGGCCAACCACTGAGGCCCCGCCCCGTAATTCCGGAAGTAGACAGGTTCCCCCGGGAGGAAGCTTCGAGGCGCCTCCCGGGTCTCGACCAGCTTTCTCTCTGAGGCTCGGTCTGGGTGGAGCCTGTCTAACAAAGTCGTGGGGCGGCGGCCCATCAATAGTTCTGCGGGGCAATGCCCGGAGATGGGGTTTGGGGTGGTGCGGTGTGTTAGGAGGAAGCGGGCTAGCTGGAACTCCCAATCTCCCTCCGTTATGCGGCTCAGGGCTTCTTTGGCGGTGCGTACCGTTCTCTCCGCCTGTCCATTTGTTGCCGGGTGGAAGGGCGCTGATCGTATGTGCCTGATTAGGTTCCTTGCGAGGAACGCTTGAAACTCAGCAGATGTGAACGCTGCCCCGTTGTCCGACACGATTGTGTCTGGCAACCCGTTTAGGGAACCTGTGGGCCTGCCATGTGCACTGGGCTACTGTGCTGACAGAACTGAGTGTTTAAAGTTAGATCGCCACACTCAGATAGAAAACAGGGACTGGGGGTCCAATTTAGAAAACAAAAGGTGTATCTTACTGCAGCCCTTTTCCCTTGGCATTTTTCCCCAGAGGGGGTTTGATAATGAAACTGAGCCTTAAGCATTAAGAGCTTTAACATTAAGAGCTTCAGAAAAACCATAACACAGACTGCACCCAGATATAGGACAGGGAACTCTTCTAAACACCAATAGAACAAACACATGGGTACATAAGAACATAAGAGAAGCCATGTTATTAGGCCAATGGCCCATCCAGTCCAACACTCTGTGTCACACAGTGACCAAAACCCAGGTGCCATCACGAGGTCCACCAGTGGGTCCAGAACTCCAGAAGCCCTCCCACTGTTGCGTCCCCCAAACACCAAGAACACAAAGCATCACTGCCCCTGACATAGTGTTCCATCTATACTTTGTGGCTAATTGCCACTGATGGACCTCTGATACATATGTTTATCCATATATATAGTGCTTCTTCTACTTACAAGTTAAACTGTCAGCAATTTTTGCCACATACCTTAATTTATGTTTGGCAGTGGCCCTGGGGACCATCCCTGCCAGTAATAATGAAGATTCTAGTCACGGAATTTGTTAGCAATTTGAAGCATTTCAGCTCATGAAAAAACAAGACTGATGTCAAAGGATGAAGGAGCTGATACAGATCTTTCAGCTTGTTTGCCTGAGAATCAGCTTATAGCTAGTGGTGAAGTCAGAGCCAGACTTTGGAGCAGAAGTCCAGGGCCCCAGCTCAGGGGCTCAATGGCAGGGGGACAAAGCAGTAGCTATGAATTTGAAGTGTATGTATAAAACCATTTAAATATAATATATACTATAAAAATAAAATATAAAACCATTTAAAGAGAGGCCCCCAAAGACCTTTAAGTCTAGAATCTAAAATTACCTAACTTGCATCTCTATCTGTAGATCAGTTATTATTTCACAGAGCATAAAAGCAGAACTCAAAATTAGAGCCAGATTATTCTTTTGAAGTACATATTGGTTAAAATGATGGTTTAGAAATTGGCGAGATTAAATGTGCAGAACAAAGAATCTTCCAGAATGAACCAATGATCTTAAAGCAGTAACAGGCAACTCAATTCACCAACCAGCTACTGTAGTTTGGTCCTGCTGAAGGCTACTAAAAATAATGGTAGTGTAGCATTTTTTGCATCTCAAATTTTTACTGTTCAGGGCATGTCTCCAAATGAGATTCTTGTTGTGGCACATCCTTTTAAACCCCTAGAAGGCCCTGTCTTCTCACTGAACAGTGGTTTCTCTCTTCCTTTCTTTTCATCCCTAAATTCCAGTATTTTTCTCTCAACTATTTGGATTCAGTTTCTATTCCTTGTTTACTGTTCTACAGGATGGTATTTGCAAGGAGACTTTTTTAAAAAGCCATGCAGTGTTAGCAGAGAAATCCAACAATAACTTTAATTGCTTCAAGGCTGTAAAGGGACATTTTCAAAATTGCTGACAGGAAAAGAATGACCATCAGCTGTCCTTAAATCTTCTAATAGCCAATTTTTATATTACCAAGTTCTGTACTAATGCTGTCTTCAATTAACTTGTTGAAAACTAGGACGTATTATTTTAAAATTAAATCAATATTTGTAAAGGGGTGGGAGAGGAAATCTTATATTTTTAAAGGAAATTTATATGCTTCCTCCCCAGAAACCTGCTCAAAGCAAGTGAAGGAAGCAATTTAAGGGAGGTTAATTCCAACCTGGGACATGATACTGTGACACAGTTCACTACTACACAGTTCTCATTTATTTCAATAGAATATGCATGGGAGAATTGCCTGTGAATGGTATTAAATGAGGGTGTGCAAAAAAACAATCAATATTTTTTTCAGATTTGGGTGTATTGGACCTGAAAAATATTGGTATTCCCAATATTCCTTAATACCACATACCAGTATAGTATTCGGATTTGCCGGGGGGGTTGTGTGTTTCCAATTTTTCTGGATCCATTATTCTATATGGGAACATTTTCTGGGTGGCTGGGGGAGGGGCTGTTTTTAAAGGTACAGGCACCAAAACTGGAGCAGAGCTGCTGGTGCCTGTTCTTTAAACTACACGAATTTCAAATAATTGGACCAATTACCAAATTTCAAATAATTGGACCGATTCTATGGACCCCTGAACAGGGTACCCCCAGCCATCCTCCATTATTTTCTATTGTGGGAACCTCCAAGCTGCTTCCAGGACAAAAGTCATGCCTGCAAGCAGCAACACCTGGTCAAATGTCTCTACTGAAGAACCAACAAGCCTGACAGGACCATTACAGAGCCCAGTAATCGCTGTAGAATCAGAAGCCAATGTGCCATCCTGACAGAACCAAAATCAAACCAAAGAATCTCTGAAATGGGAACTGAATGTGGAGGGAGACAGTTTTGCAAGCCCAGCCAAACCAATGACAATGTACAGATGCCCAGCAGAACCCAGTGCCACTGTGGCAGTTCAGGCCAAACAGAAGTACTCTCAAACTGGAGAATCACAGCAGAACAAATTCAAGCAAGGGGTGGGGGATACAAAGCAGCTCTGGCAAAGGAAAAATACCTTTTGAAACTGACAAACAGACCTGAAATTGACAGAAGCAGCCTATAGCAAACCCCAGGGAGACACAGAAACAAAGGGGGAGGGGGGAGAAAACAGACCCGGGAGCCTGCAAACACTGGCTCCCAAACTTCCTGGTTAATCCTGAATATTCCTGGAATTTTGGGGACCATTTTTTTTGTCTCCTGAAAAATCCCAAATATATTTGGGATGCCAAATATATCCAAAGATACATGATTGGGGGGTATATTTTTGGCTTGGTTTTACATGAATGCACATCCCTACTACTAGAATATTTTCAGCTGCCCTTTAGTTCTGTGATGATATAAGCGTGATCTCCAGATCAGTGTGATCACTATTCTGGGCATTGAGAAATGTAAAATACTCCCGCCATATGGCCATATTGTCACTGTTAGTACTGAAAATAAAATTTAAAAATGTGAAAAAGTGTTTAATACCACCACAGGTCAAAATTTGATTTAGAAGATAAGGAACTCATTGGATTAATTTCTAGCCTATGCTTTTGGCTACAACTGAGCAATCTTAAAATCAGTGGTCTTCAGCTTGCATGATTCCATGCTAAATCCATTTCTTCCACAAGACAATAAATAGCAAACTGCAGGCAGGAAATGAAACAGTCATTTTAGTCTACATGTTAAAACTCTTCCCCAGTAAGTTCTAGGGGCGAGTATCCACAGACACCCATACTTTCCAGAGGACTCCTTTAACAATATAAAATAGCAGATGTGATAGTATCATGACTTCTGAAAAAAGAATACAGAATTGAGCAGAATAGAGTCCCTGCAGTGGACTCTTGTAGAACAACTAACAATGATGTGGAGTTCAGGGAGGTGCTATTTACCCAGAAAGAAAACTAGGATTGTGGTCACACACGTGAGATAACATGAGGGGGAAGTGAGGCTATTTGCTCCGTAGCAATTTGACCCTCATTTATATGATCACACAGTCCATGGGAGCTGCAGGGGCAGCCTGCCAATGCGTGATCAGATGCAAACTGCGGGTGAATCGGGGGGGGGTTGCCATGTGTTTCCAATGCGCTTAAACGGGGGATCGATGAATTGCATCTCCACACTGAGGACTTTCTATGGCGGTATGTGATGATGTGCATACTAGGAGGGGGGAAACAGCACAGAGTCGGGATGGCCTGATCAGACCACCCCGACGCCATGAGAGCACACTGGCATGATCACGCAGAGGAAAGTCCATCCATGGCCCATAGCAACCTGTTTGATAGTGGACTTTCCCTGGTGTCTTTTAACTCCGCTCTTGCAGCGGAGCAAAATGGGTTGCAGATGGGTGCGGGGTGCTGGCCAGATGTTCATGTCTGATCATGCCCTTTAAATCCACCCAGCATTTGCGCCTATGGTGTGGCTAATTGTGCATGTGATCGCAGCCTAGGATTACTTTACAGCAGGGATTTCAGACATGCAGCTCATGGGCCAGAACTGCCCCCTGCAGGACTCCTATCTGGCTTGCAAGCAACTGGCTCTTGTCTGCTTTTTACTTCCTGTTCCTGCTTCCTTGTTACTGCATTGCAGCTTGCTTTTGCCCAGCTCTCTCCTCTCCCTCTCCTCTCCTCTCCTCTCCTCTCCTCTCCTCTCCTCTCCTCTCCTCTCCTCTCCTCTCCTGCTTTCTGTTTCACAGAGGAGAGAGGAAAGCCAAGCCTCCCTTCCCTCAATTGGCTGACGGCTCCTCCCCCTCCTCCTTTGGGAGGAAAGGAAAAGGGGAGGGAAAGTTTTATTCCAGGTGTATGCTTTTGTGTGTGTACACAATTTTTTAGAAAGGGAAGGAAGGAGGGAAGGAGAGAGAGAGAGAGAGAGAGAGAGAGAGAGATCTTCCTTTCCTGTTCTAACAGGTGGGGCATGGGGGGGAGAAACCTAACAGCACAGCTTGCAATCTTTATTAGTGAAAGGGAGCAAGGGTCAAGTAGCACCTTAACAACTAGCAAAATTTGTGGCAGGGTATGATTTTTTATGAGTCACTTCTCACGTCTTCAGATACAGCTAGAATGTGAGACCATCTGTCCTTATAGCTTGGAGAGTGAAGTGATTTCAGACCCCAAATGACAATAGTAGGCATTGGTAAAGAGAGAAGAAACTTAGGTTTCAATGTAGTTCAGAAGGATGCATTTTTAAAATCTTCATTATCAGTCACAATTCAGCAGTCTTTCATGCCATCTCCTTTTGAAATTCCTTTGTAAGGGAACTGCTACTCTTAGGTCAGCAACTTAATGTCCTAAAAGGTTAAAATGTTCCCCCACTGTTTTTTTAATGTTGTGAGTTCTAGTAGCAGTACAAAGAGTAGCACCTTAAAGATTAACAAAATATGTGGTAACGTATGAGCTGTCATGAGTCACTGCTCTTTTCTTTAGCTAGATCAAGATGGGTAGCCATGTTAGGCTCTGGTCACACTGCAAATGACATGCGCTTTGTCCCCGCTTTGTTTATATTGGGAACATTTTTCTTTGCATTGGGCTGACTAGATGCAGCCAGCCCCTCTTTCCCAGCACCCTGCTGCTGCGCCGTCCCTCCAGGCGATCCTGCCAGCCATGGGGAGGCTCGGGCGGCTGCTGCTCCTGCCAACACTTTGGGGGGGGGTGCCGCTGCCGCCATTGCCCCATGAAAATAGGCTCTGCTGTGTCCACCGTCTCCGCCATCCTCCTTGCCGGCTCCATCCAGGCTGCCAGAGCCCCCGCCTCTCGTTCCCGCCTCCAGGGCTGTCTTTGTGTGTGTGTGTTTTTTAAAAAGCTTCTGGTTTGAGCGCTTGACTAAACATGCGCTTAATAAATCCATTATTAAACATTAAATGGATTTATTAAGCACATGTTTACTCAAGCACTCAAACCGGAAGCTTTAAAAAAAAAAAAGCACAAAGAGCGTTCAGACAGCCCAAATCCACAATCATTGCGAGAGATGGGCTGTCCAGATAGGCGAAATCATGCATTCAAAGCAGAAGTGCCAGGAAAACACTTGATCTTCCATGGGTCAGGAAAACCCGGCAGCATTGCGCGAGTGAGCCTGCTTCGGGGTGGGAGGCGGATTGGCGTGTGTGAACGTGAAACTGACATGCACAAGGAAACAGCAGCGAATCCCAATCAAAAAGGCAGTGTGACCAGACCCTTAGTCTTTCTGTAGCAGTAGAAAAGAGCAAGAGTCCAGTAACACCTAAAAAACTAACAAAATTTGTGGTGGGAATGAGCTTTTGTGAGTCACTGCTCACTTCTGTAGACTTATTTTCATTTATTCTTTGCATCCTCCTGGACTGAATCCTTCTGGACCAAACTAAGACCTAGGTTTCCTGTCTAATTACCAATGCTGAAAACTCTATGCCTATTAGGTAAAGGGAAACGTTTCTCTCACTTGAAAACTAGTCAAATCCAACTCTAAAGGGCGGTGCTCATCTCCATTTCCAAGCTGAAGAGCTAGCATTGTTCGAAAATGTTTCCGTGGTCATGTGCCAAGGCACACAGAACATTGTTACCTTCCCACTGGAGCAGTACCTATTTATCTACTTGCAATTCCTTGCTTTTGAACTGCTAGGTTGGCAGGAGCTAGGGCCAGAGACGGGAGCTCACTCTGTCATGCAGCACTCGGTCTCGAACTGCTGAACTACAGATCTTCTGGTCTGCAGCTCAGCATCTTAACCTCTGAGCCATCTCAGCTACTACCCCTCTGTACATCATGCCTAATCCAATCAAGCCTGCTATTGCCATTAGGCATCTGAAATCATCTTTATATCTCCGGTACCTCATGTTACATTTTATGGCACACATGGTCCAGCCCAACAAAGTGACATTTAAGTCAGATCTGGCCCTTGTAACAAGTGAGTTTGACACCTCTGTTTTATAGAATTTAAGGTACTATGTATAGAACATCTTTGTGCTCATGTGGAAGTCAAACCTCTTTGAAGAGCACTTCAAGGAATATATACAGAACTGTTCTTATTTGGTCTAAAAATAGTGTAGAATAACCAAACTTCACACTGATGAGCATTCCTCCACAAAACCTTCTCATTCCCAAACAACTCATAAAGGTTAGTGTCTTCTGTTTTCACCATGATCATTTGACCTATATGTTTGAACAGTTTCCAACCTGGCAATCATCCTCGGAACAAACATGATACACCAGCCTCTACTTCCTTGGACCTGGCCTATTCTTTTTGTAACCAAAAATAAAAAGGACTGGAGGGCAATGGGGGACACGTGTTGTCTAATACATGTAGGATTACATCGAGAGATCAAGAAAAGGAACACTTATCTTGCTAACTGTATAAAATGAAGACTCCTCTTTGTCTTTTTTAAATTTCCTGCCTTGAAAAGATTTCACAGCAGCAATGGGAATGCTCATTGGACTTTGAAGGCAATCAGTCCCAAAGAGAAGATATCAAGCTGTGCTTTTCAGAATTTTTCTGAAACTATGTTCATCATCAAGTCATTTCTAAACTGTAGTGTATAATAAATTAAATGAGCAGTATATCCTGCAATATAGTAAGGAAGACCTCAGTTAAATACTGCTATCAATCATACAGGTTCGTGTATTTCCACCATCTGTGGTGCTTAAGTTAAAGTGAGGAAATAGGCACAGAACTACATGTTGTGTTTATTATTATTATTATTATTATTATTATTATTATTATTATTATTATTATTATTATTATTATTATTATTATTATTATTATTATTATTATTATTGCTATGATTGCTTCTGAAAATGTATTCCTATGTCAATTTTCCCCTCCCCCTTTTGCTGCTACATTTCGGCACACTTATTTGTATTGGGATATAAATTTTAAGTGCCTCCCTATTAGTTAATGATATGGGGGAAATGGAATGTGATAATGTCACAAAATGTGTGCCTGAACATTATAAGGGAGAAGAAGAAAACTTGACAGGAAGATGCCATTTTCAGCAGCAGTCCATGTGAAGTATTGTATGTAGTTCTGCCCCAAGTTTATTCGACTAAATCTACATTCATTTTGCCCAGAGTAAGATTTCTGCATTTTGATCTAGGATTCCAAGCACAAACAGAGTTTTATTACTAACTGACATCTTTAGAAGACAATAGCAGCAGTGGCCAGGGTTGTTAGTGCTGATGGCTTGATGATCTCTCTGGGTGATGAGCTTGGCAGGTATGATGTGTCAGCCGGTTAATCCCTTTATACAAGAGTTCCTTTGTCATACTGGGCAGCCTATGTGCAGTTATCTGGTGAAGGTGAGGGGGATGTGCCTGCGTGCTAACAGAGGTTTCTGCTCATGGAGTCTCTGTGGAGGAGTTCAGGCTTCCCTTTGCATGGTAGGGCATTCTTCTGCAGCATGCTTTTACTGGTTTCTGTGTGCTGTCTGTGGCCAGGGTGCTTGGCTCATCTCTGCTGCATTGCAGGTGAGGTGGCAGGTAATCCGTGGAACCATTCTTGGTCTGGATATCATCTCAGTAGGAGACTTCCCTCACCTGGGTGCATGTTCACAGTCCAGGCAGTTGGCATCAGCTGGTGGTCACTGTAAAGTACTGGGTTTCGGGCCTCATGACTCGGACGACGACATAAGAGAAGACGCGTTTATTCGTACTTCACATAAGACAAGAACACACAGTAACGGCCGGAGGCCAACTATATACAGTTAGGGGGGGACGGCCCTATATTCCTATTGGCGGGTTTGAATCGCCCGCCAATGCTGCCATTGGTTCACTTCTGGCGAGCTCAGGAACCTAGTCCCTATTGTTCTCAGAGAGCGAAGCTTGGCTGTATTTCGCCAGCTCAGCCCTCTGATCCCAGGACACAACACCCCTCCCCCATGGTTCGTCCCCTATCAGGTGACGTAGTCTTTTAAGTATGCTGGTGGCCTCCTTTCTCTTAGCGAACGTCGGGGGCCGGTACCGGACTGGCGGGGCCCCTGTCGGTTGGTCCACCCGCACAAGGAGCTTGGGCCTCTGGAAGTAGCCGAGGCGGTGACGGTGGCGGCTGTAACGGTGGCGGCAGCGGCGGCGGCGGTTCAGCTGCTACCGGGGCCACGGTGGCGGCAGTGGCGGCGGCGGTTCAGCGGCTACCGGGGCCCCTCCGGATTCCGTGGACTCTCTGGCGCTGGCTCCGCTGTCGGTGCTTGCGGTCGATCGGATGATGGGGCAGGGGCGGCATTTCCCGGTAACTCGATCTCCCTATCGGGGTCTTGTCGCCTCCGGAGCTGGTCGATGTGTTTGCGGAGGACCCGGTCCCCATCGGTTAGGACCTCGTATGACACCGGCCCGGTGGGTTTTAGGATGCGCCCTGCCACCCACTGCGGCCCCGCTCCGTAGTTCCGGAAGTAGACAGGGTCTCCCGGTAGGAAGCTTCGGGGCGCCTCCCTGTTCTCGACCAGCTTTCTCTCGGGGGCTCGGTCCGGGTGGAGTCTGTCTAATAAAGTGGTAGGGCGGCGGCCCATTAATAGTTCTGCGGGGCAGTGGCCGGAGATGGGGTTTGGGGTGGTACGGTATGTGAGAAGGAAGCGGGCCAGCCGGAACTCCCAGTCCCCCTCCGTTATGCGGCTCAGGGCCTCTTTGGCGGTGCGTACCGTCCTCTCCGCCTGTCCATTAGTTGCTGGGTGGAAAGGCGCGGATCGTATGTGCCTGATGAGGTTCCTTTCGAGGAACGCTTGAAACTCCGCAGATGTGAATGCTGCCCCGTTGTCCGACACGATTGTGTCGGGTAACCCGTGCGTTGCGAATATTTTCCGCAGGGCCCTTATTGCCACCTTGGTAGAGGTGGTGGACACTGGGCTTATTTCCACCCATTTTGAATAAGAGTCTACCGTTACCATGAACTGGAGCCCCTGGAACGGCCCCGCAAAGTCTATGTGCAGGCATGACCACGGCTTGTGGGTAGACTCCCAGCTTTGGGTTGGCGCTCTCGGTGGATTGGGGCGGACCTCCTGACATCGTGTGCACCCTCGGACCCAGGATTCAATTTCTGCGTCCACCCGGGCCACCATACGTAGCTCCTTGCCAGAGCTTTCATTCGTACGATGCCCGGGTGGGCCTCGTGCAGCGTTTCTAGCACCCCTTGTCTCATGGGCCCCGGAATGATCACCCTGTCTCCCCATAGTAAACACCCTTTCAATGCGGACAGCTCTTCCCGCCTGGCCTTGTATGCTGTGAACTCTGGCCCTGTCTGTTCCGCTGGCCACCCCCTCACCACCCAGTTTAGGACCCAGGAGAGAATGGGATCTCGGGACGTGCGGGCGGCCACATCTGCAGCCTGAAGGGGGGGTTGGCAGTTCCTCCATCAGCAAGACAGCGGGGGCTGGGGCCGGATATTCCCCTGTCTGCGGCAGCGGTAGGCGGCTCAAGGCGTCGGCATGACCCAGCGCCTTGCCCGGCCGATGCTCCAGTCGGTATTGGTAACCCGCTAAAAATAAGGACCAGCGCAACACCCGGGCGACAAAACTTGCGGCGTTTGTTTGTCCGCCGTGAACAGTCCCAGGAGCGGCTTATGATCGGTTACGAGCGTGAAGGGCCGCCCGTACACAAAATTGTGGAACTTTTTACCCCCGCCACCAGTGCCAAGCCCTCCCTGTCGATTTGGGCGTAGTTCCGCTCCGCGGGGGACAGCGTGCGGGAGTAGTAAGCCACCGGGACCTCTCTCCCATCCGGTAGCTTGTGTGCCAAGACTGCCCCGACCCCATATGGTGATGCGTCGCACGCAAGGATGACCGGGAGCTTTTCATCGAAGTGCGCGAGTACCGCGTTTGAAATCAAGAGGACTTTAACCCCCGAAACGCCGCCGCCTCCCTCGCTCCCCATGCCCAAGGTGTCGCCTTATCCAGCAGCCTGTGTAGGGGTTCGGCCACGGCGGCTTTGTGGGGGAGAAATGAGTGGTAAAAGTTCAGGAGGCCTAAGAACGCCTGGAGCTCGGCCTTGGACTTCGGGGCGGGGGCCTCCACGATGGCCTTCACCTTGTCCCTCGCCGGATGCAGGCCTGAAGCGTCTACCCGGTATCCCAAGAATTCCACCTCCGGCACCCCGAGGAGGCACTTTTCCCGCTTCACTTTCAGCCCCGCGGCTTGGAAGCGTTCCAGTACAGTTCGGAGGCGGGCGGCGAAGCTTTCCGGGGTGGTCGCGGCGATGAGGACGTCGTCGAAGAACGGCGTCACTCCAGGGATCCCTTTTAACAGATCGTCCATTAGATTTTGGAAGATCCCTGGGGCCACACTGACCCCGAACTGCAGCCTCTTCACCCGGAAGGCTCCCCGGTGGGTCACTATTGTCTGTGCCTCGGCCGTGGCCTCATCTACTGGGAGTTGCTGGTACGCCTGCGCGAGATCCAGCTTTCCAAATATGCGCGCCCCCGCCAGTGTTGCTAGGACATGGCTGACCACGGGTACGGGGTATGCGTGCGCCTGAAGTGCCTGGTTAATAGTGCACTTATAATCCGCGCAGATGCGGATCTCCCCGTTTGGCTTGACTGGTGTCACAATCGGGGTTTCCCATCTCGCGTTCGGGACGGGCTCTAAGACTCCCTGGGCCACCAGCCGGTCTAGTTCGGTCTCTATTTTGGGGCGGAGGGCCAGGGGCACGGTGCGGAAGCGCCGACGGATGGGCGTCACGGTGGGGTCTAAGTGGAGCGACACCGGGGGCCCTTTGTAACATCCCAGTTTCCCGTCAAAGACCTCCGGGAATTCCTTGCACACCGCCCCCCAGTCCCGCACCCCACATTTATTTACTCCCCCAATCGATATGCCTAGGGCCTCGAACCATGCCCGCCCCAGGAGACTCGCGAGATTTCCCTCTACCACCACCAAGTCCAAGTTCCCCTCAAAGTCTCGGTACTGCACTCGGAAAGTGCCGACTCCCCGGATGGGGACAGGGTTCTTTTGAAAGTCCACCAAGCTTAGTGGCGATGGACGTAGAGGGGTCCCCTAGTGGGCAAAGTCTTTTTAAAGTGTCCAGGGAAATGATGGACGCCGCCGATCCCGAGTCCACTTCCATGCAACAGGGGGACCCCTCGATCCGCACGGTTACTTGGATCTTCGGGGCAGAGGAGAGGTTGGGGTTGGGGAGGCGAAGTACCTGCAGTGGTTGGTCGGTGAGGTGGTACAACTCGGCGACCTCTTCCGTTGTCTCGTGTGCGGTGGACGATGCGCGGTACTGGGGGACCGACGATCTCGAATTCCGGGGGCCCTTGGACCGGCAGACCCGTGCGAGGTGTCCCTGCTTTCCGCACCCGTGACAAACAGCATCCCGGAACTTGCAGGATTTCCGTCCGTGGCCCTCCCCGCAGCTGGCACAGACGTCTCGGTTGCCGGAATACTTGGCTTGCTCCCTGTTGGCCTGCTGGAACGGCGCCGGCCGGCGTTGTTGGGGTTTGAGGGCGAAGACCTCGTCCGTCTCTTCGTTTCCGGGGCTTGGGCTCCTTCCAACCACCTGCGCGGCCGCGACCGGGCGATCCCCTTCTGCGGCCTCGTGGGCAGTGGCGGCGTCGAGGGCCTCGTCCAAGGTGAGCTTCCGGTGTCCCACCAACTTGCGCCACAGCTTGGAGTCCGCCAGGCCCCACACGAACTGTGTCAGCAGGTTGTCCTCCACCTTCGGAAACCCGCAGTCCACGGCTAGCGCCCTTAGCGCGGCTAGGAAGTTGGCGATGGATTCCCCTCGGGTCTGGACTCGCCTCTGGAAATCCATCCTCTTGGCCAGGAAGGTCGGCCGGGGGCTGAAGTAGCCATTGAGGACGTCCAGGATTTCCCCAAACGAGCTCTCCAAGGCCGTGCGGGGCACCAAGAGGCTCTTGGTGAGGCGGACGGTTTGGGTGCCGCAGGCGTTCAGGAGGATCGCTCGTTTCTGGTCGGGGTGGCGGATTTCGTTGAGCTCCAAGTAGCTGATGAGCTGGTCGACCCATGCGTCCCAGGTTTCTGGCTGCGACTGGTCGAAGTGCTCCAGTGTTACGTGGGAAGCGGCCATGGTTCTGTCGGGAACGGCGTGCGCCGGGGCGAGCGGTGCGGTGCTGCTCTCGGGGTCAGCGATGCGATGCTCGGCGAGCGGTGCGGTGCTGCTCTCGGGGTCAGCGATGCGTTGCTCGGCGGTGTCCGTTTCGTCGTTCATGGAGTCACGGAAGGCGTTAGAATCCCATCCTCGTCGCCACTGTAAAGTACTGGGTTTCGGGCCTCATGACTCGGACGACGACATAAGAGAAGACGCGTTTATTCGTACTTCACATAAGACAAGAACACACAGTAACGGCCGGAGGCCAACTATATACAGTTAGGGGGGACGGCCCTATATTCCTATTGGCGGGTTTGAATCGCCCGCCAATGCTGCCATTGGTTCACTTCTGGCGAGCTCAGGAACCTAGTCCCTATTGTTCTCAGAGAGCGAAGCTTGGCTGTATTTCGCCAGCTCAGCCCTCTGATCCCAGGACACAACAGTCACCCTACAGTCCATTTCTCTGGCACACTCATTGCACAGTCCAGCTAAGTTATGGCTCATTGGCTCATAAGTCCATAAGAGTGTTATAAGCTCCTTCCAGGACAACAGGGTAGCTGGGAAGTGAAGGGGAGGCATACTTTTTCTCCCTCCCTTCTCTCTTCCTTGCCCCTCCCTCCCATCTATTTGCTTTCTTGGTTATCTGGCTCACTCTTTTTCTCTCTTTTTTTCCATCTCTTTCGTTCTTTTTTTCCACCTCTCTCTCTTTTTCTCTCTCTGTTAGACAAATACATATCACTAGCAAACAAATAATATTGGACAAATAAATATCATTATCAATATCTGTTTTTTACCCCTTCTGTTTTTATTTTTGGCAGTCTTTTTAATGTTAATAAAAAGCAGATTTGCATATTTTTTAAATAAAAATGTGTGTGTAATATCTGTTCAAAGCCTTAAAAGAAGATGCTGTTAAAGTGCTGCACTCAATTTGCCAACAAATTTGGAAAACACAACAATGGCCACAGGATTGGAAAAGGTCAGTGTACATTCCAATCCCAAAGAAGGGCAATGTCAAGGAATGTTCAAACTATCGCACAATTGCACTCATTTCACACGCTAGCAAGGGCATGCTCAAAATCCTACAAGCTAGGCTCCAACAGTACATGGATAGAGAACTGCCAGAAGTACAAGCTGGGTTTCGAAGAGGTAGAGGAACTAGAGATCAAATTGCCAACATTCACTGGATTATGGAGAAAGCAAGAGTGTACCAGAAAAACATCTACTTCTGCTTCATTGACTATGCTAAAGCCTTTGATTGTGTGGATCACAATAAATTATGGCAGGTTCTTAAAGAGATGGGAGTACCGGACCACCTCATATGTCTCCTGAGAAATCTGTATAAGGGTCAAGAAGCAACAGTTAGAACTGGATATGAAACAACTGATTGGTTTAGCATAGGAAAAGGAGTACGACAAGGATGTATATTGTCACCTTGCTTATTTAATTGATATGCAGAGTACATCATGCGAAATGCTGGCCTGGATGAATCACAAGCTGGAGTTAAGTTTGCTGGGGAAAAGATCAATAACCTCAGATATGCAGACGATACCACTCAGATGGCAGAAAGTGAAGAGGACCTAAAGAGCCTCTTGCTCAGGGTGAAAGAGGAGAGCACAAAAGTGGGCTTGAAGCTCAACATAAAAAAAACTAAGATCATGGCATCTGGCCCCATGACTCCTTGGCAAATAGAAGGGGAAGTTGTAGAAGTTGTGACAGAATTCACATTCCTAGGATCCCAGATCACTGCAGATGGTGACTGCAGCCATGAAATTAAAAGACACCTGCTCCTTGGGAGGAAAGTGATGGCAAACCTAAACAGCATGATAAAAAGCAGAGATATCACCCTGCCAACAAAAGTCTGCATGGTCAAAGCAATGGTATTCCCTGTAGTAATGTATGGCTGTGAGAGTTGGACTGTAAGGAAGGCCAAGCACCGAAGAAAAGATTCTTTTGAACTTTGGTGCTGGAGAAGACTCTTGAGAGTCCCTTGGACTGCAAGGAGATCAAATCAGTCAATCCTAAAAGAAATCAACCCTGATTGTTCCCTGGAAGGCCAGATCCTGAAGCTGAAGCTCAAATACTTTGGCCACCAAATGAGAAGGGAGCACTCCCTGGAGAAGACCCTGATGCTGGGAAAGATTGAAGGTCAAAGAAGAAGGGGACGGCAAAGGATGAGATGGTTAGACAGTGTCATCGATGCAACGAACATGAAATTGAGCAAACTTCAGCGGACAGTGGAAGACAGGAGGGCCTGGCGTAATCTGGTCCATGGGGTTGCGAAGAGTCGGACTCGGCTGTGTGACTGAACAACAACAAAAATATCTGTTCATGTCTTGCAGCTCTCAAACATCTGATGTTTATTCTATGTGGCTCTTACGCTGAGCATGTTTGTAGATGTAGATGGTTGCCTGAATTTCAAAAGACAATACAGGGCAAACCACATCTAGCTTACACTCTGATTATTACAAGGCTTAAAAAAAAAAAATGGCCGGAGTCTTGACCTCCAAAAACAAGATGCTTGGCTTCCGGTCTTGGCAATCGCCATGGCAGTCATCTTCTCCCGGGGTTCCGGGAGAAGTCTGCCAGCATCTGTGGCTGGGTGGGGGCATAAATGTCCACATCACCCCAGGAGTCCCAGGGTGGGACTCCCAGCCAAGGGGCGCTAGAGGGCCCCTCCACCAATGCTCCAAGCCAGAGAAGGGGGGCTTCTCCATGCCCCAATGGGCCTGCCATAGAGCATCCCGAATGGGAATAAGATTAGCATACCGAAGCAAGCGCACAGTGATCCAGCGAGCATGAATGTGGAGAGACAACCACTGAAAGTGTGAGTCGAGTTTAAGCGAGACACACCCATGCATTTGTGTCCCCCTAGCAAAAACGAGGGGGGGAGGGGACTTCCCTCCGATAAGGACTGCTTGCAAGTTATTTTAAAGCTGGAAAAAGGGGGGGGGTGGCAAGGGGAAGCAGAGGAAGCGAAATAAAGAGTTTGCATGAGTTTACCGGCTGGATTAAGAACTTCCAGAGACTTTGATGAACTTTTGCTAACTGTAAACAATCCCCAAACATGGTGCTGCTGAAAGACACAAAAGACAAGATGCCAAAAGTTAAACCTTCTTCCGGAAGTTCCAGCCCTCTAAGTGTGGTGCCTAGAAAGGATCAAACTGCGGAACTCCAAAGGTTGCTGGTGGAGGTGCTTCACCCTCTGCTGGAGAAAGTCACAGCTATAGATAATAAGCTTGACACACAACAAGCACAGAAAGCGGTTAATGCAAAGAAAATCGAAAAAGCGGAGCAGGAACTTAAAGAGATTAGTTCCAACTTGAAAAAAATGAATAAAAAGCTACAGGCACTTGAGAAAAAGTACCAAATCGAAGAGTCTCGTGTATTACAGCTGCAAATGGAAAGGGCGAGCTACATCTTGAGACTTCTGGGGATTAAAGAGGAGAAAGGGGAGAATTTGAGACAAATCGTCAGTGACTTGTTGGCCCCTTTGGTGGATATGGCATCGGATCAACTTCAAAGCAAAATAGATACCATCTTCCGATCGTATTCGGAGTATATCAGAAAGAACAATCTGCCTGGGGAAATTTCTATTAAATTCTCTCGAAGGAGAGTAAGAGATAAACTCTTGAAAGTGACAAATGGGACTACCTTGAAGTGGAGAGACAAGGAAATTAAAGTTATGAAGGACATTCCATTTGAGATAAGAAGAAAGAGGAAATACAGAGACTTGGTGACATTCCTACAAAGCCAGAAGGTCGTGTATAGATGGTTGGTTCCCGAGGGACTAATCTTTCGGTAAGCAAACGGTAAAGAAAGGATTGACTCAGCGTAAAAGGCTTGTGAATTTTTGCATCAACATGGTCGTCCACCAGGAGAGGGAGAAGGCACTCTGGATGGCACCAAGGAGAGCGAAGAAGAAGGAGAGACTGGTTCCTCCGCAGAGGACTCAGACTCTAAATTGGGGGCTGCAGCCCCTAAATCAAGTTACCATTTAAGGGGAAAAAGAGGGAGAAAGTAGATTGTTAATGTTCTCTGGAGTATCTTAGAAAGAATTATATTAGTAGGAGGCAGCTCTTTATGAAACTATAATTTTATTAGCAAGTGAAAAGTGAATAATATTTTAGTGAGATGATCATTTTCAGGGGAAGTCAATTCACATTTAAGAGGCAGATTTTTATTCAAATTGACGGTATGATCACCGACTCTTGGGTTTTTAGAGGTTATCTTTTCTTTCTCCTGTAATTTGTAGTTCCCCACCCTGGAATTTTCTGTTATAGTTTTGTAGTATATAGAAAAACAATAAAAAAATCCCCTTCAGGGGGCCAACCCCCCCCCAATATGCTTTATGTTGGAAATAACAGTTCCCAGAGAACTGAGTATTTCAGCTGTTCTTTATTAGCATGCTACATAAATTATTTATATTTTTTTTAAAGGTGTTCCTGTTGTTTTTAAATTAAAAGTTGTCCCTTGTTCCATTGCCGTACACACATGCAATGCACAACTTCATGTGTGAAAGGCAGATAGTTCAGTCTGTACATACTCAAGGGCTTGACCAATGACCAAAATTTGTCACAGTTTAGCAAAGGGAGGAAGAAACACAGGCACCCAGCAGGACATGACATGGCACTTCCTTGTGATCCAGCAAACCAATGGAGAAAGAGGGAGTCAAACATTCTTGCAGGCATGTGAACCCCAATCACACAGAAGCTATTTTTGCCTTCAGCCGCAACACTGAAAGAATATTTGCACTGATTCTACATTTCTTACAGCTAATGCTCATTTATATATGAGTGCAGTTAGTTTATTCTCATGGAAACTACTCCCTATGGTCCATCCTAATCACTGCAAGGGTAATGTTTGGTTGCTTACAAACAAGGAGATGGCTGACATACATATTAGCTTAACCCATCAGTTGCATAAATTGGCAAAATAGTGACCCAGGAGTCCCAAACAGATGTTTTGGTCATTTAGGACAGTGTGAAGCATATTCACTGTGTGTTTATCTTTTTAAGACAGAATAGTACAAAAATATTAATGAACTCGTTTAGGGTCAGAATCCAGGCTTTTTGGATTTGTGTTGTTTTACACAGCTGGAGAAAAACTGGATACAAATTTGAAGATATTCCTCTGCTCTTTGGAAATGGAAGTAAAAAATTAAGACATATACTGGCTGTTCATCAGCTTAGACAAATTGCATATGCAATGGCGCAGAGAAAAAGAATACTAAACTGTGGTGCAAAATGCAGAAAAATGCCACACAATATACCTCTTAACATCTCTTTATTTTTAATTCTACCTTTAGCATTTTTTTAATATCACCATACTGGTCTGTCCATGCAGTGGTACTTTCTCTGTGTTTTGCTCCTTCAGCAGCAAGTTGGGACTAACTGTCATTGCTAGGCAGGGTTTTTCCCTGCTTTCCTGAAATATAGGGTGAGTGCCACACTGATGAATGGTGCTCAAAAGAGCCATATGTAGGTATCACTTGTATGGCACATGTGGAATCATATGAAGTGGGCTGTAGCTCAGGAACATTTAGCCAAAATAGATCAACTAGAGTTTGACTTATCACAGGGTA
Source organism: Gekko gecko (assembly GCA_029375565.1). Taxonomy (NCBI): domain Eukaryota; kingdom Metazoa; phylum Chordata; class Lepidosauria; order Squamata; family Gekkonidae; genus Gekko; species Gekko gecko. The sequence goes on along the minus strand of JAPDNY010000001.1, from coordinate 229,415,805 downwards.
CCTATCAGTTTTAGACAATCACATTTTCCTTCCTAAAACCACGTGAAGACAAATTGCCCTTGAACTAATTCCCTTTTAACCAATTGTTCTAAGCTGGGCCCACCTTACAATGAGTATAGAGCCCAGGCACATCCTTCTGATAGTAGGAACTAAGTGTAATAATTAAGAAACTAATGTATAATATTGGTTTAATCCCACCCCCAAAAGTCTGGCATATCTCCTGCATACTTTCCTTCTATATAGCAGGAGATTAACCTTTAAATTACCATACCAATGAATCTGAAGAGTCAGTTGTGCTTATGACCTAGTGATGTGTAAACAGCTAAAAGCCCTTCTCTGCTAGGAATGCATGCCAGAGAAACAAATCCCTTTGCTTAAATAAGGGTAACTGTGCAGCTGCTCTGAGATATATCCCTACAAACACAAATGGTATACAGAAGAAATGGAACTTCTGTGATTTAGACAAATTTCCTCTGCTGACTGCAGACCCCTGCACATACTGTTCTGGAGAATTCTTTGGCCCACAGGAGGAGTTTGGAGGGCTCAGTGGGCTGCAGTAGGAGTAAGAAGGTGGGGAAGTCCTGCTTAGACTGGTTTCACTGTAATCAGGGCCAGGCTCAGGGATTTTTGTGCCCTAGGTGGGGCTACCTTCTGGCACCCCCCCATGCACCCCACTAATTACAGCGTTGTCAACCCCCAGGCAGGGCCTGGAGAGAAGGAAGTCCAGTGGGGAGCTCCTAGCGCACATGTACTGAGGCAGTGGGGAGCCTCAGCAGCACCGGGCAGGGGCGTGCATTACTCTGCTGCTGCACCCACTCCTCCTGCCTCTGCTGCTGCACCTCGCTGGTGTGCAAAGTGGTTCTAGGATTTCCAGGAAAAGGGGTGGGATAGAGGGAGCCAGAGCGGTGGGGGAGGGAAGGAGAAGGCTGAGAAAGTGGGTGGGTGGGTGTGGGGAACCCACTCTTCCCATTCCCAAGACACAGAGGAATATTAATAAGGATGCCTGCTCTCCGAGAGAGGGGGTCTGCAGTTTTCGGAAGGGAAGGAAGGAAGGAAGAGGGGTAGGTAAATAGATGAAGAGAGAGAAAGAAAGAAAGAAAGAAAGAAAGAAAGAAAGAAAGAAAGAAAGAAAGAAAGAAAGAAAGAAAGAAAGAAAGAAAGAAAGAAAGAAAGAAAGAAAGAAAGAAAGATGGATGACAGACAGATAAATAGCTGGGAAGGAAGGAAAAGAAAGAAAGAAAGAAAGAAAGAAAGAAAGAAAGAAAGAAAGAAAGAAAGAAAGAAAGAAAGAAAGAAAGAAAGAAAGAAAGAAAGAAAGAAAGAAAGAAAGAAAGAAAGAAAGAAAGATGAAGAGGGAGAAAGATAGAGATGGATTGAAAGAAAGAGAGATGGTGGCCAGGGAGATCATGGCTTTTGGTGGGGGCTAGGGGGGTTGGGGGGGGCGGGTCCTGTTTGACACCTCAGGGTTTGGCACCTAGTGGGTGAGCCGGCCCTGACTGTAATGGACTCCAAAATGGCCTGTCATTAACAGCCTTGCTCAAGTCCTGCAAACTGAAGAGCGTGGCTTCCTCTATTGAGTCATGTCATGCCGTTGCTGCGGTCCAGGCTCAGCTCCCCCAGTGGCCGTGACGTCAGGGACCCACTGGGACTGACGGTCCTGGTAACAGGACACTCGCAAAAGGCGGGGGTTTGCTGAGGAGCCTCAGATCAGCAAGGGGGCGGGGTTAATGCCACCCCTCAGGCCCCTCTGCTCCATGGGAGAGGACTACCTTTGGCCCTTTTTGCTCTCTCTCTGCCGTCCGTCTCTCTGTGCAGTACTGTCTCTCTCCACGCATATCCTCCCTGGCTCCTTGGCTTCTGCCCCCTTTATTGCTCCATCCCCTTCCCAGCACCCCCATTCACCTGGACGCATTCCTCCCCACCGCTGGCCCTGCCCCCTTTATCTCCTGGGACACTCTGGCGATCAGCAGGGTGGGGCGATTGGTGCACCACCGGCGGCCTGGGCGGCGTCAGGGCTGCACCGCCGCCGCCGCCGTGCAGCCTCGCCTGCACGGGTATGCCCATCGGGAGCCCTCCCAGTGCCCTGGCCATCCTGCCGCCCGTGTCGGGTCTTCGGGGAGCCCTGCTTCATCTTCAAGCCTGGCCCTCATTCGGCACCTCCGCCGCAGCTCACTCGCCACGCCTGGGTCCTCGCTTCGCTTCCTCTTGGGTGAACGGTTCCCCAGGTGAGTGTGTGGCTGCTGGTTGTTCTGTCTTCTCACTCGGGGTTGCGGGTCTCTGTCCCAAGCCTGCGGGGATGGGACACACACCCCTCCTTGAGTGGGAGGCCCCCAGATCGTCTTCAAAGAGCTGGGACTAGTAATCTGCCACGTGATGGTCGGCTCCCGGTTGGTGGTGCACTGTAAAACAAAAAGGGATTAGCGACAGGTACCAACGGAGGATGCGGGGGTTGGAGTCCTTCATCCTGGCCAACCATAACAAGGGGGCATGATCCATGACCAGCTGGAATGGGTTGTTGGCCAGGTAGTACTGTAGTGCCCCTACTGCCCATTTGACCGCTAACGCTTCCTTCTCGACAGTTGAATACTTGTGTTCGGCCGGCTGCAGCTTGTGGCTGGTGAAGAGGACGGGGTGATCCACCCCGGCCTCCGTTTGAGCCCCTAGACCCGTGCCCGAGGCATCTGTGTGGAGTGTAAAGGGGTGTTGGAAATTGGTGTTCCGCAAAAACAATTCTTTGGATAGGCAGGTGCACAGGGTCTCAAAGGCTATGGCTTCTGTGGGGCCCCAGACAAGACGATTCGGCCGGGTCTTTTGCAGGCAGTTGGTGAGGGGGGCTGCCGTGGTGGTGAACCCGGGGATGAAATGGCTGTAATAGCTGACAAACCCCAAGAACCGCTGGAGCTGCCGCTTCGTGGTGGGTCGTGGATGCTGCTCCAAGGAGTGGACGTAAGGTACCTCGGCCCACCAGATATCCAAGGTATTTCAATTCCTGAAAACCCAGTTGACTTTTGGCCAGATTGGCTGTTAGGACCACTTCCTGGAGGGCTTTGAAGACGCACCAGAGGTGTTTCAGGTGGGTATCCCAGTCTCGGCTGCAAATAATGATATTGTCCAGGTACGCCTGCGCAAAGTCACGGCAGTGGGAGAGCGCCTGATCTACTAACCGTTGAAAAGTGGCAGCGGCCCCGTGCAGCCCGAATGGCATCCACTTAAACTGGAAGAGCCCCCATGGGGTGGCGAACGCTGTCTTCTCTTGGTCAGCCGGGTGCACCGGCACCTGCCAGTACCCTTTTGTCAAGTCCAGGGCCGACAGATAGACAGCGGTGCCTAACTGGTCAATCAGCAAGTCAGCCCTGGACATGGGGTAGGCATCGAATTGTGCTATCTTGTTCACTTCCCGGTAGTCGACGCAAAAGCGAAGGCTATTGTCGGGTTTTGGGACCAGCACTATCGGGCTTTGCCACGCGCTTCAGGAAGGCTTGATGACATCTAAGCGCAACATCGTCTCCACCTCCTTATCTACTATGTCTCTTAGCTTGGGCACTATTGGCCGCCAAGGGGCCCGGGCCACCTGGCTAGGTGCCATTGGAATCCTGTGAATCACCAGGCCTGTGCAGCCTGGGGTGGTGGAAAAGAAACCGGGGTGCTCCTGCATGACCCGTTGCAACTCGCACCACTGGTCCTCAGACAAGGCCTCATCCAGGATCGGCTTGGGCGAGGCATCTATGGGATCTTGCCACGGGGCTGTCCCTTCTGGCAGATCCCCTGGGTCCACTTCCAGGTGGTTGTCCTCCCGTGGTGCCTCCCACTCATGCCAGGCCTTTAGATCGTTGACATGCACTGTCTTCTTTCGTTGTGTTCGCGTCCCGTACTGGACCTCATACGTGAGGGGGCCTAGGATACGTACGATGGTAAAGGGGCCATACCAAGGGTCCCCTTGTGCTGGGGCCATCACGGCTCAGGACACTAGCACCTTGTCCCCTACTAGGAAGGAGTGGGGCCGTATTCCTTGGTCATATTGCCTCTTTTGGGCCGCCTGGGCTTGCTCGAGGTTGGTGTGCGCTTCCCGATGTACCATCTCCAAGCAGTCCCACAGCTGCCGGATGTACTCCCTGGGTTCCTCCTCCTACCCCTGAGGGTCCCCCAGGGGGTGCCCCTCTATCGCCCCCAGGACCCCACAGGGCTGCCAGCCATACAGCAGCTCAAATGGGGAGTAGCCCGTGGAGGCCTGGGGGGGTCTCCTGGAGAGCGAAGAGGATGAGGTCCACATAGAGGTTCCAGGCATTGGGGCGCTCGTATGCGGTCTTATGAAGCTTGTTTTTCAGAGTCTGGTTTAAGTGCTCTACCAGTCCATCGGTCTGGGGGTGGTGTACCGCCATAAACAATTGACGGATCTGAAGCATTTGGCACACTTGTCCCATGAGGCGTGCAGTGAAGGGTGACCCACAGTCAGTGGGGATCACTGCGGTGGCGCAGGTAGTAAATCATCTGCTATAACATCAAAAGCGAACAGCCATTGCGGCTGTTCGAGTCCCACCGCGACCGGTGCGAGCTCCCGGTCCCAGTCCCAGCTCCCGCCCACCCAGTGGTTTGAAAGCATAGCGAGTAGATCAATGGGTACCTGCCTGTAGGTGGCGGGGGGCACCCTCCCTTCCGGGGGTGTGTAGCAGCGACTTCAAGCAGCAAGCGGCAACAGCGGCGATGGCAGCAGCAGCGGCAGGCAAAAGCAACGCCAATGACTGATCCTGGCGGTGGGCGGAGCTACAAGGCTCAGGCAGTGTGATGGTGCAGCGCGGCGGAGCCTCTGGGACGTTAGCCGGAAGCCGGAGCCTACACGGAGCCTGCGCGTCAAAGATGGGCCTGCCATGGGGAGCCTCCTGGCCCAGGAAAGAAGATCGACCCCAGGGGCCCCAGGACATCAAAGGCTGAAGCGCAGCCATCTGAAGCCCCGCTGGAACAAGAAAGACAAAGAAGAAGCCTTGCTCGGGTGCTGGTAGGAGGTCCCTTCCCAATATGATTATGGCCCTAGTTAGGCAAGGATAAACTGTGTAAACAGCTCTGAGACCCCTTGGGGGGGTCTGAGCGGTATAGAAATCGTATATATATATATATATATATATATATATATATATATATATATATATATATATATATATATATATATATTTGGGGAGCTCTACCATGGCAAAGAACCACATGAGGGCCCGGGCCACCCTGGCACTCTTCATGCTGGGGAGGGGATCACCTTGGGGAAGCGGGTGGCGTAATCCATAATAACCAGTAGGTAGTGAGCTCCCCGCGGGGTGTGGGATAGGGGGTCCCACAAAATCCCTGGCCACCCGTTCAAACGGGGTCCCTATCACGGGTAGGGGTGACAGCAGTGCCCTGGGCTCTGCCCGGGTCATTACCCGTTGGCAGACGCCGCAGGAGCGGCAATCTGCCTTGACATCCTGGGCGACGGCTGGCCAGCAGAAGAGGACAAGCACGCGGGTGAGCATGTTCTTCATACCCTGGTGCCCCGCCCATGGGTGGTCATGGGTGGCATGGAGTACCGCTGCAATGTAGTCATGGGGCACCAACAGTTGTTTGTACGAACCCAGCCACCCCTTGACCTCTCGGAACCCCCTCCCGTCCTCTACTACTATCTGGGTTAATCGTTGACTCAATCGTGGATCTATTACCTGGCCTTCACGGGTAGCGGTCCGCCATCACAAGCCATCCAGGGCCTCATCTCATTCCTGGGCTGAACTGAAGTGGGGGTCTCGGATTCACATGCCGGCAGCATCTGCCAGGTCTTCCCCTACAACCTCTCTGGGATCATGCTCGTCAGCGGGGGCGGCGATCTCTCTCATCATCGGGTCTTCACCCGGTCCCTACTCATCTGGGGGCTGGGCGGCCACCAAAGCCTCCATGAAACTGGGGGCGTCCCATCCTAATAGCACAGGGAAGGATAGCTGGGCCACTTGGGCCAGGGGGATGTCCCACTGGCAGCCCAGGTAGGTGAGGGGTGCCATCACCACGGGCCATCGCTCCTCATGGCCGTGGAAACATACTACCATGGCGGTATGAGTCACTGGGTCACCGGGAGCCATGGGGGAAGTAGAGGGGAGCGCACCAGGGACAGGGAGCTGCCACTGTCCACCAAGGCCATCACCTCCCGGCCGCCCAAGGTTACCGGGAGCAACCATGCCGGTGGGTGGTGGCCCACAGCAGCGGTCTGCATGGTGGCCTCATGGCCCAGATCACACTCCATGAGAGGGCACTCCCGCTTGAGGTGGCCCCATTGCCCACAGGGGAAACATGGCCCTGGGCTGCTCCGGTAGGCCTCCTGTGGAGGCAGGGGTGGATCTCTGCCTTCCCTATTGGTGGGGGTGCCCTGACCCAAGGGTGGTAGGGGCCAGGGGGCTGGGAGACCAGGCCCGCTGGATCCCCCCCAGGTAGAGTTGGAGCGAGCCCTCCCGGTGCAACTCCCATCGTCCCCGGACCAGGGCATGGGCTGGCCCAGTGACGCTCTTCCCATTGAGACTCCTCCCCGGCTGGGTCGGCCTCCATCACCCCGGGGCACATTCTCTCGTCCCTCCGCCGCTTGGAAATTCTCCCACAACTCTTAGGCCTTGCTGAGTTTGGAAGGCTTCCAGCAGGTGGGCCCGGGGGGGAACTACCTGGAGCAGCTGTTCAATGACCACGAGTTCCACCACATGCTTGGCCTCATCTGATGCTGGGCAGAGCCACCGGGTCGCGCATCTTTTAGGGCGGCAATGATAGTGCGGGGGCATGCCACCCCTTGGATTTGGTAGGCCCTGAAGCATTGGCGGTGCATCTCGAGGGTTATCTCTAGGTGGTCAAGGATGGTAGCCTTCACCTGGTCGTACTTGGCGGCCTTGCCGCACTCCATAGCCTTCACCGCGGCCTGCACCTTGCCCGAGAGGTATGGACCTAAGATGTGAGCCCATTGCTCCTTGGGCCATTGGGCTGCCTCTGAGACCCATTCAAAGGCTTCCAGGTATGCCTCCACGTCGTCCTCCAGCCCAAGCTTGGCGAGGGTCGGCCAGGGGCCCCGATTGGTGCCTCCGGTGGGGCCGGTGTGGGGCTGCACCGCCTGTTGGAGCTCCCGTACCAGGGACGCTTGGACTGCTTGCTGTTGCTGTGACAGATCTCTCAAGAGCTGGATTTGATGTTCCACCAGCCATTGGCCAAATTGGGTGAAGTCCATGGCTGGAGCTTCTGCTGGACTGGACGACGGCCGTACCTTCATGGAGTCCTGGCTACTCGTGGAGTCGTCAGAGTCCTCCGATGAGGTGCTCTGGTCTGTGGGCGGGGTCCCAGCTCCGGAATGGTCTTGTGGGGTTTGCCACCCCGGCGGAGTTGGTAGGTGGGGGGTTGGCCTACTTAGCAGGGTCGGCGTGCCCACCTTCTCCACCACTGTGTCACACTGTTGCTGCAGTCTGGGCTCAGCTCCCCCAGTGGCCATGATGTCTGGGACCCACTGGGACCGACGGTCCTGGTAACGGGACACTCGCAAAAGGCGGGGGTTTGCTGAGGAGCCTCAGATCAGCAAGGGGGCAGGGTTAACGCCACCCCTAGGCCCCTCTGCTCCATGGGAGAGGACTACCCTTGGCCCTTTTTGCTCTCTCTCTGCCATCCGTCTCTCTGTGCAGTACTGTCTCTCTCCACGCATATCCTCCCCGGCTCCTTGGCTTCTGCCCCCTTTATTGCTCTGTCCCCTTCCCAGCACCCCTGTTCGCCTGGCCGCATTTCTCCCCACCCCTGGCCCCGCCCCTTTTATCTCCTGGGATGCTCTGCTGATCAGCAGGGTGGGGCAGTTGCTGCGCTGGCGGCAGCCTGGGTGGCCTCAGGGCTGCGCCACTGCCGCCGCCGTGCAGCCTTGCCAGCACGGGTACACCCCGGCTGTCCTGCCGCCCATGCTGGGTCTTCGGGAAGCCCTGCTTCGTCTTTGAGCCCGACCCTCGTTCGGCACCTCCGCCGCAGCTCACTCGCCATGCCCAGGTCCTGGCTTCACTTCCTCTTGGGTGAATGGTTCCCCAGGTGAGTGTGTGGCTGCTGGTTGTTCTGTCTTCTTGCTCGGGGTCGTGGGTCTCTGTCCCAAGCCCACGGGGATGGGACAAGTCAGTCCATCTCATGTTGGGTCTTCCTTATTATTCATACTGCCTTCAACTTTTCCTAGCATTATTGTCTTTTCCAGTGAGCTTCTCTTCTCATGATGTAACAAATGAACAATAGCCTCAGCTGAGTCATTTCAGCTTCTAGGGAGAAGCTAGTTATTTATCTTCTATTAATAAACAGTGAGATACTCTCAGAGCTAGTAATTTAATGGAAGAGAAAAAAATGCTTATTGCACTGGAGTGTTTCATGAATGAAAATGACATTCAGCAATAAATTACCTGATTTTCAATATGCAAAGCTGAGACTGTTATCTTCTACTTATAAAATGAAATATTCACAAGTGGCAAATTCTGCTAATATACCTTGCTTGTGGGGCAAGCATATAAGAATTCCAAGCATTAAAGCATGTCTTAAGAGACATACCTTATACAAAGTTGATGGAGTCAATGAAGGACAATGTGACCAAAGTCCAAATGTCCAGACTTGATTTGATCTAGAATCTGTTGCCCTGCAAGGAGCTTATAATGCTCTTATGGACTTGTGAGCCCCAGCTAATACACTGGGCTGTGCAATAAGTGTGCCAAGGAAATGGACTGTGCAGTGACCAAGCTGATGCCATCTGCCTGGACTGTGGACATGGGTCCAGATGAGGGAAGCCTCCCCCTGAAACGATGTGCCAGACCAAGGATGGATCCATGGGTTACCAGCCACCTCTCACCTGCAATGCAGCAGAGATGAGCCACTCTGGACACAGACAGCACAACAGAAGCCAGTAAAAGCATGCTGCAGAGAAACATCATGCCATGCAAAGGGAAGCCTGAACTTATCCACAGAGACTCCATGAGCAGAAACCTCTGCTGGCATGCAAGTACATCCCCCCCTCCACTTTCGTCAGAGACTGCACGTGTGCTGACCAGTATGCAGGGCTTTTTTAGTAGAAAAAGCCCAGCAGGAACTCATTAGCATAATAGACCATACCCAACAGCAGAAAATCATTAGCATATTAGGCCACACCCTGACAGCACAGCTCAATAGCCTATTAGGCCACACCTCCATGTTACCAAAAGTGTGGTCATCCAGCCACACCCACCTTTTGCTTCTTATTCTGTTTACTTTGTTTGCTATCAAAACCCAGAGCTTTTTTGTAGCAGGAACTCCTTTGCATATTAGGCCACACACCCCTAATGTAGCCAGTCCTAATGAGTTTCTGCTGCTGGGTGTGGCCTATTATGCTAATGAGTTCCTGCTGGGTGTGGCCAACTCGGGAGCCAGCCAGAACTCCGTTCCTGTGCGTTCCTGCCCAAAAATAGCCCTGCCAGTATGACAAAAGAACTGTTTGCATAAAAGGATTAGCAGACTGACACATACCTGCCAAGCCCATCACCCAGAGAGATCATTGGGTCATCAAGACTAATGACCCTGGCCGCTTCTGCTATTGTCTTCTAAAGGTGCCACTGTTAGTAATAATGACATCAACGTTGCCCAACGATTAGCTCAACCATCCTCCTGCAACTAGTTTTGTTTTGCCAAGCCACTTCTTGGGGATTAGGGACGTGACAGGGGAAATGCCCAGTGAAGCCCACCCCCAAGTCCAAATAGTGTATAAAAGACCATGATCTGCCATGCTCCCTCTCTCTCCTCTACCTCTAGACCCATCCTATCTCCATGACTCTTGGTTTTAGCACTGCCAGAGTCTACCACATATTCTGCTGGTTCAGAATATGACCCTTATTCTCCTATAGTCTCCCTTATTTTTCTGTGGATCACTTCATCCCACCAAGGACAGGTACTTATCACCCCTTAATGATTCTCCTGCTAATGCAAATGTCACTGTCCCTTTCTATCTATATTTCCTAGGACTGAATAACTGTGTGTATGATTGTGAATGTATTGTATGCTTGAAATATACTTCCCAGTAAAGAATCCATTTCTTTAAGACTTGGCTTCTGCGTTTATTTCTGGATGACTTGAAAAGGCAGACTCCTGTATACATGGCCTGTCACTCCCTTAGTGGACAATTGCTCATTAATAATCATAATTCTCCATCTTTATTAATAACAAAAGGCAATTTGTCTAACAAATCCACTTTGGCCTGGCAAAAAGACAAATAAGTGGGTTCTAAATCAAAACAAATGGAGCTACGCCAGGCCCATAGCCGGGAATTTCTAAGTTGGGGGGCATTTAAAATTCTTGGGGGGCACTTTAGATAACTGGATTATTTAATTATTTCTCCTGTGCAACCTCCCCCATCCCCAATGGGGAAAACCCTGCACAAGGCCCACACTCCCTCTCTGCTGCAGCCCTCTGGCTTCCACCAGTCACTCCATTGCCAGCTTTGCAGCATTGCTGCTATCCCCCGCCCCCTCCCCAAGCAGCAGCCACATTAGGCCAGGCCCATGCATGCACACAATGTGCCTCGTCTTTCCCTCGCCTGCAGTGCACCTCGGTGGCTCTCCCCTGGCCTGCTAGCTGCCTGCCTGCCATGGCCCCTCACCCGGGGGGCCCTTTTCTCTGTACCAGTCCTGGGAAGCAGCAGTCCTTCCCCAGCCTGCAGCAGCTTCAGTGGCTCTCCCATGCTCAGCTGCCTCCTTTTCACTGCCAAGCCTGGGAAGCAGCAGTCCAAAGAGGCAGGGCTGTCTGGGGCCCTTTCCTCCACACAGCTCCCACCCCCTTTCTCTGCCAGCCTCTTCCACCCTCCTCCTGTGCTGGGCAGAAATTCAACAGATGCTGCTTCCTCCCAAGCTGTTCCCCATCACCCCAGGTTTAAAGGGACAAGGAGTCTGGCCAGAAAAGTGGCAGTGACCCTCCCCGTTTGTTTCTAGCCTGGTGGTTCTCATCTCTAGTAGAAAAGCAAAAGTGGTTGCTCTGCTCAAGATGAAACAAGCCGCTGTGGCATAGATCCTAGGGTTCAACAGAGGATTTTTTTCCCAACTGATGGGTGTTTCCCTCTCCTGGAAGAAAGACCCATCAAGTCAGAGCTGTGGTGACTCTGTCAGGTTTTCAGAGCAAGAGACAGTCAGAGGTGGCTGCTGCTGTTGTCTGTCTCTGCATCAGGAGGACCCTGGGAGAGGAGTTTTTGGAGGGTCTGTATAGGAAAAGACCTTCCTGATTCATTCTTGCTAGGCCCAAATGGTCTGGCTGCTAACATATCCATGTGACTTTTGTCACCTGAGCAGATGGCCTGCACAGATGGCCAAGCTTCATACCCATATTGTCACCTTTAGGAGACATTCAGACGCCTTCCCACACATGGGAAGAGCTAGGCCTAAGATATCAACACATCAAAGCTAAACAGATGTGCCTTTAGCCATGTCAGCAATGCCTGCTTGGACACACCTTTCTATCCCCTTGTGATTGGGTAAATGGCCATATTCAATTATAATGGGAGGGGGAGGGAGTTGTGATCACCCTATGGAAAATGAGACAGAGTTCTCTTGGAAAGTTAGCTTCTTTCTAAGAGTTAGTCTCTGTTTGGATTACCTACCTGCAACATGGAATTTTACTAGTGGGCAGCAAAGCTGGACTTAATTGCCCACAGCAAACATGTGTTTCATCCTGAAGATTCCCTGGTTCCACAAAGCACATTGAAGGACTGGTAACTATGGAATACCTCTATGTGTAGTCAGAGCTAAATAAGCTATAGGCCTTGTTCATTGTTTTCTGATCTTTGCAAGTCTGATTATTTGCATGCTTTGCTGAATAAAGATAATATCTCTTAATATTATCTGAGTGTGAGTCCTGTATTGAAACTGGGGTCTAAGGCTAAAATCCTGTTGCCTGGGGCTACTTAGCTGATGTGGCTACCACTGTGATTATTAATAGTCATTTGCAGCTCTGGCACAGAGCTGGTAAACCTGGTGAGTCCTCTAGACCAGGCAGAAGCTTAGATCTCTGCTTCTGAACCGTGGTGAGGGCACTGATGTAAGAGATCTTGGTGGCAGTCTCCTAGTGAGCCAGGAGGGTGTGCAGACATCCTCTTGAGTTTGTTTAAGCATGTGGGATCATGGGATCTCTCATTCCTTGCCTGGCATGAGAGAGGAGTAAGATCCTGCATGTGCTGGCAGAGTAACAAGAATTGGGCCTTTCTTATTCCCTGGACTGGGGGTGAGAAGGTTCAAGAAACCTGTACAGGGTCTCCCATCCAAATACTAGCTGGGGCTGACACTGCTTTGCTTCTGAGCTCTAACACGATCAGACTAGCCTGGGCTCTTTCCGTCTAATGCAGACTGGGTTTCCCAACAGCCACAGTGTGAATAAAAACAAAAAGGTGCCTAGGCTAGAGATGCAGGGCTGTGGGGCTCCATCTGCAGCCCCAGGAGAGATTAGAGGCTCCTGCAGCTGCCTACCAGAGCTGGGCAGAGGTCTCCCCCCACATCTCTGCTGCAGCAGCTGGGCAGATGAGGGAACTCCAGTGGTCCCTTTCTTTCTCCTGGCCCCCTCTCTCTCAGATGACGGGCCACCCTCATCGCCCCCAGCCCCACCCTCACCTTAGCCTGGTAGCACGGAGTCCTCCAGCCCCACATGTGCACCCCCCATTCCCAATGGGAAAAAACCCCAGGCCCCTCTCAAGGCCCATACTCTCCCCTCTCCTACTGCTGCAGTTGCCTCTCCTCCAGCCTTCTCTAGTTGCTCCAGTGTCAGCTCAGTGGAATTGCTGCTACCCCCTGCCCCCTCCCCAAGCAGCAGCAGCACTAGGCCAGGCCTGGGAAGCAGCAGCAGCTTCTGTATGTGCAGCATATCTTGTCCTTCCCTAGCCCACAGAGCACATCAGCGGCTCTCCCCCAGCCAGCTAGCTGCCTGCCTGCCATGGTCCCATGCCCAAGGGCCTCCTCCTTCTCTCCGCCATTGGGTCTGGGAAGCAGCAGTCCTTCCCCAGCCTACAGCTACCTTGGCGGTTCTCCCCTGGCCAGCCACCTGCCTGCCATGCCCCCCCCCGCATAGGGGACTCCTCCTCCTCTCTGCTGCTGGGAACCAGCCACTGCCGTGCATGCTTCATCCCCCCCAGCTGCCAGCCACCTGCCCGCCATGCCCCTGTGGGTGAAGGCAAGGAGATGCCTGCAGGGGCTGCAAGGAAAGGGAAAGCAGTAGCGGGGAGTCCTCCAGGCAGCCAGAGAATCAGGGGGCCTGGGCTGCCTAGGAAGTCAGGGAGAATCAGCGGGAAGTTGGGAGGGCAGGCCCCAGGGTGGCCCACTGTAGCTATGGGCCTGAGCTACGCCTATCTAAATCCAGTGAAGTCAATGGAGTGTAACTCTATATAGGACTACACTGTAAAAGACCACATAAGAGTCTATTTAGCTTGATCACAGTAATTTATATATAACAAATACAGTTGTTTTCTTTTTTCCTCTCAGAGAAACCAACTATGTAAATTAAAGAGCAACAAATTGAATATGGGTCCAGTTGCCATTCTTATCAGGCAGAGTCAGCCATAACGCCAAACCACAATTATAAATATAATTTGTCTTATTTCTCAGAAATGGAGGCTGAGTTCAGACTGGCAGTTAGCCCTGCTATAGCCACGTTTTACAAGCATATTAAAGGGGGCATTCACACAGGCACATCTGCCTGGCGTTCCCCACCCATAGTCAACCCGTGCTGTTCCACTTTGCTCCCGTGTTTAAAAGATACTGGGTAAAAGTGGTAGCAAATCCCTGAGACCCCATTTATCCCACTTCATTCCGCTTCCAGGAAGTGTGAACACCAACCTTTAAATGTCGGGAGTTGCCCATAAGGCAGCAGCGATATGATTGGCTGTGCTCCACTCTACCACCCAATGCAGTGCTGGTGCAACAGGATTCCCCCCCAAATCGGCCAGATGTGCATGTGTGCATGAGTGCATATGCGCACATACGCACATAGCTGAATTACCAGGGAAATTTTGGGCCTAGTGGGCGAGCCGGCCCTGTAACCAGCAACTCAAAAGGTCAGAGGGCCATGACATTAGCTCACTGGCACCAGGTCATCATCAGTTCCTAATGGCATCCTCTGTCAACTCGCATCTGGATCGTCTGCACATGCCTTAGGTAAAGTTAAACCTAAACCACATCATGACTTTAGAAGGTACCAATGCTACCGTCCAAATCGGGTTAAAGTAGTTTTCCCCTCCATGATCTCTAATCAGTTTAAATCCTATTCTCATTCTGAGTAGAGCAAGGAATACAACTGCAGAATTTAGTTACTCCTGAATTCACAGGTATTGATAGCACCCAGCAACTGTCAGGTAGTCCTGCCATGATGGATGGAGGGGAGGGGAGGATGGCTATGGGCGCCATGGTGGCGTGACGGGCGGGAGGTTGGGATCGTAGGGGTGTTGATTTATGCCTGATGTGTGAGAATGGAATGTGGCTCTGGTAACCCCTATCTGGTAGACTGAACATTCTGACCTTGGAGAGTCAAGCTGCGAGCTTTCCTATCTCTTTCAAAGCTGCAGCTTTGCTGAGATTAATGGGGGCGGTGGGAACTTCATTAGCGTAGTAACTTTCGATTCCCATTCGCATATTATTCCCTGATTGGTAGAAGGGGGGGTCCCCATTCACCCCCTTCCCTGTATAACCACCTGCTTTGTGTAACCAAGTTATTCTGAACAATGTATCTGCTCCAGTAACCTTTCTATTGCAGCTTCCTAATAAACGCTATTCTTGTTTGAACCACAAGACCTGGTGTTTGGCTGACTAAGTTAGGGCTTCTGACAGTTTGTTCAGAATCATCATTGAATTTCGGGACTGGTCAGAAACCCGCGGCTCCAAACATGAGCAGCGGTGAAGAAGACACTCTCCCAATCGAAGAGGAAAAGAAAGAAGATAAGAAACCTCCTGGGAAGGATGTACCCAAAGAGACCCCTGACACGTATGTGCCGGGAAAATGGGGTCAGGAGTACGACTTCGGAGGGCCCTATGGGGATCCATATGGGGCCGCCTATGGGGGGGTGACCACCCGAGTCGGACGCAGACGAGACTGGGTAAAACCCCTGGCAGAGACCCACGAAACGTGGTTCGGAACCCCTCGGGCATCGGTGGGGGGAAGCCACCCCGAAAGATCGGTCCGCAGACTGATCACGGCTGGGGCCCTGGAAGACACCGGCCAAGACTCCGAGAGCCTGGAGGGTGCCGTGGTGAGGTGGAGGTGGAGTGGGGAACCGAGCCAAGACCGCCTGATGCACTTCCTAGATGAATGCCTCGCTCGCATCCCACAGATGATTGCTGAGGGCATCCGGGAGGAGCGAGAGCGACAAAGGTGAGAGGAACCACCAGACCAACCTCCCCAGGACCAACGTAAGGCGCCGGTTCCAGACCAGCAGAACGTGCCAGCCGGTCCTCCGGGGCAACCAGCGGGACCAGGGCCGCAGGGGCCACCGGGGCAGCCACCCCCTCGCCCATGGGGGTTCTTGCCACCGAAGCCTGCGGAACTCCTGGACGCAGACTTTGATGGAGATCCAGAAAAGTTCCCGTTCTTCCTCGTGAGGGCCGAACGATTTATCGAAACCTGGGGCCACTTATTCCAACGAGAAGATCGCATGGTCGATGTCATAGCAGCCCACCTGAAAGGAGCGGCCGCTGACTGGTATGTTGGACTTCATCAGGCCGATGGACGAGAACTGAGAGAAATCGACTCTTTCATGTGGGCCATGAAAGAGCAATTCGAGGATGTGAACTCCAACAAAGCGGCAAAGGCGACAATCCGGGCCCTCAAGCAAGGTACGAGATCGGTGAGGGATTACATGGCGGAGTTCCGTAGGTGTGCAGCCAAAATCCGAGGGGTGCAAGATGGGACTCTCATGGAGTACTACAAGTTGGGACTCAACGCGGAGATTCGTAGGGAAGTCACCAAGACCCAAGACCCAGACACACTCTCTGGTTGGATACAAGCCGCCATCACTATGGAGAATCGCTTGAAAACCATCAAATTGGATGATGCAGCAGCGATGGTTAACAGAGGCTCTACACCGACTGCACGGGGAAAACCCCCCACCCCGAATCCAAAACCGAAGGATGGCACGAGAGAGCTCCGGATGAAGCAAGGTTTGTGCCTCAAGTGCGGGGAAGGGGGCCACTTCGCCGCGAGCTGTCCAAGCTCCCCTGCATCAACTGGAGCGCCAAAGGGAATCAAGAAAAAGTTCGACACGTCCACACCAAAGCCGGTAGCAAAGCCAAGGGGGGCGAAAGCCCTGCAAGCCAAGCCGCTCAGCGAGGCATCGGACTCATCGGATGGCGAGACCGCGCCGCAGGGAAACGAGACGGACCTGCTGTGAACAGCGCTGAACAGCAGGTCCCAGACTCCCAGGCGCAAACCCCGGTGAGCAAAACCCCCTCTCTTTTCTTTCTCACGGTGACTTTAGTGGACCCGGGTCTATTGACCCATGTGAGAGTACGGGCTCTCATTGACTCTGGGTGTGGGAGAGACCTCATCAACCCCACACTAGTGACGGGACTAGGGGCAAAAGTTATTAAACTAAACGACCCCTTGATTTTTACGCAGATGGATGGCTCCACCATGAAAGAACCCTGTAAATACGAGACTGTACCCTTGAGGGTGGGGATTGGGCATCACTGGGAGGAGAGGCCCTTCATCGTTACCCCGTCTGCCCGCTTTCCACTGGTCCTCGGTAGCGCGTGGTTCTTCGATCATGATCCACACGTTTTATGGGCGGAGGGGAAAGTGAATTTCATCTCCGAGAAATGCAAGTCCCACCTGTGGAAGAAAGAGTGGGGACCCACGACGGGGGGGCAGGCCCTAGTGACGGTGGGGGTGGCAGAAGCGGAACTAGAGGGGATCCCTCCAGAGTATCGTGACTTGGCTTCTGTCTTTGGGGAGGAGGAAGCCGATGAATTGCCCCCCATAGAAACTCAGACTGTGCAATTGAGATTTTGCCTAACCAGAAATTACCCAAAGGGAAGTTGTATTCTATGAGCCCCTCGGAGAAGGTGGAGCTGAGGAAATTCATTGACAAAAACCTAAGCAGGGGGTTTATACGGCCGGCATCATCCCCGTTTGCAGCTCCCGTGCTTTTTCGGAAAAAGAAAGACGGGGGATTGAGGCTGTGCACCGACTATCGCGGCTTGAATGCAATCTCCAACACGAATGCTTACCCCATGCCCCTGATCAAAGACTTGTTGGCTGCGGTGGCTGGGGGCAAGGTTTTCTCGAAACTAGATCTCAGAGATGCCTACTTCAGGGTCCGAATACGGGAAGGGGATGAATTTAAAACGGCGTTCAACACCCCCCTGGGTCAATTTGAATACTTAGTCATGCCGTTTGGGCTTCAGGGGGTGCCGGGGGTCTTCATGAATTTGATTAATGAGGTACTCCATAAGTATTTATTCAAGGGGGTCCTTGTTTACCTTGATGACATACTTTTGTATTCCCCTGACCTGAAATCCCACGTGAAACTGGTGCGGGAAATTTTGCAAACGTTGCACAAGCACAAACTTTTTGCTAAGCTATCCAAATGTGAATTCCACAAGTCGGAGATCCCTTTCTTGGGCTACCGCATATCCCAAAAGGGAATTGAGATGGACCCTGACAAAATAAAAGATGTGGTAGGATGGGAGCCACCTAAAACCCGGAGGCAACTCCAAGGGTTCCTCGGATTCGCGAACTTTTATAGATCATTCCTATCGAACTTTGCTCAGGTGGCTCTCCCCTTAACTGACCTACTGAAAACGAAAGGGAAATCACCTGACTGCACCCGACCCGGGGCCAAACTGAATTGGTCTCCGGAGTGTCAACGGGCATTTGACAAATTGAAAGCCCTTTTTACGTCGGAGCCCGTGTTAGCTCACCCGAATGAACTTAAAAAATTCATTGTGCAAGTAGACGCCTCTGACGTTGCTATGGGAGGGGCGATTCTCCAAGAGGGGGAGGATGGTAAATTGCACCCCCTTGCCTATGTCTCTAAGAAATTTAACGATACAGAACGGAATTGGTCGGTGTGGGAAAAAGAAGCGGGATCGATCCGTTTAGCGTTGTCTACCTGGCGCCATTGGCTTGAGGGGGCGTGGGTCCCTTTCGAGGTATGGACTGATCACAAAAACCTCGAGCTTCTCCGCTCCCCCCGTTCCCTGAACGCCAAGCAGCTGCGTTGGGCCGATTTCTTCTCCAAGTTCAATTTTACACTGCACCACTTCCCTGGGACGTCTAACTCGCTTGCCGATGCATTGTCACGCCTCCCACAACACGACAGTAAAAGGGAGGAGATTCGTGACTCGGTTTTCACGCCTTCCCAGTTGGGAGGGGCAGTCACCACCCGAAAGCAAGCCAAACGTCCCCCTTCATCCCCAACCCCTCCCACCAATGACTGGATTACAAAATTCTCTACAGCTATGTCTGACGCTGATAGGGAGGAGGTGGGGGGGGAGGAAGGAGTCTCTCAAGATGCGCATGGCTGTTGGAAAAAGGATAATAGACTGTTTGTTCCCAGTTCCCTTAGGGGGAGGTGATGGGCTGGGCACACGGCTCGAAACTGGCTGGGCACACGGGGTTTGTAAAATCTCTCCAGCTCCTACAGAGACAATTTTGGTGGCCTGGGCTACAAAAAGACATTTCGTTATTCACGTCGGCTTGCCAAACGTGCTTGATGAGTAAGCCCAGACCCGGTAAACCCCCAGGAGCACTACAACCCCTTCCCACGCCAGCTCGCCCATGGGAAGTGATCTCTATGGACTTTATTACTGACTTACCCCCGAGCGGGGGGAATACTGTCATCTGGGTGATAGTGGATCTGTTCACTAAGCAGGCTCATTTCGTTCCATTTGCATCCATCCCCTCTGCCAAAAAACTAGCCTCAGCGTTCCTGCAACACGTTGTGAGACTCCACACTTTACCTGCTAAGGTGGTCTCAGACAGAGGGGTTCAATTTGTTTCGCATTTCTGGAGTGAATTAATGTCACTGCTTGGGGTGGAGAGGGGGGTCAGCAGTGCATACCACCCGGAAACAGATGGGCAGACTGAACGTGTGAACCAAACTCTTGAACAGTATTTACGGTGTTTTACAAATTTTCAGCAAGACAATTGGCACTCTCTGTTGCCTTTGGCTGAGTTCTGTTACAACAACACTCAGCACTCATCGACGGGGATGTCCCCATTCAAGGCGGTTCATGGATATGACGCCCCGCCTTTACCATTTTTGAGTTCTCCCGACCTCCCGGCGGGAGATGCTGGAGACTGGTGCAAACAATTGCAAACAGCATGGTCGTCGTTAGCTAAGACTCTAGAGGAGGCTAAAAACGCCTATAAAACCCAAGCAGACAAGAAACGCAGTCTGTCCTGGATTCCCAAGTGTGGGGAGTTTGCTTATTTGTCTACACAGAATTTACGTGGCATCCAACCGAATCGCAAGCTTGGTTGGAAATTTGTTGGACCTTTTGAGATTGTGAGAGTTATTAACAATGTGACTGTAGAACTTGCCTTGCCTAAGTCTCTAAAGTCTGTTCATCCTGTCTTTCATGTAAGGCTTCTACGCTGGGCGCCTGAGGAGAACAAATGGAGACCGAAGCAACCCGCCCCGCCTCCGCTGTTGGTGGGGGGGGAACCTCACTACGAAGTTTCGCAAATCTTGGACTCTAAGATCTCTCGCAATCGCTTGTTTTATCTCGTGGAATGGGTTGATTTTGGGCCTGAACAGAGGGAGTGGGTCAGGGCGGAAAATGTTCGGGGTCCCCGGATGATCCGGGCTTTTCACGAACTGTACCCCCACAAGCCAAAGGGGTAGATTTGTTTTCGAGAGGGCTGCATGTCAGGTAGTCCTGCCATGATGGATGGAGGGGAGGGGAGGATGGCTATGGGCGCCATGGTGGCGTGACGGGCGGGAGGTTGGGATCGTAGGGGTGTTGATTTATGCCTGATGTGTGAGAATGGAATGTGGCTCTGGTAACCCCTATCTGGTAGACTGAACATTCTGACCTTGGAGAGTCAAGCTGCGAGCTTTCCTATCTCTTTCAAAGCTACAGCTTTGCTGAGATTAATGGGGGCGGTGGGAACTTCATTAGCGTAGTAACTTTCGATTCCCATTCGCATATTATTCCCTGATTGGTAGAAGGGGGGGTCCCCATTCACCCCCTTCCCTGTATAACCGCCTGCTTTGTGTAACCAAGTTATTCTGAACAATGTATCTGCTCCAGTAACCTTTCTATTGCAGCTTCCTAATAAACGCTATTCTTGTTTGAACCACAAGACCTGGTGTTTGGCTGACTAAGTTAGGGCTTCTGACAGCAACAGCCAACTTTAACATGCAATACCATCTTGGAAGCTCCATGGCACTCAGCTAAGTCAAGCAGAAAAAGCCTGCAAAAATTATGACAGGGAAACTAGGAACATGTCAAGTCACTTTATGTGGCATGGATTTAGCAAATATAATGTGTTGCCCAGCTTTTTACTTATTACAGTTATGTAACTGCCACAATTATGGAATTAGGAGAAACTTCCTATTGGCAAAAGCACTTGGGCAATGGAACTAATTACTATGGAGAGGGGCCTTTCTCTCACTGAAGATCTTCAAGCAGTGGTTGTATGTCTGTCAGAGAAACACTAGCTTTGGATTGCTTGCGCTGAGGAAAATTACATCCATCCCTGGTGACTGTATGATAGGATTCCATTATTATTGAACAGTATCTGCTATTTCGAAGCAGGTCACTTACACTGATCAATAGTAATTCTTTACTGTGATTCACTGAACAGATTTAATTGCTGCCATTGTCATCATTCTGACAGCCCTTCTCACTTTCTCTTGCCTGTATCAAGTGCCAGAATCCTCTGATTTCTTATTGCAAAACGAGCATACAGTGTAAAAGAGACCAACTGCGCATTAGATAAAAATTCAGTACTCCACACCTGAAAGCTGTTTAAAATTGGAGAACTGGTGGGGAGAAGCTGTTTAGCCTGTGCCTGTTTTTATTTTGACCCTTTAGTGAGTCCCCCCACACACACACACAGGATTCCAGTCACATGTCGCCCATTGCTTGCTATTTCTCTGACCCCAGATGCCTCCTTCCAAAGCTATATTTTTTCAGTTATGAAAGGATTGTTGGGCTACTCTGGCATACATTTGCATGTCATATATAGTAAAGATTCAAGATGAGCCTAACAAGTCATTCATTTTTTTTCAAATGATTCACATGCATCCAGAGAAAATATTGCTGAGCCAGCCACATTGTAGTTTTCATTATAACCTTTTCAGTCACAGGGATGTTCCTTGATCTTTCTGCATCCTGTGAGAAGCAGGCCTGTCACCCCTCCTGAGACACAATGTGAATCCCACTAACTTTGCTATATTCAAGGAGCTCCAGGAAAATGTTGCTGCCCATTTTTTAAAATTCCTCTTTGTCCCAATGCAACCATTATGACACACAATTTCCAAGATGCCGATTTACAAAAAAGAGATTAAGCTACTTTCTGATGCATTAAAGGGAACATTAACCTGATGCACACTGTACTGTCTGAATATCCTTGCTCTCCCACCTGTTTCATCCAGGAATACTAAATTAGATATTCAGTTAATTAACTTGGATCTTTGTTCAACTTAGTTGTTTTGAGCAACAAGGATCATGCTAACCATCTGGCCCATTTTCCAGCCAGAGCTCTCTGTCCTCTATAACAATCCAAATACCATTCTTAGGCTGAAATCTATTAAATTTCTACTTATATAGCATCTGGTATGCCAATAATCCCATTAAACGAATGTTTTTACTCACATAATAAGGTACATGCATCATAAATCATGGATTATTTCAAAACTCTGCCATCCCAGTGAACTGCAAGTACTTTTAACTTACTTTATAATCAGTGGATGTTAGCTGTACATTTTCAATACAAGTCTCTGACACTGCTTAACCAATTTGCACTAATAAAGTGTTATTCAGAAGTCTGAAGGACATCTTGTGGACATCTAACGGGATGGAGCAGGTTGAGAAAGAAGTACCTTTCTCCCTTTCTCCCAATACAAGAACTCGGGGGCACTCAATGAAATTGCTGAGTAGTCGGGTTAGAACAAATAAAAAGAAGTACTTCTTCACCCAAAGAATGATTTAACACATGGAATTCACTGTCACAGGAGGTGGTGGCAGCTACAAGCATGGATAGCTTCAAGAGGGATATGATAAGCATATGGAGCAGAAGTCCATCAGTGGCTATTAGCCACAAGGTATAGATAGGAACTCTCAGTCTGGGGCAAGTGATGCACTGTATTCTTGGTGCTTGGGGGGGCAACAGTGGGAGGGCTTCTAGTGTCCTGGCCCCACTGCTGGACCTCCTGATGGCACCTGGTATTTTTTACCACTGTGTGACAGAGTGTTGGACTGGATGGGCCACTGACCTGATCCAACATTGGCTTCTCTTATGTTCTTATGTGTTTCTAGAAACATACTGGAAATACTTGTGTGGTGTGATTTAACAAGTTCTCATTGAGCTTCCAATATCTCTTGAAACATAACTATTTTAATGGACAATTTAAAAACTAATAAATCACCAGACCCGGATGGCATTCATCTGAGAGTTCTGAAAGAACTCAAATGTGAACTTGTGGATCTCCTGACAAAAATATGTAATCTTTCTTTAAAATCTGCCTCCATTCTTGAGGACTGGAAGGTAGCTAATGTCACTCCCATCTTTAAAAAGGGCTCCAGGGGAGATCCAGGAAATTACAGGCCAGTCAGTCTGACATCGATACCGGGTAAGTTGGTGGAAACTGTTATTAAGGAAAGAATTAGTAGGCACATTGATGAACAAAAACTATTGAGGCAGACTCAGCATGGGTTCGTAAGGGAAGATCTTGTCTCACTAACCTGTTAGTGTTTTTTGAGGGAGTGAACAAACATGTGGACAAGGGGGACCCAATAGATATTATTTACCTTGACTTCCAGAAACCTTTTGATACCGTTCCTCATCAAAGGCTCCTAAGTAAGCTCAATAGTCATGGGATAAAAGGACAAGTCCTCTTGTGGATCAAAAACTGACTTATAAATAGGAAACAGAGAGTGAGTATAAATGGGAAACTTTCTCAGTGGAGGGTGATAAGCAGTGGGGTACCACAGGGATCAGTACTCGGTCTGATGCTTTTTAACTTGTTTATTAACTATTTGGAATTGGGAGTAAGCAGTGAAGTGGCTAAATTTGCAGATGACATGAAGTTGTTCAGGGTGGTGAAAACCAGGGAGGATTGTGAGGCATTCCAAAGGGATCTGTTGAGGATGGGTGAGTGGGCGTCAACATGGCAAATGGGGTTCAATGTGGCCAAGTGCAAAGTGATGCACATTGGAGCCAAAAATCCTAAATATAAATACACGTTGATAGGGTCTGAACTGGCAGAGATGGACCAAGAGAGAGATCTTGGAGTCGTAGTATATAACTCAATGAAAATGTCTAGACAGTGTGTAGCTGCAATAAAGAAGGCCAACGCTATGCTGGGGATTATTAGGAAGGGAATTGAAAACAAATCAGCCAGTATCATCATGCCCCTGTATAAATCATTGGTGCGACCTCATTTGGAATACTGTGTACAGTTCTGGTCACCACATCTCAAAAAGGATATTATAGCATTGGAAAAAGTGCAGAGAAGGGCAACTAGAATGATAAAAGGGTGGGAACACCTTCCCTATGAAGAAAGGTTAAAACGCTTGGGGCTCTTTAGCTTGGAGAAACGACAGCTGAGGGGTGACATGATCGAGGTTTATAAGATTATGAATGGGATTGAGCAGGTTGAGAAAGAAGTACTTTTCTCCCTTTCTCACAGTACAAGAACTCATGGGCACTCCATGAAATTGCTGAGCAGTCGGGTTAGAACAGATAAAAGGAAATACTTCTTCACCCAAAGAATGATTAACATATGGAATTCACTGCCACAGGAGGTGTTGGCAGCTACAAGCATGGACAGTTTCAAGAGGGAATTAGATAAATATATGGAGCAGAAGTCCATCAGTGGCTATTAGCCACAGGGTATAGATGGGAACTCTCAGTCTGGGGCAGGTGATGCACTCTGTTCTTGGTGTTGGAGGGGGCAGCAGTGGGAGGGCTTCTAGTATCCTGGCCCCACTGCTGGACCTCCTGATGGCACTTGGTATATTTTGGCCGCTGTGTGACAGAGTGCTGGACTAGATGGGCCATTGGCCTGATTCAACATTGGCTTCTCTTGTGTTCTTTTGTTCAGGCTTCACAGATCCTTTGTGACATCACAGTAACTTGGTTTAGAACCACTGCAACATCAGAGCAAACCAGTTGATAGCATTAGAAGAAGGATGGAGGAAGACAAGACTGAAAAGGTTTTAGGAGAAAATGACAATGCAGTTAGAATGGAGTAGTGGCTAGTGTACTAGATTAGGAATAACCAAGTTTAGATCTCTCTTAGATCTTGTTGGATTAGTAGTCAGTCAGTCAGTCAGTCAGTCTCTCTCTCTCTATGTGTGTGTGTCAGCCTAACATACTTTGCAAGGTGGTTGTTATGAAGACAAAAGGGAGGGAAAAGTCCATGTACACCAACCAGAGCAGTTTAGAGGAAAGGGGAAAAGCCAATGAAACAAGTAAAGTGCTGACTGGCCCTTTGCTAGCAGGCCTTTCCCACTTAATTCTCCCCAAATGGGCTCTGGTCACACTGCAAAGGTAATTGTGCTTTGTTCCCACTTTGTTTAAATCGGGAACAACCAGCCCCTCTCTTACAGCACCCACTCACCTGCTGCTGCACCATCCCTCCAGGCGATCCTGCTGGCCACGGGGAGGCTCGGGCGGCTGCTGCTTCTGCTGACACTTTGGGGGGGGGGGTGCCACTGCCACCGCTGCTGCCATCATTGCCCCACGAAAACAGGCTCCACCATCTCCGCCATCTCCGCCATCCTCCTTGCTGGCCCCATCCAGGCTGCCAGAGCCCCTGCCTCTCGTTCCCACCTCCAGGGCTGTCTTTTGTGCGTATTTTTTTAAAAGCTTCCGGTTTGAGCGCTTGACTAAACATGCGCTTAATAAATCCATTATTAAATGTTAAATGGATTTATTAAGTGCATGTTTGCTCAAGCGCTCAAACCGGAGCGTTCAGATGGCCCTAATCGCAATCATTGCGAAAGATGGGCTGTCCAGATAGGCAAAATCATGCATTCAAAGCGGAAGTGCCAGGAAAACACTTGATATTCCATGGGTCAGGAAAACCCGGCATCATTGCGCGAGTGAGTCTGCTTCGGGGTGGGAGGCGGATTGGCGTGTGAACGTGAAACTGACATGTGCAAGGAAACAGCAGCGAATCCCAATCAAAACGGCAGTGTGACCGGACCCATGTTTTCAAAACTATTAAGACCCAGAATGATTAGACAATTCTTTTCAAGCAATTTGTCCCTGTTATATCTTTTAAATCCACAAAATTTGTTCATGCTGGCCTTGCTTTTATAATCAGGACCAACTCAAAGACATAGGTATACATGTGGAGATACACTTGAGGTACTATGTTCTGCCAATGCCGCAGGATACCAATACTAAGATTCAAACAGCAAAAATTCCAGGGTCTTGTTTCTAAAAAGCAAGGTGCTGAGACTCAAATCTACCTGGAAAACAACCCCACCATAGCTCCCTCATTAATCCAGTGGGACAGGCAATGATGATTTGGAAATGAAACACATGCTGACAGGGACTTCTGGTTTTGGTGGCTTGCTGGATGGGTGTGCTCTATCATGCTCCAATGTGAGCACCCCATAATCGTGGCAGACAGGAGGGGTCCCAGATGATCCTGGGTCCTCCCAGAGCCCTTGGAGGGGGCTCATAGCCTGGGGTGTGAGGAATGCTTCTTCCAAGGTGACAGCCAAGGAATTGAGGTTCCTCTTTGCCCTGATATGTCCCACTGCTGTGAGACCAGTATGGAGGTAGAGGCACATGCTGGACCAAGCAAGCAAGTGATCCAGCGCTTTGATGTCCTCCCTACCTTTTGAAGTAACCCCTGGAATGATCTGTGGGTGTGAACTTCCTTCTAACTAATCAAGCGTTCAAGCAGATAACCGCTCCAAAGCCCCAAACCAATGTGGAATAAGGGGGAAGAGTCAAACCCCCCCTGGAAAAAGCTATGATGTATGAGCAACTGCAAGGGGCAGAGTGACATTTTTGATTGGAAAAGCATTCATTAATCAAGTATTGTGCAGAATAGTAAAAAGCACATAGAATTAACAGACTTTCAAACAATGTTGCTGTGAGGAGATAAAATGGCGGTTAGGAAGAAACCTTCTCCAGGAACTGCCAGCTCAGAGACATCGACTCTTAGGCCAGAAGCAACCACTGACTTTCCTAACATGTTGGCTACAGCACTGCACCCTCTGCTGGATCAGATGACTAACCTCAACAGCAATTTTGATGCTCTCCAGAAGCAGCTGAAAGAAACTACTATAAAAACAGAGGAAACAGTTAAGGCACTTAAAAAAGTTGATGCTAAGGCAAATTTGATCAATCAGAGACTGGAGGTCATGGGAAAAGAGAGGATTTCTGACAAGAAGCAGTTGTTAGAGCTACAAATGGAAAAATCATTATGTATCCTGAGGCTTCAGGGTATCCCAGAGCAGAAAGGGGAGAATTTAAAAGAAATTACCAGTGGCAGATCTTAAAGCAGAATCTTTACAAAGCGACATGGATATGGACTATCGAACCTATCCAGACTTCATTAATAAAAATAAACTGCCCAGTGAAGTATTTGCTAAGTTCTCCAAGAGATCAACAAGAGACAAAATCTTTTTTTGTGTTCAATATAAGTTTCTTGGTTTTCCAAAAGAAAAAAGAATGAAAAAGAGAGCAGTACATTTTTAAAAGGTTTAGCCAGGTATCCCATTCATAACATCATATTTGCTTACATGTCACTTTTTTCATACTTAAATTATATCTAGCAACTAAAACCATATAATAACAACTCTGTTTTCCTATATCCTATCTACTATAATTCAATTTATCTATGTGACACTAGGGGGCGTGGCATCGACGCAGCTAATGGCGGACGCCTTCTGAGAGAGCTCCGACTCTCCCCGTACTCTTCTCCCATTCGCTTACCTTGCAACGAGACCGTTCGCCATGAGGAGTTATGCGAAAATCCGGAGGATCGAAAAAGAAAGCAAACGCAGTCGGAGTCCCAAGTTTAAAGGCTTACTTTGGAGCAGTTAAAGAAGGCAGCGCAGGTAGGAAACTGCAGGCCGATCCTAAAATGGCGGCGGAGGACAGGAATCACCACACAACCCAGACTCCTATTACTATGGACAGCCTCACTGAGCTTTTCACCTCTTTTAAAACAGAAATTCTAGCGAACATTAACTCAATAATGCAGCCCATGGCAGAACAAATGAGTTCTTTACAAGATTCTATTCAAAAAGTCTCTCAGTCTGCAGAAATGGCATTAGAGGCTTTGACAGCAAATCAGGAAGATATTAGGTTTCTTCAACAAAAAGAGACCTGGGCACGAGATAGGATTTTATTCTTGGAACACAAGGCAAGGGAATGTTTCCTTAAATTCAGGGGCATAACGGAGCACGCGGAAACAAATACAGATCTGTCTGCCTTCCTATCAGGCTGGCTAGCCACAGCACTTCAATTGGAAGACGGGGTGGCCCCCATGATTGTCAGAGCATACAGGCTCGGTTCTCTTGCCTCTGAATGCAAGGGACTGAGGGATATTATAGCAGAATTTTTAGACTTCTGTACCAAAAACCATATTCTCAAAGAAGCTAAAGTGAAAGGCAAATTTAAATACAAGGGCGAGGATGTTGCTATCTTTCCAGATGTTCTGCCTGAAGCTTTACAAATACGTAGAGATCTTAAACCTATTACACAATGTTTGAATGAAGCTGGTATGCGCTATAGGTGGCTTCAAACAGTTCATCTTCAAATTAAGCACAAAGGTTCTACCTTCCAGGCAGATGACATAGAAAGTGGTTGGGATCTCTTACAAGCGGTAGGTCTTGAACGTATGCAAACCTCTCATACTCCTCAAAGGAATAAATGCAAAAGAGGCTCCCCTGGAACTCCTCATCGCTGGAGTAAAATTCCTGTGAGATTCAATCAGTCGCCTTGAATGCTACTGTATTATCTTAATCTGCATTGTACTATTATGTTAGTTAGTCTGTAAGTGACTTTATGTCTTCTATACTTGGTTCTCACTTATTAACGTTATTTTTGCATGTTCGGGAGAAGAGAAGGAGGGAGGAGGCTCCTTCAGGATGCCTGACTACAGAGGGTGGTTAACACTCTTTTTTCCCCCTATGTTTTTTGCTTCTTCTATGGTCCAGGGGATGAGGCCAGGAAGGCCTTGTGTGGTTGTGAACCGCACTTTTAGGGACCTTTTCTTTGGGCATTCATGGGGGGGACGGGATGGGTTACTATTTCCTATCTGGTGTTTTTTTTCTGGTGTTCTCCTTCTGTTGGCTTGTGGACACTCTGGGGGAGGGGTTAGGAGGGGGGGAGGAGGGATTTGAATCAGCTACAATTTTTCATAGTGAGCAGGATATCAATCATAAAGATTTTAATGCTTAAACTTTTCAAAGTTTTTGTTATTCGACAATGTTCAACTGTTCAAGCAATTTTACTGATGATAAAAGGCAATCTTGTTGTGTTTTTTCTCTCTCATTTCATTGGTTATAGGCTTTTTAGCCTTCTTTTTAATGTTAAACTTTTTCTCCAAGAGCTAATATCTCATAAGATACTGCAATCCTATTATGGAAATCTATAATGGCGTCTGACCCAGTGAAAATACTCACTTTAAACTGTAGAGGCCTTAACAACAGAATCAAGGCCAAACGGATTGTGCCTGATCTTAAAAAACAACGAACTGACATAGCTTTCTTACAGGAAACTCACCTTAAACACTGTACTTCAGTGCTGCCAACCAATTGGTTTACTACTCAGTTTCATGCATGCGGCTCTTCCCATTCGTGTGGGGTTGCCATTTTATTGTCCCGTTCCACCAATTTTACTCTTGAAGCCAAAATGCAAGATTCAGCTGGAAGGTTTATTTTCTTAAGAGGTAAACTTAACGATCTGGACATTACCCTAGCCAATGTCTATGCTCCTAACTATGGTCAGATGGATTTTATGAAGTCAATTCTACACAAACTTTCTTGCCCTGTGGAAGGGAACTCAAAAGGCATTTAAATGCTCTCTGAGCTGTCTTTTTCTGGATCCCATGATGCCCCTCCCAAACGCCACAGTGGGAGGGAGAGGGAAACCTGAGGGCAAGCCACAGCACTGTCACCCTGGCCACTGCCAATAGTTTTTTTTCTCACCATAGAGAACAATGGAGGGAATAGGGGCAACCTGTTTGGGGGCCCATAGAATTGGACCCCCTGATCCAATGTTCTTGAAACTTGGTGGGTATCTTGGGGAGAGGCTCCATTAGCTACCCTGTGAGTTTGGAGCCTCTTCCTCAAATTCCCTCCCCTCCAGCCCCCAGAATATACCCTATGTTTTCACCATTGACTTCAATGGCCCATAGGATATAATGGAGCTGAAACTGACATTCAGCTGTCTGAAAGACTCTCCGGGATGCCGGCTGGGGGCAGGGCTTGGCTCCTGAGCTCCCGGAGCTGTGCTCCGGTGCGCTCCCCCCAAAAAAGACCCCTGAGACCAGGAAAGGTCCCAGCTGGCACCATGATGTCCATGGATGCCATGTTGGGAACACCTGGGCTGGACTCTCCTTTCTGTGTTGCACCAAAATAAAACAATCTTTCCCTCTGTTTTCCTTAATTTATCTTCCTCTTTTCCACCTTTCTCATTCATTTTTCTCTCTCTACACCTATTTTTTCCACTACCACCACCACCACCCCATTTATTTTCAAGTCTTGGTCTCAACTCCTCATCCATATCCTGCTTGGCAACAGAATGTACTTAAGAGTAGTATAATAGCAAACCTTTGATACTATTATGAACATAAGATGGTGGAGGCACTATTTCCCCAGGATCTAACAAAACAGTAAGAGGATGCTTCCCGTGTCCTCTACCCTTTATATGCATGCTAGTAGAACATTCATCTGTTTTAGTGGTTAGACACATGGAGCGTAAGTTAGAACTTCCAGTTCAGGCACTGGGTTGTTATTATTATTTTGTTGGTGGAAGATGCAATAGCTCTTTGTAAAGGCTACTTTGCTATATGACAAATGTCATAATCTTTTAATGTCATTAAAAATTAGATTTATAACAAATGTTATACTCAGTCTTTCTCCTCAAGGGAGACCGAAAGCTGCATTTGTTCTTCTGTCCTCCATTTTATCATCACAACAACCCAATCAAATAGATCTGGTACCATTCTATGCTAGATTGAGGATCCAATATTATAGGCACATGATAGGTTGCTTAAAAGCTCCAAAGTTGCCTGTCATGAAGATAACCTGGTTCAGGATTGTTATGTAATGGGACTAATCCAGGAGTGTGCTACCAGAGACGGGCTGAGCTTAGAGCCTTAGAACAATAGCCCAACAGGACTCTAGAAGTAACCAATCAAGAAGTAATGTTATTTAAATAGCCTATCGTTGGGAGTGGGGAGTGTTTGGGTGTGACAATTGCATGCTATTTAAAGAAGGCTGCAGCCCTGGAGTTCTGTCTTGTTCTTGCTGAAATCACTAATAAAGCAGAGCTGATCACTAGACGTGGGGTCTGCTCATCCATGGAACCCACTATTTAACAGTGGCGATGAGGATGGGACCCTGTTGAGCCAGCCCAGAGCCCATCTACACTGCACTGTGCATCAGCTCCAGTGCCACGCACATTGCATCACAACCAGGTCCATGGCTGCCACTCCAGCACATCTGCCGGAATTTGACCCCCTCATCCAGAGTTTTGAGAAACCTGGGTGGAGCAGCTGAAGTACTTAGTACTGTTCTAGGACATCGAGGGCAAGGAGAAGAAGGCTCTCCTGCTCAATTCCTGAGGGATTGCAACCCTGAGGCTAGTCCAGGGCCTCATTGCGGCCACCATGCTTGAGGCAGCCACTTATGACGCCCTCATAGCAGTGTTCATCGGCCATTTCGCACCTCAGCCCATGAAAATGGCTTGTTGTGTAGACTTCTACATGTGCCAGCAAAAGTCCAAGATGGCTGCTGACTTCATGGCAGATTTTGGCTGACTGGCCTGCACATGCGAATTCCCAAATCTCAATGATGTCCTCCTTGACTGGTTCATGATGGGTATCATGAAAGACTGTAAGCCAGGAGAACAGGTGTTATCTCCTGTTAAGTTCATTAAATGAGAAATATGACACTTTAATCACCTCCCTGGAAGGTTTACCTGTTGACCAGTTAAATCTGCAAATGATTGTTGGCCATGCGTTGGAGTATGAGGCTAAACTCAATGCCAAGCACTCTTCTGTTTCCTGGCAGCATGCCCAGCTTGTGGAATTCCAAGGGGCCAGCTGAAGACGGAGAGAGGAGCTCAGCGTGAAATGTGAGCCAGCAAGAGCTCTGCACGTAAAAAAATGCTTCCTGTGTGGGTCTGTGTCCCACTTAAGAAAAACCTGTCCCTTGCAACAGAAGAAGAAACCTGTCAGTAGACAGCAGGACGTGGTGGCAAAACGTCCTAATGCCTCACTTGTGTTGACAGGTACTGATTTAACACATGACTGGGTGGTAGATAGTGGAGCCAGTCAAATTTTCTGTAAGGCTCCAGATATGCTCCAGAATCAATGAAAAGCACAACTACAACATGTGACTCTGGCTGATGGTCACGTGGCTCCTGTAACATGCTGTGGGGAGTTAACTATCTCCTGTCTAAACCATACTTTTCAGAATGTCCTCTGTGTACCCTCCTTTGAGAACAATTTGCTCAGTGTCCTGGCGTTGGACAGAGCTCAGTTTGAAATAGTGTTTGCAAATGAGTCTTGCAGCATTAATAAAGGAGGGAAGGTGAGGGCTACTGCTCATTTGAAAAATGGTGTTTATGTATTAGATTACCCTGAAATGGCAGCCGCAGCATGCGTGCCTGGGAACAAAAATCCACACCATGAGTGTTTACACCTTCTACATCATCGTTTAGGTCACACCTCATTCCATGCCATAAATCAAACTCTATCTCTAACAGGCAGGGAAGGAGTGAATGATTGTAAAACTTTCCCTGACTGTCAAGTATGCAAACAGGTTAAGTCGCAGGCATTTCCTGTAGCTTGTAAAAGTGACAGGGTGTCTACGCATACTTTGCAATTAGTGCATGTGAATCTCATGGGGCCGTTTCCACCTAGTTTGTATCATAATCATTATGCATTGGTGATAACGGATGATTTTTCTCATTATTCATGGGTATATATTTTAAAGAGTAAGGCTGATTCTTGTCAAACCTTAAAATACTAGCACAAGAAAGTAAGAAACCAATTGGGTGAGTTAAAGGCCATGCAAACTGATATGGGGGGAGAATTTATGTCAAATGCAATGCAGCAATGGTTTCAGAAAATAGGGGTTAAACACAAGGTTGCTAACCCAGTGGCACCATCCGAGAATGGGGTTGCAGAACGAAAAAACTCCACCCTACAGACCATTATGTATGCAATGTTGGCTGATGCCCAGTTACCAAAGTCATTTTGGGCTGAAGGTTTGAAATGTGCAGTATATGTATCAAATAGGACTTGGTCAAGGGTCTTGAACAACATCCCTTTTTTTCTGCTTCATGGAAAAATGCCAAAGTTGAATTATCTGCGTGTGTTTGGGTCTAAGGCATGGGTTAACATACCTGTAGATCAGCGCAGGAAGGGTGATCCCAGATCAAAGCAGTTGCTCTTTTTGGGATATCAATCAGGTATGAAAACCTACAGATTCTCTAATAACCACCATCAGATCACTTTCAGCAGATCTGCCAATTTTTTTGAGGGCAAGAATTGGCACAATATTCATGCAAACTCTCTACCTGAGCAAGCAGTGTTACCTGTTGCTGGTGAAACAGATACTAATGTATGTTCTGAGGTTCCAAAGGCAAGTTCTTCTCAGCCCAGTGTGACAAGTGGTGTTAAAACAGAAAGCAGCACACCTAGGAGGTCTGAGAGAAGTACAAAAGGTATTCTGCCACAAAGATGGATTTGAAACACAAGTAGCAAATTTTGTGTGTGCAAAGGAACCTACATGTTACAATGATGTAACTATGATGCAAGAAACCGAAAAGCAGGTTTGGTTAAAAGCAATGCAAGTGGAGTATGATTCTCTATGTACAAACGAAGTGTTTGAACTTTCTGAATTGCCTGAGGGAAAAAAAGTTATAGGGTGCAGATGGTTGTACAAACTGAAACCTGTGCAAGGTGAAATGCCTCAGAGGAAGGCTAGATTAATAGCCCAGGGGTATAGTAAAGAGTTAGGGGTGGACTATGATGAAACGTTTGCTCCTACAGTAAAAAGGAACACCTTAAATGTGGCATTGTCAAAGGCAGGTGCAGAAGGGTTAAAGGTTCAGCATTTTGACTTCACAACTGCATATCTGAATGCAGCTCTGGATGAGCAGCTATACATGAAACAAATACCTGGCTTCGAGAGTACAAATCCCAACCTGGTGTTAAGGTTGAAAAAAGGATTATACGGTTTAAAACAGAGTGGGCATTTATGGAATGTATGTCTCACTGCTACTTTGACCAACATGGGGTTTAAACAAAGTGTTGCTGACCCATGCATGTTCCACAAGACAATCAATGGAGATAAGTGCTATCTAATGGTGTTTGTCGATGATATCTGTTTTATGTACAAACTCAATGTACATTATGTACAAACACAATGTACAAACACAATGTACAATGTACATTGAGGAAACTACAAAACAGCACTTTAAAATGAAGAATCTGGGTGAAATCAAGTACTATTTGGGTATGGAGATTGCCAGAAATGAAAAGGGCTACTTTACCATTAGCCAGGAAAACAAAATTGAGACCTTGTTAGAAAAGTACAAGATGGCTAATGCAAATCCTGTTTCAATGCCTATGTCCACTGGCTATGTTAGGGAGTCAGATGATAAGCAGTTTGAACAAAAACAATTATACCAATCGCTTGTTGGTTCATTGACCTATCTTGCCACATGGTCTCGCCCTGATATTAGCAATGCAGTCCATTTACTGTGCCAAAAGAGTTCAAAGCCCTACGTAAGAGATTGGAATGCTGCCAAAAGAGTCTTGAAATACCTAAGAGGCACATCCAAATACAAGTTGGTACTGGAAGCGAACCATTCTCAACAGGTTCTGGCTTACAGTGACTCCAACTGGGGTACAAACAATGATGCCAAGTCTACTACTGGCTATGTAATATTTGTAAATGGATCCTTGCTTATGTGGAAATCAATGAAACAATATTTTGTTTCCACCAGTACGTGTGAGTCCGAATTTGCGGCCATTAATGAATGTATTATTCAATTGGAGAGGCTAAAACAATTATTGGATGACTTTGATGTGAAATGTAATATGCCAATGACTGTAATGTGTGATAATTCGGCTGCAACACAAATAGCTGATTCCCAGGGGATTAAGCCTAGGTCCAGGCATATAAACATCAGGTATCAAAATGTTAGAGATACTGTACAGAGGGAACTTGTTATTCTGCAACAGTGTTCATCAAAGGAAAACATTGCTGATATGTTTACGAAGAGTGTAGATGAAACCAAATTCCTGACCCTTAGGAAGCAATTGCATCTGATCTAACTTTGCTGTCTATTAAGGGGAAGTGTTGGTTGTTAATATCCAGCAGCTAGATCAGCATGATCTAAGTGACAGCTGGCAAGCTGCTAGGAACAAGTCCTGACCTGTTCAGACCGGCCCAGGTATGAGGTCAGTGTGCAATGACTCAGCATGATGCTGATTGGTTGTCATATGTATAAATGTAAATGTCTTGTACTGTACAGTTCTTCATCTCTCAGCGTATGTGTCTGGCAGAGCAGTTTGTTGGTGTATCTTGTGAATAAACACTGTATATAGTTTTCCACAGTACTGACTCTGTGTGGTGCTATATATCAGTTACTCTGCTGAAGTGCTGGAGTTACTGCACAATCCTGGTGGCTGAAGGTGGCTGCACGTTGCTTATGCAGTCTGCGTGTCAACCTGCAGGGCCTGTGGCAAGACAGGCCATATCGCCCATGCCTGCCACTCCAAGGGAGCCCAGAGACACATCACCATACACCAGGAATCAGTGGATCTACACACCACCGCTGTCCACCAGCATCAGGTACTGAATTTGCCCTGGGACACCCCAATAAAATTAAAGTGACTGTGCTTATAGAGGGGGTACCTTGCATATGGAATTGGACATGGGGTCCTCCATCTCCATCATCTTGGAAGAGTCTCCAGAGGCTCTGTCCACAGAGGGGTCCCCGCCTTCAACTTGCTGGTTTCACTCATTGGGACTTTCAAAAGAACGAGGTGGCCATTAAGGGGTGGGGCAAATTCCACGTGAAATACAGACAGATTGAGGGAATTTGGGACTTGTTGATGGTTGAAGGACAGCTCACCAGCTTGCATGGACTGTCTTGGTTTGCGCTTATTGGGCATCGTAAGACAGAGACAGGACTTGAACCCAGGTCTCCTATCCCACTTCACACGAGCTCCCTAAAGGCAATAGAAAGAGGTCAGGGCAAAATGCATCAATGGTTCTCCTTTTCCAATTCATCCTCACAACAACTTTGTGAGGTAAACAGAGAGAGAGACAGACAGACAGACAGACTGTGATTATGAGTGAGTGTGTGACTGGTCCAACGTCATCTAGTAAGGGTCCCCAGTAGGGCTGCCAAATCATCCCTGGCCGCTGGCAAGGGGGGGTGTTAAGGGGCAGGGTTGCCAAATCCAGGTTGGGAAACTCCTGAAGATTCATGGGTGGAGCCTAGGGAGGGCAGGGACCTCAGTGGGGTACAATGCCACAGAGTCTGCCCTCCAAAGCATCACTTTTCTCCAGGGGAACTGATCTCTGCAATTTGGACAGGAGCTGTAATTCCAGTGGATCCCCAGGGCCCACCTGGAGGCTGGCATCCCTGATCCCCAGCAGGTCTGAAGGAAAATGTCCTGTCCCTTTAACAGAGGCCTAATGTGTAGGAATGCACAGAGGAAGCTTTTCATGGCATCGAGCAAAATTGCATCCCCTAATTTTTTTAAAAATCATTTCCTTCACTTCTATCCCACCACATGGGGCCCAAAGTGGCTTACAGCATTCTCCCCTTTGCCATTTCAACCTCACAACAACTCTTGTGAGAAAGATTCACTTGGGAGTATGTGAGTGGCCCAAGGTTACTCTGCAAACTTCCATGGCAGAGTGGGGATTCGAACCTTGGGGTTCAGAGTAACAGGGGTACACCACATGCAGCCTCAGACTTCAGTAATGTGTGTGATGAGTTCCCTGCAGTCAGCCAATACACAGGGGCCCCTGTATTGCTCCAACTCAACCCTGTGTGGATCCTGGCAAGGGTGCGGTCCATCCGCCTCAAGGCCCAGAGAGTCCTGTTCGTGCTCAAGCCCAAAATTGAGGTGGAGCTGGACTGCTTGGTGGTGCAAGGAGTTTTAGAGCCGGTTCCCTATGCCACCTGGGAGACCCCCATCATAACCCCAATTAAGCCAAATGGGGACAACCACATCTGCATGGACTACAAATGTACAATCAACAAGGTGCTGAGGGACCACGCTTACCCAGTGCCTGTGGTCAGCCATGTCTTAGTGACATTGGCAGGTGCCAAGGTTTTTGGTAAATTGGACTTGGCCCAAGCATACCAGCAACTCTTGGTGGACAAGCCAACAGCCGAGGCACAGACCATCATCACACATGGGGGTGCTTTCAGAGTCAAGCAGTTGCAGTTTGAGGTGAGCGTGGCCCTGGGGATCTTCCTGAACTTGATAGACTCTCTTTTGAAAGGCATCCCTGGGGTCCAACCATTATTCGATGATATATTGGTCACTGCCCCCACAGAAGAGGACTTCACCACCCACCTACGTACCATGCTGCAGCAATTCAGCCAGGCTGAAAGTGAAGTGAGAGAAATGCCTCCTGGGGGTCCCCCATGTTGAGTTCCTGGGGTTCTCTGTGGATAGCATCTATCCAGCCCCTGACAAGGTTTGAACCATCATGAACACACCCTGTCCCACTTCCAAAAAGCTGCACTCATGGAGCCATTCCACCACCTGCTCAACAAGAAGGCCCTGTGGGTGTGGGGCCAGTGGCAGGTCTGTGCTTTCTGGGCCATAAAGGAGCTACTCATCTTGAATGATGTCCTCGCCCGCTTTGATGAGATGCTGCCTGTCATCTTGGTGTGTCATGCTTCTCCCTACTGCATCCTGAGCCATTGGCTGCTGGATGGGAGAGAGGTGCCAATGGCCTACTACTCAAAGACCCTGTCATCAGTCAAGCAGAACTACTCCCAGATCGACATAGAGGCCCTTGCAATTGTGTACGGCCACCCCTTCAACATCACAACTGACCACAAGCCCCTGCTCAGTCTCCTCACCTCCAACTGCCAGATGCCACAGATGCTATCACCCAGGATTCTGTGCTGGTCCATATTCCTGGGAGGGTACCAATACGTTCTGTAATACTGGTCAGGAAAGTCTATGGGATATGCGGACACTCTTAGCGACCTCCTGCTCAGCTCTGTCAACCCGGCCCCAGCCCCTGTGCACCAAATCCTGATGATGGAGGACCTGCCAGACTTCCCTCTGCATGTCATGGACATCTCCTGCCACACCGCTAGGGACCACATCCTCTCCCGCATCTTGGACTGGATGGGGAGGGGATGGTCCACCTGTTGGATGGACCAAGAATTCACAATGTTTTCATTCCACAGGGACGAGCTTTCAGCTCACAAGGGTAGCCAGGTAGTGATTCCCCCACTGTTGCATAAACGGGTTTTGGTAGTCCTGCATGAGACCCACCCGGGAATCGTGAGTATGAAAGTGCTGGCCATGAGCTATGTGTGGTGGCCAAGAATGGACAGCAAAATTGAAGCCTGGGCACAGTGTTGCCAGGCCTGCCAGGAAATGCATTCCGAACCTCCAAGGGCTCCCATTCACTAGTGGGAATCTACACACACACCATGAGCACGGGTACATTTGGACTTTGTCAGCCAGTTCCAGGGGTAGCTGTTCTTCTTCCTAGTGGACTCCTACACCAAATTGCTGGAGAGTGTGCCAGTCACACCTACCTCATCCCATGCAGCCATCCGGGCCCTGAGACAGATTTTTAGCACCCATGGCCTACCAGACACGGTTGTGACCGATAATGGCACTGCCTTCACCTCAGGAGAGTTCCAGGAGTTCTTGGACCAGAACCTTATGAGGCACATGTGGTCCACTCCTTTCCACCCTGGCTACCAATGGACAAGCTGAGAGGATGTTGCGGACTACCAAGGATGTGCTAAAGTGGCTCACCCACGGGAACTGGGTCCGCCGGCTTGCTGTTTTCTTTTTCAGTCATCGAGAGACCCCAAGTGTGTCCACCAGCCGCAGCCCCATGGAACTCTTAATCGGCTGCCACCTCATGATGCAGCTGGACTGTCCGCACCCAGAATGAGCCCCTGAATTGTGCCAAGCTCCAGGGAGCCAGGAGGCCCCCCACGGGTTCTCTCTGGATGACCCTGTCTTCATGCGGAACTATTCCAGTGGCCCTGTGTGGATCCTGGCAAGAGTTACCTGAGTCACCAGACTCCTACTGTATGAGGTATTGACAGATGGGGTTAGCTTCTATGAAGGCACATAGACCAGCTGTGCTGCTGCCTGCTGCCCAAGGAGCCTGAATTGTCCTCCACTGAGGAGGAGGATTGTGTCCTGGAACCATCACTGCCACTGTTGCTGACCGAGAGTGATCCCCACAACAGTGTGCAGCCGGATTGCCAGGAAGAGGAAAGCCTGGCACAGGCCACTATGGACCTTCCAGACTCTGCTCCTGCCTTGCAGGACTCCAGAGCGGTCCCTGCCTCACCAAGCCTGGCTCTGGTGTCATCTCCATCCCCACAGGAGCCCCAGCGTTCTCAGAGGGAATGACACAAGCCAGTGTACCTTGAAGACTATGTCTGCTAAGGTGCTTTGGAACTTAGGGGGGCAGGGTGTTATGTATTGGGACTGAAACAAACCAGAAGTGTGCTACCAGAGATGGGCTGAGCTTGGAGCCTTAGAACAATAGCCCACCAGGACTCTGGAAGTAACCAGTCAAGAAGTAATGCTGTGTAACTGGTCTATCATTGGGAGTGGGGTGTGTTTTGGATGTGGCAATTGCATGCTATTTAAACAGGGCTGCAGCCCTGGAGCTCTGTCTTGTTCTTGCTGAAATCAGTAATAAAGTAGAGCTGACTTGGGGTCTGCTTATCCATGGAACCCACTATTTAACAAGGATGTCCTAATTCCTTTCGTTTTTGGCACTGCAACGTCCATCATCATTCTGGGGTTGGTGATCAGTTCTCAAACATGTAGCATTATTTTCTGATGAGTTATGCTGGACACAAACAGAAAAAGAACAAGATAAAGAAGATTGTTAAGTAATGGGTTCAAGAAGCTATAGTGATTCCAGAATAGCTGTTTATTCAGGAACATAACAATAACAACACACATGGCGAGCTGCAACTATATACAGAAACCCCAGCCCAAAACACACCCACAAAATACAAGCAGGCCAATAGGAACATAGTTGCTTGGAGCCTTCATTTGGATGGCCTCATTATAAATCTAATTTCCTCTTCTTCTCTAGGCTATTTTTAGGCTGTGCACCTCCAAGC
This sequence comes from Gekko gecko, assembly GCA_029375565.1. Classification (NCBI taxonomy): domain Eukaryota; kingdom Metazoa; phylum Chordata; class Lepidosauria; order Squamata; family Gekkonidae; genus Gekko; species Gekko gecko. The sequence continues at coordinate 229,376,064 of JAPDNY010000001.1, read as the reverse complement.
CCCAAGTAAGTGAGTTCCTTCATGAGTCTGCCAGTGTCACACAATGGTTTTTAGTAGAAAGGACTACAAGAAGTAGGAGTTTTTAATATATATATTTAATATATACATTGAAGTAAAAGCCTTAGAAAGGTAAGAGAGGGGGTGGTCAACACACAACCTTGGAAGGGAAAGGCTTTATATAACTATGGCCTACTTACTACAGCTAAGGCAATTTGGACTGAGATGAGAGAAAGAACTGGTGAAAAAGCAGCAATAATAGGAAATGGTTATAGATCTCCTGGGCAGGATTAGAAGGAAGAACAGGAAATACTTATGTATTTAAAGAAGAGTTATAAAAGCTCTGGACACTGATCACTGCAATTTCAATTATGCTGACATTTACTGAGATAAAATAAACCACATTTCTGAGTGTACACAGGGCACTTATCACATGAAGTTTCCTGTCAAGCCAACCACATAAACTGCTTTAAAATACTCTTGGCTCTTGGATACTATACCATAATTGTAACACTGTGAATGCCATGGATGAATGGGCAGACAAGTAGAGAGATCACAGCACATCTTGAAGACAGCACTATCACCCTGTGCAGTGGCATGGAACAAGAATCAGCAACACTTGAGTAATTGAGTTCAGTGCATTTGAAATAGCAAAACTGTGGAAGCAAAAGAAAATACCAATGAGGAGAACCTTTTTAGATAAGAACAAAGTTTGAGTCCAGGGTACACAGTATCTGAAAAAGTGTGCATGCACACAAAAGCTTAAACCCAGAATAAAACTTTGTTAGTCATAAAGGTGCCACTGTACTCAGACTTTGTTCTGCTGCTTCAGACCAACATGGCTACCCACCTGAATCTTAGATAAGATTAGAGATTTCTATATACATATAAAAGTTTCAGCCCTTCAAAAAGATGAAGATGGGGTTAAGGTTGACTCGATATGGAAAGATGTCTTCCACCATATGGAAGAAATAATGTGAAAAGTTTATTTTATTCATTTATGTTTTGTGTGTTTCATTGGAAACTAAATAAATAATTTGATCTAATATATTCATTTGTATTTTTCCTGACTCACTGTGAATGTAAGATATTTTAAATGAAAATTTAAAAATGACATTCAGGGGTTTCTGGGACAATGTAAGATATTTTACATGAAATAAAAAATGAGATGCAATGGTTTCTGGGACAAGCTTGTTACTTTGCCCCACAACACTTACCAGCTTCAAAAATTGTCTTGCTGGATCAGATCAAAAAGTCCACACAGTCTGATATTGTATCCACAAGAGATGCCTCTGGGAAGCTCACAACTGAGATGGGATGGTCATAGCCATTCTCCTCACTTGCCCTCTTGCATCAGCTTGCTGGAGTATATTGCTTCTGCATATGGAAATTCCTTGTTGCTATCATAGCTGGTAGCCATTCAATCTGTGTAATTCTTTTTAAAGCTATCTAAACCAGTGATTTACAGTACACTGGTCTGTTGAAAATCAGAGGTTTGTGTGGATATATTTCAAACAGGGATCATTGTGGCTTGGCTTCTTTCCTCAAATCACATGTGCATCTTCTATGAATCAAAAACTGATTTCCTCATCCCTATATTTCAGGTGGACCCCCCCCCATACATTGAATTTTGGTCTGATTAAAATGTTTAAGGGGAAAAGGTTGAAAAAAAACCTTATCTAGTGTAAGGAAGCATAATTTCTAGTGCAATCTTAAACAGTTACACCTTGTCAATGGGTTTAGAAGGGGATTACTCTCTTTAGGATTGCACTGTTCATGGCTGTCACCAGGACCAATTAATCAACACTATGCAGACTGCAAAGAGGAAGAATGGTTTCCCCTAACATTGATATGGCAGAGAAGATTATGCATCTGCTCAAAATACAGTAAGTACATTTTCATAGAAGGTCTAGTACATCAGAGCAAACTGCACAAGGATTTAAATAGGCACTTCATTATCTTTCTGTAATCCTTACAACAACCCTGTGATTATACCATGGATGGAGGACTGGTGCTAAGAGGTGATTACTTAAAATCATAAAATAAATTTTGAGCCAGCAACCTTGCTGCTCATAGCAGATATTTTTAGCCACTCTGCTATACCATGTCTATGCAGGTGTGTGTGTATGTTAAATTACATCAAGTCACTTCTGGCTTATATGACCCTATGAATTAACATTCTCCAGAATGTCCTGTTGTTAACAGCTTTGCTCAAGTCCTACAAACTGAGGGCTGTGACTTCCTTGATTCAGCCAATCCATCTCATGCTGGGTCTTCCTCTTTTCCTGCTGCCTTCAGTTTTTCCTACCATGATTGTCTTTTCCAGAGACTCTTGTCTTCCCATAATATGACTAAAGTGCGATAGCCTCAGTTTAGTCCTTTTAGCTTTTAGGAAGAGTTCAGGCTTGATTTGATCTAGAACCCACTTATATGTCTTTTTGGTGGTCTTCTCCAACACCACATTTCAAATGAATCAACTTTTTTCCTGTCAGCTTTCTTCATTGTCCAACTTTCACAGCCATACAGAGTAATGGGGAATATTATGGCTTCAATTAACTTAATCTTAATCAACGGTAACACATTGCTACACTTAAGAATCTTTTTTTCTTTTCTAGCTCCTTTATGGCTGCCCTTACTATTTTCAGTTTCCTTCTATGAGAGTAGCTTTCTTAAAACTCCAAAAGGGAATGGTCATGCAATTGCACAAAAGGTTATGCAATATCACTCCAACCAACCAATTTGCAGCAACATTCTATGGTTCCACTTGCAACATTATAGTTGGTTGAAAACTAGAGTTGGTTTAATGTGCCTATTCCCCCCTCCAAAAAAAAAAAAAAATGCACACAAGGGTAACTTTGCATGGTACCATTGCACAGTAATGGAAAACTTACTTAGCAAGCAGAAAGTTCCAGATTCAGTCCTATTGGACTAAGGGAGCAGGGCTGGGAAAGATTACTGCTTGGACCTTGGAGAAATGGTGCTAGCTAGTGTAAACATGACTGAACTCAGGATTGGTATATGACTCAATCTGCCTCTGGAATTTACAGGATCTTAATAAGCCATTACCCTTCTGTGAATGTAGATCTAGAAATCCACTGTTTAAAAATGGTTAGGGGATGCTGGCCAAATTTAAAAGAATGCAAATCCCCATAGCACTGCCCAGTCATCGAAGGTCAACTTTGGACTTCCTGCTCCATTCTGCTCTACCTTGTTAGTTAGGCAGGTAGTTACAGGGAAAGCACATTTGTATTCCCCACAGTGATTCATCTGCATGGAATCGTGATGTTTTGGGCACCAGTTTAAAGCATGTTATTGAGTCCATTGATTGCTGTTATTTTTGCTGTGATGGGAATTTGTAGTAGTGTTGAGTTATGCTTTGGGTATCTTGTTTTTGTTTTTTTTAATGTTAAATATTTAGTGCTGCTAGTATGATGTTTTTTAACAATTTTGTTGACAATTTCATTGTTGCTATTTATCACGCATATATGCGTTTGTACTCTTTTGTAAAACTGTAAGCTGACTTGAGTGCCAAATTTGGTAGAGTATATTAGATATTAATATTTCTAACAAATGAATGAATTAAAACCTGTTCATGTTGATAGCTAGATAGGCCTTTGTGTTGTTTGGGAAATGACTTTGGGCAAATTATTTTGATCCACATACAGGTTCTCCCCCTTCTGGTTCACTGTCAACAAGGAACTACAGGAGGGATGCTGAAGGGAAGAAGAATCTTGAGACTCATTTGTGTTCCGGTAAATCATGAATCTGCATTACATCTGAACTGAACACACAAGAACACATGCAACTCCCGGACTTCCGCCCGGATTGGCAAGCTGACGGCAGCCTTTCTCCCCTCTCCTGGGGGAAAGGTCTACAGACCAGCAGGTAGAGAGGGGGGGTGATTGTACGTCCTCCCCCAGGGTTCAGTATGAGCCCTGAGTCAGAGGGCGCTGAGGTTCACCCCCCAGCTTCTAGCCGGGGGGTGGGGGTGTCCTTTTGCCCCGACAGTCTCCCTGCTGTGTTCCAGTAATGGCCGAGGCTTTGCGTACCGGGAACCAAGCGGATGGTGGTTAAGACATAATCAAGTGACTGGCTGAATTGGCTTTTTGGCTGAAGAAGTGTGAGTACAACTTTAACGAAGCATCAGAGAGAAAAATATACCCTCTCAAGCACGGGTGGGGGAGACAATTGTAGACCCCCCATGGAGAAGTAGATAAAGAAAATTAACATCGGAGAAATGGAAAATGAAGGGACTGTGATGGAGGAGTACTGAGAGTCATGAATTGAGCAACACACAAGCAAATATTTGGGACTTTAAAAATAGCAACTGAAAATGGCGTATCTGGTTAGCTAGAAATGGCTAGAAAGATTTAGAATCTCCTTTAAAGACTGTTAATATCATAGTGAGAGACTGAGCTGGAATGCAGTTCTCCCCTTCTCTCCCAGAAAAGAAGCGGGGGAAAGGGAATTCCCTCCCCACATATAACAATTAATAATTTAAAATAGGGAAGGGGAGAGAAGAGGGAGCATAAAAAAAGAAAAAAAGAAAAAACTTACACTAGTTTGGAGTGTTTTTTGAGTGACGGCTGGAAACAAGGCAGAGCTCATTCTTCGGCAGGCAAAAGTGGGGGAGTTTCCTCCTCTAGAAAGATTGACTGTGCAAATATCTGAAGGTGATCTTTTGGGACTTTGAGAACCCTCTTTCTTCTTGGAGAAACTTTGAATATCTTGTAAGCGGTGATTGGGAAAGATGGAAGATTGGGGGAGGAGGGAAGCCCCCCTTCACCTTAAAGAAGAAAAGGAAAAGAAAACGAAAAGAGTGCAATTCGGAATGAGCTGGAAATAAGGCTGATTAATTTAGAGAACTTTTAGAGGCGGTGTAAAGACCCGATGGATTTATGGGTCCTTGGTGGCTTGATGATAAGGAGAGGAGGAACAGACTGTGGATTTTGGAGTGCTTCCTTTGATATCTTTCTTGGAAATGGTGTCTGTGTGTCGCACCTTAAAATTAAAATGAAACTGAATCTCTGAAAGTTTGAATGAGGCAGCAAAGTAGCTCTGTCTTCCCCGATAAGCGGGGAGGGGAATTCTCCTCCTGAAAAATACTATATATTTTGATGGGGGGCAAAGCTAACAGAAGGTTGGGTGAAAGGGGGATATGTTTTAATAAATAATGGATTTTGAGTTAAAGAAGATTAAGGAAGATTCTATAGTGAGGTACCCTTTTTAGAGATGAGATGGCTGGCTAAGGGGGTATGATGGGAAAAGTCAAGGGAAAGGGTTTTTACAGAAATTGATAATGAATGGTTAAATTAGGTTTCGGTTTCCGGCGTTGCAAATGGCGGCCACCTTTCGGGAAGCTCCCGGAGGTGGTTAGCCCACACGCAGTTTGGGGGGGTCTTTGCAGGTTTGCAAGACCCTAGTGAGCCTTAGGCAAAGGCTCCAAACCGGGGGCGCTTGGGGAGTAGCCTCTTTGCCGGCAGTCAGCCGGGAAATTGAGGCTTTCTCCCCGCCCCAATCGGCCCCGCTGTGGTGTGCCCGTAATGGGACTTAGCAACGCCACTGATTTCCAACAGGAGTGAGGAACAGCGATGAATTAAAGCAAAAAGAAGAAACGGCAGGAACCGTGAGTTGGAGGTCTGAATCTGAAGCGAAACCCGAGCCCTTCCCCCGTAAGCGGATAAGCGGCTGGGAGGAGGGGGAATCCCCCCCCCACTGAGAAGCGGGACTTATAAAAGAAAAGCTAAGGGGGACGAAAGGGAAGAAGGGTTGGTGAAATTACCTTTGGGGTGCCATTGAAGCGAATGAGTTAGCGGGACTCCTGAGCGACGCGTCACGAACTTTTATAAAGTAAACAAATACAAGAAATGTCTGCCATGAAGAAGGTTCCTTTGAAAACGGAGAAGAAGGGAGGCGGGACTTCCGGTCTGGGTAATCCCCCTCCAGAGCCGACTGTCAGTCAACAGACAAGCGAGCTACTGCACCCTCTGCTGGTCCAAATACAGAAAATCAGAGAAACCTTAACTAATATGGAAGGTGTTCTCAACAGTCAACAGAGGCAACTAACAGAGACGTCAAAGAAGATGGAGGAGATCGCACAGAAATGTTTGGTCTCGTCGGAAGACATCGGAAAAGTGAAGAAAAGGGTCAACAAGTTAGAAAAGCATCAGGATGTGCAAGAAAAAAGAATTTTGATGTTGCAAATGGAAAAATCGAATCTGACTCTTCGATTTCAGGGCATTAAAGAAGAAGAGAAGGAAGATCTCAGATCTATACTTGCGAATGCCTTGGCACCCGTAACTGGCAGAGATCAGCGTGAGTTAAAAGAAGAAATGGATAAGGTCTATAGGCCCTACTCCACATTTACAAAAAAAAAATAATCTGCCAGCAGAAGTGGTTGTCAAGTTTGTCAAGCAGAGTACCAGAGATCAAATCTTGCGTGCAGTTGCAGCGGTGCCCTTGAAAATTGGGGAGCAGACCATCAGAATATTGAAAGATGTGCCTTATGAAATCCGGATGAAAAGGAAAGCTTATAAAGGATTGACCACTTTTCTACAAAGAAGACAGGTCATATACAGATGGACCTATCCTGAAGGCCTTTTGTTCAAGTACAAGGATAAAAGAGAGAAGATTGACTCCATCTTCAAGGCGCAGGAATTTCTGAAGAGACACGCCAGTCCAGAGGAAGAGGCAGCACTCGCAACGTGGACAGATTTGAGTAGTGAGGATGACAGCGGCCCAGAGGAGGGAGGTGCCGGAGCGGGAGAAGTGAAAACCAAAGGTGGCCCATCCTATAACTTGAGGGATACCAAAGGAAGACAACCTAAGAAATAACTGTTCGGGAAGCGTCAAAAAGGAGATGACTAATAATTAACCCCAAAGGACATTACTAACCTCATTAACAGAGTTATTTTGAATTTTTGTTAGATGAAAAGAAGACTCTCAAATCACGGAGATTGCCAAAAACTGTATCTATATTGATTTAAACTAACCTTTATTAACAGAATACTCACTCCGCTCTTTTCTTTATCCCTCTATATACCCTACCTTTTTCTACTTATAAAAAGAATAAATTCCTCTCCTTTTTAGGAGGGTTTTGATAAAAAAAAATGAATGGTTAAATTAATTTTAGAAAGTTTTTATTAATTTAGGTTAATTCCATAAAAGGAAGAGGGAAAAGGGGTGTTCCAGTTCGTCTACCTTCTTGTCTTGTTTTTTTTTTCTTCTCCCTTTTAATGAGAGGATAAATGGAGAGGTTTCTTTCTTTGAAGAGAATCATGTTTAAGCCTGACCCGGATGTTTCTTTTTTCTTTTAACAGCTAGGGGGGCAGAAAGTAATAAGCGGAATTTATTGTAATGAGATGATGAGATTGTCTGATTGTACAAAAGATATGTTAGCATGTTGCAAAGTATACTCCAAACAGTCTGTAGAAGCTTAGAGCTTCACAAGCGATGTACTCAAATGTCACCTTCGAGGTTAACAACTGAAAATATCTATCTGTCAATGCCATATTTGTAAGCACTATCTAAAATCACCACGTTTGGAATTCTCTTTTCTATCTCCCTCTCCTTATAGTTTGTTTTGTTAGTACCCCTCCCTTTTTTTGTAGTTTAGAAAATGCAATAAAAAACCCCTTCAGGGGGATTTAAAAAAAACAACAAACACATGCAATTTATACTGAATCAGATCATTGGTCCGTCAAGGCCAGTATTGTCTACTCAGATTTGCAATGGCTCTCCAGGATCTTAAGCAGAGGTCTGATCCTTTTTAACTGGCAATGCCAATAATTGAACCAGGGACCTTGTTCATGCCAAGGAGATGCTCTCTACCATTGAGCTGTGGCCCCTCTGCTAGCTACAGCACCTCCCCAGAGCTGTTACCTAGTTTTCTATGCATAGTAGAATGTTTCAGCATCTCTGCATAATTGTTGGGGAAAGTAGACTTGCTAATGGATTGAAGCAAGCTCACAAGTAAAGAGATGGTATCACTAAAGACAGATGGTATCACTAGTTTGGCTTTAAATGCTTTTTGACACAGATGTTACCCAAATCAGGTTGAAGATTATAAAACTGACTTTTAAACTATCAAACAAATTTTTTTTAAAAAGGCATGAAGCATATGCTCATCCCAGTGGTAAGCAGATTTTGTGAATTAGGTTTTGCAGACATTTTTTAATTTTTAAAAAAATCTATGCAGATGACAGTGGGACAAAAATACACTTGTGCATATAAATGATGTCTCCACCATCTATCTTGTATATTCTTCAAGGAGCTCAAGGTGACATGAATGGTTCTCTTCCTTCCTTTCATCCGCAAAACAGTCCTGTGAGGCAATTTAGACTAAGAGTCTGTAATCTTCATGGTAGATTGGGAAGTTGAACCTGGATCACCCAGATGACCTCCAATGAGGTGCTCATGGATGCCATGTGAAACCAACCTGTTTCCTGGTGCCCACATGTCTCTTATTCAAAGAAAAGAGCCAGTCTAGGCTTTATTCCATCTCATAGATATAGAAGTACTTCAGAAAAACCCAGGATGCATCAGCTTTGGGTCTCCAGGGAACACTCATTTAGAAATAGCTGTTTTCATCATAGGACAGGTCTGAGGGCTTTTGGGACCCTAGGTTGGCTGGCCTTGGTGTGCCCCACCAATGACTCAAGCATGCACCCTCATGGGCTGGGCCCCCACCTTGGGGCTGCCCACTTTTGGTGCCCCTGGTGACATAATAACTTCTGGCACTCAAGGCTGTTAACTAGAGCTGACTAGAGGGTAGGCCATCCCTGCCCCAATCATGCAGGTTTCCAGGCCAAGCATTCTTTTAGCGTTTGTATATATACTGTGGTGTTGTCCTTAGTATTATATGTGAACATGAAAAGGACTTCACACCATTAGCAAACCTAGGATTTGACTTTTTACATGAATCTGCATCCTCCCCCATCCCACTACAGACTATGACTTCAAATACATTAAAAGCTCCTCCAAATGCTTTGAATTCCTATTACAACCACCAGATTGCTGAGTTTTCATTTTTTTAAAAAGAACATTTTCTTAGCAATTTCATAGTGCTTATGCAAGTTCCTCTTATGAATGCTAGACCCCTTCATCTTTTAACTTTTCCCAAAACATTTTTATAACAAAAGATAGATAATAGATATCAGCATCATAAAGTCTAGGTACACTGTAAACTGTGGTCCAAAGTGCATTTCCTTACTGATGTATGAAAAACTGTCTGTCATGGAGCAGATATATGGTATTTTCTGGAGTAGAAAGCAATGAGACGATGATATAGCCAAGTTGGCCAAATCTTTGGACATTTAAATCCAGGGATTGGAGCGGTAAATGTGCAAGATGGATCTTTCTATAAACCTGAAAAGGGCCCAGGGTTGCAGAAAAATGTGCATTTTTTTAAGTACATTGGGGCAGTTTTAAATGTCCAAAAGTGATAAAAGGAATGCCTGTAGCTTTAAGCAATGGAGCCCCTCAGTGGTTGTTGCTAGGCAACCAAAATATTCCAGGCTAGGTTTATGTGAGTAAAAAGGTAGGGGGAGGGGGAGAGACCTTTCTAGGCCTATTTTGACCTTTGAGGGAAAACTCATTGGGTCAGGCTTGGCTATAGTTCCCAGCTCCATCTCAGAAATTCCTGAAGATTTCGTAGTGGAGTCTGAGAAGGTCAAGGTTTGGGGAGGGGAGAGGCCTCAGCCAGATATTATGCTGTACAGTCCACCCTCCAAAGCAGCCATTTTTTCTCCAGTGGGATAGATCTATGCCATCTGGAGTTCAGTTGTAATTCTGGGAGATCTCCAGGTCCTACCTGGAGGTTGGGAACCTAGACCTGGCAGCAACCTCTGGATGACTTGATACTACCTGACTTGCATGACTCAACTAGGTTTGGCTGCTTGCTATTGTTCAACAGCAGCCACCATATGAAAGCCAGTGTGGTATAGCATTTAGAGCTTCAGAATAGGGTCTGAGAGACCCAGGTTCAGATCTTCATCTTGCTGTGAAAGCTCCCTGGGTGATTTTGGACCAGTCACATGCTTTCAACCTAACCTACCTCACAGGGTTGTTGCTCTGGATCAAAGTGGGTCGGTGCTGCTGTTATTGTTAGATCTGACAGCAGCGTTGACACGGTCAATTATTGTCGGTTGCCCCGCCATGGGTTAATTGTATGTGTGTGCAGGAATGTGCTTTGCCTTGCAGCTGTAATGTCTCCACAGCCTCCCTTATTTTCCCCTTGCCTTGACTGCTCAGTCTGTTAGGTGCAAAGCACCCCAATCTCCTGCATGCCTCCGAACCGTTAGATGCCTGAGCCAAGGGCGTAGACTTTGCAATTTCCCAGGGGGGGCTGGGGCTGGGCCAGAGGCATTGCTAAGTCATTAAAAGAACTGGGACCCAGTGTCATCATAGGGAGGAGCCAGTGACACCACAGGCCATTATCTATGGAGGTGGAACTATGTGGCATTTAGGGAGGGGCTCCCCAGAAAATTAGGGTGGCCTGGGAACCCCTGGGAACCCCCATAGCAATGCCCCTGGGTTGGGCTAACCCCAGGAACAGGTGCCTTCTTAGCACACTGCTTAGAAACTCCACCTTAAAATGCAGCACAGATTCTATTGCTAGGGACTGTTTTTCCACTCTGGGAACTGTCATTACAGTCCTAGAATAGCCTATCTGGACCCAAAAACCTTATTGGAAAAACCATTCTGCATTTTCTTTGCAACTTTTTTTGGGCTGCAGTGTATTTCAGCAGAGCCCATGCAAGTCAACTGGCATTCCTGGCTCCCATTACCTCCAATGGGCCTTCAAGCCTCTCCCATTATTTCCAATGGGCAATCCTGTCATTCCTTTTAGTACATGCAGTTGGTTGCCCCTTTGAAACTACCACAGCATTTTAAGTAACAGCAAAACGAAGAGCATGAACATAGAGTGCACATCCCTTACCAATGCTCTCTCTAGGCTGCACACAGACCAAAAGGAAATTTTAAAAGGCCTCTGATCTGCATGCCCCCCATCTTGTTCATGCAGGTGGGCTTACAATTTAAAAATGAAACGGAGATTGAAAGAAAAGCAGCCCACCCCCACTACCATGAAAAAAAACAACTGTTCTCAATCAAGGCTATATAGACCTAAGTAAAATACACCCCTCCCCTGCTCCACCTGGCTGTTGTGCATCCTACATGAAGCAGGGTGATTCAGCAGATGCAAGCCAATGTCAGTGGTCTGCATCCACCATACAGAAGAACCAGAGCTTCCAGTTTCAGCACTGGAGCTGGGGGTGCCAGCCTCCAGGTGGGACCTGGGGACCCCCTGGAATTACAGTTCATTTTCAGACTACAAAAATTAGTTTCCCTGAAGAAAATGGATGTTCTGGAGGGTGGACTCTATGGCATTGTACCCCATTGAGGTCCCAGTCCTCCCCAGGCTCCATCCCCAAATCTCCAGGAGTTACCCAATCTGTATTGGGCCACCCCTCACCCGCCATCCCCCAGAGGTGGACAGGGAGAACCTGGCAACCCTAACTAGGGATGTTTTAACAAGGGATGGAGGGAGGCGAGAGGTGGAAAGAAAGCAAATAGATGGGAAGAGAGGAAGGAAGGAAGGAAAGAAGGGGGAGGGAGGGGAGAAATGAAAAGAAAGAAAATAGAAATCCCTCTCCATAATTTATCCAGGAGTTCAGGGGAGAGTTGGTCTTGAATGTATGCATTTAAACTCTTCGAGGTTTCACCTGCCCTCCCCCCTCTCCCTTCATGGGCTGTGTGTGCGATTTCAGTGATTGTAAACTGCTGATTCCTGGCTTTCCTAATATCCTCTCTCTGTCAAGGGAAGGGGTGGAGCTCAACAAAGAACTCAGTAGAGTCTCCTCTTGGAGGAAATAAAAGGCTCTGGTGGCACAAGGCCGCAGGAAAGGTGCCCGGGCACCCAGCTGCCCAGAGATCCTCCATGGATGCTGGCCTCCCCCCCTCCTGACCTCCCTGCGTGGCTCTGCAAGGCAAGCCTTGTGTGTGTGGGGAAACAGAAGAACAAGTGCACAGGGCGCCCAGCCGTCCCAAGGCTGGCAATCCTCCATGGATGCTGGCCTCCCCCCAACCTCCTCACATGGTTCTCTGCAAGGCAAACCTTGCAAGGAGTGGGAAAACAACAGCAGCAGCACGAGGCTGCAGGAAAGGTGCCCAAGAGTCCAGCCGCCCCAAGGCAGGCAAACCTCCATGGATGCTGGCCTCCCCCCCCACTTCCCCCACCTCCTGACCTCCTGCAAGCCTTGCAGGGAGAGAGGGGAAAAAAGGGTGCAGGGTGCCCAGCCTCCCCGAGGCCAGCAATCCTCCAAGGATACCAGCCTCTCCCCCCAACCTCCTCGCATGGCTCTCTGCAAGGCAAGCCTTGCAGGGAGCAGGAAAACAAGAGCAGCGGCACAAGGCCACAGGAAAGGTGCTTGGGCACCCAGCCACCCCGAGGCTGGCCTCAGCCAGCCAGCCTGGGCACTCTCTGCCTAGTGCCCACCACCCCACCCCTGAAAACATCACCCCCTCGCTGGAGCCCCAGGACAGCTTCTTACCTTTCTGCGCGGGAAAGCTGAAAGCACTGAAAACATGTGCAGCCCCCAGCTCCACCAGGCCCAACTGAGGGTTTCTAGGAGTTGGGGCTTAGCTTTCAGGAAGCAAGCCCTGAGTTTCCTGCCATCCCACCTGAAGTCTCAGAAAGCGGAGGGGAAAAACCCCTCCGCTTTCAAAATGGGTTGGGGGTGGCGTGGGGTGGTAGTGGCAAGGCTTGTGAGCCTGGTTGCCCGGGGGGGCTCAGTCACCCCTGGAAAATTTCGGAGGTAGCCTCAGCCCTCAAGCCCCCTGAAGTTGACACCTATGGATGCCTCCCCGCCATTTTTCCAGCTTACCTATTGGTTCCCAAGAGGGGCATGTATGAATCCCCTATAATTGTAATAGCCATTTTGTAACTTTCATTCCTGACACTAACATTATAGACTGTTTCACTTGCCTCTGATCAAAATAAAGCTTTACCTGTTTAAGGACCTGCTGTTGAACTGAGTTATTGGAGTGCCTGACAATTATGATCTTTTGACCCACTGCCTCGCTGAGATAGGAGTTTGGGGGGTCTGCCTTACAATGGTTTTCCTCATTTCTCTGAGATCAAGGACAGAGGGTGGCACTTGGTGAGAGAGTATCCCTGCAATACCCACGTGAATGTGGAGTGCCGCAGGGAGCGATTCTCTCACCAATGTTATTCAACATATATTTGTGTGCCCTTACCCAGCTGGTCTGGAGGTTTGGGCTGGGATGTCATCAGCTCTATCTGTTGATGGATGGCTGCCCAGATTCCACCCCAGAAAATCTGGCCAAGGCTCTGGAGGCCATGGCTGGATGGTTACAGCAGAGCCAGTTGAAACTGAATCTAACTAAGACAGAGGTCCTGTACCTAAGTGGGGGGGGGGTAGTGGGGTAGGGAACCAGGCTGCCCACCTTGGATGGCATGCCACTTGTGCCAGCCCAAAAGGTGAGGAGCCTGGGGGTGGTCACGGAGGCCTCATTCACTATGGAGGCCCAGATCACCACAGTTGCTAGGTCAGCCTTTTACCATGTTCAACAGATTGGGCAGCTGGCCCCTTACCTCTCCCCCCCAGATTTGGCTACAGTGACCCATGCAATGGTCATTTCCATGCTTGATTACTGTAACGCGCTTTATGCAGGCTTGCCCTTGAGGTAGATTGTAAACTCCAGCTGGTGCAAAATGCTGCAGCATGCCTGCTATCTGCGTTGCCTGTGTGAGCACACATTCAGCTAATGCTCCGCCAATTGCACTGGCTACCAATTAATTACCGGATCCACTTCAAGGTATAGGTATTAACCTTTAAAGCCTTGTGTGGCCTGGGACCCACATACCTAAGGGATTGCCTCTCCCTATATGTGCCTCAGAGAGCCTTGTGCTCCACTGATCAAGACCTGGTGGTTGTCCTCAGCCTGAGAGATGTCCATTTAGCCTCAGCCAGGGCCAGGGCCTTTTCTGCCCTGGCCTGGTGGAACATGCTCCTATGTGAGATCAGGGCCCTGTGGGATCTGTTATCATTCCACAGGGCCTGCAAAACAGAACTGTTCCTCCAGGCCTTTGGGTGAGATAATGGGCATCCAGGAAAATGTTGAAAATACCATCTTATGCAGCACGGACTATACAGCCTTGGATTTCAGCAACACCAATATTGGGGACTGTACAAACTGATGTATATTGTTTTAATGCTGTTTTAATGGTTTTAATTAATTACTATTTTGTTGTAATGCCGTAAGGCTGAAGTGTGGATTGTGATCTGCTTTGAGCCTGTTTGTGGGGAGGGTGAAATATAAATGTGAAAAATAAATTAGATAAATAAAAAGGAGGAGAGCAGAATAAATTGCTTTGGTCTTCACTAGGTTTGCCAACTCCCAATTGGGAAATTCCTGGCAATTCAGACAGGAGCCTGGGGAAGGGCAGGGTTTAGAGAGGGGAGGAAACTCAGTGGGGTGTAATTCCATAGAGTGCATCCCCTAAAGCAGCCATTTTCTACAGGGGAACTGACCTCTGAGATCAGTGAGATCTGGAGAACAGTTATAATGCCAGGGAATCCCAAGGCCCCACCTGGAGGTTAAATATACAATATATGCAAATAATATTTAATAAATATTGTGTGTAATGGATTAAATAAATATAATCATATTATAGGTATTTACATTCATATATAGACAATCAATAGTAACGAAGTTACAAAGATCATAAGAGAAACAATCCAAATATTCCCTTACCTAAATAGCTAGTTTCTGTGCAACATAATCCAAAAGTAGTATTTTATCTCAGAGCTTGCTGCTGTAGAAGAAATGATTCAACTGTCCCACCACTGTAGGACAAATAATCCTCACTGCCAGACAAGTCATCCAACAACTTCCCGATTGACAAGCCCATGGGAGAAGTGACTATGTTTGGCTAAGAGAATGGAGACTGGTTCCAATGAATGATGTATACAATATATCGAGTGATTCTTGAGAAAGAAGGCTGGAAACGGCTTGTCAATCAGGATGTTCCTAGAGAATTGAGGGAGTGGAGCTTGAGGAGTGTGAGGTTTGAGGAGGGGAGGGATCTCAGAAGGGCACAGTGCCATAGATTCCACCCTCCAAAATGGCCATTTCCTCCAGCAGAACTGAACCATCCTTTTTGTTGTTGCCCACCTGGAGGCTGGGAACCCTAGTTCCCACTGTGGAAAAAGGTGAGGTATAAATGAAGTAAATAAATAACAAAGATAGCCAAAGATGGGAGGCTGATAAAGATAGGTTTATGAATGGCTGAGAAGGAGAGAATGAGGCAGAGAAAAGGGAGAGGATATGGGGGTTGTCAGGGGCAGAGAAAGAGGAAATCATATGGGGAAGGAGATACAGAGGAAAGTGAGATGCCTCACCCAGTTGCCAGCACCACACTATACTGGGCCACAGTTTTCCTAGGCAGAGGCTGCTGGGAGGGGGGAGAATTAAAGCTTAAGACAGAGGGGCAGATAAAGTTAGGTGGGCTGTTGGGTGGGAAGGAGATAAGGTTGTGTTATGTACTGAGTCTAAGCCTTTCCTCCAGCTGTACCTAGAATGGGCTGAGCTTGCTTCTCTAGAACAATAGCTCACCTGGATCTAAACTATAGATAAGCAATGTAATGTAAATAGCCCATCACTAGGAGTGTGTGTGTGTTGGGTGTGGTGTTTTGCATACTTATAAGCTGGGCTCCAGCCCTTCTAGCTTCATCTAGTAATTTGCTGAAATCACAGAATAAACGTGAACTGATCACTGCAATGTGTCTAGAACCCAGTATTTTAGGTTGCCAACTCCAGTTTAGGAAATTCCTAGAGACTTGAGGGATTGGAGACTGAGGAGTGTGGGGTTTGAGGAGGGGAGGTGTTGTGTCCGCTGACCACTTCAGGCCGTCAGCGAAGGAGCCTGAGCTTGAGTCCCGGAGAATAATGGGACTGGGGCTCCGAGCTCCTGCTTTGGGGAACCAATGGGAACGGCGGCGGGAATTCAAACCCGCCAATGGCACCAGGGGCATTCCCCTTAGCATGTATATAGTTGGCCACCTGGCCAGGTATTTTTTGTCTTGTGTTGTATAATAGTGAACCATACTGATCACTACATCATTGTCCGTGGTTTCATTATGCGTCTAACCCATTATACAACAGAAGGGACCTCAGAGCTGCTCCAGACTACAGATGCAGTTCCTGCCCGAGTTGCCCCCCGGGGCCTGTCCACCTCTTCTCAGCAGGCATCCCTGGAGCTGTTCAATGACAACTCACAGGATACATGGGAGCCATGGGCATCCACCAGCAGCCAGGTGGGCAGTGCCCGAGTCACATCCCGGGGCCCATCCACCTCTTCTCAGCAGGCGTCCCTGGAGCTGTTCATGATAACTCACAGGATACCCAGGAGCCACAGGCATCCACCAGCAGCCAGGCGGGCAGTGCCCGAGTCACCTCCTGGGGCCCGTCCATTGCCTCTCAGCAGGCATCCCTGGAGCTGTTCCACAACAACTCACAGGATACAGGGGAGCCACGGGCATCCACCAGCAGCCAGGCGGACAATGCCTGGGTCACCCCCCAGGGCCTGTCCACCTCTTCTCAGCAGGTGTCCCTGGAGCTGCCCCATGACAACTCACAGGATACCCAGGAGACACAGGCATCCACTAGCAGCCAGGCGGGCAGTGCCCGAGTCGCCTCCCAGGGCCTGTCCAACACCTCTCAGCAGGCGTCCCTGGAGCTGTTCCATGATGACTCACAGGATACAGGGGAGACACAGGCATCCACCAGCAGCCAGGCGGGAAGTGCCCGAGTCGCCTCCCGGGGCCCATCCACCTCCTCTCAGCAGGCATCCCTGGTGTTGTTCCACGATGACTGACAGGATATCCAGGGGCCACTACCAACAGCTAGTCAGGTAGGTGGGACAGGAGCAGGTCACAGGTACTGGGGCATTGGATGCCAGCATCCCAGGACAATGGAAGGACACACAGCAGGCACCACACCGCCCCAAGACAGCTGCCACCCCACCCACCCCCAACCAGGTTCAAGCCACCAGACTCATGAAACACCCCACCTTTTGCACATGGGTGCCCCCAGAGGATACACAACACAAGGGATGATGTCTTTGCATCAGTCCATGGGGGGACAGAGGGGGAAGGGCGAGCCCACAGAGGACAGAGACAGTGACGTCAGCCAACAGAACTTTATTACCAACAAACATTAACAACAGGCACTGAACATGAACTAATCTGAAATATCCACCTCCCGCTCCATCCCCGTCTTTGCACACCCTGGGGTCCTGAGGGATGGCCTGGTGTAGTCTCTCCACCTCCTCCTCATCTGTTTCCCCCTCCATCACCACCTCAGACTCCCCCTCCCCTGCTGTATCCTCCTCCCCCTCCTCCTCCCCTTCCCATCCATCCCCCACCTGCAGTGTTGGAACTGGTCCCAGGCGCACCCTTTGCTGCTCCCGCTCCTCCTGGCACTGGTCCTGCAGTGCAGTGTCAAGCTGCAGCTCAATGAAGAGGTGCCACAGCTGTGCCATCTGTTGCTGGACCAACCCCAGCCTCTGATCGTGCTGTTCCACTGTGGGCCAGAGGAGACAGAGGGCAGCAGATCAGTGGCAGGACCACAGAGAGGGATGCCCGCAAGACCAGACATGGCCAGCCCAGACACCAATCTGGCCCACCCTGGCACCCACGGAGAACATGCCAATGGAACCCTCGCCTCCAGGGACCAGGGCAGTCTGCCCAACCCCCAGCTCCCACTGGCCACCCGACCAGCGGCCCACGTGGCTGTGACCTACCCACCTGCCATGCGCATCTCTGCCACTGCCCCCACCAGGGCATCCAGGTGCCAGGAGACTGAGCATCCAGTGTGGGTGCAGGGTGTGGCCCCTCCCCTGCAGGGACAAAGCAGCAGATAAGAACCCAGCAGCGTTGCTCCCACCAGGTCCTGAGGGGGAAAGGCTTACCTGCATCAGCCTCTGTGGCCGAGCTTATGACCACAGCAGACTCAGGCATGGCCGTCGCTGCCTTCTCCTGTGCTGGGTCACCTGCACAGAACAAGGGAGCTATTATGGGGGCTCCGGCCATGGGAGGTTCTGGCCTGCGCTTGGCGGTCGGGAGTCACATCACACTGGGGATGCGGTGGCAGTGGCTGCTGCTGCTGAGAGGGCAAACTAGCTAGCTCCTGGGCATGTCTCACTTGGCTGCTGTCCTCACTGCCCCCGTGCCCAGGGAAACAGCAAGGTGGACACCTGGCATGGTTCACAGGGGGACAGTGGTTCCACAGCATAATGTGCACCCACCCTGCCTGTGTGGGAGTCCCTGGCGAGGTCCCGCCTGCTGCTCCCCCTCTCCTGCTGGGGTGGCTGTTTCCGACCATTTCCAACCATACCCCTCTGGCCCTGGGGGAAGAGGGGGCTGTCTGGTTGCCTGCCTCATAGTATGCCCCTTCTACCCTGCATTCAGAGCTGATGGAGGTGGCAAAGAGGAGCTGCTGGGAAGTGGGGAGGAGGGTCCTGGGCAGGTGCATGGGTGCCCAAACGGGTGGGCTGCCAGACATTGCCATGAGACGGTGCCCTTGCCTAGCTCGCAGATGACCCTGGAGTTGGCCCTCCATACAGCACGGGGGACAGAGTGCCATGGCAGCAAATGGTGCAATGTGGGGGCGTGCACATGTCCCTGTGTCCTGCGACCTCGATGTGCCAGGGAGCCCTGGGGCCTGGATCCGGTCGGTGGTGGTTGGTGCAGTTGGAGCTCAAGGGGAGTCTTGGCCCCCCCAGTGGATCCTGGTCCACCTCCAGAGCTATGTCATCAGGGCTGACGCACCGCCTCTCCCGCAGTGCCCTCCAGCTGCTGGTCAGGGTCGGGGGGGGTCATCATCCTCCTGGAGTACCCTTCGTTCCCCCTCGGCAAGCACTTCCAGGATTGCATGCCCATGGTCCTCACACACATTGTGCAGGATGATGCAGGCGGCAATGACCACCTTGACATTCCACAGCTCCACTGGCACCTGCAGTAGCAGACACTGCCACTGTGCCTTCAGCCGGCCAAAAGCACGTTCCATGACATTGCGGACTCTGCTGTGCACCTTGTTGAAGTGCGCCTGCTGTGCATCGAGTCACCCTTTGTATGGAGGGATGAGCCAACATCGCAGAGGGTATGCCGCATCTGCCAGTATGAGTGGCGGCACCTAGACCCCCTCGATTGTGTGGGAGGGTTTCTGGGCACCCACAGTCCTGCAACCAATGCGGCCATGATGTTGGAGCACAGCAGGACATGTGTGTCATGGCTCTGGCTGCTTTGCCCCACAACTATGTCCACAAACTGACCCACATTATTGACAGTGGCCTGCAGAAGGATCGAGCAGTAGTTCTTGCAATTCATGTAGTGCTCGGCCAGGTGGACTGGTACTCGCAAGCAGATGTGGCATCCATCCATTGTGGTAACACACTGCAGGAAGCCCCTGGCAGCGAAGGAACTCATCACCTGTCGTTGATGCATAAGGAGTGAGGGGTCTAGCAGGCACTTGGGAGCCACAGGGATATCGGCTCCCGTAGAACTGCCCATTTCTTCCACGGGGC
Source organism: Gekko gecko (assembly GCA_029375565.1). Classification (NCBI taxonomy): domain Eukaryota; kingdom Metazoa; phylum Chordata; class Lepidosauria; order Squamata; family Gekkonidae; genus Gekko; species Gekko gecko. The sequence continues at coordinate 229,356,458 of JAPDNY010000001.1, read as the reverse complement.
ACTCCAACACCCCCATTTCTCCGGGCACATTCCCATTGGTTCTCCCGATCCACATCACCACTCATCCCCTCCTGTCCTCACCCTGTTTGGGTTCCATAGATACACCACTCTCTGGTGCAGCTCCTCTGTGATAGCCCATGTAACCTGCACCATGATGCCAGCCACGGTGGACTGCGCCAGACTGAACTGCTGCCCGATGGTTCTGTAGGACATGGTGTTGACCATCCACCACATACTGACCGCGACACGTTCCTCCACTGGCACAGGTTCCCGCATCACTGTATGCTCTCACTGGAGTCTATCGTGGAGGGCATCCACCAGCCACATGAATCTAGGCCTGTGAATACATTGTTAGGTCGGAGTGCCTTGATCCAGTTGCGGTGGTCATGGGGGCTGCTTGCCCGACCCCCGCCCTCCTCCATGACCTGTAGTGACGGGAACCCCATGGTCCCAACGGGCCTCATCTATTGCACTGCCACTGTGCCAGCATTGCAAGCCTGGCTAGGGCCATGGAGTACTGCATGTTGTACTGTGGCCAGGGCTCCTGTGTGTGGGGATGTGCATGCCCATAGTACAGTGGCACCCCTGTCCGTCTGTGGGACAGCTGCTGGGTGAGCGCTGTGCTGGGAGGACACTGTGCCTGGCTGGGCAATTGGCGTCCCTGTGCCCCTAGCCACGGATCCCTCTTCTGCAGAGGGCCGGAGTTGGACTCTGCACCTCTCCCACACTGGTGGCTGTGCATGGCATGCCATGGCCCCGCAGCTGGGGTTGCCATATGGCCTCTGCATGTTACCTGGACATCCTGAAGTGCTCGAGCCACTGCGCGTCGCCCCAGACATGGGTGATGAAGGTTGCCCACCATTCCTGGGGCCTTGGATACATATTGGATACATTTCTTAACCCTCATAGAGAGTCTGTCTGGGTGCAGGATCATATCTAGCCTAGGGTTACCAGCTCCCAGGTCTAGGCAGGGGTTCCCCTGCTTCTGGGGCTTCAATCTGCCACTGGCCAGCAGGCTGCTGGGGGAAGCCCACCCCCAAGCCACTCCCCAAGAGCAACCCCCACAGCCACCCATTTCCCTCCTCTCCTGCCTGATTTAAAGGGCTTCAGCTGATTGGCAGGGATCATGTGAGCATAGAGTAAAGGCAGGGTGGTCCTTGGAGAGGGAAGGATTAATGGTGCTATAGCCCCAGGCCTCCCTCCCCATTTCTGAGTCTTGCAGAGCCCCTGGTCTGTGGGGTGCAATGGCAGAAGGTGGAAAAACCACACTGGCTGAGGAAGACACTCACAGAGAAACTCTGCCAGGTAGCACTAAATGTCTGATTTGAAAATTTAGTACATGCACTTTTAATGAAATATGCAGATTTAAGATTGAAAACATTTTTTGAATTATTATTCTCTGGTAATGTCAAAGGTATGCATTGATGTGTTCTTGGTTAATTAATATGGACAGTAGTCCATTGAGCTATATTAGAAAATGGGGAAAGGATTTGCAAATCACTATCACAGAAGAAGAATAGGGTTGGCTTTGGGAAAGAGCTGTTCCTAGACTACTGCCATTTAGTCTTAAAGAAAATATGTATAAACCACTTCTACAATGGTACCTAACTCCCCATAAATTAGCCCTTATATATATTACAACAGAGGATAAATGCTGGAGTTGTAACAGTTCCTTTGCAGATTTGTTCCATATTTTCTGGTCTTGCCCTAAGATTCAAACAATTTGGAAATCTGTGGTAAATTATGTTAATGGAATGCTTGGTAGGAAAATACCTTTTGAACCAAAATTAATTCTTCTGGATTTTTTGAGATGTTATGCAGATGAATCAGATTTGGAATTAGTTTATTTACATCAGCAAGGGTGGTTATTGCAATAAACTGGGAAAAGCCATAATCACCAACTATAAGTGAGTTGTTTAAAAAGATTTGGCTTATTGCACTATTATTTCAATTAACATACTATCAAAGGGCTAGTAAGAATAACTTTATGGAACCTGATTTATATCAAGTATTGGATATTATTCATTGTTTGGAATGAAAAAACTGCTAAGATATGCCCATTTGCTTATTACAATTTCTTATAAAAGTACTGAAGAATATGTATATGCATGAGTATATGTTTGTATTGAAATAATAATAATAATTTAAAAATATTCTATCAAGTACTGATATTCCCATTAAACTCCAGGTTACCATCCACCTGGCCTAGAAGACAACACCAGATCTAGAACATGCATAAAATAATTTGAGATAGGTCTATGGTACCATGGTGGCTACGAAATTCTAAGCCTCACTAGACAAGGGGCCTCTCTGTGAATGTTTACACTTACAAGGGCTTCCAGGCCATCCAACCTACTGGGCAGAAGTGTGAGTTGCATATCAACGGAACCCCTCCTCTGTTATAGTCATTGAGTACTAAAGACACTCACCATTCTGGGTTTGCTACGTAGAGTATCTAATCATGGGGATAGATTAGATTTACAGTACATCACGTGAATACCCAATGAATGCCAAAGGACATTGAAATAAAGTACATGCAGGGCTTTTTTTGTAGAAAAAGCCCAGCAGAAACTCATTAGCATATTAGGCCACACCCCTGACAGCACAGCTCATTAGCATGTTAGGCCACACCCCCATGTTACCAGAAGTGTGGTCATCCAGCCACCAGCCACCTTTTGCTTCTTGTTCTGTTAACTTGTTTGACAAAAACAATAAAAATATTTTTTTAAAAAAGTTTCCAATTCCATACTTTTAATAATACTTTTAATAATATTATATTTATTTTAAAAGTAACATTAACAGTAACATAAGCAAACATCTCAATAAACACTCTGGAACTTGGAAAGAGAGAGAGAGAGAAAAGAAAATCCTCACCAGAAAAACTGGGAGATTAAAAGCTAGTTGATTTGAGAGAAAAGGAAGGAGGAGGGAAGGAAAGAAAGAAAGAAAGAAAGAAGGGGAAAAGAAGGGGGGAAGAAAGGAGGGGAAAGAGGGAGGGGGAAAGGGGATGATAGATAGAGGAAAAGAAAAGGGACATAGGAAGAAAGCTAGTAGATTGGGATGAGGGGGTAGGAAGGAAGACTTGGAAAGTAAGTAACCATCTCTCCTTATATATATTTGAGTTTTGGTGTCTCTCATGGACACGCTTCCACAGCCTTTGGCACACTGAGAGGCCACTCTCACAGTCTCCCAATCCCGTGGCTGCATTGGCTCACTGCATTGGCTTGGCCCCACACACCAAGCTGGCAGGCAGCATTTTGCCCTCAGTCTGGAGGGAGCTGGCAAAGAGAATGGACACTCTGCTGAGAATGGCAACTCCTCCACGGGGGAGAAGGAGGCAGACCTAGCAAGCGGCAGCAAGCAGGGGAAGCACTCACCTTCGCTGCCCCTTGTGGCTCCTCTCCCTTGGCCGCAAGGCCTGCACCACAGAGAAGGCTGCCCAGCACCTTTCAGAGGCTTCCCCACCTTCTATCAGCAGTGGCAGCAGCACCAGGGAAGGTCTGGCCTAGAGGAAATGAGCTGTGGCTCCTGGAAAGCCAGACTCTCTCCTGAGGAAGATACTTCTCTTGGCTCCTGTGTGAGACTAACTGTGACTAACTGTCTCCTCAGTGGCTGTTGGTAGGCAACCAAGCAACCAAGTTTGCTTCTGTGAGTAAAAAAACAAAGGACTTTCAGCATAACCCCACCCCACTTGGCCACTTTCCTGTCAGTATAATTTTTAAAAAATGTTTATTTAAGGATTTTTCTACATATACAACCAAAAACATATATATAGTACCTGTCAAAATAAATTTAACATGCCTCTCACTCCTTTTTGGCTCCACCATGGCTGGCTGGCTAATGAGGTGGGACAGTGACCATCAAACCGTTCTCTTCAACTCCCTGCTGTGTGGCTGACTTTCCCCTAGGTGAGAACTGGAGATCTCCTGCTGTTACAATTGATCTCCAGATGACAGAGATCAGTTCCCCTGGAGAAAATTGCTGCTTTGGAGGGTAGACCCTATGGTATTATCCCCTGCTGGGTCCTCCCAAATGCTGTCCTCTATAATATCCACCCACCAAATCTCCAGGTATTTCCCCAATCAAAGGTGAAAACTGTGCTTTCTCCTCAGTACCTGTTGCTAGGCAACCAGGTTCTATCAGTAAAAGGCCCTTTCCACACCTATTTTGGCCTTTCGGAGAAAACTCATTGGGTCCAGTCCTGATAGGGTTGCCAGCTCCAGGTGGACAATTCCTGGAGATTTGAGGGATGCTGCCTGGAAAGGGTGAGGTATGAGGAAGGGTGGGACCTCAGGTACAATTCCATAGACTCCACTCTCCAAGCCAGCCATTCCCTCATGGGGAACCATTGTTACCAATCTCCAGGTGGGAGCTGGAGATCACTTAGAATTACAACTGCTCTCTAGGAGGGAGGGGAAGGAGATGGAAAGCTGAAGCCATGAGGCAGATAATGGTAGGTTGATGGTTGGCTGGGAGGGAGATTGGGTTGCCAACACCAGGCTGGGAAATTCCTGTAGATTTGAGGGGTGGAGCCTGGAGAGGGTAAGGTATGAGGAGGGGTGGGACTTCAGACAGGTACAATGCCATAGACTCCACCCTCCAAACCAGGCATTCCCTCATGGGGAACCATTGTTGCCAGTCTCCAGGGGAGGGATGGAGATCATGCAGAATTATAACTGCTCTTCAAATGGCAGAGATCAGTTCCCCGGAGAAACTGATGGACTCTGTGTCATTATACCCTGCTGAGGTCACCACAGAGAATTGGTGCTGAGTGCCCAAGGCCAGGGCACTCTCCCAGAGACTCTTTCTAGAGCTCGTTGTATTTATTTCCACAACTTGCCTTATTCCTAGATTTACATAAATGCATTCTCCAACCCCAACCCCTGCTACCTTGCCTTGGAGAACATCTTTTCTCCAAGCCCCATCCCGTTTAGAGCAGGGATTTCCATCACAGCCAACCTGTCAGAAATGACCACCCTATGAGGTGCTTCTTAACGGAGATCATTCTCGCTGTAGTTCTGCCACTATACATCATCCAGTCTGCACATTTCCCCTTATAACTCTGCAACAACAAGGGCTAGAGACGGACCTTTTTTTAAAAAAAAAAAGGAAGATGGGAATTAGTAGATTGTGGCTACAGATTGTAATACTACAAGAAATTCATCAGTTATGGGTTTTTTTAACCCCCCCAGAAGACCTTGTTTGGGGGAGAGTGGCCAAACCTTCCTATCCACACAGCGTCCAAAGTAGCTACTATTGTGGGCTTTCTATAAAGACTATACGAAACTAGATTTAGAAAAGAGAGGGAATTACAGGATGTCAGGTACTTGCTCCATGGAAAGTACTGCTGTAAGGAAGCCAAGCCAGAGAAAAAGAACCATGTGGAAATAGCCATACTGGCATTGGAAAACAGGCTTGTGCCATCTCCCTCCAGCTTTCAGGCTGACATAAAGCCTCAGACCTGGAAGGGGGGAACGTCCCCCTACACAGACACAAGTCCCTATGAGATCCAAGCACGTCCACACCGTCTCCCCTGAAGTGTTTTCACCCCACCAGAATATTTAGCTTTCAGAACCAGAAAGAACTTGAGCTACAGCAGGAAACAAAAGGTAATTCCTTTAAAAGGCATGCGCTGCTCATTTTTAAAACCAGGATCAACGGGATTGGGTTGCCTCAACCCCCCTTTTAGACAAAGCTCCTCTGAGACACAGAAGGCACCCCCAGACAACAGCTCGGCCAGACAGTCTCACCCACAACCAATGCTCCCTCTAAGCTGTGGAGTCTTGTGAGCAAAAATTCTACTTTGTGAACTACTGGCATTAAAGTTGTGACCGAGCAATTTGGCTCCTGCATAAAGCAGTCTGCTCTGGAGCTGTTTCCAAACTGGCAGGACGGAGTGGCACTTGTTGGCAAAGGGCAGCGCCAGCCAGGGCATGGCCCACATGGCCTCCTGCCAGCATGGCTGGTCCTGCTCTGCAGACACGAAGATGATCTCCAGGTGCTGCTCCTGCTGCTGCTCCAGCTGCTGCTGCTCTGGTGCTCTGGACATGCTGGGAGCCATGGCGGCAGCCAGCTGGAAGCACGCATAGAAGGTACCCAGGCTGGTGGCCAGCTGAGCACCTGGCCCACCACTGCCATAGTAGAGCCCCACCAATGAGATGCAGCATGCCGACAGTGAGGCCATGGCCACCGCCAAGCGCACGGAAGGCTCACCATGCTGCCACCAAAGATGATGCAGCCCAGCTCAGCAGCTGCCAGTGGGTGCTCCTGGCACTCCTTGCTTCCCCGCGTGGCGCTGCTGGCCGGCACCTGCCTGCCTGCCTGTCTCGCCCCTGTCCTGGGGACCACCCTGCTGCTTGCTCACTCCTGCATGCCCCTCCACAGGGCTCCAGTTGAGGGAACGAAGGGGGTGTGCTGAGGGGCCGAGGGAGCAAACAGGTTGCAGTCAGACAGTTCTTGTTGGTGTGGCCAACTCAGACACCAGCTGTAACGCTGTTCCGGTGCATTCCGGCCCCAAAATAGCTCTGTGTACATGAAATGTTTTGATCAGTTGTAATGCACCTTTTTTAGAGGCAGCTAATTCAGAATCAATGTCTTTAGAACAGTACTGATTAAACCTGATAAATATTTGTTTGCTATGGAACTGAAACCTGGATCTGTAGCACAAGTTTGGACTTCTTGTCCATGCCAGTGCACATGTCTCTGTTAATGATACATCACAGATTAAGGATGGCCCCAAATGAAAGAACTTCTCAAAACCTTGCTTAACAGTCACATGTCAACAAAAGTATATGTTCTATTTGCCACACTGCAATGCATGTTGGGGGGGAAATCAGAGAGAGAATGTTCAGCAAGGGTACATCTACACATAGTTGAATATTGTGCTGTTGCTGTGCTATAGCAGTCATTTGCAACTGGATCTGGATTGTTGTCCACATGAGAAAATTCAGTTACTACAGTGTGTGGATGCAGCCCAGGAAACTGAGTCAAGTACTGAGTTTTGTGCTGCAGGATGCCTTATGGATGTATTTCTCAAAGGAGTGGAAAATGTGAAAAATCAAATGGGGGCAGGGGAGATAAATGGTACAAACAGCTAAGACAACTGGCTGAGTTCCCTTTGAACTCTGGTCGTAAACAATGTCTGGGAATGGCCAGAGGCTTCCTCTGGCACTGAATCCCTGTTCTGTGGACAGAAGCTTGAAGCTTCTAAGGCATGTTCTGTATGAATTAAAGGAAAGCTGTACAAAATAGATCCATGTATTTCAAAGGGCTAAAAGGGAATAGAATAGAAATGCTTATGTTACTTTCTAATGTCAGCCTATGATGGAGAATTTACTGAGGAAGCTGAAAAGATTTAAAGAAAAATCAGGCAATTCAATGGTAGGTGAGGAAAGAAAATACTTGCAAGACAAATATATTGTTTAAGATTTTAGCGTACTAGAGTAATCCTGATGGTTAGCTTCCACTTTTCATGGCTTAGTGCCCTCAAAACATTTTGTTTTATCGGTGACAGCTAAACTTGCTCTTAATATTATTTGGAAATACTGAAGGAAAAACTGGGAACATGAAGCAGGTTTTTCCATTTCCAAAATTAGAACATTAGATAAAATTCATTTATTTGTTGTGACTGTGAGCTGAGACCACAAAATAGTCAGTAAATGGTATTCCTGCTTTTAACTATGAGTACAGTCTGCTAGCAATCCAGATAAGCCCCATGGACATAAATGAGACTCATAATTTATTTATTTAAAAATTATTTGTACTAGGCATCCCAGGACCCAAGGTGGGATTATTTATTAAAATATTAATATCCCACATTTCCCCATGGCTCGAAGAAGAAGAAGAAGAAGAAGAAGAAGAAGAAGAAGAAGAAGAAGAAGAAGAAGAAGAAGAAGAGTTTGGATTTATACCCCACTCTTCACTCAGAGTCTCAGAGCGGCTTACAAACTCCTTTCCCTTCCCCTCCCCACAATAGACACCCTGTGAGGTAGGTGGGGCTGAGAGAATTCTAACACAAACTGCTCTTTCAGGAACAGCTGTGCCAGAGCTTGTGATTGACCCAAGGTCACATCAGCAGGTGCAAGTGGAGGAGTGGGGAATCAAACCTGGTTCTCCCAGATTAGAGTCTGCACACTTAACCATTACACCAACTTAACATGTCACATTTAAAACATTACATTTTACAGCCAATAGAATAACCTCAGATACCCTTCCTCCCAAATTCAAGTAATTTATAGCCATGGCCCTGGTGAATAAAATGATGTTGTATTTGTTTGTTTATTTAATACCTTTTCTTTGTCCCCAGTGGGTACTTGGAATGGCTGAGCTGCTCCATAACCACACTATCACCTTTCTCAGGAACGGTAAATTAGAGATGGGCCTATAATTAGTCACTTCATCCTTATCCAATGAAAGTTTTTATAGCAAAGATCTAGGAAACACCCCGTCAGTCAGTGAGGCACTAAGAATGTTAACCAATGTCTCCTATACCTTTTCTCAGCATGACTTTAGAAGCCAGGTTTGACATGGGTCAAAAGGACAAGTAATGATTCTCATACTGCTGAGGACCCTGTTTGAGTCCAATGGCACCTTTAAGACCAACAGAGTTTTATTTAAGGTGTAAGCTTTTGTGTACAAGCACACTTCCTCAGAAACACTGAAACAAAATTTCTTCAAGCCTTACATACAGGAAGATGGAGGGAGGGTTACAAGCATCAGGAAGGACTGGTCAGAGTTAGGATGCATAAGTGGAGGTTGGATCAAGGATCAAGACTGGACCAGCCAGAGTTAAGATGCATAAGTGAGGCTGAGGATGGATCAAGGCAGCAAGATCAATGAATGGCAGCAAATTAGCACACAAATGTGAGAGCTAAAAAACAGATATGAGAATGAAACCTGAGTCCAGCAGCACACCCAAGACCAACCAAGCTCAGCTCTGGGTACATGCGAGAACATAGAGACTGCGTGCACAGATGCACACTTCTTCAAATATATAGAAACAGGTTTCCTCAAATTTTACATACAGGTAAGGGGGTTTAGTTGCCAGGAAGAACTAATTAGAGTCAAGATGCATAAGTAATTGAGCAATAAATACAGCTTAGATTGGAATAACACATTTGGTAAGACATGTAAATAACAGCAAATTGGCATACAGATAATAAAGGAGTTAACAACAGATGTGAGAGAATTTTGAATCCAGTGGCACCTTTAAGACCAAAAAAGTTTAATTTCTGGCTTTAAGTGAGAAGTGAGTGACAGCATGTGTGGCGAAAAAAGAAGCCAACATCTCTGTAAAGCCCTGGGGGTTCCCTTGTCCTGAGTGTTGTAATAAATCATAATTCAGCAATCTCCCATTCCAGTCTGTTTCTGAAATTCCTTTGCAATAAAACAGCTACTTTGAGGACTGCATCCCCTAACAGGATCAATCTAACCATAACAAAATGACAAGCAAGTGCTTGTGACATTTCAGGTACTGAATCTACTCTCAACTTGACTTTGGATAAGAGAGATTTCATCAGCAAAGAACTTCACAAAAACAACATAGCTAGGGCCAAATTAACATCACTGACAGGGTTGGATTTAGATATTATCAACCATTTTAATCACCTGAGCTAGATAAGATTCAGCTGACACAATAGTGAAGAAGGAAAAAAACCTTCTTTGCTGCCATCACTGTCACTTCACAGCCTACAAATGGGCTCTAAGGCAGGCTCTGCCTGATTCATCCCGAGTCTCCCATAAGCATTGCTCTAGCCATCTCCCTGACCATTTCATATCCCTCAGGTCCCTGATACATCTGGTAGCTGGAGGCTTACCAGAGCACGGGAGAGAAGAAGAGCAGGTGATTATACCATTTTTCTCTACCTTTAGGCGTTTCAAAGCAGCTTACAATCTCCTTTCAATTTCTCTCCCCAAAACAGGCACCTTTTTGGTTGGTGGGGCTGAGAGAGTTCTGAGAGAACTGTGACTGGCCCAAGGTCACCCAGCAGGCTTCATGTGGAGGACTGGGGAATCAAACTCAGTTCTCCAGATTAGAGTCCACCTCTCTTAACCACTACACCATGCTGGGTCATTATTCCATGAAGCTATGAGGACCTTCAGAGAGTCAGCAGCTAGCTCTCAAAAACCCATAAAGCTACCTGGAAAGCAACAGGATCCATTAATCTCCAAAGACAAATAATTAAAATCAGTCCAGGACCCCTGTGGGAAGGAGACAACAAGCTCAGCCATGCCTTCAAAAGATAGTGCTCAGACCATGACAAGGGTTTGACCTCTAGATCCCTAGTCAGACCACCAGCAAGCTGCTTGGTGCAGAAGAGGAGGTCCAGTGTATGTCTCTTTTCATGTGTTGAGCCCCTCATAACCTAACACAGACCCACGGCTGTCATAGTGGCCATGAAGTCCGACAAAGCATTCTTGGCACATACGTTGAAATCCCTGAGAATAATCACCCTTGAGGTCATCAACACTCAAACCTGAGATCACCTCTATCAACTCAGCCAGGGACCTCACTGGCCAGCTAGGTGGAAGGTCAACCAGGAGGATCTCTAACCTGTTTCTGGTGCTCAACAAGGTACGTACAATGAAAGCTGGTCTCTGTCAGCACCAGGTATTGACTGCTAAAGAAAGACTCATGACAAAGAATTGCTACTCTGCCCTTCTCCAATTCAAGGTTGGTAAGGGACCTCATACCAGCTTGTTCCAGTTGTGCCAAACTGACATGAGATTCACCCAGCCAGGTTTCATTTAAGCAAGTCAGGTCTCACTGTTCCTCATACAAGAAGTCAGATATTATAGAGATCTTATTTTTCAGAGACCTGGCATCGCACAGAACCAAAACCAGTGTGCAGTCATGAGAGAGCCTTGCCACCCACATTTCTCCAGATAGAACAGAGAATAGGTATGCAGTGAGAACGGCCATGTGTCCCTGCATGTCTTCCTGCACCAATACTCCTCCTGCCATGCCCTCCCACCCCCCCCACACCATCAGGATCAGGGATGAAACAATACATGTGGTGTAAAAGTAGCATGTAATACCTCCCCACCCCAAACCCCAAGACTGCTGCTCTCAGAGAAACCCTTTGGCACTTGCTGCTTTCAGTGGACTTAGGAGGGTGTAACTCTACTTAGAACTGCACTGCAAGCTGTCTAAAGCCACAGCAGCCTTCTCCATCTCTCTGCTGCCAGTACTCCTTTTATTTAGTCCTTGGGAAAGATTCAAACTACAGTGCCAGGGCCTTGCATCTCTGTAGACTATGGCATGAAGAAAGCGAGTCTTTTTGATGCCAAATGATGGGAGATAACTAAGTTCAATAATTAAATTCATTCATATCCTGTAGTGGCACGCATACAGTGCACACTAAAATGTAATTAAGAATTTAGGGAAACTGATAATGATCCAGGACAGAGATCATTATTTTCAGAGTAACATGTGAATCCAATTGCCTACCACACATACTATTTGGTTAAAACACCTTTTTGTAAATTCATTATGCTATGTTACATTACACTGACCCTATTTTCCAATCCTCCTCTGTCTAATTCACCCCATGTTTTCTTTTTCAAAAAATGATACTACTGGTAGCAATGCTACATAATGTAAACAGACACAAGACTTCTGGTAACCCATTTATGATTTTGCTGTCATCATTATAAATGGACAAAGAAGGCTGTGCTTGCATGGCTAAACTTGGAACAGGGTTGACTGAGGATATTCTTGGGAAAAGTAGAACAGCCACTAAAGACTCACTGGGACTGGAGATACCACTTCATTGTCTCTCACATGATTTTTGAAATATACACCAGGGATGCTCTGGTTCTGGTCTCAATGACTGAGGGTGTGAGTGGAGGAGCTCGACTCACCAAGAGTGTTCTACTAGCCTTTCTTTATCTTTTCCCCACCTTTTTCAAGTATTCTCTTGTGGGGAGAGTACTGGCAGGGAACTCTGCCCAAAACTGAGGTTGAACAGTGGCTCTATTGGGTTTTTTGGGGGTATGTTCCAAAGCATGAGGCTAGCAAGGACACTCAACATTCAAGTTGAGCACAAGCTGATACCTGTTGAACCCAAGGAGTTGGGAATCCACAACAGGAACACAAAGACCAAAAAGGTAAATTTCAGTTTATTAAGACATATAAATCTACTGGTGGGGGTATTTTATAATGTGCTTAATCTTATTGCTGGAGTAGAAGGAGCAATGGTGAGGGGGGACCCCCTTAAAAGCGGCTACAAAAAGACAGAGCAAGAAAGATATCTCTAGCATAAACATCTTTCTCTTCTTTGTCTTTCCCACTCCAATACCTGAACATCGAGCAGAGAAAGAGAGAAACAAGGTGTGGAGCAGGCATCCTGGAGGCGAGGCATGACGCAGTGAGAGCAGAGGAGAGGAAAGAAAGCAGAACAGAGTTATCTGAGTGGACAAGGGAACAATGCAGTGCAATGTAACCTGATTGACAGACCAGAGAGGGAGGGACAAAAGGCAGAGAGAGAGGACACTGCTAAACTCTGGAATGGACTAAACTGACTTATAGTGAATAGACAGGAAAACAAAGGAGGACAAAGAGATAATAGAAAGAACTGTACCTAAATGGTACTAACTTCAGACTTGTAGAAGTTTAATAGATAAAAGAGTAACAGTTAAGAGTGAGAGAGGAAGAGAGATTAGTAGGCTGAGATTTAGGCCCTGCAACATTAAATGGCCACTGGAGGGAGTGGAACCAGAAAAGCCTCAATTACTTCACCAGGTCAGATAGGACTACAAGCCCAATTAAAATTAAGCACCATGAGTCTTACACAACTTACTGTGAAAGATTTGAAGACCCTTATACAGGAGAGTATAGCACAAGTGATTAAAAAGGAAATAGAACCTATACAATTAAAAATGGAGGAGATCACACAAAAATTACTACAGAGATGGAAGAAATTAAAAAGCAAATAAGAGAAAATACAAGAAATATTAAAGATAGCTACAGTTACTAATAAGATGGAGGATAAAATGCAGGAAATGAACTAGGAATTATAAGAACTTCAATTAAAATCTGAACAAATGGAAGAGACTTTGATAAATCTAGAAATGGATAAGGCTGTACTGATCCTGAGATACCAAAACGTACCAGAATATATTGAGAACAATTTAAAAGAGAAAATGATAAGAAATATAACAGAACAACTTAATGTAGGAACAAGTGATGAATTAGCAAGTGAAATTGAAACGATCTATAGAAGAAACTCAGCATATGCAAAAAGAACTAAAATGCCTCGGGAAGTTCATATAACATTTAAAGGAAAAGAAATGCATGATAAAATATTAAAAGCTACAAATGAGTCCAAAATGATAATACAGGAAGTGGAAATAAAGTTTCTTAAAGAGGTACCATGGAGGGTCAGAGAGAAACACCAAAAATATAATGTATTGACAAATCTTTTGAGATTAAACAGTATTAATTATAGATGGCTAATCCCAGAGGGCATTCTATTCAACTATCAGGGGAGAAGACAGAATATGGACTCAGTATTTAAAGTAGAAGAATTCTTAGAGAGAAATGGCAAAGACTTAGGATGGGTGGATGACGAAGAGATTGAGTCAGAAGAAGAAGGAACAGAACATGGTGCAGAGAAGAATAAAAGGAGAGAGGGAAAAAAGGGAAGAAGGAAACTGGAAAAATCTCAAATACTCACAAGATTTCAATACAGAAATAGGGATAGGATAAACAAAAATAAGAATAAGAATGGGGAAGAATAAAAACCTTAAAATTTTATTGGTTAATGTGAATGGACTTAATAGCCCACAGAAGAAAAAAAGAACTTTTCACCAAATCACTAAACTACAACTGGATGTAATATGTCTCCAAGAAACACATATAAAGAAAGAAGATATAAAGTATTTAGAATATAAAAAATTAGGAACACAATTTGCAGCTGCAATTAAAAAAAAAAAGAGGCGTAGTTATATATGCAATACACTATCTAAACCCAGAATTAATGTATGCATCAGAAGATGGAAGAGTAGTAGCTATCATGATTTGGAGGCAAAATAAGAAATCCTTAATTGTAAACATATATGCATCCAACCAAAATCAAGACACTTTCTTTATGTCTTTATGAGGCTTTTTGATAACACAAACATTTGATGAACTTGGTATTATAGGGGATTACAATGCGGTATTCGTCTCAAAAATAGATAGGAAAAAACACTCAAAGAGAAAGAAAACAGGAAACATTCTCCCCAAAATTTTTCTTCAACTGGTGAAAGAATTTAATTTAGTCGATGCATGGAGAACTAGGAATATTAAATTAAAAGATTTTACTTTTTACTCCAATAGGCACAAATCATGGTCGAGAATAGATATGGCATGGACCTTGACAACAACAATGAAAGATCAAGAAGAAGTTGAAATACTTCCTAACACATTTGCTGAGCACAACCCACTTATGTTGTGCTATCAGGAGGTATTAAGGAAAATAAGATGGACTTTAGATATAGGCATATTAAGAAATAAAGAATTCATAGAGTAAACTAAGTCTGAAATTCAAGAATTTTTTAAAAGAAACATGCAACCGTGAATCTCAAAAGAAATAGTTTGGGAAGCCTTCAAAGCATATATAAGAGGTTGGTTCATTAATCAAGAAGCCTGTGAAAAAAACCAGAGGGAAAAAAATATGAAACTTTAAGCAAGCAAATTTATAAAGAAGAAGTCGAACTGAAGAAGGGAGATGAATCAGAAGAAATAAAAACCAGACTAAAACTTCTACACCACCAAATAAATTTATTAATGACACAGAATTAGCAAGAAAACTAGAATATACTAAACAATATTACTTTGACAACACAAATAAACCAACAAGATGGTTGGCTTATAAGTTAAGGAAAGAAAAGGAAAAAAGAATAATTATGACATTAAAAAATGAAAAGGGTATAGAGAAGAATAGCTTACAAGAATTGAAAGAAATTGTGGAAATCTTTTATAAAAAATTATATCATCAAGATGATTCAGATAAACAAATGATAAAAGACTATCTCCAAAGATGGAATGCAAAAAGGTTTAATGAGAGTTAGAAAAAAATATTAAATGAGCCAGTTTCAATATGTGAGATTACCGAGACAATTTAAAAGTTAAAGAAAAAGAAAGTACCAGGACCGGATGGACTGCCAACTGAAATATAATGTATTTTTGAAGAACAAATAACATCACCATTAAAAGAGGTATTTCAAAATATAATAATAACAGGAAAACCTCCAGATACGTGGAATCAAGCTTTGATAACATTAATCCATAAACGGGGCACAGATGTGAAAAAGATAAAAAATTATAGACCTATTTCTCTTTTAAATGCAGATTATAAAATTTTTGCTAACATAATAGCAGCAAGATTGAAAAGAGTGCTAGTGCAAATTATATATCAAGCGGGATTTCTCCCAAAGTGTCAAATGAAAAACAATATAAGAACTATAATTAATGTTTTAGAGTATTGTGAGATACATTCAGACAAACAGATGGTGCTAATTTTTCTTGATGCAGAAAAAGCTTTGACAATGTAAACTGGGAATTTTTACATCAAATATTGGCACTATGGGACTGTGGCGTATCCTTCCTTTCGATGATTAAAGCAATCTATATAAAACAAAATGCACAAATTTTAATAAATGGTGATATGACTGAAAACACAGAAATACAAAAGGGAACAAGGCAAAGTGTGCCCATTATCACTGTTACTATTTATATTCACTTTAGAAACATTAAATGATTTAATAAGAGTTGATTCTCAAATAAAAGGGTTGAAAATAAAAGAAGAGGAATATAAACTACAGGCATTTGCAGATGATCTAGTATTTATTTTGGAAGTCCCTACGATATCTATTACACATCTGATCAAGGTAATTCAAGAATATGGCCAAGTGGCGGGGCTAAATATTAATTTCAAAAAGACTAACATCCTGATGAAAAATTGTGATTTAAAACAAATACAAGAAATAAAAGAAATTTCCTCAATAGGACTGGCGAAAAACTAGGTATTGAGATAATGAACAGAAGTAGCTCCTTGATAGAAGATAATTACAATAAACTTTTGAAAGAAATAAAGGAAGACCTTATAAAATGGGAAGAGCTACAATTATCTTTTATTGGTAGGATAGCAACAATAAAAATGAACATGTTACCAAGAATCCTCTTTTTAATTCAAAATTTAATGATACTTAAAAAAATGTTATATTTTAAAGATTTGGATAAGAGTATTAGGCAGTTTATCTGGCAATCCAAAAAAACAAGGATTAGATGGAAGGTTTTGCAAGATAAGAAAGAAAGAGGAGGATTTGGTTTTCCAAAATGGAGCTTATATTATAAAGCGGCATCACTAAGTTAGATAAAAACTTGGATAGCTTTAGAAAATACCAGAAAATTGAACTTGGAGGGATATGATTTACGCATGGGATGGCATGCATATATATGGTATGGAAAAGATTCTATACACCAGAATTTTAAACAACATATCATAAGAGGAGCCTTAATAAAGATACGGAAAGAAATAAAGGAATGTTATTATTTAAAAATCCCAAGATGGGTATCACCCTTGGAAGCCTTTATAAAGCCTAAACTAATTAATAAAGAACAAAGAATATACTATGAAGACTTATTGGATGATTCAGAGAGGCTAAAACAGGAGAAAGATTTTCTCTTGCAAAACATTCATTTAACATGGTGGAAAAGCATACAATTAAAATCTAGATTTAACATGGATAGTAAAATTGGTTTTTATAAACAAAAAACAAATTGGATAAAATTTGGTTACCTACATATGATAAAATGATTAGGAAGATGTATAACTTTTTATTGGAAGAATATATGCAAGATGAGGTAGTTAAAAGTATGATGGTCACATGGATGCATGACATGGGACACAACATAGAATTAGATCAGTAGCAAAAAACTTGGAAAGTGACAAAATTAATGAGATCTTCCTCATACAAAGAAAATATCTATAAAGTCTTTCATAGATGGCATTGGTCTCCAGATAGAATAGCAAAGTGTTTTCCATCTATCTCTAATAACTGCTGGAAATGTAAGAACAACATGGGTACTTATTACCATAAATAGTGGAGATGCAGAAAGAGCTATAAATATTGGGGAAAGATTGGTAATATAATACAGGAAATAATTAATATTGATCTGGCATTAAAGCCAGAAATTTTCTTATTAAATATACTCCCAGACAGCTGTACTCAAAATGACTCTTATCTTATACCATATATTATTACATCAGCTAGAATTTTGTTAGCCAAATATTGGGAAAGTGAGAGGATTCCCACCAGGGAAGAAATAATATTTAGAGTGTTGGAAATAGCTGAAATGGATAGATGAAATGTTGAACTACAAGGTAAACATGGAGAAGTATATCAGAAACGATGGTCAAAAGTATATGTATGGTTGAATAATAATGTGGATTCAGACTCAAAAATGTTAATGTAACTTTTGGATCTTGTATTATTATAAAATATAGATAAACTATTTTTTAAAAAAAGAAATATACACCAGTGAAGCCCTGTCATATCCTCAGATTATTGCTGTTCAGAGTCAAACCTCAGTTTGGGACAACTCTGTACTCACATCCTTTGGTCAAATCTGCATTTGCATTTTTAAATGACTTTCGTGCTGCTGTGACACTGTCTTTCTCTATGCTTGACGGTGTCACAGCAGCACGAAAGTCATTTAAAAATTGGAGGAACCTGGAGGAGAGGAACCTGCAGGAGAGGTGGCTGCAGCAGTAGCAGAGGTGAGAGCGTGGGACTTATGCGGGGCCTGTGTTTTTTCCCTTTAGTGGTGTAAGGAGGGGGGTGCACAGGAGAAATAATGAAATAATAAAATTATCAAGTGCCCCCCAAGAAATTCAAATGCCTCCCCACTTAGAAATTCCTGCCTATGGGCCTGCTTCAGACCACAGCTGGAGTGCATCCATTCTGCTCATTCCTGTTTTCACAGCAGGGATGACTTTTCCCACCCCATGTGGAAGCAACCTTTATATTGTTCAGCAACTGCCTATGTGGAAACCTGTTATCTTGTAAACTGGCCACCTCACATAAACCAAAGAACAAGAGGCTGAAACGGGATATTCGCAGAAACAACTCTATTTTAAATAGTAGTATCGATTTCAAAATGGAACAGAACAAAGGTTTGCAGCGAAAGCACTTTTGGAAGTGTGGGACAACATTTATATATATATATATAATAATGCTTGTTTAGTCTCTTACATCGAATATTTGTAGCTATATACAATTTTCACTCCCTCCCTCCCTCCCTCCCTCCCTCCCTCCCTCCCTCCCTCCCTTTGTTTCTTGCAGCCATGGGCACAAAGTCCTAATCTTCCACTGAATGTCTGTTTTTCTTTCTTTCAGTATCCAATCTAGGTAGGTCTTCCATCTAGTCTTGATTTCCGTGGATTTTTCTTCCCATGTTGTTCCCTTGGTGATTGATGCCACGATATCTGACTGTATAAAGTCAAACAAATAGTTATGCCAGATTTCTATTGTCCATTTACTTTTGTCTTTCCACCCCAGAGTTATAGCCTTAACTAGACTTTGAGTAGTCCCATCCAATAACGGGCTTCCTGTTGTACTTAACAACATTAGATTAAAATCTATAGTTAGTGTTATACTGCATACTTTTCTAATGATTTCAATAATTTCCCTCCAGAAGGTCTTTACTTCTGCACATTCCCACCACATGTGCGCATACCAAGCTTTAGAATGTTTACAGTGCCAGCACATCGAACTCAATCCTGGAAACATATTAGCTAGCTGTGCTGGTGTCTTATACCATTTTGTAAGGAATTTATATTTGAGTTCTTTAAATCTGGTTACTTTGATATCTTCTATTCCTTTCATAATTTTATCAGCCATCCTCTCTGTTATCTGACCTTCATGGCACCATCTCTTTTGTAATTATTCTGTTATTTTATCTATATTTGTTAGCATCTTTTTATATATTTTTCCTACCAATCCCTTTTTCTGCTTGGCCATTTCATTGTATATTACTTCCATTGGTGCATCTGTCCAGAGGTCTTCCTTTTCGCTAATCCTTTTGGCTGTCTTATATAGCCTTGCTATTTTTAACCAATATTGTTTACCTATCTCTTCTGTTATTTCCTGTAGGGGTTTTAAGTTTCCACCACTGAACATGTCACCCATTCGGTAATAACCTTTAATTTTTGGCATTTCCCACCATTTAGTTTCTTGCACTTCCTTATTGATAGTTTCAAAGGGTGCCCATCTTGATACTTTCCCTAACCAGTTTGGTTGCCATTTCTTCCTAATTTCTAATGATGCTCTTCTAGGGCCTATTGTTAGTTTTAGGTCTTTTGTCATTACTTTAGAAAAAATGCCAAATCTACCTATATTACTATTGATTTCGTTCTCCAAATTAACCCACTTCTGTGCTTTTTCCTCGCCTATTTCTAATAATGGTTTTAGCTGAAAAGCCTCATAATAATTGTTTAGGTCTGGGGTTCCCCATCCTAATTCTGATTTATGACTGTATATTATTCTCTTATAAAACCTACATTTTTTACTGTTAAATATCCACTCTTTTAATACTCTATTCCATTGTTCAATATTTTTTTTCATCGCTCCCAGTGGCAACGTTTGAAATAGGTACATTAACTTTGGTACCCAAAACATTTTAACACTTCTTATTCTAGATGATATTCTAGATGCAGTATTTCCCTAGTATTTCCATCTTTTCATGTCCTTCTCTATTTTTTTCCATATTTTTTCGTAATTATCCTTTATCATTTTGCCAATATTTTTTTGCAAAACTATGTCTAAGTATTTAAATTTCTTAACACCGAGTCCTATGTTCATGTTCCTATTTATCTCCTGCCTTTCTTCTCTATTAACATTAAGATATATGATTTCTGATTTTGCCATGTTAACTCCTAGCCCTGAATACTTTTCAAAGTCTTCTAGGATAATCTTAACCTCTTTAACTCCTTCCTTAGGGTTTGTCATGATTACTATGATATCGTCAGCAAATAAATTGAGCTTCATTTCTTCATTGCCTATCAATATTCTTCCCTTCTATTCTTCCCAAATTTCTAATCCGTTCCGCTAAGTGTTCTATTGCTGTTATGAATATAAGAGGAGATAATGGGCATCCTTGTCTTACACCTCCTTGTATGGGAAATGCTTATGAGTGTTCATTGTTTACTCTTACTTTCGCATTCCCTCCTTTATATATCTCCTGAACTGCCTGTAAGAATCCTTTCCCTATTTTCCTCATTATTTGCCATAGGTATTCATGTGAAAGAGTGTCAAAGGTTTTATACACATCCAGTTTTAGTAATCCTATTTTCTTTCGTTGACCATGGTATAAGACATTTAGAATGTTTCTGATGGGATGTGCTATATTTCCGCCTTTAATGAACCCATATTGATCCCCCTTTATGATCATTGGAATGACTTTCTTTAGCCTATTTGCCAGTATTTTGGCAAAGGTCTTGTAATCTTGGTTTAGGAGGCTTATAGGTCTGTACGAGCCTACTTCTTCTGGGTCCTTCTGAGGTTTTAGAATCAATATTATTTCTGTTTCCCTCCATGTATCAGGGGCCTTCTTCCCTTTCAAAACTTCATTGAATACTACCTGCAGTTTGGGTGTTATAATCTCTATCATTTCTTTGTAAAATTCGCCTGTAAAGCTATCTAGGCCTGGCGATTTGCCTTTTTCAATTTCTTTTATTGCGTCTCTTATTTCCTGAACTGTAATCTCGCGCTCTAATACATCTTTCCCTTCTTTCTCCAAAGGTAGACTAGTTGTCTCCTGAGACTCTATTGTGGTCTTTTTCCTATATAAACTTGTATAGAAATCCTCAAACGCCTTGCTGATTTCCTTGGGACTTTGTGTTGTGTTATTATTGATTTTTATACTTTTAACCGTCTGTTTTGCTTTTTTGATCTTCAGGTAGTTTGCCAATCTTTCGCTGTGTTGATGCTATTCCTCTGGAAGTCATTCCTTACCATAATTTCCTTTTTCCAGATTGTTGCTATGTCTAATGAATCTCTTTGATTTTGCTCTGTAAAACAAGGCTATAATTTTCCATTTGTTCTCTTTGTAACTTCTCTAAATCCTGAAGTTTGATTTGTCTTTTTTTGTACTATTCTCTTTTAATGCTCTTTTCTTTCTTTATACAGTGGCCCCTTATTACCACTTTAGCAGCATCCCATAGTATATTAGTAGGCACCGTTCCTCTATTTTCCATGAAATATAGTTTTATCTGTGTTGTTATATATTTCCTGTCTTCTTCTTTTGCCATTATTAAGTTATTGTATCTCCAGGATCTTTTGTTGTGGGTAGTTTTAGCTCTGATCAATACTTATGCGAGTGTGGTCAGATATCCAGATTGGAAGAGTTGGTATCTCTTTTATAGCTATATTATTGTTTCTTTCCAGGATTATATAATCTATGCATGATGCAGTTTTGTGCCTACTGGATATATGTGTAGGTGTAGTTCTTGTGCCTATAAACTCATGCGCTTCTTTCAGGCCCCATTCTCCTAGCTTAATGCTTTTATTCTTTGTTATGTCGATATTTAGGTCCCCTGCTACAATTAATTCTCCCTCTGAAAATTGTTGAATCTTCTTAAAGACCTTAGTTAGAAATTTCTTTTGCTTTTTGTTTGGTGCATAAATGTTCACTATAGTGATTCATTTGTCTTCCAGTTTAAACTTAACTAATAAATATCTGCCCTCCTTATCTGATAGCTTTTCAATATCCTCCACTTTAAAATTCTTGTGGATCAAGGTTGCCATTCCCCTGGCCTTGGAGTTCCCTCTAGCTTCTGCTAGGACCTGCCACTTCAGATCTTTTATTAATGGTTTTCTGTCTTTTTGTGTGTGTGTGTCTCCTGTAGACACATTAAATCTATCTTTTGATCTCTAGCCATTTTATTTAATCTGTATCTCTTGAGGTTTGATGTTAAACCATTTACATTCAGTGAAAGAACTCTTAAAGACCTATCCATTTTCTTTGTTTTTTTTAATCTTGTGCCTCCCTGGCTGTGGGTAATTTACTTTATTTATTAAGAAAGAGCTCCCCTTCCCTCCCTTCCCCTGTGGTTGAGACTGTAGTTTGGATGAAGACATCATCCCGTCTCCCCACCTTCCAGAGTGTATGCACCCCAACCCTCCCTTTACTCTTATTCCTAAAGTTAGCTCATTGAACTTTTGTATACTTCCCTTTATGAAGTTTCCTCATTAGAGTCCATTTTTCGTCTTTTATCGTGTCTGTTTGAAGTTCCTTCTCCCAGATCTTCCGCTGCCTCCATGTCTTCCTCCTCTCTCTGTTCTCTCAGGTCTTCTGTATCAATGCCCAGTTGCCTGCAGAATTCCTTTGCCTCCCTAGGGTTTCGCGCTATCAACCTCTTGCCATCTTTAAATATCATTATGGAGGCTGGATACCTCCATGAGAATTTCACTTTGTTATTATATAATTTTTGCCCATACAGTCTCATTTGGTTTTTCTTCCTAATAGTTTCTTGGCAGAAGTCCTCTCTCACCTAAACCTTTTTCCCTCTGAAGGTCAAGTCTATCTTCTTTTTCAAGGTCTTATATACTTCCTGCTGTAGCTTTTCTCTTGTAAATTTGATTATAACATCTTGTGGGGCTCCTCCTTCTCCTTTGCAATCTATGGGCTCTTTCAATGTCTTGGGGCTGCAACTTCACCCTGTTTCCTTCTATCCATTCTCTGAGTGTTCCTTCTAGAAGCTTATTGTTTATCTCTTCCGAAATCCCTGCAAAAATGAGGTTTGCTCTTCTGTTCTGGTCTGATAGCTCTGTAAGTTGGCTAGTTATCTGTTCTATCTTCTGTTTGTTTTTTATAGCCAGCTCCTTAGCAGTGTTTGCCGTCTGCTTTGTTTCTTTAAGCTCGGCTGTCAGCTGTGTAACAGCCTCTCTTACTGTTCTGATTTCAGCTTTTATCTGTTCCTGAGAGGTTGTCACAATATTTTGGAATACAGCCAGTTGCTCTGAAAGTTCTTTTATAGTCCTGGCCATTGCTCTCACTATCTTCCAGTGACTCTAATAAGAGCTGTGAGTTTGGCTTGGGCGTTGCCTGCTTAAAGTAGTAATAAATAATTGCTGTCTTACCCTCTGAAATCTCAAAGAGGAGTTCCTGTGTTCTCCAGAAGTTCAGATGTCAATTTCTTCTTTTAGTGTCCTTGAAGGTGGACTAATTACATTATTTTTGAGCTTTTAAGATAATAATTCTAAAGAGGGGTCGAGCAAGCTGCCGGCTTCCTCAGCGCATGCATACAACTCCCTGTGTGGGACAACATTGTGCTGGAAGCAGTCTGAGTGCTGATCCTCCTAAAATAAATGTAGAACCAAGAAGAAGTCCCAACACAAAGTGGCAGTGAAAGTGGGAGGGAATGCAGAACAGAAGACTGAGATGCGCTTAGAAACCAAGGAAAAGGATAGATGCAGAAAGGGCCATTTTCTCAGACCCCAGTATGAAGGTTGCTGCCACATGGAGTGGGAAAAGTAATCCCCACTGTGAAAACAGGAATAAGCAGAATGGATGTACTCCACTTGTGGTCTGAAGACACACACACACCTGTTTCCCCTTATCAGATGATCTGCAACTCCTTGAAGTTTAAAGCTTTTTTAAAAAAAGAAAAGAAAAGAAAGCCTTAAAGGGCTGGAAGGGGGAGACTGGCTATGGGTTGAACATCTGCATGGATATTTGACAGCAGCCATCTCACTGTCCCCCCCTTTTTTTGCTCTGTCTCTGTTGTTCTCAGAATGAAAGGAAAGAAACCTCACTGCAGCTGGAGAGGAAAGGGTGGAGTCACAGCTCCATACGGAAGGCACCAAGGACACAAGACACCAAATTATGGGTCCCGGTCACATGAGCGGGATACTGTGCCACTGAAGGGAGGCAAATTAGAGCTGGAGCAAAAAGATGCGTGGTAGCATGATCAGACGGGTCCCCAAGATGCTGCACAGATGCTGATAGCCGATGATCACGAGGCGATGTTGAAGTGCATCAAAGGGTTTCACTTTCACATTCTTGTGCATGCGTAATCTTATGTTTCTTTGCATACTGTGGAGGCTTGGAAAAAACACATCTGGTGTGATGGGACACATGCGTGTGCTGGATGTGCTGGATTAACTCTGCTTCTGTGATGTGACGCTTGCCTGCAACCCGCATTTTCCAGTTGCTACTACCCTTTTGCTGGTACTTTTTAAATCCGCTTCTTCGGGCTGATGGTACGGATTGGTGACAGATGTGCTATGCTTCCCAAATGATGCCGTATGATTGTGTCCATTTGATGCACCCTCAACCCGTCCGTTTCACGGGGCAAATCCTCCCGTGTGACCGGGGCCTGAATTATGGTTTAAACTAAGCATATTATTATTAATTTTTTAGTATCAGTTACTTTAAGAGTCACCTGGCCTAGCTGCCAGCATTCTGGGAAGCCCCATCTCTGCTTCATCATTAACGAGAGCCAGCAAGGTGTAGTGGTTCGAGTGTCAGACTAGGATCTAGGAGAACACAGTTCAAATCCACACTCTGCCATGGAAGGTTGCTCAGTGAACTTGAGCCAGTCACTCAGTGTAAGCCTACCTCACAGGGATGTTGTGAGGATAAAATGGAGGAGAGGATTAGGAGTTCCCCTTTCTTTGCATTCTTCTTTACAGTGGAGACCAGCCAGATTTGTCTAGAAAACAAGGCATGAATGGGATGAGCATCTCCATAATGCCTCACCCACCCATAGCAGCTTCTTATCCTGCCTTTCCTCCAGTGAGTTCACATGGCTGTACAGCTTTCTCTTATCTTCTGTCTTTCCCTCACAAAAATCTTGTGAGGTAGGTCAATTCATAGCTGATTGTAGAGCTTTGGACTCAGTTTTCACAAACCTTGTTTAGAATCATAGAATTATAGAGTTGGAAGGGACCTCCACGGTCATCTAGTCCAACCCCCTGCACAATGCAGAAAATTCACAAATACCTCCCTCCCACACACACCCAGTGACCTATGCCCAGAAGATGACAAAAAACCTCCAGGATCTCCAGCCAAACTGGCCTCGAGAAAAATTTGTTCCTGACCCTGAAGTGGTGATCAGCAATTCCCTGGCCAGCCGGGTAAAGCCCCATCACCAACAGCAACAATTCTGTGTGATGTCCCCAATGTGATGACATCACCTGGAAGTGACATCATCACACTGGTGATGTCACAGGGTAATGCTCTGGTTTTGGGGTGAAACTCTATGGTTTGAGCCCAATTTTACCATAGAGTTTGCCCCAAAACCAGAACATTGCCGCAATTGGAAAAGGTCAAAACCACTGGGGAAGCTTGGAGACCATTTAAAAATACAATCCTAGAAGCTCAGAAAAAATATATACCACAGGTTAGGAAAGGCACAAATAGGTATAGAAAAAAGCCTGCATGGTTAACAAATAAAGTAATGGAAACTGTAAAAG
The DNA here is from genome assembly GCA_029375565.1 of Gekko gecko. Lineage (NCBI taxonomy): Eukaryota > Metazoa > Chordata > Lepidosauria > Squamata > Gekkonidae > Gekko > Gekko gecko. Next base: position 229,330,994 of record JAPDNY010000001.1, on the reverse strand, counting down.
GTAAGAAGGATTCCTTTAAGCAATGGAAAGCTAGTCTCAGTGAGGTTGATAAAAGGGAACACAGGCAGGGCCGGCCCCAGGTGTCTGGGCGCCCTAGACAGGACAGCCTGGGGAGCCCACCCCACCAGGGATGCCAACCTCCTGGTGGGGCCTGGAGATAGCCTAGTGCCATTTTCCTGGGCGCCTCACAGCTGCAAGGTGCCCAGAAGAGCCAGGGAAGGGGCAGAGTTAGAACCCTCGCCCCTTCCCTCCCAGTGCCGGCTTTTCTGGGCACCTCGCAGCTGCGAGGCACCCAAGAGAGCTGGGGAAGGGGTGGGGTTAGAACCCTCACCCCTTCCCTCCCAGCGCCAGCTTTTCTGGGCACCTCACAGCTGCGAGGTGCCCAGGAGAGCCGGGGAAGGGGTGGGGTTAGAACCCTCGCCCCTTCCCTTCCAGCAGCAGCGCCAGCTCTCCTGGGCGCCTTGCAGCTGCGAGGAGCCCAGGAGAGCCGGGGAAGGGGCGGGGTTAGAACCCTCGCCCCTTCCCTCCCAGTGGTGGCTCAGGCTCTCCTGGGTGCCTCGCAGCTGCGAGGCGCCCAGGAGAGCCAGGGAAGGGGTGGGGTTACAACGCCTGCCCCTTCCCTCCCAGCAGTGGCGCCAGCTCTCCTGGGCGCCTCACAGCTGCGAGGAGCCCAGGAGAGCCAGGGAAGGGGTGGGGTTAGAACCCTTGCCCCTTCCCTCCCAGCAGTGGTGCCAGCTCTCCTGGGCACCTCACAGCTGCAAGGAGCCCAGGAGAGCCAGGGAAGGGGTGGGGTTACAACGCCTGCCCCTTCCCTCCCAGCAGTGGCGCCAGTAAGAAACCAGCCAGGGAGGCAGTGGGGCCCTTGGATGACCAAGGGATAAAAGGACTACTGAAAGATGACAGGGAAATGGCTATGAAGCTGAATGCATTTGTTGCCTCTGTCTTCACTGTGGAAGACGACAACTGCTTGCCCACTCCAGAACCACCAATTTCGGGAGGGGGTTTGAAAAACCTGTCAAGGATGGGTGAGTGGGTAGCAACGTGGCAAATGGGGTTCAATGTGGCCAAGTGCAAAGTGATGCATATTGGAGCCAAAAATCCTAAATATAAATATACATTGATGGGGTCTGAACTGGCAGAGACTGACCAAGAGAGAGATCTTGGAGTCGTAGTAGATAACTCAATGAAAATGTCTAGACAATGTGTAACTGCAATAAAGAAGGCCAACGCTATGCTGGGGATTATTAGGAAGGGAATTGAAAACAAATTGGCCAGTATCATAATGCCCTTGTATAAATCATTGGTGCAACCTCCTTTGGAATACTGAGTACAGTTCTGGTTGCCACACCTCAAAAAGGATATTATAGCATTGGAAAAAGTGCAGAGAAGGGCAACTAGAATGATAAAAGGGTTGGAACACCTTCCCTATGAAGAAAGGTTAAAACGCTTGGGGCTTTTAGTTTGGAGAAACAATGGCTGAGGGATGACATGATTGATGTTTATAAGATTATGCATGGGATTGAGCAGGTTGAGAAAGAAGTACTTTTCTCCCTTTCTCACAATACAAGAACTCGTGGGCACGCCATGAAATTGCTGAGCAGTCGGGTTAGAACAGATAAAAGGAAGTACTACTTCACCACAGGAGGTGGTGGCAGCTACAAGCATAGACAGTTTCAAGAGGGAATTAGATAAACATATGGAGCAGAGGTCCATCAGTGGCTATTAGCAAGAAGATATAGATAGGAACTCTCAGTCTGGGGCAGGTGATGCACTCTATTCTTGGTGCTGGAGGGGGCAGCAGTGGGAGGGCTTCTAGTGTCCTGGCCCCACTGATGGACCTCCTGATGGCACCTGGTATTTTTGGCCACTCTGTGACAGAGTGTTGGACTAGATGGGCCATTGGCCTGATTCAACGTTGGCTTCTCTTATGTTCTTATGTTATGTAACCTGACACTGGATTGACAGCTGATTGGAATTTGTGGCCCATAAAGGAATTTTATATAGGCACCAATATTTGGAGAAGATCAACTTTTCTTGTTGGAAATAAACCTACAATGAGTCCAGACTTGAGTGTGAAAATATATTCTCACCATGACAGCAGCAGCAGCAGGAATAAGCAGCGGATGAGGTGGTGTTTATGTACCCTGGTCCCATATAAATTGCTGTTGCCATTGTCCCTCAACCCCAATTTCCCTGTTATGCCTATACCAAAATGCAGATGCAATGATGATTGTGCTGGGTGTCTCCCCATCACATGCATCATGGACCAGAAACCCTTCTTTTTCCTTCATCTTTTCTTTGCCTGATGGCCATGCTTTTACAGCATAGCTCAGCAGGGGAAAGGGGTGGGGAGGAATGACACACAGCATGGAGGGAGCTGTTCCAACCCATTTTGAAAGCAGAGGGTAAATCTTCCCTCTTCCCCAGCATGGCTATGGGTGGAGCAGCCAGATGCTCCACCTGCAGCCACCCCACAGTTCCCCCTTTAAACTGGGGAAAAGAGTATTTTATTTTTCTCCAGATTAAAGGGGAGACTCCCAGGAACACCATGAGGTGTGCTTGGAATCAACACATCATCATGTGGATGTGGTTCCCCTCTAAGGTTGCCAGGTCCCCCCTGGCCATTGGCAGGGGATTGGGGCATAGGGTTGTCAGATCCAGGCTGGGAAACTCCTGGAGATTTGGGGATGGAGCCTGGGAAGAAGAGGGACCTCAGTGAAGTGCAATGCCATAGATTCCACCCCCAAAACCATCTATTTTCTCCCAGGGAACTGATCTCTGTAGTCTGGAGATGAGCTGTAATTCCAGGGGATCCTCAGGTCCCACCTGGAGACTAGCATCCCATTAATGTGGCAGCTTCCTGTGCTCCATGCAGGGGGGGGGGGACCCTGTGCAAGCAGCCTCAGTCTCAGTAGGAGTCAATCATAAACCTGCTGGGAACAGGGAAGATGCATGCATATTAATAAAAGAAGTAAAGCTCTGCATTATTCTGCAGGATTTAAATCAAACTATTTCCAGAAACTTGTGTCTTTGTGGAACATCAGCAGAATCTTTAGTCCCAGTCAGACAAGTTGAGCCTATGGTTTTTCTAAAGAACTTCCAGACTGTTATGCATTGTTTGCCTCACAAAAGACCTAAAAACATTTCAGTGACTCATGGATAGAGAATGAAAATATAAAACGTGCACTGACTTTTTAGGAATAAAAGTCACTGATTGTTAAATAGAACCAGCTGAATCTCCAAGCGTCTGGTGTGTAGAAACAACCCACATGTATTGCATGCAGAGATATTTTTGAATTTTTCACAGGGAGAAGGATTTTTTTTTTTTGGTTAGTTGTTTTCTCCCTCCCCCCCTTTTCTCACTCACACATGCCCATATGCCTACCACTCACAAAGCCACAAAAATGCAAAACAAATCCAGCATGCAGTCTGTCCCTGCCCACAGTTCCTTCTCTGCAGTCTTCCAAAATAACTTCCTAGGCATGTAACATCTCAAGTTTATAACAGAACAAAAGCATCCAGAAGTGAGAATACTGTGGTGAACCACCTTGCCTCAGCAAATCCTGCAAGAGAAGGCTATGTTGCACATGTTCTAGCCCCCACCCCCTCCCTTCGAGTGCCGGCGACTGGGGGTGGCGGCAGAGCACCGGCTTTCCTGAAGGCTCCGCAGCTGTGGGGCTCCAGGAAAGCCAGGGAGGGTGAGGGGGTTCTACCCCTGCCCCCTCCCTCCCAGGGCCAGCTTTCCCTTTGAGCCGAGTGCCGGCTGGAGCACTCGGCTTTGAGCGCCCGCTGGGTCGCTGTCGGCTGCTGCCCCCGCCTTCTCTCCCCCCAGGGGGGGGGGGAGGGCAGGCAAGCTCTGCCGCCACCTCTTGAGCCTTGCTGGGTGCTCTTTGCGGTGGCGGGGAGGTGGCAGCAGTGGCGGGGGGCTTTCCATGGGGGGGCGGGGGGGCATTTGGCGCCCCTGCAGGCCTGGTGCCCTAGGCGAGCGCCTAGCTCACCTAGTGGGCGAGCCGGCCCTGCCTGTGGGGGACATGATAACACTCTTCAAAAACCTGAAGTTCTGTTACATATAACAGCCTGAAGAATTCTCTGGTAGTATTCTCTGCAAAAGCACCTGCAATCTCTCTTTTTCTTTTCTTCTACACACACACACATATTTGTGCCAGCTATTTCTCCTTGGTGCTATCCCATATGATCATAGTACAAATGTGAATACTGCAATCATTTGGGTGGGGTGATCCCAGAGAAATGAGCTCATTATACACTCTCCTGAGATAGTGTGTGTGTGGGGGGAGAATCAGTGTTTGAGATGGCATTTTTATGTTACACCTCTGCTCTGTTGTGCTATTCATATAGTCTGGGGGTGCCATTGGACTGTGACCTATTGTTGGATAAGAAGGTGGTAGCTGTGTCCAGGAGTTCCTTTTACTAGTTTCAAGAAGTTTGCCACCTGTGGCCTTTCCTGGAGAGAAAGATCTGGCCACTGTAATGCAAGCCCTAGTTTCATCTAGACTATATTACAGCAATGTGCTCTATGTGGGCCTGCCCTTGAGAAATGTCTGGAAACTTCAGTTGGCGCAGAATTCTGCAGTCAGGAGGTTGACTGGATTGGATCAGAAGGACCAGGGTTGCCAACCTCCTGGTGGTAGCTGGAGATCTCCCGCTATTACAACTAATTTCCAGGTGACAGAAATTAGTTCACCTGGAGAAAATGGCTGCTTTGGAAGGTGCTCTCTATGGTATTACACTCCACTGAAGTCTCTTTCCTCCCCAAACTCTGCCCTCCCCAAACCCTGCCCCCCATCTCCATGTATTTCCTTTTTTTGTTTTGTATTTTTTTAAAAATATGTGCATGTGTGTGAGAGAGAGTGTGTGTACATATTACAAAAATATGTAATCTTTCTTTAAAATCTGCCTCCATTCCTGAGGACTGGAAGGTAGCTAATGTCACTCCCATCTTTCAAAAGGGCTCCAGGGGAGATCCAGGAAATTACAGGCCAGTCAGTCTGACATCGATACCGGGTAAGTCAGTGGAAACTGTTATTAAGGAAAGAATTAGTAGGCACATTGATGAACAAAAACTATTGAGGCAGACTCAGCATGGGTTCTGTAAGGGAAGATCTTGTCTCACTAACCTGTTAGTGTTTTTTGAGGGAGTGAACAAACATGTGGACAAGGGGGACCCAATAGATATTATTTACCTTGACTTCCGGAAAGCTTTTGATACAGTTCCTCATCAAAGGCTCCTAAGTAAGCTCAATAGTCATGGGATAAAAGGACAAGTCCTCTTGTGGATCAAAAACTGGCTTATAAATAGGAAACAGAGAGTGAGTATAAATGGGAGACTTTCTCAGTGGAGGGTGGTAAGCAGTGGGGTACCACAGGGATCAGTACTCGGTCCGATGCTTTTTAACTTGTTTATGAATGATTTGGAATTGGGAGTAAGGAATGAAGTGGCTAAATTTGCAGATGACACGAAGTTGTTCAGGGTGGTGAAAACCAGGGAGGATTGTGAGGCACTCCAAAGGGATCTGTCGAGGATGGGTGAGTGGGCGTCAACGTGGCAAATGGAGTTCAATGTGGCCAAGTGCAAAGTGATGCACATTGGAGCCAAAAATCCTAAATATAAATACACGTTGATGGGGTCTGAACTGGCAGAGACGGACCAAGAGAGAGATCTTGGAGTTGTAGTGGATAATTCAATGAAAATGTCTAGACAGTGTGTAGGTGCAATAAAGAAGGCCAACGCTATGCTGGGGATTATTAGGAAGGGAATTGAAAACAAATCAGCCAGTATCATAATGTCCCTGTATAAATCATTGGTGTGACCTCATTTGGAATACTGTGTACAGTTCTGGTCACCACATCTCAAAAAGGATATTATAGCATTGGAAAAAGTGCAGAGAAGGGCAACTAGAATGATAAAAGGGTTGGAACACCTTCCCTATGAAGAAAGGTTAAAACGCTTGGGGCTCTTTAGCTTGGAGAAACGACAGCTGAGGGGTGACATGATCGAGGTTTATAAGATTATGAATGGGATTGAGCAGGTTGAGAAAGAAGTACTTTTCTTCCTTTCTCACAATACAAGAACTCGTGGGCACGCCATGAAATTGCTGAGCAGTCGGGTTAGAACAGATAAAAGGAAATACTTCTTCACCCAAAGAGTGATTAACATATGGAATTCACTGCCACAGGAGGTGTTGGCAGCTACAAGCATGGACAGTTTCAAGAGGGAATTAGATAAACATATGGAGCAGAAGTCCATCAGTGGCTATTAGCTACAGGGTATAGATGGGAACTCTCAGTCTGGGGCAGGTGATGCACTCTATTCTTGGTGCTGGAGGGGGCAGCAGTGGGAGGGCTTCTAGTGTCCTGGCCCCACTGCTGGACCTCCTGATGGCACGTGATATATTTTGGCTGCTGTGTGACAGAGTGTTGGACTAGATGGGCCATTGGCCTGATTCAACATTGGCTTCTCTTATGTTCTTATGTTATGTTATGTTATGTTATGTTATGTTATGTTATGTTATGTTATGTTATGTTTTGTTATGTTATGTACACCTGGAAGTCATGGTGACCTCTGGTGACTGATCGTACTGGGGCCTGGAGGATATTCAGAGAGGTGGCTGAATAAAGCCTGCCCCACCTCCCAGCTGCTGGTATTCCAAGGAGGTCTCCTATCCAAGTACTTGCCAGAGTTGACCCTAGCCAGAGTATTTGTCAGAGTCGACCCACCCATTCATTATGTGATGGGTCAAAGTCCTTCCATTTGACCTAGTAGTACAGCCGCCCCCTTTTCATTTTAGCATCGAGAATGTCTTCCACTTTTTGATGGCATTCTCCATCTACCATCAGGGGAAGGGGAGCTGGAGGACGTGCTTTCCACTTTGAGGGTCCAGGATCCTTCTTCAGAAGACTGAACTGAAACACAGGATAGACATGACACAGGCTTTTAGGCAGTTCTACTTCCACAATCACTTTGTTAATAAGGAGCACTATTTTGAATGGCCCAACATATCTCCATCCCAGTTTTCTCCCTGGTTGCAAACCCCTGAGGTTCTTGGTGGAGATGTACATGGAATCCCCAGGTTTTAGCTCCCACTTGGGCCCCCATTCTTTGTCAGTGTAACATTTGCAGGTCTGGCCCCAGGTTTTTTTGCACACTAGGCAAGGCTATCTTCTGGCGCCCCCCTCCCCATGTGCCCACCAAGTTTCAAACATAAATACATTCTAGGAAGAATGAAAAACACAACATTTGAAATTGCAAATGCCTTTTTTTTCTTTAATTGAGAGAACAAGTAATACAATATCCGATTTCCTCTCTCAAACAGGAAAACACAAATCACAAAGTATTTTGAAAAATCCTGTTAATTGTGTTGTTGAAATTTAAGTCTCTTTAATGTGTCCATTTCAGGCACATCAGAATCTAATTTTGTGTGCCTTTTCTTTAGCAAATGTTGTCACCTAAACACACAAAAGGATCAACCTGACACTAGCTTCTCTAGTATGCCTTGTGGTCTCCCATCCAAATACTGACTAGGGCTGACCCTGCTTAGTTTCCACAGTCTGACCAGATCAGGCTAGGCTGGGCCATCCAGGTTAACACATTTACATTGGTGGGAGTTGTACGCATGCGCTGAGGAAGCCAGTAGCCTGCCTGACCCCTCCCTAGAACTATTATCTTAAAAGCTCAAAAAGAATGTAATTAAGTCTGTCTCAAGGATAACTAAAAAGAGAAACCAGCGTGCAAACTTCTGGTGAACACAGGAATACCTCTCTGAGACTTCAGAGGGTAAGTTAGCAATTATTTATTACTGTTTTAGGGAGGTAACGCCCAGGCCAAACTTACAGGTCTTATCTGATTCACCGGAAGATAATAAGAGCAATGGCAAAAAGTATAAAGGAACTTTCTGAGCAAATGTCTGCATTCCAGAACATGATGATAACCTCTCAGGAACAGATAAAGGCTGAAATTAAGATAGTAAAAGATGCAGTTACAGACCTAGCAACTGAGCTTAAAGAAACAAAGCAGATGACGATTGTGGCTACTGAGCTGGCTACGGAAAATAAACAGATAATCAAACAGTTAAATACCCTGCTTATGGAGTTATCAGATCACAATAGAAGAGCAAACCTTATTTTCGCAGGGATTTCGGAAGAGATAAATAACAAGCTCTTGGAAGGAACACTCAGAGAATGGATAGGAGAAAATGGTGTTGAGATGCAACCCCAAGATATTGAAAGAGCCCATAGACTGAAAAGGAGAAGGAAGGAGGAGCCCCACAGGATGTTATAATTAAATTCACAAGAGAAAAACTACAGCAGAAAGTATTCAAGACCCTGAAAAAGAAGAAGGACCTGACCTTCAGAGGGAAAAAGGTCTGGATAAGAGAGGAAATTATCAAGGAAAAAAACCAAATGAGACCATATGGGCAAAAATTATATGAAAACAATGTGAAATTCTCACGGGGATATCCAGCTTCGATAATAATATTCAAAGAAGGCAAGAGGCTGATAGCACGGAATCCTAAGGAAGCAAGGGAACTCTTCAGGCAACTGGGTATTGACACAGAAGACCTGAGAGAGCAGAGAGAGGAGGAAGAGATGGAGGAAGTGGATGACCTAGGAGAAGGACCTTCAAACAGACATGACAAAAGACCGAGGACGGACTCCTGCGAGGACTCCACATAAAGTGAAGTATACAAAGTTTAATGAGCTAGCTTTAGAAATAAGGAAGAAGGGGAGGTTAGGGTTGTGTACACTCTGGAAGGTGGGAAGACAGGATGATGTTTTCATCCAAACCAAAGAACCACGGGGGAAGGGAGGGTGGGGAGGGTTTCAGATAATAAATAAAGTACCCACAGCCAGGGAGGCACAAGAGTAAAAAAAACCCAAAGAAAATGGGTAGATCTTTAAGAGTTCTTTCACTGAATGTAAACAGCCTAACTTCAAACCTTAAGAGATTTAGATTAGTTAAAATGGCCAGAGAACAAAGGATAGACCTGCTGTGTCTACAGGACACACACACACACACACACAAAAAGATAGAAAACCATTATTAAAAGACCAGAGGTGACAGGTCTTAGCAGAAGCAAGAGGGAATTCCAAGGCCAGGGGAGTAGCAACCTTGATTCATAAGAACTTCAAAATAGAGAATATTGAAAAGTTAGCAGATAAGGAGGGCTGATACCTATTGGTGAAGTTTAAACTAGAAGGCAAACGAGTCACTATAGTGAACATTTACGCTCCAAACAAAAGCAAAAGAAATTTTTAACTAAGGTCTTTAAGAAGATCCAACAGTTCTCTGAGGGAGAATTAATTGTAGCAGGGGACCTAAATATTGATATAACAAAGAATAGAATTTTTTAAGCTAGGAGATTGGGGTCTGAAAGAAGCATATGAGTTTATAGGTACAAGACCTAGACCTATGCATATATCCAGCAGGCATAAAACGGTGTCATGCATAGATTACATAATTCTGGGAAAAAAATAATATGTCTATAAAAGAGATTACAACCCTCCCAATCTGGATATCTGACCATGCCCCTATAAGTATTGAATTGGAATTAAACCTACCCACAACAAACAGACCCTGGAGATACAATAACCTAATAATGGCAAAAGAAGAGGACAGGGAATATATGACAACACAGATAAAACAATATTTCAAGGAAAACAGAGGAACAGTGCCTACTAATATACTATGGGATGCCGCTAAAGCGGTTACAAGGGGCCACTGCATAAAGAAAGAAAAGAGTATAAAAAGAGAATGGTATAAAAAAAGACAAAATAAAATCCAGGAATTAGGAATTAGAGAAGCTACAAAGGGATCTAATGGAAAATTACAATCCCACTCTACAGAGCAAAATCAAAGAGATTCAAAAACAATTGGAAGCATTAGATATAGCAACAATTTGGAAAAAGGAAATTATGGTAAGAAATGACTTTCAGAGGAACAGCATTAATACAGCGAAAAGGCTGGCAAATTACCTGAAAATCAAAAAAGCAAAACAGATGGTTAGAACTATAAAAATTAAAAATAACACAACACAAAGCCCTAAGGAAATTAGTAAGGCGTTTGATAATTTTTATAAAAACTTATATAAGAAAAAGACTACAGTAGAATCTCAGGAGTCACCCAGACTCCCTTTGGAGAAAGAAGGGAAAGAGGCACTAGAGGGAGAGATTACAACCCAGGAAATAAGAGAAGTAATAAAAGAACTTAAAAAAGGTAAATCACCTGGGCTAGATGGTTTTACAAGCGAATTCTACAAAGAGATGATAGAGATTATAACAGCCGAATTGCAGATAGTATTTAATGAAGTCTTGGAAGGGAAAAAAGCCCCAGATACATCGAAGGAAACAAATAATACTGATACTAAAACCCCAGAAGGATCCAGAAGAAGTCAGTTCATATGGACCTATAAGTCTCCTAAACCAAGATTACAAGATTTTTGCTAAAATACTGGCAAATAGATTAAGGAAGTTATCCTGACAATTATAAAAGGGGACCAATATGGGTTCATTAAAGGCAGAAACATAGCACAGCCCATCAGGAATATCTTAAACATCTTATTCCATGGCCAACAAAGGAAAACAGGACTACTAAAATTGGATGTGTATAAAGCTTTTGATACTCTCTCACATGATTATATATGGCAAACAATGAAGAAAATAGGGATAGGAAAAGAATTCTTACAAGCAATTCAGGAAATATATATAGATGGGAATGCAAAAGTAAGAGTAAACAATGAACATTCACAAGTATTTCCCATACAAGGAGGAGTAAGACAAGGCTGTCCATTATCCCCATTTATATTCATAATAGCAAGAGAACAACTAGCAGAACGGATTAGAAATTCGGGTAGAATAGAGGGATATAAGATAGGCAACAAAGAAATGAAGCTTAATCTATTTGCAGATGATATCATAGTAATCATGGAACCCTAAAGAAGGAGTAAAAGAGGTTAAGATCATCCTAGAAGACTTTGAAAAGTGCTCAAGGTTAGGAGTGAACATGGCAAAATCAGAAATTTTATACCTTAACGTTAGCAGAGAAGAAAGGCAGGAGATAAATATGTGCACAAACATAGGACTGGGTGTCAAGAAATTTAAATATTTAGGTATTGTCCTGCAAAAAAAAATTGACAAAATGATAAAGGACAACTATGAAAAAACATGGAAAAAAATAGAGAGGGACATGAAAAGATGGAAATATAAAACACTAAGGATATCATCTAGAATAAGAAGTGTTAAAATGTTCTGGGTACCAAAGTTAATGTACCTATTCCAAATGCTGCCTTTGGGATTGATGAAAAAAAATTGAACAATGGAACAGAGTAATAAAAGAGTGGATATTTAACAGTAAAAAATGTAGATTCCATATTGACCCCCCAGACGGAATAAAGAGACGGACAACAGTTTTGGATCAGACAAGGGCCACTTTATTAACTACATAGCATTTAATGAACAGGAAAAAAACAGCAAGGAAACATTTTCAAAAGCAGAACAGACAAGGCAGGTATCATAAAGACCAACCTCCTTGTCCAGGATACGGGCGAGCCACCAACCCCGGTCTTAAGCCAATCATCTGGCTTGCGACCAGCAGTCCAGCCACTGGTGGCCTCCCGGAGCATCCACTCCTGAAACCATAGAGTTTGCAGAATGGAGCTTATCCAAGAGGTTCCCAGAGAGGATCATCATTAACCGCCCGGAGCCTTAATAACCCGCAGGCCATTCCTGATGACCCCATGTTCCCAAAATCAAGGAATGGCTTGAGGTGCTCACCAATTTCTGATTTCCTATCCCTGCACTATTCTGCCACTAGCGAGGTCAAGCCTCTGCTTTGGCCGACGCGGTCTCCAAGCCAAGTGCAGCCCTAATCCCTTGCTGAATATCATCCAAAAACAATTTATTGCCCTTGTCTGACATATGAATACCGTCCTCTCTATAGAGGTCAGTATTTCCTACCAAAAGTCCAGGATGTGGTAAAAATTGACCCAGGCCACCCTCCATAGCCTTCCTCATTTGTCGGTTAACCTTGCGGCGAGGTTGCGCCATACCTGCCTCGGCAAGATCGCCGACCAGATTATCAATGCCCCAGGCCACCTTCTCTGGATCACTGACAGATCGCGTGTAGCCTGAATCACCAGGGCCTTGCCTTTCATCAGGCCAAGATCATTGCCACCTAAGTGCACAATTAAAATGTCAGGAGGCGGCCCATGCCGTTCCTCAAACAGTAGTGGGAGCAATCTGGGCCAATGCATGCCCCGCCTTCCCCACCATTCAACAACAGCAAACTCACTCAAGCCTAACTGAGAACCAACCGCCGTCCTCCTGGCCTGGCGAGCCGCCCAAATAATCATACTGTGGCTGCATAATATGACTCTCCATCGTGCCTGCCGGCCCACATCACCTGAAAAAGAACTATTTTAGTAACTTGAACTGCTTAAAACTTACACTGACGAACATAACTTTTAAAACTACAAGTTCTCCAACGTCCTATACCTTGTATGTCCTCCCGAGAGTACCCCATTGCAGCTGCCGTAGAAGCAGCTCCAATCCTAAATGAATGGGTCCCAAAATGGAATCCACTTAAGCCCAATGTATCTAGTGCCCGTTTTGTCAATGCCCAAAATTGAAATTTTGTGAGAGGTGAGCCATCTCTGTGCCAAAATAATACCCCATTGTCTGACCCCCGCAGCTGCAGGTAATTATGTAAACCTGATACCGGGCACAAATCAGACTCATAACAACGCCCCAATTCTATAGTTGAACCCCTACCTAACTGGTCTGTCTTCGATTGCCTAATATAAATGATCACTTTGTCTTTAGTAACCCTGATGTCACCCAAATTAAGAGCCCGATTAGATGCATCAAGTCGCGAGGCAGGGACAAGCTCACCAACGCAAAGAGCTCCAAAAAACGCCAGCAATGATGCCGAGTGAAAAAGAGTGGCCTCATATTCGTCAGCACAAAGGCCAGGCCACAACGCCTTTAGGCCCAACAGAATTGAAGGTGTCAATGGCTCCCTGGAATCAGGTAGCTGCCCCGCCTCGTGAGACCATCCTTCAAGCATTTTCTTAATCCTAAAATCTTTAGTCTTGTCCTCATGTCCAACAGCTTTACCTGCATACGCTAGAGAAGACAACCTGCCTTTTATAGAGCGAACTGACAAACCCCTGCCCTTCAAATATACACAGTACTGCATCAATTGATGAACCGGAATGGGCCATTCATCCCTTAATCCAGCCTCCTTCCGGAAAGCAACAAATTGGTTACCTGCCCTCATGTATGATTTTCGTGTTGAAGGGGCAAGGGCCATACCTATTGCCCGTTCAGCTTCAAACCTCCAATCTGCCAAAAACTGGGAGGCATCCTTACCGGGCACTCGTCTGCTTCCGGGGCCAGCTGACGGAACCTCCCCATCTGTTTTCGAGAGAGAGCATCAGCGACCCCGTTACTTGCACCCGGGACATGCCTTGCTCAAAACAATATATTATTCCTTAAACATATTAAAGTAAATGCCCTAACTAACTTCATAACACATGGTGACCTAGATGTTAGGGAGTTTATTACCTGTACTGTAGCCTGATTGTCGCACCAGAAATGAACCGAATGACCAGTGAAATCAGCCGTCCAAATCCCAACTGCAACAACAATCGAGAAAAACTCCAGAAAGGTTAGGTTCTTGACCCAGCCTGCCTGGAACCAATCCTGTGGCCAATCCTCAGCACACCAGTGATGCCTAAAGTACACCCCAAAACCTGAGGAGCCTGCGGCATCTGACGTCACCTGCAACTCAGCCTCTAAGTGCAAGTCTTCTCTCCAAAAGGATACCCCATTAAAAGACCGTAAAAACTCCTCCCAGAGTAAAAGGTCTTCCTTCATCCCACTAGTCACCCTAGTCCTGTGATGTGGGAGGCGAAGCCCACGCATAGCGTCACAAAGACGCCTGACGAAAGCCCTACCGGGAGCCACCACTTTGCATGCAAAGTTGAGATGGCCCACTAGTTGCTGCAACTCCCACAGGGATATTTTCTTCCGCCTCCTAAATTTGTCAACTAAGACCTGAAGGCCCTCTAACTTATCCAAAGGGAGCCTAGAGCACTGTTGAACTGTGTCTAACTCAATACCCAAGAAGGTCAAGATGGGCTTCGGACCTTCAGTCTTTTCTTCTGCCAAGGGAAGGCCTAATTCAGTCGCCATATCTATGAACCTGGACAGTAAAAATTCACACTGTCCAGTCCCTCCCCATCCTATAAACAAAAAATCATCCAAATAATGAGCTGTAGAGCCCAATCCAGTCCTGAATCGTAAGGCCCATTCCAAAAAGGAACTAAACCTCTCGAACGCCACACAGGACACAGAACAACCCATTGGAAGAGCCCTATCCATATAATAAAAACCCTCAAAAGCAAAACCTAACAAATCAAAATCAGCAGGGTGTACAGGCAAAAGCCGGAAAGCTGATTTGATATCACATTTAGCTAACAAAGCTCCCCGTCCACAACCCCGCACGACCTTAAGGGCCTGATCGAAGGATGTATATTTAACCAAACAAAGCTCATCAGGTATAGCATCATTCACCGATCCACCCCGAGGGTACGATAAATGATGAATGAGGCGATACTCCCCAGGAGCCTTCTTTGGTACAATGCCCAAAGGAGACACCCGTAAATTAGGTACCAGGGGGGAGAGAAAAGGCCCAAGGACCCTCCCTTCTTTGCATTCCTTACCAATTTTAGCTCATACTATGTCTTCCATCCCTATGACTGACTTTAAATTTGGAGCCCAAAATGGGGCCCGCTCACCTTGATAAGGGATCCGAAACCCGAACAAAAACCCTTCAAGTAAATATTTACTGTCTTTTTTGTTTGGATAACCTCTCAAAAAATTTCTTAACACCTGCACTTTAATTGGGCTGGGCCCCTTTTTCATTAAGGGCGGCATGACTTCCAGCCCCACCTGGTCGCTTACTTCCCCTTGCTCCAAAGCGTCCCTTTGGCTTGGGACAACTGGACAGTGCATGCGGCCCTCCACAGAGAGGGCACTCATGCCGAAAGGAACAAGCTTTCCTTCCACAAGTACCCTGTGATGTAAATTCCCAGCAGTTCCTCCCTGTACCCGTGGAGGGTTCTGACTCTGCAGCCGCTGTACCACGTGGCCACTGTCAGAGTGCTCAGAATTTAACAATTTAGGTGTGGACACCACTTGTAGCCACAGCTGGGGATGAATAAGATCCCAGCGCAAAGATGGATTCATGGCCGCCCGTGCGCGGAAACCCTCATCATATTCCAACCACGCATGTCCTGTGAAACCCGTAAAGGCTTTATAAATTATATCCATATACTGTAAAAGCGCTGACGCTCTCCAGGGCTGATGACGCACTATCACTCCTGAATAAATAAGGAAACCTGGAAACCAATTACCCCAGGTCCTATCCACTCTACGCCTCCTAATACGTTCTCTGTCCCTCTCGTCTAAATCTTCTTTGTCTTTTTTGTCTAATTCTCTATATAACAGAGTAAAAACATCAACATAAGCTCCCTTAAGAATCTTTTCCTTGGTAGCCAGGGAAATATGGTCTCCCAATGGCAATGATATATCGCCCACAGGCATACATTTGGCAGGGGCCTGATCATAAGAATATCCCACCAAAGCAGGTGGATACCACCCACCTTGCCCCGAACATTGTGAGGTACCCCCGTCTACAGCAGGTGGCACAAAGTGCCACCCACTGGGTGATGTGGAAGTCCCTACTCATGTTGAGGAAACCTTGCCTGAAGAAGCAACTCCTAGGGTGATTTCCCACTAAAGCTGCCGCGGGGTTGCGCCGCCGTTTGCCCCGAGATTTTTAGTCAATTTCACACCCGAAGCCGCGGGGCTGCATTTTGACCCGCGGCTTCGCCCGATTTCCCCGCAGTTTCGTAATCCTCAAAAAACAGGATTACGAATCTGCGGGGGAAATCGGGCGAAGCCGCGGGTCAAAATGCAGCCCTGCGGCTTCGGGTGTGAAATTGACTAAAAATCTCAGGGCAAACGGCAGTGCAACCCCGCGGCAGCTTTAGTGGGAAATCTAATGTATCCTGATTACCAGAACCCCAAGGCCATGATGTGTCATCCTGACGAACAACACTAGCCTTACCATCTTGCCGTGGAGGACGTACTGGACCCTTATAAAGCGCCAACTGTTGAGAACCGTCTTCTCCTTGAGCAGGCTCATCTTCCGCATCACCAGTTCCACAAGCAGACGATTGCCCATCCTCTAGAAGTGCCAGCCGAGCTAATACCTTTGCTTGAAAAGAAGAAATGTCAGATTGTTTTGACTTCTTGGCCAAAGAGGGCGTGGAATCAGCCTGCTGTGGCCTAACCCTCTGCTTCTCCAAAGCCTCCAGCCTAGCTAATATAGCGGCATTAATAGGATCACCCTCCTCATCATCAGAGATTGGCATTGCCGGCACAGCTGGGGGCACCTTAGGCGCAGGCTGCTTGCCCTTAGGCTTGCCCTGACCTTTCTTAGGGGCCATCCTTCCTAAAATTCTCTACTTGGTCGAATGCCTAAATAAATTACTAACTTTAGTAATGGTTCCCAAAGAATGTTGATTAGTATGAGAAAAAAAGGGGGGGGAGTTGGATAAGAACACACTACCCCCAAAATGGCCTCCTTTACTATGAAGCACCAAAATGGCCTCTCCACACAGCAGACAGACAGACCCTTCCTAAAATGGCTGCCGTCAAGTTGCCCTAGCTCACCACCCAAAATGGATGCCAAGTTAAGGTGCCGCCACCTACCAAGTGCCACTGAAAATGGCTTCCTTAAACTTTGGTCCTGAGTACCGAGATCAACGAATGGGGGGGAGTATTGCAGTAAAAACGCACCCCTACCCAGGGAAAAAAAAAAACACGCCGACCATCCAGGGGAGCCCTCCAACTATGTATCCCTCAGAAATAACTCCCAGGACAGGAACAGTACTGTGGCCAACTGATGGGACCCAGGGGCACCACCCTCCCCCGAAACAACTGCCCCAAGAAAAGACACTTCGCCAAGAAGCTTCTCGGCGTAATCAAGCCTTCAGAAGAAAAACAAAGCCGCCGTGCCAAGGAGCCGCTCGCCGCCAACTGTCCCTCGCCGCCTCTGAGAAAGACACTGCCGCAGGACTATTCTCCACCACCGGAGACAAACAGGGTGAACCGCCACTCCCTCAAGGCCTGCAGAACCGAAAGGTCTGCAGGCACAACCGCCTCTTGCTGCCGCTTCACCCAAGCACGAGGCTGCAACTGATTTGGACGGGAGCGGAGCCGCCCTATATTGGGTAGGCTCCTCCCCACCCCCATCACGGCGCATTGCGCCGTGACACTGCTGCTGCTGCTCCGTCATTCCTAGGAGCGGCAAAATAGCCCCCGGACTCCATTGCTTTTCAGCGGGAGTCCGGGAGCTCCAAAAGAATAATATATAGCCACAAACTGGAATTTGGATGGGGGATCCCGGACTTAAATAACTACTATGAAGCCTTCTAACTAAAACCAGTATTAGAAATAGGTGAGGAAAAAGTACAGAAGTGGCTTAAATTTGAGAATGAAATTAACAGGAATATAGGTAGATTTGGCATTTTTACCACAGTAACGACAAAAGATTTAAAACTAACAATAGACCCTAGAAGAACAACACTAGAAATCTGGAAGAAATGGCAACCCTACTGGCTAGGAAAAGTTTCAAGATGGGCTGCCCTCGAAACAATAAACAAAGCAGCACAAGAAATTAAATGATGGGAAATGCTAAAATTTAAAGGTTACTATAGAGTGGGGGATATGTTTAGAGGGGGAATTTTAAAACCTTTACAGGAAATAACAGAAGAGATAGGCAACCAATATTGGTTAAAAAAAGCAGGGCTATTTCAGACAATTAAAGCATTAGCGAAAAGGAAGACCTCTTGATAGACGCACCAATGGAAGAAATATACAAAGAAATGGCTAAGCAAAAAAAGAGTCTAGTAGGAAAAATATATAGAAAGATGCTAACAAATAAAAATAAAATAATATAATATTTACAAAAGAGATGGAGCCATGAAGGCCAGATAACAGAGAGGATGGTTGATAAAATTATGAAAGGAATGGAAGAGATTAAGGTAACCAAATTTAAAGAACCTGAATACAAGTTCCTCACAAAATGGCATAAGACACCAGCACAGCTAGCTAATATGATTCCAGGATTGAGCACCTTGTGCTGGCATTGTAAACATTCTAAAGGCTGGTATGCACACATGTGGTGGGAATGTGCAGAAGTAAAGATCTTTTGGAAAGAAATTACTGAAATCATTAGAAAAGTATGCAATATAACATTACCTATGGACTTTGATTTATTGTTGTTAAGTACAATAGGAAGCCCGTTACTGGATAAGACTACTCAAAATTTAGTTAAGGCTATGATACTGGCGGGAAAGGCGGCCATCGCTCTGGGTTGGAAAGACAAAAGTAAATGGACAATAGAAATCTGGCACAAATATTTGATTTTATACAGTTGGATATCTTGGCGTCAATTAACAAAGGAATATCATGGGAAGAAAAATCCACGGAAATCATGACTAGATGGAAGACCTACCTTGACTGGATACTGAAAGAAAGAAGGAAGGACATTCAGTGGAAGATTAAGACTCTGTGCCCATGGCTGGGGGGGAAAGACTAAGACAAAAAAGGAGGGAGGGAGGAAAGGGGAGAAATGTATATAACTAATACTCAATGTAACAAATTAAATAACCAATAAAAAATTAAGGAGGGGGGGAACACATTTACATTGGTGTTCCCTCTAAGCTCAGTTAGTGTGTGTGAGCTAGCTCACAGTTTTCAGCCTCCAGCTCACAGATTTTTGTCTTAGCTCAGGAAGGATGGCTCCAGAGCAAACTAATGTATGTAGCAGCCAAGACTCCGCATCTTTGAGGGAGCACTGCTCCTGCCTCCTTCTGCTTGGCAAGTGTAAAGGCTGGGGGGAATTCCTCTCTCGCTCTCCTGCGGCTGCTGCTCTTGCCATTCAAGCCTTTTGCACAGGCACAAAAATGAAGTAAGTGAACGACACAGCCGTGGAAGGAGACAGACCCAATGCTGGGGAGGGAGAGATCGAAGGGTGGGGGTGGGGTCACACAGCCAAGCGACTGCTGCCACCTGACTCCTCTGCATTCAGACAGCCGGCATCCTCTCCTAGCAGAGCTCACAGGAAGTTCCCCAGACAGGTTTGCAGAAAGTTGCAAAAGCATGTGCGTGCGGAGCCTAGTGGGTGGGCCAGCCCTGAACATTTGTAATCCTCTTGGGCTTTATCTAGAGTCTTTTGAAGGTGAGGCCACCCCTGAGTCACTTTGATCCACCAGTTTGATCTAGCATCCCCTGGGCCTGGGTCAGTGTCCAAATGCCCCCCCCCTTCATAGCCATGCACTACTTTGAATGGGGAGACCCCAATGGAGCTGTGCACCAAATTGTTGTAACTGTACTCTGCATATGGCAGTAAATCAACCCAGTCATCTTGTTGATGGGATTGATTACAGTCACGTTCACAACAAAGAGAGGGGAGGAGAGGTGCCAGGGACTGTTGGACCTGCTGGTTGCTGCCCTTCACAGCAGGCCCTGGCCTTTCCTGCTGGCTGAGGTGCATCATAGTTACTGGATGAGGTGCCCTCCAGGGCATCCCTCAGTCTGGCTTGCAGAGCTTTCAGAGTCTTGGGACGCTTCCCCAGGACCTTCAGTCTCCACTCCTTCACTTCCTCCTGGTGTTTGCTCTCTAGGCTCTTGCTGCCCGGGCAATTAGCAGTGAAGTGTCTAGGTGCCCTGCATCTCAGGCATAGCCCCTAGTGCATACAGTGCTCATGGTCTCTCTTGGTCGTGGGGCCTCACCTTCTGGGCTCTGGTCAGCTTCCCAGGGGTCTTGTGCTGGTACAGGCATATGAGGTTTCACCTGTTCTCAGCTTCAAAGGCCACCGGGATCCAACCGCTCAGTGTCACAGGGTTGTCCTGAGCTAGTGCCTTCATGAGAATCATGGTATTGAGGCTGGTCCAGTAGAATTGGATTACAAGGAAATGGATTACAATTGTCCACTGAGACTGTGGCTAATGATAGGAACTGCCTGGCAAGGTCTCGAGGCAGCAAGAGGAAGGCTGTGGGCTTAACAAACATGGGAAACTATAAGTGTTTATACACAAATGCTAGAAGTCTCCGAGGTAAAATCGGGGAGTTGGAATGCTTGGTGTTGGGGGGGGAAATAGACATTGTGGGTATTTCAGAAACTTGGTGGGATGAGGAAAATCAGTGGGATACGGTGATTCCTGGTTATAAATTATATCGGAGGGATAGGGGGGAAAGGGTTGGAGGTGGGGTGGCTCTGTATGTCAGAGAGGGTGTACCGTCCAGTAAGACTGAGAGGGTAAGAGAATTGGATTCGCTTCTGGAAATGCTATGGGTTGAAATAGTGGGTCCAAAAGGAGGCTTAACAGTGGGAGTTTGTTATCGCCCACCAGATCAAAAGATAGAGGAGGATTATAAAATTATGAATGAATTAAAGATAGCGGCTAGACGAAATAACTGTGTTGTAATAGGCGACTTTAACTACCCACACATTGATTGGGTCAATATGAGTTCTAGTCGGGAAAAAGAGATTGCGTTCTTAGACACTCTCAATGACTGTGCTGTGGAACAGATGGTCACAGATCCTACCAGGGGAGAGGCGATCCTGGATTTGGTCCTAAGTAACACCCAAGACCTGGTGAGAGATGTAAAAGTGATTGCACCACTTGGGAACAGTGACCATAATGTCATTGAGTTTAACATTTGTACAGATAGGGAGTTGCCCAAAAAGACTGACGCAACCACTTTTAACTTTAAAAGGGGTAACTGCTCTGGTATGAGGGGACATGTGAGGAAGAAATTGAAAGGAAGAGTGGAGAAGGTCAAAACCATTGGGGAAGCTTGGAGACTATTTAAAAAGACAATCCTAGAAGCTCAGAAAAAATATATACCTCAGGTTAGGAAAGGTACAAATAGGTATAGAAAAAAGCCTGCATGGTTAACAAATAAAGTAATGGAAGCTGTAAAAGGTAAGAAGGATTCCTTTAAGCGGTGGAAAGCTAGTCTTAGTGAGGTTGATAAAAGGGAACACAGACTATGGCAAATAAAATGCAAGTCTGTGATCAGGCAAGCAAAAAGGGAATATGAGGAGCATATCGCAAAAAACATAAAGACCAACAATAAAACTTTCTTCAAATACATTAGAAGCAGGAAGCCAGCCAGGGAGGCAGTGGGGCCCTTGGATGACCAAGGGGTAAAAGGAGTAGTGAAGGATGATAGGGAAATGGCTGAGAAGCTGAATGCATTTTTTGCCTCTGTCTTCACTGTGGAAGAGGAGAAGTGTTTGCCCACTCCAGAAGCACCGATTTCGGGAGGGGGTTTGAAAGACCTGAATCAGATTGCGGTGACAAGAGAGGAAGTCCTCCGACTGATGGACAATTTAAAAACTAATAAATCACCAGGCCCGGATGGCATTCATCCGAGAGTTCTGAAAGAACTCAAATGTGAACTTGTGGATCTCCTGACAAAAATATGTAATCTTTCTTTAAAATCTGCCTCCATTCCTGAGGACTGGAAGGTAGCTAATGTCACTCCAATCTTTAAAAAGGGCTCCAGGGGAGATCCAGGAAATTACAGGCCAGTCAGTCTGACATCGATACCGGGTAAATTGGTGGAAACTGTTATTAAGGAAAGAATTAGTAGGCACATTGATGAACAAAAACTATTGAGGCAGACTCAGCATGGGTTCTGTAAAGGAAGATCTTGTCTCACTAACCTGTTAGTGTTTTTTGAGGGAGTGAACAAACATGTGGACAAGGGGGACCCAATAGATATTATTTACCTTGACTTCCGGAAAGCTTTTGATACAGTTCCTCATCAAAGGCTCCTAAGTAAGCTCAATAGTCATGGGATAAAAGGACAAGTCCTCTTGTGGATCAAAAACTGGCTTATAAATAGGAAACAGAGAGTGAGTATAAATGGGAAACTTTCTCAGTGGAGGGTGGTAAGCAGTGGGGTACCACAGGGATCAGTACTCGGTCCGATGCTTTTTAACTTGTTTATTAACGATTTGGAATTGGGAGTAAGCAGTGATGTGGCTAAATTTGCAGATGACACAAAGTTGTTCAGGGTGGTGAAAACCAGGGAGGATTGTGAGGCACTCCAAAGGGATCTGTTGAGGATGGGTGAGTGGGCGTCAACGTGGCAAATGGGGTTCAATGTGGCCAAGTGCAAAGTGATGCACATTGGAGCCAAAAATCCTAAATATAAATACACATTGATGGGGTCTGATCTGGCAGAGACTGACCAAGAGAGAGATCTTGGAGTCGTAGTGGATAACTCGCTGAAAATGTCTACACAATGTGTAGCTGCAATAAAGAAGGCCAACGCTATGCTGGGGATTATTAGGAAGGGAATTGATAACAAATCAGCCAGTATCATCATGCCCCTGTATAAATCATTGGTGCGACCTCATTTGGAATACTGTGTACAGTTCTGGTCACCACATCTCAAAAAGGATATTATAGCATTGGAAAAAGTGCAGAGAAGGGCAACTAGAATGATAAAAGGGTTGGAACACCTTCCCTATGAAGAAAGGTTAAAATGCTTGGGGCTCTTTAGCTTGGAGAAACGACGGCTGAGGGGTGACATGATCGAGGTTTATAAGATTATGAATGGGATTGAGCAGGTTGAGAAAGAAGTACTTTTCTCCCTTTCTCACAATACAAGAACTCGTGGGCACTCCATGAAATTGCTGAGCAGTCGGGTTAAAACAGATAAAAGGAAATACTTCTTCACCCAAAGAGTGATTAACATATGGAATTCACTGCCACAGGAGGTCGTGGCAGCTGCAAGCATGGACAGTTTCAAGAGGAAATTAGATAAACATATGGAGCAGAAGTCCACCAGTGGCTATTAGCCACAGGGTATGGATGGGAACTCTCAGTCTGGGGCAGGTGATGCACTCTATTCTTGGTGCTGGAGGGGGCAGCAGTGGGAGGGCTTCTGGTGCCCTGGCCCCACTGCTGGACCTCCGGATGGCACCTGGTATATTTTGGCCGCTGTGTGACAGAGTGTTGGACTAGATGGGCCATTGGCCTGATTCAACATTGGCTTCTCTTATGTTCTTATGTTCTTATGTAATTCAATGAGGACTTCTTCCAGCCACCCTTGTCGCTTCACTGCATAGGACTTGAACTCATCCAAGTAGTCTTGCACCAACTGACTCCCCTGCCGTATCCCTCTGAGGCAGGTCCGGGCTTTCTCTAGCTCCAGGGGGCCTTTATACTGTCACCAGAGGACCTGCATGAAGGCATCCACATTGCAGAATTCTGGCGCCCCAATGCTGTATAGCCCCACAGACCAGTCAGCTGCCCGTTCTCGAAGCCATGACCCCACATAGTCAACCTGGTGCTCATCAGATGCGAAGGTATGGCCCCATTCCCTCAGGAACTTTTGCACCTGGATCACAAAGAACACCAGCTGTGCGGACTCTAATTTGGGAGAACCGAGTTTGATTCCCCACTCCTCCACTTGCACCTGGCTGGATGACCTTGGGCAAGCTGTAGTTCTGATAAGAGCTGTTCTTTGAAAAAGAGCAGTTTCTGTCAAGAGCTCTCTCAGCCCCACCCACCTCACAGGGTGTCTGTTGTGGGGAGGGGAGGGGAAAGGAGTTTGTAAGCTGCTCTGAGAAACCTTTGGGTAGTCAAGGGCAGGGTATAAATCCAATCTCTTCTCTTCCCTTCTTCTTCTCAGGCTGCTGTCAAATGTGGCTTCCAGGGAATCCCAAGGCCTCTCCCACTCCAGTCTTGGCCCAGGTGGAGGGGCTGCAGGGTGGTCAGAGGGCTGCATTTCTGGGGTCTCTTCTTCCTCTTTCTCCTCAGAGAACCCTCTCACTTTCATCAGTTCTTTGACTACACAAGGGAGATTCTCTATGAGGAACTTCATTCCATCTTTGATTTCTTCCATCTTGCCTTTCAGCTCAGCCAGCACCCGATCAGTGTGCGAGGATTCCCCCATGGTGTCAGCAACCAGGAGGCATTCAGAGTCATCTTGGAAGACACAAGAGGTCTGCCTTTCCTCTCTCTCCAACCAGGATTTTGGGCCCTGGAGCCAGGGAGTGCTTAGGAGCCAGGCTGGGTCATCCCACCGGTTCTTCTCCATTTTCTTAAACTGTGTCCCTCCTTTCCAGCACACTATGTGTTTCTTGGGTTTGGTTTCACCTTGCTTGTCATCTTTCTTGTCAGGCAAGGGGAGCTCAGTCTCAGAGCCAGTTCCCGTAGCAGTGTCTTCGGGCTTGCTAGCCATCGGACTAACAGTCAAAGAATGGGGAAAACTGACACTTTGTCAGACTCCTGGGCAAGTTACTCTCAGCCACACTGTCTTTGGCAGTGAAAGGCTTTATTGAGATATAAATGAGTTCCAGGCATTAATAGTACTGTGTCAGTTCCAAAAACTTTTGGCGGGTACATACATGGATATAGAAAGTTCAAATTGTAACCCCTCCTAGGACCCACTCATATGTCACATCATATAGCCTGGCCTCAGCATCTCTACCCCCCCCCCCATGCATGGGAAATATACGATCCCATTATCTGCTACACAAACTGGCACTAGAAGCATCAAAGTCATCTCCCTGTGAACCAGAGAGAGGTTCATCTTTGAGCAAAGTTGTGCTATCTATGATAGAGCATTCACACTCGCTCCCCCCACCTAAGGAATTCTCCTCCTCCTGCGTCCATGGCAAGCTGATTGAAGCAAAGTGAAGCAAGGCGTGACATCCTGCTTCCAAGATCTGAGGAGATCAGGCTTGCCTGGGCTATCCAGGTCAGGGCATCTCTATGTATTTCCCAACCTAGAGCTGGCAACCCTAATAAAGACCATATCACTCCAGTTTTGGCCTATCTATACTGACTTCCAATCTATTTCTGGGCACAATTCAAGGTGCTGGCATTGATCTTTAAAGTCCTATATGGTTTGAACCAACATACATGAAGGACCACCTACTTCCTTATAAACTTACATGACCACTGATGTAATCTTTGAAGGCCCTGCTTTGGGTACCTCTGCTTTCTGAGATTAGGTGGGTTGCAACCTGGGAGAGGACTTTCTTGGTTGTTATGCTGCCATCTGGTATTTTTTAATTGATGTGTCTGTGATGCTTTTATGAATTACTATTTGTTTTACTGTATGTTGTAAGCTGCCCTGAGCCCACTTGCAGGATAGGGTGGGATATAAATGGAATAAAACAAAAAAACAAACTCTGGAATTCTCTCCCCAGGGGGACTTATATGCTGCCATCCTCTACCAATGGGTGAAGATTTTGTATTGTTTGCAATTCCTTCAGCAACCTTTTCCTTTCTGCCCAATATTGTAATTGTTGGTTCATGTTTTGTTAGGGTTGCCAACCTCCAGGTGGCCAGTGGAGATCTCCTGCTATTTCAACTATCTCCAGGCTACGGAGGCTAGATCACCTGGAGAAAATGGCATTATGCCACAAACCCTGCCATGCTCCACCCTCACCCCCAGTTTCTAAGTATTTCTCAACCCGAAGCTGGCAAGCAACCCTAGTTTTAGTGTGTGTGTTTTAGCTCTGGCTTTAGGTAGTTAAATGATGTGGTCTTTTGTTGGTTTTGATAGTTTTTAAAACGTGATTTTATCAAGTATGTTTTTAACTTGTTAGCTATGTTGGTGGGCCTTATAAGGGCAGAAAGGATGGATATAAATTTTGTAAAACAGATAAAATAAATTATCACATTCTGTTGCACTCCTTCATCTCACAGCTGTGGGTGTGAACAGCTGCACTTAGTTTTCATCTACCTTTCAGCAGCTATGGTAAAAACTTTGCTCTGTCCTGATGCTATGAGTTTCCCCACTACACAGCCAGCTCTGATAAGAGTGATATTGGCAGGAAGGACCCTATGCCATTTTTGGGGGCAGCCCTAGCCTCCCCCCTCCTCTTCTTTTTGTCACCTGTAAGTCTCGACATTGGCAACAATGTTAACAGCCTGTAAGTTCAGTCTTTTTCCTTATGTTTTAAACTCAACTCAAAACACTAGCAATAACTGGAGACCTTTTTTTCCCTGCTGATGCCATGCAGAGCAATTAGAACCTGCTTGGAGGTCCTGCTGTCATTCCCATTTTCTTGCAGTTGTTGTAAAATAGCTCCTTGGTTTAAGAATTGTTCTCCTTAAAGTTTACTGCTGATGATTTACCATAGCTAATCACTCACTTTGTATAATTATTCATTAGAAGTATTATTTTAAAATATAGCTGAAATGAAATGGGCATTTTCAGGATATATGTGCTTTACTGATGTCATGGAGGTATAGATTGCACCCTGAAACATCCCAAATATGCCAGTGTACATACACCAGCGATAAACTCTACATTTCAGTTTCTACCTTCA
This sequence comes from Gekko gecko, assembly GCA_029375565.1. Classification (NCBI taxonomy): domain Eukaryota; kingdom Metazoa; phylum Chordata; class Lepidosauria; order Squamata; family Gekkonidae; genus Gekko; species Gekko gecko. The sequence goes on along the minus strand of JAPDNY010000001.1, from coordinate 229,304,538 downwards.
TTGGTTCCTGTGCTACAAAAGAATATGAGCAAGGATTTATAAGCAAGGACAACCCTTTATTCAGCACTAGCTGCCAAGAGTTGCCCCTACTAAATGCCACAGTAAGTAGCCACTGATGATGATGTAATGAGATGTCCCTGTTTCTCTTTTGACTGGTTAGAGGCTTGTCCTTTGTTTCATCATGAGACAAGAATGTGTATGATGACATTGGTGAGAGTTCTGTTCAGGCATTAGTACACATCCCAAAAGATGGTTTTGGTTTTTTTCCACTCCTAGTTTGTCATTTCAGTGGTCAGGAACAAGTTCCCGAAAAGTGAATGGGACTATCATGTGCTCTTACCAGCCATTGGTCCACTGATCCTTTCTATGGGACAAATTCTACGGAGGGCAATCAGTAGACTCTGAGGCTGTGGTCACACAAGCAGTTTGCACTAATATTGTCACGGTACCTTTGCAGACATAAAGAGCATGATCAGACAACAACATCTGCCTTCCATGGCCCAGTCATCAGCACCTAGGTCCAGTGCATCCTAGAAGTGGAGTTTGCCGTCACTGGAGAAAGTCCAGCTTTTGCATATTCCACCACATATTTCTTGACATCTGAACTCCCCTGTTGCAAAGTCAAGCCATTTGGGAAGTCTGAACCTTCCCTTCCATTTCCACCTTGTTTGTGTGTGTGTGTTTGTATCAGGTAGCTGTGTGTGTATAAGTGCATAATCACCCCTGGCATTACTGATCATCACAGCCAAGTAGTCATTCTTGATTGGGAGTCCCCATGGGAGTTATTTCCAAGCTACAAATCCCCCCCCAACCCTGTCTCTGCACCAGAGCTACTGTTTGAGAGTATCCCATGATTGACACAAAGGCAAATGCACTGAAGTCAATGGGACTAGCATCATGTAAATCTGTACTTTAAACATCCCCCCCATGGATTCCAAAGAATAGAGGTGAAGGGAAGGAAGCTGAGAGAGGGCAGAGTACTTGGCAGAGGGATTGTGGAGCTGTCAAAAAGAAGCCAGAGCTTTGGATACAGGTTTATGCACATGAGTGAAAGGAGGGGGGGAAGGATGCCACAACAATCTGGGGCAAGCATGTGGTGAAGCCAGTTAGGGTGGGATGTCTGATCAAAACTTCCTGCAACTATTTAAACTGCCACAAATAGAGGCGTGGCCAGATTGCATGAAGCCTCCAGTGTGACCACAGCCAGTGTTCCCTCTAAGCTGAGTTAGTGTGAGCTAGCTCACAGTTTCTTAGTCTCCAGCTCACAACTTTTTGTCTTCGCTCAAGAAGGATGGCTCCAGAGCAAACTAATTTCTGCAGCAGCCAAATTGCTGGCTCACAACTTTAATGCCGGCAGCTCACAAAGTAGAATATTTGCTCCCAAGACTCCACAGCTTAGAGGGAGCATTGACCACAGCCCAAGTTCAGAAAATGCATAGCTTTTGTGATACTCTGTACTGAGTGCCTGAGAGTCCCTTCCTCCCCTTCCTACATATATACTATGAAAATTTACACTTAGAGCTCCATTGTTTGGCTAGGAATACGTTTCCTGAAGTTTTCTTTCAGTGTCCCATGAATGTCCTTTGAAAAGCATTATATTTTCCCTCTTGGGCTTCTGAAGGCTCATTGGCAGCCTACAGTCATCAAGCTGCAGTAGTCTATTTTTCATTTGTGGCTTTCATCCCTGAATATAGCATCTGCCCCCCCAAAAAAAGTTCAGTGACCAAGTAAACAGCCCCATGTGCATATTTTACCCCGTCCCTCTGAAATAAAGTCAGACAGATACAGTTATGGCTTGGTGGGCATCAACAGGAAACAAGAATGTGTTGTTCTTTTTTTGTATTGTTCAGGCTGCTGTGTAGCAACCGTTTTTCTTCTTGTAACTCCATAGGCTTATCATAAAGAAAAGCATTGTGCAGAATATGGTCATTAAACTGGCTTCAGAGTTTTGAGACACTGAAAAACAATTCTGGATATCCACTTCTTTCTTCCAATAAATAACAGAGAGAAAAACTAGGCAGCACTTTAGTGGATCTTGAAGAGCCATGGATATGAAGGATCACTGCCTCACCCAAATCAACCTTGCATTACTATTGTTTCATAAAAGGTCCCACCCACATACATATGGTATGTTTGGAACAAAAGAAGTCCAAGTTTCTTTCAAAAGCTCTTCTATTGTAGTCTATATGAAGACATGGCCACAGAGCATTATCATTAATCATGAGGAGGGGCTATGGCTCAGTGGTAGTGCATCTGCTTTGCATACAAAAGGTTCCAAGTTCAATCCCTGGCATTTCCAGTCAAAAGGACTAGGTGGTTGGTGATGTGAAAGGCATTTGTCTGAGACTCTAAAGAGCCACTGCCAGTCTGAATAGACAATATTGATGGACTGATGGTCTGATTCAGTACAAGGCAGTTTTGTGTGTTCATTACGTTTAAATATTTTAACAGACTTCACACTTCAATGAATATAAGAAAAAACATTAATACAATCCCAAGAACTATTAGAGAGCTGAACACCAAAAATTTCATTAATGGCAGAGCTTGTTATAGCTCAAATTTGTATGGAGACACCAATGCCAAGAAAGGTTTAACAACTTCCTAGCCTTATAATCTCAGATATCCCTTTTTACTATCTGGTTAATAATTATCTTGTCCTTGCTCCAAATGAACATTTAGCACTGAATTGAAAGTTAGGAATTCTCACAGTTAGGAAAATCATCTCAGTATATTTTATCCAGGTGGGAGTGAAGATTTGGCTACTCAGGTATGTAATACAGATCAGAGGAGCAAAATCTAAAAATCCAACCAGCCTCAGAAAAGTCCTAATATCCTGGAGCAGTGGATTAATCTTGAGAATAAAAAGTTATTGGCTTTAGAAGGACATGACAATAAGTTTGGATGGCATGCATATTTATGGTATGAAAAAGTAAAAATTGACAAGTTTTTCAAACACCACTTCATAAGACGATCACTGTTCGAGACTTGGACGAGATATAGAAAATTCTTCTCGGAAGAAAGACCACTTTGGATAGTACCAGCAGAAGTGATTAATCCATATTCAAGAAGTCAGGGATTAGATTGGCTACCTTATAAAACTCTTTTAAAATTAGAAGGGAAAAACTTTATACTAAAAGATAGATCTGATGTGGAATTTGAATATGATTGGTTGAAGTATAGACAGATTTATGACTTATTTAAGACCGATAAAAGAGAACATGGTTTTAGAGAAAATAATACTGAAATTGAAACTGTATGGGTTGGTAAGAGTAAAAAAATGATTTCTAAACTGTACAAGGTTTTATTGAAATGGTATACTGAGGATGAAATAGTAAAAGAGCAAATGATAAAATGGGCAGTAAATGTTAATAATGAGATACTTATGACATCTTGGGAATATTTGTGGAAAAAGTCAATGAAAATTTCAACTTGTGTAAATGTTAAAGAGAATTGCTATAAAATGATGTACAGATGGTATATGACGCCTAAAAAAATTGCTATTATAAATGACAGTATGTCTAACAAATGTTGGAAATGTAAGAAAAATGGTCTTTTTACCATATGTGGTGGACATGTGATAAAGCAGTAAATTACTGGACTGAGATCCACAATGAGATACAAAAAATTTTGAAATGTACTTTTAAGAAAGACCCACAGATGTTATTGCTAGGTCTTAAGATGGAAGAAATAAATGTAGCCAAGAGAACATTATTATGGTACTTGGTTACAGCAGCCAGACTGACTTTTGCTCAATGTTGGAAACAAGATAAAGTACCTGAAACATGGGAATGGATTAAAAAGACGTTGTTTATGGCAGAAATGGACAAATTAACAAGAAAATTAAACAACGAAGAAGACGAAACCTTTTTTGGAGATTGGAAAGACTTTCAAGAATACTTGTTGAAAAATTGGGATGTTAAACGTGGTTTGATTTGCTTTGATAGCTATTGAGGAGAAGTGGAAAGAGATCTAGATCTTTGAATTGTTACCATTAGTAAAAGAAAATAAGTTTAGTAGTAAATGTAATTGAATAAGAGAGATATCAATGGGGTTGGAGCACTGCGGGAAGCCTTGTTTGGGGGGGGGAGGGCGAAAGAAAAATGGGTATGTATTAGTTTGTTTAAATTGTATGAACATGAAAATATATCCAATAATAAATTGTATTTACCAAAAAAAAAAAAAAAGTCCTAATATTTATTTTGCATAATTTATACCTCAACTTTTTATACCCTCATAACAGAAACCAAGATGGCTAACACATTAAAAACACACGTAATAAAACCACATCATAAATGTTAGCAGTGTAATTAACACAGCAATGATGCACAACCCAATTAAAGAGTAGATAAAGGTTGAGTTGGGAACTAACATACTTGAAAGGAAAAAGGAGAGACAGAGACAACAGAGACAAAGAGATGGAGACAGATAGAGAGACAGAGGTGTCAAACTTCTATGAAGAAGGAGGAAATTGTCCTAAGAGTACCAATCTGGAAACAGATAAGGAATGACACTTAACAGGAGAGAAAGTGCTGACCTCACTATTCTATCTAATTTTGTTCTTGCTGCCCCTGCATGAGTCTTCTTCTCTTCTCCTTTGTATACCAGACACTGTCTTTTCCAAACCCCTTCCTCAAGGACTAGTGTACAAAGTCCATAAGATTCATCATTTTATGTAGACTTTCAAACTTTTCTTGAGAAAGTGGCTTGGTGAGTGTGTCTACATCATTTCATCTATAGGACAGTATTTCTACTCAACAAACCCTTAACATCCATGTGTTTAGTTCTTAAGTTGATCTTCTCCACCAGTGCAATCTTTATGCACCCTTGGTTGTCTTCAAATAATTGTACTGGCTTGGGTTCCTCTATCCCAAAGTCTTGCATTAGTTGCAGTATCCATTTCAGTTGTCTGCACGCTTCTGCTGAGGATACATATTCAACTTCAGTTGAAGATACAGCTACTGTTTCTTGCTTCCTGCTGTTTCAGATGACTGCTCTGCTGCCATAGAAGAATACATGTCAACTGGTTGCAGGCCCGTAGCTAACAACTTTTTGGTGAGGGGGCCCATTTTTTTTTCAGGGGCCCCACTACCAAAGACTGGGGGAGGGGGGAGAAGAAGGCGAGGCCTCCTTGCAGGGCTGCGCTGAAGCGCGGCCCTGCACAGATTGGGGGACGGGGGGAGAAGGCTTCCTTGCAGGGCCGCGCTGAAGTGCAGCCCTGCACAGATTGGGGGACGGGGGGGGGAGAGAAGGCTTCCTTGCAGGGCTGCGCTGAAGTGCGGCCCTGCACAGATTGGGGGACGGGGGGGGAGAAGGCTTCCTTGCAGGGCCGTGCTTCAGCGCGGCCTTGCACAGATTGGGGGACAGGGGGGAGAAGGCCTCCTTGCAGGGCCGCGCTGAAGTGCGGCCCTGCACAGATTGGGGGACGGGGGGGGAGAAGGCTTCCTAGCAGGGCCACGCTGAAGTGCGGCCCTGCACAGATTGGGGGATGGGGGGAGAAGGCTTCCTTGCAGGGCCACGCTGAAGTGTGGCCCTGCACAGATTGGGGGACGGGGGGGAGAGAAGGCTTCCTTGCAGGGCCGCGCTGAAGCGCGGCCCTGCAAAGACTGGGGGGGAAGGCCTAGAGTAGGGCGCGGGGGGGGACGCAGCCACTTACCTTGAGTTCTTCCAACAGGGCTGCTGCAGCGTCCCTCACGTGCTGCTGCTGCTTTCTTCTTTAGGCGGGAAGGAACTGAGCCGGCTCCGAGCATACTCGGAGGCGGAGCAGTCTAGCCCTGCCCCGCCTTATGAGTGCTGGGAGGGGGGTGGAGGCCGGGGTGGAGCAGGGAGGCAGAGAGCGGAGGTCTAACCTCCGGAATGTGCTGTGCTCCGGGGAGGGGGCCGGGGGGAGAAGGGGGAGGCGAGCAGAGGATGGGGGAGGGGCCCCGGAAAACCCGTGGGGGGGCCTGGCCCCCAGGGCCCCACGCAGGCTACGGCCCTGACTGGCTGACTTTCTGTCTGTAGTATCTCCTGCCCAGTCTGCATCCATGTATCCCACCACTCTGGGATTGTTACTTGTTCGCAACTTCAGTTTCAGATGTGAAGTGCCATTCAGGTACTTTGCAAGTCTTTTGACTGCATTCCAGTCCCTTTTGCTTGGCAATTCCATCTTTCTGCATAATCTGCGCACAGCTGCTGTGATGTCAGGACATGTCAATGTGCTTATGTACAGCAGTATTCCAATTGCTACTCTGTATTGCTTGTTGTCAGGCAGAAAGTTAACTACTTCCTTGCTGGTTCAGGTAGTTCATTTACAAAAGATTGCTTGCTGGTTTAGCTCCTTTAATATCCATGTAATCCAGATAGCTTCCATTTTCCTCTCGTTCTACTTGTACTCCAAGATAGCAGTTGATTTTTCCTAATTGTTTCACTTCAACTTCTTGATCCAGATATTGAACTATTTCATCACACTCCTTATTTTCCTAGCACAAAATTAGGTTATCCACATAAGGCAAAATGTAAGTTCATTTGTTGTTTCTATACCTTGAGTATAGGTGTCAAGACTCCTGGGCAAGTTATTCTCCACAATGCTCTCTTTGGCAGTGATATGTCTGAGTTATAAACAAGGTCCAGGTCATAACAGTACTGTGTCAATTCTAATGATTTTGATGGGGAGAATCATAGGTAATTCAAATGTAACCCCTCCTAAGGCCCACTCATACATCATATCCACTCTGCCTATCTCCAGCAACTCTACCCCACTTTCACCTGGGAAATATACGACCCCATTATCTACACAAGCAAGCTGGCACCAAAAGTTTCAAGGACTTTCCTCTGGAAGATAGGAAGGCTTCTTCAGAAGAATTATGCCTTTAAGATAGTGCACGACACACTCACTCCCCCCTGCCTAAAGAATTCCACTCCCCCAGCAACCATGGCAAACAGAGCAGGGCGATGTTTGACAATAGGCAACATTCTGCCTTGCCTTGATTAGCATTTGATGAAGTTTCTCATTCCAACATCTTGTAACCTGTTTCAGCCCATAGATGCTCTTTTGCAGTTTACACATGAGGTGCTTGTCTTTGGATTGTTCAAATCCTGGTGGCTGTTCCATGTAAACATCATCCTTTAGTTCTCCACGTAAAAAAGCAGTCATGTCCAGATGCTCCACAATCATCTTTGCTGCTGCTGCTCAAGAGCATTCTTGTTGAAGTATGTCTCACCACTGGTGTGAAGGTTTCACCATAGTCTTCTCCATATTTCTGAAAGTATCCTTTAGCAACCAGTCTGTCTTTGTATCTTTGTATCTCACCTTGTGCGTCATGCTTTTTTTGCATCCTACTGCCCTCTTCTCTAAGTGTCCATGTTTGGTTCTTGATCACAGATTCAATCTCTTCTTCTGCAGCTTTCCCCCATTTTTCTGCTTCTTTTGCAGGCATTCTTGTTATGTCTTCCCATGTGGAAGGCTCAGGTATAGCCTCTACCTTTGCTAGATGAGAAAATCTTCTTGGTGGTACTCCTTTGTTTGATCTGGTTGACCATCTGACATTTGGTTATGCAGCACTTTCTGGTTCTTTAGGTTCTGCAGGTGTATCATGTGTATTGTCCTTAATGCTTAGATACACTGCTACTGTTTGTTGTATGTCATTTTTCTTTGAGGGTATAGATTCACTGATATCTACTTTCTCCATCTTGCTTGATTGCTCCCTTTCATCAGTGTAGACCACATTGCAGATCTTGACTCTTTGGGTGATTTCCCACTAAAGCTTGCACGCGCGGTCGTGCTGCCGTTTGCCCGGAGATTTTTAGTCAATTTCACACTCGAAGCCGCGGGGCTGCATTTTGACCCGCGGCTTCGCCCGATTTTCCCCGGAGTTCCGTAATCCTGTTTTTTGAGGATTACGAAACTCCGGGGGAAATCGGGCGAAGCCGCGGGTCAAAATGCAGCCCCGCGGCTTCGGGTGTGAAATTGACTAAAAATCTCCGGGCAAACGGCAGCACGACCGCGCGGCAAGCTTTAGTGGGAAATCACCCTTTCTGTTTCTGGATTGAGGATTCCGTCTCTTTATAGCCAACAAAAATTCCTCCTTCTACTCTGGGATCCATATCTTTTTTCTGAGTATCTCTGTGTTGTGTGTGTGTGTGTGTGTGCATGCATGCACATGCATGCTTGCATGCCTGGAAGTCATGGAGACGTCTGGTGACCCCCACTGGAGGCTTGGACATTTTTCAGAGCGGTGGCTTGATAGCCTGCCTCTGTGTCCCAAGTTGGAGCTGCGGTGGCTCAAGTGGTTAAGATGCTGAACTGCAGGCTGTGGAAGGTCAGTAGTTCAGCAGTTCGAGACCCGGGTGCCGCATGACAGGGTGAGCTCCTGTCTCTGGTTCCAGCTCCTGCCAACCTAGCAGTTCGAAAGCAAGAAATTGCAAGTAGATAAATAGGTACCACTTCGGTGGGAAGGTAACAGCGTTCCATGCACCTTGGTGTTTAGTCATGTCGGCCACATGACCACGGAAACGTCTTCGGACAGTGCTGGCTCTTCGGCTTTGAAACGGAGATGAGCACCGCAACCCTAGAGTCGGATTCGACTGGCTTTCAAGCAAGGGAGTGTCCCAAGCTCTGGTATTCCTTGGAGGTCTCCCTTCCAATTACTTGCCAGGGTTGGCTAGTATTTGAATGAGAGACCTCCAAGGAATACCAGGGTTGTGATGCAGAGGCAGGTAATGACAAACTAACTCTGAATGTCTCTTGCCTTGAAAACCCTATAGGGTCATCATAATTCAGGTGTGACTTGAAAGCACTTTCTACCACCAAACACCTACAATTAGAAGGCTAGTACACCAAGGAGAAAGTTTATACTGCAGAATCCCCTCCTCAACAAACCTTTTCAGGACCAAGCCCTGGTACTTCTACCTTCTAGCATTAAGAAGAAGAAGAAGAAGAAGAAGAGCTGGATTTATACCCCATCCTTCACTGCCCAAAGGCATCTCAGAGCGGCTTACAAACTCCTTTCCCTTCCCCTCCCCACAACAGACACCCTGTGAGGTAGGTGGGGCTGAGAAAACTTTTGACAGAAACTGTCCTTGAGAGAACAGCTGTGCCAGGTCACATCAGCAGGTGCAAGTGGAAGAGTGGGGAATCAAACCTGGTTCTCCCAGATAAGAATCCGTACACTTAACCACTACACCAAACTGGCTCTCCATTAAGCTATGGTGAACCCTGGCTCTGTTTAAACCCTTATCTTTGTCCATGGGGATGACATGATTAGCACCTGCTTCCTACTACTCAGCTGTTTCAGGAAGTCTTGTGCAGTGCCTTTATAGCTTAAAGGGACTACACAAGACAGCCCAAAACAGCTGAGCAGCAGAGAGCTCAGTTGTTTTTTAGGCTTTCTGCATACCCTGGTTAAAGGGATTGTGCTCCCTTTTAATGGGGTTTGCAGGTCCATAAACCACAAACCAATTCAGTTTGTGGCTCAGTTCCCAGTTCAGCCACAAATCATGAACCAACAAAAACTGAATTTTTCTACTTTGTGCCCATCCCCCATTCTGTCAATGAAGTTGTGGCCTTGTTGTTTTTTTTTTTTTTTTTTTTTTTTGGTAAATACAATTTATTATTGGATATATCACATACTCATACATTTTCAACCAACCTATATATCCATTTTTCTAATTTCCCTTCTACCCCCCAAACAAGGCTTCCCGCACTGCTCCAACCCCATTAATATCTCTCTTGTTCTGTTACAGTTACTTCTAAACTTATTTTCTCTTACTAACGGTAACAATTCAAAAATCTAATTCTATTTCATTTTCCTCTTAATAACTATCAAAGCAAATCAAACCACGTTTAATGTCCCAATTTTTCAACAAGTATTTTTGAAAGCCTTTCCAGTCTTCAAAGAACGTTTCATCTTCTTCGTTGTTTAACTTTCTTGTTAATTTGTCCATTTCTGCCAAAAACAACGTCTTTTTAATCCATTCCCATGTTTCAGGTACTTTATCTTGTTTCCAACATTGAGCAAAAGTCAGTCTTGCTGCTGTAGTCAAGTACCATAGTAATGTTCTCTTGGCTACATTTATTTCTTCCATTTTAAGACCTAACAATAACATCTGTGGGTCTTTCTTAAAAGTACAATTCAAAATTTTTTGTGTCTCATTGTGGATCTCTGTCCAATACTTTACTGCTTTATCACATGTCCACCACATATGGTAAAAAGACCCTTCATGTTTCTTACATTTCCAGCATTTGTTAGACATACTTTCATTTATGATAGCAATTTTTTTAGGCGTCATATACCATCTGTACATCATTTTATAACAATTCTCTTTAACATTTACGCAAGTTGAAATTTTCATCGACTTTTGAAGTTGTGGCCTTGTTAAACCCAGGTCATGTGCTGCATTCTCCTTCACAGGTGCAAGGGCAATAAAGCACTGCATTGGGTTCTCATCACTGCAGTCCTCCATCCCTGCCAATGGCTACTGGATGTGTGTGTGACGACAGTGTGTATGTGAACTATAACTCAGGGTCCTTTGGATATAAAGAACCTATTTCTTCATAGATTTCAGTATACTAACATGTATTTTGTTATTATATAAAACAAGAGCAGTACACATACTTCTTTTTCCCCACCCTTCTATCTTTCTCTCACACAAAGATGATTAGACAAGTATTTTCCTGGAAAGAGAAAAGAACAGGAGAGGGAAAGTCTGCTGTGTTGTTTCACCAGTTCACTTCCTTTCAAGACATCTGGGTTTGGTGCAATGTGTTCTGCTTGACAAACAAAAACACACATAAAATTTGCTAAGAAAAGTGAGGCATGTCGACAGAGCTCTCTTATAACTGTGTATCTACATCCCTGCTTTGACAGCTACAAAAGATACAGTTTTAACTTAATAAACAACATGTGGAATGTATATATACAACTTTTGATGTTTGTTTGATAAGCCTCGTTAGATTTTTGTCATATAAGCCAAATGTACTGTGTCCTTCTTAACCAACAAATCAACACATATAACACCAGATTTAGGACAGACATTCCAAACAGTCCAAGGATATTCAGTCTTCAATGGTTTGGTTTCCCACAAAGGCAAGGGCCAACTGCCAGTTCTGGACTGAAATCAAATCTTAGTTCTGTTCATACTCTGATTTTTTTTAATGTAAATTTGAGGAAAGCAAACCATGCTTATAGACTATCCATTTAGTTTAACAAGTTCTGAATGAAGTATACTCTTTTCCTAAGAAATTATGAAATATTGCATAACAAGATAAATGTCAGGTTTAGATTGATAATTGAGAAGGTAATTTGTGTGGTAGAGAGTGAAAGGATACCACACAAATTTGGCTGACCCAGTTTCTGAACTTTCTGGGTTACACATTGTCATGTAGCAGGCACAGGCAGGCAAGCCAGACACATTCAGGCCTTCAAAAAAAGTCCAAAGTTCAGTCCCAGAAGTCCACAAGCCAAAAGTGCACAAGCCAGGGGGTCATTATCAGAGGGGGGAAGCAGAGAGCATAGTCAGGAAGTCCAAGGGTCATCCACATGCCAGAGAGTCACAAAATCAAAGTACTAAGCTGGTCCAAGGTCACACAAAGAACACAGGGTCCAAGTTCAGCAGAATGACTTGATGCTTCCACAACACACAGGCTCCCAGGCTCCCTGGGTTTTATAGGCACTTATTAACAAGCCCTTGTTAGCAGCCAGCTGCTTGGGAGTACTGCTGCAACTACTCCAGGCTGCCATCAGCAAGCAGCTGGCTGTGGGCCTCCTTGCTTGCAGCCCCCTTCTAAACTTCTGTCTCTTGCACTCAGAAGGTGAAGGTGAGCCTGGTGGACTAGTCTTAATCACCTGACTCTCACCTGCTGCATCAGAGCTGGGTGGTGGCAGCTCTGGATCAGCTGTTCATGGTGAGTCTTGGTCAGCTTGAGCTCATCAGCCTTCTTCTGACTCCCCTGAGGACTTCATGCTGAGCTCAGGCTGACCCATGACACTCATCCTGACGAGTGTCCATACATTATCAGGCTGACCCATGACACTCATCCTGAGGAGTGTCCATACATTATAACACAAGCACTCCTTTCTTTTGTTTAATCAGAGAATGACAACCACTTTTATGATGCCTCTACTGTACACACATATTCCTGTTCCCTATAAATAGCAGCAATACATTTTGACAACCTTTTGGCGACCATTGGCCTAAATGAGGATGATTTAATGTGACCCCATAAATAAACAGTAGCAAACTGGCAGGTCAGTTTAGCCTAGAGTTTCTCTTAGAATGCTAATTTTCCATGTATTACTGAGATTTTCTGTTTGTTTATTTTAATATGGATGATTCTATTATGTGACCTATCATTTATCATGTGAAATGATACAGTCTGAAAAGTATTGAACCATGATATTTGGCATGCTTGAATTACCTCTGTCATTCTTGGTGATCTCAAAATGCTGGTATGGTACAATAGCAAAATCTCGTCTGGGTAATTCCTGAAGATTTGGGATGGACCCAGGAGAAGGTGGGTTTGGGGGATGGTAGAGATCTCAGTGGGATATAATGCTGTAGAATCCACCCTCCAAACCAGTCATTTTCTCCAGAGGAACTGATCTCTGTAGTCTGGAGATCAGTTGTAATCCTGGGAGTTCTCCAAGCCCCACTTGAAAGCTGGCAATCCTTTGCTGTGGTGTAATGATTACACAGTTGGATTAGGACCTGGGACAACCAGGTTTGAATCCCAGCTCCGCCATGGGAGCTCACCAGATGACCTTGAGATCATCACACACACTACCAGACTAACCTACTTTACATAGTTGTTATTGTAAAGATAAAGTGGAGGATTGGAGAACAGTGAGATAAACTACTTTGGGTCCCTGAAGGAGAAGAGTGGAATATAAATAAAGATAATAAAATATCCTTTGTATTTAAGAATTAATTAGAAAGATCTCCAGCAGGCCTCGAATTGGTATTTTATGAGTAAGGTCTACACAAATATTATATATCTCTGAACTGGAAGTAGTGCAGGAAATATAATCTTTGAGGTGGCTTAAGTCAGAAAATATTTAAGAATTTAAATTTTGAATCAGCACTTAGGAAGATCTCAGAAATGGAGATAACGTCATTCTTGTATACTCTTTTTTTAGAGACACGTGATACCAGATCTTATCCTGTAGCCAGTTTTGACAGTTAGAACAATGGTAAGGAAACCTATATGAGCAGAAGACGATTACTTGGTATTTTATGATTTGCTCCCTTCCACTATGGTTGCCAACTGCCAGGTGGGGCCTTAAGATCACCTGGAATTTTTATGAGCTCTGTATGACAAAGACCAGGAAAAAATGGCTGCTTTATAGGGTAAACTCTATGGCATTATACTATGCTGAGGTCCCTTCCTTCCCCAAACCTAGAGTTGCCAGGTCCTCTCCTCACTCCAATGTGGGGATTTGGGGAGTGTTTCAGGTGTGGGTGGGGATGCCCCAAGCCCTGCCCCCAAGCCCCAATGAATACACACGTATAAGCCAAGTCCCAATCAAAATATTACAATTAGGCACAGCTCCATATCTCTTAACAAGTCGGAATTGCTTATACATATGTATTAATTGTATGTTACTGAAGACTTACCTGATTTACCTGATGAAGGAATAGGTCTGAAACACTGATTATTTGGAACTGCATAGCTTCTACATGGAATGGATCTTATTTACTACAAGCCACAATATACAGATGCTTGAACTTCAATTCAAGGACATGTGATATTTATATAAACAATTATTTTCATTGCGTACTTGTTCTATTTATGAAAGAAGTCTGTTGCTTTTGAGATATGCTGTGACTTATTATAAGTTTGAGTATGTTACTGCCAATGCTCCCTCTAAACCTTGGAGTCTTGTGAGCAAAAATTCTCACAATTTGTGAGTGAGCAATCTGGCTACTGCATAAATTAGTTTGTTCTGGAGCCATCCTTCCTGAGCCAAGACAAAAATGTGGGATCTGGAGGCTAAAAAACTGTGAGCTCACTCACACTAACTCAGCTTAGAGGGAACACTGGTTAACACCCACTTTTGGGTAATTACCCTTTAAATCCAGCAGGCAGGAGGGAGGGGGAGGTCACAGGGGCAGGCTGTGCTCATAAAAAGACCCTTTAAGGGTCTTTTTATAAATAGAGCCTACACCTGTGACCTCTCCCTCCCTCCCTCCTTTCTCTGGATTTAAAGGGCCATCCAGATGGTTGGTGGGCCACGTGGTCCCCACCGACCAGCTAAAGCTCTTTAAACTGGGCAAGAGGGAAGGGAGAGGGGTGGTCAGGTAGATGGCCACTGTTGGGGTGGGGCTTAGGGCTTAAATTTTAAAGGGTAGTCCAGCTGGTCAGTGGGCCATGTGGTCTCCACTAACCAGGTGAATCCCTTAAAATCAGGCAAGAGGGAGGGAGAGAAGTGGCCAGATGGGTGGTTGCTCTTGGGGGGTGTGGTTGGCGGTGGGGCTTCCCCCATCCACCAGCTAAGTGGGGGCAGATTGAAGCCCCCAGAAGTCAGGTACCCATGCCCAGACCTGGGGGCTAGCAACCCTACCCAAACTCTACCTTCCCAAAGCTTCACCCCCAAATCTCCAGGAATTTCCCAACCCAGAGTTGGCAAACTTATCTATCCCTCTTCTCTCAGGCCCAACCTGTAGTTCCCAATATTATTCTACATCAGCTTGAAGAGCTACAAGGTCTTTATCATGCCAAAATGATATGAATAACAGTAGCTAATTGGTGACTTAAAGTATAAGTCAGCAAAAGGTAAGGGTGAGGTAAGAATAATAAACAATAGAAGAACTTTGCATCCCATGTGTGATGGGGGTTAGGGGCCTTCTGGTTGCACACTGGATCTTTTTTGCTTGCAACCACAGAATGTAGGGAGAAAAAAACTGTACCCTCCACTTCTGTTTTCATGTCCTCAGACCACCCCATTGAATAGCTATTGGCACATTGTAAACATTATGTCACTTACATGACTGCATATATCAGAAATATTCAATACTGTGAAAGGCACTCCCAATATTTCCCAGTTCTGATATTTTTCTTCCAATAAAAATCAGAAACATGCAGAATCAGGTTGGGAAGACTTTTGCTGTTCACAACTGGTCCCTCGCTCATTGATCCTTTAAACTTCAAAGAGCCATTGTTTTCAATGTGAAAACCTGGCTTCTGAGATCTGGAGGCAAGGTCTTCCAGGGTATGCGTCCTCTCTCTCTCTCCTCCCCTGCCTCTTTGCTCCATCTGCCTTGGGAGGGGGGATTAAAAATATTAGTTTAATTTCATATTTTAAGTTCAGAGAAGGCATGATTATAATTTTCACTGAACTGATAGTATTGTTCCTATATTTATTAAAACAGAAATATTTCCCAACACAACTCTGTGGAATTATAACAATACTTCTGATATTTAATGAAAATTATAATATTGAGCTCCCACCAAAGGCAATGGAGGCTGGGGACTGTTTTGCCACCCCAGAGGAGGATGGGATGTCAACAGCATCACAGTGCTAAGCGCCGCATCGTGGCTCGGCTCCGCTCCCACCCGGAGCAGTTGAAGTCTTGTGCTTGTTGGGGAAGGAGCATGAGGCTGTGGTACCGGCAGGCCTGGGGTTCTGTGGGCCTTGCGGTAGATTCCTCGGCAAGTGTCATTTTTGGGAGGGGCATCCAATGATAGCCATATTGGGGAGGTCTTATTCTGAGAGGCAGGTGGCGGGTGGCCATTTTGCAGAGTAAAAGTTGAGGGAGGCCATTTTGGGGTGATACTCAATTTGTGGCACTTGTTCCTTTTACATTCCCCCCCCGGTTTTCAATGCAGAACTAGGTATTCAGGAATATGGCTCCTAAGAAAAGTCTAGGCAAGCCTAAGGGTAAGCAGCCAGCACCTAAGGAGCTTCCAGCTAGACTGATACCATCAACCTCTGATGGTGAGGAAGGGGATCTGGTCAATGCTGCAATATTGGCCAGGTTGGAAGCTCTGGAGAAACAGAGGGGTAGGGTGCAGCAGGAGGTGGCAGCTCCATCTGGAGCAAAAAATGGTAAAAAAAGTCTGATCCTTCATCTTTCCAAGCACAGGTTTTGGCTCATCTGGCACTTCTCAAGGATGGGCAAGCATTCACTTCAGGGGCAGGTGACACTGTGATGGGATCTGCGCAAGAAGGGGAAGGGGAACAGCAATTGGAGCTGTACAAAGGTCCTGCATGTCCTTCAGGTCAGGAAGGTAAGGCTAGTGATACGGGTCAGGGTGATCCATCCTGGCTGTGGGGTCATGGCAGTCAGGCCTCATCTGGGGCAACTTCTTCATGTAAGGTGTCATCACAGGGGGTTGGGGCTTGTTTACATCCTGACGGTTGGCCACGTGGGCTGCCTTATGGGGAAGGTGGAAGCTCAGTTCCTCCCCCACCACATTCCTGTCAGGGAGCGTGGTCGGGGTGGTTCCCACCTAATCCAGGTGGATACTCGTGTGAACAGGTCCCAGCAAAAACTTTGCCAGGAAAGGATATGGCTTTGCCTTTGGGTGACCACCTTTCTATGGCCACGAGGGAAAAAATTCTTAAGGGCGACTATGTCAACATGTTCATGCTCTTATTCAAGGAACTGGACAAAAAAGACAAGGAAGACCTAGACGAGAGGGACAAAGAATGCACTAAGAGACGCAGGGTGGGCAGGACTTGGGCCAATTGGCATCTGGGTTACCTCATGTATGCGGGAGTGAGGCTGGCCTAAGGCAAGACTGGCCTATCCCAGTTCCCCAACTGATGCAGTTTTGTGTCTATTTAAAAGGCAAGGGCCTGTCAGTCTGCTCCATAAAGGGCAAGTTGTCCTCACTGGCTTATGCTGGTAAGGCTGCTGGGCATTAGGACAGGACAAATACATTTTGCCTTAAAAAGATGTTAGAAGGGTGGTCCTGTGAGGCAGGGCAGACGCAGGATAATCGGGAGCCGTCGACTCCTGAAGTGCTTAAAGGTCTTAGGGCGTTGTGGCCGACCCTTTGTGCTGATGAATATGAGGCCTCTCTTTTTCATTCGGCATCTTTGATAGCATTCTTTGGGGCTCTGTGGATTAGTGAGCTTGTGCCAGATTTGTGGCAGGATACATCTGGGCGGGCTATCAGTGTAAAGGACATTACTGTCCAAGATGACAGCGTGGCCATTAATATTAGGCAGTCAAAGACTAATTAAGTTGGGGAAGGGCTCAGTGATAGTTTTGAGACGTTGTTCTGAATCTGAACTCTGCCCAGTAGCAGCTTTATGCCACTACTTGAGTATTAGGGGGACCAGGGATGGTATATTATTTCAGCATAGAGACTGTTCACCCCTCACAAAATTTCACTTTTGGGCGTTGACACGGAAAGCGCTTGATCAACTGGGCCTGGGAGGGTTCTGTTTTGGGACCCATTCCTTTAGAATTGGAGCTGCTTCCATGGCAGCTGCTATGGGTTACTCGGGAGGATATACAAGGCATAGGGCATTGGAGATCATGTTGTTTTAAAGGTTATGTACATCAATGCAAGTTTTAATGGAAAACGTTACTAACATAGTTCTTTTTCAGGTGCTGTGGGCCAGCAAGCACGGCAGAGAGTCACAATATGCAGCCACAGTATGATTTTTTTGGCTGCTCATCAGGCCAAGAGGATGATGTTTGGTTCTCAGTTGGGCCTGAGTGAGTTGGTGTTTGTTGAACGATGGGGAAGGAGGGGCATGCGTTGGCCCAGTTTACTCCCATTATTGTTTAACGAGCAGCATGGGCTGCCTCCTGATATTTGACTTGTGCATCTAGGTGGCAATGATCTTGGCCTGATGAAAGGCAAGACCCTGGTGATCCAGGCCATGGAAGACCTGACGAGGATAAGGACACAATGGCCTGGGGTGATGGTAATTTGGTCAGCAATGTTGCCATGGCAAGTGTTGTGCAACCTGGGGGATCCCAGGTGCATTGACCGGGCTCGTCGTAAAGCCAACAGACAGATGTGGAAAGCTATGGAGGGTGGCTTAGGTCAATATTTGCCACACCCTGAAATATGGGTGGAAAAGGCTGACCTCTATAGGGAGGATGGTATTCACATGTCAGACAAGGGCAATAAATTGTTTTTGGAGGACATTCGGCAAGGGATTAGGGCTGCCCTGGGCTGTTAGGTGGCTGCATCGGCCAAAGCAGACACTTGACCTCACAAGTGGCGGACTAGTGCGGGGATAAGAAAGTGGAAAATGGTGAGCAATTTAAGCCATTCCCTGTTTTGGGAACAAAGAGGTCATCAGGAGTGGCCTGTGGGTTTTAAGGCCCAGGGTGGTGAATGATGATCACCTCTGGGAACCTCTCTGGTAAGCTCCTCTCTGCAAGCTGTAGGGCTTCAGGGGTAGGTATTCCTGGAAGCCTACCAGTGGCTGAGCCACCAGTTGCAAGCCAGATTAATTGCTCAAGACCAGGGTTGGTGGCTTGCCCCATATTGGGGAAGGAGGTTGGTCAGGCTGACACCTGCCTTGTCTGTTCCACTCCTGCTTAAATGCTCCCTTGCCGTTTTTTAGTTGATAAACTGTTATATAGTTAATAAAGTGGCCCTTGGTTGATCCAAACTGTTGTCTGTCTCATTATTCCAACTGCGGGGGGGAATGCCCTTCCCAACTTTCTGATGGAATCCAAGTGATAATTTCTGAAGTGCACACCTTATTTGTAGAACTGTCAATGTCAAAGCTCCTCTCAAGCATCCTCAAAATATGTTATCTTTATATTCAAGTTTAGCAAAACAAAAAAGCTTCCATTTAAATTCAACTCTTCTGATGGAATCACAATGCTTTCATGTATTTCTTATATCTGTCAGCCTTGATTTTTCTTTGTCATCGGATCTGAATTATGTTCTGACAGTTTTGCATGTACCAACAATAACAACAAGATACAAACACACTGAGGATCATACTACGTATTAAATTTTTTTTATGAGTGGGTCTGGGTTTGTTCTTCTTGTGGTCACATAAAAGCTATGGGGAGCTCCCAGGACTTCCGGGCAGTGACGCAGTGCTATTGGTGCATGGTCGGGACTCTCCCATCCAACACCAACCTTCTTGCTTCTTTGGAGCCCCTTGGGTCTTAGTGACAGCCAGGGCTTCGCTTGTCCTTCTGTAGGGAGGTCAGGTTGCAAGAGACTTGTTTGCATGACCCCCCCCCAGTGGCGGCAGGGGGCCCATGTTTGATCCTGTCTCAGCATGGAAGCGGACAAGGAGCAGCATGGTTTGCCATGTTGCTTAAGCTGTGAATGCCTGTTTTAAACTTATGATTTCACAATTCAACATACAATGAAGACAGGACCATGAGTACACATATACTCTCTTTTGAACTGTTGAAACCCTATATTGGTAGACCTCCTAAGGATTATCTCTGAAATAGGAATGCCTACTCATGGCTTGGAAAGGGATAAGAGTTAAAGATCTGAAATGGCGCCGGCGGGCGAGAAAATAGAAACCTCAACAACAGGATTAGTATCAATAAATCTAGGAAACATGGAAAATGGGTACATGACTCTAGAGGAATTAAAAAAAAATTTAATAGATGGTGTGCACCAAGCAACAGAGGAAGCTTGTAAGAACTTTATAAAGAAGTTCCAGAATGCAAACTCAGAAGTTAAAAACGAGGAGGAGCAGCTGCAGTATCCTTGCAATTCGGAAAGTTGCGAGACTGAACAAAGCGAAGCTATAGAAAAGGAGACACATGATACCTTCTTATAGCTGTCAATCAACAGAAAAGCAAGCCACTGCGCCCTCTGCTGGATCAAATGCAGAAAATCAGCGAAACCCTTTGTAACATGGAAAGAGTTCTCAACAGTCAACAAAAACAACTAACGGAAACAGCAAAGAAAATGGAGGAGATCGCACAGAAGTGTCTGGTCTCGATGGAAGACACCAAGAAAATTAAGAAAAGGGTCAACAAACTAGAAAAACATCAAGATACGCAAGAAAAGGCTTCCGGTCGGAGTTAAAATGGCGAATTGACACACTTTGCGATTTGTGCAAGGTGCACAGCGGTATCTGACGACAGTCTGGGCTCTACCTGGCCCAGCGCAGCACTCCTCAGGCGGGGGGGTGGCAAGCAAGCAGCCAAGCCTGAGAGGGAGTTGAGATCGGTGTGGATAAGCTTCGGAGGAAGCTTGTTTACACTTTGATCTCCTTCCGCGAATAGGGCAGTTGCAAATCAGCACTACAGATACCAGCTGGGCTGAGAATTCAGCATAAATTCATCATCTACCGACCTCTTCAACATCAAAACTAACATCGTTTACAGAAGAAGCACTGCGAAACCCCAAGATTACAAGTAAGGTAACAAATGAACAATTGCTTACCGGTTTAAAGAAGAACGTAAAATCTAAACGTACTGATAAGCGTAAAAGGCTTCAATGAACTAATCCGCTTGATTTAAAAGTAAAAAGAAAGCTTTCCTTTAGAGAAAACGGCCGAAAAGTGACTTTGTTTTGCATTCCTGTGGTCAGCTAAGACTAAACTTTGCGTAGCAGAAACGAAACTGACTGTGATTCTATGATACAGGAAGTAGGCTAGAGTGGATGTTTTTGATGTTGCTGTGCAGGAAGTAGACGGACGTTTTAGAGTGTGGCACCGGAAGTTGGATTACAGTGACGGACAGATAAACAGGAAGTTCTGAAGGAGCCTACTCTAGCCAGAAAATCATAGAGAAATTGCGCCCGCCATTTTGAGGAGGACTAAATTTTAAAAAGTTATTTTTAAGCTGAAAAAGCACTGGAAGAAGTTATAAAGGTGGCAATTTGGCTTGAGGATTGCTAATATAAAGATCGATTAGCCCTGAACTCGCTTTCAAGACGGATTTGAGGTCAAGACCAAGGGCTGCCTCATCACCTAGTCCAAGAATGACTGCAAAGGAAAAAAAAGAGTGGCAGGCTGCCATGGAAACGATGGAGAAACGGATGACTGAAGTGGTGCAGAGTTTGGGAAAGCCAGGGGTCTTTTCGTAGAAGAACAGCTGCAGGAGCTCATTAGCATATGGTATGCTAATGAGCTATTAGGCTATTAGCATATGCCACACCCCTGACATCACCGGAAGTGATGTCAGAAGGGGAAGCAAAAGGGGGGAAGCATCTTCAAAAGCCTCCCTTCCCTTCCCCAGCTGCTCTGGGTGGGGGAGCTAAGAGAGAAGGGGTTTAAAGTTTAAACTCCTTCTCATGAGAGTTGGGCCACAGAAGGAGGAAAGAGGGAAGGAAAGAGAGAGAGTAGAGAGAAGGAAAGAAGGAAGGAAAGAGGGAAAGAAAGAGAGGGAAGAAGGAGGGAAACAGGGAAAGGAGGAAAAAGAGAAGAGAAGAAGGTGGGAAAGAAAGAAAGAAAGAAAGAAAGAAAGAAAGAAAGAAAGAAAGAAAGAAAGAAAGAAAGAAAGAAAGAAAGAAAGAAAGAAAGAAAGAAAGAAGAGAAGAATGAGGGAAAGAGGAAAAAGAAAGAAGGAAAGGAGGGAATGAAAGAAATTCAGTGGCAATTCAGCCCCATTATACCCTATGGGCCATTGAAGTCAATGGTGAAAACATAGGGTATATTCTGGGGCTGGAGGGGAAGGGTTTGAGGAGAGGCTCCAAGATCACAGGATAGCTGATGGAGCCTCTCCCCAAGATACCCACCAAGTTTCAAGAACATTGGACCAGGGGGTCCAATTCTATGGCCCCCCAAACAGGTTGCCCCATTTCCTCCATTGTTCTCTATGGTGGGAAAAAAGTAAGTTTTTTTCCCACCATAGAGAACAATGGAGGGAATAGGGGCAACCTGTTTAGGGGCCCATAGAATTGGACCCCTGGTACAATGTTCTTGAAACTTGGTGGGTATCTTGGGGAGAGGCTCCATCAGCTATCCTGTGAGTTTCGAGTCTCTCCCTCAAACCCCCTCCCCTCCAGCCCCTAGAATATACCCTATCTTTTCACCATTGACTTCAATGGCCCATAGGATATAATGGAGCTGAAATTGACATTCGGCTTCCTGAAAGACTCTCCGGGACGCCGGCTGGGGGCGGGGCTTGGCTCCTGAGCTCCCGGAGCTGCGCTCCGGTGCGCTCCCCCCCGAAAAGACCCCTGGGGAAAGCAAATAGAATCACAGCTGCAACAACAGTTGCAACAACAGCTGCAAATACAACTGGAGCAAATAGAACAAGTCCAAGTCCAAGTACAGAAAAAAAATATGGAAGAGTTAAAAGAACTGGTACTAACAGAAGTGGCAGGGATAAAAAAAGATACAGAAGAAGTTAAAAAAGAGGTTAAAAGTCTGGTGACAAAATCAGAAGAAATGGAACAGAAAGTCAAAAGAACCATGTTAGAAAATACAAGACTGGAGTCCATGATGGAATATAGGGCCACTCAGAATCACTTGAGATTGAGAGGAATCAAAGAGGAGGAAGATCAAGATTTACGGGCCCTAGTAATTAACACATTGACAACTTACATAGGGGAAGATGTTGGAGACTTGGATCCAGACTTTGACCTGATTTACAGAGTAAATTCAGCGTATGCCAAGAGAAAGCAATTACCCAGAGATGTGATTGTTCAGTTTGTGACTACGAAAATGAAGGAAGACGTTTTCAAGAAGCAATTTACACAACCGTTGGAAATTAATGGGAAAAAAATAATAATTTTGAGAGAAATTCCGAGATCGATCTTACAAGACAGAAAGAAATTCAAGAAACTAACAGATAGGTTAAAAGAAATGAGTATCAGGTTTAGATGGGAGATTCCATATGGATTATCATTTACATACAATTCGGTGAGATTTACTCTTAAAACGGAAGGAGACATCTACAGATTCAAAGAGAACAACTTTGATGATTTCAAAGATATTTAATTCAAAACAACTATGGATTACAAATTTTTATCTTGGAACGTAAATGGACTAAATTCACCAAGCAAAAGAAGATTAGTGAATCATTGGCTAGAGAAACAAAAATGTAACATAATTTGTTTGCAAGAAACACATATCAGAAAACAAGATAATAAATATTTGGTTAATAAAAAATTGGGAGAAGAATTTCATTCATCAGCAGTTAATAAGAAAAAAGGAACAGTGATATACATTACCAAAGAATTGGAACCTAAACAAATCTTCTCAGACAAAGAAGGAAGATATGTTGGCGTGGAATTAATGATGAATAGAAAAAAGACATTGCTTGTAAATATATATGCACCCAATGGGGCAAAAGAGACTTTTTTAATGATTTGACTAAAGAGTTAGACTGTTTAAATTATGATCAAATAGTCCTTGCTGGAGACTTCAATGGCACAGTGAACAATGTATTGGACAGAAAATCTAAAGCAAGTGGAGAGGCGGTTGGAAAGCTGCCAAAAATTTTTTCCAGCTAATGAAGCAAGAGAAACTAGAAGACGTTTGGAGGAAGTGGAACCCTAAGACAAAGGATTATACATTTTATTCTAACAGACATAACTCCTTTTCTAGAATCGATATGATTTGGATGTCAGAGGAGATGGCGCAAAAAACCTACAAAATAGAAATTTTACCGAAAACCAATTCAGATCACAACCCTTTACTTTGGCTATCTAAAGAAAAACTGAAACAATTATATTGGAGAATTAATGAGGACTTATTGGACCAAAAATTAATTAATGAAACTTTAAAAAAAGAAACGAAAAGGTTTTTTGAACTGAATTTAAATAAAGGTACTGATATACAAGTCGTATGGGACACGTACAAAGCAGTAATGAGAGGTTTGCTTATCTCTTTGAATTCTAAAGATAAAAAACAAAGGATGCAACAACAAAACGACCTTCATGAAAAAATTAGACAAAAAGAAAAGGAATTAAAGAAAAGGCCAGGGAAGAAAAAGATTATTAAAGAGATCCACTTTCTGCAGGATCAATTGAATGTTCTACTAAATAGAGAATTATATTGGAATCTGAAGAAATTACAGCAAAAAGCATTTGAGGGTGCAAATAAACCAGGAAAATTTTTAGCGTGGCAATTGAAAAATAGAAAAGAAAGGAATTTTATAAGTAAAATTACTGAAGACGGAAAGGATGTTTTGAATTTGAAAGGTATAAAAAGAGTCTTCTTCAAAAACTACGCCAAACTGTTCAAAAAGAAAGGAATTGACCAACAGAAAATTAAGAAATATTTGGAGACTATTGAAGTTCCAGAGCTGGGAAAACAAATTAAAGAGTTATTAAATGGTTTAGTAACAAAGGAAGAGGTGACAATGGCAATAGAAGACGCAAAGTTGGGCAAAGCTCCAGGTCCAGATGGCTTTACAGCAAAGTTTTATAAGAAATTTAAGGAGGAGCTAACCCCTATCTTAGTACTTCTGTCGAACGAGATAAGAAAGACTAAACGGATCCCAGATTCATGGAAAGAAGCAAATATTTCATTGATACCCAAAGAAGGTTTGGATTTAACTGAAGTAAAGAATTATAGACCAATATCGCTATTAAATAATGATTACAAATTATTTGCAAAAATTATTTTGGAAAGACTGAAAAAATATTTGAAAGATACTATAGCGGAAGAACAAGCTGGTTTTTTACCAAATAGACAGATTAGAGACAATTTAAGAGTGGTGATTGATGCAATCGAATATTATGACAAACATCCAGAAAAAGAAGTTGGATTCCTCTTTTTAGATGCGGAAAAAGCTTTTGACAATTTAAATTGGGAGTTTATGCTGCAAGTTATTGAAAAAATGGATATAGGACAGTCTTTTCTAAACATGATTGTGGCAATTTACTCAGAACAGAGAGCAGCTTTGAATATAAATAAAGAAAGAACAGATTTCTTTCAAGTTCAAAAGGGAACACGTCAAGGCTGCCCGTTATCCCCGTTGTTGTTTATTTGGATATTGGAAATATTATTGACAGCGATAAGAAAAGATAACAGCATTGAAGGACTCACAGTGAAAGGTTTTGCATATAAATACAGGGCATTTGCAGACGATGTAATGTTTATGATTCAAGATCCAATCGACAAAATACCACAATTGATGGAAAAAATTGAAGAATTTGGATCAGTTGTGGGATTCTACGTTAATAAAAGTAAAACCAAAGTGATGTGCAAAAATATGACGAAACAAAGACAAATAGAACTTCAAGAGAAAATTCAATGTGAAGTAGTTACAAAGACTAAATATTTAGGAATTGAATTGACCATGAAAAACATTGATTTGTTCAAAAATAACTACGAAAAGGTTTGGCACAGGATTCAACAAGACATGAAGAAATGGGATACCTTGAATCTATCGTTATTGGGAAGAATGGCAACTGTAAAAATGAATATTTTACCACGTTTGATGTTCTTATTTCAGACTATTCCAATATTAAAACAAAGGAAAATACTGGATACGTGGCAGAAAGAATTATCTAAATTTGTATGGGCAGGAAGAAAGCCAAGGATTAAAATGAAAATTTTATGTGATGCAAAGGAAAGAGGAGGTCTACAACTACCAAATTTAAGACTGTATTATGATGCCGTCTGTTTAACATGGTTGGAACAGTGGATTAATCTTGAGAATAAAAAGTTATTGGCTCTAGAAGGGCATGATAACAAGTTTGGATGGCATGCATATTTATGGTATGGAAAAGTAAAAATAGACAAATTCTTCAAACACCACTTTATAAGACGATCACTGTTCGAGACTTGGATGAGATATAGAAAATTCTTCTCTGAAGAAAGACCACTTTGGATAGTACCAGCAGAAGTGATTAATCCATATTCAAGAAATCAAGGGTTAGATTGGCTACCTTATAAAAGTCTTTTAAAATTAGAAGGGAAAAATTTTGTGTTAAAAGACAGATTTGATGTGGAATTTGAATATGATTGGTTGAAGTATAGACAGATTTATGACTTATTTAAGACCGATAAAAGAGAACATGGTTTTAGAGAAAATAATACTGAAATTGAAATTGTATGGCTTGAGAAGGGTAAAAAAATGATTTCCAAATTGTACAAGGTTTTGTTGAAATGGTACACTGAGGATGAAACTGTAAAAGAGCAAATGATAAAATGGGCGGTAAATATTAATAATGAGATATTAATGACATCTTGGGAATATCTGTGGAAAAAGTCAATGAAAATTTCAACTTGTGTAAATGTTAAAGAGAATTGTTATAAAATGATGTACAGATGGTATATGACGCCTAAAAAAATTGCTATTATAAATGAAAGTATGTCTAACAAATGTTGGAAATGTAAGAAACATGAAGGGTCTTTTTACCATATGTGGTGGACATGTGATAAAGCAGTAAAGTATTGGACCGAGATCCACAATGAGATACAAAAAATTTTGAAATGTACTTTTAAGAAAGACCCACAGATGTTATTGTTAGGTCTTAAAATGGAAGAAATAAATGTAGCCAAGAGAACACTACTATGGTACTTGATTACAGCAGCTAGACTGACTTTTGCTCAATGTTGGAAACAAGATAAAGTACCTGAAACATGGGAATGGATTAAAAAGACGTTGTTTATGGCAGAAATGGACAAATTAACAAGAAAGTTAAACAACGAAGAAGATGAAACCTTTTTCGAAGACTGGAAAGACTTTCAAGAATACTTGTTGAAAAACTGGGATGTTAAGCGTGGTTTGATTTGTTTTGATAGCTATTAAGAAGAAATTGAAAGAGAATTAGACTTTTGAATTGTTACCATTAGTAAAAGAAAATATGTTTAGTAGTATATGTAATTGCATAAGAGAAATATCAATGGGGTTGGTGCAGTGCGGGAAGCCTTGTTTGGGGGGGAGAGGGAGAAAGAAAAATGGATATGTATTGGTGTGTTTAAATTGTATGAACATGTGATATATCCAATAATAAATTGTATTTACCAGGAAGATACGCAAGAAAAAAGAAGCAAAAGAAGAATTGAGACTCTGAAAGTTCATATAAAGCCTTTATTCTATGAGATGATTTGGGGAGGGTTCTTGAATTGGGAAAATAGTTAAGCTGATATTAGATCATGCTCAATGCTTTTCAAAGCTTTTTATGGACTAACACGGATATAAGCATCATTGAAGATCTCCATCTCTTGGGGTTTTAGTTAGTTGAGGTTATCTTTTCTTTTTCCTAGGTGTAGATGTTCCCCTCTCCGTTTTCTGTTATAGTTTGCAGTGTTTAGAAAATGCAAATAAAAAAATTCCCCTTTGGGGGTCCAAAAAAAAAAAAAGAAAGAAAGAAGACACTTAAGTGCGGTTGTCAAAAAAAAGATGCTACAAAAAAACAAACCTGCAGGGTTTCGGCGGAGTGAATGGCGGCCACCTCTCGGGACGCTCCTGGAGATGGTTAGCCCACGCACGGTTGGGGGGGTCTTCGCACATGCGAAAGACCCTAGTGAGCCTTAGGTAAAGACTCTGAACTGGGGGCGCTTGGGGAGTAGCCTCTTTGCCGGCTTGATAGCTGGGAAATTGAGGCTTTCTCCCCACCCCAATCGGCCCCGCTGTGTTGTGCCCGTATGGGAAGTAGCAATGCCACCGACTTCCAGGAGTGAAGAAGTAGCAGAATGAATTAATAAAAGAAGAATTGGCATTGAATCATGAGTTGGAGATCGGTTGCGAAATGGCATAAATGCGCTCCCCCCACAAACGTATAAGCACATGGGAGGAGGGAGGAATCCCCACCCCCTTTAAAAAAACGGGACTGTTAAAGGAAGAGTGAAGGGGGCGAAGCGAGAAAGCGGTTTGGTAAAAGCACCTTTGGGGTTTTATTGAAGATTAAGAAGCCAGCTTGTCTCCTGGGTGTTGCGGCACGAACTTTGTTAAAGTAAACAATAAAAATGTCGGGGCAGAAAAAGGTCCCAGAGAAGCCGGTAAAGAAGGGGGAGGGACTTCCGGTTCTGCCAGCCTCCCCCTAGAGCCAGCTGTCAATCAACAGAAAAGCGAGCCACTTGTGCCCTCTGCTGGATCAAATGCAGAAAATCAGCGAAACTCTTTGTAACATGGAAAGTGTTCTCAACAGTCAACAAAAACAACTAACAGAAACAGCAAAGAAAATGTGTCTGGTCTTGACGGAAGACACCAAGAAAATTAAGAAAAGGGTCAATAAACTGGAAAAGCATCAAGATATGCAAGAAAAAAGAATCTTAATGCTTCAGATGGAAAAATCAAATTTAACTCTCCGCTTTCAGGACATAAAGGAAGAAAAGAAAGAAGATCATAGAGCTACACTGGCGAATGCCTTGGCACCACTAACTGGAAGAGAAGCACAAGAATTAAAGAATGAAATGGATGTGGCCTATAGAGCCTACTCCTGCGCCCACCTTTGGCCTGCTTCCCAACCCACCCACCCAGGAGACAGTTGGCAGTGATCACTGAGCTGCCGCGCCTGCCTTCGGCCCTCTCCCCCCCAGGAGACAGCCGGTGGTGGACAGTGAGCCATCGCACCCAGTTTTGGCCCTCTCACCCCCACACCTACCCACCCACCCCACCCACTGAGCTACCTGGCCTAGTTTTGGCCCACTCCCACCCACCCACCCAAGAGACAGTTCGCGGTGGATACTAAGCCGCTACATCCAGCATCGGCCCCCTCCTCCCACCCAACCACCCACCCAGGAGATAAGCAACGGCAGCCACTGAGTCACTGTGCCCAGCTTCAACCCTAACCCAGGAGACAGCAATTGGTGGCCACTGAGCCACCACACCCGGCTTTGGCCCTCCCCCCCCCACCCAGGAGGCAGCCATCAGCGGCTACTGAGCCACCGTGCCCAGCTTTGGCCCACTCCCCCATCCATCCAAGAGACGTTCAGCAGCAGCCACTGAGCCACCACACCTGGCTTCGGCCCACTGGCCCACCCACCCACCTAAGAGATGGCCACTGGCGGCCACTGAGCCACCACACCTGGCTTTGGCCCGCTCTCCCCACCCACCCAGGAGATGGCTGGCGGCAGCCACTGAGTGGCCGTGCCCGGCTTCGGCTCGCTCTCCCCCACCCAGGAGACAGCTGGTGGTGGCCACTGAGCCGCTGCACCTGGCTTCTGCCCTCTCCCCCCACCCAGGAGAGGGCCAGTGGCATACAGTGAGCCACCGCACCCGGCTTCAGCCCTCTTCCTCCCTACCTACCCAGGAGATAGCCAGTTGCAGATACTGAGCCACCGCGCCCAGCTTTGGCCCTCTCCCACCCACCCACCCAGGAGACAGCCGGCGGCAGACACTGAGCCGCTATGCCCGGCTTCAGCCCACTCCCCCCACCCACCCAGGAGATGGCCGCTGGTGGACAGTGAGCCACCGTGCCCGGCTTCAGCTCTCCCCCCACCCACCCAGGAGATAGCTGGTGGTGGCCACTGAGCTGCCGTGCCCAGCTTCAGCCCTCTTCCCCCCCCGGAGATAGCCAGCGGTGGCCACTGAGCTGCCGCACCCGGCTTTGGCCCTCTCCCCCACCCACCCACCCAGGAGATTGCTGGTGGCTGCCACTGAGCCCCCGCGCCTGGCTCCAGCCCTCTCCCCCACCCACCCAGGAGACGGCCAGCGGCAGACACTGAGCCACCATGCCTGGCTTCAGCCCGCTCCGCCCCACCCACCCAGGAGATGGCTGGCAGCAGCGGCGACTGAGCTGCTGTGCACTCATCTCTGGTCCTCTCTCCCCGCCCGCCCATGCACCCAGTAGAAATCCAGGGGCAGCGAATTGCCTACTGCCTTGCTTAGCCCCTACCCACCCCTCCCGGCTTCTCCCAGCCCCCGGCAAGCCAGGCAGATGTTAAAAGCCTTAACCAGGACCTCCCTACTTCACTTCTCCTGCCGCCCAGCAATCCGGGCACATGGGAGAAGCTCGCACAGGCACCCCCACACACACCACTTCACCCACCCCACGCCTCCCCCCTCCCCCTTCTTTCTTCCTTTCTCTCTCCCTTTCCTCCCCACTTTATCTCTCTCTCACACTCTGTTCCCCCCCCTCTTTCTTTTCTCCCATTCTTCCCTCCCTTCTTTCCTTCCTTCCACTCTCTCTCTCTTTCTACCCTTCTTCCTTCCTTCCTGGCTTTCATTCTTTCTCCCTTCCTTCCTTCCTTCCTACCTCCCTCCCTTTCTTTCTTTCCAACTTACTATCATAACCCCCCACTCTGTCTCCCCCTTTCCCTCTCTCCCCCCTTTTTGTCTCCCCCCCATAACTCTCTCTCTCTCTCTACCTCTGCTTCTCACTTCCTCCCTCCCTTCCTTCCACCCGCCTTTCCTTCCTATCTAGGGCCCGTTGTCTAAGGCCACAATGGGCTTTGCTCACTAGTATTATATATTGCGCATGGAATTAAGGCTTCTCAGACAGCTGATTGCCAAAAATAACCCCTTTAACTGGTAACTGTTGAAGAAGTATATTATGGAATTGAGGTAAACATTCTAGGGATTGATGTATGGCTTTGATATGCCAGTTATGAGAAATATGTGACGAGAAATATATGACTGAAGGAAAAGTGTTGAGGTAATTCGTTGTAATAATTATTTCTGTTTTGTTCTTTTTTTTCTTTCTTTTTTCTTTGTTTTGGAAAACTAATAAAGAGAAACTTTTTTAAAAATAAAAGCTATGGGGATATGCATTTTTTTAAAAAATCCCCTGGCATCCTTAGGAAGATGGCATGTGAGGGGCTTTTTTCCTTCCCCCTTATGTAACATCCCCAAACCAAAATGGCTCGGGGGGGGAGCCAGGAGCTCCCCCTTCCCCACACCATTTCCTGAGCCCAGTTGGGCTCTTGAGGACTTTTAAAATGCTTTTTCCTGCAGCTGCTGTGTGACTGTGGGGATAGTGAATTGGGCCCAGGGAACTCATTTAAAAATGTAGTGAAGTCTGGTCTTGCAGTAGCATCCCTCTCGCCAGCTTCATAATTACCGGACGTGGTTCTCCTCCCGTTCTTTTTATCTGTAGTCTATGGGCCCGCTCAATGTCGTCAGTTTGTATTTCCAGCCCTTGTACTGATAGCCCTTGCACTAAAGTTTGTTCTAAATCAGCTGGTGACACTTCTTCTGAAATGCCAAATAGAATAATATTCCCTCTTCTGTTCCGGTCAGACAACTCTGTTTGTTGTTTTTTCAATAAATCTATTTCCTTTCTATTTTCATTCGCCATATTCTTAGCCTCAGAGGCGACTCCCATTGCTATTTTTATCTCTGAGCCCAGGTTTTTCATTTCTGTGGCTACTTCACTCAGAGTGTTTTGTATTTTATTCTGGGAGTCAAGCACTAAAGCTTGGAATTGCACCAGCTGTTCTGATAAATTCTTCACTGTGACCGCCATGTTATCTCGAGCTAGGCCCAACCTCCCTTATCTTAAACGCTGAAGAAGTTTAATTGTTTTCTCACCAAGTCCTTCTCGAACTGCTTCTTGTTGTTCTGGATGTCTCGTAAGTCAATTTCTGCAGCTCCCACTAGCAATTTACATTCTTTTAAAGCTCTTTAACTTTGTTTTTCTTGGAGAGCGGAGACCAGGCGTCTAAATCGTTAGTTCGTGCGCATTGCTCTCCATCTTGCAGTAGCGTCCCAAGTAGGTCTTAGACTCCTATTCAGTAGGGCTTAGTCCCAGGTAACTGGTCTTAGGTTTGCACTGTTAGTTCTTAGAAAGCTTATATTTATTCTGAAATACATGAGTTCTTCCTTTTCTTTTAGATGTGCTCATGGAATATAAACTATTTTATTTTTAACTTGATGAAAAATTAATTGAACTATGAACTTATAAATATCATATTTCTCTCATAACTAACAGTATATAAGAAATATTATAATATTTCCTTCGATATGAATCAACACTTTTCTTTAATGTGTGACTGTGTGCATGGATGAATGCACATAGATGCTCATGAGCATGGAACATTCTATTCTGCATATTATCTAGGAATGATAACTTGGCTTGACATTTTGTCAGTTAACAGAAGATGTTCTGCTACTAATTTTATTTATTTTATTTAAAATATTTATATGCCCACCTTTCTCCTGAGCATCTCTAGCCTCATAATGAGTTTATCTAGACACATTAGTTTCCTCCTAGGTACAAATTCATGCTATCTGGTTTTTATTATAGGAGAAATTCTGATTAGCTGCTCTACTTTATTCAGCATATAATTTCAGTTAAGCATTGGTTTATGACCTGAAACCCTCTCCCTCCATCCACACACTAAATGGGACATAATGGGTTGGAACCCCTGACTCCCTTCCACTAAATTGGATCCTATTACTTTTTTCTGCTGTGTTTCCCCTCAAGTGAAAAAGACCTCTTTTTTGAGGATTACGAAACTGCGGAGGAAATCGGGCGAAGCCGCAGGTCAAAATGCAGCCCCGCGGCTTCGGGTGTGAAATTGACCAATAGTGTCGGGGCAAACGGCGGCGCAACACCGAGGCAGCTGTAGTGGGAAATCAGCCTTGGACTGAAAAGCCATCACACACAATGGTAAACTGGTTGGTCCTCCCACATGTATGTGATGAAAGGAACAAGACTAGGCTACCTACAAACAAAGTAGGATCTAAAAATTAACTGAACTGTTAGACGGAAGAGCAGAATAAAATGTAATTGATAGATTTGCATAAGAGGACCTATATAAATCTAGGCAGAACTTTTGATTAACTACATTTTTTTATGCAGGTGTGCACAACTTGGAGCCCACTGAGTCACCAGCACTGAGTAGAGTCACACCTCGTACTTGATAAACTTTTTTGTTGCATGCCTTGGGCTAAACAATGGGGGGCAGAGCTGTGAAGCAGGTGGCAGGCTGATGACCAATAACCTGCATTCATTTTAGTGAGTTCTGTATGCAATATTTCTGGGTCCACAGGTGAAGACTACCACAATAACTTTTGAATTCTCTGCTATGTACATTCAGCATGCGGCTGCAGTCCAAAACTATCAGGATATGCCCCTCTGTCCTGACTGTGCAATTAATTTACATAGCCTGGTTCAGAATAAGGAGGGGGGGGGGCTTAAGCATGGCCATGTGGCTGACATGCCACCCAAATCCCTTTGGAGTAGCATCAGAACAGTTTATGGCAGCTGTTTCCATATTTTATTGGGTAGGAAAGCTTCTAAAACTCAGAGCAAAAGATGTTTAATTTTGGAAGTTGCATGTTCTGTTGATCTTTCCTGGAATATTGGAATTCAGTGATCTAGAGCAGCCAAAATTATTACCTTCATTCAATGAAATGCTGTTTAAATTAATTAAACAAATGACATCTCAGAGGCTAAAGAAAAAGAAAAACACAATTCAATGTTCTCCTGAATTTGAACCAAACCATTATGTGCTTGTTTGTTTGTTTGTTTTAAATGGTTGCAGTTTATAATTTCAAACTGATACCCTAATCCCCACATCCCCTAAGCAGTCAAATCATGAAGATGCTATGGTTATCCACAGAGTACATAGTTCTTGAAAAGACATTACCTCTTTGCAAAATGGGTTTTTATGGCTGAACGATTAGTCATAAGTGATTGCTCTGGTATACAGGATGAGTTAGTTCAGTACTGGCACATTATTGTATATCCAGACAGTAATTTGATAAATAAAAGAAGGAAAATCCAACCCTGTGACAAATCCCAAGGTAATAAATCTAGATCCTACAACAGCTTTGCATATTTATTTAGGTATTCAATTATCGCATTCCAAATGTGTGGTAGGAAATAAGTCAGTCTCTCTCTCTCTCAATAAAATAACTGTCAATTAAAATAATTAAAACCTCTTATAGATGGTGCAGGATATGCATATCACATGGAGGTGCACTGCAAGCATTATGAGCTGTGTCTTTGAGAAAACCAGTGTACAGTGTTCATGGTGGTGGACAGTGCCATCGAGTTCCAGTCAGCTTATGGTGACTCCATAGGGTTTCCAAGGCAACACAAATAGTTTCTCATTGCCTGCCTCTGCGCAACAACCCTGGACTTCCTTGGTGGTCTCCAGTGTTCCCTCTAAGCTGAGTTAGTGTGAACTACCTCACAGTTTTTTAGCCTCTGGCTCACACATTTTCATCTTCGCTCATGAAGGATGGCTCCAGAACAAACTAATTTATGCAGTAGCCAAATCACTCACTCACAACTTTAATGCCAGTAGCTCACAAAGTAGAATTTTTGCTCACAAGACTCCACAGCTTAGAGGGCCAACCCTGTTTAGGTGCCCCAAACAAAATCTGCCCCAAACAAAATCTGGCAAAATCAGGCTAGCTTGGGCTATCCAGGTCCAAGCAATGAACATACCTTCCATCATTTTCAATCAGTTGTACCTCTAGTTGCTACCACTGAAAAAAGTAAAGGGCAACAAAGGCTGCAGTCCTAAATATAAGTACTTGGGAATAGCTCCTATAAAGTACTGAGGCTGATGCATTGATGAGTGATTTCAGCTCATACTTGATTTAGTTACCAGCAGATTTTGAGATGAGATGACCTGGCTCGCAGGCTGGTTTATATCCCTGTAGCCAAACCACATCCAACACACACCCACTCCTGCGATAAACTATTTACAGTGCACACAAGTCCCATAGGTCCGTTCTCGGATCCTAGCCCTCTGATAGGTGTGCACTAGGATCCATTCGGGCTATTGTCTTTCGAGGCAAAGCTTGGGCCTTTCGCCTAACCATCTGCAGACCCAACCACGTCCGTGGGCTCACTGGCTACACAACACCCCTCCCCCCTTGGTCCAGGTTACCTTAGCATACACAATCCTTTAGGTACGTGGGCCTCTTCTGCTCCCGTGTGGATTGGCAGACGTCTGGAGCCGGGGCTGGGCTCACTGACTCCATTCCTGCTGGCTCCAGGGAGGGCATCTCTGCTGCTGGGGTTGGAGCCCAGGCTGGTGTGCTGCAGGGCTCTGGGTCACTTGTTGGTTCTGGGGTGCCACTGTCCACCCCTCCAGGCATAGCGCTGGTCCTTGGATGAGGAGGATCAGTAGCCTCTGGTTCTCCAGGGTAGATGTTGTCATCGTCTGTGACTTCTGGGGCTGCAAGCAGGATGTGGTGGTGGAATTGGCCAATGTGCTGCTTCCAAAGCTGACTGTCTTCGCAGGACACTTCATATGAAAGAGGTCTGTTCACCTGAACCACCCTGGCCAGAATCCAGGTGGGACCCTGGCTGTAATTTTGGATGTAGACCGGGTCCTCTGGGAAGAACCCTCTGGGTGCCATCTGGTCTTCTGGGCTAGCACTGTGATCTGGTGCCCCATCTGGATGAAGGTGGTCAAGGCAGGTCATCAGACAGCGGCCCATGAGCAGTTTTGCTGGACTATGACTGGTGGTGGAGTGAGGGGTTGTGTGCTGGCCAGCTTGTAGTCCCAGTCTCCCCAGTCCAAGCAGCGCAGCACCTCTTTAGTCATCTGGACCATGCACTCTTCTTGACCATTGGTAGTGGGATGGAAGGGAGCGGAATGGATGTGCCTAATACGATAATACTGCACAAACTCCTGGAACTCTGAAGAGGTAAAGGCGGTACCATTGTCCATTACTAGTGATTCCGGTATGCTGTGTGAGCTGAAGATCCGCCACATCACTCGGATGGCGGATCGGGACAAGGTTGATGGGACTGGTGTCACTTCCAGCCATTTTGTTTAGGCATTGACTAGAATAAAGAAGATCTGGCCCTGGAAGGGCCCTGCAAAGTCCAGGTGGAGCCTGGCCCACAGCTTGTGGGACGACTCCCAGGGTTGTACCGGTACTTTCAGGGGCTCGGGGCATGACTCCTGGCACTTCCCGCATCACTTAACCATATTCTCAACCTCGCTGTCCAGCCCTGGCCACCATACATAGCTCCAGGCCAGAGCTTTCATTCTCACTTGTTCATGCAAGGCGGTGAGCACTCAGCTTTTCAGGAGTGGTGGTATCACCACCCAGATTTCCCACAACAAACACCCTTTGTACTGGGAAACTAAAGACAAGTTCCTGGCTTTATTTTCCCAAAGTTAAAGTAAACTTTGCTTCTCGTGTTATAAGAGCTTTAAAATGAAACTTTAATTGTTTGGTTTACATTGAAGCCCTTTGGAACAGTGCTCCTGGGAACAGTTTTGTTTGGGAATAGTAGGCGCAGAGATTGCTATTTTTACTGGATATAAATAAAATCCTCTGACGTGAAGGAGAAGATGGATTCCCAAAGATGCTTATGCTGATTTGCAAATGATACATTTCTTTAGGAAGCTAAAGAAGGAGCTCACAGAAGCAATTCAAAGGGCTGTCCAAACAGCAATCCAAACAGCAACCCAAGAAGCACTTCAAAGATTCCTTGATAAGAAGCAAAAGGACTCTGTGCTGGAACATGAGGATCCACAGCAACAACAGACTACTCAAGAGGAGCACATTTTAAACTAAGAACTGACTTTTACAGCCAAAGAGAAGACAAGAAACTCCACAGGGCAATTTAACTCCACTATTAACAACTTGGCAAATCCTTCCACTGTGGAAATGCTGATTAAGAAGATTCTACTCCTAGAAGACAAACCAGAACTTAAATACAGATGGAATGAAATAAGGGAACTGCTTTTCCTATGCAAAGAAGAAAGACATCAAAACATGATAATCTTAAAGGAAAAGGTACAAAAGAAGAAGAAAAAAACTAAATATTATAAATAATCTGTTTGGTGTGTAATTTTGCCCGTTCTATGAATGAATTGATTAACATGAAATATAACCCAATTTAAAATTACAATTAAAGGGTAAAAAAGAGGAAGATTTGTTGATATTAAAATTTGTAGAAAGGGTACTTTAGCATGGCATAAAATAATTTAGTTAAAGATATTTTGAGATATTTGGACTTAGAAATGGCTAAATGGAGACCCCCTTAAGATTTGTTTTATGGGAAATGTATTTAAAGGGCCCATGTGTCTTAGGTTTATGAATAATTGATTATATAAGTAAGGTTTTAATAGAAAAAATTGAAAATGTTTGTCAGAAATGGGTTTGGAATGTTCAAGTGGAAACTTTTTAGGATTTGTATTATTAGACGAAGATCCTAACGATAACATAAAGGGCAAGACTAAAATGCAGTGAGAATTAATATAAAGGTATAGGAAGTGAACCTTTCAACATATTTGCTTGAAAAATTATAATCTTGTTTTTTCTTTCTTTTCGCCTTCTGCTCCTTTCTCTTTCCCCCCATCTCATTAATTGTTTAAGGTATGGTTGCTATCATACAAACCAGAAACGCTTAAAACTAGATATATAGCAAATAGTGTAAACAAGGGAATATTTTGGCTTCTTTTTTTAAACTATGTATTATTTCCCCTCCCAAATAAAGATTCTAGGTAAGAAGTTAGTTAACTCTATCATTAGAATATGTTTACTGAGAATGACAGTAGAATATATAGCAGAATATAAGAATAATAGAAAACATATAACTTCATTTTGTTTTTGTTTTTTTGTATAATGTTGCTAAATAGGTATTTTATGAGAAGGTATAACTGTAGAAGACTCTAATATTATGTTATGTATGAGAAACCTAAACAGGTACTGTGAAAATGTATGACTCTCTTCTTTTTATCTTTCTTTTCCTTTCAACCAATCAATCAATATATATATATATATTTTTAAAAAGGAAGACAACTCATCTTGGCAAGCTGAAAACACCACAAACTTAGGACCCACCAGGCTGGCAGGCCACCCCCTCCCCACCCAGTCAAGGAACTGGGAGAAGATGCGGTCCTGGGCCAAGTGGCATGACACTTCCCCCACCTGGACCAGGCAATCAGGTAGGTCTCCCAGAAGGGTGATGTGGTGGGCTGGCATGGGGTCAGGGTCGGAGGAGGGCAGCGGGAGGCAGCTTAAGGCATTGGCATGTCCCATTGCTTTACCAGGGCAGTGGAGCAATGAGTACTGGTATCCCGCACGGAGAATAGACCAACATAGCACCTGGGGAGACAAAATCTGGGAAGTCTGGTTGTCCGGAGCCAGCAAACCCAGTAGGGGCTTGTGGTCAGTAAGAATCGTGAATGGCCAGCCATACAAGATTTTGTGAAATATCTTCACATCGGCGACAATGGCAAGGGCCTCCTTATCAATCTGCATGTAGTTGTGCTCCACAGCCAACAGTGTCCAAGAGTAATAGGTCACCGGAACTTCACGGCCATCCTCCAACCGGTGCCCCAGGATGGCCTCCACCCTGTAGAGAGAAGCGTCACGAGCTAAAACCACGGGCAGGGACTCATCAAAATGGGTGAGGACATC
This sequence comes from Gekko gecko, assembly GCA_029375565.1. Classification (NCBI taxonomy): domain Eukaryota; kingdom Metazoa; phylum Chordata; class Lepidosauria; order Squamata; family Gekkonidae; genus Gekko; species Gekko gecko. The sequence continues at coordinate 229,266,474 of JAPDNY010000001.1, read as the reverse complement.
ATTAGAGACCAACAGTTCTTTAACCTCCTGGAAAGTTGCAGCGTGTTTAGGACCCCAGACCTAGGGTGCATGCTTGTCAAGCAGCTGGTGGAGGGGTTCAGTGACAGTGGCTTTGTGGGGCAAGAAGGAGTGGTAAAAGTTTATTAGTCCCAGGAAAGCCTGCAACTCTGCCTTTGAAGACGGTGTGGGTGCATTACTGGTGGTGCAGACTTTATCTCATATAGGGTGAATCCCCTGGGCATCCACTGAAAACCCAGGAATTTCACCTGTGGCATCCCCAGGAGGCACTTCTCCCACTTCACCTTCAGCCCGGCAGTGGCAAAGCACTCAAGCACCAACTGGAGCCACTCAGCAAACGTCTCAGAGTCCAGGGCCGCGATCAGAGCATCATCGAAGAATGGTTGGACTCCTGGGATGCCTTTGTGCAGACAATCCATCATGTTTTGGAAGATTCCAGGCACCACATTCACCCCAAATTGCAACCACCGCACTTGAAAAGCCGCCCTGTGCGTTACTATCATTTGGGCCTCAGTCGTGGTATCATCCACTGGCAGCTGCTGATAGGCCTGGGCCAAACCCAGCTTACTAAAAAATCCTCGCCCCTGCCAAGGAGGCCAACATGTGACAGACTACCGGTACCGGGTGTGCCTGGTCATGCAGTGCCTTGTTAATGGTGCACTTATAATCGGCACAAATCCTGACGTCCCCATTGGGCTACACCGGGGTCACTATGGGGGTTTCTCAGTGGGCATGTGGCACCAGCTCCAGCACTCCCTGCTCTACCAGGTGGTCCAGTTTGGCCTCTATCTTGGACCACAGGACTAACGGGGGCCACCTGGCCTTCATTCTGATGGGCCGTACAGCAGGATCAAGTTCCAGAGAAACTGGGGTACCAGAGTAGCGGCCAAGCGTACCATTGAAGACCGCTGGAAACTCCTCAGAGACCAAATTAAAGTCCTGAGTTTGCATTTGTATGGAGTTGACGCCCATCACCTCAAACCCAGGGGCCCAAACCACACCAGTCCCAGCAAGCTCGTGAGTCTCGCTTCCACCACCAGCAATTCTAAAGATGGCTCTGAATTGCACCCTGAATCTGCCCCAGCCCTTGATAGCCACAGGGTTTCTTTGAAAATCCCGAAGGAACAGACCCCACACCTGCTTCAGGAGGGGTCCCCACCAGGGGCAGAGTTTCTGTAATGTCTCGGCAGAAATTATGAAAAATGAGGAGCCTGTGTCCAGTTCCATGTGGCAGGGGGACCCCTCTATTAATACAGTAACGTGCATTTTGTTAGGGGCATCTGGAGGCAAATTCATTACCTGGTGTTGCTGGTAGTTGATGGTCAGTGTATGCAGATCCAGGTCCTCCTGGTGAGTGGATGTTGTCCTCCAGTTGCCCCAGGATTGGCAGGCCTGGGCAATGTGGCCTTGCTTTCCACATGTCTGGCAGACGGCATCACAGAAGTGGCACGTTTTGCGCTTGTGTGAGTCTCCGCAGCTGGCACAGGATGCTGGGGATGCTGGTTTTCCTTGATGTGCGGTGGCCCTGGCCTGAGGTTGGTGATTCCTGCAGCTGGAATGGCAAACTTGTCAGGCCTCCTCTTCGTCTGAATCATTGGATGCAGCAGTGGGGAACACATGGTGTGCTGAAGATGAAGATGAAGGTTGCGGATGGTAAGCAAGGTGTAGCCACCTTGAGCCACCAGGATTGTGCAGCAACTCCAGCACTTTAGCAAAGTAACTGCTATATAGCACCACACAGAGTCAGAGCTGTGGAAAACTATATACAGTGTTTATTCACAGACACACACTTTGAGAGAAGAAGGAACTGTACAGTACAAGACATTTACATTTATACATATGACAACCAATCAGCATCATGCTGAGTCATTGCCCACTGACCTCATACCTGGGCCGGTCTGAACAGGTCAGGACTTGTTCCAAGCAGCTTGCCAGCTGTCAGTTAGATCATGCTGATCTAGCTGCTGGATATTAACATCCAACAGTGTGAGCCCTCGAACGCAGTGGCCACCTGGAGGGCTCCATCTATTTTGAGGTCAGTGGTGCCTACCAGTTTGCAGTGGAGTTTGGCATCCCTCAGGCCCCGTACGAATTGGATCAGGATGTTTTCTTCCACTTTCATGAACCCGCAGTCCATCACTTGTTGATGGAGCTCAGCCATGAATACGGAGGCCATTCTGCTGGGCTTCTGGAGATGTGCTTGGAAGTCCATGCGGGTGGCCATCACAGTGGGCTTCGTCACATAGTACTTCATTAAAACTGTGATTATCTTGTTGTAGGTGTTTTCTGTTAGAGGTTTGGGTGCCAGGAGGCCCTTGGCCAGACAAATGGTGGCCATTCCACATGTGCTGAGGAGTAGGCCCATTCTTGTCAGCATTGGTGACCTCGTGGTAGGTGAAGAAGCTGGTGAGCTGGTCTCCCTATGATTCCCAGAACTCGGGGTGTGTGGGGTTGAAGACCTCGAGGTGTCCTGGAGCAACAGCCATGATTCTCGAGCGAAGCAGGAAGTGGTGTCCTGGGGAGCGTTGCACATTGCAGTGCTGCTCGGGAGCAGTGCAGGGCACAGTGGCTTCCTTGGGGTCGATGCTCTGTGCTGTGCCGGATGAAGAGTCAGGCTCGCTCATCAGGATCCCATCCTCGTTGCCAGTATAAAGTACTGAGGCTGATGCATTGGTGAGTGATTTCAGCTTATACTTTATTTAGTTACAGGCAGTTCTTGAGATGAGATGACCTGGCTCGCAGGCCGGTTTATATCCCTGTAGCCAAACCACACCAACACATACCCACTCTCATGATACACTATTTACAGTGCACTCGGGTCCCATAGGTGCATTCTCAGATCCTAGCCCTCCAATAGGTATGTGCTAGGATCCGTTCAGGCTATTGTCTTTTGGGGTAAAGCTTGGGCCCTTCGCCTGACCACGTGCAGACCTGACCACGTGCACAGATTAACTTCTAGGATTGCATGTATAGGACTGAGCTGTACATATATGGTGGCTGAAAAAGAGGGAAAGGGGCAGAGTTGTGCTAACTGAGATGTGGCAGACTTTGTTTTTTCACCTGAGTTAGCAAAAAAGGTGTTAGGGCATTTTTAAAGGTTTACTGTGGGCCAATTACATAGTTCTGTGTTTCCAGATAACCAGGTAGCATTGCTGAGTCACATCTAGGTTCCACAGATTTTTTTATTGTTTCCTGATTATCCTGCCAAATTGTAATCTTGCCCCACACCCCATGAACATCTCTTATTTGTTTTTATTTTATGCTGCCTTTCCATCCAGTTTAGGGCCCCAAGGTATAAAACAATAAAACACATTAAACCCAGCTTTAAAATACACACATAAATGCACATTAGAGTTGCTAAATGTGTGTTGGGAAATGTCTGGAGATCTAGGGGTGAAGCCTGGGGAAGGTGGGCTTTGGGGAGAAGAGGGACTTTAATGGGGTATAATGCAACACAGTCCACCCTCCATTTTCTCTGAGGGAGTTGTTTTCTGTGGTATAAAGATCACTTATAATTTGGGGAGATTTCCAGGCCCCACCTAGAAGCTGGCAAACCTAAGAAAGAAAGGATTGAGAAAGAACTGGTTTTGGAATGGAAAGGCTTTAGGGTCAAGGAGGAGAGATTTGACTTGAAACTGTAGGAATACCTTTGGAAGAGAAAGGCCAAGATAGGCCCTGGTTTCAGGGTTGTCAACTCTGGGTTGCTAAATTCTTGGATACTTTGGGGTGGAGCCTGGGCAGGGTGGGGTTGGGACCTCAGCAGAGTATAATGTTTTAGAGTTCCCCCTCCAAAGTAGCCATGTTCTCCAGGGAAACTGGCTGTGTAATCTGGAAGTCAGTGGTAATTCTGGGACATTCCTAAACCCCATCTGGAGGTTGACAACTCTAATGCACATACACACACACACACACACACAACTAGTAACAACAACAATCAGAGCACTTTATTGTATTGATTTGGAATTAGGCTTGGACATCCTATTGATGCAGTCAGGAGCACAACAAGGCCCAAACACTACTTGTACCACCTATGAGTCTACCATAATGCCCATTGACAATGCCCATTGTCCATCTCCTTCACCAAACCCACAGCAGCCACAGTGACTATGGAACCTTCTCTGTAAGGCCTCCATACCTCCCTTGTGCCAAAATACTGAAATGAGAGTATCCCATGCACAAAAGCCTTCTTCTGCTGATAGTGTCCCCCTCTTCACACAGCCTTGGCAGTCCTTGTCTTTGGGGGGGAAATTAGGCCTTTCATGAAATTCACAAAGCCCACCCATTGGAATGATACTAAAGAATCATTCATAACTTTGAGTTTCCATTCAGAAGCATCACTTTTAGAGGAAGAGGGGGCATTACTAGTAGAGTGCATTGCTCTATCATTGTCTTCTGCCAGTGTGTGAAGAACAGGGTTGCCAGACTGCAGCCAGCAACCCTCAGGATCATTAAGGGAGCAGGGACTGGTGTGTTGGTGTCACGTCTGCCAAACTCAGAACCTCATTTCTCATGGGTTTTGTATATTTCATCATCATTGCCTGTAACCATACTGTTTGGATTCTGAATTTGGGGCATTGGGGGGCAGATAGCCTGTGTGTGTGTGGGGGGGACTGCTTCGCTTAGCTGCTGTGCAACTGTTTTCTTAAGATGCCTCCCGACATGGGAAGTATGTGAAACAACCTTGGATGCCTGTCTTTGCTAGCTGGCCTGTCATAGATAATGTAACTGTAGGTTCACAGGTAGGGGGAGGAGGACTAATGGAGGGTGCTGCCTTGACCTATCACACCACTGCCATGATGAGTGAGAAAGGCAAGGACCCTGGGACCGGGACCCAAACTGACACCCCAGTCCATGAACCATTTGTCCCATCAGATGAGGGGGAACCCTGAGGAAAGGGGGCAAGACTGCAGTATCAGCAACCCATACAAATAAGATGGGATGACCCTCACTGGCTGCTAATCCCAGGACCAAGAGCTTGGCGAAATCGGTCGCAGGCCAACTTGAGACAGGTCTCAAGATCATTCCACGGTGACCCCCAGTACCTGTGGGTGGCTGGGATGCTAACCAAAGAGACCCTGGCAGAGCTCCTGGCTGCTATTTAGGAGACCTTGCAGCAGGAACTCCAGGCCATGGGAGGTGGTCCCACTCAGCACATCCCCGCAGGCCCCATGGGGGCCCTAGCAGGCCCGATACCAATACCTGCCTCGCAGCCCCAGCCAGTGCCCCAGCCTGGGCCACCACCTGTGCTAGACAGACCAAGAGAAGCGCTGGAAGCTACATTTGATGGGACCCCAGAAACTGGCGTGCTTTGCTTTGCAGGTGCAGAAATTCCTGAGGGAATGGGGTTACACCTTTGCATTCGATGAGCATCATGTGGACTATGTGGGGTCTTGACTGTGGGATTGGGCAGCAGACTGGTTTGTGGGTCTGTACAATGTAGGGGTCCCAGAGCTCTGAGATATGGATGCCTTTATGCAGGCCTTCCACAGACAATATGAAGACTCCTTAGAGCAGGAGAGAGTGAAGACCCGACTCCGAAATCTAAAGCAGGGCAGCCAATCTGTCTGGGAGTTCTCAGATGAGTTCAAGAAGCATGTGGCTAAACTCCAGGGGTAGCCAGAAGAGGTGCTTATCAAGTTTTACTGGGCGGGGTTGAATTATTCCATCCTGGACAAGGCCCTGGCCCAAGACAATCCTTTGACCCTGAATGGCTGGATTCAGGTGGCCTGCGAGGTGAACAATTGGTGCAACTTGCTGAAGATGTACCATCCTAAAACCATTGTGAAAGTACCAGCTGATGAGGTGAGGGGCCAGGGAGCCACTGGGAGCAGAGAATGTGCCAGGGTCTGTACCTGAGATGTGGAGCCCCTGAGCATTTTGCTGCCAACTGCCCCAGTGACAAGAGCCCCAGTGGGGCAAAGAAAGAGGATTGCAAGGGACCTGAGAAGAGGATCAAGCCCCTGGGGAATCAGCCCAAGCCATCTAAGGCTCTCCAATTGGTGGAGCAAGAGGAACTGGAAGGCTTTTCACCCTGCAAAGAAGAACTGCAACAGCCAGCGGGAAAAGGCTGGGACCAGCTGTGAAGGGTGCTAAATGGCAGGTCCAAAAGTCTCCCACACCAGAATTCATGAGAACCATTTCTTCCCTTTTTTACATGACTGTAACTGTGGTCAACCCCACCGTGGGCATACATATCTAGGTGCAGGCTCTCACTGACTTAATTAGCCGGGCCCTGGTGATGGGGCTGGGAGCTAAGGTGCAGAAACTAGAGGAACCCTTAGTGATGTCACAGATGGATGGGACACTGATGACGGGGGAGCCCTGTAGGTACCGCATGGTTCACCTGCCAGTAGGGGTGAGCTCCCACTGTGAACTGTGGTCCTTTATCATAAACCCCTCGGCCAAGTTCCCAATGGTTTTGTGGAGTCCCTGGCTCCAGACCAATGATCCTTATGTCCAATGGAGTGTGGGAGCCTTGCGGTTTCCAGATCCCTGCTGCAAAGAGCATAACTGAAACCTGAAATAGGGGGAGGCACCGTGCCCAGCACCAGAGTGGGTCTGCCTGGCCCGAGAGGAACTGAGCCACATCCCCCCAGAATACAGATACTTGGCCAGAGTATTTGAGGAGGGGGAGAGGGACAAACTCCCCCCCCCATTGGAAGACTAACTGTGTCATTGAAATTTTACCTGGCCACAAAATGCCCAAGGGGGAATTCTATTCCATGAGCCCAGCTGAGAAAGAGTAGCTGCAAAAGTTCATTGATAAAAACCTGGCCAGGGGGTTCATCTGGCCAGCAGCCTCACTTTTTGCTGCTCCAGTAAGGTAAAGGTTTCCCTTGCTTAAAAGCCAGTTGATTCTGACTCGGGGGCAATGCTCATCTCCATTTCCAAGTCAAAGAGCCAGGGTTGTCCAAAGCTGTTTCCGTGGTCATGTGGCTGGCATGACTAAATACAAAGGTGCATGGAACACTGTTACCTTCCCACCAAAGCAGTACCTATTTATCTACTTGCAATTTCTTGCTTTTGAACTGCTGGGTTGGGAGGAACTGTGGCCAGAGATGGGAGCTCACTCCGTCATGCAACACTAGGGTCTTGAACTTCTGAACCGCAGACCTTCCAGTCTGCAGCTCAGCAATCTTAACTTCTGAGCCACTGTGGCCCCTTGCTTTTAATCAACAAAGCGTTACACAAATATTTATTCAAAGGGGTCCTGGTTTATCTGGATGATATCTTGATCTATTCAAAAGATAAGGAATCCCACATGCAGGTCATCAAAAATGTGCTGAAAGCTGTCTAAGTGTGAATTCCACAACGAAGAGCTGGACTTCCTAGGGTACCAGATTTCCAGGTGTCAGGCTCCTGGACAAGTTACTCTCAACAGCACTCTCTTTGGCAGTGATTTGTTTATGGAGAAATAGACATGATCCAGACCAGAACAGTACTGTGTCAGAACTGAGCATTTTGACGGGTGCAGGTACAAATATAGATAATTCAAATGAGACCCCCTTAAGTGACCAATCACAAGTCACATTCATCCCACCTAGCCGTTGCATTGTCTACCCACGCCCTCTAGGAAATATACGATCCCATTATTGGCCCTAGCAAGCTGGCACCAAAGGTTTCAAGGACATTCCCCTGGGAGGAAGGCTTTTTCAGGAAAATTTATGGCTTCTACGATAGCATGGTTCACACACTCAGCATTCATCCCCCCCTCCGGAATGGCCCTTCCCCTTTACAACCATGGTAAACTAAGCAGAGCAGAGTTTGACACTGGGAAAGGGCTGGGCATGGACCCCTGCAACGTCCAGGATGTATTGGGGTGGGAACCCCCTCGAACAAGGAGGCAGTTACAATTGTTCCTTGGGTTCACCAATTTCTACTGTCCATTCATCTCCAATTTCGCCCAAGTGGTCCTACCCCTCACAGACCTGTTGAAAACTAAGGGGAAGGAGCCAGAAAGCCACAAGCCAAACTATAAGTTGTTGTGGACCCCAAAATTCCAGCAGGCTTTTGATAGACTGAAGACTTTGTTCACCTCTGAGCCCATTCTATGTCATCCAGACAAAAATAAGCCTTTTGTGGTGCAAGTGGATGCTTTGAATGTGGTGATGATCCTGCAAAGGGGAGAGGATGGTAACTTGCATCCTCTTGCTTATGTGTCTAAAAAGTTCTCTGAGACAGAGAGGAATTGGGCTGTTTGGGATAAAGAAGCCACTGCAATTAAACTAGCTCTAATCGCTTGGAGGCATTGGTTGGAGGGAGCCAGGGTGCCATTCGAGGTATGGGCTGACCATAAGAAGTTGGAGGCATTGTATACTCCCAGGTGCCTAAATGTAAACAGCTGAACTGGGCAGAATTTCTCTCCAAGTTCCGATTTACACTGAAGCACCTCCCAGGGAAGTCTAATTTTCTTGCTGATGTGCTCTCATACCTTCCCCAGCATGACAGTCAATGGGAAGAAGTCATTGAGTCGATGTTCACCCCCACCCAACTAGGGGGGGCAGTTCTCATATGGAGCCAGGCCAAAGCAGAGGGACCCCCCTCAATACAGAGCCCTGGGTGGAAAAGTTCAAAACCACTTTCACTGAGAGTGATAAGGAGGAAGTGGAGAAAGAGGGCATCGTCACTCAAGGGGAGAACAGATGCTGGTACCGCCAACAGAAACTGTGCCCAGGGCCTTGCGGGGGGACATTTTGCAGATGGGGCATGACATCAAGCTGACTGAGCATTTCAGGTACTTAAAGACTTTGCACCTTACAAAGACAGTTTTAGTGGCTGCACATGCTGACTGATATTTCCTAATATATGTCTTTTTGCCAAGTATGCTTAATCAGGAAATGGCAGCTAACCTAACCTAAGTCCCCAGATTTGTTGCAACCTTTAGAAACTCCTGAGAGACCATGGACTGTCATTTCTATGGAGTTTATAACCAATCTGCCACCCAGCAAGGGGAGAACTGTGATTGGGGTGGTGGTGGCCCTTTTTTCAAAACAGGCACACTTTATTCCTTGTAAGCAATTGCCGTTGGCTAAGAAACTGGCACAGCTATTCATGCAGCACATTGTGAGACTGCATTCGGTGCCCTAGAAGATCATATCCAACTGGGGCCCCCAATTCCTGGTGGGGTTTTGGAAGGAGCTGTTAAAATTGCTGGACATGGAGCAAGGACTCAGTAGTGCCTACCACCCAGTGACTGATGGGCAAATGGAAAGAACTAATCAGGTTCTGGAACAGTTTTTGAGATGTTTCATTAACTATCAACAAGGTAACTGTTTGAATTTGCTCCCCTATGTGGAATACAGTTACAATAACTTGGTTCATAGTTCCACGGCCCCACCCCTTTCAAAGTAATGCATGGATATGAGGGGGACCCCTTTGCCCAGTGTCCACAGAGGCAATGGGGCTAACGGACTTACAGACCTGGTGGGCTGACTTAACTCAGCAATGGTCCCTAATTGAACAGACTCTGGCTAAGGCAAAAAGAGACTATAAGGAACAAACCAACAATGGCTGGGCACTGGACTGGGACCTGCACCCTGGGGACCCTGTGTATATTTCTACCAAGAACCTTAGGGGGTTGCAGCCTGCGAAAAAGCTGGGGTGGAAATACATAGGCCCTATTAAAATTGTAAGAATCATTAACAAAGTAGCTGTTGAGCTGGATTTGCCAAAGAATTTACAGTACATCCACCCTGTTTTCCATTTCAGTCTGCTGAAAAAGGATCCAAGACCCTCGATATGGAGACCTCATCCTGAAGTTCCCCTCCCCTGAACTCCATCAGGAGGTGGAAGAGGTCTTAGTCTCTAAAATCAAACATGGCCACCTGTACTATCTCATGAAATGGCGAGATTTTGACCCTAGTCACAGGGCCGGCTCGAGGTTTTCTGCGCCCTAGGCAGGGCGCAGATGCCAACCTCCCAGTGGGGCCTGGAGACCCACCATGCCACCCCTGCTCCTCTCCCCCCAGCAAGCCACCTCTGCTCCTCTCCCCTCCTCTCCCCCCAGCAAGCCAGGGAAGGGGCAGGGGGTTAAACCCCCTGCCCCTTCCATCTCAGCACTGGCTTGCCTACGCCCCCACAGCTGCAGGGTGCCCTGGCAAGCCAGGGAAGGGGCAGGGTTTTTTGGTGGGGGTGGGGGGCTTTTGGTGCCCCTAAGGATCAGCGCATTCTAGGCAAATTCCTAGTTTGCCTAGTGAGTGAGTTGGCCCTGCCTAGTCATAATGAATGGGTGTGAAATGATCGTGCTAGGGCCCCCAAGCTAGTTCATGCCTTTCATAAATGCCACCCTCACAAACCAGGGGGTGAGGGGTCTTTGGGGGAAGAATGTCAGACTTGGAACTTCATTGTCAGACTCCCAACAACACTCTCTTTGGCAGTTATTTGTTTATTGAGATATCAGCATGATCTAGGTTAAAACAATACCATGTCAGAACTGAGGTTTTTGGCAGTAACCTCTACAGCTATAGACAATTCAAATGTGGGTGTGTCCCCCAGGTTCATCCAATTGTTTCTCTCAGTCATCTCACCTATGCTGTTAGCATCTACAGCTACCTATAAGTTCCCAGTCCCATTATCTAAGACAGCGGGATTAGCACAGAGTTTGCTTCAAGGTCATCTCCATGGAGAGGCATGTTTTGGGAAGAGTTATGATAGCTGCTACAATGGTGCCAATCTCATACCTGCACACATGAGGTATTCCCCTTCCCCCCATAACTATGGCAAACAAAGCAGGGTTTGACACTCGTTTGCCATGGGTTTTGTATATTTCATCATCACTGCCTGTAACCATAATGTTTGGATTCTGAATTCAGGGCATGGGGGGGGCAAATAGTGAGAGAGTGTGTGGGGGAAACTTCTTTACTTAGCTGCTGTGCAATTGTTTTCTTAAGAGGCCTCCCAATGTGGGAAGCAAGTGAAACAACCTTGGATGCCTGTCTCTGCTAGCCAGCCTGTCATAGATAATGTAACTTTAATTTGGCAGGTAGGGGGAGGAGGGCTAATGGAGCATGTTGGGTTTAGGTGGGATGAATGAATGGAGTGTTTGGACGTTCATGGGGGGGCTTGTTTGAATCATGTATCATTCCAGAACTAGTGCCAACCTAGGCAGTTCTGACACAAGATGGTCTTACCTTGGTACATTCTCATCTCTCAATAAACAATTCATTGCCAAGAGAGTGTCATTGGGAGTAAGTTTGTTCAAGAGTCTGACAACTTCCAATTTTCACCAGAAGTGACATCATGTAACACTCTAGGATATGCAACATCTCTGCAGTAAAACCATAAGGGGTAAAATCTTAACTGAGACTTCCTTGTTTTGTTTGGCATTCCCTCATTAATTCCTGTTGGCCTTCCTCCCCATTTGTGCATCTATTTATGTATTTATATGTTTCAATTGTTTTAAAATGTTTTATATATTTTTATCTGTATTTGAAACTTTTTAATTATTATTTGCCACCTTGGGGACCCTAAGTTGGATGGAAAGGCAGAGAATTAATGTTTTAAATAAAATAAAATAGTACTTTTAGAAGCTGTACCAAGACAGAATAACTTATGCTTAGATTTCTTTTTCAGTGGAGGAACTTGATGCTTTCTAAAAACAAAAGGTGCAAATATATAAAGATGCTGTCTGGATAAGCAGTAGAGCTACTGGAATTGTAGGTTTATGAGGACACTTGCTTAACAATCAAAAAGAGACTGGGAATCTTATGCTCTCTTCAGTTTAAACTACAAAATGGACCAAGAAGACAGTTGCCCACTCCTGCTTAACTGCAATGAAATGAAGGAACAAAGCCTATGTTCCCATGAGCATTATTTTTGGCTCTAACCCAGCAGCAGCTCTTCGTTGTCACACCATGTTTGTGTGAGATGTGATCCAGAAAAGGAGTCCAGTTGCACCTTAGAAACCAAAAAGAGTTTTTGAGTATAAGCATATACAAGTTGGAATGGAAATCTCTGAGTCCTTGTGAGCCAGTTTGGTGTGGTGGTTAGGAGCACAGACTCCAATCTGGGAGAACTGGGTTTGATTCCCCATGCCTCCACATGCAGCTGCTGGTGTGAACTTGGGTCAGTCTTCTCAGTCCTCTTTTTTGAGGATCAAGAAGACGTGGAGGAAATTGGAGGGTGATGCGGGTCAAAATGTGGCTGTGCAGCGAATAGTGTGAAATCGACCAATATGACTGGAGGAAACGGAAGAACGACAGCAGCACAGCTGCTTGTGGGGAATCTGTCCAAGACAGACTCACAGGATGTCCATAATGCACAATGGAATCATGTTCTGAATCCAGTTTCCTTGGTCTATGAAAAATTTTGCATGAGTCTGTTTTTATATTGTGACAAAAGAAAAATCCCAAAGGCACTATCTTGTTCTGGAATTTTCAGACATTTGTTCATTGCTTTCATTCCCTATTCTGGACCTTCACAAAAAACAGGAGACCAGCTAGGCCTAAGCATTTCTTCTGGGCAGATGTTCTGCCCCTTTTCCTGCCCAGCAAAGCTTCCAGCCCCAAATCCAGTCCTGCTCCAGTGCGATTCTCAATGGCCATCTGAGTTAGATTCTTCCCAACCCTTTCCTGCTCATTTTCCTGCTGGAGATCAAGACTGTGCACTGCTTTGTAGCCAGCCAGCTAGGATTCCTTTGTTTCTTGGCACTGCCCCAGGTAGAAGGGAATTTTAAAGCAGTTAATGAGGCACTTTCCAAGTTCACGGAATGTTTCTTCAGCTGCTGGGCATAGTAGACTCTCAGGGTGTGGCAAGAGATTCTGGTTGACAGGAGGGTGTGAGTATCTAACCAAAAGTGTGGTAGAGGAGACTAGGATGGATGACCAAAAAAGGAGGACAAGAGCCTCAGTTAAAAGTTGCAAATTGTTATAGCTTGATCATAACGTATCCTGTAAACCATCCCTTTATGGAAACTACTGCAGTATGAGCGTGTTGATTCTGCAGCTGATGGGTATGGTTTTAAAATGTGATTTTATTATGTATGGTTTCATTTGTTAGCCACCTTGGTGGCCCTGGTGGAGGCAGAAAGGTGGGATATAAAATTTGTAAGTAAATAAATACACAAGTTTTTTAAAACCCACAACACTAAATGTATATTTCTCTGCTTCATTCCAGCCTTTCTTTTTCAACCTGCTGTTGATCTCTGCTCCCCCCTTAAGCCTCTTTCCATGTTTTTCCTTTGTCTATTTGTTTATCCCCTACTTTGCCTACCTCTTTCCTTCAGTTTTGCCTTTCTTATCTTTCCGCAAGCCCATGTGACCACCCCCACTGCGTTCCATTATTACACCCATACCCTCCCCATTACCCCACATCATTCCTCTCCCTACCCCAAATATCCCTTCCATTGCACTTTACCTTATTCTCTCCTCTTCATCTAGCCCCTCCCATCACTCCATTATCATCCTCTCTACAGCTTTCCTTTCTCCCCTTCCTCAGAAGCCTTCTTCTGTCTTCTCACACACCCTGTAAACAAGTCACTTCTGATATCCTTTCCTATAATCCCATTCCCTTTCCTGCTCTCTCCAGTGCACTTCCACTACTTCCTTTTAACTCCCCCTTTACCCTGCTCCTATCCTATTATCTCTTCCACAGTTGCTGACAGAGGCCTCACTTCTCTCATTCCAAACTGCGGCATTTGCCACCCAGTTATTTGCCTCCTCTCCTTCACTCTCCTTCCATTTTTCTCGCCACCTTCCTCCCCAAACTCATGATAACAATTTAACTGTGCATTTTCACTATTTCACCCTTTGCCCCATCTTCATCCTTCACACGCTCTCAGAATATCCCCCCTTCTGGCAATCATATATTATTCCTTCCTCACTGAGAAATCCTATTTCCTTCACTCTCCATCCCCTTCCTTTCATCACATACCCTTTCACACGAACTCTTGCCTTTCCTAATTCATCCCAGGTATTCCACAGTAGCAGCAGAATTAAAGAAATGATGGGTCTGGTCACACGCAGAATTTGCTGCGGGATACTCATGAATACTGGGCACAGTTTAAGGGCACAACCAAAGGACACATCTGGCAAGCATTGCGCACCCGTCGCCAACCCAGATCTTCCAACCAAAGATCCAGAGTTAAAAAGTACCAGTGAAAGCCCACTATCAAACAGTTGTGACGGGCCGCAGACAGACTTTCTCTGTCTGATCACTCCAGTGCACTCCTCTTGCCTCGTTGAAGCATGCCGGAAACACACGCTTCCAAAAAAGCCCTGGTTCCCCGCCGTCACATCTGTTCACTTAGTGGTGGGTCAAATAGCGATGGCACAAATAACCACGCCTCCCCCCCCCCACATTATCTGGCCTGTGGGACCGGGGCCTATGATGGTGTTTATTTCTGATTCCTTATTGAGAGCCAATGTAGTGTAGTGGTTAAGAGCATGAACTCTAATCTGGGAGAACCAGGTTTGATTCCCCACTCCTTCACATGCAGCTGCTGGTCTGACATTGGGTCAGTCACAAGTTCTCTCAGAGCTGTTCTCTCAAGGGCAGTTCTTGACAGAGCTCTCTCAGCCACATCTACCTCACAGGGTGTCTGCTGTGGGGAGGTCAAGGTGGGCAGCTGTGTTCGTCTGAAGCAATAGAACAAAGTTAGAGTCCAATGGCACCTTTAAGACCAACAAAGTTTTATTCAAGGTGTGAGATTTCATGTGCATACACACTTCATCAGATGATTAAATGGAATTAGATATCATAGTTGTATATTTAGGGGTGTCTTGTTAAATTAGCATGCAAATTGTGAAGATTTTTTTTTAACAGAGCAAAAGAATGACAAGCTGGGTTTCTGGTTATCATCTGTTTGGGTTCAACGGGGCGGGGGGGGGGAACAACATAGGTAATAAATATTTCAGAATTGGAGACTGATGTGTCCTAAATTGTGAGTATCCCATCCTTAGACCCCATCCATCTTCTTTCTAGAATGGACGTGAACTTTACAGCATCTTGGCTGTGTAGAGTATTTTCCTTGTTCCCAAAACAGTGAACTACATTTGAATCTACCATTCCAAATTACATTACATATTCAATTATATTCTTAGTTGTTAAGAGTAGTAATAACATTTTGATTCACTAAAACATGGCGTTAACTGACAGAATCCTTTTCCTGGGGTACAGTATTATGTCAGAGATCAACAAGATATTGCATTACATTACAATCACTAGTATAATATACTATTTAAAAAAAAGAAAGAATTCTCTTGGTGAGAATACATATGTGAGGATTGAATGAGTTAGCAGGTCCGTAGCTACAATGTGGCATTTTGGGGCCCGGCCCCCCAACTTCCTACCAAGGCCCCCCGACTTCCATTTAGCCCAGGCCCACTGCCAACACAGCCGCCTCTTCCTAAAGCAGGGCTTGCTTTCCCATTGCTGCTGCCACTGTCCCTTCCCCAAGCAGCCAGTCAGTTTCCCTCAGGCAACTCTGGTGCACTCTCTCCAGCCACATGGCAAGGGCTCCCCCTAGAATTGAGAAACACTGTGTTTCAGCTTGCAGGAGAGGGGCGGGGAAATCCAGAGCCCTGCAGCAGCCCAGAAGGCCTTCTGCCACAAAAGTATCAGGAGTCTTGTAGTTTTTTCTTTCCCCGTTGCTGCCCCTTCCTGAGCTCTGCCATCACAGGAAGCGGTGTGAGGCAGCCAGGAGGATGGGCTAGGACTCAGGAGGCAAGGTGGGGCTAGCAGACTTCAACCAGCATCCCCTGCCCTGCCCAGTGCAGCTCAGAAACTTTCAGTGGGGCCAGGGAGCTGTGCGGTATGATTTGGACCGGGGCGCCTCTTTCTCATCCTCTTCTACCTCTTCCTGTGACCAGCCAGAGCACTGGCAGAGGCCAGCTCCATGGTGCTTGGGTTCCAAGGTGCAT
Organism: Gekko gecko; assembly: GCA_029375565.1. Classification (NCBI taxonomy): domain Eukaryota; kingdom Metazoa; phylum Chordata; class Lepidosauria; order Squamata; family Gekkonidae; genus Gekko; species Gekko gecko. The sequence continues at coordinate 229,250,599 of JAPDNY010000001.1, read as the reverse complement.
CGGCGCTTGCTCACCTGTCCCTTCACTCACCCTGTTACTACCAGAGCCCCTCAGCCTGCCAGAGCTTGGCAGCCACATTCCCTCCAGCCACCACATGGGAAGCCTCCATGGATGAGTGGCTGCCTGCTCCAAGTGCTCCTGCCTGCTCAAACTGGTGAGTGTGGTTTTTTTTAGAATTTTATTTTTAATTTATTTTTATGATGTCAATGCCCCTGACTTATTCAAAGGCCCCCCAAATTACACAATCCTGTCTACGGGACTGGTATGAGGGGAAAGGAAAGGGATTGTAAACCGCTCTGAGACTCCTAATGAAGGGTGGGGTATAAATCCAATCTCCTCTCCTCTTCTTCTTCATCTTTCTCTCATCTTTGGTCAAATAGGTTATGGAATTACTTCAAAAACTTGCAACTCTTATTTGCCTAGAGGTGATAGCAAACATAAGAAATGAATGTTCATACCATGAGTTAAATGGCCCCATCATACTCAACAGTCTTAAAAACTCTAGCCTAACATTCATTCATTTTCAGACTTTGAATGTGATACTTATCTCTTGAAGGATGTCAGTACTTAGATGGAATGTTTCTATGTGCCTCAATCCTGGAACCACATTATTTGATATCATATTTCTATTTGTTCATTTCAACAGTTTTCAATGTTGACAATGTATTTATTTTTTTTAAAAAGACATTATCCATATGTGAGAATTAGGTAGTTTGTAAGAAGAGAAACTGAGAAATACATAGGGAAATAATATCATCCAAAATCTTGCCAGCCATATTTTAAAATTGCCTTAAAAAAAAAAAAAACAGACTAACCAAGAAAATCTCTGGGAAGCCTAAAGCAGAGAATAAGAGGAGAAAGAAGCATTGTTGTTTAGGGAAAACATTACACATGAAAATTCTTCATATTCATCAAATTCAGATGAAATCCCTAAAGAGATTGCATCTAAACTAAAAATAGTATTCCACAAAACAGGAAAATCATTCAAATTTGAATACTGGGCACAGCAGTAAGTTGTGCCAACCTGCTGTTCTAGCAGTAAGGGGGAAATTATACTTGCACAATACCAAAAAGCTTAAAATACACATTAAAATTATTTTGGCATAACATATAATTCAATGGCAAAGAAGAAAGGAACCTATGGCACTAGGGACTTCGAGCCAAAGTTAAGCAGTTTTAAAGTCTTTAAATACATATGTGTGGGGGAGATGACAGTTCCTTTATATGAATTATGAAACCACATTTGAATCCCAAAATATCAGGCATTTTAAGTGGGAGAGCATGCAATTTCATATTAGTCTAATTTAGGAGCTTCACAAACAGATGAGGAATGGTATGGTATATTTTTTATGTACGTATTATATTTGTATCTTGCTCTTTGTCTAAGGAGATGAGGATAACTGGTTTTCTCTACTTGACTTTACCCTGTGAGGTAGATAAGGCTGAGTATGTCTGTGCCCAAACTAATGTTGTACAGGAAACTTTATTTCAGGGTGGGTATTTGGTACCCTGGTCTCCCAAATCCTACTCCAATACTCTTAACCACTACAACACCCAAAGAACAAAAGTGCCAAGGTATTATGAATGCAAACTTGAATTAACCAATATTTTCCAGTGAAAGAACAACAGAATATTTATCTGTTCCAAATGGACTGTATTAACAGAGTTAACTTGTTTTTGAACACTTGCTTAAATAGTCAAGTTCAACATATAAGGATGAATGACTGAGCCGTTTAAAAGTCATCATCCCAACACTTTAAGAACCATCCCTCTATGGCTAATGAGCAAATAATATTAGCACACACACACATCTTGTAAGCCTTCCCAGCCCCAGTGAAAGTTCATACACACTGGGAACTGGAGAGAAAGAGCTGTGATTGGGCACAAGGTCTTTCTTCAAACAATTTCAGAAAGCACAGGATCTAAAAGAGTTTTACCTCACAGGCTGTGATAAATTCCTCCTTATTCCTAACTTCATTCGTATCCCAATGGAAAGCTGCCTGCATCTTAGTCCTTTGTTTATGTTCAACTAGAATAATTTCCAGACCACATATGTTTATTTGTTTGTTTTTAAAGCAGTTCGCACAATGCTCTGGAGATGTAAAATGAGATTAAGATCATAGCTTGCCATGAGCTTCAATAACCAAAGGTCACATTATACTATTCAGCCTGACGCATAGCCTAGTTAAGCTAAAGCACTTGGGCTCTGATCCTGTGCAGCTATAGTGATGGCCTAGAGGGAAAAATAATACAGTTGTTATTATGGCCCTCACCCAACAACAAATATTCTTTTACACACAGGAATCAAATCTTTGCTATCCTAAATTGACTGATCCTGCCACTGCCCCAAATCATTAAGGTATTGAAGTACTGTTAAAATATTTTCTTTTTAATCCTTCCATTCTAGTCAGCAATATCACCTCCCATTTTGAGGAAACCTGTCAGCATGGTCTAGTTGCTATGAATGCATACTGTGTACTTCACACAGCTTAGACATTCCAGCTACACTCACTAAGAAATGCTTCTTTTTAAAAGGTTTTTTTAAAAAATAAGATGCAAGTAGGAAAGTCCTAGATTTTTTATTGCTTAAAAATGTGTACATGCATTTCATGTCTTTGATTTATATATTTATCTAGCAACTGCCAAGAAGAAAATGTCACTGCTTTCAAAAATAGATGTAACACTTGATCCTATTCAATAATAGTTCATAACACTAACAAATAATAATTTTGCAGGATTCAGAGGTGTATCTAAACCTTCATAATTCTTAGACTCACATAAGACTAAAAGGTTATGAATTGTAACTATGAAGAATAGAAGTTACAAGTAGAAGGACTGCAAGGACTTGTGGATCCCCCTCTTTTCCTTCTCTAAAACCCCCTACAGCCTGTCCCCCTTTCCTTCTTCCTTCTCTCCTTCCCACCTACCAGCCAATCTACCTATCTGCCCCCATCATCAGATTCCCTTGTTTCCTCCCCCTTGCAATCACTACCCAGGAAAACCGGCTGAGTTGCAGAATACCAGTGGCCAGGTTGGGCCCAGCTGCACAGTGGGGAACTTGCAAGGGGCACCTCATTTTCCCAAATCCCCTTCCCCATACTATTTCCTCTTTCTCTCTTCCTAGCAACCCACAGACACACACCTTTCCCTGCTTCCTTGTCTCTTTCTCATACACCAATCAACCTCCTTTTTACCTCCAGCTGTATTTATTATTTATTTAATGCATTTATACATTACCTTTCTCTACATTGGGGACCCAAAACAGCTTGCATCATTCTCCTGTCCTCCATTTTTGCTCACAAATATCTTGTGAGGTAGGCTACATTGAGAATGTATAACTGGCCCGAGTTCACCCAGTGCGCTGCCAGAGCAGAGTGGTGATTTGAACCTGTGTTTCCCAGATCCTAGTGTGAAACTGTAACCACCTCACAGCACTGGCTTTCATGGGGTGGCTGCTGTTCAACAGTAGCAAGCAGCCAGTCCTGGATGAGTCATGCAAGTTGCATGATATCAGATTGTCTAGGGGCTGCTGGGGAGCCTGGCCTTCAAAGATCAAAATAGCCCTGGAAGGGCCCGGCCCTTTCCCTGCCTTTTACTGACAGAAACCAAAGCCTGAGGCCTGACAATACTGTTGTGGTTGCCTAACAATGGCCACTGAGGGCATTCATTTCTTAAAAATACAAGTGCTTCTTTTATTACTGGGGGGGAGGTTAACCCCCAATGTATCTTTTCTAAGATTTTAGATTTTTCTGCAAACCTGGGACTTTTCTGAGGTTTGTCACAAGATCCGTCTTATGTGCACATGGTCCCGATCACCAGATTTAGATATCCACAGTTGGGGCCATGCTGAGAATTAGATATATTGATGTGTACATAAACCTTGTCATCCCCATCATTTTAAAAAGAAATAGGGGAAAATTCTCTAAAATGAATGTCAGTTTCCCCCAAGAATATAGTCAGAGACATGAATTCTCATTGTGAGTTTCCTGCTTTCTAAGAACATCATATTGATTTATGTAGAAAATGTATATGCCATCTTTCAAGTTGCTTGAAGGGGCACACAAGGTAAAAACAAGACAATAAAACTATAAAACCAACAGCACAGAAAAAAGCCAGGACGTAGTAGAAAAAAGTAAGGGGTATTATCCCACTATCCCAGTGGCTTTTCATCTTTATGGATGCACAAATATATATATTTCTGTTTTTTTTTTTTTTACTGCAATGCATGATTGAGAAGACCATTTTCTTTCTGCCTTTTTTTGGGGGGGGGAGGGGTGATTTCCTATTTTTGTTGTTTGTTCAGCCTAGGCCATTTTTATACCATTCTGTACACAATTGCCACAAAACCGGCCATCAATTTTAATGGCAATATTTCAGTTACACAAAATAAAACAAATGAACTTAAAAATTAAACCTATTTCAGGAAATCTGGAAAATTCCCCGCTCTTCCTCAATCTTGGTCATCTAACTGAAAGCAATGCTATTTTGCTAAGATGTTATAGTGAGATGTTGAGTGCAGGCTACAATGTCCCTTGCAATGTCATTGGATTATATCACAGACAATCACTGTTGCATAGTGATTAGCATGTTAGGCTATGACTTGGAAAATGTGGTTTTAAATACCATTCAGCCCTGAAACACACTGCCTGAATCTAGGTCAGAGTTACTGTAAGGATAAAATGGAAGCAAGAAGAACTATTCACACCACCCTGATCTCTTTGTTATAGGGCCGCAGTGGCTCAGAGGTTAAGAAGCTGAGCTGCAGACCGGAAGGTCAGTAGCTTGGCAGTTCAAGACCCTAGTGCCACATGACAGAGTGAGCTCCCGTCTCTGGCCCCAGCTCCTGCCAACCTAGCAGTTTGAAAGCAAGAAATTACAAGTAGATAAATAAGTACCGCATCAGTGGGAAGGTAACAGCATTCTGTGCACCTCAGTGTTTAGTCATGCCAGCCACATGACCATGGAAATGTCTTTGGACAGCGCTGGCTCTTCAGCTTGGAAACAGAGATGAGCACCACCCCCTAGAGTCAGATTCAACTGGCTTTCGAGCAAGGGAAGCCTTTACCTTTATCTTAGATCTCCTTGTAGGAAAGGTGAGGAAAGAATAGCAAGATATGAGCATGATGCTTAGTGGGTCTTTGCAGTTCTTAATATTTTATTTCTAGATTCGAGTCCAGAAGCATTTCAGAAACTGTCCTGACTTGTGAACAGCCTGTATACTTTTACATGTTAAGCCTGAAGTCAGGACCAGGATTGTAAACCTTGACAATCCTATTGGTTGTTTTGATTCTGCACTGTTTTGTAACCAACCAGAACTGACTGAAATGTTATGGAGGGAACAGGCCTCATTGGTCCTTATCCCTCAAATGTTATTGGTTGTTAACCAAAGTAGGGGCGTGGTTTTGTTAGACCGGACTGTTTAAAAAGGAGCTGTGTTCTGCTGTTTGTGTGTGTGCTATCTGATCGTCTTGTTATCTGTTCTGAGCTGTTCTGAGTTGCTGAATTACTACTAAAGCTGAATCACTGTTCATCACCCTCAGAGTTAAGTCTCATACCTAACAGAAACCAAGATTTTCAAGGTATAAATTTTCAAGAGTCAAAAATCCCTTCATCAGATGAAGGATGCTTTGACTTTTGAAAACTTATACCCAAACTTATACCCTAGAAATCTTGTTAGTCCCTAAGGTGCTATTGGACTCGAATCTAGCTGTTTTACTGCAAGTCAACATGGCTACCCTCTGAAACTAGTTTCATGGATAGGGATGCCAGCATCCAGGTGGGACCTCCAGAATTACAGGTCATCTCCAGACTACACAGATGAGTTCCCCTGGAGAAAATGGATGCTTTGAAGGGTGGACTTCATGGCACTGAATCCCAGTGAGGTCCCTATCCTCCACGGACTCCATCCCCAAATCTCCAGAAGTTTCTCAACCTGGATATGGCAACCAAAATTCCCCCACCCAGCAGTGACCACAGGGGACCTGATAACCCTGTTCATAGAAGGCATTTTATTCCTAATGTCCACCAACAACTTCCCTTCAATCAAGCAACTTCACTTTGCCAGTATAAACAACCACCACTACCTCCATCACAACAAATTGTATATATTTCATATTGAAATTGTTTCATATACATTGTCTTATTATAGTCCTTATGACAACTCTGTGAAGTAGCTCAATATTACTACCTCCATATTGCTGAGATTAGGGAGTGGAGGGGAGTTAGGCTTGCCTAAGGAGGACACTGAATTTATTCCAAGAGTTAAATTCAGGACAATGTAGAAAATGGTTGTCTGTTTGGAACATGGAATACAAAGAATTGTTTCTGATTCCCAGACAAAGAGATTCAGCAAATTTATCTCACTAAGGAGAGCTCCATTCATCTCTGTTTCTCATTTCAATATAGGTGTGTACACTAAACACAAATGGGTATTACCAGGGAAGTTAAGCCACAGGATGAGAGTCTCTGATACACATCTATAAGGATTAAATGTAAATGGTCTTTTCTAATTGAATTTCTGTAGCTACAGGAAATTCCAAATACTGGTAATTGCATTGCTTAGCAACTGTTAGTTCCCAAGGTGGGGGGATGATGTAAAAAAGGACCTTATGCTTTTGCAAATTAGGATTGCTTCTACATTTGCTTTTGCAACAACTGCTGCACTGAACAGAAATGAATGAGAATGCTAAAATTCTAGCCAAAGTGCTAAAATCTTATCTATGTGGACACAATGTAGTTCAAATAATGACACATGAATATAGTCCAGGTTGTGGCTCAAATGATAACAAAATAATGTTATTGCAAAACAATATGAGCATGACCTAATTCAATACATTCCTAATCTAAGTTAAGATGGCGGCATGCACGGAGCTTTGGTGCTAGGCTCCATGCAATTTTTGGCTGATTTATCATGCTTGACACCCATATGCTAACCCACGCAACTGGTCTACAAAATTAATATAACTGGGCAGCCATGGAAACCAATGGGACCAGGGGGCCAGACATATCCTACCGTTCCAGAGGGAACTGTGGAGATGAGTGGCAAGATCCTCTGGACTGGACTGAACGTGGCAAGGATGTTTAAGGAAGCTGCGGCATCACTTGGGAACTCAGCCAACACCTTGGGCACCTCAAATGGCATTGGCTCGCAGCCTGCCCCACTGACCACCCGGCCGGCCTGACACAGCCACCATTTTGTCCATCTTAGCCCCATGAACCAAGCTGCACAGAGTGCACCAGTACAGCGACTGGGGAGCTGGAGGGGAGCTTCTACCCCTCTCAGGTCTGCCTGGTACAGTCCGAGGACTGTGGAGCAGCTCAGGAGGCAAAAGTGGGGGCGGACTGACCCACTGATAATAGCGCAAATGCAGGGACTGACAACAACAGCGAGGCGGACAGCGGATCTTGGATGCTGGAGATTACAACATATGCAGGGGCAGAGAGACGCAGAACGGCCAGCTACAAATGCAAGTGAGCCCAGAAAGACTGGTAAACAATGGCGTGTCTGTGGAGAAGGCCCTCAAGGATCTAAATTACTACTCACCCCCATGACCAACATGGCCCAATGAAGACTTATATGGACTATTGGGCGGCAACTGCCCAGAATAGAATTGTTATTTGCTCACACTGCTACTGCCACCTGTTGACAAATCACCAACAGTAATTGGCTGATTATTTTTAGACTTAATCAATTGGGGTGGGTTAGTTTATTGTTAATTGATTGAGCTATAGTTAAGTGATTGTTATTATTTTTTTTGGACTTAATTAATTGGGGTGGGTGAATCTATTGTTAATTGATTGAGTTTACTGTTGATTGATTGATATTTTTCTCTCTAATTAATTGTGGGTCTAAGTGATCAATTGATTGATATTTTTTTTCAGTTGACTGAGGGTCTAATTGTATTGTATTAAGTACCCTATACATGGAATTACTTATCTAATTGATTTGACTATAAATTGATTGGTAAGACATTGGCATAGCTTTATGTTGAATTTTGTTATAAATATAAGCCTTTATTTAAATTACTGGCTGAAGTAAGGGGGGAAGGAAAAGAAAAAAAAAGAAAAAGGCAATCGTTGGCTATTAGGTTAAATTGTATGGGCTGCAAGGGTAACATTTAGAGCAAAATTAATGGTTAGAGCATACATTAAACTTAGAAATGGGTAATTACGCAGGTAATTAAGCAGGGAGGGTAAGCTCTATTTAACTGGCACATAAGGGAGTGTTAACATCAGCCATATTATTTGGTCGGTCTGAGGCTTAGCCGGTTGTGGCTAGCGAAGACCATCAGATGTTGCAACGAACAGGCAGGGAATTCCAGTGCTCCTGGGGAGGGGAAAGTATAGTGGTTGGACCAGGCATGGAGTTAAGGGGACGGAGAAGTAGATCAGCTCAGCTCCCTTCCAGCCTGTAGGCAATTTCAGACAGCCGATATATTCTGGTTCAGGAACGGTTCCCAAATGGTTTCTGGTCTGACATTTCAGACAGAACTGTTTTAGACCTGGTTCCCTACCGGAATATATTTGTACTTTGACACACAAATGCTACTGTCCTGTTCAGTAAATGGGGTTGAAGCGTTTTACCTGTAAACCGCTTCCAAGTAGTCTTCAGTTTCTTCTCCCGGGTCCGAAATGCTTTTTCCTGCCTTTTTTCGCCGGCACGGGTGATCTCTAGCTTTTTTTTTTTTTTTACATTTGCTTTATAGTGCTATAGCGCTATAACACAACCTCGAAACAGTGCCATAGCGATCCCATCGGAATGCCTGGACTCCACTGGGATACATGTGATGGCTACATCTGCCCCCTGGTAACAAGTACCCCATTGGAGAGAGGCTTCCAGTGGGGCATCAGGGCATCAGTGATTGGAGAGAGATGTTGCTAACCCTTCCATGCCCAAAAACATGTCAGCGGAAGGTGATGGGTTGTCAGGTTGCCACCTGGAGACAAGTACCCCATTGGACAGCAGGTTCAGGAGGGAGATCAGGGCATCACTGATTTGTGAGACAGATGTTGCTAACCCAGCCTGATGTGCACCCATCCATGCCAAGAGGCGATTGGCTGGCACAGAGCTGGACCAGGTATAAAGGGCAGGGAGGCAAACCCCTCATCTCTTTGGGTTGAAGCTGGTGAGTGGCAGGCTTGTCTGGTTAGAGTGGTTTTGTGTGACTGTTAGAAGGATGAGAGTGTCAAGGGGGGTAGCCCAGAAGGAGCAGGAGGTTCTTGACCTCCTTGTATTGTGGGGGGATGACAGGATACAGGATGTTCTCAAATTAAATCATAGAAATCATGCTGTTTACCAAAAAATTTCTTTGGGAATGGTCAAACGTGGCCATGACTGGACAGCAGAAGAATGCTGCAATAAAACCAAAGTAATGGGGATAAGATATAGGCAGGTTTTGGATCATAATTCCAGGCCTGGTAATAGAAGAATCTCATGTCCCTTTTTTAGGGAGTTTCATCAGATCCTTAAAGGGGAAGGATTATTGAGGCCGAGGGGGGAGGTTGCAAGTGCCATCACCTTTGGAGATGAAGTGCCAGTGGAAGGACTTTCACAGGACCTCTTTTGCCTGGAGACAGTGAACTTGGAGGACATCAGGCCTGGTAAGTCATGCATATAAGGGATGGGGGAGGGGAGTGAGTTCACTGTCAAAGGTGATGCACAGATGACTGTCGTATGCATGTATAGATCTTCCTTGCCTGATTGCTGGGTGGTCCTTTCAGTGAAGTGGAATGACAGTTATTGCTTCCCTAGTTTTGTCTCGGTCTCTCTGTGATTTGCAAGAATTCTGAATTGGGGGCTTATGAAAATGGACCTTGTTTATGGGTACTGTCTACTTTACAGGGATGTCGTTTTCTTCTCCAACCATATTCTTGCAGTGATAGAAAGGCAGGAACTGTTTGGTTCACTGTATCTCTCCAATGCCCAAAAAACTCTGTACTGTACCGATTCACCTATGTCAACAGGCACTGCCACAATTGTATTTGAAGGGAGGCAAGGCAGCATGTCAGAATTCAGACATGCTTCAAGTTATAGGACTATGCAGGACAGACAGAAGATTATGCATAGATATAAACTTTGTTGGTCCCAAAGGTGCCACTAGAGTCAGTGTATGCCTATTAAACTGTCATTGGTATATAGCTGGTGTGTTCAGAGATTAACCTGGTTGAGTAATCATTTGTATTTTGTTACTTTCATAGATGATCTCTTGGAGAAGGCAGAGGAGACAGAGGAGGCAGAGGAGGCAGAGGAAACAGTGGCAGAGGAGTTCATTGGTGAGTCTTGATATAATCCTACATGTCAGCAAAAAATTTGCTCTCTCAGTTGCCCTCCCTTGCTGGAAAAGGTGCTCACTGCAGTTTTATTTTATTGGAATTCTAACTGATTTTAACTACATGTATAATGCAAATCTGGCGGACAGGGCGGGTATATAATTCCAACAAAATAAATCAGTGTTATGCTGCTGCAGAACACTGCTTGCCAGGGACATTCACAAATAGGAATTTTAACTTTGCTGTTATATTTTATTTCCCATCAGTGCCTAATACCAGTATTGATGAGGAGGAGCAGCCAGGACCCTCTCATCGTGGCAACTCTTCTCCACCCGAGCACCATGCCATACAGGAGGAACCTGGGCAGCTCACAACAGCAAGGAGAAAGAGACTCTATGGTCTGTATGCAGTTGCAGAGAAAATCATGGAGCAGTCGGACAGGCAGCATGCTGCTCAGCTAGAGCAAATGGACAGCCACCATGCTGACTATATGGAGGCGAGGAGGCAGGAGTTGCTGGAGAGCAGGGAGGACAGGGAGATGCTCCGTGAAGCCATCAGAAGCCATGATGAGGTGCTAAAGAACTGTTCACAGAGTCTTTCTAGGCTCACGGATCTGCTGGAGAGGGAGCTGCAGAATAGACAGACCTCAGCACCTGTGAACCGTGGGGGTGGAAGGGGGAAAAGGAAAAGTGCAGGGTGTCCCAGGGAGAGACTTTCACTCTAATATGCCTAACCTGTTCTGTTCAGAAAGTTTACTGTTGGGTTGCTTGGTTTATACTAACAGTTCATACTAACACAGTTCTTAAGGGTGGTTGGGTGGGTATGGGAATCCTAACTTTTCACTATCTTTTCTGAAATAAAAGTTTGTCTTTTTGTTTTGCAATCATAACACTCAGATGCTCCTGTGTGGTCTCAATTCTGCCCTGGAGGGGGGATTTCTGCCCTGGTATGTTAACAATCTCGGGTTCTCTGGTCATTCTTGCCCAAAGTAATGGTGTGGGGGGCAATGTTCCCTCTAAGCTGTGGAGTCTTGTGAGCAAAAATTCTGCTTTGTGAGCTTACTGGCATTAAAGTTGTGAGTGAGTGATTTGGCTACTGCATAAATTAGTTTGCTGTGGAGCCATCCTTCCTGTGCTAAGACAAAAATGTGTGAACTCAAAGGTAAAAAACTGTGAGCTAACTCACACTAACTCAGCTTAGAGGGAACACTGGTGGGGGTGGGGTGGGGTGGGGTGGGGTTATCAGGCTACACTCCCCTTAGGAAATCACAGCAGAGAGAGACATATCAAGGGATATATCATTTACTAGCTTCCGGTCGGAGTAAAATGGCGAATTGACACACTTTGCGAGTTGTGCAGAGTGTACTGCGGTATCTGACGACAGTCTGGGCTTCATCTGGCCCAGCGCAGCACTCCCCAGGCGGGGGGTGGCAAGCAAGCAGCCAAGCCTGAGGGGGAGTTGAGATCGGTGTGGATAAGCTTCGGAGGAAGCTTGTTTACACTTTGATCTCCTTCCGTGAAGAGGGCAGTTGCAAATCAGCACTACAGATACCAGCTGGGCTGAGAATTCAGCATAAATTCGCCATCTACCGATCTCTTTAACATCAAGTTCAACATCGATTACAGAAGAAGCACCGCGAAACCCCGAGATTACAAGCAAGGTAACAAACGAATAAGCGCTTACCGGTTTAAAGAAGAACGTGAAATTGAATCGTACGGATAAGCGTAGAAACCTTTAATGAACTATTCCGCTTGATTTAAAAGTAAAACGAAAGCTTTCCTTTAGAGAAAACGGCTGAAAAGTGACTTTGTTTTGCATTCCTGTGGTCAGTCAAGTCTAAACTTTACGTAGCAGAAACGAAACTAACTGTGACTCTATGATACAGGAAGTAGGCTAGAGTGGACGTTTTAGAGGTTGCTGTGCCGGAAATAGACGGACGTTTGAATGTGTGACACCACCTTTACCGGAAGTTGGATTACAGAGACGGACAGATAAACAGGAAGTCTGGAAGGAGCCTACTCTAGCCGGAAAATCATAGAGAAATTGCGCCCGACATTTTGAGGAGGACTAAATTTTAAAAAGTTATTTTTAAGCCGAAAAAGCGCTGATACAAGTTATAAAGGTGGCGATTCGGCTTGAAGATTGCTAATATAAAGATTGATTAGCACTGAAGTCGCTTTCAAGACGGATTTGAGGTCAAGACCTAGAGCTGCTTCATCACCTAGTCCAAGAATGACTGCAAAGGAAAAAAAGAGTGGCAAGCGGCTATGGAAGCGATGGAAAAACGGATGACCGAAGTGGTGCAGAATCTTGGAAAACAAATAGAATCACAGCTGCAACAACAATTGCAACAACAGCTGCAAATACAACTGGAGCAAATAGAACAAGTGCAAGTCCAAGTACAGAAAAAAATATGGAAGAACTGAAAGAACTGGTACTAACAGAAGTGTCAGGGATTAAAAAAGATACAGAAGAAGTTAAGAAAGAGGTCAAAAGTCTGGTGACAAAATCTGAAGAAATGGAACAGAAGGTTAAAAAAACCCTGTTAGAAAATACAAGACTGGAGTCCATGATGGAATATAGAGCTACTCAGAATCATCTGAGATTGAGAGGGATAGAAGAGGAGGAAGATCAGGATCTACGGGCTCTAGTAATCAATACATTGACAACTTATGTAGGGGAAGATGTTGGAGATTTGGATTCAGACTTTGACTTGATTTACAGAGTAAACTCAGCTTATGCCAAGAGAAAGCAATTACCCAGAGATGTGATTGTTCAATTCGTGACAACAAAAATGAAGGAAGATGTTTTCAAGAAACAATTCACACAACCGTTGGAAATTAATGGAAAAAAAATAATAATTTTGAGAGAAATTCCGAGATCGATCTTACAAGACAGAAAGAAATTCAAGAAATTGACAGACAGACTAAAAGAAATGAATATCAGGTTCAGATGGGAGATTCCATATGGACTTTCATTTGTGTACAATTCGGTGAGATCTACTCTCAAATCTGAAGGAGACTTATACAGATTTAAAGAGAACAATTTTGATGATTTTAAAGACATTTAATTCAACACAATTATGGATTACAAATTTATATCTTGGAACGTAAATGGACTAAATTCACCAAGCAAAAGAAGATTAGTGAATCATTGGCTGGAGAAACAAAAATGTAACATAATTTGTCTACAAGAAACACATATCAGAAAACAAGATAATAAATACTTGATTAATAAAAAATTGGGAGAAGAATTTCATTCCTCAGCAACTAATAAGAAAAAAGGAACAGTGATTTATGTTTCAAAAGAATTGGATCCTAAAAAAATCTTCTCAGATAAAGAAGGAAGATATGTTGGCGTGGAAATATTGATGAATAGAAAAAAGACATTGCTCGTAAATATATATGCACCCAATGGTGCAAAAGAGACTTTCTTCAATGACTTGACTAAAGAGTTGGATTGTTTAAACTATGATCAAATAGTCCTTGCTGGAGACTTTAATGGTACAGTGAATAACATATTGGACAGAAAATCCAAAGCAAGTGGAGAGACAATTGGAAAGCTACCAAAAAATTTCTTTCAATTGATGAAGCAAGAGAAACTGGAAGACGTTTGGAGGAAGTGGAATCCCAAGACTAAGGATTATACGTTTTATTCTAATAGACATAACTCCTTTTCCCGAATTGACATGATTTGGATGTCAGGGGAGATGGCGCAAAAAACTTATAAAATACAAATTTTACCGAAAACTAATTCTGATCATAATCCCTTACTTTGGATATCTAAAGAAAAAACTAAACAACTATATTGGAGAATTAATGAGGACTTACTGGATCAAAAACTAATCAATGAAACTTTAAAAAAAGAAACGAAAAGTTTTTTTGAATTGAATTTAAATAAAGGTACGGATATACAAGTTGTATGGGATGCGTACAAAGCGTTAATGAGAGGTATGCTTATCTCTCTGAACTCCAAGGATAAAAAGAGAAAGATGCAACAAAAGAAAGACCTTTATGAAAAAATTCGACAAAAAGAAAAGGAATTAAAGAAAAGACCAGGGAAGAAAAAGATTATTAAAGAGATCCACTTTCTGCAAGATCAGCTGAATGTTTTATTAAACAGAGAATTATATTGGAATCTGAAGAAATTACAGCAAAAAGCATTTGAGGGTGCAAACAAACCAGGAAAGTTTTTAGCGTGGCAATTGAAAAATAGAAAAGAAAGGAATTTTATATCTAAGATTATTGAAGATGGAAAGGATGTTATGAATTTGAATGGTATAAAAAGAGCTTTCTTTAAATATTACGCCAAATTATTTAAAAAGAAAGGAATTGATCAACAGAGAATTAAGAAATACTTGGAGACTATTGAAGTTCCAGAGCTGGGAAAACAAATTAAGGAATCATTAAATGGTTTAGTAACGAAAGAAGAAGTGATAATGGCGATAGAAGATGCAAAGTCGGGCAAAGCTCCAGGACCAGATGGCTTCACAGCAAAGTTCTACAAGAAATTTAAAGAGGAGCTAACCCCCATTTTAGTACTTCTGTCAAATGAGATAAGAAAGACCAAACGGATCCCAGATTCATGGAAAGAAGCAAATATTTCATTGATACCTAAAGAAGGTTTGGATTTGACTCAAGTAAAGAATTATAGACCAATATCGCTATTAAATAATGATTACAAATTATTTGCAAAAATAATTTCGGAGAGATTGAAAAAATATCTGAAAGATACTATAGCGGAAGAACAAGCTGGATTTTTACCAAATAGACAAATTAGAGACAATTTAAGAGTGGTGATAGACGCAATTGAATACTATGACAAGCATCCAGAAAAAGAAGTTGGATTCCTCTTCCTAGATGCGGAAAAAGCTTTTGACAACTTAAATTGGGAGTTTATGCTGCAAGTTATTGAAAAAATGGATATTGGACAGTTCTTTTTAAATATGATTGTGGCAATATATTCAGAACAAAAAGCGGCTTTGAACATAAACAAAGAAAGGACGGATTTTTTCCAAGTTCAAAAGGGAACACGTCAAGGCTGCCCGTTGTCCC
The DNA here is from genome assembly GCA_029375565.1 of Gekko gecko. Taxonomy (NCBI): domain Eukaryota; kingdom Metazoa; phylum Chordata; class Lepidosauria; order Squamata; family Gekkonidae; genus Gekko; species Gekko gecko. Next base: position 229,235,276 of record JAPDNY010000001.1, on the reverse strand, counting down.
CGTTGCTATTTATCTGGATGTTGGAAATATTATTGACAGCAATAAGAAAAGATAATAGTATTGAAGGACTTTCAGTGAAAGGATTCGTATATAAATACAGGGCATTTGCAGATGATGTGATGTTTATGATTCAGGATCCTATTGAGAAAATACCACATCTGATGGAGAAAATTGAAGAATTTGGCTCAGTTGCGGGTTTTTACGTTAATAAAAACAAAACTAAGGTGATGTGTAAAAACATGACGAAGCAAAGACAAATAGAACTTCAAGAGAAAATCCAATGTGAAGTAGTTACAAAGACTAAATATTTAGGAATTGAATTAACCATGAAAAATATTGACCTGTTTAAAAACAATTATGAAAAGGTGTGGCACAGGATTCAGCAAGACATGAAGAAATGGGATACTTTGAATCTATCATTGATGGGAAGAATCGCAACTGTAAAAATGAATATCTTACCGCGTTTGATGTTTTTATTTCAGACCATTCCAATACTAAAACAAAGGAAAGTATTGGATTCGTGGCAGAAAGAATTATCCAAATTCGTATGGGCAGGAAGAAAGCCAAGGATCAAAATGAAAATTTTATGCGACGCAAGAGAGAGAGGAGGCCTTCAACTACCAAATTTAAGACTGTATTATGATGCCGTCTGTTTAACATGGTTGGAACAGTGGATTAATCTTGAGAATAAGAAGCTATTGGCTTTAGAAGGGCATGATAACAAATTTGGATGGCATGCATATTTATGGTATGGAAAAGTAAAAATGGACAATTTTTTTAAACACCATTTTGTAAGACAATCACTGTTCGAGACATGGATGAGATATAGAAAATTCTTCTCAGAAGAAAGACCACTTTGGATAGTACCAGCTGAAGTGATTAACCCACATTCAAGAAATCAAGGGTTAGATTGGCTACCTTACAAAAATCTTTTAAAATTAGAAGGGAAAAACTTTGTGTTACAAGATAGATTTGATGTCGAATTTGAATATGATTGGTTGAAATACAGACAGATTTATGATTTATTTAAGACCGATAAAAGAGAACATGGTTTCAGAGAAAAGAACAATGAAATTGAAACTGTATGGCTTGAGAAAGGTAAAAAAATGATTTCTAAACTGTATAAGATTTTATTGAAATGGTACACTGAGGATGAAATTGTAAAAGAGCAAACGATAAAATGGGCTGTAAATGTTAATAATGAGATATTAATGACATCCTGGGAATATTTGTGGAAAAAGTCAATGAAAATTTCAACTTGTGTAAATGTTAAAGAGAATTGTTATAAAATGATGTACAGATGGTATATGACGCCTAAAAAAATTGCTATTATAAATGAAAGTATGTCCAACAAATGTTGGAAATGCAAGAAACATGAAGGGTCTTTTTACCATATGTGGTGGACATGTGATAAAGCAGTAAAGTATTGGACTGAGATCCACAATGAGATACAAAAAATTTTGAAATGTACTTTTAAGAAAGACCCACAGATGTTATTGTTAGGTCTTAAAATGGAAGAAATAAATGTAGCCAAGAGAACACTACTATGGTACTTGATTACAGCAGCTAGACTGATTTTTGCTCAATGTTGGAAACAAGATAAAGTACCTGAAACATGGGAATGGATTAAAAAGACGTTGTTTTTGGCAGAAATGGACAAATTAACAAGAAAGTTAAACAACGAAGAAGATGAAACTTTCTTTGAAGACTGGAAAGACTTTCAAAAATACTTGTTGAAAAATTGGGACATTAAACATGGTTTGATTTGCTTTGATAGTTATTAAGAAAAAAATGAAAGAGAATTAGATTTTTGAATTGTTACCGTTTGTAAGAGAAAAGAAGTTTAGAAGTAATTGTAACAGAATAAGAGAGACATGAATGGGGTTGGAGCAGTGCGGGAAGCCTTGTTTGGGGGGGGAGAAGGGAAATAAGAAAAATGGATATGTAAGTAGGTTTAAATTGTATGAACATGTGATATATCCAATAATAAACTGTATTTACCTAAAAAAAAAAAAAAAAAAAGGATATATCATTTACTGACAACTTTAGAAAAAAACATTCACCTTTTGGAACAAGAAATATCAAAATGTCAAAATCAGATCTATATACAACATGAAATATCAAAAGGTTGCCTGGTCATTCCTGGCTACACTACTGCATTTTGGGGGAGGTTTATCAGACTGGGTTGTATAGTTAAAGGTTTAGAATCAATTCCTGTCCTTAGTGAGACATAACTTGAGGAGCCCTCAATAGTTTTGCATGGAAATACTAACTAATTCATGTTTACCAATACATGTGATGAGAGTCATGGGGGTGGGGGTGGGGCTGCCAGTTCCTAGTTGGGCAACTCCAGAAGATATTGAGAATGAGCCTGGGGAGAACAGGGATTTCAATGGAGTCCTCCATGTACGCAATGCTCCCTCTAAGCTGTGGAGACCTGTGAGCAAAAAATCAGCTTTGTGAGCTTACTGGCATTAAAGTTGCAAGTGAGCAATTGGGCTGCTGCATAAATTACTCTGGAGCCATCCTTCCTGAACTGAGACAGAAAAGTGTGAGCCAGAGGCTTACAAAACTGTGAGCTAGCTTGCACTAACTCAGCTTAGAGGGGACACTGGCTGAGGTGACTACTGGGGGACTCGGTAGGGTTTTCAAGGAAAGAAACAGACAGAGGTGATTTGGAATTGCCTGCCTCTACACAGCACCCCTGGACTTCCTTGCTGGTCTCCTATCCAAATACTAACCAGCCCTGACCCTGCCAAGCCTCTGAGATAGGGCTGGTCTGGGATCCCACGGTATTATGCACTGCCAATCCCACCCACACCACAGCAAGTATTGCCATTCATGTCAATCCCTAAATGCTGGCCTTCAAAAGGAGGATCCTGTTTGCAAGTTTGGAAGGACTTGGGGCTTGAAAAAGCGGGCTGTCCACTTTTTAAGAAATGCTCTCCAACCATGCATTCCCGAGCTTTCACTTTCTATTTTTAAATCCTCCAGTAAAATCACACAGTTCCATGCACGGCCAATGGGAGCGCTATGATGCTGCAACAAAAAAACACGATAGCGAAAAAACGTGGTAGCAAAATCCACATTGCTTTTTTAAACAGTAAAATCCAATGAGCAGTGCAGAAGTATGGCAGCCCGCCGGCAAAGAGGTGCATTCTGGAGTGATGAGGAGGTGGAGGCCATGCTCCACATCCTCATCGTTGGAAGATTGGGCTCCAGCGTCATGCACAGTACCCACCTGGAGAACATAAGACTGTTCTCCAGGGTGTCTGTGTCATTGGAGGCCAGAGGGTACATCAGAACGGCACTTCAGTGCCATTCTAAATTTAAAAGGGTGAAAGGGGTCCTCCCCACTCAGCACATTACCAGAGGCCAGGGAACATAAAAGGGCCCACATCAGAGGGGTTGCCAACTCTCCAGGGGGCACCCAAAGATTGTGGTACCCACTTTCCTGGGTTGGAGAATCAGCCAGAGGGGTCTCACTGTCCCTCTAGGAAGGCAGTGTGAATTCAGTGAGCAGTGGCAGAAAATTACAAAGGAAAATAGCCCCACCAGAAAGTGTGGGCAGACAAAAACAGGGACTTGTGAGCCACAGATCTGCTCAGTCTCCCAGGGCTTCTCACAAGTGAGAGGAAGGTGACATGGCAGGCTAGGACAGCCTGTTCAGTCCATGCTGAAAGTTCCAGGTTCAGTCCTAAGGTGTCAGGTGATACTACCCAAGCCTGTGTACCATGAGAATCTCTTCCATTCTAAGAGGATGAAAGTGAATTGGATGCACCAAAGAAGCTCCCTGTGTTCATGTATTTATTGATCACCTCTGTATTTTCCAAAGGGGAAGAACGGCCACCAGTGAATGCCAACATGGTGGAGCTCCTGGAGTCCGTCCGCGCCAAAATGCGGGCCAGCTGTGAGTAATAGATGCATGTTTTCTTTAAAGAGGGTACAGTGGGTGGAATACCTTAAAGTTCAGAAATATAAACTAACAAATGTGCCTTTCCCCTAACAGTGGATGTCGTACATCAGCACGTAGGGGCTTTGGAGGGTGCTGCCAGGCCTCAGGAGAACCCACCAGAGGGGGATGCTGGTGGCCAATAATATGTATATAGTTTGTTTTCCTATTCATACTGTACATAGTTCTTTTTTCAACCTTTTTATATTTCTTGTTGTATATAGTTTCAGTTTGACATTTTGATATTTTTTGCTCTACCTTTCCTTTCTGCCAATTAAACCTATTTACAAAAGGTGTATCATGGTTGTCAGTAAGTGATAAGTCCCCTTGATATGTTTTAACCTCTGCTGTGCAATGATACCTCTTGCATCTCTGCTGTGATTTCCTAGGAGGAGTGTAGTGTGATAACCCCCCCCCCAATCCCCTGCCCCATTACTTTGGGCAGGAATGACCAGAGAACCCCAGATTGTTAGCAAACCAGAATTGAGACCACACAGGAGAATCTGAGTCTTATGATTGCAAAACAAAAAGGCAAACTTTTATTTCAGAACAGATAGTGAAAAGTTAGGATTCCCATACCCACGCAAACCCACCATTAGGAACTGTCTTAGTGTGCAAAAGGAAGCTGCACTTCAGTCAGTGTTACAAACCACAGTCATTAATGCAGCCCGCACCCTTTGACCCTGTGCTGTGTGTCTGCAATCAGACAGTAAATCAGGAGGGGGTACAGGTAGTACTTGAATGTCTCCTGAGCCCAGGGGCTCTGCAAAGTGTCCCTTTTCTTCACAAATGTTATGGAGAACCATGCATGCTGCAGTGATGGGAGTAAAGTCCTTCTCCTGGAGACGTAATCTTTTACTGAGGCATCTCCATCTAGATTTCAGTCTTCCAAATGCATGCTCAACCACAATACATGCTCTGGAGAGCTGCTTATTAAAAAATTTCTCCATCCGGTCAGTGGGGGTTTTGAATGGTGTCATAACCCACCCTCTGATGGGATAAGCCCCATCAGCCAGCATCAGTGGGGGGATTGTCACTCCATTCACAGTGATGGTGGAGTTCCCCAGGACAAACACCCCACCATCCATCACCCTGCAGAGCTTAGATGCCCTGAAAACACTGGCATGATGTCTCTTGCCCAACCTGCCAATCTCTGCATCAATAAAACGGTCTGTGCTGTCCACCGCTCCCTGAAGCAGAATGGAGTGACCACCTTTCCTGTTTTTGTAGATGTGCGCCTGATGAGCCGGGGGAGCCACCGGTATTTGGGACCCATCCGGTGCACCGATGCAGTTAGGAAACCCCAATCTGCAGAATCCATCCATTATCTGTATGCGAAGAACAGCAGTGATATCTGCACTAAGTTTTCCATTTAATATCAGGAATACTAGCTACCTGCTACTTGTGACAATATCTTCAGTACAGACATAGAAATGGGGAACAAACAAAGGCCACTAGGTATATGACACATATCCACATTGCAGTAGCATAAATGCCATTACAGAATAGTGAGAGTAAGTATCAATAGAAACAGCAGGGAGTTACTTAGGGCTAATTAATCTGTGGAACCCAAATCACAGTGTTGTTCTTCTGGAACTACAAGACCATCACCAGTACAGTTAGTCCCTCTCCCCCGCCCCTTGGTTTATTACTGAACCCACAGATGACCCTTGGCAAGCATCTGTGTAAAAAGAACCCCGCTGATCTCCTCCTGAAAATAAAGAATCCATACTCACCGATCCAACTTCATTGCCAAGGCAGACCTTCTTTTTGAAGAGCTCCTCCAAAATCGCGAGGCACACCTCCTTCATGATAAGGAATGTGGTTGACAGGCCCACACCGAACTGCTGTTTGAGGTTCCAGAAGGATTCCTGATTGGCCAGGTACCATAGGGCGATGCCCAGTCTTTTCTCCACTGGAATGGATACTTGAATGTATGTGTTCTGCCGCTCCAGGCAGTGCTTCAGGGTGCCAGCCAGTTCAAAAAAGGTTGCCCTAGACATCCAGAAATTCTTGAGCCACTCTTCATCCACCCATCTGCCCATCACATCACTGTTCCACCAGTCCTCACTCCTCTCCTTCACCCACCAGCGTCAGGGGACTGTATGGGCAGCAATGACAGGTGCCCATGCCCTGATAGATGCCCTCCGATTGTACCTGTTGTACTCACAACAGGCATGTTAGGTCTCCTCCCCTCCCCTACTCCTCCTAGACAGATGAAGGTAGTTCATAAACACCTCATTCAAAGCCGCTGTGCTGCTGATCATCATTTGCAATACCTCCAGGATCAGTTGCAACAAAGTAGTTATGGAGACCATGACTAACAGATCAGTAGCCCCTCACACAGTCACACAAAACCACTCTAACCAGACAAGTCTGTCACTCACCAGCTTCAACCCACAGAGATGAGGGGTTTGCCTCCCTGCCCTTTATACCTGGCCCAGCTCTGTGCCAGCCAATCGCCTCTTGGCATGGTTGGGTGCACATCAGGCTGGGTTAGCAACATCTGTCTCACCAGTCAGTGATGCCCTGATCTCCCTCCTGAACCTGCTGTCCAATGGGGTACTTGTCTCCAGGTGGCAACCTGACAACCCATCACCTTCCGCTGACATGTCTTTGGGCATGGAAGGGTTAGCAACATCTCTCTCTCCAATCACTGATGCCCTGATGCCCCACTGGAAGCCTCTCTCCAATGGGGTACTTGTTACCAGGGGGCAGATGTAGCCATCACATGTATCCCAGTGGAGTCCAGGCATTTCAATGGGATCGCTATGGCGCTGTTTTGAGGTTTGTTATAGTGGTATAGTGCTATAGCGCTCTAAAGCGAGCATTAAAAAAAAAAAGACGACGTGGGCAGGAAATGGTGGGAAAACAAAGCGGTGCAGTCTGAATTGCCAAACCGCTTCTGATTCGGCTCTTTTCCGGTAGGGGAAAGCCATGTGTGAAATGGCAGCCCTGTACCGGTTTACTTCAAGACGAATCAAAACCGGCTTCAAACTGGCAGAAACTTGGTAATGTGAAATTCCCTTGTGTCTCATCCCAAAGGTTGTATGCAGTGGGGCTAGGATAAATGACCTCCCTCCAACTTTGGTGTTGTATAATGCCAAATTTATAAATAATGACCACAGTCCTTTGGGACTTCCTGCTTGAGCGAAGGTAGACCTGGCATGCATGACTGAGACCTGGGTGCGAGATGGGGAGACAGTAGCTCTCTCCCAGCTAGCTCCTCCTGGGTTCTCAGTCCTTCACCAATCATGAACTAGTGGGCAGGGGGAGGAGTGGCTCTATTCATTTGGGAGGCTTACTCCTTCAAGGTGCTCCTGCCACTCAAGACCCTGGGCATTGAGTGTGCTGGCCTGGTATGGGAGGCCGGGGAGAGTTTAGCAATTTGGCTAGTGTACCAACCGCCCAACGCACCGGCCAATAGCTTGCCATCCCTGATGGAGGCCATATCAGGCTGGGCACTGGAACACTCTAGACTGATAGTCTTGGATGATTTCAATGTCCATGCCGATGGCGTGACCTCTACTCAGGCAACAGACCTGGTATTGTTCATGGTGGTGCTGGGACTCTTCCAATATGTAACGACCCAAACTCACTGGGCTGGGCACATGCTCAATTTGATCTTCACAGCAGGAGTAACAATGGACCAGATCACTGCCGAAGCAGTGCCATGGTCGGACCACCTTGCCCTGAGGGCCCAACTGAATGTCCCACCCACCCCCATTTGGGTGACGAGCGTATTTTAGCTTGCCCATGGAGCCAAATGGAGCCAATGCGGCTTCAGATGGCTGTTCAGGATCCAATGCTCCCTGGTGGCTTGTTAGATGAGCTAGCAGAGGACTGGCATAACAGGCTCTCGGTGGCCATCAACAACATCACTCCCCAATGCCCTCTGTGCACCCACTCTAAGCTCGCACTCTGGTATACCCAGGAGTTGTGGCTTATGAAACATGGGTTAAGACAGTTAGTGAGACAGTGGTGGCATGCTCATGACAAAGCTACAAGAGCATCTTATAGGATGTTTATGAGATCCTATGAGATGGCAGTCAAGGCTGCGAAGAAGGACTACTTCGTGGCTACGATTGCATCTGCGAGCTCATGCCCATCCCAACTATTTAGAACGATTCTGTCTATTACTACCTTGCCACAAGGCAAGCCAAATGATAGGGAATTGGACATTGGCTGTGAGACTTTTGCGAACTATTTTGCAGATAAAGTCTTGTTGCTCCGCTGTAACCTCCCTGCCACATTTGAAACAGTGAGTGAACTCAAGGCCCCATGCACGTCTTCTGGTTAGGTTATGGATCATTTTGATCTGCTCAGCCTAAAAGAAGTTGACAAATTGCTTCTAACTGTACACCCTCCCACTTGCTCCCTGGATCCATGCCCTTCATGGCAACAAGGCACCCTCAGGGAAATAGTCAACAAGTCCCTCTCGGTGGAACTATTCCCAGGAGTGCTTAAGGAAGTAGTGGTGTGCCCTCTCCTTAAAAAACCATCTTTGGGCCTGGCTGAATTGGCGAATTACTGGCCAGTTAATTGAGAAGGCAGTAGCCATGCAGCTTCAGAGCCTTTTGGATGACGCTTCTGTTTTAGAACCCTTCCAGTTCAGCTTTTGTCCAGGTCACAGAACAGAGACAGCACTAGTCACCCTCACAGACGATCTCCAGAGGCATCTGGATTGAGGCAGATCAGCAGAGCTGTTGCTGTTGGACCTGTTGGCTGCGTTCGACATGGTCGACCATCAGCTACTGGCCCACCACCCCGCTGACACTGGAATACAGGGGCTTGCCTTGCAATGGCTCGTCTCCTTCCTCCAAGATCAGGGACAAAGGGTGGCCCTTGGGGAGCAGCTTTCCCAAAGGCACACACTTGACTGTGAAGTGCCTCAGAGGATGGTGCTGTCCACGATGTTATTTAACATCTACATGTGCCTCCTTGCTCCAGTTTGCATGGAAACGTGGGCTGGGATGTCACCAGTAGGCTGATAACACCCAGCTCTATCTGCTGTTGGGCAGCCGATCTGACTCCAAACTGGAAGATCTTGACCGCGTGTTACAAGACGTGGCTGGTTGGCTTAGGGTGAGCTAACTGAAACTGAATCCGATGAAGACGGAGGTCCTGTGCCTAAATCGAGGCAGATCAGGGTTAGGGATCCCACTCCCAACCTTCAATGGGGTACTGCTGGTGCCAGCGCTGGAGGTTAGGAGTCTGGGAGTGCTCCTGGATGCCTTCTCAACAATGGAGGCCCAGGTAGAAGCCACTGCCAAGTTGGCTTTTTATCATCTTCAGCTGATTAGGCAGTTGGTTCTCTTCCTTGAATGCAACAACTTGGCAGTGGTGATCCATGCGATTGTCACCTCAAGACTGGACTACTGTAATGCTCTCTACATGGGGCTGTCCTTATCACAAATCCAGAAGCTACAGCTGATGCAAAATGCAGCAGCCAGGATGTTAATGTGCCTTCCAGTGTGGGAGCACATTCAGCCTGTGCTGGAGGCATTGCACTGGCTACCGATAGCATACCGAATTCCCTTTAAGGTGCTGGTTCTTACCTTTAAAGCCCTATATGGTCAGGGACCTACATATCTGAGGGACTGTCTTTCCTCATATGTTCCCTAGAGAGCACTGCAATCAGGGTCTCAACATCAACTCACCCTTCCCAGACTGAAGGATGCCAGGCTTGCTACAACCGGGGCTAGGGCGTTCTTGGTGGTGGCTCCCCTCTGGTAGAATGAGCTCCCAGAGGAGATCAGGGCCCTGTGGGACCTTATGCTGTTCCACAGGGCCTGCAAGATGGAGCTGTTCCACCAGGCCTTCAACTAGGAGCCGCCTTGGGGTGAAAAAACCTGTCCCTTGGAATCTTCAAGGCAGCCTGAGCCAGCCGCATGATATGAGATCAGGACTGACCACTAGAAAGGCTTTGAAGCTGAATGTCATCTTGTAAATTACTACTGTTAATGACATCTGGTTAGCACCCGTTTAATGTGTAATTGTTTTTATGATTTTACAACTACTATATTATGTACTGCTGTTTTATCTTTTTGGAAGCCGCCCTGAGCAGTCTATTGCTGGGAGGGTGGAGTATAAGTATGATAAACAAACAAACAAACAAATAAATAATCAGCCAGCTGTGAAACATTATATGGAAGGCTTAAGAGGACCCTGGATCTGTATAGGGATAGCCAATTAAAGCAGAGGGGGATCATTGCAAGACAGAAAATTAAAACTATTTGCCTGATCAATCTCTAATCCAGCTAGTCTTTAATATATCCTTTTAATCCTGTTGAAGTAAAATCAGTTTAAATCATACTGTCTCAGCATAAGTGGACTCAGGATCCAGTTAATATAGCTGCCCACATCTTCAGCCTTCTGGACACAGTCCACTGAACACACCTAAGTTCCTGTTAGGTACTCATTCCATCACCATCTCATGCTCACAGAGCTCCAAACTGCTGGTGCAAATGGTTATTTCCAAAAACTTGATTCCAACCATTTGTATCTACAACAATCACAATTTATCCTTTACAATAAGATCTGTGTTCTCTGTTCTCCTGCAAGAAACTCATTTAGATGCATTCAGCAGCATGTGCTGTGATGTGAAATATCCTAATATTGAATTAAACATTCAATTCAATTTGAACTCTACTTTTCTATCACAAATATTCCAATATTCATCACAGCTTCAGTCATAATACCCAATAACCTGCAATCATTTTTTTTTTAATTAACAAAAACCCCAAACACCTCATTTAACTTTCTCTTAAAAAAAAAATTATTCTGGGACTTGAATGATCCCTCACTGTGCTGAGTAAGTGAGTTTGCTTATTCCATTTCAGAGCCAAGTCATCGTCCCAAATCTGTTAGTGCAAGCATTAAAGCGTATACTCTAGATTTAATTAAAAGCCATCTGAGCAACTTTATGCTGGTCATTAAAGACACTTAAGAACTCTACCTGAAGATAGTACAGGGTTTCCCTGTCAATGTCTTATTAGACTATTTCTTCCTTTTTCATATTTTTAGTCTATTAATCTGGGTTTCAACATATTGGGAGTTTTCCATTTACTGATCTGTACAATACATTTGGAGAGAAATGATTTGTTTAGAGGACACTCCCTTCATCTGTCTTTTTAAAAAACTGATCTCATACTGTTATTCTTCTCAACTGGCCCTTCTTTGTCTTATTTCTAGTATTCTAGTTTTAGTGATTCACCTTTTCCAGCCACTAAAACTCAGACATAATTTCCATCACAATTCCAAGGATTTAAGGGAAAAGAGAGTAAATCTCCATACTCCAGTATTATGTGTAGTATGACTGTGAGATTCTAAGGTTGTCTGGCAGTCTTAAGTTCTAACTCTTTGGTGATGAGCTAGACTTGACTTGGGGGGACTGAGATAGCTGTGACTGACCCAAGGTCATCCAACTGGCTTCATGTGGAGGAGTGCAGAATCAAACCCAGTTCTCCAGATTAGAGTCTGCCACTCTTAACCACTACACCAAACTGGCTCTCAGGGAAGGGTGTGTAAATGAAGGGCCAGTTTGGTGTAATGGTTAAGTGCATGGACCCTAATTTGGGAGAACCGGGTTTGATTCTCCACTCCTCCACCTGCAGCTGCTGGATGACCTTGGGCAAGCCATAGTTCTGTCAGAGCTGTTCTCTCAAGGACAGTTCTGGAAAGAGCTCTCTTAGCTCCGCCTACCTCACAGGGTGTCTGTTGTGGGGAGGGGAATGAAAAGGAATTTGTAAGCCACTCTGAGACTCCTAGTGAAGGGTGAGGTATAAATCCAATCGCTTCTTCTTCTAAATAAATAATAAAAATAAAAATAAATGTAAAGAGTTCCACTTAAATCTATAGGAATAAAAAGTATTGATCTTGATAAAATTGTTCCTTTTGTAGACACAGCCATTTTTATTCCAATGAAATTAAACAAAATACATCTTCTAAGAATTTTCTACTGGAGGCACTGTTCAAAATTGGTATGCCAACCTGCAGCAGTATAGTCCATTCTACCACCTCACTCTCCCTCATGGATCACTGCCTTGTCGTGGTGAGGGAGCTTGCGTGGTTCGATGAGGCTGTGGGCTATGCTGTGGAGGGCCACCAAGGACGGACAGGCCACAGCAGAGAACTCAGACCAAGCGTGATCCCCTGGAGAAGGAAATGGCAACCCACTCCAGTATCTTTGCCAAGAAAACCCCATGGACAGTAACAAAAGGCTAAAAGATATGATGCCGGAAGATGAGCCCCTCAGGTCGGAAGGTGTCCAATATGCTACTGGGGAAGAGCAGAGGGCAAGTACGAGTAACTCCAGAAAGAGTGAAACAGCTGGGCCAAAGCTGAAAGGATGCTCAGTTGTGGATGTGTCTGATGATGAAAGGAAAGTTCAATGCTGCAAAGAACAATACTGCATAGGAACCTGGAATGTAAGATCTATGAATCAAGGTAAGCTTGACGTGGTCAAAAATGAGATGGCAAGAATGAACATCAACATCTTGGGAATCAGTGAACTAAAGTGGACAGGAATGAGCGAATTTAACTCAGAAGACCATTGTATCTACTACTGTGGCCAGGAATCCCGTAGAAAAAATGGTGTGGCCTTTATAGTCAACAAGAGAGTGAGAAAGGCAGTATTGGGATACAATCTCAAAAATGACAGAATGATCTCAGTCCGAATCCAAGGCAAACCATTCAATATCACAGTAATCCAAGTCTATGTCCTAACCACTGCTGCAGAAGAGGCTGAAGTGGACCAGTTCTATGAAGACCTACAACAGCTCATAGAACTAACACCAAAAAATGATGTCCTCATCATCATAGGGGACTGGAATGCTAAAGTAGGAAATCAAAAGGTAACCGGAATAACAGACAAGTTTGGCCTTGGAGAATAAAATGAAGCAGGGCAAAGACTAACAGAGTTTTGTCAAGAGAACACGCTGGTCATAGCAAACACCCCTTTCCAACAACCTAAGAGGCGTCTCTACACATGGACATCACCAGATGGGCAACACCAAAATCAGATTGACTATATAATTTGCAGTCAAAGATGGGGAAGCTCTATCCAGTCAGTAAAAACAAGACCTGGAGCTGACACTGGCTCAGATCATGAGCTACTCATTGCAAAATTCAGACTTAAATTGAAGAAAGTTGGGAAAACCACAAGGCCATTCAGATTTGACCTAGATCGCATCCCCGATGAATATACAGTAGAGGTGAAGAATAGGTTTAAGGGACTAGATTTGATAGACAGAGTGCCTGAAGAACTATGGACAGAGGTCCGTGACATTGTAAAGGAGGCAGCAATCACCGCCATCCCAAAGAAAAAGAAATGCAAGAAAGCAAAGTGGCTGTCTGATGAGGCTTTACACATAGCAGAGGAAAGAAGGAAAGCTAAAGGCAATGGTGAAAAGGAAAGATTTGCCCAACTGAATGCAGATTAAGGAGGCTTTCCTGAATGAACAATGCAAAGTAATAGAGGAAAACAATAGATTGGGAAGGACTAGAGATCTCTTCAAGAAAATTGGAGAAATCAAGGGAACATTCCATGTAAAGCTGGCCATGATAAAGGACAAAAACGGTAGGGACCTAACAGAAGCAGAAGAGATTAGGAAAAGATGGCAAGAATACACAGAAGAACTATACAAGAAGGACCTCGATGTCCTTGACAACCACGATGGTATAATCACTGACCTCGAGCCAGACATCCTGGAAAGTGAAGTTAAATGGGCCTTAGAAAGCATTACTAACAACAAAGCTAGTGGAGGTGATGGTATCCCAGCTGAGTTATTCAAAGTCTTAAAAGAAGATGCTGTTAAAGTGCTGCACTCAATTTGCCAACAAATTTGGAAAACACAACAGTGGCCACAGGATTGGAAAAGGTCAGTGTACATTCCAATCCCAAAGAAGGGAAATGTCAAGGAATGTTCAAACTATCGCACAATTGCACTCATTTCACATGCTAGCAAGGTCATGCTCAAAATCCTACAAGCTAGGCTCCAACAGTACATGGATAGAGAACTGCCAGAAATACAAGCTGGGTTTTGAAGAGGTAGAGGAACTAGAGATCAAATTGCCAACATTCGCTGGATTATGGAGAAAGCAAGAGAGTACCAGAAAAACATCTACTTCTGCTTCATTGACTATGCTAAAGCCTTTTTTTTTTTTTTTTTTTTTTTGGTAAATACAATTTATTATTGGATATATCACATGTTCAAACATTTTCAACCAACCTACATATCCATTTTTCTAATTTCCCTTCTCCCCCCCCAAACAAGGCTTCCCGCACTGCTCCAACCCCATTAATATCTCTCTTATTCTGTTACAGTTATTTCTAAACTTATTTTCTCTAACAAACGGTAACAATTCAGAAATCTAATTCTATTTCATTTTCCACTTAATAACTATCAAAGCAGATCAAACCACGTTTAATATCCCAATTTTTTCACCAAGTATTTTTGAAAGTCTTTCCAGTCTTCAAAAAAAGTTTCATCTTCTTCGTTGTTTAATTTTCTTGTTAATTTGTCCATTTCTGCTAAGAACAACGTCTTTTTAATCCATTCCCATGTTTCAGGTACTTTATCTTGTTTCCAACATTGAGCAAAAGTCAGTCTTGCTGCTGTAGTCAAGTACCATAGTAGTGTTCTCTTGGCTACATTTATTTCTTCCATTTTAAGACCTAGCAATAACATCTGTGGGTCTTTCTTAAAAGTACAATTCAAAATTTTTTGTATCTCATTGTGGATCTCTGTCCAATACTCTACTGCTTTATCACATGTCCACCACATATGGTAAAAAGACCCCTCATGTTTTTTACATTTCCAACATTTGTTGGACATACTTTCATTTATAATAGCAATTTTTTTAGGCGTCATATACCATCTATACACTCCCTCATGGATCACTGCCTTGTCGTGGCGAGGGGGCTTGCGTGGTTCGATGAGGCTGTGGGCTATGCCGTGGAGGGCCACCCAGGACGGACAGGCCACAGCAGAGAACTCAGACCAAGCGTGATCCCCTGGAGAAGGAAATGGCAACCCACTCCAGTATCTTTGCCAAGAAAACCCCATGGACAGTAACAAAAGGCTAAAAGATATGACGCCGGAAGATGAGCCCCTCAGGTCGGAAGGTGTCCAATATGCTACTGAGGAAGAGCAGAGGGCAAGTACGAGTAACCCCAGAAAGAGTGAAGCGGCTGGGCCAAAGCCGAAAGGACGCTCAGTTGTGGATGTGTCTGACGGTGAAAGGAAAGTCCGATGCTGCAAAGAACAATACTGCATAGGAACCTGGAATGTAAGATCTATGAATCAAGGTAAGCTTGACGTGGTCAAAAATGAGATGGCAAGAATGAACATTGACATCTTGGGAATCAGTGAACTAAAGTGGACAGGAATGGGCGAATTTAACTCAGAAGACCATTATATCTACTACTGTGGCCAGGAATCCCGTAGAAAAAATGGTGTGGCCTTTATAGTCAACAAGAGAGTGAGAAAGGCAGTATTGGGATACAATCTCAAAAATGACAGAATGATCTCGGTCCGAATCCAAGGCAAACCATTCAATATCACAGTAATCCAAGTCTATGCCCCAACCACTGCTGCAGAAGAGGCTGAAGTGGACCAGTTCTATGAAGACCTACAACAGCTCGTAGAACTAACACCAAAAAATGATGTCCTCATCATCATAGGGGACTGGAATGCTAAAGTAGGAAATCAAAAGGTAACCGGAATAACAGACAAATTTGGCCTTGGAGAACAAAATGAAGCAGGGCAAAGGCTAACAGAGTTTTGTCAAGAGAACACGCTGGTCATAGCAAACACCCTTTTCCAACAACCTAAGAGGCGTCTCTACACATGGACATCACCAGATGGGCAACACCGAAATCAGATTGACTATATAATTTGCAGTCAAAGATGGAGAAGCTCTATCCAGTCAGTAAAAACAAGACCTGGAGCTGACTGTGGCTCAGATCATGAGCTACTCATTGCAAAATTCAGACTTAAATTGAAGAAAGTTGGGAAGACCACAAGGCCATTCAGATTTGACCTAGATCACATCCCCGATGAATATACAGTAGAGGTGAAGAATAGGTTTAAGGGACTAGATTTGATAGACAGAGTGCCTGAAGAACTATGGACAGAGGTCCGTGACATTGTAAAGGAGGCAGCACTCACCGCCATCCCAAAGAAAAAGAAATGCAAAAAAGCAAAGTGGCTGTCTGATGAGGCTTTACACATAGCAGAGGAAAGAAGGAAAGCTAAAGGCAATGGGGATAAGGAAAAATTTGCCCAATTTAATGCAGATTTCCAGAGAACAGCAAGGAGAGATAAGGAGGCTTTCCTGAATGAACAATGCAGAATAATAGAGGAAAACAATAGATTGGGAAGGACTAGAGATCTCCTCAAGAAAATTGGAGAAATCAAGGGAACGTTCCATGCAAAGCTGGCCATGATAAAGGACAAAACCGGTAGGGATCTAACAGAAGCAGAAGAGATTAGGAAAAGATGGCAGGAATACACAGAAGAACTATACAAGAAGGACCTCGATGTCCTTGACAACCACGATGGTATAATCACTGACCTCGAGCCAGACATCCTGGAAAGCGAAGTTAAATGGGCCTTAGAAAGCATTACTAACAACAAAGCTAGTGGAGGTGATGGTATCCCAGCTGAGTTATTCAAAGTCTTAAAAGAAGATGCTGTTAAAGTGCTGCATTCAATTTGCCAACAAATTTGGAAAACACAACAGTGGCCACAGGATTGGAAAAGGTCAGTTTACATTCCAATCCCAAAGAAGGGCAACGTCAAAGAATGTTCAAACTATCGCACAATTGCACTCATTTCACACGCTAGCAAGGTCATGCTCAAAATCCTACAAGCTAGGCTCCAACAGTACGTGGATAGAGAACTGCCAGAAGTACAAGCTGGGTTTCGAAGAGGTAGAGGAACTAGAGATCAAATTGCCAACATTCGCTGGATTATGGAGAAAGCAAGAGAGTACCAGAAAAACATCTACTTCTGCTTCATTGACTATGCTAAAGCCTTTGATTGTGTGGATCACAATAAATTATGGCAGGTTCTTAAAGAGATGGGAGTACCAGACCACCTCACCTGTCTCCTGAGAAACCTGTATAAGGGTCAAGAAGCAACAGTTAGAACCGGATATGGAACAACTGATTGGTTTAGCATAGGAAAAGGAGTACGACAAGGATGTATATTGTCACCTTGCTTATTTAATTTATATGCAGAGTACATCATGCGAAATGCTGGCCTGGATGAATCACAAGCTGGAGTTAAGATTGCTGGGGAAAAGATCAATAACCTCAGATATGCAGACGATACCACTCTGATGGCAGAAAGTGAAGAGGACCTAAAGAGCCTCTTGCTCAGGGTGAAAGAGGAGAGTGCAAAAGTGGGCTTGAAGCTCAACATCAAAAAAACTAAGATCATGGCATCTGGCCCCATCACTCCTTGGCAAATAGAAGGGGAAGTCGTAGAAGTAGTGACAGACTTCACGTTCCTAGGATCCCAGATCACTGCAGATGGTGACTGCAGCCATGAAATTAAAAGACGCCTGCTCCTTGGGAGGAAAGCGATGGCAAACCTAAACAGCATGATAAAAAGCAGAGACATCACCTTGCCAACAAAAGTCCGCATGGTCAAAGCAATGGTATTCCCCGTAGTAATGTATGGCTGCGAGAGTTGGACTGTAAGGAAGGCTGAGCGCCGAAGAATAGATTCTTTTGAACTATGGTGCTGGAGAAGACTCTTGAGAGTCCTTTGGACTGCAAGGAGATCAAATCAGTCAATCCTAAAAGAAATCAACCCTGACTGTTCCCTTGAAGGCCAGATCCTGAAGCTGAAGCTCAAATACTTTGGCCACCAAATGAGAAGGGAGCATTCACTGGAGAAGACCCTGATGCTGGGAAAGATTGAAGGTCAAAGAAGAAGGGGACGGCAAAGGATGAGATGGTTAGACAGTGTCATCGATGCAACGAACATGAAATTGAGCAGACTTCAGCGGACAGTGGAAGACAGGAGGGCCTGGCGTAATCTGGTCCATGGGGTCGCGAAGAGTCGGACTCGACTGTGCGACTGAACAACAACAACAACCATCTATACATCATTTTATAACAATTCTCTTTAACATTTACACACGTTGAAATTTTCATTGATTTTTTCCACAAGTATTCCCAAGATGTCATTAATATCTCATTATTAACATTTACTGCCCATTTTATCATTTGCTCCTTTACAACTTCATCCTCAGTATACCATTTCAATAACACCTTGTACAGTTTAGAAATCATTTTTTTATCTTTCTCAAGCCATACAGTTTCAATTTCAATATTCTTTTCTCTAAAACCATGTTCTCTTTTATCGGTCTTAAATAGATCATAAATCTGTCTATACTTCAACCAATCATATTCAAATTCAACATCAAATCTATCTTTTAACACAAAATTTTTTCCTTCAAATTTTAAAAGATTTTTATAAGGTAGCCAATCTAACCCTTGATTTCTTGAATATGGATTAATCACTTCAGCTGGTACAATCCAAAGTGGTCTTTCTTCTGAGAAGAATTTTCTATATCTCGTCCATGTCTCGAACAGTGATTGTCTTACAAAGTGGTGTTTAAAAAATTTATCCATTTTTACTTTTCCATACCATAAATATGCATGCCATCCGAATTTGTTATCATGTCCTTCAAGGGCCAATAACTTCTTATTCTCCAAATTAATCCACTGTTGCAACCATGTTAAACAGACGGCATCATAATACAGTCTTAAATTTGGTAGTTGTAAGCCTCCTCTCTCTCTTGCATCACATAAAATTTTCATTTTAATCCTTGGCTTTCTTCCTGCCCATACAAATTTGGATAATTCTTTCTGCCACGAATCCAGTATTTTCCTTTGTTTTAGTATTGGAATAGTCTGAAACAAAAACATCAAACGCGGCAAGATATTCATTTTTACAGTCGCGATTCTTCCCATCAATGATAAATTCAAAGTATCCCATTTCTTCATATCTTGCTGAATCTTATGCCACACCTTTTCATAATTGTTTTTAAACAAGTCAATATTTTTCATGGTTAAATCAATTCCAAGATATTTAGTCTTTGTGACTACTTCACATTGTATTTTCTCTTGAAGTTCTGTTTGTCTTTGTTTGGCCATATTCTTGCACATCACTTTAGTTTTATTTTTATTAACATAAAATCCTGCAACTGAACCAAATTCTTCAATTTTTTCCATCAGTTGTGGTATTTTCTCAATTGGGTCTTGAATCATAAACATTACATCATCTGCAAATGCCCTATATTTATAGGCGAAACCTTTCACTGTAAGTCCTTCAATACTGTTATCTTTTCTTATCGCTGTCAATAATATTTCCAATATCCAAATAAACAACAACGGGGATAACGGGCAGCCTTGACGTGTTCCCTTTTGGACTTGGAAGAAGTCCGTCTTTTCTTTGTTTATATTCAAAACCGCTTTTTGTTCTGAATATATTGCCACAATCATGTTTAAAAGGACTGTCCGATATTCATTTTTTCAATAACTTGCAGCATAAACTCCCAATTTAAATTATCAAAAGCTTTTTCCGCATCTAAGAAGAGGAATCCAACTTTTTTCAGGATGCTTGTCATAATATTCAATTGCATCTATCACCACTCTTAGATTGTCTCTAATTTGTCTATTTGGTAAAAATCCCGCTTGTTCTTCCAGCTATTGTATCTTTCAAATATTTTTTCAATCTCTCTGAAATTATTTTTGCAAATAATTTGTAGTCATTATTTAATAGCGATATTGGTCTATAATTCTTTACTTGAGTCAAATCCAAACCTTCTTTAGGTATCAATGAAATGTTTGCTTCCTTCCATGAATCTGGGATCCGCTTGGTCTGTCTTATCTCGTTTGACAGAAGTACTAAAATAGGGTTAGCTCCTCTTTAAATTTCTTATAAAATTTGCTGTAAAGCCATCTGGTCCTGTCATTAATTCTCCAAAATAACTGTTTAGGTTTTGCTTTAGATATCCAAAGTAGGGGATTATGATCAGAGTTAGTTTTCGGTAAAATTTGTATTTTATAAGTTTTTGCGCCATCTCCTCTGACATCCAAATCATGTCAATTCGAGAAAAGGAATTATGTCTATTCGAATAAAACGTGTAGTCCTTAGTCTTAGGATTCCACTTCCTCCAAACATCTTCTAATTTCTCTTGCTTCATCAATTGAAAGAAATTTTTGGTAACTTTCCAACTGTCTCTCCACTTGCTTTGGACTTTCTATCCAATGTGTTGTTCACTGTACCATTAAAGTCTCCCGCAAGAACCATTTGGTCATAGTTTAAACATTCCAACTCTTTAGTCAGATCATTAAAAAAGGTCTCTTTTGCACCATTGGGTGCATATATATTAACAAGCAATGTCTTTTTTCTATCCATACAGATTTCCACGCCAACATACCTTCCTTCTTTGTCGGAAAAAAATTTGTTTAGGATCCAAATCTTTTGAAATATAAATCACTGTTCCTTTTTTCTTGTTAACTGCTGAAGAATGAAATTCTTCTCCCAATTTTTTATTAGTCAGATATTTGTCGTCTTGTTTTCTTATGTGTGTTTCTTGTAAACAAATTATGTTACATTTTGTTTTTCCAGCCAATGATTCACCAGTCTTCTTTTACCTAGTGAATTTAATCCATTTACGTTCCAAGATAAAAATTTGTAATCCATAATGGTGTTAAATTAAATATCTTTAAAATCGTCCAGATTGTTCGCTTTAAATCTATATAAGTCTCCTTCAGATTTAAGAGTTGATCTCACCGAGTTGTACATAAATGTAAGTCCATATGGAATCTCCCATCTGAACCTAATATTCATTTCTTTTAGCCTGTCTGTCAATTTCTTGAATTTCTTTCTATCTTGTAGAATCGATCTCGGAATTTCTCTTAAGATTATTATTTTCTTTCCATTAATTTCCAACGGTTGTGTAAATTGTTTCTTGAAAACGTCTTCCTTCATCTTTGTTGTCACAAATTGAACAATTACATCTCTAGGTAATTGCTTTCTTTTGGCATAAGCTGAATTTACTCTGTAAATCAAGTCAAAGTCTGCATCCAAATCTCCTTCATCTTCCCCTATATAAGTTGTCAATGTCTTAATTACTAGGGCCCGTAGATCTTGATCTTCCTCCTCTTCTATCCCTCTCAATCTCAAGTGATTCTGAGTAGCCCTGTAATCCATCATGGTCTCCAGCCTTGCATTTTCTGACAAGGTTTTTTTAACCTTTTGTTCCATATCTTCAGATTTTGTCACCAGACT
The DNA here is from genome assembly GCA_029375565.1 of Gekko gecko. Taxonomy (NCBI): domain Eukaryota; kingdom Metazoa; phylum Chordata; class Lepidosauria; order Squamata; family Gekkonidae; genus Gekko; species Gekko gecko. Next base: position 229,214,006 of record JAPDNY010000001.1, on the reverse strand, counting down.
TTTGACTTCCTTTTTAAGTTCTTCTGTATCTTTTTTAATCCCTGACACTTCTGTAAGTACCAGTTCTTTCAATTCTTCCATATTTTTTTCTGTACTTGGATTTGCACTTGCTCTATTTGCTCCAATTGTTGTTGCAACTGTGATTCTATTTGTTTTCCAAGATTCTCAGTCATCCGTTTTTCCATCGCTTCCATAGCTGCTTGCCACTCTTTTTTTTCCTTTGCAGTCATTCTTGGGCTGGGTGATGAAGCAGCTCTAGGTCTTGTTCTCAAATCCGTCTTGGAGGCCACTTCAATGTTAGTCAGTCTTTATGTTAGCAGTCTTCAAGCCAAATCGCCACCTTTAAAACTTGTTTAAGCACTTTTTCGGCTTGAAAATAACATTTTAAGTTTTAGTCCTCCCCAAAATGTCGGGCGCAATTTCTCTATGATTTTCCGGCTAGAGTAGGCTCCTTTCAAACTTCCTGTTCACCTGTCCGTCTCTGTAATCCAACTTCCGGTAAAGGTGGTGTCACACAATAAAATGTTCATCCGCTTCAAACACAGCAGCCTCTAAAAACCTCCACTCTAGCCCACTTCCTGTATCACAGAGTCACAGTTAGTTTCGTTTCTACTACGTGACGTTTGGACTTGGCTGACCACAGGAATGCAAAACAAAGTCTCTTTTCAGCCTTTTTCTCTAACGGAAAGCTTTCTTTTTACTTTTAATTCAAGCGAAATAGTTCCTTAAAGGTTTCAACGCTTATCCGTGCGTTTCAATATCACAGTCTCCTTTAAACCGGTAAGCGCTTAATCGTTTGTTTGTTACCTTGCTTGTAGTCTCGGGGTTTCGCAGTGCTTCTTCTGTAAACGATGTTAATCAGATGATAAAGAGATCGGTAGATGGCGAATTTATGCTGAATTCTCAGCCCGGCTGGCATCTGTAGAGTTGATTTGCAACTGCCCTCTTCACGGAAGGAGATCAAAGTGTAAACAAGCTTCCTCCGAAGCTTATCCACACCGATCTCAACCCCCCCTCAGGCTTCGCTGCTTGCTTGCCACTCCCCCGCCTGGAGAGTGCTGCGCTGGGCCAAATAGAGCCCAGACTGTCGTCAGATGCCGCAGTACACTCTGCACAACTCGCAAAGTGTGTCAATTCGCCATTTTACTCCGACCGGAAACCGACTATGCTAAAGCCTTTGATTGTGTGGATCACAATAAATTATGGCAGGTTCTTAAAGAGATGGGAGTACCGGACCACCTCACATATCTCCTGAGAAACCTGTATAAGGGTCAAGAAGCAACAGTTAGAACCGGATATGGAACAACTGATTGGTTTAGCATAGGAAAAGGAGTACGACAAGGATGTATATTGTCACCTTGCTTATTTAATTGATATGCAGAGTACATCATGCGAAATGCTGGCTTGGATGAATCACAAGCTGGAGTTAAGATTGCTGGGGAAAAGATCAATAACCTCAGATATGCAGATGATGCCACTCTGATGGCAGAAAGTGAAGAGGACCTAAAAAGCCTCCTGCCCAGGGTGAAAGAGGAGAGCGCAAAAGTGGGCTTGAAGCTCAACATCAAAAAAACTAAGATCATGGCATCTGGCCCCATCACTCCTTGGCAAATAGAAGGGGAAGTCATAGAAGTAGTGACAGACTTCACGTTCCTAGGATCCCAGATCACTGCAGATGGTGACTGCAGCCATGAAATTAAAAGACGCCTGCTCCTTGGGAGGAAAGCAATGGCAAACCTAAACAGCATGATAAAAAGCAGAGACATCACCTTGCCAACAAAAGTCCGCATGGTCAAAGCAATGGTATTCCCCGTAGTAATGTATGGCTGCGAGAGTTGGACTATAAGGAAGGCCGAGCACTGAAGAATAGATTCTTTTGAACTATGGTGCTGGAGAAGACTCTTGAGAGTCCCTTGGACTGCAAGGAGATCAAATCAGTCAATCCTAAAAGAAATCAACCCTGATTGTTCCCTGGAAGGCCAGATCCTGAAGCTGAAGCTCAAATACTTTGGCCACCAAATGAGAAGGGAGCATTCACTGGAGAAGACCCTGATGCTGGGAAAGATTGAAGGTCAAAGAAGAAGGGGACGGCAAAGGATGAGATGGTTAGATAGTGTCATCGATGCAACGAACATGAAATTGAGCAAACTTCAGCGGACAGCGGAAGACAGGAGGGCCTGGCGTAATCTGGTCCATGGGGTTGCGAAGAGTTGGACTCGACTGCGCGACTGAACAACAACAACAACAAACCACCTCACTCTGCTGAAGAAACAGATACAGTCCTAACACATTTTAGATGAATGTTAACTTTACAGCAATGCCCATTAAAATGCAAGATCTTTATAGGATGTTGCATAAGAACCAGGGCTGGCCCCAGCTTTTTTTGCACACTAGGTGAGGATTCCTTCTGGCGCCCCCCCACCATGCGCCCACCAATTTTCAAACATAAATGCATTTTAGGAAGGGCTTTTTTCGTTTGAGGAAAAAGAGTTCCCTTTTTGTTTTGGGATGCTGGACCATCTCAGCTGGCCTCCAGCTTCTCTCCCCACCCCTCCACCCCACTGCCACGCAGGGAGATTTTATGGGGCCACCCATGGGGTGCGACCTCTGTCCCATCCCAGAGGGGAGCTGCACCTGGGTGGGTGGGGTGCTTTCCCTTTGGGGCCAGCAGCCACCCCCCGCATCTGACTGACCCCTGTGCAAGGATCCCATCTCCTGCAGACCTGGCTGGCCCCACAGTCCAGTGGCAGAGGCAGGGACTGGGGGAGGACACTGACCGTGCTGCTGCGGGGTGCCTCTCCCAGCAAATAACGTGCTGACAGCCAGGCCAGGGCAATAGCCTCCTACCTGAGAGGAGGGCACATCTGGTGCAAATATCCCTCCCGCAGCCTCTCCATCAGCCCCCTCCTGGCCACCAAGATAAGAAACAAATACGGCACAGAAAGGGATGGGTGGGGGTCAGGACTCGGGAGTGGAGTCCCCAGCTGCCAGGACCACCCCTAGGTCAACATGCTCTGTTTAGCAGAAGTAGCAGAAAGCATAGACAGTGCGGGATCGAGGGTGGGTCTTCACCAATGCTCCCTCTAAGCATAGTTAGTGTGAGCTAGCCTAGCTCACAGTTTTTTAATCTCTGGCTCACACATTTTTTTTTAGTTCAGGAAGGATGGCTCCAGAGCAGACTAATTTGTGCAGCAGCCAATTCACTCGCTCACAGCTTTAATGCCAGTAGCTCACAAGCAGAATCTTTTCTCACAAGACTCCACAGCTCAGAGGGAACACTGGTCTTCACTAGGGACAGGAGGGAAGGGGGAGAATGGAGGGGGCTCCATTCGGGTTGGATTCCTCGGCCAAGAAGACACAGCTGTCTTTTTAATCAGGCGGGGTGGGGAAGGAGCGAGTCGTGTCTGGCTGTTTCGTGGGTGCTTTGGATGAGGAAAGGAAAGACTGCCGGCTGCACTCCTCTCACCTGCTCCAGCAGCCTCGGCGGTTGGGCTTGGGAAGGTTCAGGGACTTAATGATGCCCCCCGTGAGTTTCCCTGGGCCCCCCTGTGCTCTCCTGCACTCTGGTCATGGCTGGTCAGTCCATCCATCTCTCTGTCTCTCCCCTGAGTCCACTCAGGAGGAAGGGCAGCCTGGGCAGAAGGAAAGGGGCTGCTCTGATGTGGCCCAGGTGGAAGGAGGGATCACGGCCCGGCAGAAGGAGGGAGGGTGGTCGCGTTGGGGGAGGCAGTGGCAGTGGCGGCTGGGGGCAGCTATGGCCAGGGCATGCAGCATGAGTCCATGATGCCAGGCTTTTAGCGGGGGGGGCTTTTGGCTGGGGGGCAGCACAGTTCGGTGCCCCCATGATGGCCTCGCCCTAGGCGAAAGTCTAATTTGCCTAGTGGGTGGGCCAGCCCCGATAAGAACAAAGTCATGTGATAGGAAAAGGATGAACCAGAGATATGAGCACATGAGTCTCCAAGGAATGAAGAAACAAAACAGTGGTGCTATGGGAATAAATTTTATTTTCTCTATGTACCCCAATGTTTTTCACTCAGTGCTTCCTCAGGGGGATCTATATAAACATTAAAACTATACAAAGAATGTAAGATTTATTTCCCAATACTAAAAGAAATGTTAAAATGTTATATGTGTTAAGATAAATTTTTAATAAAAGACTCTTGAGCATGTACAAAGTACATTATAAAATCTCAAAAATGGTATACACTTAGCAAAGTAATGTAAACTTTATATAGAGAAAAAACTATAGGAGCAATATGACATAATCAAACAAATTATATTTGACTGAATACCGTAATCCATGGCAAACAGAAAAGTTATCAAAACTAACCTGCATCATTTTGAAGTGGCACTGTTATTCCCAACCAGCCAGATGTAAACAAAATCCTACTTTCCTTGTATGCATTTATCTTTTTTTAAAGAAGTTTTTAAATTCCGATATACAAGACAAACAATAACAAACATACACACACAAATAGACATTAGGGGAAATTTTGCAGTGTCATTTTTAAGCATAGTCATTGGCCTCATATTATAACCAAGAGTTCATTTCTTTTTTCCATCACGTAATTTTAACATATACCTTTTGCTCACAGTTAAATTTTTATGCATTTATCTAAGTCAGGGCAGGCCAAGGAATGTTCTCATTTAACCCAAGTGGTGCCATGGTTGTCAATCAAAAGACCCACTCAGCTTTCTTTCTAAGGAGGGTCTTATCATTACGGTTGTGTGATCTATAAAGTGCTCAAAAGGCAAAATCTGTGGGAGCGTGGTTCTGTTCTAAAAAATGTTGCATCAATGGTGCCCCAATTTTTTAATTAAAGATGTTATGCCTGTGTTCACCAATGTGTACCTTTAATTTCATTTTTGTTTTCCCAGTATAAATGTTGTTGCGTTTACACTTGATTCCTGTATACCACATACTCTGAATTGCATTTGTGAAATGGTTTAAAGTGTATTGTTATCATGTGGATTAATAAAAGTCTTCATAGTACTGGTAAATTTACAACAGGCACAATTGTTACATGGGAAATGGACAGATAGCAAGATTGATCCTGGCAAATTTTTCTGTATGTTGGCTGGTCAGGCTATGTTACTGTGTACCAGTTTATCTCTTAAATTCTCAGGTCTCTTAAAAGCCAGGTGTGTGTGTGTGTGTGTGTTGTATAGGGTAGTTGTTAATTTGTTCCCTTCCTCAATACCCTTGATGTCCAGAAAATTAATTTCTTGGTCATTTGCATGTAATTCAAAATGTAAATTCTCATCCTGTGTATTAAGCCATCTTTTAAAATTTAGAAGCTGGTCACGATTCCCCGTCCACAGCACTGGTCTTTCTTACTTTTTTCCAGTGCTCTATTGTTGCTGGACACCATCTGGACACTGGAGTTTTTTACGGTAATTATGTTGTAATACATGGGCTTGATTATCTGCTATTGATAATTACTGTTTTATTGTTTATATTGTATGCTGATTTTATGTTGTGAGCCACCCTGAGGCCATTTTTGGGGGTAGGTCAGGATATAAATTTAATAAATAAATAAACAAACTGTAATCTATATAGTACCACCATGTTTTATATAAATACAATTAGGGTTCTCAATAGTAAATACAAAATATTCCTCAAAGGAACCCATATATAAATTTGCTATTTCAAGTGCCATGGAAGAACCCATGGCAATACGTTTGACTTGCCTATTGAATTTCCCTTTAAATGCAAAGTGATTCTTTTTGAGAGCAATTTCAGAGAGCGCTACTAGGAAAGAAGTAGTTGGAGATTCATTGTCTCTCTTATGGAAGGTGTTTTTGATGATAGATAGTGCCCCCTCTTGTGGGATGTTCATGTATAGAGAGACCACATCCAGTGTTGCTAGTAGGGTGACTTCCCATGGTACCACTGTTTTGTTTCTTCATTCCTTGGCTTCATTGGTGTGCCCCTTCTTCTTCTTGCTGACACATGGGTTTCCACAATGAAAGTACACTTGAAGTATTGATGGGCCAAGTGGTCAGGATTGGGGTGTCCATGGAAGAGAGAGAAGGCAAAGGAGAACCTTCATGGGGGGGGGCAGTATGAAACTGACTGTTCTAAAATGGAGTCCTCTCCAGTACTGAGTGACCTAACCTTGTCTCTTGTTGTGCCGTGTGTGCAAAGAGAGGCAGGTGAAGTTATGCTTACTATTAAATACTGGGTTCAAGACGCATTGTAGTGAACAGCTCTGCTTTATTAAGTGATTCAGCAGATACAAGACAGGCAACAGCCCTGTTTAAATATTTAAATATATTTCAGAGCCTGTAGCTGTAATCTTTGAGATGTCCTGGAGTACTGGTGTTGTGCCGGAAGACTAGAGAAGAGCGAATGTTGTCCCAATTTTCAAGAAGGGAAAAAAGACGAACCTGGGAAATTATAGGCCTGTCAGCTTGACATCAATACCTGGAAAAATTGACTTCCGGTTTTCAGCGCAGCAATGGCGGTCGCTCTCCCCATCGCTCGTGGGAACGATTTGCACACCAGCGGTATGGAGGGAAGCTGTCGATGCGGTTTCCCCACGGAGTCCTAGGGTAGGGCTCCAAGCCATAGGGCTTTTGGGGGGGTAGCCTCTTCGATGACGTAATGCTGGAGAATTGAGGCACCCATCTGCCCTGACGGTCCTGCTGCTGCGTGACCTCTGGGCACTAGCTGGGTTGACCAGAACAAGCGCTGGAGATCGAGCGACTGGCAAAAATATAAATGAGGTTGAATGAGGCTGACAATGAATGTGAGTTAGATGCAAGCAAACTTTGAAATAACTGGAAAATTCCTGATTCCCCCCCCCCCATATCGGCAAACTGAGAGAGAAGGGACACCTCCCACAAGCGCAACAGGTAAGCAGAAAAGGGGGGGGGACCCAAATTATTGACTTGTATTGAGAGACTTACCAGAGCGGATTTAATTTGGAAGCAGTTTTCAGAGGTTGTGAGATAGCGGGTGGCTTATGTAAACAACTCGCGAAGATGGCGGGCACAGGGAAGAAAGGAGCAAAACTGAAACTTACAGGTGGTCAAAGTCTGAGGCCAGAAGAGGGAGCAGACGTCATGAGACTCCTAGTGGATACGCTCAAGCCTGTGATGGAACAACTTGCTGGTATTAACCAGCAGTTGGCCACACTCAATCAAAACTGTGCAACACAGCAACTCCAGCTGGTGGAAACAGTTAAAAAGATGGAGGAAATGGTGGAAGTAGGGAAAGAGATGTACGCCAAAAGTAAGACTATGAAGAAAAAGATGGGAGAATTAACGAACAAGCAGAATCATCAGGAAAACAGACTATTGTTTCTATAAATGGAAAAAGCAAATTTGGTCCTCAGGTTCCAGGGAGTTCCTGAATTACTGAATGAGGATCTGAAGAAGCTACGCAGTGAACTTATCACACCAGTAAAAGGCTTGAAAGTGGAAGAAATTATGCACAATATTGAAGCAGCATATAGGGTGTACTCTAATTACACCCAAAAAAATAGCCTGCCTGGAGAGATAACAGTCAGATTCTCAAGAAGACAAACTAGGGATGCAATTCTAAAAGCAACATCAGCAACTCCACTGAAAATGGGGAATACCATCAAAACTCGAAAAGATATCCCATTTGAAATCTGCCGAAAAAGAAAGAGTTATAAGGACTTAATTCTTTTTCTTCAAACTAATCAAATTTCATATAAATGGGTGATGCCAGAAGGGGTCATCTTTAAATTTAATGATAAAAGAGAGAAGATTGACTCTGTCTACAAAGCTAAAGAGTTTTTACCGAAAAGAAAAATACAAAATAATATTAGAAATGTAATTAACACATTAGAATATTATGAACTACATCCAGGAAAGCCAATGATATTAACACTTTTAGACGCGGAAAAAGCGTTTGATAATATCAACTGGGACTATATGTTACAAAAAAAATTGGTATGGGAGTGTGGGAGTAATTTCTACACAATGATAAAAGCTATATATAATACCCAAAGTGCAAAAACCTTAGTGAACAGTGAACCCACTCAGAAGGTTTTAATCCAAAAGGGTACTAGACAGGGGTGCCCCCTATCTCCATTACTGTTTATCTTCACTATAGAATCATTGGCGGAAAGGATTAGAAAAAATGAAATGATCAGAGGGTTGAATGTGAAAGGGGAAAGTTTTAAATTGCAAGCTTTTGCAGATGATTAGATTTTGATATTAGAAGAACCGGAACGCTCTTTAACTTATTTATTAGAAGATATCAAGGAATTTGGGAAAGTAGCCGGCTTCAGAATCAACATCTCAAAAACTAAAATTATAGCCAAAAATTGTCCACAAAAGCTGTTACAAAAACTAAAAGAAATATCAAAGATAGAGATAGTGCACAAAGCAAAATATTTAGGAATATGGATTGCAAGTAATACCTCGACGCTATATGAAAATAATTATTTACAATTCATAAAAGATATAAATAGAGACCTAAAGCATTGAGATAGAATGCACGTCTCCTTACTAGGTAGAATAGCGACGATAAAAATGAATATTCTCCCAAGATTCCTCTTTTTGGCACAAAATTTACCAATAATTAGGAATTATAAGTATTTCAAGGATTTGGAGAAAATTGTAAGTGACTTTATATGGCAATCCAAAAAACCAAGAATAAAACTGAAGTATCTTCAGGATTCTAAAAAGCAAGGAGGGTTTGCGCTATCCAATTGGCAATTGTATTATTTTGCAACGTCATTGGTATGGATAAGGGAATGGGCAAAGTTAGAAGACACTAGAACATTAGCATTAGAGGGATCAGACCTAGTAATGGGTAGGCATGCGTACCTATGGTACGGAAAAGACAAAATTCATTCAAATTTAATTAAATACAAAAAGTATATTAAAATACCAATATGGATCTCCCCAACTGAGGCATTTGCAAAACCTTCCTTAATAAGAGGAGAGATTAAAGAAATATATGGGAATCTATTAAATAAAAAGGCGGAGCTAAAACCAGATGAGATATTATTAAAACAAAACATAAAATTGTCCTGGTGGGAAAAATATATTAAGATCGAGGTATATTGAAGATAAAAAAACAGGATTCCATAGTAGCTTAAATGAATTTGATAAACTCTGGTTATCCTCCAGCGATAAACTTATTCAGAAGATTTATACTATATTAATACAGGATTTCTTGTGAGAAGAAACTATAAAGGCACCCATGCTAGCATGGACAAATGAGATTGGACACCCAATAGAAGCAAAGCAATGGACTAAAACATGGGAATCTTTAAAATTTATGAGAGCTACGCAATACAAAGAAAATATATATAAAATGGTATATAGGTGGCATTGGACCCTCGAGAAAGTCGCAAAATGTTTCCCCAAAGTATCTAACATTTGTTGGAAGTGTGGGAAGAACGTAGGGTCATACCTCCACATATGGTGGAGATGTGACAAAATCCAGAAGTTTTGGAGAAAAATTGCAAAAATCCTCCTGGACGTTACAAAAATAAATATCCCCCTAGAACCAGAAATCTGGCTACTAAATATGTTACCGGAAGGCATTAAAGCACATACACAGATAATTGTATATATCCTAATGGCAGCCAGAATTCTGATAGCAAGACATTGGAAATCCAAAAGAATACCATCTATAATAGAACTTAAAAATATGGTGATGGGAATAGCTGAAATGGATAAGTTAAATACAATATCCTGTCCTTATATATATTTGAATTCTGGTTCCATCGCATTCTATGCTTGCCATAATTGATACGCCTCAAGAACTGGCAGTCAGAAGACACAGGCCAGGGCTGACTGGCTGCTAGGCAAAGTCCCGCCCACGTCAGCCCCAATCAGTGTTTTCAGCTCAGTCTGCTCCAGTCCTCCAACAGGAGAGGACCGTCTGGAGTGTTAGCGCAGGGACAGGCCCTCAAGGCTGAGGCAAGTGAGAGAAGCCCTTTTCCGCCCCCCACACCATCCCCTGGGCCTTCTATGAGGGGACTAGGCCCAGAGAAGGCCTCTTCCGTCCCCCACACCCCATCCCCTGGGCCTTCTATGGGGCACTAGGCCCAGAGAAGGCCTTTTCCGTCCCCCACACACCATCCCCTGGGCCTTCTATGGAGGGGACTAGGTCCAGAGAAGCCCTTTTCCGTCCCTCACACTCCATCCCCTGGGCCTTCTATGAGGGGACTAGGCCCAGAGAAGCCCTTTTCCGTCCTCCACACCCCATCCCCTGGGCCTTCTATGGGGCATTAGGCCCAGAGAAACCCTTTTCTGTCCCCCACACCCCATCCCCTGGGCCTTCTATAAATTAAAACTGAAAAGATAAATTAAAACTGAAATTTTGCTAGTTTGATATATAAGTTGTCAAATGTGAAGGACGTAATGAATATTATAAGTTGTAACCGAAAGTGAAAGTGATATGATATGAACTTTTGTTATAGTGGAAAATGAAAATAAATTTCAAAAAAAAAAAAAAAGAGTTTCTAAAATGCCACCTGGGAGCTAAAGAAGATGATGAAACCGGTTCGAGTGGCTCTACCCCCTCGGAGACGGACGAAGACTTGACTGTGGAAGAAGGTGCTGCCACCATCAAATCAACCTATGATTTTAGAGGTAGAAAGCCTAGGTAAAGGCAGAAGGACTCTGAAAATTGCCTTTATGAAGTGAGCTACAGGGGGTACTCTAGAACCCTCTCATAACAAGTAACAAAATAATAATCTAGCTGAGATAGATAGAAACTTACAGCATGCATTGTTTACTAACACTTACGCACTAACAATGAGTCTAACAGGGATATGATCTCCTTCTCTTGGGTTTTTAGTATAGTGTGGGTATTCTTTTCTTTCTCCTTAGATATAGTCCCCCTTCCTTGATTTTTCTTTGTAGTTTTAGTTGTATAGTATTAAAAAAAGCAATAAAAAAATCCCCTTCGGGGGCCAAAAAAAATACCTAGAAAAATTCTAGAGCAGATTGTCAAACACTCTGACTGTGAGCACTTTGAACGGAATGAGTTAATTGGTAGTAGCCAGCATGGGTTTATCAAGAATAAGTCATGCCAAACCAACCTTATCTCCTTTTTTGACACAGTTACTAAAATGGTTGACTCTGGCAATGCTGTGGATATAGTGTATCTAGATTTCCGTAAAGCATTTGACAAACTTTCTCATGATATCCTTGAGGATAAGCTGGTTAAGTGTGGGCTGGATGGTGCAACCATTGGATGGATTCATGGTTGGTTGAAAAATCGTACCCAACGAGTGCTCGTAAATGGCTCAGCATCTACGTGAAGTCTCGAGTGGAGTGCCACAAGGCTCGGTCCTGGGCCCACTGTTGTTCAGCGTTTTATAAATGACCTGGAGGAAGACATAGAGGGGATGCTTATCGAATTTGCAGATGACACAAAGCTGGGTGGGATTGCTAATTCTGAAGAAGACAGAGTCAGGATTCAAAATGATCTAGATAGGCTGGAACAGTGGGCTGAGGCAAATAAAATGAAATTCAATAGAGATGTGCAAAGTCCTACACCTGGGCACAAAAAATCAAAGGCACAGATATAGAATGGGAAAGACTTGTCTTGACAGCAGCACATGTGAAAGGGATCTAGGTGCGATGTGGCTGTGAAGAAAGCTAATGCAATCTTAGGATGCATTAACAGAAGCATTGTGTCCAGATCACGGGAGGTGGTAGTTTCGCTCTATTCTGCTATGGTCAGGCCTCACATGGAGTACTGTGTCCAGTTTTGGGCACCACACTTTAGGAAGGATGTTGACAAGCTTGAGCGTGTCCAGAAGAGGGCAACCAGGATGGTGAGAGGGTTTGAATCCAAGTCTTATGAGGAAAGGTTGAAAGAGTTGGGTATGTTTAGCCTGGGAAAGAGAAGACTTAAAGGGGACATGATTGCAGTCTTCAAGTATTTGAAGGTCTGTCATGTAGAAGATGGAGCAGATCTATTCTCTCTTGCTCCAGATTGCAAGACTAGATCTAATCAGTGGAAATTACAAGGGAGTCATTACTGGCTAGATATCAGGAGAAACTTCCTAACTGTAAGAGTGGTTGAGCAGTGGAACGGTCTGCCTTGGGAGTTGGTGGATACTCCTTCCCTGGACGTTTTCAAGCGGAGGCTGGACGACCATCTTTTGGGTATGTTGTCGGTATGTAAGGCTATCTTTTGGCTATGCTCCTGCATAGTGCAGGGGGTTGGACTAGATGACCTGCAAGGTCCCTTATAACTCCAACATTCTATGATTCTATGAAATAGCATGCATAAACTACACCCAAACACACCCAACTCCCAATGATAGGCTATTTACATAACATTAGTTTCTTGGTCACCTCCAGAGTCCTGGTGGACTATTGTTCTAGAGCTCCAAGCTCAGCCAGTCTCTGGTCCCCAGTCCTGGAATATTCCAGCCCCAATACATAACACCCCTCCCCCCTAATTTCCAAAGCACCTTAGCACACATGGTCCTGAAGGTACGCTGGCTTCCATCTTTCCTGCTGAGAGCGTCTCAGCTCAGACTGTGTTGGCAAAGTCACAGAGGCCCTGTCTGGGGTCTCAGCACTATCCTTGCTGGGCAAGGATAGTGAATCAGGAGCAGAGTCCGTGGGCTTTGGCACAGTCTGTATCAGTGTAGGGGACTCTGCGTGGCCAGAACAGTCCCTAGCATGTGGTGTGTGCCCCTCCCTGCTGTGCTCTGGTGACAGTGGTAGTGATCCCAAACAGCTGGCCTCTGTGGTGGCTGGCGCTGGTTCAGCTACCTCTGGCAGGAGATGGTGGCAAAACTGGTCGATGTGCCTGCACAAGACCTGTCCACCATCAGTAGAGACCTCATATGGGAGGGGGCTGGTGACTCTGATGACCTTGGCAGAAACCCAGGCAGGATTGCTGTAGAAGTTCTGTGCATAGACTGGGTCACCTGGGGAAAATCCTCTGGGTGCTTCCTGGCTCTTCAGTGACAAGCAATGCTCTGGGGCTCAATCTGGGTGCAGTCTGTTCGGTTGAGTAGTTAGGTGTCTGCTCATGAGGAACTCAGCAGGGCTGAAGCCAGTGATTACACTTGGGGTCACCCGGTGGCCAAAAAGAAATGCTGCAAGCCTATGGTCCCAGATCCCATGGATCTACCTGAGGGACTCCTTCATGGTCTGCAGTGCACCATCCTCTCCGCTTGCCCATTGGTGGCCAGGTAAAAGGGAGTGGAGTGGATATGCCATATTAGGTAGTGGCCCAAGAACTCCTGGAACTCCCCTGAAGTGAAGGCAGTCCCATTGTCCATCACAACCGTGTTGGGTAGGTTGTGCATGCTGAAGATTCATCTGAGGGCCCGGATTGCCACTCTGGAGCAGGTGGAGACAACTGGCATGACCTCCAGCAATTTGGTGTAGGAGTCCACCAAGATAAAAAATATTTGTCCTTGGAAGGGGCTGGCAAAGTCCAAATGCACTCGGGACCAAGGGTTGTGGGTGGACTCCCAATGCTGCCCAGGAGCACATGGTGGTTCCAGCCAGGTCTCTTGGTAGGCCTGGCAGTGCTGGAACCAGGCCTTGATTTCGCCAACCCCATACAGAGAAGCGTTGCAAGCGTGACAGGCAGCTTTTCATCAAAATGGGCCAGGACTGCATTGGATGTGAGCAGTTCCTTCACAACCCTGAATGCAGCAGCTTGCTGTCAACCCCAGACTCACGGGGCCTTTTTGTCAAGCCAGCACAGCTTTATGGGGCAAGAAGGAATGGTAAAAGTTCAGTAGCCCCAAGAAAGCCTGTAGCTCCAGCTTGGAAGTGGCTGTGGGGGTGTTGACGATGGCATGAAACTTGTCTGGGACCAGATGGATGCCTTCGGCATCTACGGACATCCCCAGGAACTCAACCTGAGGAACACCCTGGAGGCACTTCTCTTGCTTCACCTTTAGGCTGACTGACTGGAACCGCTGCAGGATGGCACACAACCAGCTGACAAATTCCCCTTCCATGGGGGCGGCAATTAGAACGTCATCGAAGAAAGGCTGGACCCTGGGGATTCCTTTAAGAAGAGAGTCCATGACATTTTGGGAAATTCCTGGGGCCATGCTGACACCAAACTGCAGCTGCCGCACCTTGAATGTGCCCCTGTGTGTGATGACGGTCTGGGCCTCAGCGATTGTATCGTTCACTAAGAGCTGTTGGTAGGCCTGGGCCAAGTCTAACTTTTTGAAAATCTTGGTTCCCGCCAGGGAGGCCAAGACGTGTCTGACTATCGGGACTGGGTCAGTGTGGTCCTGCAGTACCTTATTAATGGTACAGTTATAGTCTGCGCAGATGCAGACATCCCTGTTGGGCTTAACAGGAGTGAAATTGGGGTTTCTCAAAGGGCATGCAAGACTGGTTCCAAAACCCCTTGATCCACCAAATGATCCAGCTCCTCATCAATTTTAGGCTTCAGTGCAAATGGGACATGCTGGGCCTTATGGGCTGCACCTCTGGGTTGAGCTGGAGGGAGACGGGGGGGTCTGGTGTAGCGACTGAGCATCCCATCGAAGATGGCTTGGAACTCATCACACACCCACTGAAAGTCTTCTCAGGCAATTTGGTACACCCCTGTGACTCAGAACCCCAAGGGCTCGAACCATGCAAGAGCCCTTCAAAATTCTGGCACTGCACCCAAAACTTCCCCACCCCTTTCACGGCCACTTTATTCTGTTGGAAGTCCCATAGGGTGAAACCAGCCAGACTAATGCACGAGCTGTGGTGGGTGTGTGAGTGCCGTGGCAGGCTAAGCAATGCATCCGTAGGACCTCCTCACTGTCAGACACTTCTGAGGCTGAGGAAATGGTGGCCTGGTGCACTGTGGTGGTATGGCAGTCAGTCTTCTGGTTGCCAACCTCCCGGGACTTCTTGAACACCACAGCCTCCTGGATCACCTTTTGGAGGTTTGTGTCCTCTTGGCTGATGAGTTTGTGATGGAGCCATGGTCCCAGTTGTGGTGCGATGTGCATGGCACTGGAGCGCGGTGTGCAGTACAGTGCAGTGCAGAGGGGTGCTAGGCTTGCTCAACAGGATCCCACCTTTGTTGCCAGTATTAAATACTGGGTTCAAGATGCATTGCAATGAACAGCTCTACTTTATTAAGTGATTCAGCAGAAACAAGACTTAAACCTCAGGGCAATAGCCCTGTTTAAATAGCAACCCATGGATGAATTTCATGGCCTTAGATGTGGGCCTTCCACCTCTAGCTTCGAGCCTCATCACTTTTCTTTTTGGAAGTTAAGCACTGGTAATGATTTTTATTCCATATATATATTGCAATAGTATGGCCCTAACAGGCGGTGACCCAAGGGGCTGCATGAGGATGGAGGGCCTCCTTTGCATGCATGGAAGGAGAGAGACTTGTGCTGGGCGATTCCCACCCATGTGCAGTGTTCCCTCTAAGTGTGAGCTAGCTCATAGTATTTTAGCCTCCGGCTCACACTTTTTTGTCTTCGCTCAAGAAGGATGGCTCCAGAGCAAACTAACTTATTCAGCAGCCCAATCACTCGCTCACAACTTCAATGCCAGGAGCTCACGATGTGGAATTTTAGCTCACAAGATTCCACCGCTTAGAGGGAACATTGCTCATGTGAGTTTCTGGAGGGGGCGGAGCTTAGTGCTTATTAGTGCAATGCTCCCCTCAACAGGGCAGTCTGTTTGCAATTGGCTCACCCAGCCTCCCTAGACAATATGTGCTTCTGCTGTGTGGGTCCCAATTTGGGGCCAGGTAGGATTTTTTTGTCCTTCAGACTGGCTGAGAAAAGGGGGTGTTTTTGCCTACCTCACATTGTCTTCGCAGCAGGAGAATTGGATGCTGTTAAATAGGGTGTTTGCAGAAATCTGGCCTGTTTCTGTTATGAGGGGGAACACCAATTGACAGACACCCCCCCTTGTTTGGGGAGTTGGTGCACATAGCACAAACCATACCTTGGCATGGGCCTCAGATGGGGACTGCAGGTGGCCTGTTATACACCTTGTGCTGTGTCTCCCCTTGTGCTCCATAGGTAGAGGTGGTGGGCTCACAGTGGGGTGTTAGCATGTCTGCTGCCTGGCAAAGGCCATGTTGTGGTTGGCTTGTGCCAGGGGCTCGATGGTTTCCCTGTTTAAGGGAACGTGAGTTGCAGCTCTTGCCAGTTACAGTTTATTCATGTTGAATTGATAGTTAAATAAAGTTGCCAAATACCTGTGTTAGCCTCTTTCTTCCAACTATGCATACAATAGGCTTCTTAAGTGTTTCAATTTGGTTTGCTCAGAAGTTGGCATGCCAGCTGCCTGCCTGCAGTGGGCAATCTTTCACTTCCACCTATCACCTGTGCTTAATCTACTGAGCAGCAGGAGAAATGGTGAGGCATCACCACATCCATGATGCTCTAGGATTTTCCCCAGTCTCTAGGTGTCCTGTACTCTGCAGGTGTGCCCAGTCTGGTCGCTGAAGCAGCACACTCAATTCTAGAGAATGAGGATTGGGAATATCAAAAGTGACCAGCTGATCCAGCTAGTGGACCAGCAGATCCAGCAAGACAGCTTTCCTATGCCTCAGCTTAATTAGGCTGGGAAAGCTCAGCTGCCTTGCTGGCAAGTGTTGAGTTCCTGCAGCAGCACTGTGCTTTGGACAGCATCCTGTGAAGAATTATTGTTCTCATTCCTTAGCTCTGGGATGGGATTGCATGCAGCCAGTCAAGCACTTCGCCCCTTTGGGCCACCTCAGCCCAGACCCTCTGCCACTGCTGTTCCTGCAGAATAAGAGAATAAGATCCCTGAGGAGCTACCTGCCCAGCAGAGCTCTGGTCACTGGCAAGGCCCCCTTGTGGGCTCCCTTGTGGGCTCAGGCAGGAGGGTCTTGGATGCTCATGGGCCATTGTAAGCAGGCTCTGTGGCCATGTTAGGCTCTCCCTGGTCCTGCTGGTCCTCCTCTGTTGGTGGCCTTGGCTCCTTGTGTATTTAAGTGTATTTAACTGTATCAACCTCAAAAACATATTTTGACAAGAAGAGCATTCTACATGACTTTTAAATATCAAAATAACCATACCTGCCATCTTGGAAAATGGTTGCTATAGAAAAAACATCCCCAAACTGGAATATCCACCCAAGAAAATTTTAAAGCAATAGTGTCCTAAAGCACAAAAAATAATAAAATTCTCTCTGTGTGTATGTGTGCATGTATGTATGTGTGTATATATAATTTTTAACGGGGGTCTG
Source organism: Gekko gecko (assembly GCA_029375565.1). Lineage (NCBI taxonomy): Eukaryota > Metazoa > Chordata > Lepidosauria > Squamata > Gekkonidae > Gekko > Gekko gecko. Next base: position 229,196,837 of record JAPDNY010000001.1, on the reverse strand, counting down.
TTGTGGACTATATGGCCATAGGCTATCACAGATTACTGTAATTTCCCTGTTTTTTATCATATCAGAAATCTACATCTTGCCTCAAGGATAAAATATTAAATGCATAAAACACATCAGCTGTTACCTAAACATCTTTTAATGAATTGGGTCTTTTAGGCAAAGAAATTACAAATATTCTTTTTATTGAATGAATGTCAACAAAAGATTTTATTCACTTGGAAGATTAGTTTTTGTTTGCAAGGCATTTCTGGTTGCAGCATGGCATTGCGGGAGCAGCAGAGAATTGTTCTCTGACCACCCCAGCTTTTCTTGCCTTGGATAGGGGTTCCACACACTTCGGGACCCCCCATCTCTCTGGCAGACAGGTGGGTGCAGGGGTCTTTAGCCTGGTTTCCTCCCATTTAGCAGCAGCAGCGGAGGAAGCCCAGAGTTCCTGAAGCTCTAGGCAAACAAGAGACTCAGTTTAGAGTTCCAGATGTTGCTACCGGATTCTGAGTGAGGTGAGCGGGAGGACGAGTTTTCCCTCAGACAACTTTGAGTGACTGCGTTTCAGCAAGCTTCTCCACAAATAATAACAAACAACAAACCTAGCCTCAAACTGACTCTTGCTCATTATTTATACCTTTAAAGAGGCTTATACTTAGAATCATAGAATGTTAGAGTTGGAAGGGCATAGCCAAAAGATAGTCCTACATACCTACAACATACCCAAAAGATGGTCGTCCCTCCACTTGAAAACGTCCAGGGAAGGTTTCTCTCTGCCCCCACAGCCACAGATTTTGGCAGTTAACCTATTTTGCTCTTACTCCGGAACTTAAAGGAAGACTTCGCATGAGCAAAATGCATTTAATAATTATCATTGTACTATTACTTTTCACCTGGTGAGGGGGGTTTTTCTTCCTTTTTCTCCCTACATTTTGTGTTTGTGCTGACTGGTTACGTCTAAGTAGATTTGCAGTGCTCTCATTTTTTATTTTTCCTACACAGTTTTTCCTTTGGTCGAATCAGTAGCATTCCTAAATGGTTTAATACTTTAGTTTTATATTTCTTCAGTTACAAAGTTAGCGTAAGGAGCTGAGCATGGATTCTTAAAGGGGAAAAGACAGGCTAAGTGAAGTTGAAGCTCTGTGGAACTCTGATGGCTCTTTTAAACCCTGGCTTGGAAATACACCTACTCCTTGCTGCTTTGGAACTCTCACAGCGATAATTGGCCAACGTGAACTTTTTGATTTTTCTCTTTTTTTCCATTTTTTGTTTGAAGACCTAAAGTTTTTCCTTGGGTTTTTTTGTCTATTTTTTTCTTTTGTCTTCTTTCTTTACTTTATTTTTTTTTGTTTTTCTCTTTTTTCCTTTCCTTTTTTTCCTTCTTTTCATATCTGGTGATAACTCGAGGGTATAACTGAATGGTACTTATCTTAATCCTTATTGCAATTGTGAGTTTGAACTTGAAACTGATCTCTATCCCTAAAATTCTAAGTTACTTACTTAGAAAGTTACTAAGGGCACTTAGCAGTAAAAGTCTTATTTCTTTATTTCTGTTTTATCTACTGTAAGTTGTATAGCATTTAAGAAACCTGAGTAGTATATTTTGTTTGTTACTGATATAGTGGGTTTGTTGGAAAGATTTGGTTGTCCTTAAGTATCTACTAGTGAGGAGCTTTTGGTATTTAGTAGCAAGTGAGTTATTGTAATGAATGCATTATAGTAAAATATTTGGTAAATTCCTTTAATTTAAAAAAGATGTCAGGCCTGAATAGACCCTCTCCAGGTGCATCCAAATCAGTGGCAACAGTCTCTCAGCAATGGTAATGAAGGATCTTCAGAATTTAATTCAAGATACCATAAGAGATGCCTTAGCACAGGCGGGAAAAGGGAAAGCACCAGAGCAAGTGTTAAATACTCTAGAAACGGTCTGTCAAGAGATTGTAATTAAAGAATAGATCCCACAAACTTGGAAAGAAGCACTGATATCTTTAATTCATAAACAGAATACGGATGGGATGGAAATAAAAAATTACAGAACTATTTCTTTATTGAATGTGGATTATAAGATACTAGCAGTGAAGCCTGTTGTGAAAACAATTCAACGGGCTCTAGAAAGATGTGATGTGTAATGAATGCATAGGCCGGAAGGAGGTATTGCCAGTAGCTCTCAAAGTAGGAATCAGGCCCTTTGTAGTAATGAAGACAACAGGTATCAGCTTGGCTGTCCAGCCGCAGGGCCATGGCCCCTTTCCTGGCACCCCTTTTCTGCCTGAGTCCCTGGCAGGCAGGGGCTGGCAGAAGTGTGCCCTCTCCTGGCCACCTGAGGGGCTGGCAGGCCCATGTGGGTGGTGTCATGCCTTCCCCCTGCCAGAGGGAAGGGCTACCCACCACCTTCCACTATCTTGGTAGACCCGCCCTCTGGAGAACAGGCCTATCCACCCCATTAAACTATCTTGGTAGACCTGTCCTCTGGAGAACAGGTGCACCCACCCCCTTCCACTATCTTGGAAAATCTGCCCTCTGGAGAACAGGTCTACCTATCCAACTGCACTATATTGGTAGGCCTGGTCTCTGGAGAGCAGGTGTACCTACCCCATCCCACTACAGAGGTAGATCTGGCCTCTGGAGAACAGGTCTACTGACCCTACTCCACTGTATTGGTAGGCCTGGCCTCTGGAGAGCAGGTCTACCCATCCCATTCCACTGTATCAGTAGACCTGGCCTCTGGAGTACAGGTCTACCCACCCCACTCCTCTGTATTGGTAGGCCTGGGCTCTGGAGTACAGGTGTACCCACCGCACTCCACTGGTAGACCTGGCCTCTGGAGAGCAGGTCTACCCACCCCATTCCACTGCAGTGGTAGACCTGGGCTTTGCAGAACAGGTTTACCCATCCACATTCCACTGCATTGGTAGATCTGCCCTTGGTAGATGGGGGGTCTTGGAGGGTTTAAAGGTGGGGGGTACTTGGAGGCCTTCTGCCATTCATCCAGCTGTCTGGGCTGATGGGAGAGGGGGAGGTCTTGGAAGGTTTTAAGGGGGAGCTTGGAGGCCTTGTGCCATCCGCCCAGCTCTCTGGGCAGGCAGTAGAAGGCAGCACGGAGGGTGTTGGAAGGTTTTAAAGGGGGAGGCTTGGAGGCCTTCTGCCATGCGGCCGACTCTCCGGGCGGGCAGGAGTAGTTGGCACAGAGGGGCTCAGAAACTTTAAAGTTGGGGGGGCTTGGAAGAGAGACCCTACCTTCTGCAAGGACATAGGGTTGGCAAGTAAACAGCACAGCTGCTCCTCGCTGATCTTCTCCGAACTCTTCAACTAACGCCTCAATGGTCACTCAGCTGCAGTTCAGGTAAATGGAATGTTGGAGTTGGCTGTGGGGGTGGGACCCAGCCACAGCCCCTGATGGACAGTTCATGCCGCCAACCTATTTTGGCGCACATAGAACATTCTGGAGCGAAGATTCAATTATATATAAGGACAGGATTTGCCTCTATATTAGCAATAAGATTGAGAAGGGTGTTATCAGAGATGATTCACCCAGACCAAGCTGGTTTTCTCCCTAATAGACAAATACACCAGAATGTAAGGATAATACTAAATGTTCTAGAATATTATGAGGCCCATCCAGAGAAGCAGTTGGAATTGATCTTTATAGATGTGGAGAAAGCATTTGATAATGTCAGTTGGAACTTTTTACTTGAATTGTTGGCAACAGCCCAGGTTGGATCGTCTTTTACAAAATGGTGAATGCAATTTACAAGGAACAGAACACCAGGATAAGTATCAACAGATACTTATCACATACAATCGGAGTAAATAAAGGTACTAGACAGGGCTGTCCCCTCTCACTGTGATTGTTCATTCTGACCCTCGAAGTCTTAAATGACCAAATTAGAGCGGATAACTTGATTAGAGGATTAAATCCTCTAGAGGATTAGAGGATAAAATCAAGACCTGGTGACTCACAAGTCTTTTTGGTTAGGTGTTTGTCCTGATGTGGGAAGTTTCCAGGAGCCCCAACAAGAAACAACTGTGTTGAGCACAAGAGAAGCCCAGCAGAGCCGCCAAAGCCTAGAAGAATATAGCTCTAAACAAAGGAACGTAATTTAAGCAAAGTATAATATAATTTATAAATCCACTTTGGGGGGACTCCTGGGAGGCACTCAGGAGGAGGGAATATGCCAGACCAGTAATGAGCATAGCCTCGGTTTCTCATTGAGGGACACCAAGTTATCGTTGTTTCTTTCAAAATGGCCGGAACCAGGGATAGTTCCAAATAGTAGAAGGAGGACTGTAATACTGAAGGGGCTTGGGAAAAAAGGGGGAGGGGAGAAAGCAGGTACCTGGTGCTGCAAAAGGTTTTGTTTTTTGTACTCTTCTTTCTGTCGCTTTATGAGAGGAACGTGCTCCATCCTGGTGACAAGGCAATTTTGGAAAAGAGGAGGAGTGTCGACGTGCCAATTCTGAGCGTGGAGGCGTTCTGATGAAAGGACTTTGAGCATGGAGGTGTGCTGATGGAAGGATGAGGAGCCAGAGGGATCAGTGGAGGAGATGGGCATGTAGAAGGGCAGAAGAAGCCACGGAGATAGAGACAAGAAGCTTAAAGGAGCTGGAGGGAAATCAGATGAGGGGAGGCATCTCGCATATCGACAGCAATCCTGGGGAAAAAAGAGAAAGTAAAAGTGTTGATTTGAACAGAACTGATCTGATCTGAATTGAGGCAGGAGAGTCCTGTGGAACTGATTAGACCCAATTAAAGGAATAGAGAAATAGTTAGAAGTAAGTCAAAATAAAAGTGGAGAATTCAAGAAATAGTGAGGAAAGCTAACAGAAGAGTAATAGACAGAAATAATAAAATATAAAAGATATTAAAATAATAGGAGTGGAAATTTGCAAAAACAACAGGAAAAGGAGGAGAAGTGAGCATAGTAAATAAATAATACAGAACCCAAGTAAAATAGAGAAATTATTTTGATATATGGCTGCTGGTTCTGGGGGTGGGAGAAACCCTTCTTTAACTTTGCCAGGACAAGCAGGAACTATAGGTCATTTAAAAACAAGTAACATGAACATTGCACAAATGAACATGAAAGATCTGAGAGCATTAATTCAAGGGGCTGTAAAATCCATGGTAGAAAATACCTTACCGACACTTATAAAGCAAGAGATAGAACCTACCCAATCTAAAATGCAAGAGATTAAAGAACAAATTAGGACAGAAACAGAAGGAATAACAAACAAGAAATACAAAAAAATTACAATCAATAATAATAAAATGAAAGAAAAGGTTCAGGATCTAGACTACAAGATACAAGAGTTAAAGGATAAAAATGCAAAAATAGAAGAAACTTTAATACATATAGAAATGGACAAAGCAGTGCTAATAATAAGATGCCAAAACATACCAGAAAGTATAGACAATAACTTGAAAGATGAAGTAACCCAGAGCCTCGCGGAACAGTTGACATTGGATCCAAAGAAGAAATCTCGGAAGAGATTGAAGCAAGATACAGAAGGAATTCAGCCTACACTACAGCGACATAAAGTGCCTAGAGAAGTCTGCATCAAGTTTTATAAGAAAGACATGAAAGACAAAATTCTTAGAAGTGCAAATGAAAATAAAGTTACTATTCAAGGGGAGGAAGTAAGATTCCTCAAAGAAATACCATGGAGAGTTAGGGGAAAAAGATATAATTACCAAATTTTAACTAACCTCCTGAAAAACAATGGAATCACATTCAGATGGTTAGTACCAGAAGGGGTGCTGTTCAACTATGATAATAACATTGCCTTGTTAATGGTGTATATGGTTTCTTATTTACTGGTTTTATAGAATTGTTATGAAGGAATATAAAATAATAAAAAAATAAATTACAAAAAACCCCATGATACTAAAAGGCAGAGGATAGATTCAGTGTTTAAATTAGAAAACTTTTTAGAAAAATATGGTGAAGAATTAGGTTGGCAAAAAGAAGAAGAAGAAAAAGGGAAGAGGAAACAGAAGAAGGAGAAATAGGGCAAGAAATAGATAAGAACAAAAAGACCACTACAAAAAGGGAAAGGAGAAGATCAGTGACGACTGTTTCCCAGATGCTAACCAGGTTCCAATATAGAAGCAGGACAAAAGGCACTCAAAATAAACATGATGTGAAGTAAGAAATTTAATATTTTATCTATAAATGAAAATAGGCTGAATAGTCCACAAAAAAGAAGAAAGATACAACATCAAGTAAAGAAAATACAAGCTGATGTGGTGTGTCTTCAAGAGACGCATATAAGGGGAAAAGATGCAAAATATTTATTCTGTAAGAAATTAGGGAACGCCTTTATAGTGGCAGATACGAAGGGAAAAAAAAGAGGGGTTGTTATATATGTAAAGGACTATTTACAACCTAACTTGTTCTATGCTTCAGAAGATGGTAGAATTGTAGCTATTGTAATAACCAGATATGGAAAAGAAACGTTAATTGTGAATATTTACGCACCGATTCAAAATCAGGAAGGTTTTTTTTAAGGAAGTACAGAAACTGCTAATATTAAAAGAATTTGAAAATATCTGCATTGTAGGCGACTACAATGCAGTATTTGACCCAGAGATGGATAGGAAAAGCCAAAGAAAGTCTAAAAAAGTAGGACCAACTCTACCCAAAACCTTTTTGTGTATAGCTGAAGAGCACTACAGCGGCAGCGACCCCTAATTAAATGCCTGGCAGAAGAGCTCCGTCTTGCAGGCCCTGCGGAACTGAGAAATGTTTTATTCAACAAGTCATAACTCTTGATCGAGGATAGATATGGCATGGATAACTACAACAATGTTAAGAGAATTAACAGAGATTGAAATTTTGCCAAAAACATTTGCAGACCACAGCCCGTTAATATTATTATTTAAAGAGGTATCTAAGAAAAGTATTAAGGGACCAAGAGTTTATTAAAAGAACTAAAAAGGAGCTCCAAGAGTTTTTCAACAGAAATATGTAACCAGACATGCCAATAGAAATAGTATGGGATGCGTTTAAGGCATTTATAAGAGGTTGGTTCATTAGCTAGGAGGCATGGAAAAATAAGCAAAAAAAGATTAAGTATGAACAGATAAATAAACAGATCAAGCAAGGGGAAGAGAAAATGAAAAACGATATAGAAATAGATGATTCAAGGAAGAACTTAAATATTACAACATAAATTGAATCTTCTATTAATGCAGGAAATAGCCAAAAAAATAGAGTATGCAAAACACTACTATTTTGAGAATGAAAATAAACTTACTAGGTGGTTGGCATACAAACTGAGGAAGGAATGAGAAAATCAGACCATTGTGAAATTAAAAGATAATAGAGGTGAAGAAAAATATAAACTACAAGAGTTGAAAAGTATAGTGGAAGAATTTTACAAGAATTTATACAAACAAGATCCACAAAATGCTCAGCAAATAGAGGACTACCTAATGTCTAGCAACAAGAGACAATTCAATATAAACAAAAAAAAACTTACTGAATGAGCCAATTACAATGTGTGAAATTATGAAAGCAATCAAGAATCAAAAAAGAAAAAAGTCTCAAGGTCCTGACAACTTGCCTGTAGAAATTTATCAGTTATTTGAAGAACAGGTAAGTTTGCCATTGAAAGAAGTGTTCCAGAAAATAGGGAAATCAGAGGAAATACCAGACTCATGGAACCATGCAATTATTACATTAATTCAGAAACCAAATATGGAAGGAACTGAAATTAAAAATTATAGGCTGATATCACTATTGAATACAGATTATAAAATATTTGCAGGTATATTAGCAACTAGATTGAAAAAGGTGCTTTCACAAACAATTCATCAAGATCAGTCGGGATTTCTTCCTAAAAGGCAGATGAAAACCAACTTACATATAATCATCAATGTTTTAGAGTACTATGAGTGTCACCCAGGAAAGCAGATGGCTTTGATGTGCCTAGATGCAGAAAAAGCTTTTGACAACTTATCATGAGAATTCTTGTTGCAAAAACTGGCAAGATGGGATTGTGGACAGTGTTCCCTCTAAGCTGAGTTAATGTGAGCTAGCTCACTGTTTTTTAGCCTCCGGCTCACAGCTTTTTGTCTTAGCTCAGGAAAGATGGCTCCAGAACAAACTAATTTATGCAGCAGACAAATCGCTTGCTCACAACTTTAATGCCAGCAGCTCACAAAGTAGAATTTTTGCTTTACAAGACTCCACAGCTTAGAGGGAGCATTGATTGTGGATCACAGTTTTTGACCATGATTGGTGCACTTTATAAAAAAACAATGTACTAAGATTGCCATAAATGGAGATACAACTCAAAATATAGAAATACAAAAAGGAGCAAGAATAAAGTTAAAAACATTACAAGATAGAAAGGAAAGAGGTGCAGAATTGGAAACTATATTATCAAGCAGCTTTGTTGTGCTGGATATAAGATTGGTTAACATTAGAAAATATGAGATCTTTAAATTTAGAAGTTCATGACCTGTGCATGGGTTGGCATGCTTATATATGGTACGGGAAGGATAAAGTTCATTTTAGCTTTCAGTGTCATATTCTTAGGGGGACATTGATAAAAATTTGGAATGATATCGAAGAACGATTTTATAGGAAAATACCTAGATGGGTATCCCCATTGGAGGTATTTATTAAGCTATCACTTATTACTAAATATAATAGAGAAAGTTATAAGGTACTGCTTGACAAAAATAGTAATTTGAAATCAGAAGAGAGCCTTTTTGACAAACATAACATTAAATTATCTTGGTGGGAAAGTACTCAATTATGGTCCAGATTTAATAAAGTTGTTGGTGGTTTTTATGTGACAAAAAAAGAGTTAGATAAAATCTGGTTGTCTTCGAAAATATATAGATTATTTGTGGGGGATTATTTGCAGGTTGAAACAGTTAAAATGTCAATGATTTCATGGATGCAAGATATAGGCCACAATATAGATATAGAGAAATGGGCTAAAATTTGGAAAAAAATAAAATATATGAGATAGACAGCTTATAAAGAAAATATCTATAAAATCTTTCATTGTTGGTATTAGCCTCCAGATAAAATTGCTAAATGTCATCGAGCAAATGTATCAAGTAATTGTTGGAAATGTAAAACAAATGTTGGAACCTTCTACCGTATGGGGTGGAGGTGTAAGAAAATCCAAATATACTGGCAAATGATACAAAAAATAATTTTAGAAATTTTGAGCATTAATGTAGTGTTGACACCAGAGGTTTATTTGTTAAATATAATCTCAGAGTTCTATACTAAACAGGATGTATATATCTTGATGTATATAATCATATCTACTAGAATATTATGGGCTAAATACCCTCTGAAGAGGAAATAGTGTGTAAGTTAATGGAAATTGTGGAAATTGATAGATTGACTATGTTATTACAAGGTAAAGATGACAATGTATTTAATAAAAGGTGGTTAAGAGTGGATAAGTGGATAGACAACAAGAAGGAAAAATAGGCTCAAATGTATGTAAGCAAAATGATGAGGATGCATTGTAAAGACTGTAAAACCTATAATTTTTTTTTTTAGAAAAAATGATTGTACTACCAAAAATACTATTTCTTTTCCAAACAATTCCAGTAATAAAGAATCTAAGTTACTTTAAAGAGCTGGATAAAATAATGTTGCATTTTGTTTGGCAGGGAAGAAAACCAAGGATTAAGCTCAAAATATTACAGGATATAAAGATTAGAGGGGCTTTGCCCTTCCTGACTGGCAATTCTACTACAAAGCAGCAGCTTTGGCCTGGATTAAGGATTGAATAACACTTGACAATGACAGGCTGTTAAAAGTAGAAGCCCATGATCTGCTTCTGGGGTGGTATGCCTTTACTTGGTATGGGAAAGCTAAGACACACAAATATTTTGGTTGAGAGCTTCCCTATTAAAAATTTGGGATCAAATTAAAAACCATTTCTATATAAAGACACCGAGATGGGTGGTGCCATTAGAAGCCCTAACAAATCCTAATGTGTTTCAAAAAAATTTTGGGGGTAGATACAATGGCTGAGTACAGACTGGCAGTTTGCTCCGGTAGCCAGTCGTAGCAAAAAAGCCCCAGAATAAACTATACCGGGTTTTCCCGTTCACACAGTGGGGGCTGCTGCCGAAAGATACGGGACAAAGGCACGCGGGAGCATTCAGACTGCCACACCGGAGGCATGCTATATTCGCCGTTTCCTCATTAATTGGGGGAGGACCCCGCAGCGCCGGCAGCGCGTTGGGCAGTGGAGCGGAGCACAGCCAATCACACCACTGCTGCCTTCTGCCCAATGTGGGTTGCTCCCAGCTTTTCGGCTGCACGTTCAGACTCCCCGGAAGCGGAGAAACGCACGACACACGCGGGCTTTCAGATTTGCTACAGTTTTATCAGGTATCTTTTTAATCCGGCGGTGAAGAGCAACAGCACGGGTTGGCTACAGGTGGGGGACGCCAGGCAGATGTGACTGTGTGAATGCCCCATTTACTCCGGGATTGAGTCATTGCTGGCCCGGGTCCCTACCGGGGTAAATTGCCAGTCTGAACTCAGCCAATGATTTACTAGACAAAAACAAGACAAAAAACTAGACAAAAAGCAAGATCTCAAAAGCCCGTCAGAATATAATTGGTGGTAAAATATACAAATTCAATCTAGATATATAAAGGACAAGTTGGTAGGTTTCTATGATGAATTCTTAGAAATTGATAAGACCTTGCTGTATACAAACCATAAATTCATTAAAAAATATATGAGTTACTTCTAGAGGATAGAATGCACGATGAAGTGGTGAAAAATGTGATGGTAAAATGGGCTCAAAATATAGGCTATAGTATTGAACAATGGTCCCAGATCTGGAAAAAGAGCTTAAAAATGACTAGAGCAATCTCATATAAAGAGAATATTTATAAAATGTTTCACAGGTGGTATATTACACCTGACCTGCTCTAGTTGTTCTAATCATTGCTGAAAGTGTCAGAAAATGACAGGTTCCTTTTACCATATGTGGTGGAAAAGCTGCAAAGCTAAAAATCATTGGATAGAAATACATGAGATAATTCAAAAATGTTTAGGAATCTCCATCCTCTTTACTCCAGAATTATTTTTGTTATCTATTTTGCCGAAAGAATGTTAAAAAAAAAGATTTACATCCTATATTATACATCATTATCTCTGCAAGAATTTTGTTTGCTAAGTATTGGAGGAAGACAGAGTTACCAGCCTGAACTGAAATTATTTATAAAATATTGGAAGCAGCTGAAATAGACAAGCTTACCTTCTATTTAAAGGATAAGACAGATGTGCAATTTGAAAAGACGTGGTCAAGGTTTTATAACTGGGTTGAAAATCAGGGTACAGGAAAGTAAACAAATAAAATACAGATGGAAATAATGTTACTAGAGGCTGTAACTTCAAATGTTTATTTTGTTTTTGGTTACTGAAAATTATAATGAGAAGCAATTGGCAGTCTAGCTGGAAATAATATATACAATTCATATATGCTATATGGACGTAGTAACTTTGCTTATACTCACTCTTTTATGGTATGTTTTTGTTGGTATCTTGTTTTGTATAGTTCATGTTCTGTCTTTTGTTAAAAAATAAAGAACTAAATTGGGGAAGATTAGTTTTAGCATTTCATCTACAGTTCGTTTTGATCACCCTTTTAAAATGCTTTTTAAATTACTTATTTTAATTTTTCCTTTCTAATCTCTACATGAAGAAATATTTCCTACTGTGAAAGCTCTGTAACTCAGTCCAGAAATTATTAGAAGTGTTTATTTTCACTTGCATAGACTTGGAAGAAAAATGGAAGGTAACACACATAGCTACTTCTGGCATAGATTATACAAATATTGAGGACTTCAGTTCCTGAAGTCTACTCCAGGTTTTTGCCCTGCTTGAATTTACTACGTTTTTTGTAGAATTTGGAGGCACACATTTATTATTTATTTATTTTATTTATATCCTGCCCTCCCCATCAAGGCAGGCTCAGAGCAGCACAATGTAAATGAGAGGCTGCAGGTAAGAAAACCACTTCTGGAACTTAAAAACTAGGTCATAAGGAGAGAGACTACCTATTTTCCTTCAGTGTCCTAGATTTCTACATGCAGGGAAATTTCTTTTCATGGGAACATTCAAACTTGCAAGTCCCCCTTCAGAAGTACAGTCTCAGGCCCTGACCGGATAGCCCAGGCAAGCCCAATCTCATCAGATCTTAGAAACTAAGCAGGGCCTGGCAAGTAGATGGAAGGGTGACCTCCAAGGAATACTGTTAAGTATGCCACTCAACAACAGGATTTCAGCAAAAGTGATTTCAGCTTTATTTGTAACAGCAAACACTAACTCAGGAACACAACAATAAACAAGTGGAGCACAGCTCCTTTTTTAAACTATCCCGGGCTGTCAAAGCCACACCCATAACAAGATAAGAACCAATAACAATGCAGGGATAAAGGCCAATCAGGACCGTTCCCTCTTTGCTACATTCTCACATAGTGATTGGATATTTACAGAGGTTTCTCAGAAACCAGCCAATGGTAATGTGACAGATGAAGAGCCACATTCAGACTGAAGCTTAACATGGAATTATATAGCATGGATTCACACTTCAGTACATAACAAATACCAGGGCTGGGACAAAAAGGGAGGATATCAAGGCACCTCTCTGAAGCATCCTAGCCCCACTAGGGGTCACCAGAAGTCACCACAACTTCTAAGTTCGCAAACACACACACAGAAATGGTTACCAAAAAACAAACAAACAAATGAGTAAAGTTCCAGGAAGTTTGTGTCAACTTCTTTTCCTGGATATGTAGATCAGTTCTGAGTTAATGCTAAAATATTATACTAAATACTAAATTTAATATAAGGCTTAAATATTTTTATCCTAAAATGCCAGTTTTCTTCAATGTTGGAGCATCACAGGTGCACTCTCCCACTTGTATTTAAATGTAGTGCATACCAGATGGGCAGTGCTAAACATAAATATTTTGCACTAACCATTCAAAATGTTTGCCTTCTTTTCCACAAGTCGTGTTTACCCAAGCATGATATTGAGAAGCCCTTTTTTCAGTTGTGGAAATAAATACAACGAGCTCTAGAAAGAGGCTCTGGGAGAGTGCCAAGGCCTTGGACACTCAGCATCAATTTGCTGTGGTGACCTCAGCAGGGAATAATGTCACAGAGTCCACCATTTTTTCCAGAGAAACTGATCTCTGCTACCTGAACAGCAGTTGTAATTTTGATTGATCTCCAGCCCTCACCTGGGAATTGGCAACAATTCTTACTCAGGAGGAAGTGCCTGGTTTGGAGGGTGGAATCTATGGCATTGTACCTGTCTAAGGCCCAACCCTTCCTCAAACCCCACTGTCTCCAGGCTCCACCCCTCAAATCCCCAGGAATTTCCCAACCTGGAGTTGACAATCCCATCCCCTTCCCAGCTGACCATTTACCTACCATTATCTGCCCCTCTGACTGCAGCTGACTTCTGCCATCCCAGATCAGTTGTAATCCTGAGTGATCTCCACTTGGAGATTGGCAACAGTGGTTCCCCAGGAGGGAATGGCTGGTTGGGAGGATGGAGTCTATGGCATTGTACCTGTCTGAGCTCCCACCCCTCCTCAAACCTCACCTTCTCCAGGTTCCTTCCCTCAAATCTCCAGGAATTTCCCACCTGGAGTTGGCAACCCTATCTCCTTCCCAGTAAAGAATAAACCTACCTTTATTTCCCCCTCACTCTTCAGCTTTCCATCTCCCCCACTCACCCACCCGCACCCTCTACAGTGCTCTGAAACCCTGACTGCCATGTCACATTGGCTGTCATGGGGAGGGGTCCATCGCAGCAGGGTATAAGGACACAGAGTCCACCATGTTCTCCAGAGGAACTGATCTCTGCCATCTGGAGAGCAGTTGTAATTCTGAGACATCTCCAGCCCTCACCTGGAGACTGGCAACAATAGTTTCCCAGGAGGAAAAATAGTATTTCTCTTCAATGGGGACCAGAGCAGCTTACATCATTCTCCTTGTGAGGTTCGTTAGGCTGAAAATCTGTGACTGGTCCAAAATCACCCATTTAGCTTCTGGATCTAGCAGACCCTGCTCTGAAGCACTGACTGCTACGCCTAGGGTAGCCAACCTCCAGGGGGAGCCTGAAGGTCACCAGGTATCACAACTGAACTCCAGACAACAGATCTCTCCCCCCCCGAGAAAATAACTGCTTTGGAAGATGGGCTTTATGGCATTCTGTTCAGCTGAGGCCTCTCCCCTCCCCAAACCCTGGCTTCCATAGACTCTACCAGAAAATCTCCAGGAATCCCCCTACCTGGAGCTCGCAATCCTAGTAAGGACTGGCCCCAATGAGTTCCTCACAAAGGCCTGCAAAGGGTTTCCTTCGTTTGTCTGAACCAAGCTTGGTTGCCTACTGTGGCAAAATGGGCTGCAGTTTACAACTCAGTTGTTCGCCTCCCACCCTCATCCCATGGGCGTACCTCACTCCTTAAATTCACTGCCACGACTCACTGAATTGTCACTGCCTTTTTAGAGGGACAGTGAGATGCCTCTGGCCAAATTTCTCTATTTGGAGATGGAATCCCCAGTCTTTGTGGGATCCCTGAAAAGTTGGCAACCTAAGGGTCTGGCCTTTCCTTGCTTCCCTGGGCTACCCCCTCCCTTTGGTATTGTGCAGAGCAGGGAAGACTATGTGGTCAGAGCACAACACAGATTATTTACCCAAATAAAGGAATTTAATTATTTACACAATTATGGAGCACACAAACACTAAATAAATAAGGCACAACTATAGGAGTAAGCACACACCATGAACCAACAGGGGTTAAACGCAATCTTCTTTCCCCGCACACAACACTTTCTAGCTCTGGAGGTTGTGGGCTCAGAATAGAATCTCTACTTGGACTGGCTCTGCTTTAGCCTCTCTCTCTCTTACCCAAGAGAGCAGGGAAACTTCCATTCATTTCCCAGCCCAGCTGACTATGGAGTGGCTGAATTTCTGCTGTCTCCCAGGGACGAAGACTGCCTTGGGACAGTCCGTTTCCTGCTTTTTGGCCTTGGGGCAGCTGGGAACATCCAGCATTCAACCCAGTGAGTGATACCCATGCAGGCCCCTCTCTGGAACTACAGCTCAATTAAGCCTTCTGGGGGAACAATTTAAACACAGAGACAGCAACCATCCTAGACACAGGTAACTGCCATTTCGTTACACCTATCAACAGATACTGAGGGGAAAAGTTAGTCTTACACAGGAGGCAATTGTCTTTGTTGAGGGACTCACACGAGACACGGTCTGGGGATGAAAGCACCACCCTGCCTTTCAGGGGCAGCAGGCAGCTTTATTATACACTCAGCTCCCTGCTTAAGAGGGGGCTGCCCTTTGCACCACACAAAGGGAGACCACATGCTCAAGAAGAATGCCTGGAATGTTTGCACAGCATAATTAACAGTGATAACGCTACTCCTGGCGTTGAAGAGACTTGCATTGACAAGATTAGCATAAGGTCAGAATCAGCATACCAAGTCACTGATTTACCAAGAGAGGCAGGATGCAAGGAGACTAAGATTGGCGTGCCATGATCATTAATCTCCTACATCCCACTCTCTTCTTGTCTCTAAAGCAGGCATTGTTTTTCAGAAATTTCTGATTCCTCCTCAAAGGAGTCAGAGTGAAGGTTATAGGAGGGGGTGGTGGAAAAGGTCCTCGCAGAGTAATTACAGGATAGGCACTCAGTTTGTTGGTGTTGCATGGCAAGCACAAAGATTGAAAGAAAGCAGGGATACATTGCATAAAACAGCACAAGCCAATGAGACATAAATCAATAATTACAAGATATTGTAAACATTTCCCAAGCCAATTAGTATGAGGAATAGCAGACAGTTTCTTCAAAGTGTCCAAGGGGATACACACAGGTATGGCGCATGATGCAAGGAACCCATGCATAGAGGCAGATTCCTTTAGGCAAAAGGAAGACAAGTTGGCTTCCCTCGCCAGCTGTTCCCAGAGATTAACCTGGTTTTATGTACTATAAGGGTTTCCCAGCAGGGAGGCTTGCACCTGAGGAAAAGCAAACAACTGAGCACACATAATATGACTACTGAATTAGCAGTTATAACTATAAAGATGGCACAACACAGGTTTTCTGGAGTCTCGTCCTTCCCCGTCTCCCGGAGCAGTCTCTGTGCTTTGTTGGTTGTGCGCTTAATGGCTCCCCATGTGATCAGCGGAGCTCATGGAGGGTTGGGAAGCCTCGAGCTTACAAGGGGCCGGAATGGGCATTGAGCTTCCTGCAGGCTGACCTTGGCCATCTCTGGTAAGGGATCCTTGGCTACTGTGTGCCACGCCATGAGCCAGTCGAACGCACTTGGCTGGGACCCATAAAGGACCTGAAAGGTTAAAACAGAAGCAAACCCTCGCCCCCATGTTATTAGTGGCACCGGGCCCAACCAGGTGCGGTCAGGCAGGACCCGAAAGAATACCAGAGGTTGTGGCAACAGGGGGTGGGATCGAAAATGATGATCATAAGCTGATGTTCGGGGAGATCCTGGGGGACTGGAAACATTAAGCTGGTTGAGGAAGAACAAAACCTTGTGGACTTGCTGTATGATTTTGGTCAGTGTGGGTGGGCACAGGTGGTCCGTTTTTAATTGTTTGTGCAGCAGGTCCTTAAAGGAATGATTAGCTCTCTCTACTATAGCTTGACCAGTAAAATTGTAGGGAATACCATGGGTTAACTGAATGTCCTAGAGAGTGCAAAAGGAAAGAAAAGCAGCAGACATATATGTAGGGGCATTGTCTGTCTTGAGCTGCTGGGGTCGGCCCAAGGCAGTGATTGTAGTGTAGAGGTGAGAGATAACATGGGCTGTGGTTTCCCCCCACTGAGGGATTGCCCATACAGCTCCTGAGTAAGTATGCACAGTAACATGGAGGTACTTCTAGGGAGCCAGCTGTGAGATATGAGTGACATCCATCTGCCACAGTTCACAGGAGCCAAGTCCCCGGGGATTGACCCCAGCCTTGGAAACATGAGAAAACCCTGAACAGTGAGGGCAGGCAGACAATCAACTTGCAAACGTATAGAGAATCAGAGATGAGAGTAAAGGGCTCTTCCTTAAAGGTTTGAAATGCAAGAATAGCAGCTGGCAAGGCATGCAGGGACATCCTTTTACTCCCCAATAGTTAGCATGGTCCCCAATTTACTCATGACATCATCCCCCCAAAGGTTCAAATGAACAGGCAAAACAAACGGTCGAATTTGAACACAGACAGAAGACCCAGGGAGAGAAACAGACAGAAATAGGGTACTCTGCTGAGCAGATTGCCTTCCTCCCACCCCCCAGACACTGGGGCAGTTATCAAGAGGCCAGTCAGATGGCCACTGTTTGGCACTGATTACTGATACATCTGCGCCAGTGTCAAAAATTCCAGAAAAATTCCTTCCCTGAATGCAAAGTACCTGTTGAGGCAGGGCCAAAGTGACCATGATCATGAGGGTCGCTAGAGAGTTAGGTGTATCAGTGGACCCCAAACCACTGCTCCCACGCTGGCAATTAGTGCCTCCTGCAGAGAGAGCATAAGGGACAAGGATGAGCTGAGCGGGGGCTGTTCCCTTGGGAAGCGTTTGAGGAAGGTTGGTCCAAAGCTGAATTTGAATGACTCCCATGTAATCAGAATCTGTCACCCCAGGCACTATAAAGATCCCCTTTTTCCTGCTGGAAAAGTGAGGAAGCAACAACGCCACAAAGCCTGACGACAACAGACCAGACAGTTGAGAAGAAGAAACAACAACCTCATTGGGGAACTGAAAGACAACCTCAGTTTGCAAAACCAAATCAATACCTGCGCTGCCTTGAGTGGTGCTGGGGGAACTGCAAACAGTGGGAGCCGTGCTGGTTATGCCAGATTGACTTCTGTCTCTGTTTGGACCGGGGCCCAATGTTTCCCGATGAGTGGCACTCACTGGCCCAATGAAAGCCCTTTTTGCATTTAGGACATTTGGTTTTAGGTCTAGAATTTCCATTAGGACCTCCTTTATGTCCTCCTTCCCCAGGTGCCCTACATTCGGCCTTGAAATGCCCCATACACCCACAATTGAAACACTTCCCGGGCTTTTGACCTTGCTTGAGAGCAGTGGCAAAAACAGCTGCCTGATGAGAGGTGGAACCCACATCCTGGCATGCTCTAATCATGTCTGCTATGTCAAGATCTTTGCCTAGACCCTGGATGATGTGCCTACACTCCTGGGTCACATTTTCTTTTGCTAATTTGTTCATGAGCTCAACCTGAGCATCTGGGTTGTCAATTTGCCTCTTAATAGCCTGCTGAAGTCGGGTGATAAAATCAGTATAGGGCTCAGTAGCCTTTCGCCGAACAGCGGCAAAGGACTGAAGAGGAGCCCCGGTAGGAAGAACTCGCGTAAGGGCACGGTAGGCACATTCTGAGGAGACTGCTAATGTTTCCACCAGCAAAACAACCCGTTGAATAGCCTGCTCAAATTGTACATAGCCATAAAGCTGCTTTGCTGTATATGCGTCCCCTGAATTGGCGCCTCTAGTAGTACACTGCTGACGAAATTCACTATCCCAGACTACATATTGTGCAGGGATTAACAGCATGTGAATGGTGGTTTTCCAGTCCTCAGGTACCAAGGTATGATTTCTCATAGTGTCTGCTAAAAGATCCTATACATAAGAACTTTGAATACCTGTATACCGGATTCCTTTACGGAGTTCCGTTAAAAGGGTATAAGACAAGGGTTTATATTCAACAATCTGATTATCCTGTGCATCCTGTTGTCCTGTAAAATGTACTGGGCAGACACTTAGCATTTCTGTTAATTCTTCAAGATCCCCATCCCCCTCCTGTAATTTAGTCTCTAGGACTTCTCGGACAACCCGACCAGGAATCTGAGACGGTTGGCGCGGGGTTAAAGCAGAAGGTGCTGAGGAATTCTCGGACCTACTGGTCCCAAACTCTGACAAGGTTGGAGCCAAGGGAGAAGAAGAAGGGGGTTTCAGGGTGGCCAGCTGACAGACTGAATAGGAGGGAGGAGGACACTCTGTTAACCATGTCCTCAGCTGAGTGGGTGCAAAAATTTCAACTGCATGTCGACATTGATACCAGACATGAAGCAGCTCTATGGGAGCTCTTGTGGGATAGTGTACAACCTTCCCCACTTTTTCCCAATCCCGGAGTCTCAAGGACCCCTCTTCTGAGTAGGAGGGACATTGCCTCTGGATTTCTCCTAACAAACCCTTAACTTGCCTCAGAGATGCAGACCCGCCGGATCTCTGAATTAAGTAATGAAGTTCTTCTGCATGTTTTCTCTGAGGGAGTGTTAGATCACCACCCATACTCACCAGTGAAGGGGCCGCGGCAGACGCGTTGAAAGGAGTGCACTCAAGGGGCCTATTCCAGGCGCTGGTGAGCCACGGTGTGTTCCTTAGGATCCCTGTTCCTTATGTGTCCCTGTTCAGGCACCACATGAAGGACTCACATGAGACACGGTCTGAGGGGTGAAAGCACCGGCCTGCCTTTCAGGGGCAGCAGGCAGCTTTGTTATACACTCAGCTCCCCGCGTAAGAGGGGGCTGCCCCTTGCACCACACAAAGGGAGACCACATGCTCAAGAAGAATGCCTGGAATGTTTGCACAGCATAATTAACAGTGATAACACTACTCCAGGCATTGAAGAGACCTGCATTGACAAGATTAGCATAAGGTCAGAATCAGCATACCAAGTCACTGATTTACCAAGAGAGGCAGGGTGCAAGGAGACTAAGATTGGCGTGTCATGATAGTTAATCTCCTACACTTCATCAAGAGAGAAAGCCGTCTTCCAGAAATTCTGAGAGGGCTCAGTGGCTGAGGGAGTGGGTGGGGGAAAGGAGCAAACCCAGCACCTGGCCAATGGCATGCGAGTACTCTTGAGTGGCAGCTGGGTGGGACTCAGGCAATGCAACCAGTGGCTAGGGACACATTCTGAGTGACAGATCATTGAGCCAACTGATTTTTGGCACCGTGTGGAATGTTCAGGAGAGTCCATAACCAAAACAGAATCATATTATAGAGTGATGCCTTTACCTTGCAATTCTTCCATCAAGCCAGACCCAAGGCAACTAATAATAAGTCACATCCAGCAGACATGACAATACATAAAAATAATAACAATCCCATAACAGGTCTTGCTAATTTCCCAGCAGTCCAGGAGCTGGAACTATGGGCATGATTCCCCCCCCACAATTCTGTTCTATTGGAGCAGAAAAATATCAGTTTTCCCAAATATGTCTGAATATCAGTATCAGGATTGTATTGGTATTCAGGTAAATATTCAGGAAACCCAAATTTATTCAGCTCCATTATACCCTATGGGGACCATCCCCATAGGGTACAATAGAGCCAATGAAAGAACTCTAAGCTAGAGGCATTTTAAAATAAAACTGAAAATGACTTGGTGAGTGAACTCAGAAGGCATTTAAACTGGCGAGTGAACTCAGAAGGCATTTAAAGAGACTGTAGTCTCTTTAAATGCTTTCTAGCTGCCCCTGAATAAAAACTGAGTAATATTGGCTTTTATTTGGGCATGGCTACTTTGTTAGCCAAATCAGATTGTCTAATCTGCATTTGGTTGAATAAATATCCCAAAAATACTGATAGAGTGTGTGGGGGAGTATTTATTCAGCTCGTTATTTACTGAGCACACATCCCTAGCTGGAACACTTTTCTCTTCCATTGAAACATATTCTTGATGAGTTTTGTGTGTCATGTGCCAGAGACAAGGGTTATATCATCATGGTACAATTGAAGCAGGCATGATCTGAAAACTGACAAGAGTGGTATATAGTTCTCCAAGCTGCTTATACATCAATCATGTACTTTTACTTCTAGCAATCAAAACAAAAGCAATAGTAACGATCTGCAAAGCCTGCTTCCTGTTCTTTGATTGATTTTCATTTCCCATTTTACAATCACAAATCAGAGTCTATGGACTAAGTGAATCTGCATTATAATAAGAAGGGTGCCCTGGACTTCACTTAAATTTAATATGAATACCCTGTAGAGAAAACAACAAAGGATCAAAGATTTAGGAGGCAATATCAGGCAACAGAGTAGACATAATTCCATTGGATAACATCTGATTACTTTTTAAACATATTCCTTCATTCCTCCATTCCTGTGCCTCCCAATTGCATTGTCATTCATTGTTACAGGTCATGAAGCACTTGTTCCAAAACCACTTTACCATCTCTAGATATTGTCATTTCCTTAATGATGCAGTGCCAGATTCTGCTCTTTGGTGGATTCCTAAAATGATTGCAAAAACCACTAAACACACACAGGCATACATGCACTCATGGTTGCTGCCATTCTTCTGAGCACAACCATAATAGATTTTTAACTCAGTCCGGACACCCTGACAGCAGAGGGAATTTATAAGCAGTTGACAGGGAGACTACATCCAAAGCTACACATTAACACTCTTCTTGTTAATGCAGTTTTTATCAGTTGTGCAATGAAAGTTCTGTGTCTCTGAGATGCACACTGGCCACTTCCTATTCGTGATCACAAAGTGTGAGGAGAAGCAGCCTCTGAGCACACAACCCCCCCACTATTTTCACATCCTCAAATGCCCCATGGATCCAATATTGGCTCTGTTGCCAAAACACATTACTTATACGGCTACACATAATTTTTGCATAGCGCCAGCAGCAGTTCCATGAAGCAGTCTACTGATGAGAACACAGTGGGGGGTGGGGTGGGCTGAAGCAACTCTGATGTCATCTACCAACAAACAAGAAGATTTTGTAATGTGTAGCAAAGCCCCTGGCTGGTGATTAGATGGCAGTGGTGTGAGTTATTAACTGTGTTATATTATCTGGCTAAGAATTTTCACCTCAAAGCCAAAATATGGGCTCTTCCTCATAGGTTGTTTTTTTTTTTGGGGGGGGGGTGTTCAGTTCTGGTCCCATACTGCTTTTTTGCATGCATTTTTGTGCCTTTAGTTTTCACTTTGTTTTTTGTTTGTTCGTTTTACTCCTGGGGAGTTTTCCAGCATTTGAGACCACTTTCACCCCAATTGTTTTCTGGAGGCTGATTTTCCTAGTCTGTGATATTTTTTGTTTTTTCTTTGTCCTGCTCATCCCACCCACTTCCAGCCCACTTTTCAATAATTGGACTGTCATCACCATTAAACCAATCCCTCTCCCTTCCAAAGACAGTGATTTCATTTTTTTAAAGGACCTAAAATATAGACATAATACTGTACTGTTGCAATGATGTCATGGGCCAGCCAGAGCTCAGCAGCAGCAGGGACTCCCTGGGAGAAATAGGTCAGCTGGAGCTCAGCAGCAGGGACTCCTCAGGACAAGAGAAGCTTGGTGTGGCCAGGTCTGAGCCAGCTGTAATGGGCCAGCCTGCTTTAGCTGAGGATCACTCAGCTGATGCTGATAATGTCCCCGTTCACATCTCTGAGACTGCCTCAACAACCCAAGATCTTGGGGAAACTTCACATTCTGCCTCTCCTCCCCTTTCCCTGGAGCCAGAGAAATGCAGGAGGCAGGCTTGGAGCTCCTCAAGAGGAGGAGGAGGAGGAGTATGCACTGTGCTGCCCGGTGACTGCCAAATCAAGAGGAACACTTGGGGTTAATGAGCCAAATGGATGGCTCTCTCACAAGCAATGAGACCCAGCTGTGAGCCAACAATAAAAGATGGGGCTTCAGATGGGGGAGGCATGGGAGCAACTCATCACCTTTCTGGAGATGTGTGACCACATCACCTAGACCTGTTCCTGTCTGCAATTCCTGAACCTTTGGCTTTGACCCCAGATCTGATTGACTATGCTTCTTGGACCTGCTCAGACTCTGCTTCTTGGACTCTCAGTTGGCTTCCCTTATGTATGACTCTTAGACTGAACTTTTGACTTTGCCTTTATGGTTTGTGATTCTGTTTTGTCCCCTTGGTCTCGGCTGAGTCTGCCCTGACCCAGAAGACAAGCGGGAAGAGAAGTTGCAGGCTCATCAAGGTTCACAATCAGCAGCTGACTCAGAGCCAGGGCCGGCTTGCCTGCTAGGCGAGCTAGGTGCTCGCCTATAGTGCGCTGGCCACAGGGGTGCCAAACTGCACCTCACCCCCCCTGCAAAAAGCCCCTGTCACCACCGTCTCCCTGCCGCCACCAGTGATGAGTGCCCTGGCAGGGTGCAGGAGGCAGCGGTAGAGCTTGCCCACCCTCCTCCTCCCCCCTCAGGAAGCTGGTGCTGGGAGGGAAGACCCCTGTCTCTTCCCTGGCTTGCCTGGGCACCCTGCAGCTGCAGAGCACCCAGGCAAGCTGGTGCTGGGAGGGAAGGGGTGGGGGTTAAAAACTCCACCCCTTCCCTGGCTTGTGGCTTGCCCACCCTCCCCCCTTGGGGGGAGGAGGCGGGGGCAGCATGGTGGGTGTCTCCAGGTCCCACCGGGAGGTTGGCATCTGCACCCGCCTAGGGCGCAGAGTCACCTCGAGCCAGCCCTGCTCAGAGCCACCAGCACCCAGCCCTAATGCAGCAGGTGAACCTCAGTTAAGCATTAGCAATCCACCAGGCTCACCTCCATGCTTTGAGCACTGAAGGCAGCAGCTGAGAAGGTAGCTGCAAGAAAGATGACAGAGTGCTTGGCTCCTGGCCCATCACCAGCTGTTTGCTGGTAATGTCTTGGAGTAGTTGCAGAGTTATTCTTCAGCAGCCGGCTGCTAACAAGGCTTGTTAGTGGATGCCTATAAAATCAGCTCAGAGAGTCTGCTTGTTTATGGAAGCAATGAGTTACTCTGCCAGAATCATCAACCACAGCGCCTGCCTGACCTGTGTGACCTTGGATAGGCTCTGACTTTTGACTTCAGCTTTCTGAACCCCCTGTTTGAGTGGGACCCTTGGACCTTTTGACTACAGTCTCTGGACAACCCATAGAACTCACTGGCTTGACCTTTGGTAATGGTGATCTGGCTTGACTCTTGGGATTGGACTCTGGACTCAGTTGTGTGGTTCTGGATGGATCTAGCTTGCCTACCTGGCCTGCCACAGTTTTAGAAGGTTCTCTGAATTCCCAGTTTTCACTTTTTAAAAAGTAACTCTCTCTTTGGGCAAAGAGAAGGTGGCATTTGCAATGACCTGGGGTCCTTTCCCACTTTGTTACCATTACATGGGGTGGTAGATCTCCCCACTGGCACAGCTCTGTGCTGCCTTTTTTGCTGCCCTGTTTAAACTGGGTAATAAGAGAAGGCATCCCAGCCAGGATCAGCTGTGCCTGTGGGGAGCCAATCCCTCCCCACTGGTGCAGCTCTGTACCTCCTTCTCCTGCAGCTCAGTTTAAAAGCTGCAGGAGAAGCCAAGCCAGCCCCAGAATTGGGCTGGTATTTTGTTACCAGCATTTTTCAGTTTGGGTCTGTTGGACCCCAAATTTTTTGGGATTTCTGAAAAATCTTGGATCTGAATACCATACTGGTATTTGGATCCAGGATTTCTTGAAAATCCTGAATTTTTTTCAGGTCCAATAGACCCAAACTGATAAATACCAGTAAAAATTGTGCACCCCTGCTGCTCACTTCTCACTTCCTGCCATTGTAAGAACTGTCAGTTTATTCCTAATGATATATATTTTTTGGTCTTAATGTTTTTAGCAATGATCTCATCATATTCTCTTTTTGTTAAGCCAACTTACATTTGTTTTGCCAAAATCTACACTCCTTAATGATCATCTCATTTGGGGAAACCTTCCACTTTTTAAAGGAACCCTTTTTGCCATCTATGGCTTTCTTGACATGGTCATTGCTATGCAGGCATCCTTTTAGAGTTGGTTGTGACCTACCCAACTTGCTTTTCTAGCAGTCTCATAGCAGTGGGAGAACATTGTTTTAAAAGTCTGTGGTGGGGCCCATTTGGCTTGGGACCGTGGTGTGGGGGGTGGGGGCGTACTAAACCAAAATAGCCCCATGGAAAGCAACAGTTCCTTCTACCCAGTGCCATGGTCCCAAGCCAAATTGAGTCCCCACAGAATTTTAAAAGTGTTTTCTGCAGCTGCTGTGTGGCTGAGGAAAAAGCAAGCCAGATCCAAGGAATCCAGATCTGGTTCCTTTAAAAAAAATCTCATCCATTTATTTATTTAATCATTGGGGCTTGAGGCAGATGTAGTTTGGCCTGTATGCCTATATGCAATGTATTGACCAACCATCTCTCCAGCTTTGCCTTTCTCTTGTGTCTACTGGTGAGTTATACTGAAGAACTCTTTGCCATGAAAATCAAGTTTTGCCTGGAGCTTAAATTGCCTTTCACATAGCTTAATCATGCGTTAGGTGCCAACTGAGTTACATTCATTTTGTAATTTTTGCATAGGACATATTTTGACAATTTTCATTATGACTAATATGTGGCTTTTTCTCATTTAACATATACATTTGCATGTACAACTGGTCTTAGCCTGATAGTTTATAGGCAGATGAGAACAGCATAAACTTAATCCAGATCCCTCTAAACATTTCAGAGTAAAGCATTATGACTGATTCACATGACAAGACAAACTTCTGCACTTTTTCCCCTGGCATATAGCTCATGACATGCAGCATTCACTATGCTTTATGTTATATGCCATAATTATATACCACTACACGAATGCAAAGGAGTGTTCCTGAGGACCAAATCATAACAACACGGACCTCATGGTGAATTTTGAGGCTGATCTTTGAAGTTAATTTACTGTAGTAAAAATTCATCTAATATCTGATGCTGAACATGGCCCCAGAGTGTGGATCAAAAACCCATACAATGGGGCCATGTACAGATGAAGGGTAATTTTTCTACAAACCTTTGTGAAGTCTCAGATTTGTAGAAAAATCCAGAAAGTTTTTAAAAACTGGTAATGATGGGAGTTTTAAAATGAGGTCATTCTTGAGGGGGCAGTAAACAATTCTGTGGTGTGAAAGTACTGAAAGTGTCAAAGGAAGGAAGAGACAAAAGCAAAAAGGGAGGCAGGGGACAGCAACAGCAGCACAGTTGGCAAGGGGTAAAGACAGACTGATGACATGGGGAGGACAAGGGCTGCCACTGTTGCCACTGACAGACAAGGAAAGTTGAGAGGAGGAAGGAACATGAGGCAGGAGGGCAGGGGAGAGAGTGGCAGAAACAATAGTGGTAGTGGAGGGTGAGGAAGAGAAATATGGCATTGGAAGAAGGGAGGAGGAGGCAGGAGTGTGGGGATGGAAAGAAGTGGGAAGAGTAGAAGGCAGTGGTGGCAGGAGAAGGGGGAATTGCTTTGCTGAAAAGGGGAGGACATGGGAGAGTAAGGCAGAGTAAGAACCAGGAGGAGGAAGTGGGGACCAACATGCAAATTTCCCCGCAAATATCTCTGCAGTCCCTAGTTGTACACATATATTTTGAAACCACATGGACTGATAATACTTTCATAGGGGTTACTTCTTTAGCACTCCTATCTCCCTAGGTTTTATTCATCTCCCACTGTCTTGGCATTAACCTTTGTATGTTTTGCACAAAGACCCATCATCTTCTTTTACCACCTTTAGTAGCTCCTGCGACAGGCAGAGCAGTGAAAATTACTTCTGCAGTACAGGATCCAATGAATGTCATACATGGAAAAATCAGTAACAGCTAACAGCTGGGAAACAGAAAATGAGTTAAGAACTGCTGACTTTGACAATGTTATTATTCATTCATTTCATTTACTATTGGTTTTGACAGTGGACAGTTGGAAGGTATGAGTGAGAGAAGTGAGTTTTCAAAAGAGTTAGTTTTAACGGGAGAATGGCTTAAGCTTCCCCCCTCTTTCTTACCCTCCCCCAGCAATACTTTATCTATGTTCTATCCTCTCCAACAGTCTGGAGATTCTCTTACAACTAGCTACAGGCTCCATCCCGCTGCCTACCAGGCCAGCCTTCTCTCTCCTCCCTTCCACCATCTCCAACTTGTAGGATAGTTGCCTCACGGATCTCACTCATGACCTCCTCTTAGCCCAAAAGTCCTGTAGCTCACGCCTTCTCAGAGTTCCACACCCAGACTTTGGCATACTGCCGTATTTCTCCATCCACTCATTCTGTCATCTGCAAATCAGCAAGTTTTGCCCCTGGATCCCACCCAGGTGTCTCTCACTACTACTACCAGTTCATCTCCCTCTCGCCTTCCATTCAGCAACTTGTTCCTTTGTGTTCATGCCAGGACGTCACACCCACACTCCTCTCCCCCTCATTTGTATCTCTCAAGGGAATCAGATTAAAGTGGAACACTTTTCTAAACCATCAGAAAATAACATTAGAATTGGGTTTGTTATTAATTGCTTTTATTGACTGAACTTTATTGACTGCCAAATTATCATAATTTGCTGATTTATATTATTCGACTTTCCTACTTCTCTCTATCCACTGGTTAGACAATACATTTCTCCTTGGTTTATTAGAGGTATTCTTTCCTTTTTTCCTTTCAGAAAGGGGTGTGCCAAACAAACAGTGTATACACAGGCCATACAGTCCCTAAGACCTGGATTGGAGTACACACATGTCCTGCAGATGTCTACTCCAGGTTCCTGGTACCAAGCTCTTCCTCAATTGATGGAGGGAAATAGGCTTGTAGCACTCCAGTTCCCACTTCTCAAGATTCCAAATTAAATTATTTTGTCTCTGAAGCCCATAGGCAAGGTAGGCCTGAGGTCTCATATCTAGACCTGAGGCCCATGTTTCTTCAGTCACTCACAAACTCCATTTCTCCTCTCAAGCAATCACCACAGAAGGATGACCTTTCTGACCCCCCCCCAGGGAGTAGACATTTTGTGTGCACAGGTGTGCCATCGTATAATAAAACAGTCCATTTAGAAACAATGTCTGACCCAATGGCCTGCCTCTCCATATGGAATTCCAGGAAAACTTAGACATTTTTTTAAATCTGTAGATCCAAGTACAGGATCAAAGCCTCTAAGAACTGATCATTGACCACTAAATTAGAAGGGGTGTGCATATATGTTCTGTTTCTCAGACATTATTCTGAATCCCTATGGAAATATATATCATGAAAAACAGAGCAAGGAAGGTACGATGGGCCTTTTTAGAGAGCCATTGTGCCCTGTTTGTCTCATGCTCCATCACTAACAACAAATCAGCTCTGGACTTTTCATTGCAGGAAATAATGCATGAAGCAGAAAGAATACAAAGAGAATTTCAAAAGCAGTTGCTTTGATACATCAACTCCAAAGGCCTAGGATAACATAAAGCAAAACTATTTTGAATTCTAAACTAAAAAACAGCTACAAGAATGGTGTGTGTTAGTCTGCATGTGTATCCATCAACAACTCCCTGTATTGACAAAGGGATGTTTGAAAGGTGAAGTTTACTGAACTGTCTGTAACTTAATTATAGCACACCCAGTTTCCTGAAACATACTAGATAATATCAACATAAGAGACAGTATAAAACACTGAGTAGCAAGATTACCATGAGGTATTTATGGAAGAATGGGTGCTCAGAAATTCTTACTTTTTATTCTTCTAACTACAAATGGTACTATGAACAAGCTATTTAGGCTATGCAAGTACATGGTAATGAATTTATTTTTATTTTAGATTTGTATCTCACTTTTCTTTTGTCATGAAACTGCTGTCTTACGACACTACTCTTCCTGGCCCACACCAGTTCAGTACAGCTGCATCAAAAGTATGAAAGTAAGAATGTTTTAATTCTGGCACCTTAGCCTCCCATCTGTGAGAGGAAGACATTGTGATGGTTCAAAGGAGAGGCAAACCAGAACAGTGCCTAAGAATACACTAACTTTTAAGAATCACTTTCCTAGTAGACTGCTCAGTTGACCAGGCTTTTTTCATGTAGAGGAGGAAATAGTGATTAGGAACAACCTAAACCTCAAATACAAAACCTGGCCGCATTTAGTGATGGTGGCAGTTTTCAGAACTGGGATGGGAGAGGGTGTGAGTGGAATACAAAGTCCCCCAGGCAGGAAATTGACATTGCATTGTGAGCCTGGCACAAACCAAGCTTGGTCTTCCACTGTTCAGATCATAATTTATTTACAGGACTTTCAAACATTGAAAAAAAGTTTGAAACTAGATCAAAAATGTTCTGCACATGAGTGCTCTCACATTACTTCTCCCATCCCTATTGTTTACTGTTCACAAGTTACAGTGGTCACATGAACAATCCATGTAAAGTGTCTACATGATTTTTCTTTATACACACATTGAATAATTCTCATGTTACATTCAAAGTACGTACAGCCGAATGTGTGATTTTGAGCCCCACATTGATGCAGGTACTGATCACCAGCTTCTTTTGTAAAATGAATGCACCTTGGCACTTTCTAGCAAACAGATGTACACATGTACGGGAGGCAGGATGTATGTGAGTTTATTGTAACATGTGAACAGGGCTTTTGTTACATGTTTAAACATCTGTTTGTTTTTAAAGAAGTTTCAGTCCTGCTGGGAAGATGTACAGCTTGTGGGCTGGCATGCTGAATGTCATCATTGCACAGATGCAAACTACTCAATATATTTCTTGTTTTGAACTAATTATTCAGCCATTTCTATGAGTTGTTCAATCTGATGGGGGAAAAGATATTGTGAATAAGGCAAATTCAAATGCCAATTACTTTTTTTTTTTTTTTTTGCAAAAACCACTTGAATTCAGGCCTGCCTTTTAACAAGTTTTGGTGCTGCTTGGCAATGCAGTGGGGTGGGGAAATAAGAAGCCAGATATGTTCAGTGGAAACAGGAAAGGCCTTGACATGCTGTCCTTAATTGGTCCAGATGCACCTGAATATTCTCAGAGTATCATTCTTACCAGCATGTGTCAGATTTCTAGTATTTTATCAGACCAATTAATTGACTCAGGAAACACAGTGAGCTACAGTGTATGTACCCGAGCAAGAAATGATGGTCTTAAGCAGGGATCCCCAAGATGGATCCCATGGGTACCATAGTGATTTTGGCACCCACCAAAAGTTTTAAGAAAGTGGGCAGGGGAAGGTGGGCCTGTTGCCCAGAACACTTTCTGACTTGGTTGGCTATGTAGATTTTTTTAAAAATTGTTGTGGTGGCAGCAGCCACCACATCACAATATATTCATTTCAAAAGACAGCCTGTTAAACAGAGCTTCTGTCCGAAATGTTGAAGCATTACTTTTAGAGTTATGCATTTGCACACTTCCTAACATACTGTGGTTGGCTTCACCTCGCATGGTAGCCATGTGGGGTTGCACCCACCAACCTGTACTAGAATTCCAATGGTGCCTGCAGACTTTAAAAGGTTGGGGGGCCCTGCTGTTGAGCATACTCAGGAGAGTCTAGCCTCTAGTGCTCCCTTGCCACTGTGCAAGGATAAGTTGTCTTGGAAAGTTGAAAAGGTGAGACTTCCAGTGGAGATGTAATGGCAGGTGTCAGGTGTCAGTAACCACTCTGTACTCAATAGTCCTTGATCAGGTTTATTGGTAGAATATGGCTTGTGGACAGGTGAACACCTTTGCCAGAACTGGCAATCAATAGTGCAAAAGCAGGATTCGGGTCAGGCGATCCACCCACCAGTCATACGTCACACTCACCTAGGCAACTACAGGTCATGAAAGAATATAAGACCTAACTAGCTATATCTTAAGACTCCTGTCTCCCAAGGTCACAGGCCCATCTGGGGCTGGTGAACCGTGTGGGAATAACATTGGGAAATTACAAGTGGCGTCTCTACCTCACTCCACACATCCATTCACACACTCCTCCCCCCTAGGAATGTCAGGGAGGACAGATAAGGCACTAGGCAGCTAGGCGAAGCAAGCAGGGGTTACAGAAGCTAAAGTTGGCATTAGCAACACAGAGCATCAATACACAGTGATCAATCATGGTACAAAGACAACCATCACTCATTGTAAGGGTCCGATCCTGACAGCAGGCTGATGTCTTCATGGTGAGTGAAGACACAATGCAGCTAATTACTGACTAGGAGGACTCTCCAGTCAACAAAATCCCCCTAGATATAAAGGGGATCAAAGAGATAAACCACATATACCACTTTAAATTGCTCCTTGGGTGTTTTCTGCTGAAGGGGAGACTTTACAGACACCTCTCAAGTCAGAGCAGTCTGAGGTCTTGGAATTTACAACTTTTTGCTCCCAGCTGCATTTGGGACCCTGACAAGGATTAAAGCCTGGCCGCCTCTACTTCTTAAGATTTATGGATATAGTTATCTACAGCTAAAGAGAGGTTTTTTGAAGACAAAAGAGACAACCCCTGCCAAGGTAACTTCTCCCTTGGGATTATAAAAAATATTTAAAGAACTTTTTGAAATAACTTTGGTGAAAAGGTCAACAAAGAAATTAGAAAAGTTAAATGGACGAGGGATTATCTTTCCCATTACTAATTTTTTTTTATTCTTGATGAAAGTATGCATACTTGAAAAATTTTGGTTTTGAAAATGAACTTGCCGTGAGACTGTTCCAATATTTACTTTAGAGGATTATTTGTGATTGGATAATTATACATAACAGAAGAAAAGACTCTGAGTCTTTCTGGGGTTGTCTGACCTTGGTTGCCATGGTGAAAGGATATAAACTGCTTATGGCTAAAAGTGAAAGTAATTGACTTGAAAGCATTCTGGACTAATTGTCTTGGTTTTCTGTTTATCTTTGTTGCCATGGTGAAAGGACACGAA
The DNA here is from genome assembly GCA_029375565.1 of Gekko gecko. Taxonomy (NCBI): domain Eukaryota; kingdom Metazoa; phylum Chordata; class Lepidosauria; order Squamata; family Gekkonidae; genus Gekko; species Gekko gecko. The sequence continues at coordinate 229,165,194 of JAPDNY010000001.1, read as the reverse complement.
CTGCTAACAACTAAAAGTAAAAGTATCTGGCTTGAAAACATTTTTTTAATTATCTCTACTCACTGTTCCTTTTGATTGTATACTATAATGAGTACCAGGAAAAACCCTGACAGGAAAGGTTCATCAGACCAACTTGTCTCATCAGATATGATGCAGAAATTATTTGAACAAATACGAAGCAGAGCAATGCTCCCTCTAAGCTGTGGAGTCCTGTGAGCAAGAATTCTACTTTGTGAGCTACTGGCATTAAAGTTGTGAGCGAGTGATTTGGCTATTGCATAAATTAGTTTGCTCTGGAGCCATCCTTCCTGAGCTAAGACAAAATATGTGAGCTGGAGGCTAAAAAACTGTGAGCTAGCTCATACCAACTCAGCTTAGAGGGAACACTGAAGCAGAGTAGAGAGCAAAATGGACAATCTTGAAAACAAGACAGGCTTTTGGGAGAAGAATGGATGAGTATTTTGGGAAATTTAAACCAGAAATCAAAGATGAAGTGAAAAAGCTTTAAGGAACAATATGGCATATTACAGAAGAAGTTAAGCAAGTCAATGATAAGGTGGTGGCTAAGGTAGAAAATAAAGCAGAACAGTCTGACAAAAAACTCATGAGACATTTAGATTTTTTAGCTCTTGTGGATCTGAGAGAAAAAAAATACTATCTAAGGCTTAGAGGTATTCAAGAAGAAATTGATGAGGATATCAGTGAGAGGTTCATATTACTTTTGGCAAATCTTTTACAAAAGGAAGAGGAAGATATGGAATTAGAAATTGATGAACTATACAGAATTAACTCTAGCTTTGCTACAACAAGAAGAATCCCAAAGGACATACTAATTCATTTTGTGACAGAAAAGACCAGAGATCAAGTACTTCAATGGCATTTTATTGAAGGTTTAAAAATGGACAAGTCAGATGTAATTGTGTTGAAAGAAATCCTATCCAGATTACAATGCAAGAGAAAAGAATATTTATTTTTGATGCAGAAGCTAAGGCAGAAAAAGATTGCTTATTGATGGGACACTCTGGAGGGTGTTGTTTTTAATTTTAAGCAACAAAGGTACAAGTTGAACACAGTTCAAAAAGCAAAAGACTTTTTAGGAAGAGTCAAATCAGACTTTGAAGAGACATAAACAGACAGCCCAACAGAAGAATGGGAACAGGGTATGACCAAAAGAGTACTACCAAAAGAGTACTACAGGGTACTACTTATTACATTTCTTTTAAAATTTCTGGCCAAATACGGATTATAAATGTTTTTCTTAGAATATTAATGTAGATTTGTGACTGTTGAAATTAATCTCCAGGGGAGGACTACTATGGTGGTGGGATTATGTGCTCCTAATGAAAATAAGATAGTGTTTTATTAAAAAAAATGATGGACACTTTGGTCAATCTATCATGTGAAAGCTGGTGTCTAGTGGGAGATTGGAATGGTGTTATCTCCCCACAAACAGAAAAGACTGCTGAGAAAAATATTAAAATTTCACAAGGCAAATTGCCAAAAATCTATTTTGATTTGATGGAAAATTTAGAATTGGTTGATTTATGGAGACAGATAAATGAAAACTCTAGTGACTATACTTTACTTTTCAGAAAGGCATAGATCTTTTTTAAGGATTGATATGATTTTGATGTCAAAAGATACAGCCACTTCAACCTCTAAAGCAAAGATTCTACCAAAATTGTTTTCAGATCATAACCATGCATTTATGGTATATAAAAGGAAGCCTAGTACATTTACAAAGCAATGGGGGGGGGGGCTGAAAGAGCTCAGAGAGCCAACTGACCTCTGTGTTGGCATATGTCCAAGATACAAGCAGTTACAATAGTGCAGGCCCCAGCAGTGCTCCACTGCTTGCAGGTGCTGGACCCAGGCCACAGCAGCTGCCCATCAGTGCAACTGAGGCATAGCCCCATGTGCCAGAATGGTTGAGGGTGAGTTTGAGGGCATGGCCAGAGTTAGTCAGCTCCCTGAACCCTTTCAGCCTGGGAATGCCCCTTTCCAGAGGTGGAAAGTTATGCCGACAAAAAACATGGCCCTTAGGTGCCCATTGAACTTGAAAATCAAGTTGTTCCCTGCTGCTGCAGCCCTGCCCATTAGGCTCAGAGGAGCTCAGGATTGTTCACACACGAAAATGGAAACGTCCAATAATACCTACAGTAGAAGAATGATTGGAGAAGATGTTGGATTTTGCAACTATGGCTAAACTTACAGTATTGGTTAAGGAAAAGACATTTTTTGAATTTATTAGGGACTAGGGAGCAAAGCCCAGTGTGGAGGAAGACAACAGGCCCTAGAAAGGGAGGGAGGAAGGAAGGAAGAGGGGGAGGGTAAAAGAAAGAAGGAGAGAGGAAGAAAGGAAAAGGGGGAAAGGAAGGGAAGAGGGGCGGAAGGGGCTTCTCTGGGCCTACTCGACCCATAGAAGGCCCAGAGGATGGTGGGGGGGGGGAGGAAGGGGCATCTCTGGCCTACTGGGCTCTTAGAAGGCCCAGAGGATGGTGTGGGGAGGGACTGAAGGGGCTTCTCTGGCCTACCAGGCCCATAGAAGACCCAGAAGATGGTGTGGGGGGGGCGGAAGGGGCTTCTCTGGCCTACCGGGCCCATAGAAGACCCAGAAGATGGTGTGGGGGGGCGGAAGGGCTTCTCTGGCCTACTGGGCCCATAGAAGGCCCAGAGGACATTGTGTTGGAGGGGGCGGAAGGGGCTTCTCTGGCCTACTGGGCCCATAGAAGGCCCAGAGGATGGGGGGGGCGGAAGGGGCTTCTCTGGCCTACTGGGCCCATAGAAGGCCCAGAGGATGGTGTGTGGGGGGGACGGAAGGGGCTTCTCTGGCCTACTGGGCCCATAGAAGGCCCAGAGGACATTGTGTTGGAGGGGGCGGAAGGGGCTTCTCTGGCCTACTGGGCCCAAAGAAGGCCCAGAGAATGGGGGGGGGGTGGAAGGGGCTTCTCTTACTTGCCTCGGCCTTGAAGGCCTGTCCCTGCACTTCGTCCGCAGATGGTCCTCTCCTGTCAGAGGACCAGAGCAGATTGAGCCAAAGATATTGGTCCGGGCTGACGTGGGCAGGACTCCGCCAAGCAGCCAGTCAGCCCCAGCAAGCATCTTCTGACTGCCAGTTCTTATGCCGAATCAATTATGGCAACCATAGAATGTTGTGGAACCAAAATTCAAATACATATAAGGACAGATTGGAAACCCTAATTGACTTTTTGCATGAAAAGGATAAGAATGACTTGATGGTTCTTCGAAATAAGAAACTTGTTTAAGGGGAAATAAGAGAGAGAGAGATCTTGTTTGTATGCATAAGTAAAAGAAATCCTGTTATCAAAGTTATATTTGTTGTAGAGAAGCTTGGAAGTCTTTTATATTTCCCTTCCCCTTTTTTATGTCTGTTTGTCTTTATGTTGATGTCTGTGTATGGTTTTAGGGGGGGGTTGTATGCCTTCTAGTTTTATTTCTCTAATAAAAATTAAATTCTTATAAAAAATAAAATTGAGAAGGGGAGACTGGCAGAAAAAGCTGAGTGAAATTTCTTCTCCCCCCCCCCTGAGCTTCTGGGAAAAGCTAGCTTATTTTATGTATTTATGTAGGAAGTTCAGAAAAATCAAATACAATCCAAAGCAAAGAGGAAGTAGCTTACCTATCAGTATTGTATTTGCCTAAACAGTCACTGTGGTAAGTTTAAAGGTTGTTTACTTGTTTACAGAGTACTTGTAGCAATTTCAGCTTCCAGTTTCCACAATGCCTAGGCTCAACAAAGCAATTGATTATGAAAATAGCAAGCAATATTGTTCCTCTTCTGGAAAATTGATTGAATCTGTTACACATATGCAATTAATTATTCCACTCCTCTCTAAATTCATACCACTGAAGTACTGCATGAACTTTAGGTCTGAAGTACTCTGGAAATAGAAGATGCGCAAAAATCTGTAACTTATGTGGTAACAAAATTTTGTACTATAGCAATTAGAAAGCAGAAATGTTTGGAATGATCATAATAGCTTTTTGCGCTCCAAGTTTTATGAATATTAGATGGTTTTAAGAGAAGCTGTGATCTTATGCTGGTTTTTGACCATAATAAATATTGACTGACTGACTGACTGAAAGTAATATTGATAATTACAGTACCAGATGATATAGTCCAAAAAAATGTAGAAATGTTCACTCTGTGGCTGTACACTGAATTGAAGACACACATAATTAGAACTGCTGAAGTAGGAATAAAAGCACAATGACTGCATTCATCAGAAGAGGGGAAAAAATGGGGCAAGGACCTGGATAACCCAGGCAAACCCCATCTTGTCAGATCTTGGAAGATGAGCGAGGTCAGCTCTGGCAATACTAGAGGTGGGAGGTGAGGGCAGGCTTTATTCAGCCACCTCTCTGAATATACTTTTATTGGACAGAACTTCAGCATCCTCTTCACTTCTGTAATTCTGCCTACCACATGGAGGTATTCCATTATAGTTAGAGCACCACTCAAAACTCTGAAGTTTGGAGCAATTCTGTGGGGTCTCCTCACATCCCTGAGTGACAGAGCTAGTGTCATATTACAGGTTCATGATGTTGTTGAACCAGGCCACCCTGATCCTGACTGCTCATGCTCTAAGATACCCAGTTCATCAATTTCAAGTACTTACTTGAATCAACAGCATACTAAAAGCCTCCATATTTCCATGATTCTGGTAACTGGATCATTTCACTTCTGCTTTTCCTTGTGCTGTATTGTGTGTGTGTTTGCTAATTTTATTGTATGCTTGAGAATTATCCAGTAAAAGACCAATTATCTCATCAACTTGGTCTCCTCATCTACTCACGGGTGTACACAGGTTATGTCCCTATATTTTATGCCTATTGCTGTTTAATAACAATATAAGGCAATTTGGCTAACAACCGAACCATAAGATAACATTAAATAAAGAATAACAGAAGTGGCAACCATGTCATGTAGTGCTCTTAATTCCCCTATGCCACTGCAGTCATCCCAGTGTGTGGTCTCCATCTGATAGACTGCAAAGGGACCTGGCTTGCCACTACCTAACACTGGCTAATTCACAGGCAGGTTGCCTAGAGGTGAAAAACAGGAAATATGATGCACTACATAACATGGTTGCCACTTCTGTGCAGCAATATGAGCAAGTGGAAGATAAACTTAATTGCTTCAGGAGATTGGCTAATTTGCAATGAAGAATTATATCTGAGTTATTATTATTGCTGTTATTAAATTATTGTTATTGTTATTACTGGGCATAAGGCCCATTATGGAAATAAATACAACAAAGAGGCTCTGGGAGAGTGCCCTGGCATTGGGCACTCAGCGTCAATTTGCTGTGGCAACCTCAGCAGGGTATAATGACAAAGAGTCCAGGGTATAATGACATTTTCTCCAGAGGAACTGATCTCTGCTATCTCTCCTGGACATTGGCAACAATGGTTTCCCAGGAGAAAATAGCTGGTTTGGAGGGTGGAGTCTATGGCATTGTGCCTGTCTGAGGTCCCACCCTTCCTCAAACCCTACCCTCTCCAGGTTCCACCCCTCAAATCTCCAGGAATTTCCCAACCTAGAGGTGGCAACCCTATCTCCTTCTCAGCCAACCATCAACCTACCTTTATCTGCCCCTCTGATTTCAGCTTTCCATCTCCTTCCCCCTCCCTCCTGGACAGCAGTTTTAATTCTGAATGATCTCCAACCCCCACCTGGAAATTGGCAACAATGATTACCCAGGATGAAATGGCTGGTTTGGAGGGTGAATTTCTATGGCATTGTACCTGTCTGAGGTCTTACCCCTCCTCAAACCCCACCCTTTCCAGGTTCCACCCAGGAGGAAAAGTAGTCTTTCTCTGCAATGGGGACCAAAGCAGCTTACATCATTCTCCTCTCCCCCTTTTGACTTGCACAACAACCCCGTGAGGCAGGTTAGGCTGAAAGTCTGTGACTGCTCGAAAATCACACAGTCAGCTTCCACAGCAAGAACCTGGATCTAGCAGACCCTGCTCTGAAGCACTGACTGCTACACCCAGGGTAGATAACTTCCAGGCGGAGCCTGAAAATCACCAGGTATCACAACTGAACTCCAGACAACAGATCTCTCTCTCCCCCTGGAGAAAATTAACTGCTTTGGAGGGTGGCCTCTATAGCATTCTGTTCAGCTGAGGCCTCTCCCCTCCCCAGACTCTGGCTTCCTTAGACACAGAATCTCCCTACCTGGAGTTGGCAACACTAGTCAGGACTGGCCACAATGAGTTTTCTTCCAAAGGCCAAAATAGGTGTGGAAAGGGCCTTTTACTGACAGAACCAAGCTTGGTTGCCTAGCAACAGGCACTGAGAGGAAGTAAGGTTCCCAGCTCTGAGCAGGGAAATACCTGGAGATTTGGGGGGGTGGATCCTGTAGAGGGCAGCGTTGGGGAGCGCGAAAGAACTCAGCAGGAATTTCCCAACCTGGAGCTGGCAACCCTAGTCAGGACTAGCCCCAATGAGTTCCTCACAAAGGCATGGAAAGGGTTTGGTTCCTTTGTCTTTTTACTCACAGAACCAAGCTTGGTTGCCTACCAACAGCCACTGAGGGAAAAGTTAGTCCCACAGAGGAGCCAAGCAGGCAAAGTGTCTTCCTCAGGAGAGAGAGCGTATTCTGACAGGGAACAGTGGCTGGAGTGGGCGGGGAAGAGGATCAGGCCCAGCACTCGGCCAATGGCACGTGAGGACTCTTGAGTGGTGGCCGAAAGACCAATGGCTGATGGAGCACACTGTGGGTGGGACTCAGGCAATGCAGCCAGTGGGTAGGGACAGCTTCTGACACATCATGGAACCAACTGATTTAGGAGCATATGGAATGTTCAGAAAGTGCCACCCCACTACTCAATTATATATAAGGAAAGATTGTTGTTATTAAATTTTGTTGTTAAATAATTGTTGCTTCTACTATTAGGGTTAAGTAGTCTTTTGTCATGGACACTGGGTGTACCATACTGTATTTGTTAAAATACAAGTAAGGGGAAATCGAGCTAGGAAATCAACTTATTTTATTGTTATCTTATGGTTTTGTTATCATGGTTTTACACTCAAGAGCATTAAAGCCTTCTTCATACAGGCCACTTTTGTATAGTAATGATGTAATTTAGTAATAAAATAGCAAAATTGTTCTTTAATTATACTTGATAAAATCACAACATAAATTTTTGTATGTGAATATGACATGTTTTAATCCTAAAATAACAATATGAAATATAGGTAATACCTGTTCATTTGCATAAATGGAGATGAATGGTTATCCACAATTATAAATATCTATGGCACTTTACATGGATTTTTCCATGTGGGCTTCTTTCCATGTGGGCTTTTTTCTTTGTGGGCTTTTTAATGTATGGACTTTTTTCCATGTGGGCAGTTTTCCATGTGGGCATTTTTCCATGTGAGCTTTTTTCCTGTGAACATTTATGACCGTGGGGATTTTTCTGTGGGCTTTTTTCCTATGGCTTTTGTTCAGAGAACCCATGATTCTAGCCCCAGATAGGCCTCACAACATATATATGACACCACGCTGAGCCCCTGAATGGCTTGCAGAATACATTTCAGATTCTGTATCTCATTCTGAAGTTTGGAACACTGGAAACATTTAATCTAGGATCTACCAACACATTCAAAGTAGAACCCAGCTGTTTTGTCTATCATTCTTATTAAGATCTTTAGGTTACCAAACTTTGAAGTTATGCAGAATGATTCCTCAAAGAGGAACATTTTTCTCTGAGTGAGCACTTTTGCAAAAATATGGTAATAAAGATGGAAAAAGAAATTTTAAAAAATCACACTTCTGAACTGTTAAATAAGAAATTACTAGTGACAGAAGAAATGAGAAGGTGAATGGAGCATGGAATTGTATGCATAGGCAGAACTGCGAAAGAACATCATCAGTTTGTCAAGATACCTTTGCACAATATTAGTAACAGATGACTATCGATTTAAAGAGATCTTTTAGACTATTCTTCTGGTGACATTCTGGAGATGAACTCAAACACTTGCTCCCAGCAAAACACATGTAAAGCAAATTATGGTCTCAGGATGCTTATAATGATACACATTTATTTGCTGAAGAAAACACCCAAGTGCCTGTTTCAGCCATGCCATTCTTGAATATAAAAGTATACTTCAAATAACCTCACACCAGTATGTAACTCCTATGTTTTATCTATCAGGACTATTGTATCTGATGATGAAAGAAACTCCAAATTTGCCACTTATAAATCACCTCAGGGTATTAATGGAGTATTCTGCTTTACACATAAGGCACTTGAGATAAACTTTAACCAGTAAGATTTAGTATTAATGGCTTGTTCATAGGAAAAGTGATCTTTCAATAGGCTATTTCTAATTGCAAATAAAATACTACAGCTGGAAAAATATACACATCAGAATTCACAAAATTCCCATGAAAAAAAGAGAGGAAGTCTTCTTCTAACTAGAAAGTGAATGTGGAAAAAACATTAGACATTGTCACAATCTGAAATGAATCTTTACCATGGGATTAATGTGGAAAAACAGTGACCTAACGGGTAAAAAATAGCATCTATAAGAGCAGTTTGGCTTTTTTATTTTAGTTCTTCAGAATGTTGTATTTCAGAAGCGGAAAAATTCCGTCAAAGCTGAGACAATAAGATAAAATCCAAATATTTTTCCAGAGTCTAATCTTGCTGTGGAGGGTGCTAAGGCTGTGAAGCTGGCTGACATTTGTGCTCAGACACATCATTTGTTAATTGGCTCACAACTGATCAAGTACATGTTATATTTATATATATAAAAGAAAGTCTCCTCACCATAAAATCAATGCCCTGGCCAAACTGCTGGACCTAGAAAGACGAAATTTGGGGAGAGCACTCCTACCATGACGTAAATGCTCACTAAGAAGGGATTTTTAGAAATTCGACCCCTAAGGGGGTCAAAAGGGGTAGAATATGCTCCCTCCATTGATTCCTGTGGGGTTTCCAGGCTGCTGGCTCCTTACATCCCCACTCTCTGATTGGTCAGCTGCAGAGCTCAGTGTTCTGAGGTAAAAAAAGAAACAGTTACAGGAGACTGCAGAGAGCTCATGACAGTTGAGGAAATCAGGAATGGCCAACAACCACCTGTGAGGTGCAGTAATGCTGCTGGCCCAACCTCTCTGATGGCTTCCAATGCACTCCCCCCACCTCCTACACCTAACAGGCAGTTGTCTGTCAGGTGCAGCAGCGGTTACAGGGGACTTAAAGCCCCAAGGGAGCCCACCCCAGCAGTAATGCCTTAGTTATCCTGCCAGCCCTGCCTCCACAGTGGCTTCTAATACTCTTCCCCCCTCCCCCTCCTACACTGGACAGGCAGCTGCCTATCAGGTGTAGGAGAGGAGGTGGGATGCTTATAGCTGCCCGGGAGGTTTGCTCAGTAGGACTGCCTTAGCTCTGCTGCTGGCCCAACCTCCACAATGCCTTTAAGTACAATCCCCCCAACAGCAGACAGGCTGGTGTCTGACAGGTGTAGGAGCAGGACCAGGGTACTTTAATCCATCAGGGACACCACCCCAGCAGGATCACCTGAGCGGTGCTGCTGGCCCAGCCTCTCTGATGGCTTCCAACACACTCCCCCCACCTCCTACACCTGTCAGGTGCAGCAGCGGTTGCAGGGGGCTTAAAGCCATGAGGGAGCCAGCCCCAGCAGTAACACCTTAGTGATCCTGCCAGACCTGCCTCCACAGTGGCTTCTAATACTCCTCCCCTTCCCCTTCCTACACTGGACGCGCAGCTGCCTATCAGGTGTAGGAGAGGAGGTGGGATGCTTACAGCCACCAGGGAGGTCTGCTGAGCAGGATTGCCTTAGCCTTGCTGCTGGCCCAGCCTCCCTGATGCCTTTAAACATAATCCCTTCCAACACCAGACAGGCGGGTGTCTGTCGGGTGTAGGAGCAGGACCAGGGTACTTTAATTCATCACAGATGCTGCCCCAGGAGGATCACCTTAGCAGTGCTGCTGGCCCAGCTTAGCCACACTCCCACCCACAATGGAAATATATCCCAAATTTGTAGAAAACTGGTTTCCTTTATTAGGTTATTGAACTTCTCACAATGTGGGTTCTAGAAAATTGGTTCATCTGAACTTGCTTAATATCTGATTGCTCGGTTCATCTGAACTTGCTTAATATCTGATGTCCCAGTCCTAAAATGTAACATAAATGGGAAGCATTTTTGTAAAAAAAGGGTGGGTATGTCCTCCCCCCAAAATTCAATGCCCAAGCCAAACCCCTGCACTAAGAAACCCAAAATAAGGGGAGTGCATTCCTACTGTGATGCCAACCCCCCCCATGAAGAGATTTCTGTGAAACATGACCCCTATGGGGGTAAAAAATGGGCAAAATGTGTTTCCCCAATTATTTTCCTCACCCTCGATTGGTCAATTGTGTAGTTCAGAGTTCTGAGGTGAACCTGCCTACTTGCACCCACCTCCCTCTGATTGCTTAGCTGTGGATCTCAATGTTCTGAGGTAAAAACACAGAAGAGACTGCAGACAGTTGAGGACAGTTACAGAAATCAGCTATTCTAGACTCCTGAATAGACATTTTTCAAAAAAGCCAGCATGGCAACTGAGTTAATGAATGTTCCTGGGGAGATAGTAAAGGACCTTTCTAGGAGCCATTTTGATGCGTGCCTCCATCATGAACCTGAAGAAATGTACACTGCATCACCAACTCCCGCTCATACCTCTCACCTCTTACTGCCTCCAAGAAAGCTCCTGGCAAACGTCGAGCCAGATGCAACAACACTACAAGGAGGAGGCAACTTAGGAATGTGCACGGCCGGATCGCCCATAGGGCGAACTAGGTGCTCGCCTAGGGTGCGCTGGCCTCAGGGGCACCAAATGGCGCCCCACTCCCCCCGAAAAGTGCCCCCCCGCTGCCCTAACCCGGCACCTGCCCCCTCTGCCGCTAGACCCCCACCCCCTTCCCGGCTTTCCTGGGGGCCCCGCAGCCGCGGAGCCCCCAGGAAAGCCGGTGCTGGGAGGGAGGGGCGGTGGCTAGACCCCGCCCCCTTCCCTGGCTTTCCTGGGGGCCCCGCAGCTGTGGAGCCTCCAGGAAAGCCAGCGCTCCGCCGCCGCCCCCCAGTCTCCAGGCCCCACTGGGAGGTTGGAATCCCCAGTGGGGGTGCCCCAGGCTGTCCTGCCTAGAGTGCCCAGACACCTGGAGCCAGCCCTGGGAATGTGGCAAAGACATTTGCACATAGTAGTCCCTGCGAGGCACTGAGCTGCGCAGGCCAAGTACCAGTGAGATCACCCTGAGGTGCTCAGAACAACACAGTCTCCATATGAGCAAAACAATCCAGGAACACAAGTAGAAAGGCCATCACTTTCGTGGAAGGTGGCAGGAGTTGACTTAACAGATGACTGCTTCTTAAATGGACAGTTCTGTTGCCTGCTCCAGAGTGAGCTCACTAAGCAGCCTGATGATCCTAGCACCTGAGGGCAGAACCACCAATGTGGTCTACAGAGAGGTCCTTCAGTAGGGGGGTGGTACATATGTCTCACTTCATTTCTTACACTACAATCTTCTCCATTAGAATTCCTACAACAAATGTCACATTTCAGACTTCACATCATCAGTATTATAACTGGATATATGGAACTTAAATACCGTAGCGAAGCACAGGTATCAGGCTAGTAATATATAATTTTTATCTGACTCTAGTGTGTGAATGTTGTTTTTAGACAATTACCAAGTCCTGCATACTTGGATTCTGTGCAGGTTCACAAATCCTTGGAAAAATCACACCAGAGACAAAACTGACCCAAACTGGTATTCACAGTTTTACAACAACAAAAGCACCTTACCTTCCAGTGGGCCAAAGTTTGCCAAATGTGGGGTCCTTGGGTCTGATCAACAAAAGGGAAAGCAGAGAGAGGAATGCCACTTTCCTGAATGATAAGAGACAACTTGGAAAACTCACCATAAAGTCCTCAGCCCCAAGTATGCAGATTTTCCACTGCAGCTTCAGATAATAAGAACTTCTTCTTTGCCTCTTCGGTTGTTTCAGTGCTACTGGTACATAAGCAAAATGCAGTTGATTCACTTTGAAGAAATTTGCCTGGAGAAGCTGAGTGAGAGCACCTTCTCTTCAATATAAAGAAGTCATGAGGAAAAGAAACTATAATGTAATTAGGGGGTTGGAATACCTTCCTTATGAGGAAGGCTGAAGAGCCTGGGACTTTTCAGTTTAGAAAAGAGAAGACTAAAGGGGGGACATGATAGAGGTTTATAAAATTACTAGGAATAAGGCCCGTTGTGAAAATAAATACGAGCTCTAAAAAGAGGCCCTGGGTGGGTGCCCCGGCCTTGGGCATTTAGTGTCAGTTTCCTATGGTGACCTCAGCAGAGTATAATGACACAGAGTCCACAATTTTCTCCAGAGGAATTGATCTCTGCCAGCAGAAGAGCAGTTGTAGTTCTGAGTGATCTCCAGTCCTCACCTGGAGAATGGCAACAATAGTTCATCAAGAGGAAATGACCATTATTAGTAAATAGGAATCTTCCCTTTTTAAATGCTGAGTATTTTCTAGATAATTTCCACATTTTGAGGAGAAACCTTCTTCTAAGCAGATTCCTTAATTCTAAAACTGTAGAGAATATATAGTACATTATACACTGTGTCATGAAGCGCAGTACAAAAAACCTCAGGGTGCCAAAGGTCACCAAGTACTCACTAACCAACCATTTTAGATTTATCTTGTTTTGTGTAATATACCTTTAAGACAAATGACAATTGTAAAGATGGTGGGGTGGATAAAATGCATGTTATGTGACAAGCCATTTTGTGAAGGTATTTTGAGTCATAAAGATTGCAGAGCTGTAGCCAGTTTATATATTTTGTGAACTCTTGCCCCTCCTTAAGGAAAATACTGATACTGTGAGTGAGTATCTGGAGGATCATGGCATCTGAAGGCTTCTTATATTTGGTTTCAGGACAACCATATGAGATATAATTTATTATGATCATTGTATATTTGTTACAGATTTGAAATTATGGAATTTTGCTTATAAGAAATTTTGATATTGTTGGTTGGCGGTGACCTGTTAATCTGTGTATGTCACCATGACTGATTCAGGGCTACAAAATTATTTTAAAATGGAAATTCCTGAGCAAAGTTTTCTCACAGGGAAGCAGAAATGTAAAGTTTGCTAAACTGACAGTATTCAAACTATGTCTAATCCCACATTGTTTCCATATATACAATTTAGTTCTCTATTCATAACTGTGTAAACCTTTGGATGTAAATCTCACATAGAGAAATCTTTTGTATCTGTCATTGTTTTTCCATGTTAGATTTGTGTGTGACGAGCCCACTTGCCAAAGGCAGCTCCAACCCTACTGTCTTCATTAAATCACTTGCTTTTGCTCAGTTTTAAGGCTCTGGACTTCAAATCACCCTCTCCTCTTGTCCTTGGCAAAAGTCAAGTCCTAGCTCTGTGACTATCCACACGTGCAGGGCCTTCGGCCAGACAGCCCAACTCACAGCCAGTTTTTCACTTGGATCAGTGGACTAAGCCACAGCTTTTCTTTAAAGATGAAAAACTGTTTACCAAGATTCACAAAACATGTTAACAGCAGAAGCAAACACAAGCCAGTCACATGCAATGATACTATTCCCTCTACTTTCACTCCCCTTTGTGCCAGTCACATTAAGGATATCTCATGAAAGGGCCAAAGCCCCTCAAAAAAGTGGTTCTGTTTGAGGGACCATTTATCTTCACCTAAACACTCTTTAAAATAAACCTCTCTGAAACTACACAAGGTTTCACCTAGAGTTATGTACTGGGTTACCCAAACCAGTTGTAAATACAGACACCCAGAAAAAGAGTACATCTTTTATTACTTTTGAACAACTGCCTAGAACAGGAGAATATGAAGGATATATAAGAAACATCCTTAGTGTGCCTGTACCGTTACCTGAAAACAGCTGTGTTCTCTGTCAATGTTTGTTCCTCCAAACCCCCATTTTGTGGTTCCATCAGGGAAAATTGTGGCAGATTGTTTCCATATGTCTTCAGATGGAATTGTTTGCTTTCTGATTTTCAGCTGGGTAAAACATTCTATATTCTTTTAAAGGTATGATCTCCCATTTCTTTCTCTGGTTCTAATAATGGCTGCTCTTTTCCCTCTGCCAGTTCTTGGAGAATTATTTCAGCACAATTTGAAATGGCACATTATCAGTCTGTCATGAATATAACAGGGAGGGGGAATCCAGACTAGAACCTCAGAACTCAATGTATCAAGTGCTAACTGAAATTCTTCTCAGAGACTAAAGGATTTGAAGGCAGAGCCCATGTGAATTAATGTTATCCCACCCAGATGAGAGGGATTATTGTCAAAGGATACAATGAACATATGTTTGGGAACAAATTTGGTTGTACACTTTCCATTTTTAAGAATTTGTAAATGAAAAACTGCCTACATATAAATTTCAGTTTCTCAGAGAATAAAAAGTGCCCATGTCCTTGGAAAAAATCAAGCACCCTCAACACTCACATTGCTATGAGAAGGATCAATGCCATTCATCCTCTGTGATATAACAGGAATAACTGGCAGGCAACTGTTCTTCAGCAGTCATATCAAAGGAGCAAACCACTTCTGAGGAGATTTTTATGGTTAATACACTCCAAATTGCTCCAAGACACTTAGGCCCTGTTCACACGTGGAATTTGCCATGGGAGAGGTATGAATGTCAGGTGGAGTGAACGGGCATGATCACAAGAACACATCTGGAAAGCATAGCACACAGTCGCCGACCCATAGCATCTGCCCGAAGATCCAGAGTTAAAAAGTACCCGGGAAAGCCTACTAGCAAACAGTTTGCTATGGGCCATAGACAGAATGACTACGTGTGATCACTCAAGCGCGCTCCTCTCACCGTGTTGCAGCGTGCCGGAAACACGCGCCGACAAACAAATCCCCGATTTGCCACCATGGTGTCTGATCACGTTCTGATGAATTCTTTTCTGTGAAGTGTTTTTATTGACTAAGCAGGGAGGGGGAGTTTCATGGCAAATGCAGTAGGACAGTGTTGCTAGCATGAGAAGGTTTGACAATAAATAGTGATTTCATAATCCTTGCCAGAAGCCTGATGCTTTACAAGCAATAGAAGAAAGCTGTTCAGGAACAGAAAACTTCCTTTTTTCTGAGTTGGCCATTGGAAAAATGAAGAAATATGCATGCATTTCATTTTAGTGCAACTCTTGTTTATGCTGCTGTTTTATTGGATTAGGGTTTTTGTGTGTGTTTTATTGTGGACCAGGAGTAAGGCCTGTTGTGCGAAGAAATACAACGAGCTCTAAAAGGAAGTTCCAGGTGAGTGTCCCGGCTGTGACTGGTGGGGTGGCAGAGGGAAGGGGGAAATAGAGGGAGGCAACAAGCCATGTTTATTTCCTTCTGCTTAGCTATAAGGCAGGGCTGCCTCAAGTCATTTTACTGCCCTACTGGCCTACTGAGGCTGTTACCTCAGGGAAGGGGTGGGGAGGGGAGGGACCTCAGCAGGGTATAATGCCATAAAGTCCACTGCCCAAAGCAGCCATTGTCTCAAGAAGAACTGATCTTGGTCATCTGTACATCAGTTGTAATAGCTGTAGACAGATATTTCTACAAACCTGAAAAATTAAAAAAATACACTGAGAAGTTACCAGGGACCCCCCATACCCTGACCCGGTTAGCTCAGGCTAGGCCAATCTCATCAAATCTCAGAAGCTAAGCAGGGCTGCCCTGGTTAGTACTTAGGTGGGAGACCACCAAGGAAGTCCAGGGTTTGATACACAGAGGTAGATGATGGCAAACTACTTCTGAACATCTCTTGCCTTGATAACCCTACAGGGTTGCCATAAGTTGGCTGCTTTCCACTACAACCATGAATAATAATAATAAAAAAACCCGAGCCAGTAGCTTTAAGAAACAAATACTCTTTGTGGCCATTGCTAGGCAATCACATCAGTATTGCCAGTAGAAACCCTGGTTTCTGGCAGTAAAATACAGGGGGACGGGGCAGGGCCTTTCAGGGCTCTTTTGACCTTTACAGGAGTACTCACAGGGCCTGATGGCAAATAACCTACCAGGCAACTTGATACCATGTGAGTTCCATGACTCACTCAGGCCCACCTGCTCACTACTGTTCAACAGCGGACACCACATGAAAGCCTGTATGTATAGTGGTTAGAGCAGGGGTGTCAAACATACAATCCATGGGCCAGAAGCAGCCTCTGTAGGGCTCCTACCCTGCCCTTGAGCAACTGGCTCCCTCCTGCTTCCTGCTTTGCACTTCATTTTTGCCCAGCTCCCTCTAGCTTCCTGTTTCCAGGGAGAGAAAGAAAGCCAAGCCTCCTTTTCCTCAATTGGCTGAGGGCTCCTCCCCCCCCTTTGGGAAGGAATGAGCCAGAGAAAGAGCGAGTCCTGTGGCACCTTTAAGACTAACAACCTTTTATTCCAGGTATCAGCTTTTGTGTGCATGCACACTTCTTCAGAGAGGGAGGGAAGGAGGGAAACAGTCAGAGAGAGAGAGAGAGAGAGTCCCATGGTACTTAGAGAGATCCCCCTTTCCAGTTGTAACCAGTGGGGGGGGGAGAAACCTAACAGCACAGCTTGCATTCTTTATTAGTGGAAGGAATCAAGAGTCCAGTAGCACCTTAATGACTAGCAAAATTTGTGGCAAGGCATGAGCTTTCATGAGTCACTGCTCACTTCTTCAGATACAACTAGAATGTGAGTCCATTTATTTTTGGCATCCTCCTGGACCTAATCCTCCTGGACCAAGTTGAGACCTAGGTTTCCTGTCTCATTACCAATGCTGATATCTCCACACCTACTACCCTTCTGCATATCACACCTAATTCAATCAAGCCTGCTATTGCCATTTGGCATCTGAAATCATCTTTGTAAAATTTATATCTCTGGTACCACTTGTTACATTTTATGGCACATATGGCCTGGCCTGACAAAGTGACATTTATGTTAGATACAGCCCTTGTAACAAATGAATTTGACACCTCTGTGTTAGAGTATCAGACTAGGATATGGCAGGCCCAGGTTCAAATCTTCACTGTGCTATGGAAGTTCACTAGGCCAGTTACACATTCTCAGTCTAACTTAACTCACAGAGTTGTTGGAGGATAAAATGGAAGAGAATGATGTAATCTGTTTTGAGTCCACTTTGTGGAGAAAAGTATGGTATAAATGTAGTAAAAAATCTAATAAATACACCTGAAAATGTGGAACAGATAAAATATAGGTTGGTGGGTGGGTGGGAAAAAGAGAAGCAAGTAGGGAAAAGCAAGAATATGGGGGTTGCCACGAGGAGGAAGCAGAAATAGTGTGGGATGGGGAATATAGGGTGCTCCTTGCAAGTCCTTCTCGGTTCCCCACCATGCAACTGGGCATGGTCTGGAGGCCTGCACTGAGGAATGTGACCAGACTTTTTCCAGGGAGAGGCTGCCAGGGTTAGGGAAGGAAAGATAACTGAATGCGGGGGGAAAAGATAATAGTAGGTTGGCTGGTGTGTGGGAAGGAAACAAGGAAAGAGGAGATCTATGGGGGCTTTCAGGGACAATAAAGAGGAAATAGCGGGAGAGAGGAAAATGAGATCCCCCCTCCCGACAAATCTTTGTGGGTCCCCTACTTGTTACAGCTAATATTTTGGCAGAAAAGACTTCTTCTCCAGACTTCCTGCAGCAAAGCTAGGTAGTTATGGCCGACCCTAGGCACAATAATCTGTAGCGCAAACTAGAAGTAGTTATATATGTCTGAAATTATAGTTCTCCGGTGGGTCCTCGTGGGACATTCCTCACTACTGGGATAAGCTCCTCCCTCATCTTCAGGATCGGCTCCAAGCTTTGATCCAGGAGGGGAGGGGCTTATCCCCTTGGAGGCATACCAGTTCTCTTGCCGACTTTGCTCTAGCAGGACGTGCTCCAGAGGCGCTGCATAGCGCTGGCTGAAGAAGAAATGAAAGTGAAGGAACGAGTGAAGAAGACATAGGAGCTCAACGGGGCTAATTGCAGGCGGCGCCTGGCATTTACAAGCCCTCCTAGGACATTTTCTCTGCTGGCCTGACCCGTTCTTGGGCAGAGGGCCTGATCCTAGTCTCAGGAGCGCAGAGAAACTCAGAACATGCCAGCGGAGCAGTGAGTCTTCAACTCACTGCTTGGAACAGACGGCTGTGGCAGGGACACGGAGCAACAGCGTTGTCTCCCAACGTCCCACCTGAACCTCGGTAAGAACGTTTGCGGACAGTCTCTACCCTCCCCAGGTCAACTGGAGGAGGCTGAGCCCTGTTAAGGGTCTGCGGAAGGCTTCCTCAGCCTGGGAACGAATTGGGGACGGGCAGCTCGGCTTTAACCCCCTGTTCTCTCCATCATTCCTCTATCCCCATGTCCCATGCTTGGAGGTATTGGGGGAAGGAGAGAAAGAGAGAAGCTTCCCGTCTTTCCCCTTCTCGGACTGTAGTACCTGCGTGGGAAAATTGAGTGGAAAAAAGGGCCTTTCTCTGACCCAAGTAGACCAAGTTAGCCTGATCTCACCAGATCTCAGAGGCTGAGTTGGGTTGGCCCTGGTTGGTTTGGTTGGGAGACCACCAAGGAGCCCCAGGGTTGCTGTGCAGAGGCACAGGCAATGAAGAGGAGGTAGTTGTACCCACAGTACAATCCAGACTCTCAAACCACCTCTGAATGTTTGTCTTAAATGGATAAAGGGACCTGGGGGATATACTCCACAGTCTTACAGCTGGTGGGATGATTATGGGTCTCCTGTGGAACTGATGGTAGATTCATTTCCCATTCACATACAGGTCTTGGATATGGCTGCGAAGGCACCTCAAGACAGGGGCTGTTCCTCTGAGGACAATTCGCAGGTCTCTCAAGTCCCCATGGATACCCCAGGGGAACCCAGGGAATCCATTACCTCTGAAATGTTAAATTGGTTCAGAGGAGAAATGAGAAGAGAGTTTCAGGAGCTAATTAAAGAGAACCTCCAAGGCTTCACTACACATGACTCTTCTGTGGAAAGAGGCAGACCTCTCAAAAGAATTCTAGACAGGGTAGCTAGTGTTTCTAGATCCCCTATAAGATCTAAACATACCAAACACATGTCAGCCTCCCATGAACAGAGCCCTCTGTTGGAACGTGGAGATTCAGAACCAGACTCTTCCTCCTCTTCATCAGGAAAGGAGGAAGGGGAACTTTCTGCGGAAGAAGAGGAGGTAGTTGTACCCACAGCACAATCCAGACTCTTCCTACAGGAATTATACTCCCGTCTCTTACCCAAAGTATTGAGAACCCTAGATCTCTCATCTAGACCTAAGGAGGAGACTGATCAGGAAACAGAGTTTCAAAAAGGGGCTGGAAAGTTGATGTCTAAGGTTTCACTTTCACAACCTGGACTGCCCCTCCCAACCTCCTTTTATAACATTATGAAGGCGGAATGGGAACAACCCAAGGCCAATCATCATCTCTTTTCCAAATTCTATTCTCTAATGCCAGATGCCACAAAAAAGTTGAAGCTTCCTGTGGTGGATGATCCTGTAACCAGTCTATATTCCAATTCGGTGCTTCCAATGGATGCCAATGGGATGCCTAA
This sequence comes from Gekko gecko, assembly GCA_029375565.1. Taxonomy (NCBI): domain Eukaryota; kingdom Metazoa; phylum Chordata; class Lepidosauria; order Squamata; family Gekkonidae; genus Gekko; species Gekko gecko. Next base: position 229,145,576 of record JAPDNY010000001.1, on the reverse strand, counting down.
GGATCACACTGATAGGAGAGTTGAACAGGCTCTGTGCAAAGATTTTGAAGCCTCATCTGCCACTATCAAGGCTTCTACAGCAGGCTCTCTGTTCGCCAGAGCAGCTTACAATTGGGCAGACAAGTTGGCTTCAGCTGACAGTGAGGTTCCCAAAGAGTTTAAAGACGAATTAAAGAAAATTTCTCTGGCTATTGCCTTTACGGCAGATGCCGCTCTAGATGCCCTTCAGCTCTCAGCTAGAGCATTGGCATGCAGTGTGACAGCAAGGTGAAACAACTGGCTTCGTCACTGGGACGTGGACTCGTCTGCACAGGCGAAAGTGGCAGCAGTTCCTTTCAGAGGGGCCTATCTGTTCGGAGACGGTCTGGATAGGTACTTTATTATTGATAAGGACAAAAAGAAGGTCCTCCCCTCTAAGAAAAGAGATAGCAAACCACGAAAGCAATTTCAGCCCTTTCGGGATCAGAAAAGAGGTCAGAAACAGTCTTTCTCAAGATCTTTCAAAGGAAAATGGCAACCTAGACATCAAGGTAGAAAGTCCTTCTCCTCTTCCAAAGGTGAACAGTCTTCCACCAAAGGTCCCAAGAAAGGAAATTCAGCATGACTATCTTGCCCCAGAACGTCACAAGATAGGAGGCAGACTTCAGGTTTTTTTCAGAGCTGTGGCACAGGACAATCTCGGATCAATGGGCTTTAGAAACGGTGTCTAATGGATACAAACTGGAATTTCTCTCCATTCTCCATCACCGTTTTCTCAGGATGCCAAAGTACAGGAGTCAGATCAAGCATCTCCAGATCAAGGAGGTGATTCTTCACCTTCTGGACATAGGGGCGATAGAGAAGTTGCCTTTGCCCCAACAGGGACAAGGCATTTACTCCATATTCTTCATAGTTCTGAAGAAAAATGGATCCACAAGAGCCATTTTGGATCTGAAATGGCTCAACAGTCACATCCGGAACAGAAAATTCAGGATGGAAACGTTGAAGTCCATACTCCTATCGGTCCAGGAAGGGGATTTTTTGACATCATTGGACTTGTCAGAAGCTTATCTTCATATCCCCATTCATGTAATGCACCAGAAGTTTCTCTGGTTCAATTATGCAAACCTCCATTTCCAGTATAAAGCTCTTCCTTATTTGGACGATATCTTGCTCAAGACTCCTTCAGCGATGGAATGCTCACAGGCCCTAATGTTAACAATACAGACCTTGGAGGATCACGGGTTTGTAGTGAATCGGGAAAAGAGTCATCTACAACCGAATCAGAGGCTGCAGCACCTGGGAATGGAAATAGACATGACACAGGACCGAGTGTTCCTTTCTCAAGAACAGGAAATGAAGATCAGATCATGGTTAGATCAGGTCCTCAGAAACCCCAAGATGGAACTAATGACATTAGTAAAGCTATTAGGGATGCTTGTCTCATGCCAGGAAGTAGTACAATGGGCACGATTCTATGCCAGACCACTTCAGAGATTCTTACTTCCTTATCAAGGAGATATAATGAGGAAAAGATTCAAAATGATCCAACTTCCTATGTCAGTTCGGAATCAATTAACCTGGTTGCAAGCCCCAATGCGGTTCAAAATTGGGATTCCCCTCAGAGATCCCACTTGGTTAGTAATGACAACCGACGCCAGCCTGATAGGCTGGGAGGCGCATTCAGGAGACAGGATGGTACAGGGAACTTGGTCTATCAAGAAAATGTCGGAAAGCATCAATTTGTTAGAATTGAGGGTGATCCACCTGGGCCTCTTGAATCTTGCAGATCTCCTGTCAGAACATCATGTCCTTGTCCAAACGGACAACACTACGGCAAAAGCCTACGTGAACCGACAAGGGGGAACCAAGATACGATCTCTCCTTGCAGAAGCATCCCTGTTAATAGCTTGAGCGGAGAATCACTTGCTCTCTCTAAAAGCCACACACATGGCAGGAAAGGACAACGAACTAGCAGACTGGCTAAGTCGAAAATGATTGGATCAGTCAGAGTGGATGCTGAACAAGGAAGTGTTCAAACAGATTTGCAGCAAATTCAGAAGAGTAATTCTGGACCTGTTTGCCACGGAGGTGAACCGTCAGGTTCCAGAGTTCATCTCTCGACAAAGAAATGCCCTAGCGATAGGGACAGATGCACTGAGCTGTGTATGGCTCCAGGGTCTTCTATACGCTTTCCCACCAGTTCCAATCATGCACAAGGTCTTACAACAGATTCGTGTACAGAGAGCAGAGGTAGTACTAGTGGCGCCATTTTGACCACATCAAACGTGGTTTCAGGACTTACAATCCCGGTCAATTGCAAAACCATGGCATCTGCCTACATGGGAGGATCTACTAACGCAGGGTCCGAAAAGGCACCCCCAACTGGACTTGCTCCGCCTCACAGCTTGGAGATTGAGCAGAAACTGTTAGTGGGGGCAGTTTATCAAGACACAGTGGTCGAGACCATGCTAGCGGCTAGGAAGGCCTCCACTAATAAGTCATATGATCACACCTGGAGTGTATTCCAATCATGGAGTCTAGAGAGAGGCAGGAACCAACTAAGGCCTCAGTACAAGTAGTGCTAGCTTTCTTACAGGCCGGGCTTGATAAGAGCCTCAGCATGAGTACCCTTAGAAGGCAAGTGTCAGCCATTTCAGCGATCCAGGGTGCCAGACATGGAAGGTCCCTTTTAAAACACCCTCATATTAAGCAATTCTTAAAAGGGGCATCATACCTTAACCCTCCACAGGTGCACAGGTTCCCGACCTGGAATCTCAACACGGTTCTTAAGGCTCTTTCTAAGCATCCATTTGAGCCCAAAAAGGAGTTAACCTTCAAGACCCTTTTTCTAGTGGGTATTACCTCTGCTAGGAGAGTGTCTGAAATCAGAGCATTATCTGTAAATAAGGAGCTCTGTATTTTTCACAGGGACAAGGTGGTCCTTCGCATGGATCCAGCCTTTGTTCCCAAGGTAAATTCGGTCTTCCATAGGGGAGAGGAGGTCGTTTTGCCATCTTTCTGTACTAATCCAAAACATGAAAAAGAACAGGAATGGCATTGTCTAGATGTTAGAAGGGCCCTTAGCTTCTACATTAAAAAAACAAAGGGGTGGAGGAAGTCTGAATCACTTTTTGTGTCATTTCGAAAGTCTTCCATGGGAATGCAAGTTTCCACTTCCACGCTCAGTAGATGGATTAAGGGTTGCATCATCCTGGCTTACAAGGCAAAGGGACTCGAAATTCCAGAAGGGATTGTAGCCCATTCCCTGAGGGGAACAGCTACGTCTGTAGCTTATAGGCCTTTCCCCTCTCCGGAGACCATTTGTAGGGCGGCTACTTGGAAGTTGGTCCATTCTTTTGCTAAATGCTACAGAGTGGACAAACTGGCGTCAGCTGAGGCGCCTTTGGTCGTAGAGTGCTCCAGCAGACTCTGTAAAATGGGGAGGCAGTTCTCTCCCTGTAACGTAGCTCTTGTAAGTCCCAGTAGTGAGGAATGTCCCACGAGGAGCCACCGGAGAATGGAAGGTTTCTTTCACTTACCGTGAATCTTCCTTTCTTGGTGGTTCCAAAGTGGGACATTCTTGCCCACCCGCTTTGGGTGCGCCTCCCCTTTTTACAGAGTTGGGGAGCAGTGACTGTTTCACCGGACTAATTGAGTTTGAGTTCAGACAGTTGAGTTTGTTTTCCTGGTCCTCCTGCTTTGGGGGGCAGGTGGTCCCTCTAATTTTTCTAGGGGAGATGTTGTTTTTTCTTCTAGTTCCTTTCCGGTGGGGTGTTATTTACCAGGCTTGACAAGGACTGGTGTGCCTCCAAGGGGATAAGCCCCTCCCCGCCTGGATCAAAGCTTGGAGCCGACCCTGAAGATGAGGGAGGAGCTTATCCCAGTAGTGAGGAATGTCCCACTTTGGAACCACCAAGAAAGGAAGATTCATAGTAAGTGAAAGAAACCTTCCATTATATGGCACATTTATATATCAGTATCCACCCAACAAATTCATAGCTTATAGTCCCATATACTCCTGGAGAGAGATGGTAAGGAAGTGCTCACAAACTGAAGTATTACCCTGGTTAGTAGGATGGCCAGTGAGGGAATCTAGTCCCAAAGAAGGAAACTGTGCCATCTCATCTGGGTGTTTCCTCTGCCCAGCACATCTGCTCCTGGTTTTATCTCCTTTCCACAGGCCAAGGACAAAATCTACCCTCACCTAGCTTCAAAGAAATGAGTTGCTGCCACCACTGTTGATTTATGTTTCTGCTAGCTACCTTCTAGTGGGGCTAATGCTAATCTATACATTCAGCAAAATCATATCATATAATTCTTTGTGACTGAACTGTTTTAGATGATAGTTTGGGAAATTATGTTTAAAAAAAAAATGTGAAAATTTCCTATATGTAGAAAACTAATACATCCAGGAGAAGGCTGGCTGAGAACCTTTTATCCTTGATGTGGTTTAAGTGATGGAGTCCCACAGTCTGAAGAGATACAGCCCAGGTAAGCCTCCACCAAATGGTTCAAATGGTTTTGTGATGCTGCTGTGACAGTTTAAAGCCTCTATAGCCAAGTCCTCAGCTTCCCATGGCTGTTGAAGCCATTTACAGAAGCCATTGCCTCTGTTCTAACAAGTGTATTCAGATCTGAGCATTGGATTTTTTTTCCCTTTGTGGATATAATCTGGCCCAATTCTGCTTTTTTTGGCAGGCCTCTGGACCTGGGCCTTTTTAAGCAAACCTGAATGAAGTGCCTTCACCACAAGGAAATACTTTGCCTATTATCATATCAGTCACTGGCAGGTTGTAAACAGGATATAGATTTAGGTCAATTTAAAAACAACCTAAATGTAACTTAATACTGCATAAGTATTTGGACAACATTAAAAGCTTGTTTTGAAATCTTAGAAGAATTACATGTTAAAATGTGCATGCAGAATGGATGAGGCTGATGAGAGAGATGGTTGGCTACCACCCAGCATAGCCCAATCATGTTTGAAGAGAAAACTAAACCAAGTTGATGACAGTAATGCTATTATTCAGAACAATTTTTTTTATGCAACTTCGGACTCTCCTTAGCAATTTGTTTCTGTTGAATTTTACAACCACAGTTAGAGAGTAATTAACTACCATGCTGAATAAATTCTTTATGTTTCTCATTTCATAATTTTTGTGAAGCTGCAGAGGGGTAGATCAAATTTCTACAAATGCAGAACTTAACATGCTCATATTCTCAAGAGGCATAATTATATTTTATGAAAGGTTTCATCTCTCCTATATTATAATTGAATTTTAGTCTGGCAACATTCTATGCCCGCCAAAATGAGTTGGCTCCGTGATGTGTCAATCACAAGGTGTCTCTATCCACTGGCTGCATTGCCGGAGTTCTCTCCCACCCACTGCAGCCTAGGCCACTTTTCTCTGATTGGTCCAGTGTTACAAGGTCATTTGCATCTGGAAGCTGATTGGACTTCACTCCATTCCGCACCTCCAATCCCCCCTGTTTGCATATGCAGCCTGGTATATTCTGAGGTAAAAACATGTCCTCACCCACAGCACTTCCCCTTCAAAAGAAACAAACCCAATAACACAACCATACCACACCACAAAAAAGACAGATCACACCACAAGCAGAATACTACAAGGCAAAAAATGATAGGAACAGGTGTCAGCAGTCCCCCTATTACTGCCACAGATATGTATCTGAGAGCGCTTCAGAGGATGGTGTGCAGGTCCCAGGTTCATGTTATAAAAGCTGCCTGGGGGATTATGGACCATTCACAGACTTTCTACCTTAACATACCTCACAGGGTTGTTATGTGGATCATACGGGGGAGAGGAGAATGATGTCAGCTGCTTTGGTTCCTACTGCAGGGAAAGGCAGCCCTTTCCCTAGGCAGAGGCTGGGGCGGGGGAGATGTAAACTTGAAGACAGACAGTCTGATGGTTGCCTGGAAAGGACATAGGGTTGCGAGATCCAGGTTGGAAACTTCCAGGATATTTTAGGGATGAAGGTGCTGAGGGTGGGGTCTCAGGAGAAGGAAGAGGCGACCTCTGACAGATACGGTGCCATAGACCCCACCCTCCAAACAAGCTGTTGCCAATCTCCAGGTGACAGCTGGAGAGCTCTTAAAGCTCTGGTGCTAATTCAAAGTGCTGGGGATATGTTGTGTTCTGGCAGGGGACGCCGTGAGTGTAGAAAATGAATTATCAATAGAGTAATCAATAGAATAAAGTTTTGGAAAATCTTTAGGAATTGTTTAGTCCATTTACCATGGGGCACCCATCCAGAGCCTCCGGCATTTTCTCACTCTGCTGGCATCAAAACCAGTTTAAGGCAAAATAGAGATATGGACACTTTTCTATTCTCTATTGCATCAATCCTGCCAGCACTCTCAGGGTGACTTCATGCCTCCTGACTGGCATTACTTCACTAGCCCTGGCTGCTTGCTGCTGTTAAGCTGGAGCCTACCTGTGGAAGCTGCCTGGGCCTGCCAGCCACAGACTTTCTGCCTAACCTACCTTGCAGGGTAGAGGAGAATGAAGTAAGCTGATTTTCTTCCCATTAACGAGAAAGACAGAACTTTGCCTAGGAAGAGGCTGCTAAGAGGGGAGGAGATAAAGTTGCCAACTTTAGGTATGGTTGATGGTTGGTTGGGAAGGAGATAGGGTTGCCAACTCCAGGCTGGAAATTCCTGGAGATTTGAGGGGTGGAGCCTTGAGAGGGTGGGGTTTGAGGAGGGGTGGGACCTCAGACCGGTACAATGCCATAGACTCCACCCTCCAAACCAGCCCTTTCCTCCTGGGGAACCATTGTTGCCAATCTCCAGGTGGGGGCTGGAGACCACTCAGAATTACAACTGCTCTTCAAGAGGGAGGGGGGAGGAGATGGAAAGCTGAAGTCAGAGGGGCACATAAAGGTAGGCTGATGGTTGGCTGGGAAGGAGATAGGCTTGCCAACTCCAGGCTGGGAAATTCCTGGTGATTTGAGGGGTGGAGCCTGGAGAGGGTGGGGTTTGAGGCAGGGTTGAACCTGACGCCACCCTCCAAACCAGCCATTTCCTCCTGGGGGAACCATTGTTACCAATCTCCAGAGGAGGGCTGGAGATCACTCAGAATTATAACTGCTGTTCAGATGGCATAGAACAGTTCCCCTGAAGAAAAGGGTGAGCTCTGTGTCATTATACCCTGCTGAGGTCACCACAGCAAATTGATGCTGAGTGCCCAAGACCAGGGCACCTGCCCAGAGCCTCTTTCTAGAGCTTCTTGTATGTATTTCCACAATGGGCCTTATTCCTAGTCTCCTATAAAGTGGAAGATCTTACAGACACTGTTAAGGTACAATGTGTTCTGTTCTCTGTTAGCCCAAAGAGCTAGCTATAAAGAGGAACTATAAATTCTGATTGTGACTCTGCGGTCTTCTGTGGGTAAGAACCACACAACTGCTCACCAAGTATCACTCTTGATGGAATTCAAACACCCAAACAGTAAAATCATAAAATGAAGGGTTTATAACAGAAGGAGCCTCTCCTTAGCCAGAGAAGGCAGCCTTTATGGGCACCACAACAGTCTCAACTTTTTTAACTTGAGTTTTAAATTATTTTATTAAATTACCAATGGGGCTATTATTAGATCCCCACTAAACTCCCTGATTGCAGAGCAATACTCTGAGTAACCCCATTTTCAAGCGACTTTTTCCTATAAACTACTAATCCTGTTGAAACTTTCAAAACACTGCAATTTGATATATTATATCAGAGAGATAATGCTCATGGAATAAATCTTTGTCCCAGCATAATGGTTTCCTGCTGCCAGTTTAATGCTGAGAAGTAGATTTTGCAATTTTGGCTTCATTTATTTAAAAAAACAAAACAAGAGCAGCCTGTAGCTAAACTGTCCAAAGAGGCTGCGTGGCTTTGCTGAACGTTTGCAGTACTCCTCATTGCTGTAACTAGTAATTTCAACACACATGGTAGACTCCTAATTTTTTGCCACTATCCTTACCACACTTCGACCATGACACCATACCAGCTCCAGTCTCTTTTCCAGGGGATTATTGCTATGCAACAAAGTTGAGTTTAAAATGAGGGATGCCATGTTCATCACAAATGTGTTCAGCTGTTGACTTTACTGTGTTCGAAGGCAGCAATCAAATGTGAACTATCACTTGATCTGTTTGGTTCATGCCACGCAGCCACAAATGCCCACCTAAGCAATTTGTATTTTGGTTTTTGCAGAACTGCAAATGTGCCAAGATGATGCCAATTCAAACAGACTGGCAGCCATTAGAGTCACTAAGGACTACTTAAATAGACACCAAAGGATAGGATTATACTGAAACTCAGCTTTCATTTATGATTGAGTTTTACAATTTTGCCAGCAATCTGCATGTCTATTTAAATAATTGCCTGCTGATAATGGAGGGGAGGTACAGAACTTGATTGGGCTATGTGAGAACGTGCATGTGTGAAAAGCCAGTTGCGCTGTTCCATGTCAAGCTTGGGCCTTGCTTGCCAAGTATTCCCATATGGATTCACATGTATTTCTACAGTTCTTATGTAACCTTGCTCCTTTCCATTCCTGTTTATCTTCTCTGCTGGGAACTGCGTGGGGGGGAGTGACTGGCATGGCTGCCTACTTTGCTTTGTTAGTGTTACCTCATAACATTTCTCATGCGGGTGCCTCCTGAGTGTGCTGTAAACATCTTGGAATGCATATGATCTCACCGTTCAGTGTGACCTTGTAGTTTGCAGAGCTTTTAGATAATGTAACAGTTAGCTTGCAGGTACTAGAGGTGATCATATGGGCAGAGGCAGATGTGTGGCGAGCTGAATAAGAGAAGTGATTGGTCATTTGGCATATGTGGATTTTCCTGCTTTTACTCTGTTGGGGGGACTGGCATCTGGAACCCAGTTCTGACACAGAAGCTGTCCATGCTTGGAACCCCTCCGTCTCCTAATAAACTCTTGCTGCTACAAGAGTGTTTGTGGGAGTAATTGTGTCCAGGACTTGACATTCTGCATGGTCAGGAAGGAAAACAGTGAAGGAATACCTGTTGAACACTAAGGAAAACATTGAACACTGATGAGCACATTGACAAACTATTGAACTGATCATCAAAAAAAATCAGGTCTCTGTTCATGGCTGGCAAACAGGGAACAAACTTAAACAGCAGGTATTCTAACATCCCTATTTAAAATAGAAGTTCCTAATGCACTTGGGGTTTTTTAGGTCATATCCACAGCCCACGAAATAATTGAGTCACATTTCTCCAGGTCCTCATTTTAGTACCCAGCCTGCTCTGGCTACTTAGTTATCTAGACTAAATCTACACAGAATCTGGAGTCCAGGAAATAGAGTAGGTGCTTCCATCCAAATAGCAGAAATGGGTGAGAGCTGCATGTTCTTTGCTTTTTACTTGCCAGTACTGCCACCATCCATTTATACTGGGGGGGGGGCACATGATCAGCAGTCTCACATGATGGGACTGTGGCTGGACTGGATTCCTTCAGTGCACAGGTGGGAGACTTACAGTTTAAATTATAGATAACCCCTAAAAAAAAGTGTTTCATTCTGAACCATATGGAATATCATTAAGGGAAAAGGAATAACATTTTAACAGGTGTAGAGCTCCCTTACTTAACAAGTGATTAACTTCAACCAGTAGCCATTCATTAAGTATGAGAAGAACAGGCTTTGAAGCTGAGTTCCAGAAAGTCTTCAGTAATGGTACCTTTCACTTTAGAAATGAAACACAGACTGCAACTAAAGTTAGGCATGACTGCTCCCTTGAAAAGCAAATTTCAACAAAAGATGGACTTTTGGAGAATGAAAAAAGAGGCAAAGCAAAACAAAAATTGCAGAAGATTTTTGCAGATGTGGATTTTATACCATTGTGTTTTTGATAGTTGATGTAAATAATGAACAAACTAATCTAATTGCAAAGAAGACAAATAAAAAGACATGTACTCTAAACCCAGTCAACTGATCTTTTGTAACTAAGAAACCCAAATGCATAAAACATCTGCTTTTTTGATATTGTTCCTTGGCTAGATGTACATTACATGCTGTATGAAAATAAGAACATAAGAGAAGCCATGTTGGATCAGGCCAACGGCCCATCCAGTCCAACATTCTGTGTCACACAGTGGCAAAAACCCAGGTGCCATCAGGAGGTCCACCAGTGGGGCCAGAATTTCAGAAGCCCTCCCACTGTTGCCCCCAGTGTTCCCTCTAAGCTGAGCTAGTATGAGTTTTTTAGTCTCTGGCTCAAATATTTTTGTCTTAGCTCAGGAAGAATGGCTCCAGAGCAAACTGATTTATGTAGCAGCCAGATCACTTTCTCACCACTTTAATGCCAGTAGGTCACAAAGTAGAATTTTTTCTCACAAGACTCCACAGCTTAGAGGGATCATTGGTTGCCCCTCCAAGTACCATGGATAAAGAGCACCAAACCTAGTACCGAGCCCTGCAGTACCCCACTGCTTATCACCTTCCACTCTGAAAACTGCCCATTTATATTCATTGTCTGTTTCCTGTTAATTAGCCAGATTTTAACACACAAGAGGACTTGTCCTCTTATCCCATGACTGCTGAGTCTACTTAGGAACCTTTGATGAGGAATTTTATCAAAAGTTTTCAGGAGCTCTTGGTAAACAACACCTACTAGATCACCCTTGTCCACATAAAGTTCTAAATGAGTGTGCATCACTAATATTCTCCATAATTTTAGACATTATATGCATTTGCCAAAGTTTTGCATGCCAGTGTTGTCTTAATGGGCTGGTAGTGTTCTTCCAATATAGAGCAATAGTGTTTTTAGTGGCTGCTAATAAATAGCTACTTTCTATGTGTACTGCTAAAACAGTTTTGAGGGTTTCATCTGTTTAATAATATATGTTCTGCAGTGAGTTGTACTACCTGTCCAGTTATGATGGTAATTTGATTTAAAATATCTCTCCAAAAAATTCTAATTTAGGGCAATCAAGCCAACAGTGTATATATGTTCCAAGCTGTCCACATTGTTTCCAGCATAGTGGTTTCGCTGAAGAGGACATATAGGACAGTTTTTGTGGAGTGAGATACCAAAAAGAAAGTATTTTAAAGGTTTGTAATTTAAGCTCAGTAATATTACTATTGAATGGAAATGTTAGCCATATGTGTTCCCACTCTCTCTCATTTAATGTAGTATTAAGGAGTTTGTGCCATTTAGACTGATAAAATAATAATTTCTCCTCTTCAGATTTAAAGAGTGCTAAATAAAGTTTAGTGATAAGGTGTTTTCTAGAGGAATGCATATATTTATAGATTTGTTCAAAATCTGATAGAGAACGTTTAAGAATTTTGATTATTTGAATTTGAGTACATAAATGTTTAAGCTGTGAAAATTGAAACCATGGAATTACAAAGCCTAGTTTCTCCTCTAACTTTGATTTGTCCATTAGTGTATAGTTTTGAGTAATGCGTTCTAGTGTGCTGAGGTTAGCTTTTTTCCATTTATCATGATCAAAAGGGGAATCTGGTGATAATAATGTTTTTTGGTTGAAAAAGGTTTGAAATTTTGAGAGTCCTGGTATTAATTGTTTTCTTTTGTTTTCCCATATATGAAGAAAAATCTGAAGGATGAAACTCTCATGTATTTTTTTTGGATGTTCCAATGCAAATTGCCAAATAGTTTCCAGAATAGTGTATGGGTAAGTATAACTCTGTTGAATCTCAACCCAGTCAACAGTTTGATAGTCATGTAACATTCTTGATATAGTAGTTAGATGTGTGGCTTGATAGTATTTGTATAAATCAGGAAATCCCAGGCCTCCCTTGGTTTTATGTCTACATAAAGTAGTTGGATTTATTTGGTTACATTTGTATGCCCCCCCAAAATCTAATAGTGTTTTTTGCCATTAGTCTATTTGCTTCTTAGTGATTATTAATGGTAGTGCTCTAAATAAAAAAAGAAATTTTGGTAACACATAAGATTTAATAATATTCAGTCTATCATGCCATGATAATTTTAGCTTATGCCACTGGCAGAATTGTTTCTGAGGATTGTCTCATAAATTATTATAATTAATTTTGTATATCTAATGGTATTTTATGGTATTTTAATCCCTAAATATGTCATAGAAGATGTTATCCATTTATATGAAGTAGTTTGTTTAATGTATTCTGTTGTTTTAGCATCTAAATTTCTTGGATAAAGATAAGATTTTGTTATATTGATTTGTAATCCTGATATAGTACTAAATTCTTCTAACATTTCTTGTAAAGCAGACAAAGAAATTAAAGGATCAGTAAGAAATAAAAGGATATTGTCTGCAAATAAAGAGAGTTTAAATTCTCTTTTTTGATATGCTACCAGAAATTTTAGGATGGGTTCTTATTCTAGATGCCAAAGGCTCCATTACTAAAGCAAATAAAATTGGGGATAGTGGACATCCCTGCCTTCTACCATGTTTTAAAGTAAATTGCTCAGAGGTGGTGCCGTTTATTTTCAGGTATGCTTTTGGTTGGTAATATATAGTGTTGATTATACACTTAAAGTTATCTCCAAAGCCCACATAATGTAATACCTGTTTTAGATAATCAAAATTGACCATGTCGAAAGCTTTTTCTATATCAAGAGTTACACAGATTGCCTTTTGATGGTTTCATTTAAAATAATGTCTTATATGTACTGTCAAACAGATCACGTGTAGGCATAAAACCAACTTGTTCTTGTGGAATATATTGTGCTATTATTGTAATTAGATGAGATGCCAATATAGATGTAAAGATCTTAAAATCATTATTCAGTAATGATATTGGTCTAAAAGAGATGACATTGGCAGGGTTTTTTCCTGGCTTAGGGAGTACTATAATAGAGGCCTGTGTCCAAGAATGGGGAAGTACTCCTTTTTGCATAATATAATTACAAGCTATGGTTAAAGGTTTAACTACATGTTCTTCATATTGTTTATAAAGCTCAGATATAAAACCATCAGGCCCAGGAGTTTTATTAGTCTTTAATGTATTAATAGCAGCCAATATTTCTTTTTCAGAAATAGGTTCGTCCATTAAAGATTTGTGTTCCATTGAAAGTTTAACAGATGTATAGTATTTATCAAGATAGGTAGTTATATTATTTATATTTATAGCTTTAGGATCATATAGTTGTTTGTATTAATCTAAAAAAGCTTTTGAAATATTTTCTGTGTCAAATTGTAGATGTCCTTTTTATCTTTAATAGTAGTTATTATTCTTGATTCTATTTTTTGCTTGACATGTCTAGTAAGAAATTTTAGTGCTTTAGAGGAATTTTACTAAGTTTTTTGTTTTAGGTATAGCAAATTTTGTTGTATACGTGTTGTGTCTAATTCTCTTCTTACCATTAAAAGCTTTTTATAAGTTTTAGAACTTGCAGTTTGTGTAGTGTTTCCAATTTACCTATTTCAAGCACTAATTGATCCCTTTTCTGTTGTTTTTGTTTTTTTAGGTATGAAGCTTTGGATATCAAATACCCCCTGAGAACTGGTTTAAAAGCATCCCAGATCATCACTGGGGAAATGTCTTCTGGTCTAAAAAATATTTTTTTAATAATTGTTTCAATCCCCCTCACTGTTATCTGATCATTTAATAAAGATTTATTTAGTCTCCAAGTTGTTCGTCTTTTTTCATCATTCGGTATTATTTCACAATCTACCCAAGTTGTGGTCTGAACCAGTGAAGGATTCCAATTTGAGTTTGCTTGACTCTGTTGAGTAAGGATGGAGATATTAATCAAAAATCTATATGTGTGTAAGTTTTGTGGAAAGGTGAATAATATGTATAATCTTTTTCTCCTTGATTGAATTGCCTCCAAACATCTATAAGTGGGAATTTTTCTAAGATTTCTACTAGTGGAGTGAATTTATTTTTCTTATTTTTTCATTTTGATTTAATCTGTTTTGTGTTAGTGTTAGATTTGTCCATGTTATAATCCATAATATAATTTAAATCTCCTCCCAATATGATTTCACCTTCTCTGAAGTTTGCTAATGTATTCAACACTTCTTTGATATAATTGAGCTGATCAGAGTTTGGGACGTATAGTGCAACCAATGTTACTTTAATGTTGCTGTTAAAAATAATTTGAGAGTTAGATGAATTGTGCGTCTCCTGCAAAAAAACAATATTGGGATGTTCCTTGGTTATTTGCATGTAAATACATTTGCACTTTAGAGGATTATTCAAACTTCTGACATAGTACGTTATACATTTAAGAGAATTAGCCATACTAAAATAGTCTATCAAACACACTTATTCTTAACTAGTAGACAAAAATTCTTAATCACTATATATTTAGAATTAAATTCTATGATCCAAGAAAAAAAATTTGTTTTAATCTTAATTGTGCTCCAATATACATTCAAAAACAGCAATTCTTTTTTATATTAACTTGCAGAATTTTACAAGGTAGTTATGTCAACAATAAGAAAATAATAATAATTCAATAACTCAATAGCCTCAGCCTCAGTTACTACCTGTGTGATAAACTAGAAATATTTATTAAATGACTTCCTTACCTTCTAAATTAATATCTATAACCCTAACCTTAACTACTAGTCAGAGAGCCAGTTTGGTGTAGTGGTTAAGTGTGTGGACTCTAATCTGGGAGAACTGAGTTTGATTCCCCACTCCTCCACTTGCATCTGGCTGGATGACCTTGGGCAAGCCATAGTTCTGATAAGAGCTGTTCTTGAAAAAGGGCAGTTTGTGTTAGAGTTCTCTCAGCCCCACCTACCTCACAGGGTGTCTGTTGTGGGGAGGGGAAGGGAAAGGAGTTTGTAAGCCGCTCTGAGACTCCTTTGGGTAGTGAAGGGCAGGGTATAAATCCAACCTCTTCTTCTTCTTCTAGTTTAAGTTCTGTTATAACTAACTCCCCCCCTTCCCCTTTTTAATACTATTAACTTCCTTTTAAATGTTTAAAATAAAATATTAAACAATTTCCCTGTTATTTATAAAATTAAAAATCCTTTGTTCCTCTTGCCCAATACTTCTTGGAAAAGAGGGTAAGAACTAGGTTCTTACTTCAACCTCCTAAGGCCCAATATCACAATTAGAAAAAAAATAATATATAATTGCAAGATATATTAGTAAATGGAGTTGGCGAAGAGCATATAAATCCCCCGTCCTCCCCCCTCCCAAACCATTCAAACACAAAGTATAGATTTTAAAAAAATCTAATTGACCTAAAAAAGAAACAACATGAATATTGCAAACAGTATACAGATCTAAATTAGTAATTGCATTGAAATAGTATAAGAGTTGTCAGAAATGTGTTAGAAATACCACAACATTGTTATTGGTTCTACAGTTCACGATGAGGAGGCTCTTGAAGAGACCTTTTGGTCTTTATGAGGTGTCAGTTCAAAGCCTAATTTTCTTTTCGATGATTTTTTGTCCAGCTCCATCAGTTGTTGCAATAGCCCCAGCGAATTAAGTAATAGCTGGCCAGAGGGCAGATCTGTAGCACTCAGCAAGTTTCCTTTGTGCCAAACTAGTAGAGGAGCTGCTGCAGCCCATCTATAGCGAACATTTGCCTCTTTTAGTTGTGTGGTAATTGGTTTCAAAGATCTACGAAGAGTGATAGCTTCAGGAGGTAGGTCTGGGAAGATTTCAATTTTCATTTCAGGAAATAAAAGATGATTATGAATTCTTTCCTCTGTTAAGATTTTGCATTTTGTTCTTGGAAGGTGGCTAAAATATCTCTGGGTTTTCTCCAGTTGTCTGCTTTTCACTGACCCAGACGATGTGCTTTAAGTATTATTGGAGTCATATCTTCTTCTAGCTTGAGAGCAGAGGCTAACCAGCATGCCAAAAATATTTGAATATTGTTATTTTCCTCTGCTCCTTCTAGGAAGCCTCGGAATTTAAGATTGTATTGTCTCACCTCCAACTCCAACGCCAAGATTCTATTTTGGGTAGTCTTTTCTCCTTTTTGCAAAATTTTTATTTCACTTCTGCCTGGTGATCAATGCTTGTTCTGCTTTTTGATCAACATCTTGCAGGACTTGTTTTATCTCTGTTAGTTGAGTTTGAATAGGATTGAAAATCTGCTTCATCATAGCAGCTAGTAGAGTCTCTATGTTGCTCATTTCAAGCAAGATATTTTGGGGCCCTGCCTCTGGTGTTGTATTTTGTGTTCCCAATGTTCTGTCCACCATTTTGGCTTCAGTTTGCACAGTGTTTTGCTGCAGCATCTGTTCTGTAGCTGGCTGAAAATAGTCCATTACCGTCTTCCGGAGGTATCTATTTGGTCTCTGATGTTTAGGGCCAGATTTCTCCATAAAATAGAAGTATATTCTTGTGCTGTGGTAGGATTTAAGCTAGATTTGAGAAGGGAGAGGTGCAGAGCTTCGCGTTTAAGTGGCCATTTTCTTTCAGCACCTTGCCCCACCCCCCTTCAAAGAACTCTAAATGGTTAGTCAAACAATATCTTCCCTTACAGAATCCATGCTGATTCTTCCTTAGTAGCTTTTGTTCATCAATGTGCCTACTGATTCTATCTATAATAATGGATTCTACCAACTTACCTGGTATCAATGTTAGACTGACCCATCTGTAATTTCCCAGATCTCCTATGGAACCTTTTTTTAAAGATGGGGGTTACATTAGCTACCTTCCAGTCCTTGGGAATGGAGGCAGATTTTAGTGATAGACTGCATATTTTTGTCAGGAGATCCAAAAGTTCGCAGTTGAGTCCTTTCAGAACTTTTGGATGTATGCCATCTGGGCCAGGTGATTTGTCAGTTTTTAATTTGTCTTTCATTCGTCTATCATCACTTCAATCTGACTCAGGTCTTTTGACACCCCTCCTGAAATCAGTGGTTCTGGAGTAAGCAAACACGTCTCACATTGAAGAAGACAGAGGCAAAAAATGCATTCAGCTTCTCTGCCATTTCCTTATCATCCTTTAGTAATCCTTTTACCACTTGGTCATTAAAGGGCCCCACTGCCTCCCAGGTCTTTATGTTTTTTGCAATATGTTCCTCATAGTTCTTTTTTGCCTGTCTGATCACCAACTTGCATTTTATTTGCCAAAGTCTGTGCTCCCTTTTATTTACCTCACTCAGATTAGCCTTCCGCTGCTTTTACTGCTTCCAGTACTTTGTTTGTTAACCATGTAGGCCTTTTTTAATACCTATTTGTACGTTTCCTAATCTGGAGTATACATTTTATCTGAGCTTCTCAAAGGGATTTAACCCTTCTTACCTTTTGATTCAGTTTCTTCTTTGCAAGCCCCCTCATTTGAGAGAAGTTACCTCTTCTAAAGTTACATGTGGTTACGTTGGTGTTTTGGAGCGACTCCCTGTTTATATAAATGCTAAACATAATAGCATTATGGTCACTGTTCACAACTGATGCTATCATGTTTACATCTCTCACCATGTCTTAAGGATTACTTTGGTCCAACTGTTGTACAAATAAATTTCCAGCCAAGAAATGGAGTCAAAAATGAGGAGAAAGATCTTAGTGTTTTAATTGCAATCAAAACATCCGAAAATAGTTAGGCCAGACAGCCTATTCAAAATTCACTGCTTTCTGAGCATGAAAATGCATGAAATTTTATACTTCAAATGGCATCATCACACCATCATCATGAAAATAATATTCAAAAAGCATAATTGGTTATAAAAAATTAAACATCATCTAAATAAAAATTCCCTTATTGGTCAAATGTAAAGAAAGGCATGTCTATGCAACAGCATCAATTGCTTATGTAATCTAACCTAAACACTATCAAGCAAGATTTCTATGCACCCAAACAAAGGTGTTTTTCTCTGATACAGAGCTAAAAATCCTTTTTGACCCAGACACTGCAAAATTGTAACCTAAACAATTAAAACCCATGAACTTTATATCTAACTTTCTTGTCTGCTAGCATCAGCTAGAAAAATTAATCCAACCTGGAAGAGAAAGGCCTACTACTTAATAGACCTATATTACATCCTAAGAAAATCTTGCTTATGAAGAAAACCCTATAAAACCAGAAGAATATGAATAATCAAAATGAAATAAATGTTATAATCAAATCTATACTACACAAGTCCAGGATCACCTCCCCCCTGGCAGATTCTCCATGGCACAGTCACTGAGAGTATCTAGAAACCCAATCTCTTTCTCCTGATTTGAGCACACATTGACCAGATCAATGTGTGGGTAGTTAAAATCTATTATGACACAGTTGTTTTGTCTAGCTGCTTTCCTTAATTCTTTTGCTGTTTTTAAAGCATCCTCTAACCTTCAATCTGGTGGCTGATAAACTCCCAGACTTCCTTTTGGGTCCACTATTTCCACCTATAGGGTTTCTGTAATTGATATAAGTTCAAAGCAGGGAAAGACATTGAACCAAAAAAGATGGAGCAATGCACAGTTTAGAAATGTGGCTACTTATACAGTTAGTCTTAAACTACTTACTCCAAGAGAGCCACTTTGGACAACCTGAAATTGAATTGTCTGAGACTTGTTGCCTGAATTTAATGCCCTCCCTTCTTGAAATGATCTTCAATACCCTGAAGATATGTAAACATGCAATAAAGTGCCATTGTCTACTTCAAGTGTTTTATAAGGCCTCTGTGGTTGGAGGTTAGTTTCAGCCACACAATATTAATGTGGCTTATGGTACTCTTGCCGCCTATCTGAAGATTAACAAACCATAAGCAGCACAGCTTCTGAAATGCTTCTCAAAGTTTATAAATGAAGCCTCTATTTGACTTGTAGGCTTAACAGTGCTACTTCAAACAGCGTTATCCAACAATCTTCCAAAGTGAATATAGCCAAATGTATTGAATTTTACTAAATAAGAAGCATTGCATTTTTGGCAGTTTTATGATGCCATCAGCGGATCCACCAGAAACTTTTGGCACCAAGGAGAGGAACATGATGTACTGGAAAATTAGCCTGTATCTTGCATAGGAGATTCTACAGGGAACATTCCATTGCTCATTTGAAAGAGCTTATTCAAAATTTATAAAATCTTCAAATCACAGAGACTGCACATCACCATATTCTCAGCATGGCTCAACAAAAGCTCAGTTTGATCCTTCAATAAGCTTTTAAAATAATGGTGCAAATAGGCAAATCTTATGAAGAAACACTGCACTAATGCAGTGATAAAGGTGGGGGCTTCCTTCTTTCCTCACATCAAATGAACTGGTTAGAATGCAAAATATGAACAGGTAGGAGTTTACAAAGCCAATGAGGAAAGGTGGGACAGATGGAAAGGGGATAAATGCATGTGTTTGATGCACCTCAAACATTTCATAAGGATGCCAACGTCCAGGTGGGACCTCAAATTACACCTCATCTCCAGACTGCAGACATCAGTTCCCCAAGAGAAAATGGATTCTTGGAGGGTGGACTCTGAGGCATTTTACCCCACTGAGTTTTCTGTCCTCCCCAGGCTGCATCCCCAGAACTCCTGGAATTTCCCAACCTGGATTCGGCAACCCCACCCCATCCCCCGCCAGTGGCCAGGGGGAACCTGGCAACGCTATTCATAGACCACTCACTTACTCCATCAGATTCAGGCATAATCATTGTAGTTTTATCCTCATAGCCAGTATAATACTCCACAGCATCTGGTACTAAAACAGAAAAGAACTGGGACCTGCTAGGCCATAATCAGCCAGGGCCAGCAACCAATATAGCAAGTGAAAAGTGAAACTAACACAAAGGCTTTTTTCCTGAAGGGATCGTGTTAAAATAACTATAGCTGAGTTCAGACTGGCAGTTTGAAGTGGGAGCCAGTCATGGCAAAAAAGCCCCAGAACAAACTGTTCCGGGTTTTCCCAGTCACACTGAGCTGACTGATGTGGGAGCATATTGGGAGGAGGTGCGTGGGAGCGTTCAGAGTGCTGGCCCAGAGGCGCGGCTGTAAATGGCTTTTCCCTGGTAATTCAGCTATGGGCGTATATGCGCATGAACTCATGAGCACTCATGTGCACATGCACACATACACACATATGCATCTGGCTGATCTGGGGAGGATCCTGTTGCACCGGCACTGCATTAGGCAGTAGAGCAGAGCACAGCCAATCATATCGCTGTTGCCTTATGCACAACGCGGGTTGCACCCGGCTTTTAAAGGTTGGCATTCACACTTCCCGGAAGTGGAATGAAGCGGGATAAACGGGCTCTCAGGGATTTGCTTCCGCTTTTACCAGGTATCTTTTAAACGTGAGAATGAAGTGGAACAGCACGGGTTGACTATGGGTGGAGAACGCCAGGCAGATGTGCCTGTGTGAACGCCTCCTTTAATTCGCTTGTAAAACATGGCTATAGCGGGGCAAACTGCCAATTTGAACTCAGCCTATAAATTGCAATAAGGTTATGTTGACAAATTCACAACTCCTTACAATATAACAATAAATCCAAATTAAGGAGGTTTGAACACCAGCTAGTCACAAATAGGGAACCATATTTTTTTGCTGATCAGTTTGGCATTGCAGTGGCTCAGAGATTAAGATGCTGAGCTGCAGACCAGAAGCTCTGTAGTTCAGCAGTTCAAAACCCTAGTGCCGCGTGGCAGAATGAGCTCTCATCTCTGGCCCCAGCTCCTGCCAACCTAGCAGTTCGGAAGCAAGAAATTGCAAGTCAATAAATTGGTACCACTTCAGTGGGAAGGTAACAATGTTCTGTGCACCTTGGCATTTAGTCATGCCAGCCACATGACCACAGAAACATCTTCAGATAGTGCTGGGTCTTCAGCTTGGAAATAGAGATGAGCACCGCCCCCTAGAGTCAGATTCAACTAGCTTTTGAGCAAGGGAAACCTTTGCCTTTACTTGGCTGTTCAAGCCTGTTTATTGGGTTGCTTTCCCATATGCAAACAGTACAGTACAGTAGAGTGCAAAGAGCAGTGTTTCACATAGGGTTGCCAGCCTCCAGGTGGGCCCTGGAGATCTCCCACTTTTACAACTGATCTCCAGCAAACAGAAATCAGCTCCCCTGGAGAAAATGGCTGCTTTGAAGGCTGAACTTTATGGCACTGTACCATGCTGAGGCTGCTCCCCTCCCCTCTCCAAACCCCACCCTCTCCCAGATCCACCCCCAAAGTCTCCAGGTATTTTCCAACCCAGACCTGGCAACCCTAGTTTCACACAGGCACATTTTCATACCCTCCAACAGGAGTCCTACTTTCCCCCTCCCCCACAGACCTGTCATTGCTGCTTACTGCTTGCAGCCAATCATAAAGAAACAGTGAACAAATCAATCTGACAGACAGTGATTATAACTGTATTTCTCCCCTTATATATTTGAGTTTTCGCTTCCAACATTCCAAGTGAAAAATGTGCACCCTTAGCCATTGGCCCACCAGCTACCACTCAAGACTACTGGTGTGCCATTGGCTGGGGGGGGAAGGAACGAGGCTAACCGCCTTGGTCCACGCAGGCCTGGAACTGGCGGTGAGCAGCCAAGCGGGAGATGGATGAGGTCGGTGGCCCTTCAATATCTCTCACAAGCCGCGGTCTTGACCATGTAGGCACCAGCCCCTTCTTCGCCAGGGGGCTGCACCATGCTTCCCTCACTCGGTGCGGCCTGAGCCGCCCAGTCGAGGTTCCCTCCCCTGGCCCTGGCTGGCCTAGGTGGGCGGCTGCACCACATTTCCTTCATGCGGCGTGGCCTGAGGCGGCCCGACAACAGGCCCTGCTTTGGGGTGGGGGTTTTCTCCACAAGCCCTGGCACCGCCCAGCCAAGGACCCGTTAGGCTGCCCAGGAGGCTGCTGCACCCAGCACAGCCCCAGGGTCTTGGGTCTGGGGGGAAAGTGGGTCCTGGGAGGGAGCAGCCATGAAGCCAGTGCCCACCCTTGCTGGCCCAGTGGGCCCTGAGTGGAGGAGGAGGCGAGGGGGCTCAGAAGCCCACACCCGGCCTTGCTTGCTGGGAGATGCCACTGCTGCCACATTCGATGGGCTGCTGGGCCATGGATCAGGGACGGAAGGGCAAGGGGGATGGAGACATGCACCTGGTCCTGCTCCTGCCACAAACAGGCCAGCAGGAGAAGACCGAGAGAGCCCCCCCACTGCCTTCCTTCCTTTCTAACTTCATATCTTTCTCCCCCCCTTCTCTCTCTCTTCCTCCCTTTCTCACTTCCCACCCTTCCTCCCTTTCCAGGGCCTGTTGTCTTGCACCATAATGGGCTTTGCTCCCTAGTATATATATATATTTAAAAGTCTTACTATTTGGTGTTTGTATAAATCCATATAATCTGTGTTAATTTGTGCATGCACATTTCAGCATGGTCTTATGGAAGGTGTAATTCTCCCTTCATACAATGTAATCACTTGACCTGTCATCCATAACCTTGGGTAGAACCATCTAACCTGCTGTGCAGATGTAAAAGCTCCTTCAAGGCCAGGAAAGGAAATTCCACCCCTACAGTGAACAGCTGCAAAGCCATTTGACAGCCATTTGAGGCAGATAGCAGACAGGTGAAAAACAGTTTAGAAGTTTACATGTCCAGTGATGCTGCTGAACTCAGGACCAGAACCTCCACTGCCACCATGGAAGATACAGCTCCCCCACCCTGACCAGCAGAGAACCTGGTAGCCTCCTGGACAACAACACAGGGCCCTTACCTGGCACCACATCACCAGACAAAGGAGGAAGAACCAGCTGGGGCCCAACAGTGGAGTGGCCCAGAGAAGAAGCCTGCCTCAATAGCCTCAGCAGAGGCCAGCGTTGGGCCAGAGCAGCCTGCACAAGGCAAGGAAGCCCAACAGCAGGAACTGAGGGCTGGAAGCCATTACCACCCAAGCCCTGGGATAACCAGTAGGGCAGAAGGGAGGGCAGCTGGGGGGTAAGAGCCTTCCAGCAGCCCAGTAGAAGGGACAGTGTCAAACCATGCTTCGCTTCACTTCTCATAGTTTGTCATAGACGCTGGGGGGGGGAGAATTCCTTAGGTGGGGCATGTGTGAGTGCTCTATCTTAGATGGTGGAATGTTTCCCTCAAGATGCACCTCTCCTCTGTTCACAGGGAGATGTCCTTGAAGCTTCCAGTGACAGCCTATAGCAGATAATGGGATCGTATATTCCCATGAGAAGGGGGGTAGACATGTGGGAGCCTGGCTGTGTGCGATGTCATGTATGTGTGGGCCCTAGGAGGGGTTACAGTTGAACTTTTTATATCTATGCATGTACCTGCCAAAATGCTTTAGAACTGATACAGTATTGCTTATGCTTTGAACTTATTTAACTCAATAAAGCTTTTCGCCACCAAAGACAGTGTTCTTGAGAGTAACTTGACCAGGGAGTCTGACAGACAGGCAAGGAGCAAATCAGCACAGTCCCTCAGAGAGAGGCCAAATATGCCCAGGGAAGAGGCAGGGCTATTTGGACTTTTAAAGGTGAGCTACTGGGAAAGACAAAGAATGCGAGAAGGACATAGTTTGGATAAGAACATAAGAGAAGCCAATGCTGGATCAGGCCAATGGCTCATCCAGACCAACACTGTGTCATACAGTAGCCAAAAATACCAGGTGCTCTCAGGAGATCTACCAGTGGGGCCAGGACACTAGAAGCCGTCCCATTGTTGCCCCCCCCAAGCACCAAGAATGCAGAGCAACACTTGCCCCAGACCAAGAGTTCCCATCTATACCTTATGGCTCATAGCCACTGATGGACCTCTGCTCCATATGTTTATTCAATTCCCTCTTGAAGCTGTTCAGGCTTGTAGCTGCCACCACCTCCTATGGCAGTGAATTCCATGCATTAATCACTCTTTGGGTGAAGAAGTACTTCCTTTTATCCATTCTAACCCAACTGCTCAGCAATTTCACTGAGTGCCCATGAGTTCTTGTATTGTGAGAAAGGGAGAAAAGTACTTCTTTCTTTACCTGTTCTATCCCATGCATAATCTTGTAAACCTCGATCATGTCATCCCTCAGACATTGTTTCTCCAAGCTAAAGAGTCCCAAGTGTTTTAACCTTTCTTCATAGGGAAAGTGTTCCAACCCTTTTATTATTCTAGTTGCCCTTTTCTTCACTTTTTCCAATGCTATAATATTCTTTTTAAGGTGTGGTGTCCAGAACTGTACACAGCAAGAACTGTAGTCCTGGGGAAGGGAGAAGAAATAAGGTGATGCAGCCCCTTACCTTCCCATTTTGAGGCCTGGGGAGACCTGTCAGAGACACCCAGAAAGATGGCTGCGGGCAAGCTAGTAGAGCTGGAGAGGAAGGAGCATCGCAGTGTGGCAACTGAACATGGTAATATTCACTACAATTTTGGGGGTATCTCTAGACCAAATGAGGACAAGATAAATACACTCACCTCTTAGACTGCTGCACATATTCCATCATGGTGATATTTCCTCCTCAGTGTTCAAAGCTGGGTAACCT
This sequence comes from Gekko gecko, assembly GCA_029375565.1. Classification (NCBI taxonomy): domain Eukaryota; kingdom Metazoa; phylum Chordata; class Lepidosauria; order Squamata; family Gekkonidae; genus Gekko; species Gekko gecko. The sequence goes on along the minus strand of JAPDNY010000001.1, from coordinate 229,121,252 downwards.
GATTCCTGTGATTCCACTCTACCAGCAATGGTTCTGACATGGCTACACCACCATTATGTCTGTGCAGGGTTCCCAGGGCTCCTGCTTTGATCTCCTGCCAGCAAGTTGCTCTTCCCATTGCTGCTCCTTCAGGCAGTGGGAGAATTTTTTTTAAAAAAAATCACTGGTGTTATATATATGACATCACTGTAGGAACTACCAGAAATGCTATAGTTTTACCATATAATCTATAGTAATTCCTAGGGAATTAGTACTGGTTTTCCCAGGGAGTAACATCATGCCATGTGCACAGATGGCACCCCCCATGTCCCCACCCCCCATCACCTGCCAGGTGTTAGCCATCAGTTGGCAACCCTTTGCCTATGGAACATATCCTTAATATATTGCACTCAGGCTTCCGGTCAGAGTTAAAATGGTGAATTAACGCACTTTGCGATCCGTGCAAGGTGGACGGCGGTATCTGACAACAGTTTGGGCTTTACCTGGCCCAACGCAGCACTCCCCAGGCGGGGGAGTGACGAGCAAGCAGCCAAGCCTGAGGGGGAGTTGAGATCGGTGTGGATAAGCTTCGGAGAAAGCTTGTTTACACCTTGATCTCCTTCCACGAAGAGGGCAGTTGCAAGACAGCACTACAGATACTAGCCAGGCTGAGAATTCAGCATAAATCCGTCATCTACCGACCTCTTTAACATCAAGATTAACATCGATTGCAGAAGAAGCACTGCGAAACCCCGAGATTACAAGTAAGGTAACAATGAATGTTTGCTTACCAGTTTGAAGAAGAACGCAAAATTAAAATGTATGGATAAGCGTATAAAGCTTTAAAGAACTAATCCGCTTGGTTTAAAAGTAAAAAGAAGGCTTTCTTACGGAGCAAACGGCAGAAAAGTAACTTTGTTTTGCATTCCTGTGGTCAGCTAAGACTAAACTTTGCGTAGCAGAAACGAAACTGACTGTGATTCTATGGTACAGGAAGTAGGCTAGAGTGGATGTTTTAGAGTTGTCCTGCCGGATATGGACGGACATTTTAAAGTGTGACACCGGAAGTTGGATTACCGAGATGGACAGTCAAACAGGAAGTTTTAAAGGAGCCTACTCTAGCCAGAAAATCATAGAGAAATTGCACCTGCCATTTTGAGGAGGACTAAATTTTAAAAAGTTATTTTTTAAACCAAAAAAGCAACGGAAAAAGTTATAAAGGTGGCGATTTGACTTTATGATTGACAATATAAAGATTGGTTAGTTTTGAATTTGCCTCCAAGATGGATTTGAGGTCAAGACCAAGGGCCGCCTCATCACCAAGTCCAAGAATGACTGCAAAAGAAAAAAAAGAATGGCAGGCTGCCATGGAGGCGATGGAGAAAAGGATGACAGAGGTGGTGCAGAATTAAGGAAAGCAAATAGAATCACAGTTGCAACAACAGATGCAAATACAACTGGAGCAAATAGAACAAGTGCAAGTTCAAGTACAAGAAAAAAATATGGCAGCGTTGAAAGAACTGATACTAACAGAAGTGGCAGGGATAAAAAAAGATACGGAAGAAGTTAAAAAAGAGGTTCAAAGTCTGGTGACAAAATCAGCAGAAATGGAATAAAAAGTGAAAAGAACTCTCCAAGAGAACATAAGATTGGAATCTATGATGGAATACAGGGCTACCCAGAATCATCTGAGATTGAGAGGAATAGAAGAGGAGGAAGACCAGGACATACGTGCGTTAGTAATAAGCACGCTGAGAACTTATATAGGAGAGGATCAAGGAGATTTGGATTCAGACTTTGACTTAATCTACAGAGTAAACTCAGTTTATGCCAAGAGAAAGAAATTACCCAGAGATGTGATTGTGCAATTTGTGACAACAAAAATGAAAGAAGATATCTTCAAGAAGCAATTTACACAACCATTGGAAATCAATGGAAAGAAAATAATAATTTTAAGAGAAATTCCGAGAATGATTTTACAAGACAGAAAGAAGTTCAAAAAACTCGTGGATAAGCGAAAAGAAATGGGCATCAGGTTCAGATGGGAGATTCCACAGGGATTATCATTCTCGTACAATTCGGTGAGATTTACAATCAAAACAGAAGGAGATTTGTGTAGATTCAAAGAGAACAATTTTGATGATTTTAAAGACATTTAACTCAAAACACTGATGGATTACAAATTTTTATCTTGGAATGTAAATGGACTAAATTCACCAAACAAAAGAAGATTAGTGAATCATTGGCTAGAGAAACAAAAATGTAATATAATTTGTTTGCAAGAAACACATATTAGAAAACAAGACAATAAATATCTGATTAATAAAAAATTGGGAGAAGAATTTCATTCATCAGCAACTAACAAGAAGAAAGGAACAGTGATATATATCTCTAAAGAATTGGAACCCAAACAAATCTTCTCAGATAATGAAGGAAGATATGTTGGTGTGGAAATAACGATGTACAGAAAAAGGACATTGCTTGTAAATCTATATGCACCCAATGGAGCAAAAGAGACGTTTTTCAATGATTTGACAAGAGAGTTGGACTGTTTAAACTATGACCAAATAGTTTTTGCAGGAGACTTCAACGGCACAGTGAACAATGCATTGGACAGAAAGTCTAATGCAATTGGAGAAGCGATTGGAAAATTGCCAAAAAAAATTTTCCAGTTGATGAGACAAGAGAAACTAGAAGACGTTTGGAGGAAATGGAATCCTAAGATCAAGGATTACATGTTTTATTCTAACAGACATAATTCCTTTTCTAGAATTGATATGATCTGGATGTCGGAGGAGATGGCGTTAAAAACTCACAACATTGAAATTCTGCCAAAAAATAACTCAGATCATAACCCTTTACTTTGGATGTCAAAAGAAAAACCAAAACAATTATATTGGAGAATTAATGAAGATTTACTGGATCAAAAATTAATTAATGAGACATTAAAAAAAGAAACGAAAAATTTTTTCGAAATGAATTTGAATAAAGTTACTGATATACAGATTGTATGGGATACATACAAAGCGTTAATGAGAGGTTTGCTTATTTCATTGAATACTAAAGACAGAAAGCAAAGGATGCAACAACAAAATGATCTTCATGAAAAAATTCAACAAAAAGAAAAGGAATTAAAGAAAAGACCAGGGAATAAAAAAATTATTAAAGAGATTCATTTTTTACAGGATCAATTGAATGTTTTACTAAATAGAGAATTATATTGGAACTTGAAAAAACTACAACAAAAAGCATTTGAGGGTGCAAATAAACCAGGAAAATTTTTAGCGTGGCAGTTGAAAAATAGAAAAGAAAGAAACTTCATAAGCAAGATTATTGAAGATGGAAAAGACGTTGTGGATTTGAAAGGTATAAAAAGAGCTTTTTTCAAATATTACGCAAAACTGTTTAAAAAGAAAGGAATTGACCAACAGAAAATTAAAAAGTATTTGGAGAATATTGAAATACCAGAGCTGGGACAACAAATTAAAGAACTACTAAATGGTTTAGTAACAAAGGAAGAGGTAACAATGGCGATAGAAGATGCAAAGTTGGGCAAAGCTCCAGGTCCAGATGGCTTTACAGCAAAATTTTATAAGAAATTCAAGGAGGAGCTAACCCCTATTTTAGTACTTCTGTCAAACGACATAAGAACGACCAAATGGATCCCAGACTCATGGAAAGAAGCAAATATTTCACTTATACCTAAAGAAGGTTTGGATTTAACTAATGTAAAGAATTACAGACCAATATCGCTATTGAATAATGATTACAAACTATTTGCAAAAATAATTTCGGAAAGGTTGAAAAAATATTTGAAAGATGTCATAGCGGAAGAGCAAGCTGGTTTTTTACCAAATAGACAAATTAGAGACAATTTGAGAGTGGTGATTGATGCAATTGAATATTATGATAAACATCCAGAAAAAGAAGTTGGATTCCTCTTTCTAGATGCGGAAAAAGCTTTTGATAATTTGAATTGGGATTTTATGCTGCAAGTAATCGAAAAAATGGATATAGGACAGTCTTTTTAAAACATGATTGTGGCAATATATTCAGAACAGAAAGCAGCTTTGAATATAAAGAAAAAACAGATTTTTTCCAAGTTCAAAAGGGAACACGACAAGGCTGCCCGTTGTCTCCGTTATTGTTTATCTGGATATTGGAAATATTATTGGCAGAGATAAGAAAAGACAATAATATTGAAGAACTTACAGTGAAAGGCTTTATGTATAAATATAGAGCATTTGCAGATGATGTAATGTTTATGATTCAAGATCCAATTGAGAATATACCACAATTGATGGAAAAAATTGAAGAATTTGGAACAATTGCTGGATTCTACATTAATAAAAACAAAATGAAAGTGATGTGTAAAAACATGACGAAACAGAGACAAATTGAACTTCAAGAAAAAATTCAATGTGAAGTAGTTACAAAGACTAAATATCTAGGAATTGAATTGACTATGAAAAATATTGACTTGTTTAAAAATAATTACGAAAAAGTTTGGTATAAGATCAAGCAAGATATGAAAAAATGGGATACCTTGAATCTATCGTTATTGGGAAGAATTGCAACTGTAAAAATGAATGTTTTGCCTCGCTTGATGTTTCTATTTCAGACTATTCCAATATTAAAACAAGGAAAAGTATTGGATACGTGGCAGAAAGAAATACTGAAGTTTGTATGGGCAGGAAGAAAGCCAAGGATTAAAATGAAAATTTTATGTGATGCAAAGGAAAGAGGAGGACTACAACTACCAAATCTAAGACTTTATTATGATGCTGTCTGCTTAACTTGGTTGGAGCAGTGGATTAACCTTGAGAATAAGAAGTTGTTGGCTTTGGAAGGTCATGACAATAAGTTTGGATGGCATGCATATTTATGGTATGGAAAAGTAAAAATAGACAAGTTTTTTAAACACCACTTAATATATTGCACTCACAGCAACACAGTAGAAAGTAAAATGATAGCAGTAGAAACAAGAGTTAATATAGCAATATTGATATACCCACAGCATCAAACTCTGTCACTGTGCTCTAGTTACATTGTTGCACTCTACATATGTATCTACTCCTACACAATTTTTGCCCATACAGGGGCAAATGCTCCCACCACCAATGAGATGTAGATGATGGCATATTGGTCTACAATCTGGGAGACCCAGGTTTGAATCCCATCTCTTCCATGGAAGTTTTATGGGTGATGGCCTTGGGCCACTCACTCTCTCATAGCCTACTTGTCAGGGCTAACATGAGGATAATGCAAAGGAGCTGTCAGTGATGTTGAAAGCTACTTTGGGCTCCAGTGAGGTGAAAAGCAAAATATAAATACCTAAATCAAATAATTAAATATATTGAATCTAGTATACAGAACCACACACACACAATGCACAACTATGCGGCCAGAGAGGCCCTGGAAAGTGCCAAAGTGCAGTGGGTAAGAGGAAATCCACAGTATTGCCATGACCTTTCAGCCTTCATTTTGTTGGCATTGCTTTCTGCCTGTGATTAACCAGTTGATCTACCCAGACTCAGAATTGAAGGTTGCTTGCAGAACTGCTGAGTCTTGCATGACTGCTGAGTCCAGTAAGCTCTGGTTGGGGGGCTTTGCAGAAGAAGAGGAGACAAGCTGATAGAATAAGGTAGCAGCAGGCTGCTCAGTCATACCAGCATAGCAGCTAAAGTAGCATGATACAATGACTGCACAACAGTGATGTAATGCCAATGTGAATTCACTATGTTGGCATGTCTACATGATCTTCTCTGAACACTAAGATTATTAGGGAGGCTCCCTGTTTTGTGTGCCACTACTGTCAAAGGGTCAGCAGGCAGCCATATATAATATAGCCTTTATCAGTGATGACACCAAAATTGTGGAAAGTCCTCCTGTGTAAGTCACAGTTAGCACATTTCATTTTGGAGGGCAGTAAAAAACTTTGCTTTTCTGCCTAGTGTCTGGGGATAACCTAAAGTTGTTCTTGGGCAGTGATCTGACTGTAGCAGTAGGTGATGCTATGTAGCTACTATATCTTGGGCAATTCTACTTTGTGAGCTACTGGCATTAAAGTTGTGAGCAAGCAATTAAATTAGTTTGCTCTGGAGCCATCCTTCCTGAGCTAAGACAAAAATGTGTGAGCCAGAGGCTAAAAAACTGTGAGCTAGCTCACACTAACTCAGCTTAGAGGGAACACTGGTTTTGGGTTCTCAGTAATTGCTGAACCTTTGCTTTATATAATACTAGGAATAAGGCCCATTGTGGAAATAAATACAATGAGCTCTAGAAAGAGGCTCTGGGAGAGTGCCCCAGCCTTAGGCACTCAGCACCAATTCGCTGTGGCGACCTCAGCAGGGTATAAGAAGAAGAAGAGTTTGGATTTATACCCCGCCCTTCACTGCCCAAAGGCGTCTCAGAGCAGCTTACAAACTCCTTTCCCTTCCCCTCCCCACAACAGACACCCTATGAGGTAGGTGGGGCTGAGAGAACTCTAACACAAACTGTCCTTGAGAGAACAGCTGTGCCAGAGCTTGTGACCCAAGATCACATCAGCAGGTGCAAGTGGAGGAGTGGGGAATCAAACCCGGTTCTCCCAGATAAGAGTCTGCACACTTAACCACTACACAGATGCCACCATTTTCTCCAGGGGAACCAGGCCCGTAGCTAACAACTTTTTGCTCAGGGGGCCCATGTTTTTCTCAGGGGGCCCACCACCAATGTTCCCTCTAAGCTGTGGAGTTTTGTGAGCAAAACTTCTACTTTGTGAGCTACTGCCATTAAAGTTGTGAGAGAGCAATTTGGCTGCCGCATAAATTAGTTTGCTCTGGAGCCATCCTTCCTGAGCTAAGACAAAAATCTGCGAGCTGGAAGTTAAAAAAGTGTAAGCTAGCTCACACTAACTCAGCTTAGAGGGAACACTGCCCCCCCCCTCTCCATTGGGGAACCATGATTGCAAAGGGGAAAAATATAGACCAAATTCAATCTCGTCAGACAAATTCAGTACAATTGAAAGAGAGATTTGATTTTATGTTTTTAAAACCGGACAGCACAATCACAGCAGTATTAATCTTTGTGTAACAGAACTAAGTTTTCAAAAAGTTTTCATTGAGACCTGATACTGAAAGGCATGCAAAGCAGCAACAGAAAAAAGGAAAAATATTTTATTAGAGAGCAGAGAAGACTATTAAGCCAAAACCAGAAATAGCTTCCCCCACCCCTAGAATTCAGTTTCATTTTACAATAAAAAAATACTGAACTTCTTCCTGCAAGGGGCTGCTACTTTGATTTGAACTTGTGGGCATTTTTTGGAATTTTAAGAAAGGGCAGTGGTCACAATCACAAAATTGATACCTTGGGAAGCAGGACCAATCACAAAATGGCTGCTAAAATATTGGGAGGTTTCAAGTAGAGCATCCACCTGTAATCAGGACAACTGTCTCCAAATGTGCATGCTCTGTAAGACCAAAAGTGATTTCTCTTGGGGTCTTCAAAAACACCTCCTGCTTTACTGAGGTGAAAGATAGTCAGAACTGGCTGTTTGCTTTGGTGAAAAAGTGCTGGGTAAGAAGCAAGTAGCCACCAGCAAACACATTGTTGGGCACCACATTGGAGTTTACCACTCTAGTCACTATGTATGTATATATATATATATATATATATATATATATATATATATATATATATATATATTCTACCCTTAAAATATAGGAACATTCTTAAAAAGAAGAGAAATGTTGATTGAAAGCCTTCCCATTTAACAATGGAAACCACAATTAAGACCTTATCGGAAACAGGGGTCTTTTCGTAGAAAAACAGCTGCAGGAGCTCATTAGAATATGGTATGCTAATGAGCTATTAGGCTATTAGCATATGCCACACCCCCTGACATCACCGGAAGTGATGTCAGAAGGGGAAGCAAAAGGGGGAGAGGCATCTTCAAAAGCTTCCCCTTCCCTAGCTGGCCTGGGTGGGGGAGCTAAGAGAGAAGGGGTTTAAAGTTTAAACTCCTTCTCACTAGAGTTGGGCCACAGAAGGAGGAAGGAGGGAAGGAAAGAGAGAGAGTAGAAAGAAGGAAAGAGGGAAAGAAAGAGATGGAAAGGGGAGGGAAAGAAAGAGAAGGAAGATGGAGAGAAACAGGGAAAGGAGGAAAAAGAGAAGAGAAAAAGGTGGGAAAGAAAGAAAGAGAGAAGAGAAGAAGGGGAGAAAGAGGAAAAAGAGAGAAGGAAAGGAGGGAATGAAAGAAATTCAGCGGCAATTCGGCCCCATTATATCCTATGGGCCATTGAAGTCAATGGTGAAAACATAGGGTATATTCTGGGGGCTGGAGGGAGGAGTTTGAGGGAGACGCTCCAAATTCACAGGGTAGCTGGTAGAGCCTCTCTCCAAGATACTCACGAAGTTTCAAGAACATTGGACCAGGGGGTCCAATTCTATGAGCCCCCAAACTGGTTGCCCCTATTCCCTCCATTGTTCTCTATGGTGGGAAAAAAGTAACTTTTCCCACCATAGAGAACAATGGAGGGAATAGGGGCAACCAGTTTGGGGGCCTATAGAATTGGACCCCTGGTCCAATGTTCTTGAAACTTCGTGGGTATCTTGGGGAGAGGCTCCATCAGCTACCCTGTGAGTTTGGAGCCTCTCCCTCAAACCCCTCCTCCAGCCCCCAGAATATACCCTATGTTTTCACCATTGACTTCAATGGCCCATAGGATATAATGGAGCTGAAATTGACATGTGGCTGCCTGAAAGACTCCCTGGGACGCCAGCTGGGGGCAGGGCTTGGCTCCTGAGCTCCGGGAGCGGGCTCCCCCCAAAAAGACCCCTGATCGGAAGGAACTGGAAATGCAGCTCCAGGACAACTTTTCTGTCAGGAAAAAGGGTGTGTGTGTGAAGAAGCCACCACTCCCCGCACAACCCTCCCACCGGACAGGGACCTTCCCCTCCTGCCCTCCCGCTGCGCTCGCCCTACTCCCCGGCAGCTGCCACACCCTCCTGCCATATTGGGGGAGAAGGTGCTGCTGCCGCCGCCTCCAGAGGCGCAGGGGGAGCCGGCCGGCCCATCTCCTTTCCCCTTCCCCTCTCCGAGCGCCCCGGCTGGCCTTGGTGACCTAGGGAGAGGGGAGAGGGCCGGGGGGAGGGGGCCGGAGGGAGTAGGGGGAAGCAGAGGCTTGGGGGAGGGGGCCCGCAAAACCCGTGGGGGGGCGGGCCCCCAGGGCCCCACGCAGGCTAGGGGCCAGAGGGGAACTGATCTCTGCCATCTGAAGAGCAGCTGTAATTCTGCATGATCTCCATCCCTCCCCTAGATACTGGCAACAATGGTTCCTCATGCGGGAATGGCTGGTTTGGAGGGTGGAGTCTATGGCATTGTACCTGTCTAAGGTCCTACCCCTCCTCAAACCTCACCGTCTCCAGGCTCCAACCCTCAAATCTCCAGGAATTTCCAACCTGGTGTTGGCAACCCAATCTTTCTCCCAGCCAACCATCAACCTACCGTTATCTGCCCTCTGTCTTCAGCTTTCCATCTCCTCGCCCTCCCTCCTAGACAGCAGTTGTAATTCTGAGTGATTTCCAGCTCCCACCTTGAGATTGGCAACAATGGTTCCCCAGGAGGGAATGGCTGGCTTGGAGGGTGGAGCCTATGGAATTGTACCTGTCTGAGGTCCCAACCCTCATCCAACCTCACCCTCTCCAGGCTCCATCCCTCAAATCTCCAAGAATTTCCCACCTGGAGTTGGCAACCCTATCAGGAGTGGCCCCAATGTGTTTTCTCCCAAAGGCCAAAACAGGTGTTGCAAAGGCCTTTTAGTGACAGAACCTGGTTGCCTAGCAACAGGCACTGAGGAGAAAGCACAGTTGCCACCTCTGATTAGGGAACTACCTGGAGAATGGGGGGTGGATCAGTTAGTTACAGTTGTCTAGTTAGGAGACAGTCACAGTTAGTCTCACACAGGAGCTAAGGGAAGGGCAGCATTGGAGGGGATGGAAGGACTCAGCAGGGGATAATGCCATAGGGTCTACCCTCCAAAGCAGCCATTTTCTCCAGGGGAATTGATCTCTGTCATCTCTGTCATCTGGAGATCAATTGTAACAGTGGGAGATCTCCAGGTGTCACCTGGAGATTGGCAACCCTAGGGGAAGGTCAGCCGCACAGCAGGGGCTTGAAGAGAATGGTTTGATGGTCACCTCATTAGTCAGCCAGCCATGGTGGAGCCAAAAAGGAGTGAGAGGCGTGTTAAATTTATTTTGACAGGAAAGTAGCGGGTGGGGGGAGGTTATGCTGAAAGTCCTTTGTTTTTTTACTCACGGAAGCAAAATCGGTTGTTTGGTTGCCTACTAACAGCCACTGAAGAGACAGTTAGTCACAGTTAGTCTCACAAAGGAGCCAAGAGAAGTATCTTCCTCAGGAGAGAGTCCGGTTTTCCAGGAGCCGCAGCTCATTTCCTCTAGGCCAGACCTTCCCTGGCACTGCAGCCACTGCTGAAGGAAGATGGGGGAACCTTTGAAAGGTGCTGGGCAGCCTTCTCTGCAGTGCAGGCCTTGTGGCCAAGGGAGAGTGGTTCCCCTGCTTGCTGCTGCTTGCTAGGTCTGCCTTCTTCTTGCCTGTGGAGGGGTTGCCGCTCTCTCAGGGGAGCGCCCATCCTCTTCACCGGCTCCCTCCAGACTGAGGGCAAAATGCTGCCTGCCAGCTCAGTGGACAGGGCCAAGCCAATACTGTGAGCCAATGCAGGCATGGGATTGGGAGACTGTGAGAGTGGCAGCTCAGTGGACCAAAGGCTGTCGCAACATGTCCAGGACACCAAAACTCAAATATATATAAGGAGAGATTGTGTTTTTACTATTGGTCTTTACTGTGATTTTGTGCTACTGCAAGCTTCTTGTGGAGTTATTTGAAGGTAAAACTGTTGTAATTCATACACAATAAATATTTCTGGGTTCTGAGGATTTCCGGTTTTGGCATTAGAGCCTATGCAAATGAAAATAGATAATCTGTCCCAAAAACTATCTATGCAAACAGAAGCTTAGGAAATTGACGGCACAAAATAAACAAGACATTGACATTCTAGTGAATGCAACAGGTGATTTAGAAAACAAGATTGACAATGCAGATTCTTGCCCTGGAAGATACATTAACTGGATTAGAGATAGAGACAGACTCTTATCTGTTGAGGTTTCAGAATATATCTAAACAAGAAGGTGAAGATGCAAAACAAAAGATGGCTCAAATAATAGCAGAATTTATAGAAATTGAGGACCCAAAAGAAATTTATGAAGATATAGATACAGCATTTCATATGAATTCTGTTTTTGCAAAAAAAAAAAAAAAAAGTACCAAGAGAGGTGAATGTTAAGTTTTATAGAAAACACTGGCATGAATTTTTTTTTGAAAACTGCAGCACAAAAAGTGCTAATGAATGAAGAGACTGAAATCAAGATATTAAAAGATGTGCCCTGGAGGGTCAGGGAGAAAAGGAAAAAATATTCAGTTAACTAGTGGCTTAAAAGAAAATGGAATTGCCTACAGATGGATTTTACCAGAGGGTGTCCTGTTTATGTACAAGGCAAGATGACAAAAAATTAACCCTCAACTGGAGGAATTTATCAGGAAATATAGCAAGGATCTAAATATCCAGGAGACAGTTGGAAGTGAATCAGAGGAAGAAGAGAAAGGAGAAGAAAGAGCAGGAAGTACTGGAAGTGAAATAGTGATTAAGCCAAAAGAAAAAAAGGGATGTTCAAGGCAAAAGGTGGTTCCTCTACAAGTACGCACTAGATTTCAACATTGTATAAGATCTGATTCCACACAAGATGCAAACATGGGAGTATAAGTTAAAAGCAATATCTATTAACGTTAATGGTCTTAATGGGCCACAAAAAAGTAAACGGATCTTTCACCAACTTAAAAAGATGGAATTAGACATTATTTGTTTGCAGGAAACTCATATTATGTCGCTGGAAAAAAATACTTGGAAAATAAATAACTTGGAATGATGTTTACTTCTGCAGACATTTTTTTTTTTTAAAGGGGTGTAGTAACTTATATTAAGGAATTGTTACACCCAGAGTTGGTTTTTGATTCTGCAGATGGAAGAATTTTTTCAGTTAAAATTCAAAGGGGTGCTAGATCTTTCCTAATTGCTAATATCTATGCTCCAAACCAGGCTCATGATAATTTTTTTGAGGAGTTGAGAAATATAATAGTTCAACAAACTTTTGATGAAATAGCTATATTTGGAGACTGTAATACCATATTTGATCGGGTAGTGGATAGGAGCAAAGGAGCTCAACATCAGGTGAAAGATTGAGAACAACCGCATGCATTTTTAAGCATGGTAGATGAATTGAATTTGTTAGATGTGTGGAGAACTAAAAACCCTAGTAAATTGGACTACCTTTTATTCAGGTCAACACAGGAAATGGTCAAAGATTGACATGGTTTGGATGTCTACATCTTTGTTATGCGATCTAAGGGAAAAAAAAACAGAAATTTTACCAGCAACATTTGCAGATCACAATCCTGTGACAATAACAATGAATTTAGGGCATAACATCGATTTAAACCAATGGGCAAAGGTTTGGCAAAGTATAAGACAGTTAAAAGCAGTTTCTATGAAAGAGAATGTATACAAGATGTTTCATAGGTGATACCTAGCACCGGACAGACTGGCTCGTTTTTATCCCAACATGTTCAACAGATGTTGGAAATGCAAACGTAAGGGGGGGTCTTTCATATTTTGTGGACCTGTGAAAGGTCAAAGAAGTTCTGGCGTGAGATTCATGACATTATCAGACAAATTGTAGGTATCCAAGTGTCATTAGATCCTGAAATATTGTTACTAAATATACTGCCTGATAATTTACAGAAAGTGGATAAATATTTGATTGTACATGTCTTAACTGTGGCAAGAATTATATTTGCAAAAGTATGGAAGCAAGAAAAAAATACCAGCTAAACAGGATTTTATTAAGAAATGTATGAAGGTAGTAGAATTAGATAACTTGACTTTGAAACTACATGGAAGAGAAGAAACCACTTTCTCAAATATTTGATCACGGGTATACGATTGATTAGAGAGACTTAGTTAAATTTTGATTTGTAGTAGTTTACATATGGTATACTTGTGACCTCTCTGATATATCTTCAGTTTAGGGGGATTCCCATTGTATTATTTTCATGGTTGATTGGTTATGAGTTGGGATAGTTTGTTTTTGAGTTTCTTTATGAAAATGTAATAAAGATGTCAATTAAAAAACAACCATTTCTGGGTTCTGAAAACATATTGGTAATTTAAGACCTGTCTTATCTCTTTACAGCAGATGTAAGTATATGGTATGAACAGACTGGAGGGTACAAAACCAGTGAGGGAAGGTTAACCAAAACAAATCTATGATGCTCTTTACAATGAATATTTGTGGAATAATGGTAAAATTTATTCATAGCCATCCAGGGCTATTTTTGGGCAGGAACGCACAGGAACGGAGTTCCAGCTGGCTCCCGAGTTGGCCACGCCCAGCAAGAACTCATTAGCATAATAGGCCACACCCAGCAGCAGAAACTCATTAGGATTGGCTACATTAGGGGTGTGTGGCCTAACATGCAAAGGAGTTCCTGGGGTTTAACATCCAAAAAAGGCCCTGGGTTTTGACAACAAACAAGGTAAACAGAATAAGAAGCAAAAGGTGGGTGTGGCTGGATGACTACACTTCTGGTAACACGGGGGTGTGGCCTATGATTCTAAGCTGTGCTGAGCTGTGCTGTTAGGTGTGTGGCCTATTATTCTAATGAGTTTCTGCTGTTGGGTGTGGCCTAATATGCTAATGAGTTCCTGCTGGGCTTTTCCTACAAAAATAGCCCTGTAGCCATATACTTTCCTCTTGGTTCACTCTCAGCAGGACAAATGATCTGGGAGACCCACGTTCAAAGTCCAGCTCTGCAATTGATCTTTGCTGGGCGAACTTGGCCTGCCATTCATTTCTAACCTAATTCTCTTTAGGGTGGTTGTTGTGAGGATCAAATGAAGGTGTGGGGAACAACATTGTAAACTGCTTTATGTCCCTACTGGGGATAAAAGTAGGGTATGAATGAATGAAGTAATTGATGCTGTAACTCATGCACTTTGTGCTTGGAAATCTGTTCCTGAGGACAGAATGTCTCATAAGAAGTTACTCTTCATATTAGGGCATTTGAAGGTATACCAATTTATATTGATTAAAATGACAACAACGTTGCCATTTTAATCAATATAAATGGGTATAACTTCAGATGCTTAGTTTTTTATGTAGAAATTTGGTTGGAATATTCGTGTAGAAAAACTAGGTTCCAATAAAATGTATATGAAGTAGAGTTGCCAACCTCCAATTACAGAGATGAGTTCCCCTGGAGAAAATGGTAGCTTTGGAGGGTAGACTCTATGGTCACGCTCCTCTGCAAACCCCACCCTCCCTAAGGCTCCATCCCCTAAATCTCCAGGAATTTCCCAATCTGGATCTGGTAACCTTCTAAATTGGTTGCAGCTTGATAGTACGTACATACATAGAAAGGAGAAGAGAAACCCAAGACAAAATTAGATGTATTTCATTTTCATGGTGCCAACTGCAGAGTTCCGAAAGTTCCTTATGTCAGCTCAGTAGATCTCTCCTGCATCTGGTAGGGATGCTACATGGGCCACTTTGGAAGGTCATTGCAAGTATCTCAAAAAAGCTAACAAAGCTCATTTTATAATCCTTATTCATACAGCTGTCTAGTGTTTGTGTAAGCTGCCCTGAGCATGCTACGGTGGGAAGGGCAGGGTAGAAATCTAATCTCTCCTTATAAATAATTATCTTTTGGTTTTGCAAGATTCCATGCGCTCCCACTGGCTGTAAAATGCCCTCCCTCAGCCATTGGCCCATCAGCCGCCACTCAAGAGTACTCGCATGCCATTGGCTGGGTGCTGGGTCTGCTCTTCTTCCCCACCCACTCCCCCTGGCAGACAGCTCTCTCTGCTGAGGAAGACAGTTCTCTTGACTCCTGTGAGGGACTGTCCCCTCAGTGGCTGTTGGTAGGCAGCCAGGCTTGGTTCTGTGAGTAAGTAAACAAAGGACTTTCAGCATAACCCCCTCCCCCGCCCATAACCCCCTCCCCAACGGCCACTTTCCTGTCAGAATAAATGGAAAAAGGCTCTTTCTCCTGCTTAGCTTCAGCATGGCTAGCTGGCTAATGAGGAGGGCCAGCGACCATCAAACCATTTTCTTCAACTCCCCGCTGTGCGGCTGACTTTCCCCTAGGGTTGCCAATCTCCAGATGGGACCTGGAGATCTCCCACTGCTACAATTGACCTCCAGATGACAGAGATCAGTTCCCCGGGAGAAAATGGTTGCTTTGGAGGGTAGACTCTATGGCATTATACCCTGCTGAGTCCTTCCACACACACACCAAATGCTGCCCTCCACAGGATCCACCCCCCCAAATCTCCAGGTATTTCCCTAATCAGAGCTGGCACCTGTACTTTCTCTGTCAGTAAAAGGCCCTTTCCACACCTATGTTGGCCTTTGGGAGAAAACTCATTGGGCCCAGTCTTGATCAGGTTGCCAACTCCAGGTGGGCAATTCCTGGAGATTTGAGGGATGGAGCCTGGAGAGGGTGAGGTTTGAGGAGGGGTGGCACCTCAGACAGGTACGATGCCATAGACTCCACCCTCCAATCCAGCCATTCCCTGATGGGGAACCAGTGTTACCAATCTCCAGGTGGGGGCTGGAGATCACTCAAAATTACAACTGCTCTCTAGGAGGGAGGGGGGAGGAGATGGAAAACTAAAGGTAGGTTGATGGTTGGCTCGGAGTGAGATAGGATTGTCAACTCCAAGTTGGGAAATTCCTGGAGATTTGAGGGCTCGAACCTGGAGAGGGTGAGTGTTGAGGAGGGGTGGGACCTCAGACAGGTACAGTGCCATAGACTCCACCCTCCAAACCAGCCACTCCCTCCTGGGGAACCACTGTTACCAATCTTGGGGGTGGGCTGGAGATCACTCAAAATTACTATTGCTCTTCAGGTAGCAAAGATCAGTTCCTCTGGAGAAAATGGTGGACTCTGTCATAGTCATAGTCATAGTCATAGTCATAGTCAGGTTTATTGTGTTTAGCCATAGGCCATTACAATACAGTACAACGTTAAAATTGAATAAGCTAAAAAACATTTAACATTAAGAGTCCGAGAGAAAGAAGAGAAACTATGCAGATAGGTAGTTAATTCACATCAAGCTGACTAGAACCGTTTTTAGCTAGAAAAAACTTTGGCCCGTATTTTCCTTGCCGCCAATGCGAAAAGCGCCATTCTGTAAGAAACATCAGCGTTAACGTCAGCTAATAAAAATGAGATCTTCTCAGGGACTGAATATAAACTTAAAACTGATAAAATACCGGATAAAAATTTTTCTCTAGGTTGGGAGTACAATGGGCAATCCAGAATATAATGCGGGAGATCCTCAATACCAGGAGTACCACAAGGGCATACGCGCTGTGCCCTAGGGATTCTATTAAAGCGACCAGCCTGTACAGCCGTGGGCATCATTTCAAAACGCAAGTGTGTAAAAGCTGCTCTAAGGTACTGCTTGTCTATGTTGATCAAATAAAATGATCTAAAGTGGTCAATCTTAACAAATTTAAACCAGGTAGCAGTTTGAGCGTTTAGGATTAAGTGTCTATCTAATAGAGCGTCTTGCCTAAATACCCAATCTCTGAGATCAGATGTATTTGCATAGGAACTAAAAAGGTCGTCCGGGGTGGAATATCTTAGGAGTAGGTTGTTAAGAAAACAAGATCGATCTGAGTCTTTAACTAGCATTGAATTAAAGGCCAATTGGCTAAACGAATCCGTATTAGCAGCTCTGATGTTCTTTGAAAATTTTAAAATTGCAAGATGTGCCCGCGCCCTTAAAGAGGGCATACCGGTTTCTGCTCTCATCAGGGCAGCTGGTGTACCTTTAGGGAGAGCCAAGATATGCCTTAAAAACTGATTTTGAACTGTTTCAATACTGTTGAGTAAATCCTCTTTCCAGCCCCATATCTCAACACCATACAAAAGGTGGGGAATGACCTTACTTTTGAAAATTTTTATGACGGGGTCGATGAGGAATCCACCCTTGGTATGATAAAACTTCAAGATGGATCCAACGATCCTAGTCGCAGATGCTTTTACAGTGGCCGTATGGACTTTCCAATTCAGGTTCTCACTAAATGTGATCCCTAAGTACTTGAAGGTTCTGCACTGGCTTATGGGGTTACCGAGAATACTCCAAGTGGATATTTGAGCTCTTTTCCTAAAAACCAACGTCTTTGTTTTATCAAAGTTAATGTTGAGGGACTCTTCCTTGCAATATGTTCCTAATTGCTGTAATAGCCGTCTCATCCCAATTTTGGTAAAAGATAATAGGGCCATGTCGTCTGCATAAAGTAGAATAGAAATTTTATGCTGCCCTAGGGTGGGTGGGAAAAATTGCAGTCCTGAGAGACTCTCTACTATTTTGTTTATGTATAGGTTAAACAGAAGGGGGGCTAACACACACCCCTGTTTCACACCCTTATGAATTGGAATTTTATTTGTTAGGGACCCCGAGATGCCAACTCTGATCTGGGCGCTAATATCGGTGTGCAGTTCGCGTAATAAAAATAGCAGCCGTTTATCAACGTTCAGATCGGCCAGTTTTTGCCATAGATTATTCCTGTCAATGGAATCAAACGCCGCGGCCAAGTCTACAAACGTTACATAAAGGGACCTAGTAGGGCCATTTAGGTTTGCATAAACCAGCTGGTGCAAAGTAAGACAATGGTCAATGGTAGAGAAACCTTTCCTGAACCCTGCTTGATGGGGGTGGATAATGTGGTTCTCGAGAGCCCAATCGTCCAACCTAAACAACAAATATTTACTATATACCTTTGCTGCAATATCAATTAGGCTTATTGGTCTGTAATTCCGCGGGTCTGTTTTATCCCCCTTCTTAAAGATGGGAATGATACTGCTTAAACTTCCAACCAGGAGTAAGGCTTGCTGGCCAGGATGCCATCCTCATTGCCAATGCAAAGTACTGGGTTCGCAGCATGGAGACTCAGTAAGGCTTGCTCACAGGATGCCATCCTCATTGCCAATGTAAAGTACTGGGTTCGCAGCATGGAGACTCACCGAATAGTCGCAGCATGGAGTACTCGGGTTCGCAGCATGGAGACTCTGGGCGAGCATGGAGACCCAGACTATGACATACTGAACAACACACATTTATTGTATTCCACACAAAAGACACACACAGCCCGGCAAGGGCCTACTATATACACCCATCCCAGACACACCCACAGTTCCACTGGGGGGTTTGAATCTTCTGCCAAAGGTCCTACTGGAAGATTAAGGGTGGCTTAGGATCCTTGTCCCCTATTGAGTTTGGAACCAAGCTAAGGACTGAGGCCATGGACCCCTGGTGGCGGTCCGCAGACACAACATCCCTCCCCCCATTGTTCAAAACCAACCTAAGTCACATAGTCCTGCAGGTAGGCTGGCGACTGGTACTCTTGTAGGGAATGCTGGGGTGCTGGGACAGGGTCACTCACAACAGGCTCCAGACTGTCAGCCTGGATACTCTGCAGTGGCGGTGGTGGCATCTCTTCTGGCCCTGGCAACTCAGGTGGTGCCATGGCTGTTGGGGCCTCGATCAGGGCAGGTAGAATTTTGCTTACTCTTGCTTCTGGGGTGTAGCTGTCAGGTCCCACAAACCACGGTGGGGCCTCTTCCTCTCTTGGGAGCTGTTGGTGCAACAGCTGGTCCACATGCTTCTTGGCTATTCTCCATGGACACTTCATAGGAGACCAGACCTGTGGGCCTGACGACCTGACCTGCCAGACACGGGGGTCCCTTCCCAAAGTTTCTGATAAAGATGGGGTCTTCCAAGAAGAACCCCAGGGGAGCCTCCCTTTGTTCTGTCAGCCTTCGTGACTCTGGTGCCCAGTCCAGATGCAGCTGGTCCAACAGAATGGTGGGGCGGTTACGCATCAGGAGCTCAGTGGGGTAACGGCCGTTGATGGGGTTTGCTGTGGTCTGCTGGGTTAGAAGGAAACAGGCTAGTTGGAACTCCCAGTCCCCACCCGGGATCCTGCTGAGGGCTTCCTTTGCTGTTTGCACCATCTTCTCTGCTTGTCTGTTGGTAGCGGGGTGGAAGGATGCGGACCTCACATGCCAGATTAAGTTTTTCCAGAGGAACTCCTGGAATTCCTCTGAAGTAAATGCCACTCTGTTGTCGGAGACCATCATGTCCAGCAGCTCATGGGTCGCGAAGATCCGGTGCAGTGTGCGGATGACTGCCTTCGAGGATGTGGTGGTGTCGGAGCTAATCTCCAACCATTTGGCGGATGAGTCCACGATGACTAAGAAGAGCAGTCCTTGAAATGGGCCAGTGAAATCTATCTGAAGCTGGGACCACAGCTTGTGGGTGGACTCCCAGGACTAAATGGGTGCACTCAGTGGGTTCAGATGGATCACCTGGCATGTCTGACACCTTCACACACAGGACTCAATCTCTGCATCATTCCCTGGCCACCAGACATAGCTCCAGACCAGTGCCTTCATTCGGACTATTCCCGGGTGGGCCTCGTGGAGCACGGTGAGGATGTGTTGTTGCAGGGCTTTGGGGATAACCACCCTATCCCCCCACAGTAGGCACCCTTTGTAGGCTGACAGTTCATCCTTGTGGGTGGTGAAGGCTGTGAACTCTGGACCTGTGGAGGCCGCGGACCATCCCCTCAACACCCAGCACAAAACCGAGGAGATGACAGGGTCATGGGCTGAGTGTCCAGTGACATCTGCAGCCTGCAGGGGTGGATCAGGAAGGTCCTCAAGCAGGAGGACCCTATGAGCTGGAGCCGGGTTGGCATTAACAGAAGGGAGCAGCAGCCAGCTGAGGGTGTTGGCGTGCCCCATCGCTTTCCCTGGGAGGTGTTTCAGGCAGTAGTTGTAACTTGCCAAGAAGAGGGACCAGCTGTCAGGCTCCTTAGTCAGGTCACACAATGCAGGGCTTCAATAGAAGAATCTGTTTATTGGTGAATCATAACTAAAGACATATGTACAGTTTGTCAGGAATGTCTAGGAACAGCAGGGCTCCCTATATTATAGTGAAATCAAACAACCCCCTAAACAAGCTGAAGCCAATGAGTATAGTTCACGCTCGCGGGCAAAGCAAGCGGGCAAAGCGGGCAAAACAATCTAAAAGCCGTTGATTCCCAGCAGAGGAGTTCTGCAGCTGGGGATACTACAAGATCAGGAAAATGATAACATACAGACAGTAGAATAGTAATGGTCAGAGGCTGGTAGACTGAGAGTACTCCCCTCACATGCCAAGCCCATGACAGGGCTACCTGACATCCTACCCCCCCAAGCGCCGGGCTTGTCAGAGTAGTGATGATGGAAATGATGGATGAGGCATGGGGCCCGAATGTGATCCACCTCCACCCACTCCCTGTGTTGTGGCCCAAAGTGTACCCATTCAACCAAATAGAACAGTTTGTTCCTAAGAAGCTTTGAGTCTAAAATGTTGGCCACTTCATAATGCGGTTTGCCTTGCACCATCAAGGGGGGGTGGGTGGGTTGTGCACATTGTGGTCACCAAGCATTAGGTCCAGGATCCCGGCGTAGTAATCTAAAATGGAAAACAGGGTGCAATTGTCTCAAAGTTTTAGGCAATTCAAGCTCCACAGTCACATCATTGATTTTACGTTTCACAGGGAATGGGCCCACATATTTCCAGCCCAGTTTCCTATTAGGCTGAAGTCCTTTGATATTCTAGATAGACACATAAACCGAGTCACCAGGTTGAATGTCCCAGCCCACCAAGCGCTTCTTATCCGCCTGCTGTTTATAATCCAGTTTTGCTTTGTCTAAGGCTTTGCATAGAAGTGGCCAGGCTGCCTGAAACTTTTTACACCAGTCCCCCACCTCCTCCTCCAGCAGGGCTGCACCAGACAAAAACAGGAGGGGTGGCACCTCATAGCCATAAGCTGCCATAAACAGGGAGACCCCATTGGAAGAATGGCATGCATTGTTGTAGCAAAACTCTGCCAGGGGGAGGAGCCCTTCCCAATCGTCTTGTTGGAAGTTAGTGAAACAGTGGAGGTACTGTTCAAGGGTTTGGTTCACCTGCTCCATCTGGCCATCAGTCTCAGGGTGGTAAGCACAGCTTAAACCACGATCCACTCCCATGAGACGCAGCAGTTCTCCCCAAAACTTGGAAACAAATTGTGAGCGGTCGGAGATAATCTTCCTGGGAAGTGTATGTAATCTAAACACGTGTTGGAGAAAAGCTTTGGCCAGCACTCGTGCAGTAGGCAGGGACTTAAATGGAACAAAGTGAGCCTGTTACAAAAACAGATCAGCCACCACCCAGATAATAGTCTTGCCACGACTGAAGGGCAAATCGGTGTTAAAGTCCATAGAGATAACTTCCCATGACCTTCCCAGTGTGAGCTATTTCACATTAAGATTTTGTGGCGTTCTAAGCACTTCCAAGTTTTTATGGTCAGTCCAAACTTCAAACGGTACCCTGGCCCCCTCCAGCCAGTGTCGCCACATAGAGAGTGCCAACTTAATAGCTCCCGCCTCCTTATCCCAAACCGACCAATTATGTTACGTATCGTTAAACTTTCAGGAGACATAGGCAAGGGGATGTAATTTTTTATTCTCCCCCTCTTGCAAGATGGTGCCACCCATAGCAACGTCAGACGCATCCACTTGAACAATAAATTTTTGGGCAAGCATGGGTTCAGATGTGAACAGGGCTTTCCTCCTAGTATTCATTTGTCCACGTTATTTTAGTACCCAGACAGGTACACTCAGGGCCCTTCCCATTTGTCTTTAAGAGATCCATTAGCAGTAAGCTCACCTGGGCAAAGTTAGCGAGAAAGGCCCTGTAGAAATTGGCAAAACCGAGGAACCCCACCACATCCTGAACTTTGGCCGGGTCCATCTCCAAACCCTGGGGGGAATTATGGTAGCCCAAAAAGTCAATCTTTGTGCAATGGAATTCACATTTTGACAACTTGGCAAACAGTTTGTGCTTGTGCGGCATTTCCAATACCTCACGGACCAAAGCCATGTGGGACTCTTTATCAGGGGAGTATAACAAGATATCATCTAAATAAATGACAACACCCTTGAACAAGTGCTTGTGTAAGACTTCATTTATCAGGTTCATGAAAAACCCCAGAGCCCCCTGAAGCTCAAAGGGCATCACCCGGTACTCGAACTGACCCAACGGGGTGTTAAACACTGTTTTGTATTCATCCCCCTCCATAATTCGGACCCAGAAGTAAGCATCACAGAGGTCAAGTTTGGAGTAAATTTTCCCCTTCCTAACCTCAGCCAAGAGGTCTTTGATCAGAGGGAGGGGCTTTGCATTCATATAGTCCATGCATAATCTCAATCCCCCGTCCTTTTTTTTTCCAGAACAACACAGGGGCGGCGAACAGGGAGAAAACTGGCTGAATGAAACCTCTGGCAAGGTTTTTGTCAATTAACATACGCAGCTCCTCCTTTTCAGTCGGTATCATGGCATACAACTTTCCCTTGGGTAATTGATGTCCTGGTAATAATTCAATGGAACAGTCTGAGTGTCTATGAGGTGGCAATTTGTCTGCCTCCTCTTCCTCAAACACCCATGCTAAGTCCCAGTATTTGGGGGGAATTGTGTCCATCTCCTTGCTAGCCAGGCATTCCCGCACTGACTCGTTGGAAGGAGGAGTCCCCCATGCCCTATCCCATCCATGTAAGTGACACCTGGGTGATATGAATTGGACTTTGCCCTCATTCCACAATATATAGGGGTCATGGCCGTGGAGCCATGGGCTGCCCACCACCAATGGGAAGCGAGCTGCCACAGTGATTACAAAAGGTCAGTATTCCCAATGCACTTCTGCCCCCATTCGCACTGGAACCTCGCAGTTGTCAGGGAGTTGGTGGCCCAAAACCATGCCCACACCGTAAGGGGAGGCATCACAGGTGAGAATGACCAGCAGGGATTCATCGAAATGTGCCATGAGCACCTTGATTCCCTGGAACGCTGCAGACTCCCGGGGACCTCAGGACCATGGTGCCATTTTGTCCAATAATCTATGCAGTGGCTCTACCACTGCCACCTTGCAGAGAAAGAAGGTGTGATAAAAATTCAGTAGGCCAAGGAATGCCTGAAGATGCTGGAAGATTCCTAGAGCCACACTCACCCCGAACTGTAGCCGTTTTACCTTGAATGCCCCTCGGTGCATGACTATGGTATGGGTGTCAGCCATGGCGTCATCAACTGGCAGTTGTTGGTACACCTGGGCAAGGTCCAACTTACCAAGATTTTGGCCCCTGCTAAGGTGGCTAACATGTGACTTACTACCGGAACCAGGTACACATGTTCCTGCAGAGCCTTGCTCAAGATGCATTTATAGTCTGCGCAGATGCGGATGTCACCGTTGGGCTTCATGGGGGTGACTATGGGGGTCTCCCATGCTGCATGGGAGACCAGTTCCAGGACCCCTTGTGCCACCAAGCAGTCCAGCTCTGTATCAATTTTAGGCCATAGGGCAAATGGGGCGCTTCGGAACCGCATGCGGATGGGAGTCACCTTAGGGTCAAGTTGTAAGGAAACTAGGGGAGCCGTGTAACATCCTAGAGTTTGGCCATGAAGGCAGTGGCCATCTTGCTGGGCTTCTGGAGGCGTGCTTGGAAGTCCATTCTTTTGGCCATTGTTGTGGGCTTGGGCGCATAGTACCTCATCAAGGCCGCGACGATCTCTTCATATGTATTTTCCATGAGCACCTTGGGTGCCAGGAGGCTTTTTGCTAGCCAAATGGTGGCCACTCCGCATGTGCTGAGAAGGAGAGCCCTTTTCTTCCCTTTATTGGTGACCTCATGGTAGGTGAAGAAACAGGTTAGCTCATCTACCCATGATCCCCAGAACTCAGAGTGTGTGGGGTTGAAGACCTTGAGGTGTCCTGGAGTGACAGCCATGGCTCTTAAGCGGAGTGGGGAGCGGTGTCCAGGGAAGCGGGGTGCATTGCAGTGCTGCTTGGGAGCAATGTGGGGTGCAGCGGCTTCCACTGGATCGATGGCTAGTGCTGTGCTGGATGAAGAGTAAGGCTTGCTCACAGGATGCCATCCTCATTGCCAATGTAAAGTACTGGGTTCGCAGCATGGAGACTCAGACTATGACATACTGAACAACACACATTTATTGTATTCCACACAAAAGACACACACAGCCCGGCAAGGGCCTACTATATACACCCATCCCAGACACACCCACAGTTCCACTGGGGGGTTTGAATCTCCTGCCAAAGGTCCTACTGGAGTACTAAGGGTGGCCTAGGATCCTTGTCCCCTATTGAGTTTGGAATCAAGCTAAGGACTGAGGCCATGGACCCTTGGTGGCGGTCCGCAGACACAACACAAACTTTCATTTTACATTACAACTGCATCTGTGTCCATGTGAGGGATATGTGAAGGGTTGGAAGGAAGCCGGAACAATCTCCAAAACACATATGGGGTGGAGCAATTAATTCCCATGCACCCCAATATATCTGTGATTCCTTGAAAGGCTGTTGATATGGAGGCTGGAGAAACTCAGAAACTGTTAGGTTAATCAGGGAGCATTCAGAGGCTGGGTCTGCAGGCTTCCTAAACTTCCAAGTGCTGATTCCCCTGTGTCCCTCTGTTTTCCAGAGAAGGAAGCTGACACATGGCTTGGAAGGCACAAGTGGCTGCTTCTGTCAATTTCAACTAAGCTGCATTATTTCTCCCCCCCTCACCATTTCCTGTTTTGGTGCATGTGGCCTGGCCAGCGTTTGCCTAGCAGCTGAAAGATTGATGGAAGAGGAGTCCAAAAGGAAGCCCACCCAAGATTCAGGGTCTCTGACCCATCCATGCTTGTGGTATGCAGAACTGGTAAAGATTATGGCAATGAGTCTGTAAAGCAGGCCAAGGAGGTCACAAGTGACGAAAATGAAAGTGGCATTTTCCAGCAACAAGCCCCGTTGTTTGCAGTGGTGTCACTGTGAGCATTCCAGCCCCGGTGTCTGCTAAGAACATCAACTCCGCTTGGTGTTCCTCATCAGAACTCTTATGCACCGAACTTCCATGTAGGGGGTTGATGGAGCATATCATCACACATAATTACAGAATGACCTCCTTGGTAATACCTGCTGGATGGGGTTGGCTGGGGGGGAATAACTATTTCATTTCTCTTGGAGGAGTGGCCTGGCCATCCATTCCTCCCTCCTCTACTTGGTGAAAAATGCAAAACAA
This sequence comes from Gekko gecko, assembly GCA_029375565.1. Classification (NCBI taxonomy): domain Eukaryota; kingdom Metazoa; phylum Chordata; class Lepidosauria; order Squamata; family Gekkonidae; genus Gekko; species Gekko gecko. The sequence goes on along the minus strand of JAPDNY010000001.1, from coordinate 229,095,982 downwards.
CAAACAACACCTGCCCATTTAAAACTGGGTGTAATTCTAAATAATGGATAGTTACAGCTTCCTCACAATGCCCTCACTGTCCATCCCCCCTCCCACAGTCCAGTGCCAGCACTTTCTGTCCCCCCCTCCCCCAGCCCAAGCATTCCCATGGGGGGGTTATAGCTGGGACATTTGAATATTCATTCAAAACTCACCCAGGGCTGTAGGCCATGCTTGTATTTGTGCTCCCCTCCCCCCCCCGAACCAGAAGTAATCAATACTAGCAGGCTACAATGATTCCTCATTTGGGCAATGCAGGCTTCTTTCAATACAGTTTGCCTCTGATTTGAGGGGTTTATTTATTTATTTATTTCCTTCAATTTATATTCTACCCTCCCTGCAACGCAGGCTCAGGGTTGGTTCCAACCTATAATAAGCTTCTGAGTGCAGATTTACATCATAAAAACAGAACAATCTCTCCTTATAAATAATTATCTTTTGGTTTCGCAAGATTCCATGTGCTTCCATTGGCTGTAAAATGCCCTCCCTCAGCCATTGGCCCATCAGCCGCCACTCAAGAGTACTCGCGTGCCATTGGCTGGGGGCTGGGGGCTGGGGCTGGTCCTCTTCCCCACCCACTCCCCCTTCAGACAGATTTTGCATGTCAGATTTACTGGCAGACAGCTCTCTCTCCTGAGGAAGACAGTTCTCTTGACTACTGTGAGGGACTGTCCCCTCAGTGGCTGTTGGTAGGCAGCCAAGCTTGGTTCTGTGAGTAAAAAAACAAAGGACTTTCAGCATAAACCCCTCCCCCACCCATAACCCCCTCCCCAACGGCCACTTTCCTGTCAGAATAAATGGAAAAAGGTCCTTTCTCCTGTTTAGCTTCAGCATGGCTGGCTGGCTAACAAGGTGGGCCAGTGACCATCAAACCATTTTCTTCAACTCCCCGCTGTGCGGCTGACTTTCCCCTAGGGCTGCCAATCTCCAGGTGGGACCTGGAGATCTCCCACTGTTACAATTGACCTCCAGATGACAGAGATCAGTTCCCCAGGAGAAAATGGTTGCTTTGGAGGATAGACTCTATGGCACTATACCCTGCTGAGTCCTTCCACCCCCCCCCAAATGCTGCCCTCCACAGGATCCACCCCCCAAATCTCCAGGTATTTCCCTAATCAGAGTTGGCACCTGTACTTTCTCCTCTGTCAGTAAAAGGCCCTTTCCACACCTATGTTGGGAAATTCCTGGAGATTTGAGGGGTCGAACCTGGAGAGGGTGAGTGTTGAGGAGGGGTGGGACCTCAGACAGGTACAATGCCATAGACTCCACCCTCCAAACCAGCCACTCCCTCCTGGGGAACCACTGTTACCAATCTTGGGGGTGGGCTGGAGATCACTCAAAATTACTACTGCTCTTCAGGTAGCAAAGATCAGTTCCTCTGGAGAAAATGGTGGACTCTGTCATTATACCCTGCTGAGAGTGCCACAGCAAATTGTCACTGAGTGCCCAAAGCCGGGGCACTCTCCCAGAGCCTCTTTCTAGAGCCCGTTGTATTTATATCCACAACGGGCCTTATTCCTAGTATACATATAATTGTCAAATCTTGCTCTTCTTAGTTTGCCATAGATGCCGGGGGAAGGGCATGTTCCTGAGGGGAGGGGAGCGGATGTGACATGAGTGGGAACCTTTCACTTGTAGAGGCAGTAACTTTTCTTAAGACACCTTCCTTTCACAGGGGAACGACCTTGAGCCTTTCTGTGCCAGCGTACGCTTAGATAAAGGGATTGTATACTCCAGGGTGGGTGGGGGTCGGCAATGGCTAGGTGGAACAAGTGTGACATATGATTGGATAGGGAAAACTAGAATGGGGTTATTCTGGTGTGAAGGACAGGAATATGCCAGCAGAACATAGGGAGGGGATCCTTGGACCTCTGGGTCAGGGGGGATACATAGAATACCAAGGGCCTCCCATGGGCTAGTTGGGAGACATTGGAGCACGCCCACATTGCTGACAAAACCCACAGTGGTACCAGGATGTAGTCCCTGTTCCAAGATCACCTGACCAGGGACCCAAGTTGCCATGGCTGGAGTGGATTTGGAGTCTCAAGACAACCTGCAAGTACAAGGGATTCCTGACAGTTACTGGAAAGCCAGCCCTATGGAAGAGAGGCAGCTGTCCCAACTGGACATCTGGGGGGCATGGTGCTTCATCGCCATATGTGTCTCTGTGCCCCTTTTGAGAAGATGGCATCCTTTGCACTGCATGGGCTGAGGACATATTTGGGGCTTCTGGAGGAAGGGGATTCCTTGAGACTCTTTCAGCTGCCCAGGGACTTTTGACAAGACTCAGTCACTTTAAGGGGATGAGGGGGTGCCATCCTTGCTAGGCTTGAGGAACAGAATCCTCACAAACACAGCACCCACCATTTTCTCATTTTTAAAAACCAAAAACTGGAAAGGCGCCAATATATGAAAAAGCAAATCCAGGAATATTTTTCTACAAATGGCTAGAAAACAAAAACTTAATTCTATGTTAAGTAACACTGTGGGTCTGCCTTGTTCCTAAGCATTTGCACAGAAATGGAGATGCTACTGGTCAAGGAGGATACTTTAACCACCATTCCTTCCAACTGTTGTCACACTTTGCTGTTCTTCAGGACCTCCACAAAATTTCATTCTTGAGTCCATCCTAATAACAGGAAAACAAAGCCATTGTATATAAGTAGATGCACCATTTTGGATTTCAGAGATGGGCAAGATTCTCAAGGAAAAAAAATTATAAACTCACACAGAAAAGTGTTTCAAACTGCTTCTGTAACACCTAAAAGGTAAAAGCCTAATTTGCACTGAACTAATTGGGGCTAAAGAATACAATTTTAGAAATATCTTTCTCTGCCTTGAGCCAGATTCCTTGCAAAAATTAGGAGCAGTTGCCCCAGGCCAAGTAACCTACCAATGGTAGCAGTCTTAAGCTGGTCTACACAGAATCCAACCCAGGACTATGCAGGGGGGCTACTTCCAGGAAAGCAGAACTGCACCGTATGTTTCTCAGAGACCAAGTGCTGTTAGGCTTCACAAAATCAACCCCTGTTACTTACTCTGGCTGTGATATGGTTGTGAGCCATGATTTGTGATTCTGGGAGGGAATGTACAGTCCTGTTGAGACCAAAAGGCATTATTTGGCTATCTTTCTGGGACCAAGATGGATATTGTAATGTAGGTATAAAATAAATGCACACATTCAGATGTGCAGCTACATTCATGTTGCCTATGTATATCAAATATCTTATACAATTGAATCAGGACTATATCTTGTTGAATCAGGAATCTCTTTTGCTCAAAAAGCAGAAGAGACAGTGCAGTGTAGTGGTTAGAGTGCTGGAGTGGGATGTGGGAGACCCAGGATCGAATCCCCATGCTTCCATGGAAGCTTGCTAGGTGACCTTGGGCCAGTCATACACTCAAAGCCAAATCTACTTCACAAGGTTGTTGTGAAGATAAAGTGGAGGAAAGGAGAACAATGTAAGTTACATTGGAGAGAAAGGTGAATATAAATTAAATAAATAATTACATAATAAAATGAAAACAAGGTCCTTTGGGTCACTTTCTTGTGGCTAATTTCAACCTTAAAGCTTACTTGGGAGTAAACTACCTCAAGTGGGACTTTCTCCTAAATATAGAAAAAGATATAACCTGAGTGGGTTTTATTACAGGTCCAATGTAATTTTTCTTTCATGTGTGCTTTGGAATAATACCCACAAAGGAATACATATAGAAAATGTACATAAAAAAGGAATGAAAAAAGTCCATATAGGATATGTAGGCCAACTATCTAAGCAAGATATAGCAATCTTGCCTGAGTCACAAAACTTTCCTGCAAAATCTAGGGTGCTTAAAAATAAATTAACCTGACTCACACATATTTCTTCTTAGGATACTTAGGCCAAATTGTATCCATTAAGTGTAGTATAACTTTGTAGTAATGTGGGGCATATCCACACAGCTGACTTAAATTGGTTTGCAGCTCACTTGTTTTTTCCAGGGTACCCTAGTTCACAAGCATAAGTACAGATCTTGAATTCTTGGAAACTCACCAAACTACAGTTCCCAGGATTCTCTGGGGAAAGTCATGATAGTAAGTGTAGAAAGGCTTTGATATGTAAGCATGAAACAAGAGTCAGTACTCAAGATAGCAAAAAGGCAACTGATTAGCAAATGGATGATAAAGTAAATTCTAAATTAATATGGAGAACCACTTCATCATCTAGTTACTCATACACTGGCACTTTTCCAAGTTGCCCCCTGGCATGGTTGATGAGATTACTGATATTACTTTCAAAGTTTGAGAACTAAAGCAATTTCTCATACTATAAAAGCAGCTTCTGAACCCCAGGCCACATTATGTCTCCTTTCCATACTAGTTTAAGTTCTTAGGTTATCCTGCCACAGGCAGGAACCACAAAATGGACTTTTCACACATAACTCTGGGCTTCTTAAATGATCTGAACTATGCAGGGCAAAGCATGCAGTGAAAGCTACATCCGAAGGGCTCTGAAGAATCTTTGTTCTTGAGACCTGGAAACTCCTCTCCCCCACCCCCCCAGTCTAGACTTTGGGATGTTTCAGAGGCCACAAAACCCTTGTACATCTAACTAGTATCTATGCAATTCTGTGAAGAAAAATCTGTCATACAGAGCCCTAAAACATTACAGAAAAATGCCTACAAACTCAAAGTTGTATTTATAAAACAAATACGTTTTCAGATTTCTTTTCATTTGTATCTATTAAGTACTGCAGCTCTTATGATTAGTTGGCTGATTCAGATGACCACTTTCCCAACCACATGATAAAATCCCAATGAGGGACATTCTTGAAAGTAGATCCAACATGTCTACCAGTTTCTGAGGACTCCAGGTCCCAAATTAAATGCGTAGAGTAGACATAACTGGCATTGACAACTGTCCAGGAGGAACTCATAAGATTTAACAAATAATCTAGTGTTTAGAAAACAATGTTATAATTTCAGGGTTTTTTTCTAGCTGAATATCACATTCCACTGCAGAAATGAAGACTAGCATAAACTAGTTTAAAGTGACTATTACTACAGCAGCAACACCAAATATGAGTAAACAAACCCAGTTTCACCAGGACTTGTGGCCCAATGACTCTTGGACACTTATGCCATTTACAATGTTCATATTCCCAGCGAAGCATTCTGGAGCTAGGTGTCTGTCCTTTGGTCACTGATTGGCTGGCTGGACTCTATAGATTTACTCTACTCCAGTCAAAAGGCTGCCTCTCAGAAATATGCTATGTATTTTTTTCTAACATAAGATAGCCAGTAATCATCACAAGCAGGTCCAAACTCTTATAGACACTGAAAAGACCAGACAAAAAGAATAGAAAAAATAACATCATTTTTATTTACAAAAAAATCCAAATATTGGATGCTGTAAACAAAATTCACAATCTGTTCCCTCTAGCATTGAAGCAAACACTTTCAATTGTTTAAGTGTCTGTTTTCCATCAGCTCTTTGTTTCAGCCTCCAACAGAACCTAGAGCCAAAAAGTTCTAAGAGAGCAGTCCGTGGAGCATCTGCTGCAACAGGATGTCTTGCAGAAGACAACAGTTGTATGGAATTCTGAAGGAGAACAAAAAATCAGCATAGCTGCTCATAGGCTGAAAAAGTTTGCCCTGCTGCATCCAAACCATCTTGAAGTCTGTAGGCCTTTTTGGATATTTAATAATGGCTTGCGTAGAAAGCAAACAGCAGAACTTGTACACGGGATTTTCTTTCTTGCAGCAAAAATCAGAAACCAGGAAAAAAATAAAATAAAAAGCGCAGAATATGTCATTAGATATATATTTCCTTCCTTCTCTTCTCTAGCCTTAACATCGCTCTCTCTCTCTCCACAAACATTTTAAAGCTTTCTGTGAATTGATGAGCCTTTGATATAAACACAACTTGCATATATAGCATTTTACAACAGGCATTTTATAAGCTGTGCATGAAACTTTGTGCAATATGTAGCAGCAAATAACTTTTAAAGCACTTAAATAAAAAACAATTATGAAAATGTGTCTCCTAGTTTTTGCTTCTTCGAAAATATCTTTTTTTGTTTTTGCATATTGCAGATTATATATACAACACCATTTATCTGGACAGCCTGGGACTGACAATGAAGTGTTTGAATACATAGGTGCAAGAAAAAAATGTGATTATCTACAGTCCACATAGCAGACATGGGCAACAGAAGTTCAGGAAAAGACATGAAAATTCCTTGGATTGTACTTTGAAGATTCTAATTTAAAGAATCTGATTTTCTTCTGTTAATATCACACTACATTTACATTAGAATGCTTAGTTCCTCCCTGATTCAGAATTTATCAAATGGACACACAAACCCATTGAGTATGATTGGGCCAATAATTTAAACTAGGTTAGCATTGCAATGGAATTCTTGTTTCTTAAATCCTGCTAAATGAATAGAAAAAGTGAGGCCTTAGGAGAGTTGAACATTTTCTTCTTGTGAAAATACCAGAGCAGGGGGAAGGAGGGGTAACGTTGTCCAACTTTATGAAGGGCTAGATGCACAAACCACACAAGCCAACTTGCTTTAAAAAGGGTGTTCTTATTTTAGTTTTGGCCTAGAGTCATGGCATCTTCCCATCACTAACACCAGATACCTTTTGACAAACAACCAGGCAGCACAACAGAGCCCCATGACTTTCACTGCTTGAGTTAAAGAAGAATACTGTAGTCCTTACATTAGGGAGAAAAAATTGTCTATATTTATCAAAATACTCTTTTAATCAGAGCCCTACAACACGCACTGTAAGATTACCAGTTACTATCAGCCATAAAAATGGAACTAAAATTTTAACAAGAAAAAAAAAATCTGCATTCATACAAAAATTATATCCCCCAGCCTAACAATAACAACCTTCTAAAAGATGGAAAAGGCTGCTCCAAAGGAAAATATATACTGTATTATCAGCATTTTCTTTTTGGCACTGCCAGAGACCTTCAACCTCTTTTCAGTAGTGGATGACTCATTTATTTGCAGTGAAATAGCTTTGGTAAGAAAAGACAAACCACACTACCAGCTGATCCTATTTCCCCAGTCTTCTGATCAACTTCTGTCAGAAAGCCCTCTGAACATCTACAGGCTAAACTCTGATTCTGACAAAGCACATCTTGCTCTTGATTTGATGCTGCCAATAATAATGGGCCAATGGACATTTTGTTTTCTTAACTGAACACTCACCAGACAGAAGGGGGGGAAGGATCCAGCCAACGGGCCACAGAGATATGGAAAGCAATTACCAAGGGCTTCCTGGACAAGACGGTGAATGGCAGTGACGTTAACTTTAAAGTTTTTAAAATCTTCTGCTGAATTCACACAGAAGATAATCAAATAAACTGGGATCTTGTTAAATTAACCTTCAGACACAAAAGGACAATTTTAAAAAGAAACAGTTCAGTAACAAAGTAAAGGGAAAATACTTTGCTATTAGGGATAAAGGGACAATCTATTGGCTGATTGGCGGTTTACTAATCCCTTCACTTTCAATATTTTATGCAGCTTTAACATTGTGCAGAGCTGTTTGTCCTGCTCCACTTGAAACTATAGCGGTGGGTGGCAAGGGTCAATCCCCCTTTCAAAATCTTAAACCTTTACTTCCTTTCACAGTATTAAGAAAACAGTATAAGTGCCACAATCAAACACAATATTTTAGTGCACATCTGCTTTCCTTTGTGGTGGAGTTAGATTTTGTTTGCTTTTAAAGACCAGCGGCTGGAGAAAGTTGAAAGGGTTAAACTTTTCTGTCTAATCGTCAGTACAGAAGTAGAGACAAAATTCCCAGGGAAACAATTCTCCCAACTTTCCATTGGTCTCTTGAAAGACAGGAAATTAAATAACAGTTGTTAGTCCCAATACAAAAATGATTAATTTTAAATAAGATACAGTACTAAAGTGGAAAATGCAGTGTTACAACCAGATCAAAGATGTTTAATTGTTGCATAAAATATATATAATTATGTAACTTGAAAACACCTGTGCAACACTCTTCATAATGGTTCATTTCACATTTACTATCTTCTAGTGGTCCTGGAATGCCCAATGCATTCTGTAAATTGTTTTTAAATAGTAATAATTAGTAATCAAATCATTAACTAAGACAATATTCTTTAGCTGTCAAGGGAGTTTAAGTAAGACTTGCCTTGAGTCACCTTTCAATACACATCATGAAAGTCTGCAGGATTAGAATTACCGAGTGTCAAAACCATATTACAATACAAAATATGAGGAAAAGGCTCAGCTAGTGAAATATTTGTCCAGGCAGGCTGCTGCCAACACTCCTCCAATGAATTATTGTAAGCTCTGTTCTTGCAACCAAGTGCATCATTTTAATTCCACCTCATGTACAACTGGTTTGTCTACCCAGATTTTCTGGTACCGGCCAATAACTCTCTGCAAAGTGCCCACCATATTAGGACATCCTGTTGCAGACTGGAAAACACACTTATTTTATTTAAGACATTCCTTTAAAATTGCTACATTTTCCTAGACCGTGTTCAAAATTGTGTGTATATACATATAATGCTACAAATATATATATATATATACACACACACACACAACAAAATAGACACACATACCTATGAGAACATCACACCAACAATATAAATTTTATATACGTATTTGCCAGGAAAAAAAAATAGGCATTTCCTCAACCATCTATTCACAAGCTTTTTTTTTCATCTTGTGTCCCTGATAAAAAATAAAATGCAAGGTTAAACCACAAAACTATATTTCTCTCACTTCAATTTTTCTGAAGGCATCAGGCACTTTTGTTAAACATTTTTGTGTACAAATATAGTTATATCTTTTTTCTTTAATTGTCTATGTCTTCCTCTTTGCTTAGATAACTTATCTGTGAAATCTTTGGTCCGGAAGCATATGTTGTTTGCTACAGCTGGTTTTCTTGCTTTTCCACATTTTTTTTTATAATGTGAAGCATGCACACAGCTGGAAACAATGGAATTTGTCATCTCCCCCCTGCTTTTTAATAACTGTACCAATCTACTGCTGTTCAGCTGCAGCAAGCTGTTTCTCCTAAAGCATTCTATCTGAGCAACCTATATTCTATGGGATGGGTCCATGGACAGCACTTGTTGCTTCCATGCCCTGAAGGTGGTAAGTCCAATGGACATCTTGCCGCAACACGTTACTCCTCTAACTTCTAATTCTTGAATACTTTTTTAAACTTTCCCCCATCCCACCCCACATTTTCCCTTTTTTTGCCCCCACAGATCCCATTTAAAAAATAAAGGCTTCCCAACTTTCACTATGCCATAGCTATGGGAGCAGGCTAAGCCAACCCATATTGTCATCAAGCACTCCCCCTGGTCTCCTTCAAGGAGAGCTGTTGCTTTTCATGACAGGCCTCTTGTGCTCTGGGGTGGAATCCAATTAAGTGTTGGGTTCTTTTCTAAATCATGCTTCATCACATCACAGAGAAGAACCGCCAGCTTTCCTCAAGCTTAAAAAGCCAGAGGAGACCACCATTGCTCAAAAACCACCCCATTTTTTTTTTAAAGGAGAGTACCATCTTTCCCCTTTAGTTGCTTGATAGAAAAAAATATATGTACTTTCCCCACCAAGTCTATTAAAACAGATGTTAATTACAGGGCAACCAAGTCGAGTATGTGTGTTGCTGACAGGGGAACATTGGCTGAACCTGGGCAATATAGTAATTGCTGAAGTTAGCATCTGCTACATATGGGGCCGGCTGGTAGTAGCAAGTGACATTGGCCACATTTGGGATGATATTTTGCTCAGCTAGAACACGAATGGCCAGCATGGTGATAAGATTCAAAGTCTGCCGCCTCTCATGCCCCATCAGGCACACCGTGCTCTCGTTCACCACCCCATGAAGAGTCATAAGATAGTCGTACTTGCGGTCCTCCAGCCCTACAAAGTGGTTCTGCAAGTACGACTCCAGTTTCCGCTGCTGTTCCCCAATGTCTGAGAAGTCAATGAAAAACCTGGAGCACATGTATCTCTGGAGCGACTTAATCTCCGACTCAGAAGCAGCCCGGAAGCCTCTTACGAGGAGATTGCAGTACTTAAGCAGGCCACCTCCCCTGATTTCTTCTGGATTCCGGGTAGCAATTATCTTGTTGCAAAGGTGATCAAAGGCTTCTTGGAAATCCCCATAGACACTCTCACCAATGATAGTGGGGTGGAAAGTTTCAGTCATAGGGTTCTCAGAACATTCATAAAAAAGAAGGAGGGAGTCTAGTTTGATTTGAAAGGAGTCTACGCTGAACTCAAATTGTCTCCTCAGAGAGTCCACAAATTTCAGCTCCACATTTTTGCCACTGTTGTTGGAGAGGGAGATGAGACTCCACCGGTCTGAATCATTGCACACTTTCACCATTTTCTGCACATAGGCTTCCTACAATTTGAAACACACGTGCACACACACAAAATAAAGGAACAGATAAGGAACACTAATAAAAAGCACCTCCTCTTTTGGGAGCTGTCATTTGCATTTTCTCTGGGCTCCACCCTGGCCTAGCTTGCAGCAGAACCCTTTACAGAGCCCAGTCAGAAGAAAGAGACACTGTAGACAGATTTAGCATGTGGTTTTGCAGACATGCAGTTGCAAAGGGTCGAAGGAAGAGGGAGTGCTTATGGCACTGGCATTGCACAAAGAACATATTCTGCAAGGATTTTATTAAGGCGTTTCTTCAAAAGATCTGAATGCCCACTGCCAAACAAAAATACAGATAATTCTGAGGAGGACTCTTTTTGAAGACATGCATTTAAACTAAAACATATCCAGGCAAGGAAGAATAATAATCTAGATTCCTATTCATCTCTCTTTGAAATCAATGGCAGTTTCCCTTTGAATGCTCTGGAAACTTTAAAATAAGTGAGGTTTTATGAACTTCTCCCATCCTAAAGCAACACAACTTATCCTGCAGATTGATAGCCCTATTTGAGGTTGTGGATGCTGTCTCATTGGAGTCAGGAGGACACAACAGCCCAGCCAAATTCTGCCCAGCCCAGTGAAATTCGAATTTGGTTCCACTGAAAATTAAAACAATGCAACCCTGTGCAGAGTTACGCCAAATTAACCCATTGGTGTAACTCTGCATAGGATTGCATTATAAACACTTGCACTGTAATAGTGAAATCCTATACCTAGTTATACCTTTCTAAGGTCCATTGACTTCATTTGATTTAGAAGGGTGTAACACTGTTTGTGACTGCACAGTAAATTCTTTACTGTAAGTCTGTTTATAAGTAAATCACATTTATTTCTGTTTAAGTAACAATCTGCAGAACTTAAGGGCTATACACCCAGCTCTCAGAATCCTTAAGGTTTAGCTGGGTTATAAAAATCAGAAACCAGAGCCTACGGCTAGAATGACAGTCAATTCAGTTTCCCCATCCTATTAGCAAGGAAGAAGGTCGAGGAGCACTATTTCCCCCTAGCGGGCTTATCTGTAGCCCAGTTAAACCAAAGTATCCACTGTTAAGGCAGCTTAGTCATATTAAAAAGTGGTAGAACTAAACTGGCTTAAATCCAAGTTCTTCAATGTAACTTAGCTATGCATTGGACTGTGTTTAATGTGTGTCTCCTCTTCCTTTTCTCAGGCACAGGAGAATTAAATTAATTGTTAACATATTCTAGTATTTTTTTCAATGAGATTTTGCAAGCATGAACATTCCGATTAAGTGCTTCATTAAAGAGGATTGGAGGAGGAGGGGACTAATCTTGTCCATTATAAGAGACATAAATTCTGCCTTGAATTTTCGCAGCGAGTTAGCAGCCAACTTATCTAACACCAGCCGCATCTTCCTTTAGGTCGCCCTCCTCCTTTCCACTCCTGACTAGTATAGTATAGTACAGTTTATTATTAGGGTCTTAAGACCAGCATATAGAGTAAACTCCTGACTATGTATCAGCCCTTTTGCAAAGAAGAGAGGGGAGTCCTCCAAGCCTACATGCGATTTACCTTCAGAGTCAGGGGGGTGATCTTCTCTTTGTTAACGCCTTCCGGTAAGAAATCCAAGAGGCAGTCCAAGACGACATCTTTGACGGTCTGGAACTCGGCCTCTCCTTTCAGGTCTGCGCAGAAGATGAGGTCCAAGTCCTTGTAGCCCAAGCCGCTGTCTTGGTGCAAGACATGGCTGGCCGCCGAGCCGTTAAGGCGCACATCGCGGACGCCGATACATTTCTCTTCCAGGCGGCTCCTCACCACCTTGACGATCTGCCGCGGCTGCATCTCCAGCGTAGGGAAGTTTCCCCGACCGTGGATCGGGATGGTTTCGGTCAGGATGCGGTCCAAGCGTTGCACTTGTTCCCAGCTGAGCACGTTGCAGCGGCTGCTCTCGCAGCAGCCCATGAAAGGCTCGGCGATGGCCCCGCTAGGGCTGCTGCTGCCCCTGCTCCGAGCGTTCTCCTCGTCTGCCATGGTCCAGCGCCGTTGGCAAAGCTTTCTTCTAAGGAACAGCGGACCCAAGACCAGCAGCGCCGTTCCCTTTTCTCGCGCCTAGCTGGGGAAGAAGGGGGGGGAAAGAAAGCGAAACCTGTTAGCGCCGTCAATGACAGCCCAGGGCGAGTGATCGGATCCTCAAGCCGCTTCTCCCCGATGGAGGAGTCCCATTGCAACTGAACTGCCAAGGAAATCGCAGCTGCCCCTGTCTCTTGGCCCCTTCCCTTACAATGCAATCCATCCAGCCTTTAGGATCAATGGAAAGCGGCACACCCTTTTGGATTGGCCAGAAGGTGCCCTAAAGTGAAGCCACAACTGCCCCAAGTTGACCTGGAATTTGACAGGGGGAGGGTCGGTAAAACAGATTTCAGCTCCCCGCCCCCAATCCACACCCCAGCGGTCAGTCTTGCGCTCGATCACCTGCAAAGCCTGCGCGTGTGTGTGTGTGAGAGAGAGAGAGAGCGAGAGCGAGAGCAAGCTGAGCCTTTCTGACAGACGGCAGAAAAGGCTGGGGGGGGGGAGAGAGCAAGCAGGCTGGACACCTACGCACAGCTGGAGCAGCAGCCTGGCGTTACGGGCGCAGCTCGGTCGGGCGTGTTTATGTAGGCATGCCCGGTTCCGCGCTTGGCCTCCCCTTCCTCCGCCAGCTTGCAGGGGTTGCGCTGCTTCGCCCTCCACTGCCGGCCGAGCTTTTCCTAGTTCTGCTTCGACAGCGTCCTCAGTAGTGTTTTTTTTATACGGGGCTTCTGGCTCTTCCGGGGCTCCGAGTCGCCCTCTGCTCCCCACGCCCCTCTCATCTGCATAAGGATGCATCCCCGCCCCGTCTCTCCGGACACGCCCCCGTATTTTGCATAAACAGCTGGTTTCTGTGCTTTTCGCAACAGCTTTTCCACGGCCGCTTCCTCTTCTCCTCTATGATTCCCGCCCCCCGTGCAAGAAATTTTTTCCCCTCTGGATCCTGCTGGAACTTCCTGGAAGGAACTTGGCAATCTTTGACTCCAAGGTTCCGCCCCCCCCCCCCCGAATTCTTCCTACCACGGTGTGCAGCCGGTCTCCCAGCAAGAAAACGGACCAGATCTGTCATGTTGGGGGTGTTCAGACGTTAAAGCGCCTAGCTAATGTCACAAGACTGATGCACAGACAGGTGTAGAAGGGCTGCCTGCCCCTCTGGACAGAAAGGTGCCATTCTACTTCGTCAGAAGCTACTGGCGATGTTTACGACTCAGCGGCAAAGCCTTCAAAGAATCATAGTACTAAAATACGCAAGAATCCGGACGTGGTTATACTGATTGCTCCTAAGGAAACTCGGTAAGAGTCAACTACACCTACATCGCCGATGCAAAAATGCTTCCTTTTGGTTTTTGAAACCACTTATATTCATTTAGGCGGGGTTTAGGGGAACTGGGAGGGACACCAGGGAAAATCCCGGTCCAGATGGTGTTCTTGATAATGACCCAGATAAAACCACGTTCCCCCTATTGGCTCCTGTAAGCTCAGACTTAAGTTTACAGGTGCTTCTGGTAGTTCGGCAGCAGTTGGTTACCAATACTAGTTCCTTGGAAGCTGGTCCCAATGGAGCAAGGGAGACTGATGTCCAAGAAACAGGTTTGCCTTCGGGAGGTCACAGTAGGTTAGAGCAGAGGATAAAGAGACCAGCAGAAACCGACCAGAAATCCAACCGAAGCAGCTGGGGGTGGGGGAATAAAGCCGCTAAGGGAGTAGCTTTTTTCATGAACCTTCCATTCACCATGATGAGTCGCTCTGTGTAACTCGGAGATGTGCGAACTCAAGAGAAGTTGGTCCAGTATATCACCTTCTCTTTTGCGTTTTATTCTCCGGAATCAACATCAAGGCCGCCTCCGTCTCTGCCGCTCTTTCTTTCCATTTCCCAAAACGCACATAAGCGGATTTAGCAGCATAAAAGTAAAGCCACTCGTTTTCTCCAATACGGTCTGTGAAATGACACACACTATCCCGGGGGAGCGGATAGAACGTTTTTCCAGGGCATCATACCATTCACAGTGTAAACAAAGTACATTAGCCCATATAAAAGAAGAAAGGTGTAATCTTTAAGAACTATATTTTTCTATTCCTGTTTTTCCTACAGGGCAGCAAAAAAAAAAAAAGAAAAAAAAAGACGACTACCGTCTTTTTTAGGGATCCCCCGGTGAACATTCTTGGGGGGGGGGATGTAATGAATAATATCAGGGAAAACCATATAGAGAAAACTCACTCTTTTTTCTCCAGTCTAATCTTCAGTGCGTAACCGCCCAATAACCTGACAGCAGATCAAATTCTAAAGGTGAAGCACGGCTGTCAAGAGACTCCACCTGCGCAAACTCAGTTCCTCTTTATATACCGGTGCGCAAGACTGGAGAGGCATGATCAGGACTCGAGACCCCTGACGACTTGTGTATAGGCAGAGAGGAGGCCGTCGCCTTTCCTGCGGGAAGATAAAAGAGAATGAGACGGGGGGGGGTTGCACACAACAGCGGCAGCTGGACGAACAATAATCGGAGCGGGCAGGACGTCACAGGTACTGGCGCTCCAGCAACAGCTGCAGGGCGAATCCAAAGGACAGTGATGTGCGAAGGGTTGCGCCAATCACCGATGCCTTGGCCGTGACGATTTATTTTCCTCCCTTCAGGCCCCCGGGGCGAGGAGCCAATTGGAGAACTGCTCGCCGAAGAAGCCGTGCCAGCTCCGTGTGAACGAGCTCTGTGCGCACTCGGGGAGGGGGGAAGTGGCGAGGAGGAGTAAACACCCACCCACGCACAAAAGAGCCGCCTGTTCACAAGTGTCTAGCTCCTCCATCCGCGGAGCCTTGGGGGGGGGGGCACACAGCGCGGAAACTCTTTTCTTTTCCTGATCCGGCGCTTCCTGGGGCGAGCTGCCCACTGGGCCAGGGGCGGCCCACGGAAGCCAGAGGTGCCTGCAAGCGGCTTTCAGGCTCGTCCCCGGGCGCAGGCGGCGGCGAGATTTGCGTTTGCAAACAGAGAGAGCTGGTCGAAGCCGCGCTTCATTTCTTGCGGGGTTTCAACCTGCGTAGAGCTGGGGAGAGAGGGGATGTTTGGGGCTGCTCATTCGGTGGCCATAAACTGCACTAGGTCCCCGTCGTCTCCTCCCTCTCATTATTCAAGCACGCGGGCTGGGACCGGACCTCCGCCTCAAAAACAGCTCCTGGTCTAAATCTGGAGGTCAGCCGCTCTCAGTCCGGCGCCCTGCTTCAAAAGGGCATGGGATGGTCCAGGGGCGCCATCAAGGGAGGGCACTCTCACCCGAATTTTCACTTGTCATGCTCTGTAAAGTACTGGGTTTCGGGTCTCATGACTCGGACGACGACATAAGAGAAGGCGTTTATTCGTACTTCACACAAGACAAGAACAAACAGTAACGGCCGGAGGCCAACTATATACAGTTAGGGGGGACGGCCCCATATTCCTATTGGCGGGTTTGAATCGCCTGCCAATGCTGCCATTGGTTCTCTACTGGTGAGCTCAGGAACCTAGTCCCTATTGTTCTCAGAGAGCGAAGCTTGGCTGTATTTTGCCAGCTCTGCCTTCTGATCCCAGGACACAACACCCCTCCCCCCATAGTTCGTCTCCTATCAGGTGACGTAGTCTTTTAAGTATGCTGGTGCCCTCCGTTCCCTTAGTGATCGTCGGGGGCCGGTACCGGACTGGCGGGGCCCCCATCGGGTGGTCCTCCCGCACAAGGAGCTTGGATCTCTGGTAGTAGCTGAGGTGGTGACGGTGGCGGCTGTAATGGCGGCGGCAGCGGCGGTTCAGCTGTCTCCGGGACCCCCTCCGGATTCCGTGGTCTTTCAGGCGCTGGCTCCGCTGGTGGTGCCTGCAGCCGATCGGATGCTGGGGCGGCCGCGGTGTTTCCCGGTAATGGGGCCTGGATCCCTGTGTCGGGGTCTTGCCGCCTCCGGAGCTGGTCCACGTATTTACGGAGGACCCGGTCCCCATCTGCTAGGACCTCGTATGACACTGGCCCGGTGGGTTTTAGGATGCGCCCGGCCAACCACTGAGGCCCCGCCCCGTAATTCCGGAAGTAGACAGGTTCCCCCGGGAGGAAGCTTCGGGGCGCCTCCTGGGTCTCGACCAGCTTTCTCTCTGGGGCTCGGTCCGGGTGGAGCCTGTCTAACAAAGTCGTGGGGTGGCGGCCCATCAATAGTTCTGCGGGGCAATGCCCGGAGATGGGGTTTGGGGTGGTGCGGTGTGTTAGGAGGAAGCGGGCTAGCCGGAACTCCCAATCTCCCTCCGTTATGCGGCTCAGGGCTTCTTTGGCGGTGCGTACCGTTCTCTCCGCCTGTCCATTTGTTGCCGGGTGGAAGGGCGCTGATCGTATGTGCCTGATTAGGTTCCTTGCGAGGAACGCTTGAAACTCAGCAGATGTGAACGCTGCCCCGTTGTCCGACACGATTGTGTCTGGCAACCCGTGCGTAGCGAATATTTTCCGCAGGGCCCTTATTGCCGCTTTGGCAGAGGTGGTAGACACTGGGCTTATTTCCACCCACTTCGAGTAGGAGTCTACCATCACCATGAACTGGAGCCCCTGAAACGGCCCGGCAAAATCTATGTGTAGGCGTGACCACGGCTTGTGGGTAGACTCCCAGCTTTGGGTTGGCGCTCTCGGGGGATTGGGGCGGACTTCCTGACACCGTGTGCACCCTCGGACCCAGGTTTCAATTTCTGCATCCATCCCGGGCCACCACACGTAGCTCCTTGCCAGAGCTTTCATTCGTACAATGCCGGGGTGGGCCTCGTGCAGCGTTTCTAGAACCCCTTGTCTCATGGGCCCCGGGATGACCACCCTGTCCCCCCATAGTAAGCACCCTTTCAAGGCGGATAACTCTTCCCTCCTGGCTTTGTATGCCGTGAACTCTGGCCCTGTCTGTTCCGCTGGCCATCCCCTCACCACCCAGTTTAGGACCCGGGAGAGAATGGGATCTCGGGACGTGCGGGCGGCCACGTCTGCAGCCTGAAGGGGGGGTTTGGCAGCTCCTCCATTAACAATACTGCGGGAGCCGGGGCCGGATCTTCCCCTGTATGCGGCAGTGGCAGGCGGCTCAAGGCGTTGGCATGACCCAGCGCCTTGCCCGGCCGATGCTCCAACTGGTACTGGTAGCCCGCTAAAAACAAGGACCAGCGCAACACCCGGGGCGACAGTACCTGCGGTGTTTGTTTGTCCGCCGCAAACAGTCCCAAGAGCGGCTTATGATCGGTTACCAGCGTGAAGGCTGCCCGTACACAAAGTTGTGAAACTTTTTAACCCCCGCCACCAGTGCCAAGCCCTCCCGGTCGATTTGTGCATAATTCCGCTCCGCGGGGGACAGCGTGCGGGAGTAGTAAGCCACCGGGACTTCCCTCCCATCCGGTAGCTTGTGGGCCAAGACCGCCCCAACCCCATACGGTGATGCGTCACACGCAAGGATTACCGGGAGCTTTTCATCAAAGTGGGCGAGTACCACGTTAGAAATCAAGAGTACTTTAACCCCCCGAAACGCCACCTCCTCCCTCGCTCCCCATGCCCAAGGTGTCGCCTTATCCAGCAGCCTGTGCAGGGGTTCGGCCACGGCGGCTTTGTGAGGGAGAAAGGCGTGGTAAAAGTTCAGGAGGCCTAAAAACGCCTGGAGCTCTGCTTTGGACTTCGGGGCGGGGGCCTCCACGATGGCCTTCACCTTGTCCCTCGCCGGATGCAGGCCTGTTGCGTCTACCCGGTACCCCAAGAACTCCACCTCCGGCACCCCGAGGAGGCACTTTTCCCGCTTCACTTTCAGCCCCGCGGCTTGGAAGCGTCCCAGTACAGTTCGGAGGCGGGCGGCAAAGCTTTCAGGGGTGGTCGCGGCGATGAGGACGTCGTCGAAGAACGGCGTCACTCCAGGGATCCCTTTTAACAAATCGTCCATGAGATTTTGGAAGATCCCTGGGGCCACACTGACCCCGAACTGCAGCCGCTTCACCCGGAAGGCCCCCGGTGGGTCACTATGGTTTGCGCCTCGGCAGTGGCCTCATCTACCGGGAGTTGCTGGTACGCCTGCGCGAGATCCAGCTTTCCAAATATGCGCGCCCCCGCCAGTGTGGCTAAAACGTGGCTGACCACGGGTACGGGGTATGCGTGCGCCAGAAGTGCCTGGTTAATGGTGCACTTATAATCCGCGCAGATGCAGATTTCCCCGTTTGGCTTGACGGGTGTCACAATCGGGGTCTCCCATCGAGCGTTCGGGACGGGCTCTAGGACTCCCTGGGCCACTAACCGGTCCAGTTCGGCCTCTATTTTAGGGTGGAGGGCCAGGGGCACGGTGCAGAAGCGCCGTCGGACGGGCGTCACTGTGGGGTCTAAGTGGAGCGACACCAGGGGCCCTTTATAACACCCCAGTTTCCCGTCAAAGACCTCAGGGAATTCCTTGCACACCGCCCCCCAGTCCCGCATCCCGCACTTATTCACTCCCCCAATCGTTATGCCTAGGGCCTTGAACCACGCCCGCCCCAGGAGACTCATGAGATTTCCCTCCACCACCACCAAGTCCAAGTTCCCCTCAAAGTCTCGGTACTGCACTCGGAAAGTGCCGACTCCCCGGATGGGGACAGGGTTCTTTTGGAAGTCCACCAAGCTTAGTGGCGATGGACGTAGAGGGGGTCCCCCTAATGGGCAAAGTCTTTTTAAAGTGTCCATGGAAATGATGGACGCCGCCGATCCGGAGTCCACTTCCATGCAACAGGGGGACCCCTCGATCCGCACGGTTACTTGGATCTTCGGGGTCGAGGAGAGGTTGGGGTTGGGGAGGCGAAGTACCTGCAGCGGTTGGTCGGTGAGATGGTACAACTCGGCGACCTCTTCTGTCGTCTCGTAGGCGGTGGATGATGCGCGGTGCGGTGGGACCGACGATCTCGAATTCTGGGGGCCCTTGGACCGGCAGACCCGTGCGAGGTGTCCCTGCTTCCCGCACCCGTGACAGACAGCATCCTGGAACTTGCAGGATTTCCTTCCGTGGCCTTCCCCGCAGCTGGCACAGACGGTCCGGTTGCCGGAAGGCTTGGCTGGCTCCCTGTTGGCCTGCTGGAACGGCGCCGGCCGGCGGTGTTGGGGTCTGAGGGCGAAGACCTCTTCGGTATCTGAGTTCCCGGGGCTGGGACCCCTCCCGACCACATGGGCGGCTGCAGCCGGGCGTTCCCCTTCAGCGGCCTCGTGGGCTGTTGCGGCGTCGATGGCCTCGTCCAGGGAGAGCCTCCGGTAGCCAACCAACTTGTGCCGCAGCTTGGAGTCCGCCAGGCCCCACACGAACTGCGTCAGCAAGTTGTCCTCCACCTTCGGGAACCCGCAGTCCACCGCGAGCGCCCTCAGCGCGGCCAGGAAGGTGGCAACGGATTCCCCTTGGGCCTGGACTCGCCTCTGGAACTCCATCCTCTTGGCCAGGAAGGTCGGCCGGGGGTTGAAGTATGCGTTGAGGACGTCCAGGATCTCCCCAAACGAGCTTTCCAAGGCCGTGCGGGGCACCAAGAGGCTCTTGGCGAGGCGGACGGTTTGGGTGCCGCACGCGTTCAGTAGGAGCGATCGTTTCTTGTCTGGGTGGCGGATCTCGTTGAGCTCCAAATAGCTGATGAGCTGGTCGACCCATGCGTCCCAGGTTTCTGGCTGCGACGGATCGAAGCGCTCCAGTGTTACATGAGAGGCGGCCATGGCTCTGTCTGGGAAGGCGTGCGCCGGGGCGAGCGGTGCGGTGCTGCTCTCGGGGTCAGCGATGCGATGCTCAGCGAGCGGTGCGGTGCTGCTCTCGGGGTCAGTGATGCGATGCTCGGCGGTGTCCTTTTCGTCGCTCATGGAGTCACGGAAGGCGTTGAGATCCCATCCTCGTCGCCACTGTAAAGTACTGGGTTTCGGGCCTCATGACTCGGACGACGACATAAGAGAAGACGCGTTTATTCGTACTTCACACAAGACAAGAACAAACAGTAACAGCCGGAGGCCAACTATATACAGTTAGGGGGGATGGCCCCATATTCCTATTGGCGGGTTTGAATCACCCGCCAATGCTGCCATTGGTTCTCTACTGGCGAGCTCAGGAACCTAGTCCCTATTGTTCTCAGAGAGCGAAGCTTGGCTGTATTTTGCCAGCTCTGCCTTCTGATCCCAGGACACAACATGCTCCCAACGCACTTCTCATTTACCAGCGAGCAATAGTCTCAGCAGCTGCCTCCCATCCCACACCAAAGCCCCTCTCTCCTCGCGCTTCATCGTCTTGGCTCCCTTCCCCGAGAGCCCCCGGGCATCCATCGATACGGCCCAAGGCGCGAGGAGGGACGCTCTCCAAAGCAAGGCTCAACTCAGCATGATCAGCAACTGCACGGGGGATGGCGAAGGACACGCGCTTTCTTCTCCGTTCCACCCTCAGCCTCCTAAGGACTGTCAAAGGCTCCTTGGGACCAGTAGGGTATTCCCTGGGTGTGCCAGACCAGCTCCCCTTCTGAAATAGCGCCCCTTAGAAGACCAGCATCTGGAAGCCGATTAGTGAAAACTCCTGGGGGAGAGGGGAAATGCTTTACAGCCGTTTTGGTCCTGTTATCACCCCCCTCTTGCCCGTAGGTGTCACTTTGACAGGGAAAAGTGGTCAGCAAACACAGCGAGCTCAGAGCTTGCCAAGCGCTCGGCTCAGCTTGAGCAAGGACCGGCGTCTCCCCCTCCCCCCCACCGCTTTTAACTTTCTCTTTCCCACCCTGTCGTCTCCCGCGGGGGGCTTACAACAGAAGCGCCTGTTGCGTCGCAATGACGCCCCCTGCCGGAGAAGAAGCCATATTCTGGGGGTCCGGTTGCCTCGAAGAGGGCTTTGCTACTGCTTGCGGGGGGCGGGGGGGCGGACGACGACGACAACTGCAGGTCAGATAAGGAGCAGAGGTGATCCTGGTTAAGCAAATAATTCTCGGTGCAAAGAGATTAGGTCTCCTGCCAGCCGCTAGGTTCTTTCTGATGTAGGCCGACCTGCAGCAGACCCTGGGGGAGGGAGCAAAATTCTAGAGAAAAGTATGCTCCCAGCCTGCTGGCCAGAATGGTAGGCCTTTGCACTTGTGCAGGAAACACCATTCAGCAGTATTCAAGCAGTCCCTTGAAGCTGCTGGAAAAGTGATTTTTGGCCTAGCAAGCGTGCTAGGGGTCTTTTGCTGTGGTGTGTGGACATGGAATGGTGTGTCCTGATAATAGCCCTTCCCTTTGCCTAGCAGTATCATCCACAGCCCCTATCCTTTCGCCAAAGCATCTCTCTGAACAGTTTTATTTCAGTGCAGTCCTACCGTTTGTATAAAAAAAGGCTTTCTGAATAAATTCAATTTTGCAAAGTTTGCAGAATTCCAGAGGCTTCCTAATCTTGTCAGGGAGGCTATTCCAAAAGGTGGGGGATGCAACTGAGAAAACACATATACAGGCTGTTGTTGATTTCGCCCATCTGCCAGGTGGCACCTACAGAAGGTGCTGCTCAGATGAACAAAACATAGGAAGAAAGGCAATTCTGCAAATATGAGGGACCAAGCCCATGAAGGGCTTTATATGTGTTAGTCAATACCTTGCATGGAGACCCTTTAAAGCCAATCCAAGATAAATTATTCGAACCAGTCCAAGGCATGCCCCCTAATACCTACCTGCCTCCAAATGCCTGAACAGAATGATATGATCTGTTGTAGCAAAGGCGGCAGATAGATCTAGTAGGAGCAACAAGGAAGCATGACCTTTGTCTACATGTAGACGGAGATCATCAGCTAAAGCCACCAGAGCTGTCTCTGTCCCATAGTCGAGCCTGAAACCAATCTGAAAAGGGTCCAGAGTATGTGAGTTATCCAAAAAGGCCTGAAGTTGGTCTGCTTTCTCAATCAGTTACCTAGGAAATGCAGATTAGAGACTATGCAATAATTGGCCACATCATTTTTGTCCAGGGATGAGTTTTTTAGTAGTGGACAGATAAACTACCTCTTCAAGTGGCTGAGGGAAGGTGCTCAGTGACTGATTTATGATTGTCATCAAGGGATCATTAATGGGGACCTTACATGATTTTAACAGCCAAGATGGAAAAGGGTTCAGTGCAGAAGTGGTAGCCTTCATAGATCCTAGGATCCTGGCAATATCCAGCACAGTGACTGGGTTAAAATGGTCCATAAACAGATCAGATGATGTATTAAGAATTTCTTGTACCTTGTATATATTACAGCTGGCATTTGGATCAGAGAGTATTTGTATTATTTTACCAGCAAAAAAAACTTGCAAAGGTGTCACAGCTAATTGAATGTCATCAGTAAATTATATGTGAGCTGTCCACAGAAGAAGTTAATGGACTGATTAGAACTTGAAAAGATTCTAGAGGATGAACAAGCTGGATTTAGAGCAGGGCCTTATTCTTCAGCATCTGTTAGATAAATACGCCTTACTGAGGGGAGTGGCCTTCACGTGGCTTTCACTAACTTTAAGTTAGTCTTACCCCACACATTAGTCTAGGGAGTAAATTTATGAAGTCCAGTATAGATAGGCAGATGCTAATTCTTACTGAATGCCTATATGAAAACATTTGGCTACGGGTTAATTGTAATCATACTGGATATCTGTCACCATCTGTTCCTACTTACAGTGGTGTCTAATAGGGTTGTATTCTGGACCCTACTCTATTCAATTTTCATATTAATTCACTGGTTAACAGTTGATATGACTCCAGCTTTCACCTCCCCAAGTTGGCTTCTAGACCACTTTTAACTTTATGCAGATGACACACAGTACTGCCCTTTTGTGCTGCAAACAATTAAATCCAAAGTGTGGCCTTTTTCACATGTTGGGTCTGTCACTATTTGAGAGAGGCTCAGCGGACCCCGGGAGACTATAAAATCCAGGTGAAGAGTATTCTGCATGAATGTTGAAGTCACCAAGAACAATCAGTCTAGGTGTTTCCAGCACTACATTTGAGAGCAGCTCTGTCAACTTGGAGAGGGTGCTAGGTGGTCAGTAAACAAGGATAATGCCTAATCTATCCTTAGTCCCCAGTGGAAGATCTGTTCACTGTTTCTGTCTCACATCTCCACAATGACATCACTAGTGCTTACATTCCAGGTTTCTGATTCCCCTCCCCTCCCAATTCTTTGTTATCTAGTAAGGGGAATCCAAAATCTTCTGTTTTTGATAATGGCACTAACATTCTTCCATAGAACAGTTTTGTTGCCTTAAAGCCAGTCTTCCAGCTAGGGCCTTAATAAAATTCAAAATGAGACTATACTTAACATAGAACTAATTCACGAGAGCTTTAAAAGAGACCAGAAGACTTTTATAAGATCGCTTTTGAAAAAACCTTGCCAAGCAATCTTATCTTATACTTGGAAAGTAGGTTATGATACCCTATGTACTGGTGGGATGTTCCACTGGTGGGAAAAATTTACTCACTGATATAATACTTATACCAGCAGGAAGTTACTACCAATGAAATCTTCACACTAGCAGAAAAACATCCATGCAAAGTGTGTGGGGGTTGGTGTTGATAAAACAGGTGGAGCAGGGACATTGCAAAGAACAGTCCTTAGGAAATCTGATCCTTGCTCAGGCCTTGGGGATGCACAGTCCCAGATGGCTTCCCCTCCCGGAAGGATGATATCACAGAGTCATTGGTCTGCTGCCATTCATTGATGCATGAAAAATGTGGGGGTATCATCACTGAGTAATCTTGTGATTCATAAGAGTTTCAGAGTTTCTACGGTTATTGAGTTTCAGAGTTTCTAGGGTTATTGAGGTGTTTTTTTCTAGTGATGCAACACTGACTTTGTTTTTATAGCTAATATTCTGTTGTCCTTGCTGTGGTGATAGGATTGTGATTATTTATTTAAAACTTTTATGCCCCCCTTCCTCCAATCTGGGCCCTCAAGGCAGAGAGTTAACAAAAATTTAAAACCAACCTTTAAAACAAGACATATAAAACTATTAGAAACATAAACAAGAAGGAGGGCAGAAGACAATGGTATAGAAGGACAGGCAAATGTTCCTGGGGAAGGAATTCCATAGATTTGATGCCACAGTGAGAAGATCCTTTCTCAAGTTGCCGCCCATCTGACCTCAGATTATAGGAGTACCAGAAGCAGGGTTCCTGAAGATGATTGTAATGATTGAGGAGGTGTGTTATGTTCTGGGTTTACTCTGCTGTTTTAGTTATGGATTGCACTATGGTATCCTAGTTCCCTTATTGTGATTGGCTGTCTAATAAAGACCTTCTAGTGGTCCTGAAGCCCTGAGTAACCTATCAAAAAGCTCTGCTTAGGTCAGACCTCTTGTTTATAGTTACATTGTATATAGTTCAGTTGTGGAATGGTATAAGCACCCAACAAGTGCTCATAAATGGCTCTGCATCTACGTGGAGGGAAGTCTCAAGTGGAGTGCCACAGGGCTTGGTCCTGGGCCCAGTGTTTTATAAATGACCTGGAGGAAGACATAGAGGGGATGCTTATCAAATTTGCAGATGACAGAAAGCTGGGTGGGATTGCTAATTCTGAAGAAGAGTCAGGATTCAAAATGATCTAGATAGGCTGGAACAGTGGGCTGAGGCAAATAAAATGAAATTCAATAGAGATAAGTGCAAAGTCCTATACCTAGGCACAAAAAATCAAAGGCACAGATATAGAATGGGAGGGACTTGGCTTGACAGCAGCACATGTGAAAGGGATCTAGGTGTTCTGGTTGATCACAAGCTCAACGTGAGCCTGCAGCGCGATGTGGCTGTGAAGAAAGCTAATGCAATTTTAGGATGCATTAACAGAAGCATTGTGTCCAGATCACGGGAGGTGGTAGTTCCGCTCTATTCTGCTATGGTCAGGCCTCACATGGACTACTGTGTCCAGTTTTGGGCACCACACTTTAGGAAAGACGTTGATAAGCTTGAGTGTGTTCAGAAGAGGGCAACCAGGATGGTGAGAGGGTTTGAATCCAAGTCTTATGAGGAAAGGCTGAAAGAGTTAGGTATGTTTAGCTTGGGAAAGAGAAGACTTAGAGGGGACATGATTGCAGTCTTCAAGTATTTGAAGGGCTGTAGAAGATGGAGCAGATCTATTCTCTCTTGCTCCGGATTGCAAGACTAGATCTAATGGGTGGAAATTACAAGGGAGTCGTTACTGGCTAGATATCAGGAGAAACTTCCTAACTGTAAGTGTGGTTGAGCAGTGGAACGGTCTGCCTTGGGAGGTGGTGGATGCTCCTTCCCTGGACGTTTTCAAGCGGAGGCTGGACAACCATCTTTTGGGTATGTTGTCGGTATGTAGGGCTATCTTTTGGCTATGCTCCTACATAGTGCAGGGGGTTGGACTAGATGACCTGCAAGGTCCCTTCTAAGTCTAACATTCTATGATTCTAAGTTTGGGCACCACTCTTAGAGAGCAGATTAGAGCTGAACAATGTTATGAATGAAAGCCTTGTTATTGTTCATCGTCTCCTGCCTGTCAATACTTAAAAAGGTGCATATGGGAATAGGCTGGTAAGGTATGTTGGTCCCAAACCATAAAGGATTTTAAAAGTACCTTGAGTTGGGCCCAGAAGCAAATTGGAAGCTAGTACAGATGGAACAAGGCTGGAGTGATAATGGTTCCTATGACCTGTCAACATTCTTGCCACAGCATTCTGTACCAATTGTAGGTTCTGGACACTCTTCAAGGGCACCCCACAAATATGTATTATTCCAGTAATTTAATCTACATGTATGCATCACAGTGGTAAGATCTTTTTTGTCTAGGAAAGGGCACAGCTGGCTCACCAGCCAAAACTGCTGAAAGGCTTTCCTGGCCACCACTGCCACCTGTGAACCAACTCCTTTAGGGGGAGTACAATTCCATCCATAAAGGAGACACCTCAATATCTAGGTCAGTAGTACCTCCATCTTGTCAGGATTACTCTTATTAGTCCTCATCCATTCCAAAACCACCTCCAGCCATCAGTTCAAGGTTTCTACAGTTTCCCTGAGATCCATTGTAAGTGTGAGACAGAGATGAATATCATCCATATGTTGGTGACAACCCAGAATAAAATTTCTGGATGTCCCACCCAGCGGTTTCACATAGATATTAAAAAACATGCACGGCAAGATGGAATCTTGTTGGACTCATTAGCCAGAATCTGAGGGACTAAACAATAGAGGCACAGAACGACCTTCAAGGTAGGACCAAAACCACAGCAACCATCCATCTCCTGGCACTGGTGATGAACGCCATTTTTGTGGCCTGTAACCAGCCAGAGCAAAGGCCTAAAACCAGACTGGGAAGGATCCAAACTTTCTGCCTCATGCAGTAATCCTTGAACTTGTCCAGCCACCACTTGTTCAATCCTCTTGCTCAGGGGTCTTTTCCTAGAAAAGACCTGCAGGAGCTCATTATCATAAGGTATGCTAACGAGATACTAGGCTATTAGCATAATAGCTCATTAGCATATGGCACATCCCCTGACATCACAGGAAGTGATGTCATAAGGTGAAGCAAAGGGGGGAAGGCATCTTCAAAAGCCTCCCCTTCCCTTCCCAGTCGGGGGGGGGATGTTGGGCCACAGAAGGAAAGAGAGAGAGAGAGTAGAGAGAAGGAAAGAAGGAAGGAAAGAGGGAAAGAAAGAAGGAAAGGGGATAAAAAGAGAGAAGGAAAGAGGGAGAGAAAGAGAAGGAAAGAAAAAGGGAAAGGGGAAAAGGAGAGAATGAAAGGAGGGAAAGAGAAAAAGGAGAGAAGAAAAGAAGGGAAAGAAAGAGAGGAAGGAAAGAAGGAGGAAAAGGGAAAGAAAAGGAAAAGAGAAGGAAAGGATGGACAGAAAGAGGGCAAAAAGATGAGGAGAGGGAGGAAGGCTCTCCCACCCACTCAGATCCCTCACTTACCTCCATCAATGCTTTCCCCCAGGCCAGAAAGGTATAGATTTTTTAAGGACAGCAAGTCCAATCCACTTCTTCATTCAATCCTAAATGAGCCAACGTCTGTAGGTGGTGAATCCAAAACAGCTCTCTTCTCTGGAACACTCTGCGCGTGTTTGGATTAGTAGTCTGAATTGTCTCAATGATCCAAAATTTCTGCTGTTTTTCTGTATGACCCAAGTCCAGAAAATGGTTCACCAGGGGCACTGTACATTTCTTTAATCTTATGTAGCTCCTATGTTCTCCAATTCTTACTTTTACCAGTCTTGATGTTTGCCCCAGGTAGATTTTCCACAAGGACATTGGATACAGTAAATTACTCCTTTGCTGTTACAATTACAAAACGCATTTACAAATAAAGTTTTTGTTCTGGCAATATTGGCAGTATTTTGAAAGGACTATGTAGCCTCAACTTCATGATTTAAGATCCAAGTTTGGTGGACTCCACACTAACCATTGTTAGGAGACTGATTCACAGTTGGACAATCATGCTAACCGTAGCTAGTTTAATTGTATTAATTTTTTGTGTTGTGTCTGAATTGAGGCTTAGAGGAATTCTTCACTTCACAGCTGTGAACCTACCTAAGCAGCACCAATTGACCAATATACCCATATATTTTAGCATCTGGAAATATTGGTCAAGGTTGAGCCATTCATAGCAAAGAATGTAAGAAACACAGCTCCCTACTTGAAAATGGGACCAAACTGTGGGTCATGAGAAATAATTAAATTGATATCTTTCTAGGGCAACTTCATCAACTCATATATCAGAACAATTCAGGTCTTTATTATATGTGTATTGGTTCACAGTAAGTCCTGCTGTATTCAGAGATGCCTGCTGGCATGTAAGTTCAATATGCTGGGTAAATGGGCAAATGTAAGTTCAGTATGCTGATGTCACCCAGCTATATCTGTTGATGGATGGCCAACTGGATGCCGCCCCAGTTGTTCTGGCCAGAGCATTAGAAGTTGTGGCTGGTTGGTTACAGCAGAGCCACCTGAAACTAAATCCATCAAAGATGGAGGTCCTGTGCCTGAGTCATGGAAGGGTGGATTTAGGGATCCGGCTCCCAACCGTCAGTGGGGCACCACTGATGCTGACATCGACAGTGAGGAGTCTGGGCGTGATCTTGGCTGCCTTGCTTTCTATGGAGGCCCAGGTCACGGCTGTTGCCAGAACAGCTTTTTACCATCTTCGGCTAGTTAGTCAACTGGTTCCCTATCTCTCTCCTCATGACCTAGCCACAAGGATTCATGCAATAGTCACCTCTAGGATGAATTATGCTGGGCTGCCCTTGGGGATGACTCAGAAACTCCAACTGGTTCAAAATGCAGTGGCACATGTCCTTACAGGAGCACCTTTTAAAGCACATATCCAACTAGTGTTCCACCAGCTGCATTGGCTCCCAGTGAAGTATTGAATCCAGTTCAAGGTTATGGTATTAGCCTTCAAAGCCCTGAGTGGTCTGGGACCTACATATCTACAGGATGGCCTCTCACGCTATGTCACTCAAAGACTGTTACACTTATCAGAACAACAGCTGCTGGTGGTCCCCAGCCCTAAGAACATCCATTTAGCCTCAACCAGAGCCAGAGCCCCTTTGGCTCTGGCTCTGGCCTGGTGGAAAACTCTCCCAACTGAGATCAGGGCCCTGCAAGATCCACTTCAGTTCCTCAAGGCCTGTAAAACAGAGATGTTCTGCTAGGCCTTTACTTGAGGTGACAAGTGTCCCGTTATTCTGGCCTCACCTGCCAACCCCCTGATCTAGTATTTTCAGCGACTGCTGAGGGTGATCGCCCACTACCTATTGTTAATATTGGGCATTTTTATAGACCCAAAGGAATGTGCTCCTAGGCTCATGAGTCATCTTGGTGTGATTAATTTTGTATAACTGTAGAACATTTTTATTGTTTTATTGGTGTTTTAATTGCTGTGAGCTGTCCTGAACCCTGCACACAGAGAAGGGCAGATAAAAATCCAATAAATGAAATGAAATTCTTACAAACCTATATTGGGTGCTAACTTCTTTTGGTATGTTTTTTTTGTTGTTGTTCAGTCACACAGTCAAGTCCAACTCTTCATGACCTACCATGCATCAATGAGGAACAATGGCCCTTTCTAATCAAAAATGTCGTAACTCCCATCGGTAAAAAGCCAGTTTGGTACTTATTACTAAACCATTTTGTAGATGAGAAACACAACTTTCCTCATAGAGATTTTGGAGGACTTTGTGCCAGCTTAGTTGGGATGTTTGCCCATCACTGAATATCTGTCCACACAAAGAGAATAGGAAAACTATTTATAGGAGTAAGTCTTGTGGAAAAGTAACAAAACATAATGTCTGCACAGGCTTCCAACTGTGCAGTTTGTGTAACTGCATTCCAATCTCTTATGTTGTTCCAAATGAACTGAAATCTTTAAGCATCATAATCAGTAACTTAAAACTGGGATAATGATGTTTCCCAAATTGTAGAAACATTTGCATAGGTTAAATAGGTCCTCTCAGTAATGCCTGCAATCTTTTGCTTGCGTCACTGCTGTTATGAGCATTAATTCAGTTCCTGAACATAACAGGGGAAGGTACTGTGGTTTGTTCCTGTCTTAAACTATGGGCACTGATACATGCAAAAGAGTTTAATCAAGGGAATAATATATAATATAATTTAAAAATGTAAGATTTGAAATTGTGGGCTCATTTGCTAAGAGCTTACACTTTAAATGTAAATTTCTCTGAAGTAGTCTTGTAATTTTATCTGTT
Source organism: Gekko gecko (assembly GCA_029375565.1). NCBI lineage: Eukaryota > Metazoa > Chordata > Lepidosauria > Squamata > Gekkonidae > Gekko > Gekko gecko. Next base: position 229,065,836 of record JAPDNY010000001.1, on the reverse strand, counting down.
TATATTACATTGGGGAAACTTCTAAACTTACTATACTTTTTGGTTCCCATTTGCAAAGTAACTCCATGCCACTTTCCCCCTCCCCCCAACATCAAACACAGGAATCTCTCATCAGTTTACAAAGAATGACTTTATATTTTATGTTACATGAATACATACATGAAACTGCCTTATATTGAGTCAGACCTCTCAAGGTTGATATGTTTCTTCTGAGTGGCAACATCTCTCCAGGTTCTCTGATTACTTACAGATTGTAAGAGACTATTTAAAACTACAATCCTAGAAGCTCAGAAAAAATATATACCATAGGTTAGGAAAGGAAAAATTGGTATAGAAAAAAGCCTGCATGGTTAACAAATAAAGTAATGGAAGCTGTAAAAGGTAAGAAGGATTCCTTTAAGCAGTGGAAAACTAGTCTCAGTGAGGCTGATAAAAGGGAACAGGCTGTGGCAAATAAAATGCAAGTCTGTGATCAGGCAGGCAAAAAGGGAATATGAGGAGCATATAGCAAAAAACTTAAAGACCAACAATAAAACTTTCTTCAAATACATTAGAAGCAGGAAACCAGCCAAGGAGGCAGTGGGGCCCTTGGATGACATGAGTACTGAAGGACAATAGGGAAATGGCTGAGAAGCTGAACACATTTTTTGCCTTTGTCTTCACTGTGGAAGATGAGAAGTGCTTGCCCACTCCAGAACCACTGACTTTGCGAGGGGTGTTGAAAGACCTGAGTCAGATTGAGGTGATGAGAGAGGAGGTCCTACAACTGATAGACAACTTAAAAACTGTTAAATCACCAGGACCAGATGGCATACTTCTTCACCCGAAGAGTGATTAACACATGGAATTCACTGCCACAGGAGGTGGTGGCAGCTATAAGCATGGACAGCTTCAAGAGGGAATTAGATAAGCATATGGAGCAGAAGTCCATCAGTGACTGTTAGCTTGGGGGGCAACAGTGGGAGGGCTTCTAGTGTCCTGGCCCCACAGATGGACCTTCTGATGGCACCTGGTATTTTTAGCCACTGTGACAAGAGTGTTGGACTAGATGAGCCATTGTCCTGAACCAGCATTGGCTTCTCTTGTGTTCTTATGTATTAGCTAGAGATGCTATGGATTTGAACCCAAGACCTTCTGCATACAAAACAAATAATCACTCACTGTGTCAAGGCCTCACCTCTAAAAAATGCCTTACTTTGCCTGCCCCATTCCCATCCACATCCCTACATTTGATGGTAGGGCTAAATCATTTTATGCTTTGCAGAGGGAAATCCAAATTAGCCATAGAGCTTCCAGAGCCTCTTCTCCCAGCTTCTCCTTCACTTTCATAGTCTTGTGATCAGTCTGCACAAAAATCACAACCCACTTTTGGGTCCTCCTGACTCACAGCTTGAAAACCCCTGCATGATACTAACATGGCTTGCTAACCTCCAGGTGAGGCCTCCTGGAATTATAATTGAACTCTGGACTACAGAGCTCAGTTCCCCTAGAGAAAATAACTAGTTTGGATGGTGGATGGTATGATATTCTATCCAGCTGAGGTCTCTGCCTTCCCCAAGCCCTGTCATCTTCAGGCTCCACACCCAAACCTCCAGGAATTTCCCAACTTGGAGTTGGCAACCCTAGACTTGCTGAGCTGAATGTGACACATGTATTGTAACCTGACAGGCCTTCCTGTTTTTGTAGTTCTGGGTAATAAGCAATACCCCTGAGCACCAGTAGGCAATTATATATGACTGGAGGTTTAGTTTTGTGAGTCACAAGTTCTGAAGGGTCTAATCAGCACACCTTTATCTACAAAGACCCAAAATATTTCTTCCCTATATTACATAAAAAGGAAGCTTTACTCAATGAAGATTGTTGATGTTATGTACTGGACTGAACTATTCCAAGTCTGTCACACCAGAGACTGGCTGAGCTTGGAGCACAAGAACAATAGCCTACCAGGACTCTGGAAGTAATCAAGTAGTAATGTCATATAAATAGCCTGGGATTGGGTGTGTTTGGGTGTGACAATTGCATGCTATTTAACAGAGCTGAGGCTCTGGGGTTGAGCTGATCACTGGACTTGAGCCTGCTTATCCATGGAACCCACTATTTAACAATGGCAAAGAAGATGGGATCCTGTTGAGCCAACCCAGAGCCCATCTGCCATGTGCATCACATCACAACCAGGACCATGGCTGCTGCTCCAGGACATTTGCCGGAATTTGACACCACTCACCCAGAGCTTTTGGAGACCTGGGTGGAATGGCTCAAGTACTTCATACTATTCCAGGACATCGAGGGCAAAGAGAAGAAGAAGGCTCTCCTGCTCAGTTCCGGTGGGATCATAACCTTGAGGCTAGTCCAGGGCCTCATTACATTTACCATGCTCGAGGTGGCCACTTACAATGCCTTCATCAAGGTGCTTGCTGACCATTTCATGCCTCAGCCAACCAAGATGGCATGCCGCGTGAACTTCTACATGTGCCAACAAAAGTCCAACGAGATGGCCACTGACTTCATGGCAGACTTTCGCAGACTGGCCCTCACATGTGAGTTCCCAAGCCTCGATGATGCCCTCTGTAACTGGTTCATGATGGGCATCCAGGAGGAGAAACTCCGCTGAAAGCTCATCGACCATGGTAAAGGTGCTATGCGAGGCTACCCCTGATAAAATTAAAGTGACTGTGCTTATACAGGGGTTGCCTTGCAAGATGGAACTGGACACGGGGTCCTCAATCTCTATTATCTTGGAAGAGACTCTCCAGAGGCTCTGTCCACAGGGGGGTCCCTGCCTTAGACCCACTGGCCTCATCCTCCGGGACTTTCAAAAGAATGAGTTGGCCATTAAGGGGTGAGGTAAATTCCACATCAAATACAGGCAGTTTGAGGGAATTTTGGACGTTGGTGGTGGAAAGGCAGTTCACCAGCTTGCTTGGACTGTCCTAGTTTGCGCCCTTGGGGTTCAAAGTAATGGGGATGCACCACATACAGCCCTCGGATTTCAGTAATGTGTATGACGAATTCCCTGCCATCTTCAATGGGATCCTCAGCCGATACACAGGCCCCTCTGTATCTCTCCAACTCAGTCCCGAGGTGCGGCCCATCTGCTTCAGGGCCTGGAGAGTTCCACTTGCATTCAAGCCCAAAACTGAGGCGGAGCTTGGTGGCACAGGGAGTTTTAGAGCTGGTTCCCCATGCCACCTGGGAAACCCCCATCATAACCCCAATAAATCCAAATGGGGATGTCTGCATCTGCACGGACTACAAATGTACAATCAACAAGGCACTGATCCTGTGGTCAGCCTGTGGTGAGCAGGCCTCAGCCGGGAGGGCAGGATAAAAGTTTAATAAATAAATAAATGTCCTAGCGACAGTGGCGGGAGCCAAGGTCTTTGGTAAATTGGACTTGGCAGAAGCTTATCAACAATTCCCGGTGGACGAGCCGACTGCTGAGGCACAGATCATCATCACACACCGGGGCACTTTCAGAGTCAAGCAGTCACAGTCTGGGGTGAGCATGGCCCCAGGGATCTTTCAGAACTTAATGGACTCTCTTTTGAAAGGCATCCCTGGAGTCCAGCCATTCCTCGATGATGTACTGATAGCTGCCCCCAGGAAAAGGATTTCATCACCTTCCTACATGCTATCATGGTGCCTGCTGAGCCTGAGCCCCTGGCTCCAGCAGAGGAGCTAAGTCCCGCCAGGGATGAGCTCCCGTCATCCGAAACCTCCACACTTGACAGCGCAGCGAGTGCCAAGGTGGGCCCAGCAACAGCTGGGGCAGATCCCCGCTCACCTGGGACGCCCCCCAATTCACTGCCACTGGTGTCTCGTTTGCGAGAGCAACACCGCCAGGACATGGTAGCCCAGCAGTGAGAGGCACACGTGTGCACCCGGTGCTCGTTTAGCCCTGAGTACTAGTGGGAGCCAGGACATGCTTGGAGTGTGCTAATTGCTGATTGCCTGGAGTACTATTTAGTCATCTCTGGCACATGAAGAACTCATGCCAGCAACTAGTCAGTTTGATGACGCTCTGCACCACCTTGCTCGAATTCCTGCCTCCTGTCTTGTTTCCCTCAGCTCCTCAATCTTGGCTCGTTTGACTCCGCTCAACTCTGCACCTTGAACCTTCACTGCCTGGACCTCTGACTCTGACCCTCGGACCCTCTGACTCTGACCCTTGGACTACGCTAACGGTTTGTGATTTGGACTTGGTTTCTCCAGTTATCTGACTTGCCTGGTTCCTGACTCTGGACTGCCCCTAGACTACCCCGCCTGTCTTGCAACCTGAACTTGTTCTTCCTGGTGATTGTTGGGTTGCCAGGTTCTGACCTCGGACTGTGTTTTGACCACCCCCACACTTGCCTGGCCCCTCAGCCTGGCCTGTGACAGATTGCTGGCACCCAAAACAAACGCTCACTCCCCACTATGGAGGAAGTGGTAGGAGGAGCACTCCAGCTGGCTGACTTGGCTACCCAGCTGCAACAGCTCACTCAGGTAGTCAGCCACCTGCACACACAGCAAGCTACCACCGCCATCGCCATTCCACCACCCTGCTGTCCTGTAAACCCACCCGAGAAGTTTGGTGGAAATGTGGAACAGTTTCCAGCCTTTCTAGCACAGTGCAAACTGTACATTGAGTTGAGAGACTGGGACTTCACCAATGATAAAACAAAGGTTTGCTTTATTGTCAGCTTGCTAACAGGGCAAGCAGTGAAATGGGCCACTCCCCTGCTGGTTTCCTCATTCCCACTCCTGTCAGACTACTAAGGGTTCCTGGCCCATTTCTCCACCACCTACGCAAACCCCCAGCAGGCAGCCACAGCCAACCACAAAATCTGTGCCTTGAAACAAGGTAAATCTTCGGTTGCCAACTACTCCACTGAGTTCCAGTTGTTGGCTCAAGACCTGAGTTGGAACGAGGCCACCCTCATAGATCAATATGCAAAAGGCTAAGCAGATGAGATCCTAGACGAGCTGGCCCACGTCAACCTTGCAGAACCTAATAACCCTGTATATCTGCATAGACAGCCATCTTGACAGTCAATGCCAACACTGAGGCCGCACCCATAGCTCCCCTACAACCCACCGGCCCACCTCGTGGTCAAGTCCAGTCAACCACAGTATCCCGGGGAATGAGGGTGAGCCCATGCAAGTAGGGTCAGCGTGCCCACAACTCACCCCCCCAAAAAAACCCATCGCTGCACCCAGAATGTGTATCTTTACTGTGGAGGGGCCAGGCACTACTCCCTCAAGTGCCCTGCCAAACGAGTGTGCTCTGAGACTCCGACCCTGCCACCATCAGTAAAAGACCAGCCCCACAACTAATCAGACCCACCTAATGGGACATGCAGATGCTCTTAGCCACTTCCCATTCAGCTCCATCAACCCAGATCCAGCCACCGTGCACCAAATCCTGATGATGGAGGACCTGCCGGACTGCCCTCTGCACACCCTGGACATCTCCCACCACACCACCAGGAAAAGTGTCCTCTCCTGTGTTTTAGAACAGGTGGGGAGGGGTTGGCCCACAGATCAGATGGGCCCACTGCCGGCTCACCCACTAGGCGAGCTAGGCACTCGCCTAGGGCACTGGAGTCCACAGGGGCGCCAAAGCGCCCCCGCCCCCGTGAAGCCAGCGCTAGGAGGGAAGGGGCGCCCGTTCAAACGGGTGGCCCTTCCCTGGCTTTCCTGAGCATGCTGCTACTGCGGCGTGCTCAGGAAAGCCGGCGCTCCCCCCCCAGTCTCCAGCCGGCGCTGGGGCTGGGAGGGAAGGGGCGCCCGTTCAAACGGGCGCCCCTTCCCTGGTTTCCCCCCCATCTCCAGCCACACCACCAGGAACAGTGTCCTCTCCTGTGTTTTAGACCAGGTGGGGAGGGGTTGGCCCACAGATCAGATGGGCCCACTGCCAGCTCGCCCACTAGGCGAGCTAGGCACTCGCCTAGGGCGCTGGAGCCCACAGGGGCGCCAAAGTGCCCTCGCCCCGCCCCCGTGAAGCCAGCGCTAGGAAGGAAGGGGCGCCCGTTCGAACGGGCGCCCCTTCCCTGGCTTCCCCCCATCTCCAGCTAGCACTGGGGCTGGGAGGGAAGGGGCGGCGCCCATTCAAACGGGCGCCCCCTTCCCTGGCTTTCCTGAGCATGCTGCTACTGCGGCATGCTCAGGAAAGCCGGCGCTTCCCCCCCCCCATCTCCAGCCAGCACTGGGGCTGGGAGGGAAGGGGCGCAAGCTGGTGCTTCCCCCCCCGTCTCCAGCCGGCGCTGGGGCTGGGAGGGAAGGGGCGCCCATTCAAACGGGCGCTCCTTCCCTGGCTTTCCTGAGCACGCCACTACTGCGGCGTGCTTAGGAAAGCTGGCGCTCCCCCCTGGTCTCCCCCTCGCCCCCTGTGAAGCCGGCGCTAGGAGGGAAGGGGCGCCTGTTCAAACGGGCGCCCCTTCCCTGGCTTTCCTGAGCACGCCACTACTGCAGCGTGCTTAGGAAAGCTGGCGCTCCCCCCCCGGTCTCCCCCCGCCCCCGTGAAGCCAGCGCTAGGAAGGAAGGGGCGCCCGTTCAAACGGGCGCCCCTTCCCTGGCTTCCCCCCATCTCCAGCCGGCGCTGGGGCTGGGAGGGAAGGGGCGCCCGTTCAAACGGGCAGCCCTTCCCTGGCTTTCCTGAGCATGCCGCTACTGCGGCGTGCTCAGGAAAGCCGGCGCTTCCCCCCCGTCTCCAGCTGGGGCTGGGAGGGAAGGGGTGCAAGCGGCGCTTCCCCCCCCGTCTGCAGCCAGCCCTGGGGCTGGGAAGGGGCGGCCGTTCAAATGGCCGCCTCTTCCCTGGCTTTCCTGAGCACGCCGCAGTAGCGGCATGCTCAGGAAAGCCAGTGCTCCACCCACCCCCGGTTTCCAGGGCCCACCGGGAGGTTGGCATCCCCGTGGGGTGGGCGCCCCAGGCTGTCTTGCCTAGGGCGCCCAGACACCTGGGGCCGGCCCTGGATGGGCCTAGAATTCACAGCGTTTGCATCCCACTGGAACAAGCTCTCAGCGTACAAGGGGTGCCTCCTATGGGGCCCATCCATGGAACCCACTATTTACCAGTTTGTAAGGCTACACTACAAGTGAGGGTGGGGATCTGTGAATAGATCCTCTGACCTAGAATGCAACTACAAAGCAGGAAAGGAAGGAAAGTTTTGGGAAAGGAAGGAAAGTTTTGATTTTTACCTCCGACCTTTGCACCATTACCCTAATAAAGAATCCTTTGCTCCTCCTAGTAGGGAAAACAGACCAGGTCCAGTATGACAAAAGTAGGAATACAGTGGCTCCTTAAAGACTAAGAAAAAGAATTATTCCAGGATCCACTTTCATCAGTCAGAGTTTACTGACTCATCAAAGCCTGTGCAGGGAAAAAATTGTTAAGTCTTTAAGATGCCATTGGAATCCTGTCTTATTTAGCTGCTAGACTAACATGGCTACCCTTCTTGAATTAGGTACAATATGGGTGTTCCCAAAAAGGGTGCTTCCAAGCTTGTCTTTTTTTTTTTTAATCATGGCTATCAGTCACTGGGGAAAGAATTGGTGAAATAAGGTTGAATTGGTCTCCCTCCCCTAGAACTGCTGTCTTGATTTATACTACCACTTCCCCTCTATCCATCCCACTCCTGCAACTGGTCTTTGCAATTATTTCATACTGGGGAATCTGATCCCAGATTTCTAAAGTAATGGTTAACAGGGCTTTTAATGAAAGAAATAGCCTAGAAGCAGCTTTAGCAATTCATGCTCCTTGTGTCCCTTTAACACTCAAACCTAAGGACTGTGAAAAATGTTTGGGAAGAGGGCTGTGTCTCCTGCTATATTTATGCAGTGGCTTAGTTTACTGGAGCTATAAAAACATATGAGTCTTTCAGGAGATATATAGCATATGTATATGCAGTAATAGTCAACAGGATCTCATAACAAATGTGCATGACTTGCTTACAGAAAGTATGCCAAGTTAACTGGGAACCAGCTGTGGAGTCCTGAGAGCAAAAATTCTACTTTGTGAGCTACCAGCATTAAAGCTATGAGCAGGTGACCTGGCTACTGTATAAATTAGTTTGCTCTGGAGCCATCCTTCCTGAGCTAAGACGAAAATGTGTGAGCCAGAGGGTAAAAAACTGTGAGCTAGCTCACACTAACTCAGCTTAGAGGGAACACTGCTGGGAATTTATTTCCTATTTTTGACTGCTACTTGACCACATAGCTACCTGTGGAAACAAATTGTTACAATTTAATCCCATTAAATGGCTCTTCCTAATCTAAGATTTTAGGATAATACATGCCATATAATATATATCATAGGGCAGAAACACTGTGTCATTAAGTGCATGTTAGAAAAAAAAATCATATTACCTCAGAGCCAAAATGAATAATGGCAGTATACATTTATAGAATAGTTAATACTATCTTTTCAAGCAAAAAGACCTTTGGTAACCTTCAAACTGAATATTCTGGTTTTGCTACGTACATTAGGCACACAGAGAAACCTTTGTTGGGCCGAATTGTTTTTACGTAGTAAAGTTAACTGGAGCCAACTCTGTCAGTAGATTTTGATATGATGAACTGGTTTTGTAAGGATTCTAGGACATGTCTAGGTTATGACTCATTACATCCTGGTTCAGCCCACACTGGAATATTTCCCAGAACACGACAAATTGTAAGCTGGACATTTGCAAGAGTGCTTTCAGCTAACTTGAATTCATGCTGGATTCGCATAAATATCATTTTATGAACCAGTCTTTATACCAGACACAGTAGAATTTATGAATGCATGTATCTGGCATAAGAGATAGGCGATGAACAGGCAGAAAATAAAAGCTGCACTTTGATCTACACTGAAGGTCATTGAATGGGATTTAAGCAAACTACCATGTGCAGCATGTTGCCTGAGTCATTACCACCATTGGCAAAGGGCTTCACCTCTGTCCTGAACCCGGGGGGTTGGATCCAAAGAACCCAGAACAGAAGGGAAAGAGCTGCACATGCTTCTCCTTCAGTGCTTGTGCATGAGTTTCCTGCAGCACTGTAATGCACAGGTTCTACAGCAGATTTATTTTTTCATTTATAATCCACCTCTCTTGCTGAAACTCAAGGCAAATTCAGTACTGTATGTCAGTGCAATCAGTAAAATGAAGAGATATCTAATAAGCAGTGCAGTAGGATTATGGTTGCAGAAGCCTGAAACAAGGCATGAGTATGAAACATGACATGTTAAACACTGCAAGAAATTATCTGACATAAATAGAAATATATCGCATTGAGAGCAAGGTAAAAACACAGAGCAACAGATATTTATTTATTTATAAATTAAACTTTTAGATTGCCTTCCTCTGTATACACAAGGCTCAGGGCACTGAACAACAATAAAACACATTAATAAATTAATAAAAATAGTTCAGAAAGGTAAAATAATACACAACATTTCCAGATGGCACTAAAAACTTCAGATTGCACCGCTGCCTTGTGTGTGTGTGGGGGTAGAAAAACGGGGGAGGGGAGTGCCAGATGAGGTGAAGCCCATTGCTGTCCTCAACCAAAAGCCTGGCAGTACATCTCTGCCTTGAAAGCCCTGCAGAACTGTCCCGAAGGGCATGGATGTTACTTAGCAGAGAGTTCCACCAGTCATAGTAACGTATCAGTACTATGGTCCACTGTCCTGGTCCCTTCATTGATACATCTTCCTGAATCGTTCTGTTAAATGTGTTTCCGTTATCAAAATGCCTTCCTGAACAGCTCTGTTTTGCATAGTTTGCAGAAAGCCAAAAGGGTGAGAGCCTTTCTGACCTCCTCAGGCAGGCCATTCTATAGGGTAGGGGCTACTACAGGGAACGTATGTGTGTATGGGCAATTGTTGGGCTTGCCCATTGGCAGGGTGGCACCTGCAGAAGGCTCTATTCAGCGGAGTGAAGTTGTAGTGGCAGGGCATAAGAGGAGAGATGCTCATGCTTTCAAATGAAAGATGACACTTGATTAAATATGTTTAGCTGAATAATTGACTTATTTTCTGATAAATTAATTTTCCAATTTCATTTACATTAAGGATTGCCAAATGTCATGTATCTGTGTATGTATGTGTGTATGAGAGTGAGAGACGTGCTATTTATATGTATAGGATATATACGGCATATAATGCTGATCTATTGAAACATTAATAATACTGAAACATGTGTACAGGAAAAACTAAGCCTGAGGAAGTATAAAATGGCATAAAAATAAAGATTTACAGCTTTAATTTGCACAATGGAGAAGCAAAACTGAAACAGGGATATTTACACCATAGCAGAAAGGTTATCCAACTCAATACGACTCCTAACATATATAAACATTTATCAAACTTACCAATGCTGATTTCTCCATGCCTATTACCCCTCTGCATATCTCACCTAAATCCAATCACACCTGCTATTGTCATGCACCTGCTGTTGTCATTTGACTGCTGATGTCATTCGGCATTTGAAATCACTCCACTTTCCAATAAATAGGACAGATGGACTCCCATTCTAGCTGTATCTGAAGAAGTGAGCAGTGTCTCACAAAAGCTCCTACCCTGCCATATATTTTCTTAGTCTTTAAAGGTGCTACTGGACCCTTGCTCTTTTCTACTGCTACTGACAGACTAACATGGCTTGATCTTCTTCCAAGTCGACATGCATATAATCAGGAGACATGTTTAGAACACTGCTTGCTCATATGTGTGGAAAATACCAGCCATTTTGTTTTTCCCATACTGTCCTCAAGAGTCATTTGGAAATGGGTTTCAAACACAGTTACGTCTCTGTCTTTTGTAGGTGTCCTCACATATTTTTCCTTGACATCTATTACATGTTGAAGACACTTCCCTGTCACTCATTAGTAAAAATGCTCACAGTTTATCCTAGAAGAGCCAGTGTTGCTTAGTCACACACAAACAAGTTATTCAAAATCATCTGTTCATTGGCTAAAATGGAAAGGAGTGAGAGTAATACAGGGAAGCATAAATAACCTCAAACCATAGAGTTGTGTTGTGCTTCTTTTACTTCCTTCTGACAATTTTTATTGGAATAATGCTTCACTTGTCCTGTAAAAAAATTCAGCATTTGTTTTTAATCTTGCACAACTTTTATAAACTCCACTATAAATTTTCCAAAGTTATTATAACTTTCAGTCTACAATTTTTTTTTATTTTTGTTTCCCAAATCTCATGTGCAGAGAACAGCTGAACTGAAGTGAGGGAATTCGTCCTCATAATATGGGAGGGGGCTTCTTGATAGCACCTTAATTTTAACAAACTTTAATCACAAAAACTAAGAGAGTTACATGCATTATAAAAATGGGACTAATTTATAAACTCTTAGATAATAACAATGAGTTTATTTTTGTTACTAAGAAATTAATATGGAATTGCTTCCAGTAAAACTGTCTATGGGAAAGGGGTAAACCAATAACAATTCAGTCTTTCTCATGCCAAGAAGAACACAATTCTGTCTCATCCTTATTGTGTAATTTGATGGTTATCTCTGACTGAAAGAGCTTTCCTCATGACCACACTTTTCCTCAGACTGCACAGCTTTGCTTGCTTCAGATTCATTTGGGAAAAATATATATTTTGAAGAAATCTTTCTTCATCAGACAGGTCCTGGCCCATCACCCATGATTTGGTTCTTAGAGGTTCTGTCTCAGTTTAGTTTGCAAGAGTCTAAGTCAGAGATAGAAGTCATGGGTAAGAATTAAGAACAGGAGGTGGTGGAAGATACCTCTTTTTAAATCCTGCTGTTATTTGCCTCATCACCAGCTCCTTATCTCTGTAGCAAGCAGGTACATCTATATGAAAGTTGTGAAGAGGGAGATTAATCCAATAGCTATCCAGTCCCTGAAGCCTTTGTCTTCATCTGACAATTGTCTCATACTTATACATATCCTTCCACAGATGGCTATTGTGTGGGCTGTGTGTTCTCCGATATTCATTGTATGATTGGCCTTGTTTTTCTCCCTTTTAATAAACAAGGAGACGATACAAAAAGACTTCCATGGAGGAGAGGATTTGCCTGTGTGGTTCCAATGAGGTGGAAACAGTCAAGCATATAATGTTTTATTGTCGCTTCTATCAGGAAGCTCATTCAAATATAATTTCCTCTCTTCTCAATAATTTTACAGGATGCTCGGATGAATTCATCTTAAAGAAATTGTTAATGGGTGCTAATCAACAGGCTACTATCTGCTGTGCCAAATTTTTCTCAGTAGCCTGTAGAATTAGCAGAGAAATTGTATGTTCAGATTTTAACTAATTGTTGCCAATAGATCAGACCAATTTTTTATTTTTTTTGGCCCGCCGAAGGGGATTTTTTAATTGCTTTTTTATAAGACTACAAACCTACAACTCAAGAAAAGTGAAGGGAAACTAACACAAGGGAGAAAGAAAAGCAAACCCACACTACACTAAAAACCCAAGAGTAGGAAATCTTTAAACCCCTTAATATCTATGTTAGTACTTTATAGTTAGCAAACCATGAATACAGTGAGTTCCTGTCTATCTTTCCCTACTTAATAGTTAGCTGATTAGTTGTTATGACAGAATTCCAGAGCATCGCCCGAACTCGCTTCATAAAGGCCATTTTCAGAGTCCTTCTGCCTTTACTTAGACTTTCTATCCCTAAAATGCATAAGTTGGTTTTCAGGCACCAGCGCCTTCTTCTGCAGCCAAGTCCTCATCCGTTTCCGAGGGTGCAGAGTCACTCAAACCAGTTTCACCGTCTTCTTTGCTTCCCAGACGGCGTTTGAGAAATTCTTTAGCTTTAAACACAGAATCAATCTTCTCTCTCTTATCGTTCATCTTAAAGACCACTCCTTCTGGGACTGCCCATTTATATCCAATTAGATTAGTTTGGAGAAAGAGTGTCAAGTCCTTGTAATTTTTCTGTTTTTGCCGAATCTCAAATGGAATGTCCTTTAAAACCTTGATGATATCATTCCCCATTTTCAATGGAGTTGCCATAGTTGCTCGCAAGATTGCATCCCTAGTTTGTCTTCTTGAAAATCGAACTGATATTTCACCAGGTAGGCTGTTCTTCTTGGTGTAGTCTTACACCCTATACGCTGCTTCAATATCATGCATTATTTCTTCCATTTTACAGCCTACCACTGGTTCAAGAAAATCACTAAGGAGCCTCTTTAAATCTTCCTTCGGTGATTCCGGAACTCCTTGAAATCTGAGGATCATGTTAGCTTTTTCCATTTGTAAGGACAGCAGCCTGTGTTCCTGATGATTTTGTTTATTTGTCACTTGGTCCACTCTTTTCTTCAACGTCTTTTGTTTGGAGTGCATCTCTTTCACCACTGCTATTGTCTGTTCCGTCTGCTTAGCCGTCTCAGCCACCTGAAGCTGCTGCGCTGCTATAGTCTGGTTGAGAATGGTTAACTGCTGGTTAATACCAGAGAGTTGATCCATAACAGGCTTGAGCGTATCCACTAGCAGTCTCATGACATCTGTCCCCTCCTCTTCTGGCCTAGGGCTTTGGCCACCCGGAGGTTTCAGTTTCATTCCCTTCCTCCCAATGACCGACATCTTGGATAATTGTTTACAGAAACCAACTGCTCTTTCACAACCTCTGAAAATTGCTTATGCGTACAATCCACTCTCGTAAGTCTCACAAAATGAAACAACCTTTCAGATTTTCCCTGCTCCCTCCCTTTTTCTTCTACTTTGCCACTTGTGGGGGGGGGGGAAGTCCCTCCAAATCGATATGAAAGGGGGGCAGGAAATTTGCCAGTTCTTCAAAAGCTCAGTTACTTTTGACTCACGTTCATCGTCGGCTGCTTCCAGCATCGCCACAGTTGTCACCACTTGCCTGATCTCCTTCACCTGTCCCAGTCAGCCTAGCTGGAGCCATTCAGCCACACAGCAGAAGGACCATTAGGGTGAAGGAGCGGCTCGATTCCGTGGCATTCCGCCGCTGAAGAGGCAGCTCCTTCAAAGCCCCCTGGCTAGGAACCCTACCCCAGGGTTTCGTGGGGGGGCACTTCTGTAGCCCCCCTCCAAGCTGCTGGTGCGCTAGCCACTCCCCCAAGCATTGGGGAGAGCGACTACCATCGCCACGCTGTAGGCTGGAAGTTCCACCGATTTGATTTTTGTAAGACTTCATTGCATTGTTTTAACTTTGACATGTACTGGTCATTGACTGAGTAAAGAGATAAAGAAAGAAAGAATTGTCCCATTATCAGGGAATTGCCACGATGTCCCGAGTAGGGACCAGTGTAAGAAACAAGGAGAAGATTTGAGAGTCCAAAGCATGGGCAAGAGAGGTGGGAGACAAAGAGCAACAAGAGCTGTCCTAAATGTTTCAGGGTATTTTAAATAATTAGTCTATTGATTTCTGAGATGCACAGATCTGGGAGTCACAAGCTGGAGGCCTTTGATGAATTATGGGAAGATAGAACAATATGGAAATCCTATCCCATGTGTCAAAGTTGTCTCTCCGGGATTCTCTGAGCTCAGAAGGTTGACTTTAAGCGGTGGAAAGCTAGTCTCAGTGAGGCTGATAAAAGGGAACACAGGCTGTGGCAAATAAAATGCAAGTCTGTGATCAGGAAGGCAAAAAGGGAATATGAGGAGCACATAGCAAAAAACTTAAAGACCAACAATAAAACTTTCTTCAAATACATTAGAAGCAGGAAACCAGCCAAGGAGACAGTGGGGCCCTTGGATGACATGAGTACTGAAGGACAATAGGGAAATGGCTGAGAAGCTGAATGCATTTTTTGCCTCTGTCTTCACTGTGGAAGATGTGAAGTGCTTGCCCACTCCAGATCCACTGATTTTGGGAGGGGTGTTGAAAGACCTGAGTCAGATTGAAGTGATGAGAGAGGAGGTCCTACGACTGATAGACAACTTAAAAACTGATAAATCACCAGGACCAGATGGCATACATCTGAGAGTTCTGAAAGAATTCAAATGTGAACTTGTGGATCTCCTTACAATAATATGTAATCTTTCCTTAAAATCTGCCTCCATTCCTGAGGACTGGAAGGTAGCTAATGTCACTCCCATCTTTAAAAAGGGCTCCAGGGGAGATCCGGGAAATTACAGGCCAGTCAATCTGACATAGATACCGGGTAAGTTGGTAGAAACTGTTATTAAGGAAAGAATTAGTAGGCACATTGATGAACAAAAACTATTGAGGCAGACTCAGCATGGGTTCGGTAAGGGAAGATCTTGTCTCACTAACCTGTTAGTGTTTTTTGAGGGAGTGAACAAACATGTGGACAAGGGGTATCCAATAGATGTTGTTTACCTTGACTTCCAGAAAGCTTTTGATAAAGTTCCTTATCAAAGGCTCCTAAGTAAGCTCAATAGTCATGGGATAAAAGGACAAGTCCTCTTGTGGATCAAAAACTGGCTAATTAATAGGAAACAGAGAGTGTGTATAAATGACAATTTTCTCAGTGGACAGTGGTAAGCAGTGGGGTGCTGCAGGGATCAGTACTCGGTCTGACGCATTTAACTTGTTTATTAATGATTTGGAGTTGGGAGTAAGCAGTAAAGTGGCTAAATTTGCAGATGACACGAAGTTGTTCAGGGTGGTGAAAACCAGGGAGGATTGTGAGGCACTCAAAACGGATCTGTCGAGGATGGGTGAGTGGGCGTCAACATAGCAAATGGAGTTCAGTGTGGCCAAGTGCAAGGTGATGCACATTGGAGTCAAAAATCCTAATACACATTGATGGGGTCTGAACTGGCAGAGACTGACCAAGAGATCTTGGAGTCGTAGTAGATAACTCACTGAAAATGTCTAGACAATGTCTGACTGCAATAAGAAAGGCCAACACTATGCTGGGGATTATTAGGAAGGGTATTGAAAAAAGATCAGTCAATATCATAATGCCCCTATATAAATCAATGGTGCGACCTCATTTGGAATAATGTGTACAGTTCTGATCATCACATCTTAAAAAGGATATTATAGCTTTGGAAAAAGTGTAGAAAAGGGCAACTAGAATGATAAAAGGGTTGGAACACTTTCCCTATGAAAAAAGATTAAAGCACTTGGGGCTGTTTAGCTTGGAGAAATGACGGCTGAGGGGTGACATGATAGAGGTTTATAAGATAATGCATGGGATAGAGCAGATAGAGAAAGAGGTACTTTTCTTCCTTTCTCATAATACATGAACTCAAGGGCACTCAATGAAGTTGCTAAGTGGTCAGGTTAGAATGGATAAAAAGAAGTACTTCTTCACCCAAAGAGTGATTAACACATGGAATTCACTGCCACAGGAGGTGGTGGAGGCTACAAACATGGACGGCTTCAAGAGGGAATTAGATGAGCATATGGAGCAGAGGTCCATCGGTGGTTATTAGCCACAAGGTATATATAGAGACTCTGGGGCAAGTGATGCTCTGTATTCAGAGCCAGTTTGGTGTAGTGGTTAAGTGCGCGGACTCTTATCTGGGAGAACCGGGTTTGATTCCCCACTCCTCCACTTGCACCTGCTGATGTGACCTTGGGTCAGTCACAAGCTCTGGCACAGCTGTTCTCTCAAGGACAGTTTGTGTTAGAGTTCTCTTAGCCCCACCTACCTCACAGGGTGTCTGTTGTGGGGAGAGGAAGGGAAAGGAGTTTGTAAGCCGCTCTGAGACGCCTTTGGGCAGTGAAGGGCGGGGTATAAATCCAAACTCTTCTTCTTCTTCTTCTTGGTGCTTGGGGGGGGGGGTCAGCAATGGGAGCATTTCTAGTGTCCTGGCCCCACTGATGGACCTCCTGATGGCACCTGGTATTTTTGGCCACTGTGTGACACAGAGTGTTGAACTGGATGGGCCATTGGCCTGATCCAACATTGGCTTCTCTTATGTTCTTATGACTCTTCCTCCTTTCCCTTTTCTTTAATGATACTTGGTTCCTCTAAATAGTCCATCCATTCCAGAGCAATTTCAAAAATCATCAAACCAGTCCTGCTCCCCTCCTTTTTTTTTCCTTTTGGCTAATTTACAAAGTTTTATTTTTCTGGATACCAGGGAAGTCCTCTGAGTCCTTACCTTCTCTGCAGCCTACACTGTTTTTCTGCATTTGTCATCCACACAGTGGGAAGCTAGTTTACTATTCAGTGCTTGTGTGACTTAATTTATTTCACTGAGAGATATTAACCTCTCCCAAGTCCTTTTCTCCATAACCCAAAGGACTGACCTTAGCAGAATTTCATTCAAGCACCAAAAGATCTTGCGTTATCACTCAAGTTCAGACTGGGACTCTGAAGCAAACACTTGGAGGATGGCTATCACTTAAATAATTTTGTGTTTCAGAGCCTTTTCCTTAAGCTCCAAATCAGCTTTTGTATCCTTTTTACACACATGCAATCATCGTCAATAAATTCCAGATGATAAACATTAATATATTTTATTGCACTTAATTCTTATAAGAAATTGTGTTTTTCTTGCTGCTAACTAGCACATGCCAAGTAAATGCTGTTCCGTTAAGTATTGTAACAGCATCTGTGTCCAATTACACTATCCGTGTTAAGTAAAGCAGTAAAAAAACAAATTTAAAAGCCAGCAATCTCCTGAAGGCAAACAAAACTTATTCTCTCAATTAATTGTGGGATGTAGATTTTTATCATTTACTTCCTTCAATGGCCTTAGTTTTGCCATTAAGAACCATTGCCCCACATCATAGAATGAAGACACAAGACTCGAGTGGATGGGTTAAACTAGGGATTTATTAATGGCTGATCTGCAACAGGAACTTATTCACTCCAGAGGGATCACCCCTGCCTTGAAGCAGCAGTGGTGTGCCCACTCCTAAAAAAGCCTACTCTGGTCCCAGGAGAACTGAATAACTACCATCAAGTCTCAAATGTACCATTTTTGAGCAGGGTGATTGAACAAAAAGGCAACTCAGGATTTTTTGGATCCATTCAAATCTGTTTTCAGGCCTGTTTACATGACAGAAATAGCCTAGGTTACCCTGATTAATGATCTGTGCCAGGAGATGGACAGAGAGAAGGCAAGCCTGCTTATTTTGGACCCCTTGGCTTTTGATACCATTGATTGTGGTATCTTTCTGGATAATGTTTCAGAGTTGTGACCAGGAGGCATTGTTTTGGGAGGTTTCAGAGTGTAGTAGTGGGGGATGGCTGCTCCACCTCCTGGCCTCTGTCTTTGTGGTCTATGGTAAGAAATTTTAGAAATACAGAAGGTTTGGGTTTGAAAATGAACCACATAGTTATAAAATCCATGTATCTGTTTCTGTCTTTGCTAGTAAAACAGCAAGCAGCTTGGTAGCTACACTGAACCAACCACCCATGAGTCTTTGCAAATCTTTTGTTTCAAGCAGATATCCCTCTTCTTGCACATAGGCAGGAGGGACCCCACATTCCATTCTCAGGACCTGAGTCAATGAAAATTTCCATAGGTATGAGAAACCCAAAACCTCAAAGCAATAAAATGTATCTGGCAGGAAGACCATTTGGGTAAAGACAGACTTTAATTTGCAAAGTAATTGTCTCCAGATATACAGGGGATTCACACCCTCACTTCCATCTCAGAAATAACATCAAAGAACGTTTTATCTTCAGTGTTGGGAACACAAAGAACACAGTGACATAAACATCCTCAAGAACTGTCATTCAGAAATTCGGTGTGATCTGGTCGTGTTCTGTAAACAAAATGTAACTTTTGCAATGTAAGAAGCAATCTCCTGTCAATGATCTTAACATCAAATGTTGATTAATGTCAATTGATGTAATTTACAAGTGTAATTTTTTATTGGGAAACCCCTTTTGATCAGTCTGTATAAATTCTGGTCACTTTCAGCAGAACTTCGCTGACTCTTTTGGAATCAGGAGAGGTGCTGTCTCTTCAGAGCCTTAGAGTTAAGCCCGGAAGGCCTTCCGTTGCATGCTTTAGGGGGGGAAACTCTGCTTGCTTGCTTGCTTGATTATCTATATAATTTGATATCAGCTTTTTAAAGGAAATAGAACTGTATTATGGTAACATTTGGCCTAGCATTAATTTTATTTATTTGTTTCATTTCTATCCTGCCCTCCCGCCTACGTGGCTCAGGGCGGCTTACAACATCATAAAACCAATATACATAAAAACATGAACACTTCGTCTAAAACAGTTTAACTAAAATACAATAAATATCAGCATCTCAATATCTACTACAACGTGATTGAAATGGCTCAGCTGGCATGGCATCAGTCTCACTGATATGCCCTGCAGAACAGCTCTGTCTTCACGGCCCTGTGAAATTGCTGAAGATGTCACAGGGCCTGGATCTCACTGGGGAGCTCATTCCAGTATACTGGTGCAGCCACGGAAAATGCTCTGGACCTAGTTGTTGTCAGTCTGGCCTCTTTAGGGCCAGGGAAGGTTAGGTGATGTGTCCTAAATCACAGTGCTCTCTGGGGGACATACGGGGAAAGGCGGTCTCTCAGACAGACAGGCCCCTGACCATATAGGGCTTTAAAGGTCAAAAACAGCACTTTGAAGTGGATCTGGAATGCTATTGGCAGCCAGTGCAGTGACTTGAGCACAGGCTGGATGTGCTCCTGCATAGGGAGACCCACCAACAGCCTGGCCACCACATTTCGCACCAGCTGCAGCTTCCAGTGTTGCCCCAAGGGCAGCCCCATGTAGAGAGCATTACAGTAGTCCAACCTCAAGGTGACCGTAGCGTGGATCACTGATGCCAGATCTTTGCATTCAAGGAAGGGAACCAACTGCCTGATGAGCTGAAGATGGTAAAAGGCTGTCTTGGCAGTGGCTGCTACCTGGGCCTCCATCGTTAAGGGGGCATCCAGGAGCACTCCCAAACTCCAGACCTACAACTCTGGCACCAATGGCACCCCATCAAAGACTGGTAAAAGAATCCCTAACCCCGAGCTCCAATTCAGGCACAGGACCTCCGTCTTCGTCGGATTCAGTTTCAATTGACTCAGTCATCCCACCACATCCTGGAGCGCCTGGTCCAGGTCTCCTGGGGTAGAACCCGACATGCCACCCAATAACAGATAAAGCTGGGTGTCATCTGCATATTGGTGACAACTCAGCCCATGTCCCCAGGTGATCTGGGCAAGGGGGCACATATAGATGTTGAACAACATCGGGGAGAGTACCGCCCCTTGAGGCACCCCACAGATTAGTGGATGCCTTTGGGACAGTTGCTTTGGGACAACCCTAACCCAACCCCGGAGAAAGGAGACAAGCCATTGTAAGGCAAGCCCCTGAATCCCCAAGTCGGTGAGGCGGTGGGTGAGCAGCTGATGATTGACCATGTCGAACACAGCCGACAGGTCTAACAACAGCAGCACCGCCGTCCTGCCCCAATCCAGATGCCTCCAGAGGTCATCCGTGAGGGCGACCAGTGCTGTCTCTGTCCCGTGACCCAGGCAGAAGCCGGACTGGTAGGTATCAAGCATGGAAGTGTCATCCAGAAAGCTCTGCAATTGAATCGCCACCACCCTCTCTATTAATTTGCCCAAACAGGCATATTGGAGACCGGTCGATAGTTGACCAATTTGGCCGGATTCCGAGATGGTTTTTTCAAGAGAGGGCAGACCATCGCTTCCTTGAGAGCCCCCGGGAACAGTCCCTTTGAGAGGGATTTGTTGATAATATCCCTGAGGGCTCCTTGAAACCCCTCGTGGCCAGCTTTAATAAGCCATGAGGGGCATGGGTCAAGGTTGCATGTGGTTGGGCGTACTGTTGAGATCAATCTGTCAACTTCCTCAAGGCTGAGACAATTGAAATGATCCAGAATGGGACCAGAAGATGCACATGGAGCCTGGAGTTCACCCACTGTCTCAAGTGTGGTCAGCAGGTCGTGGCAGAGCTACAGGACTTTATCTGCAAAATAGCTCGCAAAAGCCTCACAGCCTATATCCAGTTCCCTAACATTTTGCCTGCCCTGTGGCAGAACTGTCAAAGACTGAATTGTTCTATACAATTGGGCTGGGCATGAGCTAGCAGACACAATCGAGGCCGCGTAGAACTCCTTCTTTGCAGCTTTGACTGCCACCTCATAGGATTTCATAAACATCCTATAAGATGGTCATGTTGCTTCATCACGAATGTGCTGCCACTGTCTCTCTAGCTGTCTAAGCCTTTGCTTCATCAGCCTCAGCTCCTGGGTGTACCAGGTAGCCTGCCTAGAGCAAGGTCACAGAGGGCGTCTGGGAGCGATCTCGTTGATGGCTGTCGAGAGTCAGACTTGCCAGACCTCAACTAGCTCATCTAGAGAGCTGCCGGGGGGCACTGGATCCCAGAGAGCCATCTGAAGCCACACAGGGTCCATTTGGCTCCACAGATGAGCTAAAATACGCTCGCGCCCCAAACAGGGTTGGGGTGACACATTTACTCAGGCCCTCAGGGCATAGTGGTCTGGCCATGGAACTGCCATAGCAGTAATCTGGTCCACTATAACCCCCACCGCGAAGATCAGATCGAGCGTGTGCCCAGCTCAATACGTAGGGGCCATTATATATTGGGAGAGTCCCAGCGCCACCATGGACAACACCAGGTCTGTCACCCATGAGGAAGCTGCATTGTCAGCATGGACATTGAAGTCACCCAGGACTATCAGTCTAGGGTGCTCCAACGCCCAGCCTGACACAGTCTCCACCAGGGATGGCAGGCTGTCAGGTGGTGCGTTGGGTGGTTGGTACACCAACCAAACAGCCAAACTCTCCTCGGCTTCCCACACAAAGCTGGCACACTCAGTGCCCATGATCCTTGGCACTGGGAGCACCCTGAAGGCGTAAGGCTCCTGAATGAACAGAGCCACTCCTCCCCCTGCCCCTTAGTCTGGTATTATGAAGGACCGAAAACCCAGGCAGAGCTAACTGGGAGAGTGTAACTGTTTCCCCATCTCGCACCCAGGTCTCGGTCATGCATGCCAGGTCCACATCCTGTTTCAGCAGGAAGTCCTGAAGGACTGCGGTCTTATTATTTATGGACCTGGCATTGCACAATGCCAGTGTTGGAGTGGGGTTTCTTGCTGGCCATGTACCCAGGATTTAACCTTGACTAATTCTTAATAAATATAAGTTTCATTTGAAAGAGTCCTTGTTTTGAAGTCTCTGGCAGTGGTTATTGGTTTCTATTCTTGCACTACTGCCCTTGGTAAGAGGAAACACCTTAGGACACTGGGCCGAGGGAGGGCAGGAGACACGCTTACACAGACATGTGTAGACCTGTTCCCACGTCATGGTCCTGTAAGGTTCCATCTTGTTCTCTTTGATTTTTCAACGTGTACAGGCACAACTACATGTTATGACCCAGGGACACTGACACCATTTAAAAACAAATGAGGGCCATTTAAAAATGTAACCAGGGCAGCAGGAATAATCATTATTGTTTTCCCCATCGCCTTTTACAGTGCCACATCCCCTGGGACACTATAAGTCTAGTTGGATGAGGGTAACAAACTGAAACTTAATCCTGACAAAATGAAGGTGTTACTGGTGGGGGTGGGGGGAAGTTTTGGCCCCAGGAAATGGGGTATCTCCTGTTTGGATTGGGGTTACACTCCCCCCTAAAGGAGCAGGTTCATAGGTTGGAGGTGCTGCTGGACCCAGGCCTCCTGATGGATAAAAAGATGGCAGTGGTGGCCAGGGCTGTGTCTCACCAAATTTGGCTGGTGAGTGCCAAGACCCTGACTGAGGTGGCTCTGGACTCTGACTCAGAAGCCTTGGAGGAGGAGACTGAAGAGACAGAAACATGGCCTGGGGTAGAGCAGGGAATTCCAGCAGACCTCTGCAAGGTAGATGCCCTTGACCCATCTGTTCCAGAGACTGGCCCTGAGGAGCTTGCAGCTGGAACTCCTTGAGAACTTTCCCCTCAGGAGCAGACCAGCATACATCTCCACCTGGCAGGAGTGACTGAGGCAGAGGGCTTATGCCCAGATAGCGCAGTGAAGAAACACTGCTTGACGGCAGCCTGAACTCCACCCCCTGGGCCAGAGCATGGTGGATGTAATCCTTTGCAGGATTCTGGCCCCATTTAAGCCTAGACAAGATATGTCCCAGGTACTGCTTTTAGAGCAGGGTGTGTTACTTCCCTCTCAGCCTATTTAAGCCTTGGCTTGGGAAGGAAAGCTTGCTGGATCAACCAGTTCAGTAGCTGTAAGCCCAGTGTTTCCAAGCCTGGCGAGCCCCAGGGCTAAAGGTCTGGTATTACTCAAGGAGAAGTGACTGGGCCCTGCTTGCAGAGTACAGGACAGAGAGCCAGCTGGGGGCCTTTCTGGGGAAGAAAGATCTTGCTGCTGTGGGGCATGCCTTGATAACATCTAGATTTCGACTTCTGCAGTGTGCTCTATGTGGCTTGATGACTGTCTGGAAGCTACAGCTGATACAGAATGCTGCAGCCAGAATATTGACTGGAGTGGCTTCCAGGCCCAAATTAAGGCAGGCCTGTAGCTACAGTGGGGCATCTTGGGGCCTGGTCTCCTGACTTCCTGTCAAGGCCCCATAACTTCCATCCAGGCCCCTCTCAGCTCACTGGGCTGCCTGGAGGACTACTGACTCTCTGGGTCACCCAGAGGACTCCTCTCTGCTTCCCTGCATAGGCAGGCAGAGTGTGAACAGAGTGAGTTTTTAAAACTTTATTTTATTTTGTGATGTCACTGCCCCCCAAATTACAAAATCCTGGCTATGGGCCTGAATTAAGGTGCTGGTATTAACCTTTAAAGCCCTATGCAACTTGTTGCCATCACACCTGAATGACCAAGGGTTGCCCATACCATTTGAGGCTACATGGGTGGCAACCCAATAAAGGGCTTTTTCTGTCATGGTGCTGAAACTTTTGTTTGACTCCCTCTATTTTTGTTTTCTACCAGCAGGTGAAGACTTTTTTGTTAATATCTCATATATTGTAACATTAAAATGCTGTGCCTCATTTCTCACAGCCTGCCCACCAAAGTATATATTGAGAGGGGTGCCTCATGATCATTGCCCCATACTGGTCAGCATTAGAGTTCCAGTGGTGTGGCCCAGCCCTAGGATCTCACCAATTCCCACTAGCCAGTCAGCCATGACAGGTTTTATTGGGTAAACTCCCCTTGATCCTGGAATGCCTCAGGGTGCTTGTCAATCTCCCTTATGCTTTTGACCAGAACCCACATGCTTTCTTCTTCCACTGGACATGGCCAGCCAACCTGTTACATGACCAGGCATCAGTGAACTAAACCTCTCCAAGCCAGGAAAGACAGACAGACAGACAGAAAGAAAGAAAACTATCAATTAGACAGGGAGTCCAAAATTTTCTGCTTTGCCCTGAAGTAACCATCAAATCCCACATTGTCAGGGAGGTGAGGCAGGCTGATACAGCAGGAATACTAGCTATAGAGAAGCCACATGAAAACCCAGCCTCTCTCATGAAGCTTTGTATTCCACTGTTGAAAAGGGAGATGGCAAAAATGCCCCTCCATGTGGACCCCTGAACACATTACAGGGAGCAAAAGTTGGGCTTAGGGTACGCGCCCTGTGTTGTGTGTTACAATTAGATGTGTGTTGCAGGTTCTTCTCAATTCCTTAAATGGTCCTGGGGTGCTGTTTGGCCAGTCAGGAAAACCCATGAATGTATGTGTGGGCTTCTTCAATGGACAAATAGCACCCCCAGGATCCCTGAAGGTTAGGAAAATGGTGCAAGGAGGAAAGGAAAGCTGCATCATCTTCTCCACAGACTCCATCTGAAACTGCACTTTGTGAACAGGAATAGAAAAGAACCTGCAGCCTATATCTGACTGTTGCATTGTACACAGGATGGGGACCTCAGACCCAATCTGTATACTCCATAGTATATGAAGAGGAAATTTAGGTGGGTAGTGGACTAATCAACAGCAGCTTCTGCATATAAAATATATCAGCACTAACTAACAAAAATAGCAAGTGTTACAAATATCCCTTAAAGTGCTACATTGTCTAAAGACAAAAAGAAAATTAGAATTGGGCTCTCATTCAAAAGTGAGGCCATAATTAATGCAATAGGTCAAAATGGGCTGGAAATGATTTAGCTGCTTCAAGTCCAATCAAGTTTAATCTCAAAGTGAGTGGCTTCAAGAGGTCATGGCCCTGTTCCAAAAGGATGTATGTGCCAGAGATCAGCTATCCATTGCGTCCTGCCTCCGTGTCAGAGCTCACCCAGAATCTTTAAACCTGTTCATCCTACTTGATCAGCCATGAGATTATTGCTGGTTTGCAAAATGAAGAACACCTGCAGTCCACCAAAGAAGAGTTTAAACTAGGTGAAGGGACCTAGTGCATTATATATATATGCTGAAGAATGCAAAAAATGATAATAATTCAAGCTGAGAGAAAATGTACTGTGTAGATGCCTGTTTCTTTAAATTTCTGAACTCTAAGCAGAAATCTAATATATCAAATAAATAAATAAATAAGCAGGCGTAGAAAATTCCATACCAAGGCAGACTCCCAATTCTGCAAACATACTTCTGCTTAAATCCAGATTGTAGGTTTTTAAGACTGATGCTGCTAAATCCACACTGCACACTATTCAGAAGCTGTTATGCTTCTGGCATGGATCCAGTGAGACATTATAATATCACTCTGCCTGACCAACAGGCCTTCCTGAGGTTTGTACTGGCTTTTTATCTAATGCTGTGAAAGCTTTCTTAATTACTGCATGCTGAAAAGAAATCTTCACGCATTTTACTATTTATTTATGTATGTATTTATTTATTTAAATTGTATCCTGCTGTCCCCACTGGGCAGGCTCAGGGCGGCTTACAGGTTATATATAAAAACAACAAAGGGTTAAAACACAGCATTTAAATAAGTAAAGCCACATCATATAAAATCATAAGTGCCAGTAACATAGATGTCAAAGTGCTAAAAAAATGGTGGCTGTGTGCTCTCAGCATCCATACGGTCGGCTGCCACCACAGTCTGGGCTCCTGCCAGGCTGTTGGATACAAAATTAAGTTAAATCAGTGCTGACGTTGATGTTGGGGCCAGGGCCATAACATTAGGATGGCACCCTAATCAAAAGCCTGGTGGAAAAGGTCTGTTTTACAGGCCCTGTGGAGCTATAAAAGGCACCCAGAAGCTATGGGGCCACCACAGAAAATGCCCTGGCCCTCGTCACCACTCGCCTGGCTTCTTTAGGGCCTGGAAGGGCCAAACAATTTTGGGACTCCGATCTTAGTGCTCTCTGGGGGACATGTGAGGTAAGTAAGTCCCTGACCATACAGGGCTTTAAAGGTAAGAGCCAGCACCTTGAACCAAGTTCGGTATGCTATAGGCAGCCAGTGCAGTGCTTTTAGGGCAGGCTCGATGTGCTCCCACATGGGGAGACACAGCAACAACCTCGCCACAGCATTCTGCACTAGCTGCAGCTTCCAGATTTGGGGCAAGGGCAGCCCCATGTAGAGAGCATTGCGGTAACCAATCTCGAGGTGACCATTGTGTGGATCACTGTTGCCAGGACATTCTGTTCAAGGAAGGGAACCAGCTGCTTAATCAGCTGCAGATGGTAAAAGGCAGACTTCTCAGTGGCTGCAACCTGGGCCTCCATCATTAAGGAGGCATCCAGGAGCACTCCCAAACTCCTAACCTCTGGCACTGGCACCAGTGGTGCCCCATCGAAGGTTGGGAGTGGGATCCCTAACTTTGACCCACTCTGACTCAGGCACAGGAACTCTGTCTTCATCGGATTCAATTTCAGTCGACTCAGTCTAAACCAACCAGTCACAGCTTTCAATGCCAGATCCAGATCTCCTGGACTAGAGTCTGACTGGCCATCCAACAACAGATAGAGCTGGGTGTCATCCACATATTGGTGACAACCCGGTCCGTGACTTCGGGCAAACTGGGCAAGGGGGTGCATATAGATGTTGAACACCATTGGGGAAAGCACTGCTTCTTGGGGAACCCCACAAGTTAGTGAGTACTTTCCAGACAGCTGTTCCTCAGTGCCACCCTTTGTCCCCAACCCTGAAGGAATGAGGAGAGCCACTGCAAGGCAAACCCCTGAATCCCAGTGTCGGTGAGGCAGTGGATCAGTAGCTGATGATCGACCATGTTGAATGCCACCAACAGATCTAACAACAGCACTGTCATACCGCCTCAATCCAGATGCCTCTAGAGATTGTCTGTGAGGGCAACCAGGATCGTCTTCACCCCGTGGCTTAGTTGGAAACCAGACTGGAAGGAATCTAATGTGGAGGTGTCATCCAAAAACCCCTGCAGCTGAATCGCCACCACCCTCTCAATTAATTTGCCCAAATAGGGCAAATTGGATACCGGCCAGTAATTAGCTAATCTGGTCAGATCCAAAGATATATTTTTAGGAGAAGGTGGACCACTGTTTCCTTTAATGCAGGGACTTGTCGATTATCTCCCTTAGTGCACCTCGTAACCCATCATGGCCAGTTTTAATTAGCCATGATGGGCATGAATCAAAGCTGCAAGTGGTTGCACAAACAGATGAGAGTAATTTGTCAACCTCCTCTAGGCTGAGTGGACTGAAGTAATCCAAAACTTGAAAGAAGACGCACATGGAGCCTCAAGTTCCATTACTGTCTCAATTGTGGCAGGGAGGTCATGGTGGAGAGACAAGTCTTTATCTGTGAAATAGCTCGCAAAGGGCTCACAGCCAACTTCCAATTCCTTGTCATTTGATCTGCCCTGTGGCAGCATAGTAATAGACTGAATTGTTCTAAATAATTGGGCTGGGTGAGAGCTTGCAGATGCAATGGTGGCCACATAATATTCTCTTTTTGCGGCCTTGACTGCCATCTCATAGGATCTTATAAACGTCCTATAGGATGTTCTTGTGACTTAGTTGCAAGCACGTCGCCACTGTCTCTCTAGCTGTCTAAGAGCCTGATTCATCAACCTCAGCTCCTGTGTGTACCATGGAGCAAGTTTAGAGCAGGGGCGCAGAGGATGTCAGGGAGCAATCTCATTGATGGCTGCTGAGAGTTGATTTTGCCAGTCCTCAACAAGCTCGTCCAATGAGCCTCCAGGGGGCATCAGATCCTGCAGAGCCTTTATCTCAAGCTGCAGGGTTACCAATTCTGGGTTGTGAAATTCCTAGAGATTTGGGGGTAGAGCCTGGGGAGGGCAGGGTTGGGAAGGGGAGGGACCGTGGGATGTAATGCCATATTGTCCTCAAGGCAACCTCAAGGCTGCCATTTTCTTTATATATATATTTATTGCATTTTACACTACAACCTACAAGGTAAGGGGAAAGGGATACAACCTAAAATATAGAGTAGCAAGGATCCTTGCTATGTTATACTTCAAATTGTTGATGTTCCCCTATTATCTAAACAGTAAAAGATGAGAACCAGCTATATATAAGTAAAACAAACAATCACAATCATATGTAACTATAGTGAGTGCATTTTAGTGTTAAGGTTATTAATTAAGGGGCGCATGAGGACACCATTGGAGATGGCAGCTTAAAACCAATGCTCTGCATCTCCTCCCCCCTGATCCTCTAATAAGCATATCAATATACCAAAAGTGGGAGAAATAATATGGGGAAAAACTCTGGCAACCCAAAGACACAAAAATATCATCAAAGGCTGCACAAAATTGCCATCAACTGAAACCCATCATTATCAAGCTACAGACAGCTAACATATGATACAAATACACTGACAAACAGATTGGAGCTGAAACTGCCAGGCGCAACAAACGCTAGCATGGCGACAGAATGCTCACTGATGAAGCTGTTAAACTCGGCATTTGACAAACAGGACTTTTCATCAATGTTAGAGAGACTGGAACACAGGTTAGGTGAGAAAATAACACAAAGTGCTCAACCCATAAAGGAGCAGCTACAAGACATCCAAAGCTCATTAAAAGTCACTTCTCAAATGGCAGAAACCACACTAAAAATTGGGATGGCAGTAGAGGCAGAAGTGAAAGATATAAGGAAGTCTGAGGTAGTGATGAAAAACCAGATGCTTGTGATAGAATCACAATTAAGACAAATTTAAAATTAAGAGGGGTCCCAGAGGGGGTCGGAGGAATTATTAAACAATTATTAAACTAAGTTTGTACAGGGCTGGATGGGAAGACTGCTCCACGCTGAAACCGCCACAGCCCCTAACATAATGAGAGCATATAGACTGGGTTCACCATCAAATCCATGAAGAAGAGTCCCAAGGGAAATACTGGTTCAATTCAGGGATTGGGTAATTCGCATGAAAATACTGACAATAGCAAGGAGTAGAGGCCACCTCTTATATAACGAACTGCAGATCTTAGTATTCCCAGACCCACAAGAAGCCTTAGAGATTTGCCATCAACTGAAACCCATCACTATCAAGCTACAGACAGCTAACATACGATACAAATGGCTCCCAACCGGAAGACTACAAGTGACCCAGAATGGGAAAACATACCAAGCAGAAGATGAGGAAACTGGCCTCGGTTTACTGCAGGCTTTGAAAATCACAGATGAGTCTGACCAGCATGAATTTCAAAAAAGAAAGCTGCAACCATCAGAAATATCAAACTTCGAATATGCCCAACAGCCTCACCGGAACCGGAAGACATCGAAGATGTGCCAGAAGAAAATAAACGCTAGCACTTAAGTTAAAATAATATATGTGGAGGATCAGAGTGCAAATATGGTTAATGTATTTATAGTGCTTTCTTGTTTATGCAGGATGTAATTGCTATAGATGGGGGCAGGGGGGCAGGGGGAGCGGGTTCACTAGCTCCTAGACCAAAAGAGGATTTGACTGGAGGCTAACCAGAAGGTGGAAAATGTCAGGTTAGCCAATTTCTCTTCCAGTTCACTCCGATTACAGGGTATTTTATAGTAGAATAAGATACTTAGAGATATTACCTGGGGGGATTCACTGGGGGGGTTGTTGTTGTTGTTTGATTGTTTTAAAGGTTTTAAGTGCATATTATGGATAGTTCATTTATTCTGATAATGTGGGCAGTCTAATCATTTAGTAATAAAGGGAAAGTGATTAGTGGGGGGTGGGGGGAAGGAGGGAAGGAGGGATAATTAATTTGCCTGTTATTTGAGAGTTTTAAGTGCACATAGCTCACTGATTGTAATATTATAATAATAATTTAATAGTCAAATCAACTGGTAATAAGGGGAATTTGATTTTGTGGGGGGAGGGAGTTATTACATTTTTAGTGCATTGCTGAAAATAATTGATTCACAGTTTTATTCAAAGCACAACCAGCTCATTTGCATAGTAAATATGTTAAGCACTGTTTGGTAGCAGAAAGAAGGGAGTAAACACACAAAATATAAAGGAAATCACTGGTGGATTCAAGAACTGTGTAGAGTGTGGACAGAGTAGAAGTGGAAGTATATCTGGCACCCAAAATAGAGGAAGCAGATAGTTTATAGAGGAAGCATATAGACAATAAATAGAGTAAACATTAGGTACCAGAAAAGTTGTAGACAAAATGACAAACAAACAAATCAACCAGAAACACTAACCCAGGCCACTAACAAACACTATTGACTAGGAAAGTAATATCCATAAATCTCAGAGGATTGAACAATATGATAAAAAGAAAATGAATGTTACAGCACATTAAACACTCCAGACCAGATATCTTATTTATTCAAGAATCTCACATCCGCATGCAGAGTGATCCAATATTAAAAAGCAAATTATACCCTATCCAGTTACAGGTGCCCGGAACCTCCAAATCGAGAGGGGTAGCAATTCTGTTGGCAAAGAATCTGTACTTTATAGTAAAAGGAACAATAAAAGATCCCTTAGGGTGATATTTATTTATGAAGGGAAGTCTAGAAGGCACGATGATAACTTTGGCCTCAGTATATGCCCCAAATAAAACCCAAATACCTTTTCTGACACAGTAGTGGCAGAACTGGTACAATTCCAGGAGGGAGAATTAATCATAGGAGGCAACCTAAACTATATAGCAAATGTTAGACTGGATAGAACTTGGCCCACCCTGAGTAAAGCTTTAAAAGTGTCACCTAACAACAGACTTACCATGCTATTCTCAAAATATCTTCTGTGCGACACATGGAGGGAGCTTCACCCAAATGAAAGAAACTATACCTATTTTTCAGCCAGACACACAATTTTTACTAGAATCAATTACATTCTGGTTTTGCAGGCATTAGTTCAATCTGTCATCTCTACGGATATAGGATCCAAATACCTGACGGACCATGCTTGGTTGGATGGGAGGATAGAATTCACCAAAGAAACAAACACAGAATGGAAATGGACATTAGAAAGAAGAATTTAATTGAATAATTCGGTAAGAGAAAGGATTGGAAAAGAGCTGGAGAACTTCTTCAAAGAAAACACAACTCCAGAAGTAGCAGCATCGCTGGTCTGGGATACTATGAAGGCAGTGATCAGGGGGTCTTTGATATCTGAAACTGTGAAAATACGAACAGAAAAAGAAAAATTAATAAAAGACTTAAATGAATGCATCAAAGCGCTAGAAGAACAGCACAGGAAAACTGGTAATAGGAAAGTTTACCAGAAATTAACTGCAGAACGTAAGGTATTGGAGACCCTTGAAGTTACATGAATACAAAAAAAATCTACTGTATCTGAAACAGAGGTTTTGGCAGAAATCTCCAAAAAGTGTAAGTATTCTGTTCTGGAGGATGAAAAATAAAAGAGAATCAACATGTATAAACTCCCTAAAAAATAAAGAGGGCCTACTAGAATACACAGCAAGAGGAATAACCAACATCTTTGCAGAATGCTACAAAACTCTGTATAGCTCCAGAGATTCAAAACAAAATGCAATTCAGGAATATCTCAATGCTTTGCCAACCTTACCGAGACTCAGTAAAGAACTCTCAAACTTAGTGGAAAAGGCAATTTCTATAAAAGAGGTACTAGAAGCAATTAAAAATCTGAAAAACAACAAAGCCACCAGACTGAATGGAATACCGGCAGAATTCTATAAGCTCTTCAGCACAATACTAGAAGAACATCTTGCAGGTACGTGCAATGAGACACTACAAAAAGGTACTATGCCATCTACTTGGTCTCTTGGCAATTACAGTAATTCACAAGAACGGAAAAGATCCAACCACCCCTGCATCATACAGACCAATAGCACTTCTCCATCATGATAATAAAATTTTTACAACAATCATCGCTAACAGATTAAAAATATTTATCACAGAATATATCAAACCGGACCAGACAGGATTCATTCCAAATCGACAGCTGACGGACAACATCAAGAGAACTATAGACATAATTATTCACGAGAAGCAGAGTAAAAGAGAGTCGCTAATCCTGGCATTAGATTTTGAAAAAGCGTTTGACTCAGTGGAATCAACATACATGAGAGAACTGTTTAGGAGATTAGGGTTTGGGGACAACTTCTTAAGGTTGATACATGCCTTATACACAAGGAATAAAGCCAAGGTGTGGGTTAATGGCACAGACTCTCCCTTTTTCCAGCTAACAAGGGGAACGAGGCAAGGGTGCCCCCTATCCCCCCTGATCTTTGCGATTGCAATAGAACCGCTAGCTGAAGATCTAAGATCTAACCAGGATTTCAAGGGAATAGAAATAGAAGGAAGGACTCACAAAATCAATCTCTACACAGATGACATGACACTCTATGTCTCAAATACGATGCACTCACTACATGCAATACAGCATACTTTAAAAATATTTGGAGACGTATCAGGATTACGAATCAACCCTTCAAAGTCGGAAATACTCCCCATTCACCTGGAGATGACAACAATATCAACTTTACAGGAATTATATCCATATGAATGGGTGACAGAGAGCTGGAGACACTTAGGGGTACAAATTCCTCTAAATCCAAAACTTCTTTTCAAAAGTAACCATCAAAAAATTGTTTCTGAACTTAAAGAATGATCTGAACAAGTGGGGAACCCTGCAACCTTCCTTATCTGTCAGGCTTCATATAATCAAAAGTTTTATCATACCTAGATTTTTGTTCTTATTCAGAGCTCTATCCATCAACATAGCAAAAAAGGATCTCAATAATTGGCAGAATGCTATAACAAAATTCCTATTGGACGGTAAGAAATCAAGAATAAACCGTGATCTATTACACAGACCATCAGCATTGGGGGGGATAGACTGCCCTCACCTCTTCAGTTACTATCAAGCTACGATATTGGCACAGGTAACTCAAATGTTACATAATGACTATCATAATCCATGGATGCAGATAGAAACCAAATACCTAAAACCTTACAGTCTGCAAGAAATATTCTGGATTCCACCACATCGCAGGCCCAAAGCTTGTAAAGACAATATCTGGCTCTCAATGGCAATTAAAATATGGGACGAGAGGAAGAAGCTTCTACCCCCAGGGATATCAATACTGACAACCTTTACAAACCAAGAATGGTTCACACAAGGAATGACTTCCAATGCTTTTGAAATCTGGAAAACAGTGGGCATAGTGTGTATCTGGGACCTGGTGCAGAAGGGGAAAATGCACAATAAAATCTATTTCGGTCAGAAATTAGGAGTACATATCCCCTGCTTTCAATATTTATAGTTAAGAAACTTAATAGAACGGCTAGGGGAATCAGGAATGTTCCAAAGGGAACTAACAAATATGGAAAAGATAATCCAAGCTTATCCAAAATCACCAAAAGGAGTGCTCTCAAGAATATACAAAATAATACTAGAGAAGGATAGTACAAATAAACTGAAGTACCAAAATATTTGGGAAGAGGAACTGGATATGAATTTGCAGGAGTCACACTGGAAGAGCATCTGGGCATCTCCTGCAAATAAATCCCCAATATACAACATCAGACTACAATTCTTCAAATTGACAACAAGGTGGTACCTCACACCACAACAATTACACAAAATGAATCCAACCATACATCCTCTCTGCTGGAAATGTTGCGGCCAGGTGGAAACCTACTTTCATTGCTGGTGGGGCTGTCAAGAAATAAAGAAATTTTGGAATGAAGTTATAACACAAATAAATGCAATCACAAAACAAACAATTTCATGCAGACCAGAAGTGGCTCTGCTGAATTTATGGAATGACAACACAACAAAAGATATCAAAGAACTAGTTTCAACATCACTAGCTACGGTGAGACTGACCATAGCAGCGGCCTGGAAATCTCCCACACTGCCAAACATAGCAGCATGGCAGGAAAAGATCTGGGACCACTTCATAATGGCCAAAATCACAGACTCACTGAAAAGAGCGAATGACGAGAATGTGCAAACCTATCCTAAATTTGTCTGGACATGGGCCCCGGTGCTAGAATACATGGCAACAAATGATGTACTTCCATCAAGGAAAATATATCATAGCTGGGTATACCTATAGTCTGTCTCCATTATACCCAAGACAACTGACAGAAATACTCCCATTCAAGTGTCAAATGTGATTACATTATGCTAAGTAGTTTTAATTAGCTGGTTAGACTACGGCTTATGGTAAGATGTAACATATATACTGTACTTGATGTTTTCTGTAAAATTCGTGAAAAACCCAATAAAAATATTTTTTTAAAAAAAGGTTAATTAAAAAAGCAAAACATTAGACATACAGGGTTAGACTAATTTGCAGCTTTCTTTCCTCTAAGCTTCTTTCTGTCAAAGTCTAATTTGACTTTTAGAGATCTAGGAGCAGCAGCTCCAAATTCCGATTCCAAGTCAGACGATTCTTCTGAGGAACTGTTCAAGGTGCTGTCAGCGCTTCCCATGCCTTTATCCTCGTCTCTTGCAACCTTCCTGTCCTCAGCTTTCTCAGATCCATTTGTAGCTTTCTGTTGGTGCTCCAAAAACAATTTCACTTTAGTAACTTTAATCGATCTTTTCTTTTTGCCATTGAAGTTGAAGATAAGCCCTTCAGGCATTATTCATCTGAAGGGAGTGGTATTTTTCTGTAGAAATAGTATCAAATCTCTGTATTGTTTCCTCCTCTTTCTAATTTCCGTTGGAACATCTTTCAAAACTTTAGTTTCTTCTCCTTTGATTTTTAGGGTTACTCTGTTTGTCGCTTTCAATACTATGTACCTTGTTGACCTTTTAGAGAATTTTACGAAAATTTCACCGGGGAGCTTTTTTAAAAATAAATTCTGGATAGGTGCGGTAGACCAAATCCGTATCGCTTTGCAAATTTTCCACTGTATAGCCCACCGTGGGAGCTATTCCTTCTCTTAAGATCTCTTTCAGATTTTCTCCTTTCTACTCCAGAATACCTTGGAATCTCAGGACATAAGCTGATTTTTCCATCTGAAGAAGTAACAGTTGTCGTTTCTTGGAGATTTTTTCCTTTTCCCACTGCCTCTAGTCTTTGTTCTAACAAATGTGACTTAGCATCAACTTTTTTGAGCTTCTTAGCTGTTTTCTCTGTTCTCACTGAGGTTTCTTTCAGTTCCTTTTGCAGCATATCAAAGTTATTAATAAGATTGATCATCTGGCCCAGCAGGGGGCTCAGTGCTGCAGCAATTGTTTTGGGAAAGTCTGTGGTTACTTCCGGTTTAGTAACCGGAGTCGATGAGCTGGCAGTTCCTGAAGAGAATTTCCCCTTAGCCACCATTTTTTTACCCGATGTGTCATTCTTTACATTAAAGGGAAAGTTTTTTAAAAAAAAAAGTCTCTGGAAGTCCGGTGAATTGCAATCTTCTTTCTAATCCGCACCACACTCAGCCAAATTATCGATCTCCCTTTCAAGCCGCCCTCCTGCCCCTCGCTTTTCTCTTATGAGTCAGTCTTTCCAGGATCAGGTGAGTTCCCCTCCCCTTTTGTTTGGGGCTTCTGTGGGGTTTGCAAGTGGCCGATTGTTTGTAGAAGCAGACATCAACTCACATTTTACTTCACACTTCAGAGTGTAGGGGGAATCATTTTTCCACCAGATCACTTGCGTGCTCTCCCCGGTGTGTGCCTCTGTGTACCATGGCTGGTCTTGCACTTTGGGGACCTTTCAGAGCAAAAAGGCCCTTGATCCTTTGGCTCACACCTCGGGAGAGGTACCTCTCACTCCCCAGACTACGAGCCCCCTACAAGGGCTTGAGTGGGTCCAAGATCAACTCAGGCCCCTCCCCATCAGCATGATTTGTGGGATGCTCACATCAGAGCTGTGACAGAGCGCACCCACCAGCAAGTCACCAAAACCTGGAAGTCAAGGCTGCCATTTTCTATATTTTCTCCAGGAGAACTGATCTCTGTAGTTTGGAGATGATTTGAAATTCCAGGAGATCTCCAGGCCCCACCTGGGGGCTGGCAACCCTACATGTCCATTTTGTTGCCTTATCCTATTTACTTTGCTTCAAAAGATATTTCCAGTTCCCTCATTTTAGCTGTAGCCTCAAAGGGATATCACATTGTAAATATAATATAATGTGTATAGTACTGAGGGGGGCATATTTCAGCAAATGGCTGAGTTTCTGTGATATCAGAAAGCTCATAGACTCCCCCTCCCCACTCAGAGAACTAGAATAGTTAAGCTTCTGTGAGGAAGAGGAAAGTCCTTGAGCAAAGGACCACCTAGGCTCTTGAGGAAGGAAGAGAGATGTAGAAGGCACTGAAACTGAAAAGTTGAGTGGGAATATTTTTACAAAGATAGGGAAGCTGGGGGTGATGAACTTCAGGGGTTGGGGTGGTCAGAGATAGTGTAAGAAATAAGAACCTGAAAAACAGTAGATGGATAGAGGCCTGAAGAAGAGGAAAGGGAAGTCTAATGAAAATGAGTGGCATGTGGAGGTGTTAGCCGAAATGCTCTCTCTTGTTTAGCAACAGAGCAAGACGGTACAGGTATTTTAATAATCGGGATACTGGTCTATGTATATGGAGGATGGACTCCCCCAGCACGTTCCCAATGAAGAAACAGAGTCTAAATTAAATAAATCTTACGTTTACTAAAACAGTTGATAGGCAATTCATACAACACAGTGTTTGCAATCACAAACACAAGAGCTAAGAATACAATAGAGAGAAATATGAGCACTTTCACATTAGCAGGAAACAGTAGATGATCGATGAGGGTGATATTTACCTCAGGTAGATGCATGGCTCCTAAAGCTTCTAGCGGTGCGGGATCGGGATGGGTAGGAATAGTAGAAAAATAGGGAGCATGTGAACCAGGCCGGCTGAGAACACATGCGTTGCTTTGGCTGCAGACCAAAACCTTAAAGCAAAGTAGGGTTTGGGTATAGCAAGATGGACATAAGGGGTAAAGCGGACAGAGAGGGGTTGTGGATAGGGAAAAGAACCAAGATCTCTCTCTGCTAACAGAGGCACTAGGTTTTAAGGCCTCTGGATAGAGGGGCGGGGGAGCATCAGGCGGCTTATACCAAGGGGACACTCCCTGCGGGTCATGGATTGGCTGGCAAGGTCAATTTCAAAAGCTATAGGCTAACTTGACCGTTGGTACCTGGGTGCGGGAAAGCAAAGCTTGAGACAATGGGTAGGGGATGACTCATCCGGGGTCCATGCTGTCCTTTTTGTTGGCAATGGCGGCATCTGTGCAGTTACCTCACATAGGGGTCGTTTAGAGCGATTAACATCTCCTTTGTCCTGGGGGCTGGGGGCTTGTTGGGCTGTGAATAAGTTCGTCAGCTAATGTAACACCTGTGATTGTGTAACCCTGATATGCGGTCGTCACTGGAACACCTCAGGAGTGAAGCCTGGTCAGCATGTCTTTGTTTTATGCTGGCGTCTCGTTCCTCTCTGGGTGACCTTACAACATGGCAATTTTCCTTAATGGCACACTTCATCAGGTTCTATACACTAGCATTAAGTACAGTCCAAAAATGCCCAATGTAGTGCAGCTGGGCTAACAGACCCTCCCTTGTGGACGTGGTTACGTCAGGAGGCATCGTCCACACACACATACACCTTCACGCAGAAACGTTGACTGGAGCTGTTGGAGTCATCCGGCATCGGCCTCTCTGGACGTCGTCTGGCAGTCTCCGTTGTTGTCTGCAGCTGCTTCCCTCACCCAGGTTCCCTATCTCCCTAGCAGGGAAAGGGGTTGTGTGCTTAACCTATGCCAAATTGGTTTGTGCTAGAAGTGGCTTCTGCATGAACCAGGGGTAAATGTACATACAGGTGGGTGCATTTTGATCATTGTATTCACACCGCAGAATATTATCCGAAAATAGATGAACATGAAAACATGCACTTAATTCTAAAACACCTTATACAAAACTAAGGTAACCATGTACTTTTATCAAAACATAAACTTAAATAAATTCTGTAGAACTGGAATGGCACTGGAAAACAAAAGCAGACAACATAAAACATGCACAAACAGGTTTATAATCAAAAGAAATGCTTAAGGCATTTGTAGGACTTTGGTCCCCACTGGCAAAATGAATTTAGCCAGGCGCACGTGGAGATTGTTGAGTGTTCCCTTAAAATAGTCTAGGAGTATTGCGGGTCCCAGTTTCTGTACTGCTTCAGTTACTATGGCAACGAGCATGAAGCATAGTATACATAGGAACAGTGCATACACAAGTTTAACATATAAATCCTTGTAATTCCGCTTGGGATGTGGCTGGTCAAGAGTCTGGGAGCCGGAAGGTGATTCTCGGGTCGTAACAAACCCTTTCTGGGAGGGGCTGGAGCGGTTGAGGGCTTTCGGCATCCTTGGAGTTTTCTGAACGGCTCTGGGCTTAAACGAAGATGAAATGTTAGTTCGAGAGTTTCCGTGCCTCCTCAGCACAGGCTCGGTGTAGCGCCCCACGTGGGCGTTCCCTGCGCTGCACCAAGTCACTCCAGGAGGGGAGGGTGGAGCACGGCCCCTTGGCCAGGGAAGTCAAGGGCTTTTGCTTCTGGAGGCCTCAGATATTGAGGTCCTGCCTTCTCTTTGGTTGCGCCACCAAGATTAGGGCGGGGCCCTCGCCGGCTTGTGGGTCTCAGGCTGCCACCTCCGTTCTCTCTCTCTCTTAGAACTCCGAGACCTGGCCAACCTTTCCACTATCCCGGCTTGCTGCTCCTCCTCGGCCTCCGCCCGCTTTCCCCCTTTTATTTCCCCTCCTGAGCGTGCTCCACCCTGAATCACCCACCCCTCTT
Source organism: Gekko gecko (assembly GCA_029375565.1). Lineage (NCBI taxonomy): Eukaryota > Metazoa > Chordata > Lepidosauria > Squamata > Gekkonidae > Gekko > Gekko gecko. The sequence goes on along the minus strand of JAPDNY010000001.1, from coordinate 229,026,885 downwards.
TCCCCCATTGGCGCCCCACCCCGTCCCTCTGTGAAACCGGGTCTGGGTTGGTCCCGCTATCCCTCCTGCGTTGGTGGGGGAGGTCCTTCCCGGCCCCAATGCTCCTCCACTCCTGGGCATGTCCCTCTTCCGGGACGCCACGATCCGCCGCTTCCCCGCCGTTGCGCTGCTCTTCGGTTGCTTCCTGGCCCTGGGTGTTCGTCCCGACGCTCCCCCCGCTTCTCGGAGCTCGGCTCCGCCTCCTTGCTCTCCTGGGACTGTCGGGGGCTCCGGGTAAGCTGGCGGATGCCACGGGAGGCTCTCCCTGGGCCACGGGACTCTCGGGGGGGGCGGCGTCGCAGAGCTTCGGCGCTGGGGCTCTCTCCTTCCCCGGCGTCCACCGAGTCCCGGCCCTTGCTGCTCCGTGGGGCTTGCCAAGGCCCGGGCCGGGACACTCGGGTAGCTGAGTTAAAAGGGAAGGACTGGAGCGGTTCCAGAGACTCATCCGAGAGAAGTGAGCTCAGGCAGCCGCGCCGAAGTGATGCTAAAAATCTGCATATCACCCCCCCTTGATCCCAAAGGCTCATGGTTGGATTTTTCCGGTGCATTTGGGCTGCAAAAGTCTTACTTAAGTGGCTGGCACCCTTTTGACGACCGGCACCACTTTCTTGGGGTACATCAATTTTATCTGGCTTGCTATTTTGAAGTGTCACCGTGACTTGGGTGGGAGGTCTGAGCCCAAGCCTGTCGGCTCCAGAGCTGGAATGGCTGCGAGTCCTCTCCCTGTCGGGAGGGGCTTGGGGCTCAGAGGGGACTGTAGCTCGAACCCGGGAGTGTGTGCACTGTGGGTGTGCACGTGTAAGCTATGGGTTCGATGTCCAGTCCTGCACCGGCCCCATTGTTTTATTGGGAGCCATTTGTGCTCTGGAGGGATGATGTTTCTGTCATACCTCTTTTAAGCCAGGGGAACCCCCACATTAGGGGATTTCTCCTGCCATGGCTTGTGTGATTATGCTAGTGGCAGTAATTAGATTCATGGCTTGCATCTGCATGCAGGCTAGTGCATAGGAGATATTCTTTTGGAGAGACTGGACACCTTGTACCAGGATGCCAAAGTCGTGCTCCATGATATGTTCCCACTCTACCAAAATAGGCGTTGCATTCCTTTGTATGTCTGACAGTGCCTGGAAAGATTGTGTGATTGGTGTGGCTAAGTTGTAGATGTCTGTCCCTACCATGGAAACCTTATTAGCTATGACTTCGAGGCTGGCCAAATTTAATATGCCCATTCCAGGGCTTACTGGTGCCACCCAGTCTGCTATGCTCCGTTTTGTACGTGGCTGTGAGCATTTTGTTTGCCACAGATTAAGCCAACCTTCCCAGCCATGCTGAAACAGTTGGAGATATTTTGCACAGATCTTCTGTTTCGCCGGGGCTCTTAATGCGTCTGGAGGGACTTCTAGCTCTTTCATACTTATGGTGACTGTTCTAACATGCATCTGCGGATGTAATAATACTTTTTCCTTCTGGCTGTATTTTATAGTGTGTGATCCAATCACGGGGTAAGCCAGATGCCGCAGGCTTTCTGTGTCCCTTATTAGGGGATCGAAAGTGATTGTGTTACTGTGTCCTCTTCTGACCGTGAGAGTGTAATTGCCCTCTATGTGTATGGTATTAATGACTAGTATGCCTAATGTGTTGAATGCATGGTCGGTGTATTCCAGTGCGCAGGGAGTTTCAGTCAGATCAACCATCCATTTTGGAGGGCCCCTTATGGACAGAGGGGACCACTCCAGGTGCCAATTTAAGGGTGTCCAATTGTCCAGGGGGAAGCTTTGCACTTTGCCATTGGGATCAGTGAGTGCCACGGTGATTTCGTTCTCTGCGGTCATGTTTTTATTTGTTCCCATTAACAAAATTATTCTGAGGGGATCTCCCTCATTCCATACCGCAGCCGAAACACTAGCTAAGTCACACGCGGACTTCCGCACTGCTTCCTGTTTAGTGCAATTGCACATTAGGGTATTTAATTGCTCCAACGGATCTCCTTCTGGGAGGCAGATCCATTTACACTTCCTAGGTCTAGGGCTTTCTCTGAGGCACTGAATTAAGGCAGTTGGAGGGCACTTCTGCTTTTCCTCCGATGTCTTGATGGCATATCCTTTTTGTTTTATAGGGACTATGTTCTCTTTGCAACAGGTTACGTCTAAGTACCGAACCGACCTTTACATTTCCAAAACTCGGTCGTGTTTTTCTGGATGGTTGATCGAGTGAGCCCCTCTACTGGATGCGCCCAGAGCCATAATACATACATTCCTAGGGTCATGCTTACCCCCTCACAATCCTTGGTGTTTCCATGATGCACTTCCCTAAAGGCAAAAGATTAAGCAAAATTGGCCTCACATGGGGGAGGGGAAAAGGGAAACTGTGCTCAAGGGGCACAAGCTTTTCTTATGCCGTGATCGACCCAAGGGAAAACAATGGCACAGCATAGTAAAAGAGAAAGAAGGCAGATTTTCCAACTTGAAGCTAAAATTCTGGTTCCCATAAAAGGGGATCGAGTCTGGTGCCTAGTGTCTTTCGGACAAGAGCACTAGTTATGGATTTTAAAGTTTATTTCTTTGGTTGCCAGACTCGAGGTCTCTCTTGCTCTCTCCTTGCTTCTGCCATCGCACCTTCCCTGAGACTGCTACTCTGACTTCAATGCCATAAGTACAAGTCTATTCATTGAGGTTATGAAAAGCAGTTGCTCAGAGCAGGAGGGCATAGTTATTTCCTCATTAAAACTGAAACTTTGCTGAAAGGGGTAACTGGTGTTGACACGATTCTCTACCCCCCTCGTTAACCAGAAACCATGAGGGCGCTGGTTAATGTAACGTTTGACTCAAAGAAAGTACCTTCGAGTGTGAAGGACTGGGAGCCTCCTGATGTGTCTGGGCAGGGTAGAGAAATCTGTCGGATCGGAACCGGTGGCGTGTTGTGCAGAGGGAGAGTAGGTGGTGGGTCCAGTGGCTTAGCCGGCGGTCATTGTTCGGGGTCGCCTTTCCAGAGTTTTAACTGGGAGGAGTGAAAGAACTTATGCCACACTTCTCCTCCCTTTTTCGGAATGGCGAGCTTATACATCGCGGGGCTGACCTGTTCCACTATTTTCACTGGGCCCTCCCATTTCTCGATGAGGACATGTTGTTTCTGGGAAAACTTCCGATACATGACCTCCTGACCAGGGGGCCATGTCTGAGGGTTCCGGACCCAACCAAGTTTTTTATCGACTGCAAGCTGGCTGTTCCCTAGCATTTTGGTGACTTGAACATGGATAGTTTGAATTTCCTGGAGAAAGTCTGCCATCCATTGGTTGTTGGCAACTTTGGGCTCGAAGGCTGGCAGGAGGTCGGAATCTATCCATAGGGACTCAGGGAGGCGCATCTTCCAACCGGTCATGACCACATGGGGTGAGTAGCCATGCATGGCTGTGGTACCCCAGATGGCCATGAGGATGATTGAAAGTTTCATGTCCCAGTCCCACCCGGTAGACCCTACCATTTTCCGGAGACCTTCCTTCAAGGTCCGATTTGCACGTTCGATTGCGCCAGAAGAATGCGGATGTGCAGCGATATGGAAGCGTTGCTGGATGCCTAGGGCTTTGCAGAGTTGTTGCATAATCTCTCCAACAAAATGGCCACCGAGATCATTGTATATGACCCTCGGGATACCCCAGAGACAAAAGATGTTGTTAAATAGGAGTTTTGCGGCAATGGAGGCGGAATTGTCCTTACAGGGAAATGCCTCGATCCATTTTGAGAATGGGTCAATGACCATGAGGCAGTGTCTATTACCTCTCTGTGTCTTAGGAAGAGGGCCTATGAAGTCAATCTGAACACAGGCCCAAGGACCTTCGATTCTCTGATGTTGTATTGGTACCTTGGGGCCGGAGGAGTCCGCATTGACCATGGCGCAGAGGAGGCAGTTATCAACCCAGCAGGAGATGTCTTTCTGGATGCCTGGCCACCAGCCAGTATCGCAGACACGTTCCAGGGTGAGCTCCTTGCCCCTGTGTCCCTGGTCATGTATAAATTGCATAAGATTGCTGCGGACCTCTACGGGAACCACCCAGTGCCTGTTCCCTTCTTTATCTACCACCCAAATCACACCTTCATACTCTAAGATCTGATATTTCCCAGAAGGATCCTTCCCTGCAGATAGCAGGGCCATGACATTGGAGTCATTTTTCTGGAGTTCTCCCAAGTCTACGAAGGTTGGGGGGAAGAAGAAGAAGAAGAAGAGTTGGATTTATACCCCGCCCTTCACTGCCCAAAGGCGTCTCAGAGCGGCTTACAAACTCCTTTCCCTTCCCCTCCCCACAACAGACACACAACAGAGCGGGTTCTGACTGCATTCGGCCTTTGCTTTCTGCCTAGTGGTCACTACCTGTATGAGTTGAGTGGGAACAGTTACTGGAACAGGCAAGGACACTGCTTCCTTCGCCAGGAAGTCTGCCTGTTCATTCCAGTAAGCTGCTTCCGTGTTTTGCTTCTGGTGTCCTTTCACATGTGAAATGTGTGTTGGAGCAGTCCTCTCATGGAGGAGTGTTATGATATCTATCCAGAATTGTACATGGGCAATGGGTTTGTTCTCTGAATTTTGCCAGTCTTGCTTCTCCCAATGCAGGAGCCAGACAGTGGCTGCCTTAGCGGTCCAGTCCGAATCAGTATAAATGGAGAGAGGGCAGTCTCACGGCTTGTGCGCCAAGATGGCACGTAAGGCTGCGACCTCTGAGGCTTGACTGGAGTGGGGGTGAATGGCTTCTTGGAGAGTGAACCCATCCTGTACTCGAATGGCCCCAAACCCGGTTTTGGGGTGGCCGTCTACATAGAAGGAGGAGCTGTCGCAGAACCAGCAGATGAAACCTTTCTGCCTCGCTTCCTCGAGGGGCTCTCCCCATGTAACTGGCCAGGGGAGATAGTCTACAGGTGGAAGGGGACACTCGTGCTCTTCTCCCATCACAAGCAACCCATACGGGGCGGGAGGTTATTTAAGTTCCTTTTTGTATTCGACACCCTTATTGACTAGCGCAAGCGTCCATTGTGCAATCTGGGCATTCAACACTTGCCTGTCCTGAATTTTCCCTGATAGGATATACTTCAGAGGGGTGTGAGCGGTCTGAACTGTGACCCTAGAGCCTCCGATAATGAACTCCCAGTGGGTAAGGCTCCACACCAGTGCAAGGCAAACCTTCTCACATGGCGTGTACTTCGCCTCCACTGGGGTGAGGTTCCTAGATGCGTACGCAATGACCCGGTGAGTTCCATTCTGCATCTGTGTAAGAGTGGCCCCAATACTCTTCTCTGCGGAGGCTAGCTGGATGTAAAATGGTTTACTGGGGTCGGGGTGCGCAAGTGCTGGTGCAGAAGCAAGGCTTAGAGCTCTGGTTCAATAAGCTCTGGGACCAGTATCTTATAGATAACATATATGATCTAGTTGCACACACGTTGTTACCACTTTTTAGTAAAAGGACTTGTTTTAAAACAGCTAATGCCTGCTGCTGTTCGGGTCCCCATTGCCACTTGGTGTGTTTTTGTAGAAGGGCATAGAGAGACCTAGCTTTGTCTGAGAAATTTTCAATAAAATCTCTGGAGAAGTTGAACATTCCTAAGAGTGCTTGCAGAGAGTGAATGTCTGTGGGTGCAGGCAGCTTTGCTATGGTCTCTAGCCTTTGGGCGTTGGGTGTCCTGCCCTCGGGTCCCAATGCCAGTCCCAGATATTTTACATTGGTTTGAGCCAGTTGTGCCTTCTCCCTACTCGCCTTGAAGCCGGTTTCCTTCAAAAGGGTAAGTACCTCCCTAGTGATGTCCTGAACCTGTTTCAGTGTAGGGGCGTGGACTAAAATATCGTCCACGTACAAGAGCACGTGCTCCCGGAAGGATGGCAACAAGCGCTCCCACATCTGTACCACGTGAGCGTGACAGATGGCGGGGGAGGAATGGAATCCTTGTGGGGTCCTCACGAAGGCATACTGTTGGCCCCAGAAGGTGAAGGCAAATTTGTACCAGCATGATTCATGCAGTTTGATAGAGTGAAACACATTGGCCAAATCAATCACGCTGTAGTAGTGAGAGCCTGCAGCAATGGCAGCAACTATCTCATTGTATTTTGCAACCACTGGCGCTATGGGAGGTGTGGAGGCATTTAGAGCCCTGAAGTCCACGGTCATATGCCATGTGACTCCGTCTGCCTTTAGAACTGGCCACAAGGGGGCATTACAGATGGACTGCATAGGGCAGATAACATTCCATCTCAGGAGCCCTTCGATGGTCTTAGCAATTCCGATTTCAGCCTCAGCTGGATATTTGTACTGTCTTTGGGGCGGAGGGTCTTTGCCCTCTATGAGAACACATGTGTTCGGTACTGTGCCACACTCTGCTTTATCCTGGATCCAAACCTCAGGAAATTCTTGGACCCATGGGTCGGTGCTGACCGGATTCACCAGAAGTGGGGCTTTTAGGGCTGCACACTTATGGACTGCATTGATGAATTCCGGGCCTCCTGAAACTTTCCACAGGAGCCCGTTAGCTAAATCAATGGTAATGCCAAGGTCACGGAAAAAGGAAGCTCCCAAAATCCCATCATCCTCTCCTTGGTTGTTGCAGGCACTCACCTTGGTGGAAAAGGTTCCCACTGTGAGGGGAATGTCATTCCACACCTTAGCAGTACGGTTGCCCCCGGCAAAGCCTTGGAGTGAAATGATAGCCATAGTAGGTTGCCCCTCTTTGGCTAGTTGTGGGTGCAAGACAGTGGTGGATGCACCCGTGTCCACTAAAAGGGTTGCAGGCTTTATTTTCCTTCCCAGAGCCCCTATGCCTGTGGAGACTGTCAGTCGTCCCCAAGTGTCAGGTTTAAGTCTAGCCACGACTTTGTTGGGGAGAGCACGGGGCTCCAGGCACATCTATTGAGGTGCGTTCGGATCTACAATGGTGACTCGCCTGGACGTTAAAACCGGATCCATGGGTTGTCCTGCCTGGGCTTCACTATCAGCCAGGGCCCTTAGAAGGAAGGAGTCCGGCTGACCATCAAATTGGTCCATGTCAAACCCCTTATTCCTCAAAGACATCCATAGATGCCAGCGAAGAGCATCCGTATTTTGGCCCCCATGTTGCCACCCTTGCTGTGGTCCGGGAGGACCCTGGGGCGGATGGAAGGTTTGCGCTGCCTGTGGTGGCTGACTCGATCCATTTGCTGGACTGGCTGGTTGTGGTGGGAAGCTAGTGGATTGGAAGGGCGGAGCCGAGGGCTGGAGACTATAAGGCTGCGAAGTCAAAGGCTGAGAAGGTGGAGGCTGCCAATTTGCCTGTGCCAGAGCTTGATTGTGATAAGATCCCTTGTTCTTGCCCTTGTAACTGCCTCGGCCACGGCCATTGGACTGTCCCCTATTGTACTGATTGTACTGGGGTGGTGCCACACTAGACGGATTGGTATCCAGCTGGGGCACATTAAATTGTGAGTGAAGACCATGATTCGCATAGGTAATGCTCTGGATGAGCTCCTCCTCATCTTTGTACCGGTCCTTATTCTTCTTGCCTGCCTTTGAGAGTTTTACTGTACCCATGCTGCGTAACAGTGTGGCGACTCTTCTTATTTTAACTAGTAATGGGTTCCAATCCATGTTGGCCGGCAGTTCAATATTTAAAGCTAATTGGGTCTGAGCATTGAACCCGCGGACTAGGGCATCCTTAAAAACTATATCATCATAGTCCGGAAAGCCTTCCTCATCCAAGTCCACCTTTTCAGCTAATATCCCTAATAGCCGTTTTCTAGTTAAATACATTTCAGGATCCTCTGTTGCTCCCTGGCGTTCAAGGACAAAGGCGGCTTCAAGGGACCTTTCTGGGATTAGGTATTCCACAATCCCTTTCATCCAAGTATATTGGTCCTCATCGCTTAAGGATTTGGCTGAAATGGCCACATTAACGGCCACCAAGTCAGACCCAGTAGCACATCTCCAAGCTAATAATGAAAGGTCCTCGCCATTTACATTGCCGTATGCTGTGCTGACGGTAGTGAGCCAGGCAATGACATTGTCCCTATTAAGGGGGCCAACCTGCTCGGCTATCACCTTTACCTCATCTGGCTTCCATGTCCTTGCTTCTATGATTGTGCGTACCATCTTAGCGTCCCCTGTTCTTGTTGTTTGTTCCCTCGTATGAACGGGGCGCATGGGTTTCTTATTAAGGGGCTCCACATGTTCCTCTGAGGGATGACCATTAGGGTCATCTTCAGGGTCAGAGACGTCTGAGTCTTTGAAACCTCCGGGGTGGATCGTGCATATTACTCCATCCTGGATCCCCAACTTTTCCTTTAGAGACCTAATTTCTTTCTGGCAAGCCTCGTGGTTTGCCTGTACCCATTTTTTTTTCGCCTGCTCAGCCAAAAAATAAGCGGCCTTTTGAGCGGTGGCGAGGTCCTCTGTGAGTTTGGCGACCTCTGCCTCTGCTTTCCGGGCTTTCTCCCTAGCCAGACTAGCAGCTAGTTTTGCATCCTGGGTGGTATTAGCTAGCCCAGACTTCTCTAGCATGAGGTTCATCTTTTCTGTCCATAAGTGACTGATTTCCTCCTCATGCTGGTCCCAAAAGTCATTTATCTTCTTCTGGTGCTCTTGTTTTAATTGAGCAATGTCGGCTGTTGCCGTTGCTAGCTCAGAGTCTTGTTGTTCAAGATCCTTTATTAGCTGTTGGTTTACTGCAATGGACTCCTGCAACGCTAGAAATAGAGCCCATGCCCCAGCCCTGTCTTTAGCGGCTGTGTTCCATTTCTTTTTATCACAGAATTCCTGGAAAGCCTCCTGGACAGCTTGAAGGGGATTCTCGGTTTTAAAAGACCCCTGTGCCCATGGGGAAAGGCCTTTCTTGGTAAGCCATCTTTCCAAGCGAGGCATATCCTCGAGACTGCGGAACTTGGGGGAATCAGTAGATTTTCCATCCGCCATCTTAGATGTTTTCATAACCACGTTTCTCACTCCTGATTCTTTTGCTCGCGGGCGAGGTGAGCTTGGCTCCACTCCTTGTGTTCCGTGGTTTTTAAGGCTAGAATTCACTCCCCTGCCTGGTTTACCAAAAACCCTTAGATATGAGGTTTTTAAGGCTAGACTTATGTCCCCGCCAGGTTATTCCCTCAAAGAACCCTTTATTGGTTTTTCTAGGCTAGACCTCTGTCCCCGCCGGGATTACCAGTAACCCTTAGAGTTTTGAGAGTGGGCTTGGCCTGGACCTCACTTCTCTAACCGGATTACTCCTAAAAACTGGTCAGATAAGGTTTTTGAACATTCCATCCGCCGGGAATACCTTTTTAATAACCCGGGAAGGTTTCAGGTTAACCTACAACACTGGATCCTTGGGACAATATGCCCCAGTGAGTGGACCTCTTACTCACCTTAACCTTTTGCGCTCTGCTCGTGAGTCAAAGCAAAACTTCCAGAAAACTGGAGGAGTGATGGAACCCTAGTGTGGCTCCACTTGTTGATATTGTTATGTTGCCTAGGCGAGGGGGAATGGCTTGTAATGGAGTGCAATGTGGTGCAAACCCTAGCACCCTACACTAGCACTCTGTGATCCCAACCCTCAGGGAAGACCGAGAGATGGCTCGCAGGTAGCCTTTAGGACTTTGTGTGGGAGACCCCTTGCATTTGGTACACCACCGGTCACAGGCTATTCCTAGCAGTCGGGTCTGGTGCGGCTGGTCTCCATGACTCTCTGGTGCTTATGGCACAGAGTCTCACACTGAAGGACAGAAAAAGAGGAAAAAGCCTCCCGCGATAGAATTGCTCACTAGAGCCAAGCATACAAGAACACATACACACTGAAATGCAGCTTTTCATGTTACTTTTCCTTTGTCCTGAGCTATTATTTCTTCATGGAAATGCTGTGCGACAGTTTCTCCTCTATGTCTGATCGGCTGAATGAGACACGCGTCGACTGCGTACACACTCAGACGAGCAGGACCATCCTGGACAAGCCCCCACTTCTGTTAGCCAAAATGCTCTCTCTTGTTTATCAACAGAGCAAGACGGTACAGGTATTTTAATAATCGGGATACTGGTCTATGTATATGGAGGATGGGCTCCCCCAGCACATTCCCAATGAAGAAACAGAGTCTAAATTAAATAAATCTTACGTTTACTAAAACACAGTGTTTGCAATAACACACACAAGAGCTAAGAATACAATAGAGAGAAATATGAGCACTTTCACATTAGCAGGAAACAGTAGATGATCGATGAGGGTGATATTTACCTCAGGTAGATCCGCGGCTCCTAAAGCTTCTAGCGGTGCGGGATCAGGATGGGTAGGAATAGTAGAAAAATAGGGAGCACGTGAACCAGGCTGGCTGAGAACACATGCGTTGCTTTGGCTGCAGACCAAAACCTTAAAGCAAAGTAGGGTTTGGGTATAGCAAGATGGACATAAGGGGTAAAGCGGACAGAGAGGGGTTGTGGATAGGGAAAAGAACCAAGATCTCTCTCTGCTAACAGAGGCACTAGGTTTTAAGGCCTCTGGATAGAGGGGCAGGGGAGCGTCAGGCGGCTTACACCAAAGGGACACTCCCCGCGGGTCATGGATTGGCTGGCAAGGTCAATTTCAAAAGCTATAGGCTAACTTGACCGTTGGTACCTGGGTGCGGGAAAGCAAAGCTCGAGACAATGGGTAGGGGATGACTCATCCGGGGTCCGTGCTGTCCTTTTTGTTGGCAATGGCGGCATCTGTGCAGTTACCTCACGTAGGGGTCGTTTAGAGCGATTAACGTCTCCTTTGTCCCAGGGGCTGGGTGCTTGTTGGGCTGTGAATAAGTTCATCAGCTAATGTAACACCTGTGATTGTGTAACCCTGATATGCGGTCGTCACTGGAACACCTCAGGAGTGAAGCCTGGTCAGCATGTCTTTGTTTTATGCTGGCGTCTCGTTCCTCTCTGGGTGACCTTACAACATGGCAATTTTCCTTAATGGCACACTTCATCAGGTTCTATACACTAGCATTAAGTACAGTCCAAAAATGCCCAATGTAGTGCAGCTGGGCTAACAGAGGGAAATCATTCAAGTCCTAGGGGCCAAAGATGCTGGTGTTCTTAGCAGGAAATGGAGGGGGGATGATAAGAGTGCTGAACAGGCAAGTGAAATTCACAAGGAGCTAGTGAAATAGAGTCCAGAATGGATGGAATGTGGAAACATGAGAAAATGATGTGTGGCTAGAGGCACAGACTAGAAAAAAAGAGGAACAGAGTAGGAATTGGGGACTGGGCACACATAGGGTACAGGTGATTAATAGGAAAGTGGGAGCATAAACTTAAAGGACAGGGAGAAAATTAAAGGTTTAGGAGGACTGATATACCTCTAAGAGTTTCATAGACTGCACAAATTACTCTCCTCATTGCTGCAGCAGTATAATAGGAAATGCTGCATATGATTATATCCTCCCTTTTATTGCACTCTTAAAGGAAGAACAGCCCTATCAGAGACTAGACCTGGAAAGTCTAGTGGGTGGTGAGGGGCATTAAGCCTCTTCATTCAATAGGAAGCTATTTTGCTAACATTCCCAACCTGATTTGAACTAACTAGTTAAATCCACGACTGGGGAGGAGATAAAGCTGGAGAAGTCCAGGCAGATTCCTTTAAGTGGGACACAAAACTCTAGCATGGTGGTCAATGGTTTTAGGGGAAAATTCTGCTTTGCCTTGTTTTCCATCATAGGAACACATACCACCAGTTCAGAAGCACCCAAAACTCTTCTGAAATCAGTGGTATCAGAGTGCAGAACTATGTGCTTTCAGTGGCAGACAAGTGTCTTTCTTTGGAATACTCCAACAAGAATCTCAACGTATCAGATCCCTGGGTTCTTTGATGCATTTGATAGGCATCAGGTTTAAGGAAACAGGTCTCTCAGAGGCCATGTAAGCTGTGATAGCCAAAACCACAGCCTCTCTATTTAGAGACAGCTTATCTCTGATTGCCAGATCCAGGGGTGGGTGGGTATTATCATCCTGCCCTGCTTTTCAGTTTTCCCATGTCATCTGGCCAGTTGCTATGAGAAGCCAAAACATCCTCATAGCAGGAACAGGGATGTGACACAAGACAGATATTCTGACGCTCTTATGACAGATTTGTCAATCTTCAGTGAAACTTTCCTATCATCACCAGCACAGTTGCCAGTATTACTATTATCATTGCATTCATTGTTATTTATTGCATAACTATAGTGCAAACATTTCCCAAACATAACGCAAAGAGATTTTTTCCCCCAGTTACTGAATTAAAACAACAAGAGATGAAGTGGAGATGTAATAGGGAACATAATGGAACAATAACCATGCCAAGCTGGCGGTGGAGTCCTTCCACATCCTGAATAAACTTTTGCCACAGGTTTGCAAAGGCTGCATTGGAGACTTAGGCTGCAGCCCTAATGCGACTTACCTGGGAGTAAGCCCCACAGAAACACATGGAACTTACTTCCAAGAAAACCTGCTCAGAATTCCTTTTAGACAGGGGGGCAAAACCCATTGAATCTATTCCATAGTAGTGAAGTGAGGGAAATTTTGTGGCTCTATAAATATGGGTACATCTCATGATGTCTTATAAAATCTGTAAATTTGTTGGAACAATGAACACACATTTGTGGAGGGTACTTAATGGCTGGAGCTTTGATGTCAACATCCTACTTCTTTCCCCATGCTCCATCCAAAATCCTGTTTGTTTTTAAGCAGATCAACATAATGCACTGTTTAATTTTTTTTTTCTATAGGCAGGTAGCCTGCCTGAAAAGTAGGCAGGAGAAGCAAGATGCCCAAGCTTTTGATTTCTTACTATTCTCATCTATTTATTCATACCAAGAAGTCTGGCTCCATAGTACAGGTAAAGAGTCCAGTGTAATTTCTGTTTTTACATAATGTTTGCCTTCATCCTGACAAGATTTTCTCATTCAGCCTTTAAAACAATATTAAACTGAGCCAGTGTTTTCAAATACTTTTAAATGGATAAGGGATGAGTGTGAGATATTTTACTGTTCTTTTTAAAGCTAGATTTTTTTGATTTTTTTTAAAAATGGACTCTCTAAGGCTGCATTCCTAAGAACATTTTCCTGGGGGAATTTCCCCACTGACTAAAGTGGGACTTACTTCTGTGTAGACTTGCTTAGGTTTGCTCTGCAAATGTAGTACATCATTCATGTATTTCCATTAATGAGGAAGAAACATGTCACACTCTCAAAACACAGGGGAAATGCAGTGTCAGAGAATCCCAATGCATTTTTCTTGATTTTAATTTATGTTGTTTAGCTATTGTCCCATTTTAGCGGAGAGGAATATTGTTTTCCCAAAGCAATGTAATGAAAAGTAGTAAGAGGGTATTATTTTCTCTCTCGCTTGTAACATTTCTCCTCCACTTGTGTAATTATGCCATTTGTGTTCCACTCCATATTTGATTAATGACTAATTGATTGAAATGTCTTTTATTTGGATAATAGCTTTTATTTATGCTGATTCATGGTAAATCACTAATAGCTGCCAGCCTAATTAATATGAATGTTACATATCCAACAACAATGTACTCCTTGACACTGCCTTTTTATTTTCCCTGTCATTCTGGACTGAAACTCCCCAGCCACCCAGAGGAAAGAGGTGAACGATGGTAACAGCAGATGTTTCTCACTGCTGTCATTGATTACTGAAAAGAACAGAAGCAGCAGGGCTGTGGAGCTCAAGGGGTTGCTGGGACATGGACCTTGGCAAGTCCCCTGTGATGTCAGCCACTGAAGCTGAGGTGGGTACTCGGAAGGTTGAGTATAATAAACTTTAAAATATAACAAAGTATTTATTACACGGTGTAGCAATTAACAATGAAAAACAAGATAGATATAGATACATAAGAAATGCTAAAATCCAATCTATAGAACTTGCACTTCAACTGAACATGAATCACACGTGAATATCTCATAAAAAGCCAGTAGATATGTTTCAACTCACAGAACCTTTTGCAGTAGCCTAAAACCAAATAGCACACACTTGAAACCATTTACAACAATTAAGGGCCAAGCAGATTTGTAGTATTTCAATGTAAGGGGAGGCTCCATGTGAAAATCAGGCCCGGATATAATTCTGCCAAACTAGCAATTCAAAAGCAAGAAACTGCAAGTAGATAAATAGGTACCACTTCGGTGGGAAGGTAACAGCGTTCTGTGTGCCTCAGTGTCTAGTCACGCTGGCCACATGACTACGGAAATGTCTTTGGACAGTGCTGGCTCTTTGGCTTGGAAACGGAGATGAGCATTGCATCCCTAGAGTTAGATTTAACAGGCTTTTGAGCAAGGGAAACCTTTACCTTTACCCATATAATTCTGAGCCAGCTCACAAAGAAGGCAATGTCTCTCACCAATTATTCTGTCTATGGCCAACTCTCTGACATCTTTGTGTGGTGGGGACCCTTGTCTCCCCCACTTGCTTAGATTCCGCATCAGTGTATAGGAGTAGTATAGCTCAATATGCTGAAAGTCCTAAGCTGCATCCCTCCCATTCCAGGCCACCCACACCCCCTGCAGTGTCTGGGAAAGACTTCTGCCTGAACATCTGGAGTCATTGCAAGTCACAATAGACAATACTGACCAACAGAACCTAGCTTTATATGCTAAAACGCAGACATTACAAAAGATTTTCCCATTGCTTTTCTTACTATCCCTGTAATGTTCCACAACTGTCCTGTCCCTGATTTCCAAAAACTACAAGACTGAGGACTTGTGCTCCCACTAATTTCACTGAACCAACATGTGTTTTTTGGGGGTTGAATCCAAGCTAATGTAAGAAATTTCTGGAAAGGGTTCTTACTGTTTTCCCCTTCCCCACAATAACCCTTAGCATCCCCCAAAAGCTGCTGTCACAGACTTCCCAGAACAATGTGCCATGTGGCAATTGGTGAAGGGGTTGCAGGAAGGAGAGGAAACAGGGCAAAACCATCCCCTTCTCAACTGCTGCACAAAGAGAACAAACTCTATGACCTAATCAAAAGCTTGTACAACAGTGCAGGTGCATGACTCTGTCAGATCCCCCGCCTTCTTGTGCCAATCCCCCATGTCACATGGTACATTGTTCTGGAGGGTCTCTCTGACCCCCGATAATAGTTTATGGGAAGACCACAGAGCATCATTGTTATTTGCTGCCTGCTATGAAAAGGAGGAACAATACTATATGTACTTACTTCCCATGACTTGACATTTTTTTTAAAAAAAAAATCCCTTCTCACAAACACATATAATCCTACTTTGAAATACCTATTTTTTATATATATATACCAGTTTCATGCACCAAATGGCAACTTTGGGATTATTGTGATGTGTCTTTCCAGTTCTAGTAATGATTTTCCAGAAGTGCACAAAGAAGATTCAGCAGTCCAACTGAGATCTCTGCATGCCATACTACTGGAAGCTTTCCCTTCCTACAAGAAGAATATTCTCTTTCAGGAAGCAAACACCATAGGCCATAAATTCTGTTTGTTTCCATTTGCAGTCATACCATTGTGCATGCCTGGATATGCAGCCGTACATCATTTGAAATGGCCCCTTGGTACAAGTATGTGCAGCTACAACGCCCTTAACAGTAAGAACAGTGTGATGCATTGTACCTATAAAGCCATCTGGCTATTGCTGTACTTACAATACTCAAGCATATTAAGGAAAGCTCAGATGGATCAGATGGCGCTTTGAACTTCTCTCCTCTCACTCCAACCAGCTCTCTGCCTATCTTGGGGAGTGGGAGAGTTGTCATTCACTGCAGTAATCTAGTGCCAAGTCTCTATAAAAGCTTCCCTTTAACAGTGATAAGATAATGCAGGCTAACAGTTCTTTAGCTAAATAGGATTAATTAGCAGGAAGCTGACTGATTAGTTTGCTGCTGACCTGTAAAACCGAATAAGAACGAGGTCATTGGAAATAATAGAGCTATTTAGAGTTTAGGTCAGACTCAAGTAATAGAAAACGTCATTGAAAGATCAACTGATATCATAATGTTAAAAGGTAAGAAAAGATTTCTTACGCCACACAAAGATTTCTGTCTTTAAAATAGGATTTTTCCCCCCAATGGAATTGCTTGTGCCTTCCAAAACAAACAATTGCAGCATCTAAATCTTCAAATATCAGTAGGCACAAAGCTTTCCCATTCATTGCGGCCAAGTTATTCTAGCCTTTCTCCTAACTTTGTTATATAAATTCCCCTCCTTTGACCTCCAATAGGCAGTGGGATTATGAGAATTAAGACTGCTTTCTCTCATCTATACAAAAGGTGCAGCCATTGTATGGTGATTATTGTTATTATCATGATTTATACTTGACCATGGTGCTTTACAAGAGATCACAACCTGTAATACAAGGACCTCTCCCAAGTGGTTTATGACATTAATGTTAGAGGGGCAACTGGGTAATCTGTTGCAGCGAACATGAAAAGGATTCTTATGTACCATGAAAACTAACCAATTTATTATGGCATAAGCATTTGTGGGCTGAAAGGCCACTTCATTAAAGGCACAAAGTTTGTCCTTAGTTGGCAGACACCACACATATAAATAAATTTACCTATATCTCAGTTTAAACTTGCATGTCTGACTTTTACTTTTGTGTGGTTAAAATGCTGATATTTGCTCCAAACGCTTTTTAATTCAAGAAAATTGATGTGGCTTGCTCCTGAAAGTATGAAAAGCAAAGTTAACTAACACATTCTTGGAATTCTGCAGCTGCTAACATATGGACCCAACCAAGATTACTCACAGTGCAATCCTAAACAGAATTACATGCTTCTAAATCTGTTGACATAAATGGTTTTGGAACGGTGTAACTCTGCATGGGATTACATTGTAGCAGAGCAGCAGGTTTTCCTGTTGGGGGTTTTCCACATGGTGTTATTGAGTCAGTACTGCCCCCTGACTGCTTCGGGTTTTCCTCTTTCTTCCACACATTCTCTGGAGCTATTACTTTTCACCTTGCATTTTCCACATTTTTTGTTTGTTTTTCTGGCTCTTTTGGGACTTCTTTTCCCTGCTCATTTTTTTTAGCAATTGAATCTGACTCATGTTTGTTCACATGTGAAATGTTTTCTGGGCTTCCTGCTGAGTGGGCTATGACTATGGGACAACCCCACTTTGTGCTCTTTCCCCTGCCTCGATGATGAGAAATTTTGTATCCCTTATGTCAGCAAATTTTCATGAATTATTTTTACAAAACATACTTGCCAAATAATGATATATTTCTATATCACTATAAGAAGGCACATTTGCAGTCATTGCTCTTCCTGCATGCTTGCAGTAACGGATACCTTTTTCTTTCTCTGTCCCCCCCAAAAACCTTTGCCATAGCCATTTGCTTCCTTGCACTTTCAAATGGTGCAGGAGCTTTCATTGTTTCTTCCAGCCACTTGGCCTTCACTCTTGCCTCTCTTGATATGCCCCCCCCCCATAAAGAAGGATATTTTCCTTGCATAGGCAAGTTGTTAGGCAAATATATAGGCAAGTCTTTGATTTTTAAAAAGCAATGCTCCCTGATAGCCATACATTACTATAAGACATGCCTGTGCCTTGATATCCAGACCCCCCCCTTTATTATGTTTATTTTTCATGGTAATTTGATGTTTTATGGTATTGGGGAGTATTTTCGTTCTGGTGGGGACTGTCACAGAGTGGCCTCACTGACCTGCTTCATTGTTCTCAGCTTGCTAGAGAGATTTCCAAACTAAACATCAATTTTCTGGGGTGGGCACAGGACTGAACCCGGCCCAGATTTAGTAATCTATATTAAATTATTCCAATATGAAATTATTATATTTCAAAAAAAATCTAAAAACCATATGCCATAAACAATCATGGAGTTTTCCACTCGTAATAGTTTAACCCAACCATTTATGACTGAATAGAATCAGCCCATAGCTAATGTGGAGCCCATGGGGTCTACCCCCACTGTTTTGTGGGCCCCTCCCCCGATCCTCAGCTCGCCCTCCTCCCTCCCTCCAGCCCCCTCACCCCCTGATCAATCCTCAGAAATATGAGCTGGCATCTCCCTGTTTGAACTCATCTGCAATGAGCTGAATCTCTTTAGGACCCAGCAGCAACCGGTGGATGACCGAGTCACACACACACACTAGTTGGATTGCAGCAGTTCGCTCCTCCTGTTGGATTTTCTGCACCAGGCTTCAGCAAAGATCATAGGCTCAGGGAAGGAGTGAGGGAGGAAGCTTGATCCCTGCTCTCCTTAAAAAAAAATAAAAATAAAACAGCAGCTTTCCTACACCTCTGAGGAGCCTTTTAGTGTCCATTGACACTGGGATTCTGGCTTGCCTCAGAGGAAGGCTCTAGTGGGGCTGTGTGGGTGTGTGCCAAGTAGACCCTCCTTGCCCTAGCTATGGGGCTGGTGCACGTGCAAAAGTACCAATAAGGCAAACTCCACCACTGCAAGGAAATGACACACCACAAAACTGTTCAGCAACTATTGGAGGTTGTTGACAGACAGGCATTTGGACATTTGGCTCAAAGGTGCTAGGAACTCTGTTGAACGATGTATGTTCAACTGTCAAATGTGTTTGAAATTCACAACACCACAGCATAACTACATTTATGTTGTTGTTCAGTCGCACAGTTGAGTCCAACTCTTTGCGACCCCATGGACCAGATCATGCCAGGCCCTCCTGTCTTCCACTGTCCTCTGAAGTTTGTTCAATTTCATGTTTATTGCACTGATGACACTGTCTAACCATCTCATCCTTTGCCGTCCCCTTCTTCCTTGACCTTCAATCTTTCCCAGCATCAGGGTCTTCTCCAGTGAATGCTCCCTTCTCATTTGGTGGCCAAAGTATTTAAGCTTCAACTTCAGGATCTGGCCTTCCAGGGAACAGTCAGGGTTGATTTCTTTTAGGATTGAATTATTTGATCTCCTTGTAGTCCAAAGGACTCTCAAGAGACTTCTCCAGCACCATAGTTCAAAAGAATCTATTCTTCGGCGCTCGGCCTTCCTTATAGTCCAACTCTCGCAACTACATTTCTAAAACGTTATTTATCTTTCATCACTGGCATCTTCCTGTAGCAATGGAGCAATAGGACTGAAAATATTATTACTGATCATTAGGGACTCTCAGCCCTTGACAGAAAGCAAAATTGGCTATCACCCCCCCCAAACCCTCCTCAGTTGATAAAATAAACAACCCATTTTAAATGTAATAAAAGATGTCTGTTTTCCTCTCAGACTTCGTTTGGAAGTCAACCCTATGGCTTAAAACAACCCACTAGATACAGCAGGTTTGAATGGGTCCAATCAATATGAGAATTTCACTTCGGCCCAATCTGTATCTAGCATTTGCTCCGCTGTCTTACTAAACCCACACTGGAACAGAAATTCCCATCTACATTGCATGCCACTTTCACTTTGATTGAGTGTCGCATTTTATGGCAGTGTCCAGACTGCATAATGCTTTCACTTCGTTTGATCTCTGCTTTTATGGTGGCTGTCTGCATAGATTTATGGCTGTTTTATGGCCATTTGGGGGTGACTCTGCAGTCAGTACAGTGTTGGCCCAGGATAGTTGAATGTGGGTTTGAACTGCATCTTTTTCTGTTCCAGTATGGGTTTGGTAAAACAACTAAGCAAATGCTAAATGCAGATTGGCCCTTCCATCCTTAATTAAAACTACAAAACAAATCTACAAAAATAACCAGCAGAGGCAATGGATTAGATAAAAATGGATAGCAATATAAGAGCAAAAGCAGCAAAGAGCCAATAAATCATGCTCAAAAGCTCATATAAACACCAAGGATGGAACCAGTAGGAAGTTCTTTGGTCTCAGTGCCACTGAAGAAAGAGGTACATAGAGAAGCACTTCTTGACCTTCAGCATGGCTCATAAGGAAGTATATAATCCTTCCAAACAAGCCAGCGCAGATCCTCAGATTATCATTCTCATGGCATAAAAATATATAAATTAGAGAATCACAGTAAGCACCTTCCTTTTTCTAGCACAGCTGTGAGACACGCACCCCCCCCCTCTCCAAAAAAGCTTGTTGTTTGAGGTTGTCTGACCTGCATGGGCAATTCAAGTCAGAGGACTTTACTGAGGAGGAGCCACCAGGACAGACTGCCCCAACCTCTTCCTCTTCCTTTAATGTAAGAGGCTGTGCTGGCACAAGAGCACTTGAGCTTGGTTCCTCTTCCTCCTCCTCAATGCACCCTCCTGGGCTGTGTGATTTTCTGTCCATTTTGGTCTCACAGTTGCTATTTTTGGGAAGTCTCAGTGGACTGCTGAGTAAAGGAGGGAGGTGGGAAAATCTGTGTCCATGATAATCTTTCTCTCATGCTTTTTAGGATACAATCCATTAACAATAAAACACTGAAATAAAATTACAGTGATAATATTTGGTAATACATTTGGTTTCCTGCATTACACAGCCAACTGGTTTAGCAGTGAGTGGATGTTCAAATGGTCATTTTATCCTGTCCAGGATAACATATTTCCAAACACCTACTGGTCCCATTCATGCTACATTTTTAGTTATACACTAACAAAATTGTACGTGTACTTATTTTTTAAAAAAGTGATCTATAAGGATTCCACAACTGCCTTTCTACTTCATTCTAAAGAAATGTGCTCATTGGTTTCTGTTTTCTTGTTTACAAAAATACAGGAACTATTCCATGCTAGGTTTATATTTTGATAGCACTTCCCATTTTTAAACCTCCCAAATCATGCTGTTTCTGCACATTCATCGTTGTTATTTCATGAACATGTTACCGTGCTACAATGAAATACTCTCTCTCTCTCTCTCTCTCTCTCTCTCTCTCTCTCTCTCTCTCTCTCTCTCTCTCTCTCTCTCTGCAAACTTTGAATATCTATCCACAAGCACTGCATGGGAGGGAAATGATCTCAGTGCCATTTACAACTTGGGTAACAAACAAGCAACAACATGGATCCTTTTGAGATCTTGGAAACTACTTTAAACATTAGTTTTTTTCTAAATCTTGCTCATGATCCAAACCTCAGGGGACTGATTTAAAAGGCTTGCATATGTAACTGCTAATTTTGTCATGTAGGTATGAATGTCAGGATTTATGATTTCTAATTCCTACTTTGGTATCTATGTCTGAATGAAAGGGGGAGCTTTATGTGAAAGCTTTAGGTAGCTACATGCACACTAGTTGGCAATTTTTAATGGGGTGGAGCAAAATGGATTATTCATTTTTACAATTGAGAAAGACAGAGCAATGTGGATTCAGGAAGTATTGCTCTCATTTTGAATTGGCTTTGTGACATTGTCTCAAAACCAAATTAGTTGGCTAAATAGCATTGTGAAGTCATTGTGATCACTATGTGATCCCCAACTGGCTGCAGTTGCTGAGAAGAGGACCCAGTTTAACAAAAACAATGCAAAAGCAGCAGCCAATTAGGTAATGAACAACCACCAAACAAGGAGAAGCTGGAAAGGATGTTCAGAAAAATGCCCTCCCCAGGGGTTTTACTTCTGAAACTGAAACAGCTGAGCCTAAAAAAATTGCCCTATTTTTTGCTATCTGCATAGTAAATATGCAATTTGATAATCAGATTCTTTTAAAAAAGAAAAGGTTCCTTTATATTACCAATGTTCTTGCATATTGGATAAATGAAGTTTGGGGTCTACATGCATAATAGCTTAGGTTTTCACATGAATTAATTCTAAAATGTTTAGTACAGTCATGAAAAGTTAGCAGTGCTAAACCAGGATTGCAGAGTGCAAAGATCTGCAAAGACCTGGTATCCCCATTTGGATTTAGTAGAAGTGTCCATCTTCTGGCCACTCATTTCTCTCTCTCAGCACTTACAAGGGACAGTCAGGGGCTATGCTGGGTGCAAGGTGGGTCTACATATTCTGATAGTTATAT
Source organism: Gekko gecko (assembly GCA_029375565.1). Lineage (NCBI taxonomy): Eukaryota > Metazoa > Chordata > Lepidosauria > Squamata > Gekkonidae > Gekko > Gekko gecko. The sequence goes on along the minus strand of JAPDNY010000001.1, from coordinate 229,004,998 downwards.
TCTGCAGCCTTTCTAGGTCCTTACCACTTCAGAATATAGGGGACTGAACATATTTTTAAATACAGCCCCACATTTTTAAAAAGGTTCTATGAAAAAAACCCACAGGGAAAAAAAACACAAAAAACCCTCACAGTCATAAATGCTCACAGGAAAAAAATCCCACATGGAAAAATCCCCACACGGAAAACTGCCCACATGGAAATAAGCCCACACTGAAAAAAGCCAACACAGAAAGAAGCCCACATGGAAAAATACCATTTAAAGTACCATAGATACTTATAATGGTTGATAACTATTCATCTCCATTTATGAGAATGAACAGGTATTATCTATAATTTATATTATTATTTTAGGGTTAAAACATGTCATAGTCACATGTAATAATTTGTGTTGTGATTTTATCACAGTATGCCCCTGGAAGAGTGTCGCGCGCTCAGGAAATAAGAACTTCCTGGTGGTCCCTGGCCCAAGAGAGATCCAACTGTTCTTAACCAAGGCTAGGGCTTTTTCAGCCCTGGCCCCCACCTGGTAGAACCGTCTGCTGGAAGGCATCTGTGGCCTGGGCATGCAAGGCAAAGATGTTCCACCAGACATTTGGTTAAGAGCAGCAAAGGGGGGCTAGTATGACATCTGGCACTCTCATACACTTCCTCATCCCTTGCAACTCCTCCCCGCAAGGAGGCCTGGGCAGCTGATTTTCTTTCCGCCATCTGGTATATGTATTTTGTTTCTATTGATTGTGTTTAGCTGGTTTTAATGTTGCTTTTAAACCAAAGAATTTTGTTATTACTCTGTTGTAAGCCTCCCTGAACCCTGCCTCTGGGAAGGAGCAGCCTAGCAAATAAAATTTAATAAGTAATAAATAAATATAAATATAATCAAATAATAATTTTGCTATGTTATTAGTAAATTACTTCATTACTATAAAAAGTGGCCTATATGAAGAGAGCGATAAAGCTCTTGAGTGTAAAGGCTTGGAGGGGAAAAAACAGAAAATAAAAATGACTATTTTGATATCAACAAACTTTATTAAAAAAGAAAAACAATAACAACAGAAATTAAACTCTATATAGAAATATTTTAAATAAAATTTAATACTTTAAATGTATTCATTTACCATTTGTCAACCTTTGTAATGTTGGTAGGAAGTAATTTCTATAGTAAAGACAGAAAGATGTTAAATTAAATTATGTATAGACTGTCTAGTCTACACATCTTTTAAGCAACTATATGGTTTAAAATTCATCAAATAATTAGTATTATTTACTTATTTTGTTATTAAAAATTATGCATTAAAGCCCTCCTCATACAGGCCACTTTTGTATAGTAATGAGGTAATTTACTAATAACATAGCAAAATTATTAATTATATTTGATAAAATCACAACACAAATTGTTGCATGTGAATATGACATGTTTTAATCCTAAAATAACAATATAAAATATAGGTAATATCTGTTCATTCTCATAAATGGAGATGAATGGTTATCCACAATTATAAATATCTATGGTACTTCATATTGCATCATACTGAAATCCCACCAACCCAATGGAAATATGATGTCATAGCAGTACAAGAAAAATGGACTATTTCCATTGATGGTTACTCTGCCTTCAAAGTAGAGGCGTCTCCTCCAAAGGGTCCTGGGAGATTTAAAGGGCTTGGTTTTATTCATATCATTGGCACTAGAGGTTAAATGTGTAGAAAAACCTTCATTATTCCAGCTAGCTATGGCAATGTACATGACACGGGAGGGTGGTAGCTTGATCATTATAAATGCTTATCTACCTCCTCAAACTAGAAAATCCGATATTGAGGAAACTTGGGAGCTGCTTGAACAGTATGTAGCTTCTCTAATTTCTGACCACTTAGAAGCCATGATTTTATTACTGAGGGATGAATGCCAGATTGGGCCCTGATGATGCCCATATGGAGAATAAATACAACTATATTTTGGGCAAGATTAAAGTGAATCATGAGATCCCCTCCTTTCCAAGGGTTTTAAAAGATCAACACTCTAATTTTGCAGGCCTATGTTCGTTTAAGGCTGTATATAGGCTAGGACTTTTTGTGCTAAATGGTTCTGTCTCTGGGGATTACCCTGGCAAATATACATTTATGTCCGGAATTAAGGCCAGCACTTTAGATTATATAATGGTATGCCCTCTGCTTAGGGAAAAGGTTTTTAAGTTTCAGGTGATCCCACACCTGGAAGCAGATCATTTTCCTATTTCCCTTATGGCTGAAATACATTTCATAAAAGATTACTCTTCGCTGTCTTTAGTGGCTGAACCCTGAAACTCTGATATGCTGCTCTGTCATCCTAAATGGTCTACTCAACTAAGCCTCAGACTGAAGGAGCAGTTCTCACCTGAGCTTCTTTCTTGTCATTGTGGGTCTCGGTCTAATCCGGTCTTTTCGCAAGACCCTTTGCTGGAATATGATAAAGTGATCCAGCAGCTTGGAAACATTATGTTCTCACAGATGGCCAAATTTCAAACACTCTAAGATTTCTAAACCCTGGTTTACCAAATCTTGTGTTAAGGCTAAATCCTTCTGGCTACAGCGTATAATAGGTATATCTACTCAAGGCCTGATGAGCGCAAGAATGAGTGTTAACTATGAGACTTAACAAGAGAGTAATTTCAACAGTGATTTTCAGCTTTATTTAACACAACAAGACGAACAGATAACACACACAGAACAGTGGAGCACAGATCCCCTTTTAAATAATCTGGGCTAACAAAACCACGCCCCTTCTATAGTTAACATCCAATAACATTTGAGGGATAAAAACCAATGAGGTTTGTTCCCTCTATAACTATTCAGTCAGTTCTGATTGGTTACAAACATTGTAGAAAACAAAGCAATCAATAGGATTGTCGAGGCTTACAATCCTGGTCCTGACTTCAAGCTTAACATGGCAAAGAATATAGTCAGTTCACAAGTCAGGACATAACAATTCCTCCCCCCTAAGATGAGACATTCCTATTGCACACAGAGTCTCTTAAATAGGAGGGGGCACATCTAGTTCTTGAAGACCTTCACAGAGGTCTTCGCTCCTGTGGCGATGGAGCAACAAAAGGTTCGGGGGCCCTGGCAGACTCACTGTCTAGTGAGTCTGGGGTGTCAGAGTCAGAGGGATCGGGTTCAAGAGTTGGGGTCTGTCCAAACTCCTGGTCAGCCCTGGGCTCAGCAACAGTTACCTCCTCGTCCAGAGGCCCTTGCTGCTCAGTGGGGATCCTGTCAGCTTCTGGGCTTGACTCCAAGCTTGAGTCAGCCCACCGTTCCCTGAGTTGATCTATGTGGCGCCGTACTCTCCTTCCATCGGCAAGCTGCACCACATACGTTCGGAAGCACAAGACTGCAGAGATTATGGCAGGAAGCCACAAATGACCCTCTGCATAATTTCACGTGAACACTTTGTCCCCAGTTTTGAATGAACGCACCTTTTCCAGGACCTCGGCTTGCTGGGGCTTGGACTCGGTAAGGTCTGGATGGAGCCGGTCAAGCAGGGCGGTTAGCTTGCGACCCATTAACAGTTCTGCGGGGCTCCTCCCCATGGCCGCACAGGTTGTGATGTGCTGCCTCAAGAGGTACGAAGCTAGCTTCTGCCCCCAGTCCCCATTCAGCAGGCGCTTGAGTGCCTCTTTAGCTGACCTAACCATACTTCAGCCTGCCCGTTTGTGGCTGTGTGGAATGGAGCCAACATAATGTGCCTGATTACATTGTCCTCTAAAAATTTAGAGAACTCCCCTGAGGTAAATTGGGGCCCGTTATCAGACACTAGGACATCCAGTAGTCCGTGGGTGGCTATGAGCCTATGCAATACATTAATCACAGCAGTTGCACTTGTGGAGTGCATGTGGGCCACCTCTAACCACTTTGAAAAGGAATCAACAATAATTAAAAACATTTGGCCTTGGAAAGGCCCAGCAAAATCAACATGAATGAGTGACCAGGGCTTTTGCGTACTCTCCCAGTGTTGCACAGGAGCCGGAGGCAGCTCTGGTCGTGATTGTTGGCAGATCATGCACTCTTTGATCCACCCTTCTATCTTGGCATTCATTTTTGGCCACCAAACATAGCCCCTGGCAAGGGCTTTCATCTGTACAATACCAGGGTGACCAGAAGGTAAAGACTCCAAGACTCTTGCCCGCAGCTTGGGTGGAACCACTACCCGATTTCCCCATAGCAAACACTCTTTACTGACTGACAATTCATTTTGCCGAGTGCAATACGACTTGAATTCAGGCTCAACCTTCCCCACCGGCCACCCCCTCCATGCCCAATTAAGGACTCAGGTGATCACAGAGTCTTTAGCCAACGCAGCGGCAATGTCCGAGGAGATGACTGGGGGTTGAGGCAGTTTGTCAATAGCTAAGATGTCGCAAGCGGGAGCAGGGTCAGCATCCGTCAATGGAGATGGGCAGCGGCTGAGGGCATCTGCGCGCCCAATGGCCTTCCCAGACCAGTGTTCCAAGTCATAGTCATAAGCCGCCAAGAACACTACGCAGCGCAACATGTGCAGTGACATGATGTTGGGCATCTGTTGGTCAGGAGCGAAAAGATCCAACAGTGGCTTATGGTCCATTACAAGGAGGAACCTGCGCCCGTACAAAATGTCATGGAATGTCTTGATTCTGGCTATGAGGGTGAGGCCCTCCTTGTCAATCTGTGCATAGTTTTTTTCTGCGGCTGACAGGGACCGCGAATAGTATGCAATGGGCGCCTCTTTGCCATCCAGCATTACATGGCTTAACACAGCGCCCACCCTGTATGGGGACGCATTGGTGGACAACATGAGCATTTTGGACTCATCGAAGTGAGTCAACACTGACCTTAATGACAGGAGTTCCTTAACAGCTGTGAAAGCCCACTCCTGCCTCGCACCCCACTCCCACCTGATATTTTTATGTAATAACGCATGTAACGGTTCCGCCACAGATGCCTTCTGTGGCAAAAAAGAATGATAGAAATTAAATATTCCTGGGAAGGATTGCAGCTGTTTTTTAGATTTAAATGGGGGTGCGCTCTGGATGGTGGATACCTTATCAGCCGTGGGGTGAACACTGTCTGTGTCAATTAGGAACCCTAAAAATTCCACCTGATCAACCCCAATTCAACATTTTGATCATTTCACTTGTAGGCCAGCTTCCCTGAACCGGCCCAATACTGCCCGCAGGCAATCCATCAATTCGTTCTTGGTAGCCCCTGCCACCAGTACGTCATCGAAATAAGGGACAACCCCTGGCAGCCCCCTGAGTAGCCCCTCAATGAGGCCTTGGAATATATCACAGGCAACGTTAACACCAAATTGCAGCCTTTTCGCATGGAACGCGCCCCAGTGCGTCACAATAGTTTGTGCCTCAGCAGCTATGTCATCTACAGGGAGCTTCTGGTACACCTGTGCAAGATCTAACTTTGGGAATATCTTGCCTCCTCCCAGTGATGCCAGCACGTGACTAATGACCAGCACCGGATAGGAGTGCTGCTGCAAGGCCCTGTTGATTGAACATTTATAGTCGGCGCATATATGTACGGAGCCATTCAATTTTACAGGGGTTACGATTGCTGTTTCCCACTTTGCATGTGGGACCAGTTTGAGAATACCTTGAGCAACAAGTTTATCCAGCTCTGCCTCTATTTTTGCTTTCATAGCAAGAGTCACCTTTTGGTATTTCAACCTGACAGGCTTTACAGAGGGGTCTAGGTCGAAAGATACCAGTGGTCCCGTATACCGACCAAGCCCTCCACCAAAAACCTCAAGAAACTCGTCATACAAACATTCCCCCTTTACTCAGACATATCTGATTTACACCAGTTACAACGATGCTGAGAGCCTTGAACCAATCCAGGTACAATAAGCTGACCCGATCGCCCTCACAACTAGAAGGGGTAACACTGCCTTCTGATCTTTGAACTCAACCTCAAAACTCGCCTTTTCTGCCAGCAGAATGCGCTGGCCCTGGATATCAGATGAGTGGGTTGACACAGGTGTCAAACGGCAGTGACTCCTCTGCAGAAACATGCGCTGCCAAGTCTGCATTGAGATGACGGTGATGGACGATCCGAAGTCCACTTCCATCGTGCAGGGAACACAGTCCAAGTGCAGTGTGATGAGGATCTTCTTGCTTGGCTTGGCTCCGGTGGTCAGGACTGTCGATGGGCAGCTGCAGGCGTCGGTTTGGTGGCAATCAGCCGCTCCATCGCCATCCCAAACACGAACCCGAGGCTTTACACGTGGAGATGATGGCAGTGATTTCTTCGTGGCTCTGCAGACCCATGCCAGATGGCCACGCTTACCACAGGATTGGCATATGATGTCGCATGCCCAGCAGCGATCCCTTTCATGCCTGCCGCCACAACCATGCCTGGCGCAGTCTTCAGTGAGGTCTGTGAAGGGTGCGCAGCTCACTTCCTGCAGATGTCCTCGGCCTCCCCCTCGGACTCACTGGTCCACTGTTGGTGCATCGACTGATCCTTCCCGCTCAGGACCTGGCACTGATGGACCTCACATATTTACCTTTCTACCGCCTTGGCGGTGATGGCCTCAGCATACGCCTCGGTGTAGGTAAGCTTGGCTCTGGCAAACAGGCACTGTTGCAGTTGCTCATCTCGTAGGCCGCACACAAGATGATCGAGTAGGGCCTCCTTGAGGTTTGCAAAATTGCACGGCCGGGCAGCCTTCCTCAGGGCAGTGATATACTCAGCTATGGTCTCTGTTTGGCCCTGACCTCGCTTGTAGAAAGCATGCCTACAAGCGATTTGGGATGGCTGAGGCAAAAAATGGCCCTTCAGCTTGCTGGTGATGTCTGTCCATGAAGCCACACTGAGTTCAGTTGGAGTGACCAAGGACCGGGCGACATCAAAAATGGCCTTGCTGCAGAAACTGAGGAGGGTCACCTTCTTCCATGCCTCCTGAATGACCAGGTTTGCCCGGATGTGAAACTCGAACCACGACAGGTAAGAGTCCCAATCCTCCATGCTGGGTTCGAACGCCTCGAACGCTGGGTTGATGGACATTGCAGCTGGTTGGGCAACCACTACAGTGGGTGGCGCTTCAGCTGGCTCGACCGGGTGTGTGTCTTCATCTGCTGTTTTCGCGTTGGTTCAGCAGGGCTGCCTACCCGCTCTTAAATCCCACCTTCGTCGCCAATTGTTAAGTATGAGACTTAACAAGAGAGTGATTTCAACAGTAATTTTCAGCTTTATTTAACACAACAAGATGAACAGATAACACATACAAAACAGTGGAGCACAGATCCCTTTTTAAATAATCCAGGCTAACAAAACCACGCCCCTTCTATAGTTAACATCCAATAACATTTGAGGGATAAAAACCAATGAGGTTTGTTCCCTCCATAACTATTCAGTCAGTTCTGACTGGTTACAGACATTGTAGAAAACAAAGCAACCAATAGGATTGTCGAGGCTTACAATCCTGGTCCTGATTTCAAGCTTAACATGGCAAAGAATATAGTCAGTTCATAAGCCAGGACATAACAATGAGTACCTTCTCACTCAAAAAAGACTTTACAAAACACAGATTCATAAAGCCAAAATGGAGTATTCTAGAGATCAATGTGCATTTCTCAACCAAGCCACTAAAGAGAAAAATACATCAACTTTTTGGCAAATGATGTCAGGTAAAATAGAAAAGTAGCTTTGAATCCACAAGTGCCTCCAGACTCCTGGATCACTTATTTTCAGAGTCTTTTTTGATGACTGCCATGTGCCCTGTAATACTACTTCTTTAGCTACTTTGCTGACTTTCAGAGCAGGAAGTTGTCACACATACACAGCCTCAAAAGGAATAAAACTCCTGGAATAGATGGCATACTGGCTGAGCATTTGAAAGAAAATGAGGACTGGTGGGCCTCTTTGTTGGCCCCCCTTTTTACTTATAACAGTGCTACAGGTTATGTCCCTGAAAAGTACTGAGTCTGACGAGTGATTTCAGCTCTTACATACTTTATTTAGATCGGGAACAAGACAAGTGAGCCGGCTCGCAGGCCGGCTTTTTATCCCCAGTGAGCCCACACCCCAAAACACACAGCACCCAGTGATTCGCTATTTACATTGATTGGATTAACTCCTGCTCCTCAATTGGAGGGGAGTCAGGATCCTCTAGTCCATTGTCTTTCTGGGCGAAGCTCAGGCCCTTCGCCTGGCCACATGGTGGACTGGTTAGAACCAGTCCCAGCACATGGCTGCCCTGAGCCCATGTCCTCAAGTGGATACAATACACCCCTCCCCCCTTGGTCAGAGATACATCCGCACACAAAGTCCTTTAAATAAGCCAGAGGCTTTCTTTCCCGGGTTGAGCGTCGGGGGGCCAGGACGGGAGGAGATGCAGGTGCCTGTGTGCTGGCCGGGGAGCCGACCGGTGCTGGCGGAGGGGACCTGGCCGCCGGGGCGTCGTCAGCTGTGGTCGAGGCTTCAGTAGATGGGGCGAGGGGGGTCATGGCTGTGCTTTCCACCGGGCTGTCTTCCTGCGGAGAAGATCGTGGTTCCTCTGCCTCCTGAGGTTCGGGGTCCTCGAAGTCGTCTGGCTCCCGCTGCGCCACCCTGCGGCGGAGTTGGTCGATGTGGCGGTGGAGCATGGTACCATCTTCGCAGGAAACTTCATACGAACAGGGGCCCCTGACCCGGACCACCCGGGCCGGAACCCAGGGCGGACCCTTGGTGTAGTTTCGGGCGTACACCGGGTCCTCAGGGAAGAACCCCCTAGCTGCTTCATGGGACTCGGTGACCGGTGCCTTTTCTGCAGCGCGATCGGGATGTAGACGGTCCATCCGGGTCATCAGGCGACGGCCTAGGAGGAGTTCGGCCGGACTACGCCCTGTTGCGGTGTGGGGAGTGATCCGCTGGCCAAAGAGGAATGCTGCCAGCTTGTAGTCCCAGTCCTTTGAGTCCAAGCGACGGAGTGCATCTTTGGTCGTCCTGACCATTCGTTCCACTTGGCCGTTGGTCGCGGGGTGGAAAGGGGCAGACCGGACATGGCGTATTCCGTAGTAACGGGTGAAGTCCATAAATTCGCTGGACGTAAAGGCCGTCCCATTGTCTGTGACTAGGGTGTCGGGAATGCCCTGGGCACTGAATATCTGCCACATTGCTCTGATAGCAGCTTTGGAAGAGGTGGATGGTACTGGGACCACCTCTAACCACTTGCTGTATGCATCCACTAGGATGAAGAACAGCTGCCCCTGGAACGGGCCTGCAAAGTCCAAGTGCAACTGAGACCAGGGGCGGTGTGAGGATTCCCAGGCACGCTCAGGGGCCCTGGGTGGCTCCGGGCGGGATGACTGGCATGGTTGGCATCTCTGGACCATGTCTTCTATATCTTTGTCCAGCCCCGGCCACCATACGTAACTCCTAGCCAGGGCTTTCATCCGAACCACCCCCGGGTGTGCCTCGTGGAGGGTGGTGAGGACCCGTTCCCTCAGTGGCGCAGGAATGACCACCCGGCTCCCCCACATCACGCAGCCTTTGTGAGTGGACAACTCTTCCTTCCTGGAGGTGAAAGCTGTGAAGTCTGGGCCTGCCTGGCCTGCGGGCCATCCCCTTACCACCCAGTCGAGAATGCAGCTGAGGACCTTGTCCTTCGCGGTGAGGCGCGCCACCTCTTCAACGTGCACTGGCTGGTCTGGGAGCGCCTCCAGGAGGGCAACGTGGTAGGCTGGGGCTGGATCAGGGTCCATGGCAGGCAGTGGAAGGCGGCTCAGGGCATCTGCATGACCCATCGCCTTGCCGGGCCGGTGAATGAGGGAGTACGAATAACCCGACAAAAACACAGACCACCGGATGACTCGTGGTGACGTCATTTGGGGGGTCTGGCGGTCCGGGGCCAGGAGACCGAGAAGAGGCTTATGGTCAGTCAGGATTGTGAAAAAACGGCCATACAGGTAATGGTGAAACTTTTTCACCCCGGCCACTATCGCGAGCGCCTCCTTGTCAATTTGTGAATAGTTTCACTCCGCCGGCGACAAGGTCCTGGAATAATAAGCCACTGGGACCTCACGGCCGTCCGGCAGTTGGTGGCCCAGAACCGCCCCGACCCCATATGGTGAGGTGTCACATGCCAATACCACGGGAAGCTGTTCGTCAAAATGCGAGAGCACTGTGTTAGAAGTTAACAAGTCCTTGACCGCCTGGAATGCGGCGGCGTGTGTCGGCCCCCAAACCCAAGGAGCCTTCTTGTCAAGCAGGCGGTGAAGCGGCTCCGCCACCGCTGCCTTGAGAGGGAGAAAAGAATGATAAAAGTTCAGGAGGCCCAGGAAGGCCTGTAGCTCCTGTTTGGACGAGGGCGGGGGGGCTTGTGTGATCGCCATGTGCGTCAACCGCGAAGCCCAGAAATTCTATGTGCGACACCCCTAGGAGGCATTTCTCCCTCTTCACCTTGAGCCCTGCCGAGTCAAATCTTCGCAGCACCGCCCGGAGCCGGTCTGCGAAGGAGGATGAGTCTGGAGCCGCAATGATCACGTCGTCCAGGAACGGTTGGACCCTGGGGATCCCTTTCAGGAGCGAGTCCATGAAGGACTGGAAAATTCCTGGCGCGACGGACACCCCAAACTGGAGCCGGTGGACTTTAAAAGCTCCTTTATGAGTGGTTATTGTTTGGGCTTCGGCGGTGGCAGCATCAATGGGTAGCTGTTGATACGCCTGGGCGAGGTCTAGTTTGCCGAAGACCCGGGCCCCTGCTAGTGCCGCCAAAACATGGCTGACCACAGGTACTGGGTACGCGTGGTCCTGGAGGGCTTTATTTAAGGTGCATTTGTAGTCTGCACAAATGCGAACGTCACCGTTTGGCTTTACAGGGGTGACTATGGGGGTTTCCCAGCGTGCTGAAGCCACTGGTTCCAGCACCCCCTGTTCCACAAGGTGGTCGAGCTCGGCCTCGATCTTAGGCTTCATCGCAATTGGGGGGTGGCGGGCTTTGATGCGTATGGGCCGGACGCTGGGGTCGAGATCCAGTGAAATGGGGTCCCCCATGTACCGCCCCAGTGTACCGTCAAAAACCCGGGGAAATTCGTCACAGACCTTGGCAAAGTCTGGTGCCCGCACATGGTTCACCCCTGTAACTGTGAGTCCTAGGGGCCTGAACCAAGAAAGTCCCAGCAGACTCGAAAGATGTCCCTCCACCACCAATAGATCCAGGGTTCCGTCAAAGTCTTTAAACTGTACCCGGAACTTGCCCCAGCCCCGGACAGCCACGGGGTTCTTGTTAAAGTCCCGCAAGGTCAAACCCCATGGCTTTTGCAGGGGGGGTCCCCCCTGTGGACAAATTTTGCGGAGCGTGTCCGCAGAAATTATGGAGAATGACGAACCCGTATCGATCTCCATTGAACAGGGGAACCCCTCAATAAGAACTGTCACGTGTAATTTGTTGGGGCCGTCCGGGGGCAAGTTACATACCAGGTGCGGCTGCTGGGTGGATGCGAGGGTGTGGAGGCTTGACGGTCGATCCGTTTTGGTCGGGCGGGGTGGAGAAGACCTCAGGCGCTTACCCCGGGAGCGGCAGGCCCGGGCGATATGGCCCGTCTTTTTGCAAACTCGGCAGACGGCAGTCCTGAAGTGGCACGACCGTCGATCGTGTGGGTCACCACAGCTAGCGCAAGGGGCTGGTGAAGCGGCACGATGCTGGCGAGGCCTGTTGCTTACGGAGATCGATGCTTGCGAAGAGGGCTGCTTTCGAGGAGCAGCTGCCATTGCGGGGTGGTTGAAACACGGAGCGTTGGCGGCAGATGAGTGTGGCGTGTGGCGGTGCTGCGCCTGGAGTCCACGAGGCGATGCGCAGTGTGAGGCGGGCGGCCCTTGGGGATGCGGTGCGTAGTGGGGCCGTGTGATGAGCGGCGGGAGATGTGGCACGAGGCTGAGTGGCATGCGGTGATCACGGCGCTGCGGAAGGAACAGCTGCGGTGGTGGTGAACGGTGCGGTGCTGCTCTCGGGGTCAGCGATGCGATGCTCTGTAGTGGTTGCGGTGAGCGGTGCGGTGCTGCTCTCGGGGTCAGCGGTGCGATGCTCGGGAGCGTTGGCGGCTTCGGTTGTGGTGAGCGGTGCGTTGCTGCTCTCGGGGTCAGCGGTGCGATGCTCGGGAGTGGTGCGATGAGCAGCTGGGCTCGATGCGATGCTCTTCGTCGTGGTCGTTGTTCAGGGAGGGAGTTGGCATCCCATCCTCGTCACCAGTGAAAAGTACTGAGACTGACGAGTGATTTCAGCTCTCACATACTTTATTTAGATCGGGAACAAGACAAGTGAGCCAGCTCGCAGGCCGGCTTTTTATCCCCAGTGAGCCCACACCCCAAAACACACAGCACCCAGTGATTCGCTATTTACATTGATTGGATTAACTCCTGCTCCTCAATTGGAGGGGAGTCAGGATCCTCTAGTCCATTGTCTTTCTGGGCGAAGCTCAGGCCCTTCGCCTGGCCACATGGTGGACCGGTTAGAACCAGTCCCAGCACATGGCTGCCCTGAGCCCATGTCCTCAAGTGGATACATTACAGTCCCCAAAAGCTGGGAGACAGCACTGATTGTTTCACTTTATAAGAAAGATAAACCAGATGATCCTTCCAATTATAGACCCATAACCAGCAAACTGTATGCTAGTCATTTCCTAGACAAATTGCAAGATTGCTTAGCTAATAATGATATCATTCCACTGGAACAAGCTGGCTTTATGGAGGGTAGATCCACATTAGACCATTATTTGGTCCTTCAACGTTTTATTGAAAAGTATGGTAACAAAGGGAACTCCTCCTTTTATGCGGCCTTTGTGGTTCTTAAGGCCACTTTTGACTCTGTTTCTAGGGTCAAGCTGTGGGACAAATTGGAGTCATCCTCTATTGATAAAAGACTCCTTTTCTTAATTCAAGCTTTATATCAGCACTAGGAATAAGGCCCGTTGTGGAAATAAATATAACAGGATCTAGAAAGAGACTCTGGGAGAGTGCCAAGGCTTTGGGCACTCAGCGTCAATGTGCTGTGGCGACCTCAGCAGGATATAATGACACAGAGCCCACCAGTTTCTCCAGAGGAACTGATCTCTGCTACCTGAAGAGTAGTCGTAATTTTCAGTGATCTCCAGCTCTCACCTGGAGATTGGCAACAATCATTACCCAGGAGGAAATGGCTGGTTTGGAGGGTGGAGTCTATGGCATTGTACCTGTCTGAAGTCCCAGCCCTCCTCAAACCTCACCCTCTCCAGGCTCCACCCCTCAAATCTCCATGAATCTCCCAACCTTGAGTTGGCAACCCTATCTCCTTCCCAGCCAAGCATCAACCTGCCATTATTTGCCGCTTTGATTTCAGCTTTGCATCTTCTGCCTCCCACCTCCTGGAGATGAGTCGTAATTCTGAGTGATTTCCACCCTTTTCCTGAGATTGGGAACAGTGGTTCCCCAGAAGGGAATGGCTGGTTGGGAGGGTGGAGTCTATGACATTGTACCTGTCTGAGGTCCCACCCCTCCTCAAACCTCACCCTCTCCAGGTTCCATCCCTCAAATCTCCATGAATCTCCCACCTGGAGTTGGCAACCCTATCTCCTTCCCAGGCAATCATCAACCTACCTTTGTTTCCCCCTCTCTCTTCAGCTTTCCATTCCCCCCCACACACACACCTGCAGCCTCTCCCGTGCTCTGAAGCCCTGGCTGCCAGAGTCCACCATTTTCTGTGCTCTGAAGCCCTGACTGCCACAGAGTCCACCATTTTCTCCAGGGGAACTGATCTCTGCCATCTGGAGAGCAGTTGTAATTCTGAGTGATCTCCAGCCCTCACCTGGAGATTGCTAACAATGGTTTCCCAGAAGGATAAGTAGTCTTTCTCTGCAATGGGGACCAAAGCAGCTTACATAATTCTCCTCTCCCCCTTTTGACTTGCACAACAACCCTGTGAGGTAGATTAGGCTGAAAGTCTGTGACAGGTCCAAAATCACCCACTCAGCTTCTACAGCAAGAACCTGGATCTAGCAGAACGTGCTCTGAAACACTGCCTGCTATGCCTAGGGTAACCAACCTCCAGGTGGAGCCTGAAGATCACCAGGTATCACAACTGAACTCCAGACAACAGATCCCCCCACCCCGGAGAAAATAACTGCTTTGGAAGGTGGGCTGTATGGCATTCTGTTCAGCTGAGGCCTCTCCCCTCCCCAAACCCTGGCTTCCATAGACTCTACCAGGAAATCTCCAGGAATCTCCCTGCCTGGAGCTGGCAACCCTAGACTCAGGACTGGCCCCAATGAGTTCCTCACAAAGGTCTGCAAAGGGTTTCCTTCCTTTGTCTGAACCAAGCTTGGTTGCCTATCGTGGTGAAATGGGCTCCAGTTTACCACTCAGCTGTTTGCCTCCCACCCTTGTCCCATGTGCATATCTCACTCCTTAAATTTGCTGCCACCACTCACAGAATCATCACTGCCTTTTTTGAGGGACAGTGAGACCCCTCTGGCCGAATCTTCCTATATGGAGATGGAATCTTTGGGGGATCCCTAGAAAGTTGGCAACCCAAAAGTCTGGCCTTTCCTTGTTTCCCTGGGCTACCTCCTCCCTTTGTTATTGTGCAGAGCAGGGGAGACTATGTGGTCAGAGCACAACACAGATTATTAGCCCAAGTTAAAGAATTTATTTAAGTATTTACACAGTTATGGAGCACACATACACTGTAGGAGTAAGCACACACTATGAACCAACATGGCATAAATCAACAGGGGTTAAATGCAATCTTCTTTCCCTACACCAATACTCTCTACCTCAGGATAAGATCTCTTGGACCAGCCACTGGCTGTACTTCAGCCTCTCTCTCTTGCTCAATAGAGCAGGGAAGCTTCCATTCATTTCCCAGTCCAGCCAACTGTGGAGTGGCTGAATTTCTGCTGCCTCCCAGGGAATGAAGACTGCCTTGGGACAGTTCCTGTTTTCCCACACTTTTTGGCCTTGGGGATGCTGGGAAGTGTAGTCCAGCAGATGAGGAAGCCCCATTCAACCCAGTAAGTAATACCCCTGCAGGCCCCTCTCTGGAACTACAGCTCAATTAAATCTTATGGGGAAACATTTTAAACAAAGAACCACAGCCATCTCACTAACACAGTGAACTGCCATTTCATTACACCTACCAACATTCACTGAGGGGACAGTTAGTGCCACACTGGAAGCATGCAGGAGAAGTATCTTCGTCAAGAGAGAAAACCGTTTGCCAGTAATTCTGACAGGGCACAGGGGGCTGAAGGGGAGTGGGTGGGGAAGAGGAGCAGACCCAGCACCCGGCCATTGGCACATGAGTACCCTTTTTTTTTTTTTTAAATAACTCTCCTAAAAAGGAGAGAATTTTATTTTTTCATAAGAAAAGGGTAGGGTAGATAGATGGGAAAAGAAAAAAGAGCGGAGTGAGTTTTTTTCTGTTAGTAAAGGTTAATTTTAGATAAAATTTCTTCCAGTTGTCGGCATCCATCACGGTTGAAGGATCTTCTTTTCAGCTTTACAAAGTCCAAATCAATTCTGTTAGTAAAGTTAGTAAAGTCCACTGGGGTTAGATATTAATCAAATCTTTTCAGATGTTGCACGAACAAATTCCTTTTTAAGTCTCTCCAATTATCATTAAGTCATTTGAACTTTAGTGCCTCCCGTTCCGTCACTTCCCCTCCCCGGGCCGCCGTCTTCTTCAAAAATCCAAATTTTGAGTGCTGCTTCCTCCTCTATGCTGGCATGTCTCTTCAGAAATTTTTTAATCCATCTTCTTTCGCTTCTTTTTTTCTTGTTGTTTCTGGCAGTCAATTCTCGCTGGCTCCATTAACACTCAAGATGAAATTAGATCTCCATTACTTGCTAAGCTCAACACCCTTTTCCACTGGCAGAG
This sequence comes from Gekko gecko, assembly GCA_029375565.1. Taxonomy (NCBI): domain Eukaryota; kingdom Metazoa; phylum Chordata; class Lepidosauria; order Squamata; family Gekkonidae; genus Gekko; species Gekko gecko. The sequence goes on along the minus strand of JAPDNY010000001.1, from coordinate 228,989,147 downwards.
TATATCCTTTTTTTAAAGGCGGAGTAGGCTTTGAAAGCCTTATCCGCCTCTTCTTTTTATTTATTCGCTCCACTGCCAGATAGAGGTGTCAAGACCTTCGTCAAAATAAATCTGAGATCTTCTTTCCCTTCTTCATCCATAGCTTGGAACTTTAACATCGAATTAATATCCATACATTTTCTGCCATCAACCTTGTTAATTCCAACATTTGTTTTTATAGTCTGATGAGAACAATTTCCATTTTAAAAACATTTCATTGATATTCCACATTTACTCCAGCAGGTGGCGCAGTATCTCAGTCTCTTGTGATTGACAGCTAGCTCTGGGGGGGGTTGATTGGAACGGAAGTCCCTCCTCTCTTCTCTTCCGTTCTGAACAAGAATTTCCCCAGCATCGACATTTTATTTTTTATTTACTTTTTCAAAGTTCGTGTCACATCCCCCAGAAAGCAACTAAAGCCGCAATCTTCTGTACAACCCCAACGGTACTTTCACCAACATTTTTTTCTTGTTACCCCCCCTTCGCGTTTCTTTTAAAAATTCGCTTCTTCGGAGAGGGTGGAAGCTCCTCCCTCCTCCCATACGCTTATCCGCTTGCGGGGGGGGTTTTAATTTTCGCTTCAATATAGATCTTCAACTCACGATTAGATGCCATTTCTTCTTTTCATGGTAATTCATCCGCTTTTCCTCACTCCTGGAAGTCGGTAGGGCTGCTAAGTCCCATTCGGGACGCACTACGCGGCGGGGCCGATTGGGGCGGGGAGAAAGCCTCAATTTCCCGGCAGTTTGCCGGCAAAGAGGCTACTCCCCTATGCGCCCCCGGTTCGGAGCCTTTGACTAAGGCTCACTAGGGTCTTTCGCAAACGCGAAGACCCCCCCATTCCGCGCGTGGGCTGACCGCCTCCGGGAGCGTCCCGAGAAGCGGCCGCCATTCGCAGCACCGAAACCGAAAACCCGCACATGAGTACCCTTGAATGGCGGCTGACAGGCCAATGGCACATGAGTACCCTTGAGTGGTGGCTGAGGGAGCGCATGGAATCTTGCCACCACAAATGAGGAATATATTATAGAGAGATACCTCCCTAAAGTTAAATATAATAAGCAAGGCCATCTCACAGAACCCATTACCACCTGGAAGGTGTTAGACAGGGACGTGTCCTTGCCCCTTTACTCTTCATTCTCTATATAAATGATGCGGTAAAGCTATTTAACATAAATAGACATCCTCCTCCTAAATTGACTCATAAACATATTTCAGTGCTGCTTTATGCGGATGATGCCGTTCTTCTTTCAAGAACTCCAGTGGGGCTAAAAAGACCTCTATGTATCTTTGCTACATATTGTAATGAAAAGCAGCTTGTAATTAATTATGAGAAAACCAAAGGTAATGTGCTTTAATAAGTTAAATGAATGGAATGGATTAAATTAATGAATGGGAAATGTCTGTTACAAGTCTCTTCCTTTAGATATCTGGGGATGGTGGTACAAACCTCTGGTGCTAGGATGGCCCACAGTAATTATGTGGTGGACAAAGGAGAAAAGACATAATAAAGTTCTTTTTTGAATTTTAAATTTTTATTTAACTTTGAATGCAAACATACAGAATTCATAACAGCCAAACAACAAATAATGCAACATTGAATCAGTGTAAAAAGACAGATGGAATTACATAGACATCAAAAACAAGAGCACATTTATAATGGCTATCTGAATTATGTGTCAGCATAGTCTATGAGAGGGGATTTTTATAGAAGCACATTACTTGAGAGTTGCCTGAGATTACTATACACTGGTACAGATATTTAAGCCAATTAAAGTGTTGTATGGTCGAGGAAGCATAAATGTTGACGATTCAGAGATGAAGCCAGGATGCAAAACTTGGATTTTGTGGTAGGAGATTGTTTTCCGTCATGAATTGTAGATAGGGGAACCAGGTACACACAAATCTGGAGTTTGTCAGAAGGGGAAGCAAAAGGGGGGGAGGCATCTTCAAAAGCCTCCCCTTCCCTTCCCTTCCCCAGCTGACCTGGGTGGGGGAGCTAAGAGAGAAGGGGTTTAAAGTTTAAACTCCTTCTCATGAGAGTTGGGCCACAGAAGGAGGAAAGAGGGAAGGAAAGAGAGAGAGTAGAGAGAAGGAAAGAAGGAAGGAAAGAGGGAAAGAAAGAGAAGGAAAGGGGAGGGAAAGAAAGAGAGGGAAGAAGGAGGGAAACAGGGAAAGGAGGAAAAAAGAGAAGAGAAGAAGATGGGAAAGAAAGAAAGAGAGAAGAGAAGAGATGAAGGAGTGAAAGAGGAAAAAGAAGGAAAGGAGGGAATGAAAGAAATTTGGTGGCAATTCGGCCCCATTATATCCTATAGGCCATTGACGTCAATGGTGAAAACATAGGGTATATTCTGGGGGCTGGAGGGGAGGGGTTTGAGGGAGAGGCTCCAAACTCACAGGGTAGTAACTTTTTTCCCACTATAGAGAACAATGGAGGGAATAGGGGCAACCAGTTTGGGGGCCCATAGAATTGGACCCCCTGATCCAATGTTCTTGAAACTTGGTGGGTATCTTGGGGAGAGGCGCCATCAGCTACCCTGTGAGTTTGGAGCCTCTCCCTCAAACCCCCTCCCTTCCAGCCCCCAGAATATACCCCATGTTTTCACCATTGATTTCAATGGCCCATAGGATATAATGGAGCTGAAATTGACATTCGGCTGCCTGAAAGACTCCCCAGGACACGGGCAGGCTTGGCTCCTGAGCTCCTGGAGCTGTGCTCCGGTGCGCTACCCCCCAGAAGACCTCTGCCTTTGCCCCATATCAGGCTGATCTCAGTGCCTCTGCAGGGATCACAGAACCTGAGGCAGTGGCCGACCCCCCCCGGCATAACTGCAGCAGGCCCGGCCACACAGGCCCCGGTGCCCCTGCCAGTCCAGGAGACCACTGTTAAGGCCTCGTTAAGAGCTAACAGGCATCCTCTTGGCACAATGCACCACCCGGATGAGCTGGCCCACTGCTAAAACGTTCTTCCACTCTTGCGGCAAGCAGCTTGCAACAAAAAGCAAAGGCAAGGAAACAAGGCACCTCCTCCGCAGACCTCAGCATCCCCTCAGCGTCCCACCAGAGCACAAGTAGAACCTATAGCCGAGGAAGCTCCCCAGCCACCAGCATCCTGTGCAGGGTACCCAAGCCGCTGCTGGGAGCAGCTCAACACAGGGGGTTGGGCATGAGCCACCTGTCACCAACCCCGCTGTCATCAAGCCCAAGGTGACGACCTAAACCGGTGTTTCATCAAGCAGTGCTATCCTAGCGCTGAAATGCAACCAGCCCAAAACCCAGACCATCATGTAGGTGGCCAAGGCTGCTCCATGGCACAACTGGTTCTTTTCTTTTCTTTTCTTGATCCAAACTTTCAGCAGTTTCTTCGTATTGAGACTGCATGCGCCCTGTAAATGCCACACAATCTCCCAGTGCAACCACCTCCTCATTTAGCATCTGCCCGACGGGATGAGCTGAGTTTTTAAGGTATTACTGCCATCAGAAAAGCACCTGGATGGCACAGGTAGGGCCCTCCAAGGCCCACTACACCCCTGGATTGTCCCCCTGTAGGACTCCATTTCTCTAGCTGGGATATACACCCTGAGTCCTAGCCCGGGAAGATTGTTGTCACCAATTGCCCAAGTCAAGGGGAACCAAATCATGCACAAGTTCATCGAGATCTAGCAGGCTCCGCAAGGTGCTGAAGTCTAGCTACCTCCACAGTTAACAATGGCCAAGACCTGGCTCCCCTATTTACACAAATTTGGCAGGGTAGCAATGGAAACCCTGCCCACTGTTCTACCACCTGCCAGTGGTTGGGACCACTACCCGTCCACCATCCATTCCATATCTTCAGCAGTTGGGCTACAACCCCATCCTGCCATTCACCTTTAAAGGATGGGACAATTACCTCCCCAGCAGGCCACTGGGGTTACCGACCACCAAAGGGGTGCCCTCCACACTTCCAAGCAAGCAGCTTTCTGCCAACACAGAAGCTGGTATACACACAGGAAAAAAAAAGGGGGGGGGGAGACTGTAGAGATGAAAAAGAGAAGTGGATCCCCCCAGGATGTCCAGCCCACAACGTCTCTCACACTCCTGGCAGGGATCTGCCAGGGACTGTTCCTTACATAATAAATCCGGCCTGTGGTCGACCTTGTCCGCAAATCTGCAGCCTAGAACGCGTCATTAAGGAACATTTTGCCTTTGCTTCACAAGGAATTAGCAAAAAGGCCAAGGCAGCAAGGGCTGGGTATAATGGATAGCCATCAGTTTAGCTGGAGACAGTGTTCCCTCCAAGCTGGCCAATGTGAGCCAGCTCAGAGATCTCAAGCCTCCGGGCCACAGACTCAGCTGCAGCCCGGGAAGGATGGCTCAGGCAAACCAACCAATGCAGCAGCCATATCGCTCGCCCACAGCTTCAACACCAGCAGCCCACAAAGCAGAACCCCAGCCCACAAAACTCCACAGCTCAGAGGGAACGCTGGCTGGAGATGTTTCCCTTATCCCCAGGTTTTGACAATAACTGTTCCAGACTGTATCAAAACAGTCCTGCTCGACTAAACTTAATAATCTGGATAGTTACATTCAGATCAGAGGCTGCAACATACAGAAAATAAGAAATGTTGCAACCGACGGAGGGGTTGGGAATGTCAAATAATACCACCTGTCCTAAAGAGGACAGAATCCAGGTAAGAGGAAGGAGATGTGTACCAAAGCTGCTCCAGCCCAAAGCTGCTCCAGCCCAAATTGTGCACTCCCAGCCTCCCAGCAAAATTCACACTTGTGAGGTCCAGAGGCTACTATGAGGCCCTCCTCTCTTGTGATCTATAAAGAGAAATACAGAATGGAAAAACAACTGATTAAATGCATACTATATCAAATGGCTCAGTCGAACTGACTGAGAGGAAAGCAAAGGAATACATCCATGATATATGTGGTACATCAAGAATGAATTAAATACAGCAATCAATAATCAAAGCAGCAGGTTTCAGGAATTCATACCCACTGGAAAGCATCAATTAGACACAAACAGGCAGGGGCAGGCCCTGCTATTCATAAAACGACATGAGTACACATTATGCGAAGGCTTACCCCCCCACCAAACCAATGAAAGACCCAGAGGGAGAAAACATCACTCTTCTCTTTGCAGCCCAAAGCCCCTGGTACAGGTCATTGAAGAAGTCCAGGAGATAAGCAGATGCTTCAAATATGTGTACACAGAACAATGACAGGACTGGGGGAAGCAAAAAACCCAATCCCGGCTGGGAAGGGGAAAAGCAGGTGGTGCAGCTGCATAGATGCAAACACCTGTCACCTGAGCAGTGCTCGAACCCCTAGAAATGTGGAACTTCAACAACCTGGAGAGCCCCTAGGGGGCCTCAATTAATGCAAACTCATTCGTATATACAGAAGATGAAACGCTTAATGACTAGTAGCACATACTACCACTAGAATACAGCAACTACCTAGTGGCAGATGCCAATGCACGACAGAAGGGGAAAAAGTCGGCCAGCTCCATCATAAGGAATCTTGGCAAACCTGAGCCAGTGGACAAAATGGCTGCCATGGGCCAAACAAAATGGCTCCTGCAGGCCCAAAAATGGCTGCACAGCAAGCCACAAAAAAGGGGGGAGTGCCCAAACCAGCACTAAAATTGGCTGACAGAACAAGGGCAACTGAAAAAGCCTTGTCGGGATGCACAAGGAATGATGAACTCGGACAACTCAGACCATTCTGGCCAAGACAGACAAAACAATGTGGCCAGCAGTGTCCCATCAGCACAAAATCAATGTGAGGTAGCACCCAGCCAGTCAGCCACCAGCTCACACACCACCGCACCACTCAGGAAAAATTCATAGAATCATAGAGCATTAGAGTTGGAAGGAACCTTGCAGGTCATCTAGTCCAACCCCCTGCACTCTGCAGGAGCATATCCAAAAAAGAGGGGGGGACTCCAAAACAATTAATTGATGCAGCAGCCAAATGACTGTCCCACCAATCCAGCGTCAGTGTCAGGTAACCGTACCATAAGATGGATGGAGGGGGAGGAGGTGGAGAAGAGCTAACATCGTTCACTGTTCTGGAATGCAGGAGTATCACAGGTTGTCTCACAAACACTCCAGGCATCCAGATTTACTATGTCTATGTAGAGTCTTATCTGTGCAGGTGGCCTTGAGTCCCAGGTGGCCTTTTCGCCTTTGTGGAATTTCTGGTCAACTGTTAATTGGTGCTTTTGCCACACGCGCGCTGAGTAGCCATTGGTGGGTAGTATGGGGGGGGCAGTTCAAATAGGCTATAATTGGTGTTGTAATGTAATTCGCAGCATCACTGACAAAGCATGTTTAATGCATCTCTATGAGTAGCTTTCAATAAACACTATCTTCTTTATGAAGCCTGGTGTCTGACTGACTATCTGGAGAACTTGACAGTCAGCTCCCAAGTAAATCTTTTGCTCCAAAAACTCCACAGCTCAGAGGGAATACAGTAGCAGCCAATGCACAGCAACCCCGGACGTCCCAACTGGCCTCACATCTGAGCACCAACCCAAGAAATGGGGGGGGGGATTTTTTGTCTCCACACCCAACTGACTATTCCATAATTCAGAAGTGGTTGGCCATTGCCAGCCTCTGCATACCACCCTGGGCTTCCTTGGTGGTCTCCCCTCCAAATGCCAACCCGGGTTGACCCTGCTTAGCCTCCAAAACCTGATGAGATCAGGTAGCCTGGCTCAAGGTCAAGACAAAAAGGGGGGGCATGGAGGGAGATCATGTAACGTAGAAAGGGAAGGGAACATGCTGCCCAAATGCCACCTGTGGTGGTCTCCAAATGCTAGACCTAGGGGCGGGTACCAAAAACCCCTGAGCCCCAAACAGCCTTTCCCCACTGCCCAAGTGCCTGGGGTCCCTCGTTTCCGCAGCCACTCACAGCAGGGGGGGCACTACCCCGCCCCTGTGACACCAATTTTGCCCATGCACAGCTGCCCCATGGCCGCAGCACACACAATATGAGGTATCCGCTGGCCTAACCCCTAAGCACCCCTAAGCCAGCTGAAGCCTAGCTCCGCAAACGCACACTGCTGCCAACCCCAGAGACAGAGGCCAGCCCGCCAGTGCACCCCACGCTGATCCCTCGCTGCGCCCAGCTGACCCCGTGGGCCCACACACTGTGCCCTCGCTGCCGCTGGGGCATTGCTGAAATGCAAGCACGAGGCCGTTGAATGAATGTGGCCCCCACTACTCCTGCAGCCCTGCGCTGCTCCAGCAGCAGCCACTCCAGCCAACCATCCTCCAGCCGGCCAAGGAAGCAGCAGCTCGGGCTTGCAATTCCTGCCTTGGCACCTCCATGTCAGGCCCAACTCTAGGCCACAGCCCGCACCGCTCATGCCTGCTCTGTCCTCGAGGCCGCCGCCACCACTCGCCAAGACCGCCCCCAACAAGCCTGCACCTTCACTGGTCACCAGCCTGAAGAGGAGCATCTGCCACGCACCCTGCGATGCAGGTAGGCCCAAGTCACACCTCAGAGCTCCTCCTTGGCTGACAACTGCATTGGACTGCTGAGGAGGATAGGTGGGGCCTGGCTTTAAGCCTTCTTGGCCCCACCACCTCCTGATGCCTGTATGTGGTGCTCTTGGCACCAAAATCCCAACCTGCCTCATTCTGGCTGGGAGGCAAAGTCACCCCCCCAGCCCAACGGCTGGAACGGCCATGGGCTGTTGAATCGTGTTTTTCCACTCCTCCACCGTTGGGGGTTTAGTTGACTTCCAGGTGGCTGCAATGGTGAGTGAGGCTGCTGTGAGTAGGTATGTTGTTAAATGCTGGAGAGAATTTGTATTTACATTGTGTTTTCGTATTGTATGCTGTTTTAACTAATTTATTGTATCTATTGTTTTATATTAATTGATTGTTGTATGCCACCTTGAATCAGCTTGCCCAGCAAGGCGGGATAGAAATCAAAGCAATAAAATAAATAAATAAAATAAGTAGATGTAGAAGGATGCTTTCTGGTGTCATCTGAAGTGTTCATGATGTTATCCTGGTTATTTCAGCGACAACAGTCTCCCAGAAATGCTTTATGTGGGGACAACTCCACCAGCAGTGCATGTAATCATTACTCACTGCTCCACAATTCTTCCAGCATAATGGTGAGCAGGAGTTATTTATGTGGTGTAAGCGGTTCAGGCTGTAGTGCCATCATGAAACCAATTTGAAAAATTGGAATCTGAGAATCTGACTTTGAAAACTCTAGATCTATTAGCCGTGGTGGACCAGATTAACGACCATTGATGTTCTGTTAGTTGTGCACCAAGATCTTTTTGTGACATGGCCAGTCGGACTCCGACCCAGAAGATCTGAACTGGGCATTACAGGCCATGGTTGGGTGGCTCAGGCTGAGCTGGTTGAAACTAAACCCAGTGAAGATGGAGGTCCTGTGCTTGAATCGGGTCGATTGGGGGTTGGGGATCCCTCTCCCAACCTTTGATGAGGCACCTTTGGTGCCACGTTGGAGGTTAGGAGTTTGGGAGTGCTCCTGGATCCCTCCTTAACTATGGAGGCCCAGGTGGCAGCCACGGCCAAGTCGGCCTTTTACCATCTTACGCTGGCTCACCAGTTGGTTCCCTTACTTGACTGCGATGACCTGGCTACAGTGATCCATGCGGCAGTCACCTTGAGGTGAGACTACTGTAACGGCCTCTACATGGAAGCTGTAGCTGGTGCAGAATGCGGCGGCCAGGCTGTTGATGGGTCTCCCCAAGTGGGAGCACATCCAGCCTGGGCTGAAAGCACTGCACTGGCTGCCAATAGCATACCAGATCTGCTGGTGCTTACCTTTAAAGCCCTATATGGCCAGGGTCTGACATACCTGAGGGACCACCTTTCCCCACATAGACTCCTAAGAGCACTTTGGTCTGGGACGCAACATTGCCTGGTGATTCCAGGCCCCAGGGAGGCAAGGCTTGCTTTGACAAGGGCCAGGTCTTTCTCAGTGGTGGCTCCTACCTGGTGGAATGAGCTCCAAGAGGAGATCAGGGCCCTGAGAGACCTAGTACAGTTCCACAGGGCCTGCAAGATGGAGCTCTTCTGCCAGGCTTTTATGTAGGAGCCACCACTATTACTACCACTACCACCACTACCAACAGTGTCGGCAACAAATGGAGTAAGGAGATGGCCCTACAGAAGATCTGCCCACAATACAGCGCTGGGTGGGTACCACTGGACTGGACAGCTTAACATCTACTGGACATTACCTACATCCATGAAAAACCACCTACCTCAAATGAATGACCACCTTGTTTAAATTTGAGCACTTTATTTGTAATATTCATTGGTTTTTACTATTTTTACCCTGTTTTATGTATGGGCATATTTTGCCTTCTTGTAAGCCACCCTGAGCCTGTTCACGGGGAGGGTGGGGTATAAATAAAAAAATAAAAAAATATATAATAAAAAAAAACAGTTTGATAATTCAATTTTGGTGCACTGTAGATGTCTATGAAAACTTTGTAAATTTTTGAAAGCAGATGTTTTGAGTGTTCTGAGTGGGTTTCTGTGAGTACTTCAAAGTGTGTTTTAGTCCTCTTGAAGATGCCAGAGTCTGACAGATGTTCTATAAGGCTTTTCAATTGAGCCAGGAAATTGGTTTTTCCATCTTATCCTCAAATTGTGTTTTCTGCAATATTTTTCCTTGTAGAACAAGATCCTGTAGACAAGTAAAACCTGCTGTCATCTAGTCCTGAAATGCACCCAGTTCTTGACCTGGAGGGAACCAGTGTTGGTAAGTAAAAGTTGAGAGAGGTGAGATAGATGACATCATGTATTTTCTCTGCTCATCCCAGATTTGTAGTGTATGTGCCAGATAGGGGTTATCTGCAACTTGTTTGGGAAGCTGTTTGTTGGGGCTCCAGAGGGCTTCGCAAAGTATGAGTGGTGCAGTGTATCCTTGTTCTATAGACATACAGTTGGTTATAGAAATGTTTTGCATCAATTATAAAGCATTGGAGATGGCTGTTGCCTGCTAATAGCATCTGAAATTTGGCAAGTTAAGACAACCCTTGTGTGCAGGACGGGACAAGATGCGACGATCAAGCCTTGATTTCTTGAATGCCCAGATGAATGTGGTCAGTGTTCTGCCATGATTTAAGGTCAGTATTAATCAGTATTAATGCTCTAAATAGAAAAAGGAAGCTGGGGAAAATAAAGCTTTGAATTAGATGTAGTCTGTCCAGTAATGTAAGCGTGAGTGCATTCCAATCCTGTAGTCACTTTTGGCTGTCTTTGGTCCCAGTCACACACGCGGTATAATCCAGGGGGGAAGTGAGTCTGTTTGGCTCGGGGCAAAATGGCGCACGTTTGCACAATCAGATGGGGCTCCGAATCTCCGCGGGCAGTCCGTCAGCCACTGATCACACACAGCCGGTGGAGCGCAGCAAAGGAGACGGGCAGAAGTGCCATGGCACGATCACACCTGCGGGAAGTGCTGCCGAGCGCTTCCGCAGCAGACGGGTGGTATGGGTTTTTTTAAAAAAACAACTGCACAAGGGTGCACATGACAAAGGAAGCGTTCCTGCAGGCATGCGCACACACATAGAAATGCAGTTCCGCAGCATCCGAGCATGTCCATGAGGGAGCAGCTGCGTCCACAGCTCTGTGGCTCAGAGATCACACAATCTCCCAGAGTTCCCCTGTACGCAGCCAGCAGGCAGCAATTGAGAGGGACGTGGAACTCATGGGGACAGGAATCCTAACTGCATGCGCAGCGGTGGCAGTAGCCCACCGCCAGATGCAGGAAGCATGGTGGCAGTGGGAGGAGGTGGCGATTGCTGTCAGGCGACGGTGGCGTGCCATCACCACCACACATGTCGCCAGGCATCAAGCCCAGGCTAGGCGGCGCCAAGCCAGAAGGACATGGGACACCATTCACATCGTCCGTCTCGCAGAGGAGCAGCCTGCATGACACTGGTGGGTGTATCCACGGCCGCGAGAGTGGTGGGCAACATTCGTCAGCAATGTGTGGGGAGATGAGTAGTGGCTGGAACACTTCAGGATGTCCAGGTAAGACAGGCGGGGAGCCCACCAATTCCAGCCGCTGGCGGGTGGGATGCCGGTGGCAGGTGGCAATGGTGGACCAGCCCCCACCACCATGTGCCCCATGCAGGCACATGGGAACTAACAGGGCAGGTGGGGCAGTGAGTCGCCAGCAACAGGAAACTCCCCTGAGCATCTGCGGGGTGGATGGGATCATCCTATAAGGAGACCTTATACAGGCCAGACGCCGGGCACCCATTGTCGGGCACACCACCCCCATTCCTGCTCTGTCCACAGTGGCGACAGATGCATGGCAGTGTAACTGCCAGGAATGAGGCTGGGGAACATGAGGAGACAGTGACCCCGGGCTGGGGGCAAGCGGGGGTAGGGCCATGAGCCCTTGCAGCCTCCAGATGTGGCATGGGTGCTGAGATGATGTCATGTTCCCACAGGGCCACATTCCACTGGCTGGCTGATGCTCTCCGTGACCGACTCCAGCGAGAGGTGACAGAATTGCGAGCATCTCTGTCAGTGGAGCAGCATGTGGCCGTCGCCATCTGGTGGATGGGCAATACCATGTCATACAGGACAATAGGCCAGCAATTCAGAATTGGACGGTCCAGTGTGGCTGCCATTGTGGCAGAGGTCACCCGCGCCATCACGCTGGAGCTCCTGCATAGAGTGGTGTACCTGCGGGACCCAGACAGGGTGAGAATATGAGATGATGGGCCGCACTGCAGTGGCCCCTGGGGTGGGGTGACAGGACTGGACGCAGGGCAAATGGTGGTATGGAAGGACCCCGTGGTTGGACCGGGAAGCCCCACAGAGTGGCACATCCATCCAACAGGGCACCATCGTTCCCTGAGTAGGGGCCACATGACTAACTGCATGTGTTGTGTCCACAGGTGATGCGAGCCTTCGCTGCCACGGGCTTCCCACAGTGTGTAGCTGCCATTGATGGCTGTCACATTCGCATTCGAGCTCCGGTAGCAGCCGCAGAGGACTACATGAACCACAAACACTTCTGCTCGGTCATTCTGCAGGCCACAGTTGACCATGTGGGCCACTTCGTAGACATCGTGGTTGGACACAGTGGGAAGAGCCATGACGCACATGTCCTGCTGAGCTCCAACCTCATGGATGCCATGGATGCTGGCCAGTGGGTTCCAGGGAATCCGACCCACAACATCGAGGGAGTGGAGGTGCCCCCGCTCATACTGGGGGACGGTGCATATCCCCTGCGTCGGTGGCTCATGACTCCCTACAAAGGACATGTCACCCGACGCCAGACCCAATTCAACAAGGTGCACTCCCGTGTCAGGAATGTCGTTGAGCAGGCCTTTGGGCATCTGAAGGCACGGTGGCAGTGCCTCCTACTCCAGCTGCCACTCCAGGAGGAGAATATTAACTATGCCATCACTGCATGCGTCATCCTGCACAACGTGTGTGAGGATCGTGGCCACGGGATCCCAGAAGTCCTAGGAGTGGGAGAGGACAGGCCATTTGAAGAGGATGAGGAGGATCCTGAGGAGGCCATTGAGAACACACAGCAAGCAGTGGGAGCGGCGGTTCAGGGAGCCCTGACCACCTGGTTCTGTAGACGGGCCAGGATCCCCCAGTATTCCCCCCCAAAATCCCACCACTCATGGCCCCCGGCCCCCTGCCCCCTCAGACAGCAGGTCCCAGAGTGCAGGAACCGCACAGGGTCCGGCGTTCAAGTTCAGTGCTCTTGGCTAGACCACAGTAAGGGTGCCACACACTGCACAATCCACCAGGGGTCCAGGCAGCACCACGTCTGCCAGAGTGGACTGTGGCCTGGGCGGCCCTGCAAGGGGCCAGCCATGTCAGTCCCATGAGGACCCATGACAGAAGGGACTGTGTGCCATGTCAGAGTTCTGGATATGTCGTTTGTCCAGGACGAATAAAGAGGGGTTGTGTGCTTATCATGGTGTTGTGTGTCATGCTATCTCTGGCGACCACAGACATGTCTGATGGCCCCTCCACCACCCACTCCTATCTAAGTCTCCCCTCAACCACATGACACCCTCCTCACAGGCCTTTGGTGTCATACTCCCCTGCATAGTTGTCATCATGGTGTGGGTGGATGGGACCCCCCTCTGCCTGTTGTGACAAGCAAGAACGATGGTTGGGGCCACCCCCGCAAGGGAGGTGGATGCATCCCCCACCTGTGAAGGAGGGGGGGGGAGAAAGAGGGGGAGGGGAAGATCGTATTCACACCTTGCCCTTAAGAGTGGCTCAAAGTCCCCTCCACGTTCCCCTCCCCACAACAGACATCTTGTGACATCGATGTGGCTGAGAGAGCTCTTCCTAGGACTGCTCTTGACGGAATACCTTGGAGAGAACTGTCAGTGACCCAGGCACATGGCAGCAGCTGCATGTGCAGGAGTGGATACCGAAGCCCATAAGCTGTTCCTACAGGTGACATTCCCCTTGGCCTGCATGGCACAATATGTGACTAAGCACTCTGGTTGGTGTGTCCAGGAACCTGTGTTGTGATGGGAGCCAGAATGCAGGCCACCATGCAAAAGGCATGTTGTGATGGGGCTCATAGGCACCAATGAAGAACCGATGGAGACACCATTGGTGTCCAGTTCCACCTAAAGTGCTATAGTCTGTGATGCAACCCATGCCAGCTGGGAAACATAGGTTGAGACTGCTGGGCACTCCAAGTAACTGCGGTAGCGGATGACTGCCATGGAACCTGGATATCCACCCTTCGTGGTCCTATCAGTGCAGTTCCAAACACTGATATCTGTGACACACAAAAGGGGGGGAGACAGAGGCAGGGGGGAGGACAACAGACAGACCGATGGAAGGAAAGACAGGTGGAAGGGAGGGAGGAAGGACGACAGGAAGACCAGGGGTGAGAGGGCCATGGTGGTGTGACACTGGGAGATTACTCGCAGCAATCATACGTGCCAACGTTTGTTCGTGAAGTTTCACTGGTTCCCCCCATGGGCAGGATGTACCGGCCAGGTGTTACTGTCCACCATACAATAGGCAAACTCCATAGAAAAGGGGGGCGTAGGACAGGTGTAGGCACGAGTGCCTGGCCGCAGTGATGGCCCCTGGCTTCGATGGCTCCTGGACTACGGACATATGCTTCCTCAGCCATGCGTACAAGTGGATGTTGGGTCAGCGGACCATGTCTGCACACAATCCCAACCCAGAGCAGCACCCCGACTGCTTGCAGGGGCCGCCCGAGACCCAGCGGATAAGCGTTGATGGGACACTGAACCTTGGGGCTGCTCGACATGGAGCCTCCCTCCCAGCAGCTGGTGCACCCGACGGCCACTGCTTGCTTTCCCAGGGTATCTATCCCGTATCCCTGTAGCTGTGCCAGGCAAGGCCCACCCTCCCAGGGGCTCCGTCCTGGCTCTGGGGATGCGGAAGACTACGCATGCATGGGATTCGGCTGGCATGCTGGCGAAAGGCGACACGCAGCGTTTGCCCACACATGCGCATTTGCAGCCGCGGCAGGGACACTTTGCCATGGCGTTTCCCATGAAGGGTGTGCTGTGGCTGCAGGAGGAGGTGGAATGCCTCCTGAGTAGCCTCCATGATCTGGAGGTGGGGGCCAGAGTCATGACCTCCACCCACCTGGAGACACACTCCGTCTTTGAGGAGGTGTCTGAGCGACTGGCAGGCCAGGGGTACTGTCGCACGACAGATCAGTGCCGTGCGAAATTCAAATGAGAAAAGGCCATCTTCTTTGATGCCCTCGAAGACTGGGAGGGCATCCCTCCAAGGGGAGAGTGCCCTCCACACTTCCAGCTCTTAAGGGCCCTGTGGGAGCAGGGGAGCCGACCGGGTTGGCGGCACCGGACCCCATACCGTGAGTACTCCCCCCTCCGTCCATGATACCCTCCTCCATCCCGACCCGTCCCACTGACCCTGTGCTAAGAGAGTCAAGGTGATGTCCTCCCCCAGTGATGGAGACCACAGACAGCCTGCTGACCACGGCCAAGACCCACGGGTGTTAGGTGTGTGGGCATGGTGACATTGAGACGTGGCATGGGGTGGGTACTGGTGGTGACCCTTGCCTCCTGGCAGCCACTGGGGTGGCACCCAGAAGTGCCATTGGTCTGGCCTGGCTGGGCTGTGGCACTGGAGGGTGCACCACAGCTGGTGGTGGTGCTTGTGGCAGCCAGGCCTCCTGCAGCCACCTGTGGCATGTGGAGTGGGGTCAGAATGAGGCATGGTGATGGGGAATCCCCTTGGCCTGCTGGTAATGTCGTTCTTTCGTAGAGCCGGTAGTGGTGAGCACTCCCCAAATGTCCCCAGGGAACTCTGGAACGGGTGACTCAGGTGTGTAGCTGACGTGCATCCTACAGATGTGTGGTGGTGGTTGATGCTACGGTATGGGGATGTGATGGGGGCCTGGTAGTTGCTGCTGCTGGCCACAACTGCACCTGCTCACCTTGGACAGCAGGGCATCAAGGGGCTTGCATCTGTGGCAGCCAGGCCCTGTCACATCTCTGTTGTGTTTGGGGTGGCCGTGGGTGGACTGGCCAGGTAGAAGGCTGCTGCCATGGCCATGGTGCCCCTGTGATCACATCTGGATGTGTCCCCAGAGAGTGCTTGCTGCCATGGGGGACCTGACCTTCCAGTGCCAGCCACTCTGACTCCCATCAGGGCCCTGCAGTGGCATGGTGCATGGGGACAACCTCTGCAGCAGAACCTCGGGACCTGATGGCAGCTGCAACCATGGAGGGCTCAGCGGTGGTCATTAGCTCAGCCCCAGAGGCCAAAGCAGGTAGGGCACCCCTTCCTTGGCCCCCCCCGGAGTGGCTCCAGTGGAAGTTGACCATCAAATTCCTCCAAACAGGAGCGGGGACCAGCCACACGGACGAGCCGGGACCGTCAGCAGGAATGGTGGCCAGGCAGCTGGGCTCCCTGAAGGAGGCCATGAGTGGGATGCAGAAGACAGGTGGGTAACCCGTGGCCCAAGGCATGTCATGGAGACGTGGCTCGTCTGCACTACAGGGGCCCCCATGTGGGCCAGCAGACTGGCATTGCTGGGTCCCCTATCCAGTGCCCTGTGGGTGTGCAGACATCCATGGATGCCATTGTGACGTGCTATGCGTGACGCTGTGGATGTCCCACCTGGTTGCCCTATGACTGATTGGCTGCTCCCCCTTCTGCTCTCATCCACAGTGGAACAGCACAAGCAGCGTCTGTCCTCTGTGCAGCAGGGGATGGGCCATCTGCGTCACCTGCTGTTCAGGATGCAGCTCAATGATGCCCTGGCGCATCAGCGTCGTGAGGACAGGGAGCGGGCCCAGGCCCAGTGTGCGCGACGATAGCAGGTGGCAGCAAGAAGAGGACGGACAGGCGTGGAGCAGCAGGAGGAGAGGGAGGAGGAGGAGGAGAGGGAGGAGGAGGATGAGGAGGAGGGGCCGGAGGTGGTGGGGGACATGGCTGCACTGGCAACAGAGGGGAAGAGTCGGAGGAGGAGTTGGAGGGGCATGAGCAGGTGGTGAGGAGGGAGCCAGATGAATGGGAGGACAGGGGAGTTGACGGGGCAGCAGTTCTGGCTCATCGGTGTGATTGTTCTGTTCTGGTGTGGTGGTGGGGTGTTTCTTCAGTGTTCCTGGTTTTGAATAAAGATTAGTTATGTTGTACTACTGGCTCTGTCATTCCTGACCATGGGTGGGGATGGCTTTCCTGGCCATGGGTGTGGTGGCCCCCCTCCCCCTCATCCCCCACAGTCAAGGACACAGACACGGGTATGCTGATGGCCCAGCAGGCCTCTGAGGTTTATTGAGGAGGTTTGTGTGACACAACAATTGCCGGTGTGGGAGTGCTCCTGCAGTGGCCACGGGATGGGAAGTGGTCCCCTGTGCTATGGTGGCAAACAGACAGGTGTTGGGTTGTGGAAGCTGGCCAACTGGGCCAGGTGCTGTGTGAACCTCACACCCCAGGGATCCCAAGGACGTGGACCGTGTCCCTCACCCAAATAAATCCCCCAATCACCCCTCAGTGATGACCCCCTAGGAGTCATTGCACTTGGCTGGTGCTCAGTTGGACCCCCCTTCTGAGGTGCCTTGATTACCAGTCCTATCCCTGGGAGAAGGACAGCTGGGGTGAGCCCATGGACACAGAGTTGTGCACACGGGGAGGGAGTGTGCCCTATTGTGGAGGGCTGTAGGGCTGGGCCTTCTTCCAGTTCCTGGGTGAGGCCCCACGGCCAGCAGATTCCTTGGTGACCATGGTGCTCAGTCCTGACAGACCTGCCTTTCCCACTGCAGAACTGGTCACTTTGGGACTGGGCCGTGGCCTCAGTGTCCTGGCTGTCACGGACAAGGTGCCTCCAGGGGTGGGCTGTGGTGGCAGCAGCTGAGCCACACGAGCTCTGCTGACTGCAGTGGTGGGGCATGGCTCCGGGGGCTCAGCCACTGGGGCCTGGGCATCAGCAGTGCTGGGCCCTGCCTGCACAGTCTGATGACTTGGCTGCTGGCTGACTACACTGCTGGGCCCTGCCTGCATCAGCTTGCCCACTGCTCCAGGGGTGACGGCACTGCAGTGCCCTGCATGGACAGACTCCTGCACCGGGGCCCGCCCATGGATGGACTCCACTAGGAGAGTTACCGCTCGGGTCAGGCCAACTTGGGCATTTGAAGATGTCTCCATGATAGCGATGATTGCAGCCCGAGCCTCACGGTCCTCCTGTTGGGCGGCCCTGAGGTCTGTGAGGAGCTCTTCATGCTGCCTCTGCTCCTGGAGCCTGGCTTCTTGGCTCTCCTCCTGGGCCTGGGCTGCCAGGCTTTCTCCAACGCTCTGCAGGGCTGAAATCCGTTTTTTCCTGGCCTTTGTGAGAGCCGCTTTTTTGGCAGCTGTCAGCTCACCCATGGTGACATCTGGTGGCAAACCTGGGGGGGGGCATGTTGTGTTAATCACCTCAGAGTCCAACGTGCTGCTTGGCTGGCCACAGACTCCCAACCCTCATTTCCCCCTTCCACTTACTGTCTGGGTCCCTTTGGCCTGGCTCCAGCGGCTCCGTCTCCTCCTCCTCCTCCTCCTCCACTTCCTCCTCCTCCTCTGCTCCAGCTGAAATCCCTGGGAAAGTATGACAGAGGTTGACAGTGGCCCTGGTGGTGCCTGGATGTTGTGCTGGATACACTGGTGGCCCCACATGGCCACTCATGGGATGCTGGCAGTGGTAATGCACAAAGGGGTCAGGGGCCTACTGTCACTGGACAACTGGTCCATGTCACCATCCCTGCTGTTGCTGCTTTCCTGGTCCGTGGTCCATTCCTGGGTGGTGCACTGAGTTCCGGACTCTGTAAACGGAGAGGTGGCAGTGGTCACAGCACTGTGGCTGCCTCCCAGACATTTCCTCCCTCCAGCTGCCCATGCCACCTTTGGCCTGGGTCCCTGTTTCCACTCCTAATGGCCGCAGTGGCAAAGAGCGTGAGCACAGTGGAGCACAGTCACTGTGACATATCCCTGGCCCATGGCCACATGGGGTGGTGTGACCTCTGCTGGGTCCCTGCCACTATATTCCCTGCCATGCCCAGCCACTTGTCCTCCTGAGTACTTTGGGAATCCTGTACACTGTGCTCCCACTGTTTCTTGCCTTACGGGGGAGGGGGTTCCGAGGCCTTTGTGGCCTGCAATGTCACCATATGCAGGTGCCATGGGGACGGCCTCACGGGTGTTCGCCCTCTACTCACTGTCCTTCAGCTTCTTTGCACTGGCCACGGCCATGACCCTGGGTCCCACAGACTGCTGGTGTCCACACCTACCTGCCTGGCTGCTGGTGGTGTCCTGGGACTCAGTCAGGTCCTCTGGGTCTTCCTCCAGGACTTCCTCAGATGCCTTCTCATGGGACACATCAGTGGCCTGGGGCATCCCCCGTCCAGGCACCCGCCTCAGGTTCTGGATCACCTGCCGGGGCTGGATGTCTCCGTCACCCTGGAGGATCCTGGATAGTTCCTCGTAGTATGGACACAATTTCTTCCGGTTACCAGACTTTGAATTGAGGGCCACTGTCCTCTTGAATTTCAGCCGCATGTCCTTGGTTTTTGCACGGCACTGAACAGCATTCCGCTTATGGCCACAGGCAGCCATGGCTTGGGCGACCTCCTGATATCTATGTTCCGGTGGCCCTCACTCAGGGAGGCCTGGACCTTCGCATCTCCCCACACAGCCAGGAGGTCCAGGATTTCAGGTCGCCTCCATGTCAGACCACGCACCCCACACTTCTGGCCTTTTCCATGGCTCCCCTTGGTGGAACGGGAATTACCTCGTGGTGGCCTAGGGGCACCTTCCCGTGTTGGCTTCCTCGCTGCACTGTGCTGTGGGCCGCTGGCTTGCTCCCCGGCACTGCGCATCACCGGTGGTACATTTGGTGGCCTGGGGGTGCCTTTCTGTGTGGGCTCCCTGGTGCAGTACACAGTGGCCCACTGGCTTGCTCCCCAGTGCTGCGCATTGCCGGGGGCTTGTTTGCTGGCCTGGGGGTGCCTTTCTGTGTGGGCTCCCTGGGCGCGCTGCACTGGAATACACTTCCGACCTCCCTATTGCTTCGCATCGCCATTTTTTCTGTGCAAGTGCAAACTCACAGTTCGGCGCAAGTGCAAAATACTGTTTTTTGCGCAAGCGCAAGCACAAACACATAGTCCTGCACAAGCGCAAACACATAGTCCTGTGCAAGTGCAAACGTATGCTTTTGCGCATACTACGGAGGCCCACAAAACATCCAGAACTCCCGTGGGACATGCACGGGCACTGATCAGACGCCCGCACGTGCCCCACAGTTTCTGGATGCTACTGCAGTTTCCGCAGTGGTTTTTAACTGGGATTGCGACGCTAGGAAATGGCATGGCCACGATTGTGGGACGCTAGTCAGATGTTCCCGTCTGATTGCACCGCTTTGCTCCATGGTAGATTCATTCATATGCCGCTGCCTCCAGTTCGTATGATCACACCCTTTATGTAGTTTATGGAAGTTACAGAATATTAAGTTTTTGAGATCAAGTGGTATCTGTACTCCCAGATGTCTCCATGAAGATTGTACCCATGAGAACTGAAACTTTCTTGTCAAAGCAGTTTTAACAACTGAAGATACAGAGATAGGAAAGATTTCCGATTTATGTGTGTTGATGCATAGACCTGAGACTTTCTCAAAGCTCTCTAAAATTTGGCAGATAGTTGGTAGCGATAGTTGTGGATTAGAAATATATAACATGAGGTCATCTCTGTACACTGTCATTTTGTGTTCTGTGCCATTAATAAACAGTCCTGAGAAGTCTTTTGCCTTGCAAAGTTCTTCCGTCAGTGGTTCAAGTGCCAACACAAATATCAGCAGAGACAGCAGGCAGACTTTTCATGTTCTGTGCGAATGATAAAAGAAATGGAAGTTGTGTCTGTTGACTGATTCTGGATGAGGATTGAGATCATATAAGGCGCAGCACCGTCATGAACCTGGGTCCGAAGCCCAGCCTTTGAAATAATTCTGTCATAAATGCCAGTTCTATCGCATCAAAGGCCTTCTTGAAATCCAGTGCTAGAATCAACATGTTAGAAGAGCATTTTTTCCCAGATGTGATGATGTTAAGTCTGTACTGCATGTTATCCGTCAGTTGTCTGGCCGGGATAAAACCCTTCTGATGCAGGTGTACGTATTCTGGGATTATTGTTTTCAGGCAGTTTGCAAGTACTGTGGTGAAAATCTTCATGTCATTGTTGATCAGCACGTAGGCGATATGATGCTGGATTTAATGGGTCTTTCTTGTCCTTGGGAAGCACGATGATAGACGATTCCAGCCAGGAAGCAGGCATTTGACCATCACTGAGTATTTTGTTGCAGACATGAAGTAGGGGTGGTCTCAAATTACTGTGAAATGATTTATAAAATTCAGCTGGAAGGCCATCCATTCCAGGTGATTGGTTGGTTTTTAATTTTTTAATTGTGTCTTGTAGCTCCTGAGCTGTGACCAGATTGTCCATGAGATTGGAAGGTATTGAGGACAGACGTTTTGGAAGGCTGATAGAGTCCAGGTAAGTTGAGATGTTCTTAGTGTCAGGATCTTTGGTTTGTTATAGTTGTTCATAGAATGTTGCAAAGGCTTGAGCGATGTCTTTAGAAGTGGTAAGTATCTTACCAGATTGATGTTTCAGTGAGCTCACTGCTAATGATCTTTTTCTCTCTTTTACTCTCCAGGCCAGGAGATGTACGTTCTTCAGGGATTTTTGCCAGTAGCACTGTTTTGTATATAAGAGATTTCGTTGAATTTGTGTGGTTTCCAGAGCTTCTAAGATCTTGCGTTCAGATAATAACTTAGCATAGATTTTTTTATTTCCCATGTGCTTGTGTTCCATTTCTAGTACCATAATTCATTGTGAAGTTTCCAACTTAACCTTTTCTCGTTCTTTCTTCAGGTGTGATGATAGCGAGATTATATACAGCCTCGGATAACAGCTTTCATTGCATCCCAGGTACTGGCCGGTGATGTATCCAGGACAGGATTTTCTTCAAATAATTTTTTAATGTCCTCTTCTATTTTGCTTTGTACTGTTTCTTTTAATAAAAGAAACATATATAGAGTCCATTGTCTGTGTGAGTTTCTGGGTTTTTTTGGAGAGTACAATCTATCCACACATAGTCTGTAAGATGATGTACCCCAATATTTGCTGAACTCAACATTGGGGGAAGCGACCTTGAGATTAAGATGTAATCAATCCTTGAAAAATTATTGTGTTCTGTAAGAAAAATGAATAGTTTTTTTTCCTCCATGTGTTGCATAGTTGGAAGGTATCAAACAGGTTGGACAGTTGGGTTGCCACTCTAGATGATCCTGAATTATTTGAAGATGTGTTGGACCTATCCAGTGTGTTGTCTGCAGCGAGATTTAGGTCTCAAGCAACTGTGAGGTCACCCTCTTGGAATGCTTATAGTGAGGTTAGAGTCTCTCGTAGAAAGGTAAGTTGGTTTTGATTTGGTGCATATACTGATGCCAGAGTGATCATTTGATTATCAATTGTTCCCTTTGCGAATAAAAACCTTCCCATTTGATCCACCCTTGTATGGTGCAATTTGATCTACCTTTGTATTTTTCAAAACAAAGTTGAGATTCTTTGAAAACAAGATAGCCACCCCACGAGATTTAGATGATCCCGGGGCTTGCAGTTGTATTGGGAACAGTGGAGTTTTTAGTATTGGGACCATGTCAGACCTCGCGTGTGTCTCTTGAAGGAATAAGATAGATTGAAGCGATTTTACATATTGTAGTACTCTTTTCTTCTTGATCAGGTTACCTAAGCCATAGATGTTGATCGAACTTATTTAAAGATTATTCATGACCAGTGTAGGTTCTAACAGGCAACTCTTAACTAAATACCTTACCTGACTATTTTAGAAATAATGTTTGTAACTTCAAATAGAAGCCAAATTGTTCTTTTTACTTCTACTTCTACCAATTTAAACTGAAACAGATCTGATTAGGAGATCGATACAGTTGATTAATGAATTAAATGTTAAACTGAAAACAACAATCAGAAACAGGCAATTAATTAAAGTTAAAAATACAATCAATAATCTTAGAATATATTATAACTTTCAATGTGGAAGAATCAATATATTGGAATATAGATT
The DNA here is from genome assembly GCA_029375565.1 of Gekko gecko. Classification (NCBI taxonomy): domain Eukaryota; kingdom Metazoa; phylum Chordata; class Lepidosauria; order Squamata; family Gekkonidae; genus Gekko; species Gekko gecko. Next base: position 228,966,488 of record JAPDNY010000001.1, on the reverse strand, counting down.
AATGTTTATGCAACAATGGTATAAAACTCTTCTAATATGAAAGGTAAAGATCAGGTAAGTAAACAACAGTTCTCCCTCTGTCTTTAGTGTATCACTTGTGATGTGCAAAAGTTGTGAATTGGTTATAATATAATATTATATTATTCGTTATAATAATATAATATTAATACAATGGATTATGTGATTTTGTGAGCATATAAAAATTGATTCATGCTCAGGAAATATGATAAACTGCTGGTGATCTTCATTCCCCCCTTTTGTGAGCTGTCTTATTGTTGACTGAGTTTTCAGTAAAGTGTTCTATAAATTGGTTCAGAAGTGTGATTAGCCACTCTTTTCAGAGGTGTGCAATGAAAGTGAGTTAGCTTCTTATAAGTTCAAAATGAAACTGGATCTATTTCAGAAATGTAGGAAAGAAGTGTCTAAAAGTTAAACCCTCCCTCTGAATTACCTTTAATTAGTTCAGCTCTCACCAAAAGTACTTTTTAACCTGTTTCAACAGTTAACTAAAGTACCCTCAAACAAACAAAAGTGAGTCTGCAAAAACCTTGAATATGGGTGCTTGCTTCTTTAAGACTGTGAACAAATACAAATAACTTGACCTACACTAATATCAGACTAGATTCAGACCAACTTCGGATGTATATAGTTAAATCTAAGTGTAAATATAGAGCTTGCCTGTTTGTATAGGCAAACTGCCTCAAGCGATCTCTGTCACCTGCTGGGGCAAACTGAACCAACAATCCCCTCCCCATCCCACCATTGTGATTCAACAGAATTCTCAATAGTTAAATGTATAAGTGAGTAATGAGCAATGAATGATAAAACTTCCTATAAGAAATGCAAAGACACGGAGTTTTCAATCATGATGGAATTGAAATACTTAAAGAGCCCAGAGGACATTTTCCAGAAGCGTTCATCAGAGCATAATGTATATCAGACATCGGTGATTCATCATGGCGCAATGTTCCCTTCCTTTGCTTGTCGGGTGATGTTGGAGAGCGATCTTTACATTTTTGTGAATGGCATGTGCCTTCTGGCCCATCTAATAACCAGAGTGATTCCAAGAGCTCTATTCCCATTTCTTCATCCGAGACCAGGAACTGAGTGCCTTTATGGGAGACTTGCATTTCCCCCATATCGAGCCATTTGTAGCAGATGTTAGCAGCTTGCAAATGGGCCGAGATTGGCTATAGGAGGCATCTTATGTTGAAGGCTTCCTGAGGGACAGCCAGAAAAACCAAGATCTGGAGATTTTTAAATGGTATGTGCCCCTGTGTGCATGCCTCATCTAAGATTTTCTTCTTCGATTTCCACTCAGCGAATTGCACCATAATGTCTCTAGGACACAGTCTTCTAGAGTTGTTTGGTGCTCCCAGATGAAAGCTTATAAAATGGACAGTGCCATTCCTAAAGTTTGGGTAGCATTAGAGGCAAGCCATGTTGACATAAAATGAACTAGATCATTGTCCTCTTCTGCTCCCTCCAGGAGGCCCCAAAATTTTAGATTCAGGTGTCTGATCTGGGATTCTAGGGCGAGAAGTCTGTCCCTGCAGGAGACTTCTCTCGTGTATAGCTCTTGCACATCGTCTTTCAGTAATAGTCCCAGATTGAGGGTGGACTTCTGCCATTTGTGAGGTCTTATTTAAGGAGGACTGAATATTTTCTAATTGTTCCCTTACCGGTTGGATCATCAAATGAAGTTGGTCAATAAGTCTGCGCTCCATATTTTCTAACATTGCTGGTTAAATGTTCAGAAGACAAGTCATGACTGTGTGCTGTGAAGAGCTTTGACTTTCCGCCATTTTCGTGGCATCAGCTGCTGGGCCCTTGCTGTTTGTTGTTGATTCTCTTGGTGAGAAATAGGTTTGTGCCGATTTAAGAGTTTTTTTAACGATGGTGGATGAACTCCCGTATTTTTTGCCCATAGTCTGGGGTAGATGAGTTTGCAGTTCAATAGGTATTAGCAGCAGGATAGAAGCAGGAGACAGAGCTCAAGGTTCAAGCAACTGCCATCTTGGTGTCACCATGCCCCCTAAGCACAATAAAGTTCTTTAAGTCTAAGGGGGAACATTGTTCCAGCTGCTCTTAAACTTTTCAAATTGAAGATTATACCACAATTACTATATGGAACCTTTTTAGGCCCTTCTGAGTCTCGCGTTTTGCCATTAGAATGGGTTCAGTCTAAATTTCTAAGGACAGTATTACGGGTCCCAAACTCTGTCTCAAACTCCATGATTCGATTAGAAACAGGGATGGTGAAAATAACTGCAAGAATTATTCTCTCTTCCCTTCCGGTTAATGGTGATTCGCAGGCAGACGTGCCTCTGGGGTGTTCCCGGGGCAGGATCTGCATGCTAGCAGTTCGGAGGGGGGGTGAGCAATTGCTACTCTCCGGGAGCCTTGGGGAAAAGGTTCCCAACCAAGGGGCTTCTGGGGGAGTGCCTTTTCTCCAGCGAGATGCTGGAGAATTGAGGCACTCCTCTGCCCCAGTGGTCTGGCTGCTGTGCGTCCGTATGGAATTAGAGCTGCCAGCCAGAACAAGCAGTGGAGATTGAGCGATCTAACGAATGCAAGCGAGTTGCAAGAAGAACAATGAGCAGTGAGTTATTTAAAAGCGTAAAATCGGTGTTTTAAAAAGAAAGCATTCCCCCTTGGCAATACCATGGGAAGCGATCGGGGGGGGGCCCTCCCACACGCAGAGACTTAAAAGCAGAATAGAAAGGGTGGAGTGGAAGAACAAGCAAAGAAACCAATTTTAAGAACCTTACCAGTAAAAGATAAAGTGTTTTAGAGGCTTTCAGAGACTTTATAAACTTTCAGTTAAAGTAAACAATCTTGAAAGATGGCGGGGAGGCAACCCAACAAAGGACAGAAACCGAAACCACCGGGTGGCATGAGTCTGAGGGCGGAAGAGACCATAGAGTTTCCTAAGCTTTTAGCAGACTCTTTATGCCCTCTTCTGGACCAAATGACCAACATTAATCAGCAATTGACAATTCTAAACCAGAACTTTGCAGCACAGCAACTACAACTTGCAGAAACTACAAAGAAAACAGAGCAGGTGGTTAAAAAAATGATGGAACTTGATGCCAGCTCAAAAAAGGTAGGGAAAAAGATGCAAATGCTAGAAAAGAAGCAAGCTCAACAGCTCAACTGCTACAGCTACAAATGGAGAGAGCAAACATGGTACTCTGGTTCCAAGGGGTGACTGAAGCCCCTAATGAGAATCTCAAGCAACTACTGAGCGATGCATTGGCCCCAATGACAGATTTAAAAGCAAAAGACATCTTAAGTGAAATGGATGTGGCCTACAGAGCCTACTCTACATACATTAAAAAGAATAATCTGCCAGGGGAAATTGTTGTGAGATTCTCAAAGAGACATTTAAGAGACTTAATTTTAAAAGCGACTACAAATACACCCCTGAAAATTGGAGGCAACAATATATGGATTTTAAAAGATACCCCATTTGAGATAAGAAAAACGAGACAGAAGTATAAGGATTTAATCCTTTTCCTACAAACAAATGGCACTGCATACAGGTGGCTAATCCCCGAAGGTGTCACTTTCAAAATAAAGGAAAAGAGAGAAAAAATTGACTCTGTTTTCAAAGCACGTGAGTTCCTGCGGCTGCAACTGGGAGATCCGGAAGAAGACTCGAAAGAAGAAGACTGCAAATCCACTGGCGAATTGGACTCTGTGTCCTCTGACAAGGACTCGGATGCAGAAAAAGGGGCGGCTGCTCCCAAACAAAGCTACCAACTGAGAGACCGCAAGGAGAAGCAGAAAAAGAACTGAGACTCTGAAAGTTCACATAAAGTTTTTATTTTATGGGATGATCTGGGGAGGGTTCTTGAAATGGGGGAATAGTTAAGCTGATGAAGAATTGGGTCTATTAGATCATGCTCAATGTTTTTTCTTATAAGCTTTTTATTGGACTAATACGGATATGAGTGTATTTGAAGATCTCCATCTCTTGGGGTTTTAGTTAGATGTGGTTATTCTTTCTTTCTCCTTAGTTGTAGATGTTTCCCCCCCCCTTCTTCTGTTGTAGTTTGTAGTGTTTACAAAAATGCAAATAAAAAAATCCCCTTTGGGGGGCCAAAAAAACTCAAAAAAGGATTATTCTCTCTTCATTAAAACTTTGGTTTAAGATGGGCTTCCGGTCGGAGTAAAATGGCGAATTGACACACTTTGCGAGTTGTGCAGAGTGTACTGCGGTATCTGACAACAGTCTGGGCTTCATCTGGCCCAGCGCAGCACTCCCCAGGCGGGGGGGTGGCAAGCAAGCAGCCAAGCCTGAGGGGGAGTTGAGATCGGTGTGGATAAGCTTCGGAGGAAGCTTGTTTACACTTTGATCTCCTTCCGTGAAGACGGCAGTTGCAAATCAGCACTACAGATACCAGCTGGGCTGAGAATTCAGCATAAATTCGTCATCTACCGACCTCTTTAACATCAAGTTTAACATCGATTACAGAAGAAGCACCGCGAAACCCCGAGATTACAAGCAAGGTAACAAACGAATAAGCGCTTACCGGTTTAAAGAAGAATGCGAAATTGAAACGTGCGGATAAGCGTAGAAGCCTTTAATGAACTATTCCGCTTGATTTAAAAGTAAAATGAAAGCTTTCCTTTAGAGAAAACGGCTGAAAAGTGACTTTGTTTTGCATTCCTGTGGTCAATCAAGTCTAAACTTTACGTAGCAGAAACAAAACTAACTGTGACTCTATGATACAGGAAGTAGGCTAGAGTGGACGTTTTAGAGGTTGCTGTGCCGGAAACAGACGGACGTTTGATTGTGTGACACCACTTTTACCAGAAGTTGGATTACAGAGATGGACAGATAAACAGGAAGTTTGGAAGGAGCCTACTCTAGCCAGAAAACCATAGAGAAATTGCGCCCAACATTTTGAGGAGGACTAAATTTTAAAAAGTTATTTTTAAGCAGAAAAAGCGCTAATACAAGTTATAAAGGTGGCGATTTGGCTTGAAGATTGCTAATATAAAGATTGATTAGTACTGAAGTCGCTTCCAAAACGGATTTGAGGTCAAGACCTAGAGCTGCGTCATCACCTAGTCCAAGAATGACTGCAAAGGAAAAAAAGAGTGGCAAGCGGCCATGGAAGCGATGGAAAAACGGATGACCGAAGTGGTGCAGAATCTTGGAAAACAAATAGAATCACAGCTGCAACAACAATTGCAACAACAGCTGCAAATACAACTGGAGCAAATAGAACAAGTGCAAGTCCAAGTACAGAAAAAAAATATGGAAGAACTGAAAGAACTGGTACTAACAGAAGTGTCAGGGATTAAAAAAGATACAGAAGAAGTCAAGAAAGAGGTCAAAAGTCTGGTGACAAAATCTGAAGAAATGGAACAGAAGGTTAAAAAATCCCTGTTAGAAAATACAAGGCTGGAGTCTATGATGGAATATAGAGCTACTCAGAATCATCTGAGATTGAGAGGGATAGAAGAGGAGGAAGATCAGGACTTACGAGCTTTAGTAATCAATACATTGACAACTTATATAGGGGAAGATGTTGGAGATTTGGATCCAGACTTTGACTTGATTTATAGAGTAAACTCAGCTTATGCCAAGAGAAAGCAATTACCCAGAGATGTGATTGTTCAATTCGTGACAACAAAAATGAAGGAAGATGTTTTCAAGAAACAATTCACACAACCGTTGGAAATTAATGGAAAAAAGATAATAATTCTGAGAGAAATTCCGAGATCGATCTTACAAGACAGAAAGAAATTCAAGAAATTGACAGACAGACTAAAAGAAATGAATATTAGGTTCAGATGGGAGATTCCATATGGACTTTCATTCGTGTACAATTCGGTGAGATCTACTCTTAAATCTGAAGGAGACTTATACAGATTCAAAGATAACAATTTTGATGATTTTAAAGATATTTAATTCAACACAATTATGGATTACAAATTTTTATCTTGGAACGTAAACGGACTAAATTCACCAAGTAAAAGAAGATTAGTGAATCATTGGCTGGAGAAACAAAAATGTAACATAATTTGTTTACAAGAAACACATATAAGAAAACAAGATAATAAATACCTGATTAATAAAAAATTGGGAGAAGAATTTCATTCCTCAGCAACTAATAAGAAAAAAGGAACAGTGATTTATGTTTCAAAAGAATTGGACCCTAAAAAAATCTTCTCAGATAAAGAAGGAAGATATGTTGGCGTGGAAATATTGATGAACAGAAAAAAGACATTGCTTGTAAATATATATGCGCCCAATGGTGCAAAAGTGACTTTCTTCAATGATTTGACTAAAGAGTTGGACTGTTAAGTTATGATCAAATAGTTCTAGTTGGAGACTTTAATGGTACAGTGAATAACATACTGGACAGAAAATCCAAAGCAAGTGGAGAGACAATTGGAAAGTTACCAAAAAATTTTTTTCAATTGATGAAGCAAGAGAAACTGGAAGACGTTTGGAGGAAGTGGAATCCCAAGACTAAGGACTACACTTTTTACTCCAATAGACATAATTCCTTCTCCCGAATTGACATGATTTGGATGTCAGAGGAGATGGCGCAAAAAACTTATAAAATACAAATTTTACCGAAAATTAATTCTGATCATAATCCCTTACTCTGGATATCTAAAGAAAAAACCAAACAACTATATTGGAGAATTAATGAGGACTTATTAGATCAAAAATTAATTAATGAAACCTTAAAAAAAGAAACGAAAAATTTTTTTGAATTGAATTTCGATAAAGGTACGGATATACAGGTTGTATGGGATGCGTACAAAGCGGTAATGAGAGGTATGCTTATCTCTCTGAACTCCAAGGACAAAAAGCAAAAGATTCAACAACAGAAAGATCTTTATGAAAAAATTCGACAAAAAGAAAAGGAATTAAAGAAAAGACCAGGGAAGAAAAAGATTATTAAAGACATCCACTTTCTGCAAGATCAACTGAATGTTTTATTGAACAGAGAATTATATTGGAATTTGAAGAAATTACAGCAAAAAGCATTTGAGGGTGCAAACAAACCAGGAAAGTTTTTAGCGTGGCAACTGAAAAATAGAAAAGAAAGGAACTTTATATCCAAGATTATTGAAGATGGAAAGGATGTTATGAATTTGAATGGTATAAAAAGAGCTTTCTTCAAATATTACGCCAAATTATTCAAAAAGAAAGGAATTGATCAACAGAGAATTAAGAAATATTTGGAGACTATTGAAGTTCCAGAGCTGGGAAAACAAATTAAGGAATTATTAAATGGTTTAGTAACGAAAGAAGAAGTGACAATGGCGATAGAAGATGCAAAGTTGGGCAAAGCTCCAGGACCAGATGGCTTCACAGCAAAGTTCTACAAGAAATTTAAAGAGGAGCTAACCCCCATTTTAGTACTTCTGTCAAATGAGATAAGAAAGACCAAACGGATCCCAGATTCATGGAAAGAAGCAAATATTTCATTGATACCTAAAGAAGGTTTGGATTTGACTCAAGTAAAGAATTATAGACCAATATCGCTATTAAATAATGATTACAAATTATTTGCAAAAATAATTTCGGAGAGATTGAAAAAATATCTGAAAGATACTATAGCGGAAGAACAAGCTGGATTTTTACCAAACAGACAAATCAGAGACAATTTAAGAGTGGTGATAGACGCAATTGAATATTATGACAAGCATCCTGAAAAAGAAGTTGGATTCCTCTTCCTAGATGCGGAAAAAGCTTTTGACAACTTAAATTGGGAGTTTATACTGCAAGTTATTGAAAAATTGGACATTGGACAGTTCTTTTTAAACATGATTGTGGCAATATACTCAGAACAAAAAGCGGCTTTGAATATAAACAAAGAAAGGACAGATTTTTTCCAAGTTCAAAAGGGAACACGTCAAGGCTGCCCGTTGTCCCCGTTGCTGTTTATTTGGAAGTTGGAAATATTATTGACAGCAATAAGAAAAGATAATAGTATTGAAGGACTTTCAGTGAAAGGATTCGTATACAAATATAGGGCATTTGCAGATGATGTGATGTTTATGATTCAGGATCCTATTGAGAAAATACCACATCTGATGGAGAAAATTGAAGAATTTGGCTCAGTTGCGGGTTTTTACGTTAATAAAAACAAAACTAAGGTGATGTGTAAAAATATGACGAAGCAAAGACAAATAGAACTTCAAGAGAAAATTCAATGTGATGTAGTTACAAAGACTAAATATCTTGGAATTGAATTAACCATGAAAAATATTGACCTGTTTAAAAACAATTATGAAAAGGTGTGGTACAGAATTCAGCAAGATATGAAGAAATGGGACACTTTGAATTTATCAACTGTAAAAATGAATATTTTACCGCGTTTGATGTTTTTATTTCAGACCATTCCAATACTAAAACAAAGGAAAGTATTGGATTCGTGGCAGAAAGAATTATCCAAATTCGTATGGGCAGGAAGAAAGCCAAGGATTAAAATGAAAATTTTATGCGACGCAAGAGAGAGAGGAGGCCTACAATTACCAAATTTAAGACTGTATTATGATGCCGTCTGTCTAACATGGTTGGAACAGTGGATTAATCTTGAGAATAAGAAGTTATTAGCTTTAGAAGGGCATGATAACAAATTTGGATGGCATGCATATTTATGGTATGGAAAAGTAAAAATGGACAAATTTTTTAAACACCACTTTGTAAGGCAATCACTGTTCGAGACATGGATGAGATATAGAAAATTCTTCTCAGAAGAAAGACCACTTTGGATAGTACCAGCTGAAGTGATTAACCCACATTCAAGAAATCAAGGGTTAGATTGACTACCTTACAAAAATCTTTTAAAATTAGAAGGAAAAAATTTTGTGTTACAAGATAGATTTGATCTTGAATTTGAATATGATTGGTTGAAATACAGACAGATTTATGATTTATTTAAGACCGATAATAGAGAACATGGTTTCAGAGAAAAGAACATTGAAATTGAAACTGTATGGCTTGAGAAAGGTAAAAAAATGATTTCTAAACTGTACAAGGTTTTATTGAAATGGTACACTGAGGATGAAACTGTAAAAGAGCAAATGATAAAATGGGCTGTAAATGTTAATAATGAGATATTAATGACATCTTGGGAATATTTGTGGAAAAAGTCAATGAAAATTTCAACTTGTGTAAATGTTAAAGAGAATTGTTATAAAATGATGTACAGATGGTATATGACGCCTAAAAAAATTGCTATTATAAATGAAAGTATGTCCAACAAATGTTGGAAATGTAAAAAACATGAAGGGTCTTTTTACCATATGTGGTGGACATGTGATAAAGCAGTAAAGTATTGGACTGAGATCCACAATGAGATACAAAAAGTTTTGAAATGTACTTTTAAGAAAGACCCACAGATGTTATTGTTAGGTCTTAAAATGGAAGAAATAAATGTAGCCAAGAGAACACTACTATGGTACTTGATTACAGCAGCCAGACTGATTTTTGCTCAATGTTGGAAACAAGATAAAGTACCTGAAACATGGGAATGGATTAAAAAGACGTTGTTTTTGGCAGAAATGGACAAACTAACAAGAAAGTTAAACAACGAAGAAGATGGAACTTTCTTTGAAGACTGGAAAGACTTTCAAAAATACTTGTTGAAAAATTGGGACATTAAACGTGGTTTGATTTGCTTTGATAGTTATTAAGAAGAAAATGAAAGAGAATTAGATTTCTGAATTGTTACCGTTTGTAAGAGAAAAGAAGTTTAGAAGTAATTGTAACACAATAAGAGAGACATTAATGGGGTTGGAGCAGTGCGGGAAGCCTTGTTTGGGGGGGGGAGAAGGGAAATTAGAAAAATGGATATGTAGGTAGGTTTAAACTGTATGAACATGTGATATATCCAATAATAAATTGTATTTACCAAAAAAAAAACCTTTGGTTTAAGATAAATAAAAACTCTTGTGGTCTTGCTTCGTTAATTTTGCAGGACGATTTTCAATCAAGCTGGCTTAAAGCAGTCCATACAAAATTAGTTCAGGTTGGATATTCCCCTGATTCAGTTCTTCATCTGGGTTATGATACAGCTAACCAGATCCTCAGGCAGAGAGTGGAAGACATAGAATGTCAATCTGACATTTCCAAAGCACCAAATTTCATTGTGCTCCTTAAAGACGTTATCTTCTTCAACTGGCCTCTTACTTACATAGCTTGGAAAATGCTAACCAAAGAAGAGCCTTTTCTTTTGCAAGGCTAGCAGTATTGCCATCAGCACTTGTTGAAGGTAGATATAATAAAATCCCTCAAGCTGAGAGAGTATGTTCTTATAACATTGATGTGATAGAGACAACAACACATGTCTTACTTTACTGCTCGATATACAGTGAAATTCACCTGACCTTTTCTTAGCTGATATTACCAAAAGGTCTCGAAATCTCCAAGGAAGAGATTGTTAATAAATTTCTTTCTGATGAGAACACAGAGACTGTTAAGAAAATAGCAAAACTTTGTGCGCAAGCGATAAAATTACGTTCCATCTCTGTTGCTAAAGGAATAGTGGGAACTTGATATGCATAACTGTCTTATCAGAGTTTTAAATTTGTGCATTCAATTTTTGAATATTTTTAATTATATTATTATTTTATTGTCTTTTCTTACACGTGATTGTTGTAGTATTTATTTATATAGTGGCCGTGGGCCGTTAATAAAATCTGACTGACAGTGTTTTACATGGTATTTTTTCCATGTGGGCTTATTTCTGTGTGGGCTTTTTTATGCATGGGCTTTTTTCCATGGGGGCTTTTTTCCACATGGGCTTATTTCCATGTGGGCATTTATGACTGTGGGTTTTTTTTCCTGTGAGGTTTTTTCCAGTTACCTTTTGAAAGGGCCCTTGTCTGTGACCAAAGTTATTTGAGTGGATAAGAGAAAAGGAGAGAGCAACAGTAAAGCAACCTGATGTATCAGACCACATAGGGCAGTACCTAATCTACTGGGATCTTGGCTTGGGCTGAGAGGTGGAGGGAAAGATCACCATGTGACGGGTAAGGTAATTGGTAGCTTCTAAGCTTTGCTTCAGTCATGAATTTCCACAGAATGAGATGGCCATGTTTCACAAGGTCACGGTGGTCAGCCAGGACATCTTTGTTCAGGATGAAAGAGAAAGACACCAAGGTATCAGTGAGGAGTAGTCAGGGTCCATCTTGAAAGACATGTGGTTTGTTTAGCTGAATTAGTTAGCTGCGGAATCCAAATGACAAATGTGAGGGATGTTGGTACCAGCAGGGAAGGAACTGATGAAGGCATTGGAAGGCAATATCAGCAGGAACTCAAACACTGTGGAGGGTTTAAGATGGAAGGCAGCAGTGCCTGAGAAACAAGTCAAGCAAGCCATTGTTGCAAATTTCTCTAGAAGTATATATGCTGCACAAGATTCTACAGGGACCAATTGCCTTCCATTCTTAGTTTTAGTATGTCCCATGGTCCTATGAAAAGTGGCCATGCTGCTATATCAGATCCTCCCGTTGGTCTCAGCTTGTGGCTGAACACCAGTGTTCTATTCAGGAAACTGGAAGAATGTGTAAATACTGCAGAAGGACAGCAGAGACAGAGGTTGGGAGTTTCTTCTGTAGAAGGAACATTTATTTAGGTCAGTTAGCATGAGTTATCTAAATTACATTATTATGTTCAATGCTTCTTCCTTCTTATGTTTCTTTATTATTTAATGGTTACTTGGGGTGGGATTCTTTGATGTAAGACTGTCGACTGAATTACATCTCATGTTTTCTGATCATGAAACTGTGAAATGGGGGAGAGGGAGTCAGAAACATTATCAAGAGCCATTTGAACACATGGTTTTCAGGAGAGTGATTTTGATACACTGATGTGATTTAATTAAACTAAATTGTACCCAACAAAATGTAATTTTTCAACATACATGACATAAATTAATGATGTCAATAATGTTTGACAGTGTGAGGCATGAGGCAAGGAAAGCCAGATGGTGGAGCCCAGCTGAGCCCCACACAAGGTGAAGCAGATGGCAGAGTCCAACCCAGCTGAGTTCCCTGTGAGGCAAGGTAGATGGCGGCCCCTGGCTGACCCCCAGTGCAAAATGAGGCAGAGGGTGGCACCCAGCCTGGTCAAGCCCCATGCAAGGTGAAGTAGAGGGCAGTACCCTGGCTGAACCAAGTGCAAGGCAAGACAGAGGGCATGCCTGGCATAGCTGAGCTCCATCCAAGGTGAGGCAGAGGGTGCACCCAGCCCAGCCAAGCCCAGCACAAGGTGAGGCAGGGAAATTGCCTACCCAAGCCCCAGGAGAGGATGGCAGATGGAAAAAGGAAACAGTGCGGGGAAATTGAGACAGGTGGAAATGGGTACTCTCCACAAATCCTTGTCAGTTTCCCACTGTGCAAGGAGGACTGAATATGCCACAACTGGGCCATAGTTTTCCTGGGTAGAGGGTGCTGGGGTAGGGTAGGGTGAAAAGCTGAACATGGGGGGAAGATAAGAGTAGAGTAGCTGGTGGATAGGAAGGTGAGGAGGCAGGATAGGGGGTCAGGCTATGGGAGCTTTCAAGGAAGGGAAAGAAGGAAATAGGGGGAAGGAAATTCACCCCACAAGTCCTTGCACATTCCCCTTGTAAATTAATAATGCTTTTTATTAGCTGTTATAGATTTTCTGGGTTGTCTGGCCACGGTCTTGGCATTGTAGGACCTGACGTTTCGCCAGTAGCTGTGACTGGCATCCTCAGAAGTATAACACAGAAAGACGGAGTACTCTCTGTGTCAAGAAAGACAGAGTACTCTCTTGAAACAGAGAGTACTCCATCTGTCTGTGTTATACCTCTGAGGGTGCCAGTCACAGCTACTGGTGAAACGTCAGGTCCTACAATGCCAAGACCATGGCCAGACAACCCAGAGAATCTACAACAGCTAATGAACTCCAGCCGTGAAAGCCTTTGACAACATAATGTTTCTTATTGTTCTCAGGAAAAGCATAACCCGCATTGTGCTTCCATATTGACTCCCAAATAGTAGACTACTAACTGTTCCATAAGTGTGTAGTAAACCAAAAGCAAGTTTCACAAGTCCCTGTTTTAGAAAGAAACAAAGTCTTTATACATGAAGTCCTTGGGACTGAACTGTAAGCATGAGTTATTCAAACTGCACAATTTCTTCCAATACTTCTATTCTTTCTCCTTATAATTCTATTTAAGCTATTTTTCAGAAAAAATAACTTCCAATTCAGGAAACATATATATACAACATAGGGTTGTCAACTGCCTGGAGAAAAAATGTCTCATCTCTTTAACAGAGGCTTAATGACCTATGATTTAAAAGGTGTTTTTATTTATCCCATCTCATTAAAAGCCTCATCTGTACACACACACGCACATACACACATTTATTTATTTATTTATTTGCAAAAGTTCTTACCCTTCTGCCAAGGCATCTAACAATTTAAAACATGCTTGTTAAAATATGTTATAAAATAGATTCATCTTCCCAATATACTTCATTAAAACAACTTTAAAAAAGAGTTAAAATAAATATAAAAGAGTTAAAAGACATACAAAACATCAACCATAGGTTAGGAAGGAGGGAGCATTTAGGGAATACCAAATAAAACAAAAAAATGCCTTTACCACCACCATATATCTTGTTTACTTGTTCCTATATGTTTTTATCTCTATTCCCCCTTTTGAGCAATTTCTTTGTGTATCCCTGGTTGACATTTCGGACATGGCTTATGGATAAGAACTTCTTTTGACTGATACAAAATGAATTCCATGGCTTGCACTGGTAATTTATGCCAATAAAGGCGAACTTGACTTGACTTGAATTCCATGGGGGCGGGTCCAGTTGGAAGACGCAAGTAGCTGTAAGAGCTGCCATGCAAGCATGAAACATTAGACTGGCCTGCTCGTCTGTATTCAATTTGATCTTCAGAAATCACAAGATGAAGCTTTCCACATCATGCTACATATTATCATCTTTTTATGTCTGTGCATTGTGTTGCTGTTAGCCACAGTTGCAGGCACCAGATTAAGAGCTGGGAGAACCCTACATGATTTCTTGGAGTTATAGGGAACAGCTTACTGTTCAATGCTCATAGTCCTAGTAGAGCTACAGTGCAATCCTATGGTGGACAGACTGGAGTAACCACACATAAAGGTAAAGGTAAAGGTTTCCCTTGTTTGAAAGCCAGTCAAATCGGACTCTAGGGGGCGGTGCTCATCTCAGTTTCCAAGCTGAAGAGCCAGCGCTATCCAAAGACATTTCCATGGTCATGTGGCCGGCATGACTAAATGCCTAGGCACACGGAACACTGAAGTGATACCTATTTATCTACTTGTAATTTATTGCTTTCAAACTGCTAGCTTGGCAGGAGCTGGGGCCAGAGATGGGAGCTCACTCTTTTTTAAAAAATGTATATATTTAATTTTCCAGTCAAGGAGCTCACTCTGTCACATGGCACTAGGGTCTTGAACGGCCAAGCTACAGACCTTCTGGTCTGCAGCTCAGCATCTTAACCTCTAAGCCACCATAAGATTATAATAGTAGTGGATATTGGAAGATTTACATTGCAGTCCTAAGGCCATTTTCCTGGAAATAACCTCTGTTAAGTAGACATCAGTTGGACTCTGAATAGACCTGCTTAGGATTGCTCTCTTACACTACAGTCCTAAGCAGTGTTACACAATGACTTCAATAGATTTGCAGTGCAATTCCATACAAAGTTACTGCTGTTTATTCTGTTTATTTTAGTGGGCTCAGACTGGAATAGCTCTGCATAGGACTGTACTGTTAGTGATAAGTATAACCAGATCTGGGTCTGTGTGAAGCTGAGTTTTATAGAAAAGCTATTATTTCTCTGAGTAATTCAACTAGAATTTTATGATCTATCATCGTAGGTAGTTCTGTCCACTCTTTCTACCGTCTGCCTCTGGATACTAATAAGAACTGGCTTTAGTGAGCAACACATTTATGGCAGATGAATGTTAACTTTAGTAAGCAATGCTCCGTAACTTCATAATGACTCTATAAATAAAAAATATGAAAGTGCATCACTGTGCTCTGGAACCAAATGGCTTTTGTTTTGGATGGTTCACTGCATGATGTTACTGTGTCACAAGGAAGATAAAGGAGCATCATGGCAAAGCCTCTGACCATTTTAGTAATCTGACAAGTGTCTCAGCTGTGTAAATGATGTCATCAGTTATTTCTTTCCTTATTTTTCTGAATGAATCTAAGTTTGGAAACAATGTGTTCAACATCAAGTGAAAGTGAAGCTGAGCCTTGAAACCCTGAAGACAACCTCAGGGTGAAGCACAGGTCTGTAGCTATGGTGCGGCTTTGGGGGGCTCTGCCCCTTTTATTAAAGTCACAGCCCCACAAGAATTTCTCCTGTAAATGCCTTTCCCAGTCATTTAAAAACATTTTTAAAGGCATGTGTTTCTTTAAGCAGAGTGGGGTGCTGTAGCAAGGGGGTTGGAGTAGGTGACCTCTAGGATCCCTTCTAACTGTGTCAAGAAACTGGGAATTTTTTCTGCCTGTTAGCTTTTTTGACTATAGAAGCTTGTTATCAGAAATGTTGCTTAGGCTGGCAGAAGTGATTAACTTGCAGCAGCTCAGAACTGTCATCTAAAGTGGTTGACAGCTTGCTATTTAGAGTTCTATCCTCGTAACAGCTTTCTTTTGGCTAAATGGTTAATAGGCTAAGGGTGATTGCTAGTATAAGAATACCTACGTAGAATAGACAGCTTGAGAAGACTCAGAGAGAGAAGAGTAGTTGAGTCATAATACTCAGAATTCTGGTTTTTCTCTCTGCACTGAGAACTTCAGCCCCACCAGAAAAAAATTGCCCCACAAGCCACAAAATCCTGGCTACATGCCTGGTGAAACACCTACCCCAGCTGTACTCCCCACACACACCAGAATGCATAGAAAATGTCTGCAGAACTTCTTCTGGACATTTGTTACTAGGACATAGGCTGTGATCACAAACACTAAATCAGGGGTGTCAAACATGTGGCCTGGGGGCTGGATCAGGCCCCGGAGGGCTTCTATCAGGCCCACAGTGGAACTGGCTGTCTTCTGCTTCTTCTTCCAGTTCTGCTGCTGCTGCGTCATTGCAGGTTTGCAGCTTACAGATACACACCTGAACAGCATACTCAAGATTGCAACAGCACAGACATTTTGATGTAATAATTCAGAGCAAGAAGTGTCAGTTATCAGACACTGTTAAATAAACAAAATATTGCAAGAGTGCTAATGTTTTAAACATGTTTTTATTTTAAGTAAAAAAAAACCTCTTTGTGTTTGTGTCCTTTATAAAGTTTATATCTCCGCTACTTCGCATTACATTTTATGACACACGTGGCCCAGCCCAACAAAGTCTCACTTATGTCAGATTTGGCCCTCATAACAAATGAGTTTGACACCCCTGCACTAAATAATACACTTTCAATGTACTTTTGAATTGGATTTTGCCAGTTCACACAGTAAAATCCAGTTGGAAAGTGGATTGAAAGTGGATTGAAAGTGGATTATTTAGTATGCGTGAAAGCACAGCCACTTACTATTTACAGTTGCCTTTAGGTAAACAAAAACAAGCACTTAGGGGACAAAATAACCCTAGAAATCTTTTGGTTTTGCTATTTGTGGTGTTTTTTGAGGTTTAAAAAGAAGAGAGTGGATTCAGACTCTGGGTGTTTGGGTACTGTGAAACACAGTGATTCCGCACTAGACCTTAAATCCTGGTTCAACCCTGTCTCCAAACTTACATTCTACACTACACTCGAGTTTACCCTTGTAATTATCTTGGGGTATTTTTTGTTTCCACATTACATTGAGGTCACCCCGGTTTTACCCCACACTTCTCCCAGGAAAAACAGATGCTGTTGTAACCAGGGATAAATGCAAGTTCTTGGATCGCAAGTTGAACTCTGATAAAACCAGGGATGAGATCCAAGTGTGGAAAGGACCATAATAGGGTTGCTAGGTTCCTCCTGGCAGCTGCTGGGGAATGGGGGGACTTTCTTGGAGAAAGAGAAAGGCCCAGGCTCATTGCTAGGATCACACAAAGTGACATCATCACATCAGCAATGTCCATGTGAAGCGAGGTAAAACCAGCTTCCACTATAGAATTTTTGCTCAAATACTAGAGCATCACCTGGAGGTTGCTGGTGTGATGATATCACTTCCTTTGTGATGCCAGTGATGAGGCCTGGGCCTTTCTCCAGTTAAGTCCCCTGCCAGCTGGCTGATTGGTGGAGGGGGGACAGGGCCTGGCAAGAGGTGACCCCCACCTTCACTGGGGGAGGGGTCCTGCAACCCTAAAACATAATGACTTCTGCCACTTTTAACCCCAGGATACATTGGCTTACGTATGGATGGATGGATCTGTCATCAAGTTGCAACTGACTTATGGCAACCCCAGCAACAGGGCCAGCCCGAGGTGTTTCTGCACACTACGCAAGGCCAGCTTGTGGCACCTGCACCCTCCCCAGGTGATGCCAACCTCCTGGTGGGGCCTGGAGACCTCCCAGAAACACGCCTGGGGGGGCGCTGGGCACCACAAGCTAGCCTCGCCCCTGCGCACCTGCTGGAGTGTGGTACACTGGGCAAAATGGCAAGGAGCATTGGGGGCGTGGGCACTGGCTCAGGGGTTCGGGCGGTGGCACAGCCCGGGGAGAGGCAACAAGGACTCCCATCCCAACCTGGAGCTGGAACTGATCCCTCCCCCCATGAGGAGAGGAAAGGGGACTTCCTGTGACAACTTCCTCCCCTGCCTCTTCAGGCGGGGGGAGGGGGGAGAGAAGCTGTGGCCGCCCTCTCCTGCTCGCCTGCCACTCACCTACCTAGTCTTCTTGGAGAGATCCAGCACCACCTCCCCATCTGCCCGCTGGCCCAGCCCAGCCCAGCCCAGCCCTACCTGCTCTTCTAGCTGCTCACAACAGTGCAGCGCAGTTGGGCAGGCAGCAAGGGA
Organism: Gekko gecko; assembly: GCA_029375565.1. Classification (NCBI taxonomy): domain Eukaryota; kingdom Metazoa; phylum Chordata; class Lepidosauria; order Squamata; family Gekkonidae; genus Gekko; species Gekko gecko. The sequence goes on along the minus strand of JAPDNY010000001.1, from coordinate 228,948,526 downwards.
GTGGGTGGGCGGGCAGAGCCGAGGTCCAGGCCACTCGTCCCCACCTCAGTCGCCCAGGATGGGCTGGAGGTGGCAGTGGAGCTGGCTGCTGCAGACCTGGCCGAAGCACCAAGCAAGTATAAACCCCCCCCGCCCACCTTGGCTTCCCTCAGCCAGGAGCACATGGCCAAGCACTGCGTGGGGATCCAGCCTGTGCCTGCCCGAGCTCCTCTGGCCAAGGATCTCTCAGGGGCCCTTCCGCGGGTGACCCTGGGGCCTCTCCCACCTGGCCACCCCTACCGCTGGAGGCCAGCTGCCCACTTCCCGGCAAAGGCTGCGCTCCCTGCTGCCACCTCCCCCTCACCTGGCCTCCTGCTGTTTCCCTCCCCAGGAGAGAGGCACCAGGCCTTGTGGCCCTCCAGCTCTCATGCACTCACCTGGGCTGGCCTGGGCTGCCTGCTTTCCATGCCTCCCCTGGCCAAATGCACCTCGGCTGGTGGCTTGGCTGGCGAGGAGTGCCCCCAGGGCCCGGGGCAAGCTCTGGGGAGGTGCCACCTCTGCCCTGGGGGTGCTCCCCATGTGCACCCCACGCTCTTGGTCTCCACCTCCTCCTCCCCACTGCCCTCTGCAGGTGCTCCCCTTGGCTGGTGGCTTGGCTCTCCCAAAAGCAGGTGCTGGAGCTGGGTGCTTGGGGGGGGGAAGGACCTGTTTGGTGCCCCAGGACCTGCTGGCACTCTAGGTGAATGCCTAGTTCACCTAGCGGGTGAGCCGGACCTGCCCAGCAATGAGCTTTCAAGGCAAGTGAAAAGCAGAGGTGGCTTGCCTTCCCCTATAGAATCTTCCTTGGAGGTCTGTCTTCCAAGTAGCAACCCTGCTTACCCTCCAAGATGTGATGAAATCAGGCTATGCCATGCCTCTTTTCCTCCAGGAATTTGACTTAGGATATGAATACCCCCAGAATACAATGTGTATAGGATCCCCTCCACTCATGTTTGGTAGATGTGAAACTGAGTTTTGCAGCTGTTTACAGCTGAGTCCTGTTGCGCAGGGGAAGGAGGGCCACAAATCAAATGAAATAAATAAATGGATGGATGGATGGATGGATGGATGGATTACTGCCCTGATGCCTTGATAAGCAGGAACTTATCAATGCATTCAGGAGGAAGAACTTAAATCACTACTGTTCAGTGTTCTCTGCTTTCAATCCTAAAAACGCTTTCTTAGGAATAAGCCCTATTGATTAACATTGAGTTTTCTCCAGGTAGACCTGCTTAGGATTGTTTTGTTTGTGTAGGGCTACAGAATTAAGGAAGTGTCAGCGTAACTCATTCTAGCTGTCATTCACTGGGAAAACATTCTAATCTACACTACATGAAAATGATTTCAAAGTAACTCTAGAGACAAATTCTCCCCTAGTCTTAAACACTGTACACAACAGATTACAAAATGCTCAAGGATGTGTCTTGTTTCACAAGCCTCTAGGATCTATTAACAGCTTTCATTCTTTGTATTGTATTACATTAGAGTGGGGGGCATGTTTAGTGGTTGCTCTGGTTGTGAGCAAAAAAAGTGAGAGAAATCACGGATTTCACTATTAAATGCAAACAGTTTCCAATATGAGAAAAATATTGTGTTACATTTGTGGCTCATTTGTAGAAGGCTGGCATTGAATGAAGTCTGATCTGTTATAGCCCACCCCTTCAACAACTGAAGTCAGAGACACAGCACAGAGCAATTAGGTCTTTTGCTAAAGTCTTTCCCTCTCTTCAGCGGTGAAATAAGCAAAGGATTTCCAAGGGATTTTGTTCACTTGTATAAAGACCACATGTACTAATCTCTTACTGCTATTAACAAAAACAAACAAGCAAAAAACTTTCTTTCCACTCAGGGCCGGCTCCAGCTTATTTTGAACCCTAGGAGAGGATCCCTTCTGGTGCCCCCCCCCCACCCAGCAGCCACCAACTTTCAAAAATAAATGCATTTTTGGAAGAATGAAAAAAAACACAAATTTTGAAATTGCTAATTGTGGGAGGGTCACACCTCAGCACCAGGATTACTAGACTGTTCTCTCCCATTTCCGTGTATCTGAGGAAGTATGCCTGCTGCACACCAAAGCTCATCCCTCGAACAAAACTCTGTTGGTCTCCAAGATGCCAGGGGGCTCAGACTCAGTCCTGGAATTTATGGCTGGATAGGAGCTTTTGTGAGTCACTGCGCTGACTTCTTCAGATATGTCTTCAGATTTTGTGAGCAGTGACTCTAGAAAGCTCCTCCCCCCGACATAGTTTGTTATTCTTTGAAGGTGCTCCTGGACTCTTCCTCTTTCCTTCTGCTACAGACAGACTGACGTGGCTGCCCATCAGGCTCTCTTCAAATGGGGGGGAGTTTCCCCAGAGGACCCCTCGGGATTAAAGAGATGCCCCATCCTGACCCCCTCAACTCTGCAAAGTGGCTCGGAGCAGAATTTCACAGTCTTCTCCACGGCAAGAGAACAGTGGTGACTCAGTTACACTAGTTGCTTCTCCTCCTCCTCCCATTTTTCTCTCTGCAATTGCACAGGGGACCCTTCTGAGCAAACCCTGCTCGGAATTTCATGCTCTAGTCCCCCATGTTCCCCCGCACACCCCGGTACACTAGATGCAGCAATCCCTTATCCCTCCAGCTCCACCTCCCTGTTGCTCCCCGGCCCCACCTGGCGTCCATCTCCTCCTCCTCTGTCCTTCCTGGCTGCTCGCCTGCTCCTCCTGGTTTTCCCTCCTCTCCTTGGGTGCACGTGCTGCCCCCCGGAGAGGAGGAGGAGAGGAGGAGGAGAAAGAGGCCACCCCCCAAAGCAGAACTTCCAGACATAAGCATAGTAGCCAGCATGATGCAGAGCAGAGCTGTTCCAGCCGGAAGCTCTCCCTTCCCCAGCTGGCTTAGCATCCCGCCCCTTCCTCTGATGCGCAGACTGCGTAAGCAATGTGTAGCCACCTTTAGCCACTCCCCCTTAATAGACAGCAAAGTTAGATCAGATGCAATTGCAGGGTCAGGAATTTGGTTTCATCAACACTCTTTGTAAACATATCTGCAATGTTTTCCTTTGATGAACACTGTTGTAAACTAACAAGTTTCCTCTGTACAGTATCTCTCACATTTTGATACCGGACGTTTATATGCCTGGACCTAGGCTTAATCCCCTGGGAATCAGCTATTTGTGTTGCAGTCGCATTATCACACATTACAGTCATTGGCATATTACATTTCACATCAAAGTCATCCAATAATTGTTTTAGCCACTCCAATTGAATAACACATTCATTAATGGCTGCAAATTCAGATTCACACGTACTGGTCGAATATTGTTTCACTGATTTCCACATAACCAAGGATCCATTTACAAATATTACATAGCCAGTAGTAGACTTGGCATCATTGTTTATACCCCAGTTGGAGTCACTGTAGGCCAGAACCTGTTGAGAATGGTTCCCTTCCAGTACCAACTTGTATTTGGATGTGCCCCTTAAGTATTTTAAGACTCTTTTGGCAGCATTCCAATCTCTTACATAGGGCTTTGAACTCTTTTGGCACAGTAAATGGACTGCATTGCTAATATCAGGGCGAGACCATGTGGCAAGATAGGTCAATGAACCCACAAGCGATTGGTACAATTGTTTTTGTTCAAACAGCTTATCATCTGGCTCCCTAACATAGCCAGTGGACATAGGCGTAGAAACAGGATTTGCATTAGCCATCTTGTATTTTTCTAACAAGGTTTCAATTTTGTTTTCCTGTCTAATGGTGAAGTAGCCCTTTTCATTTCTGGCAATCTCCATACCCAGATAGTACTTGATTTCACCCAGATTCTTCATTTTAAAGTGCTGTTTTGTGGTTTCCTCAACCAAACCAACTGAACATTGTGTTTGTACATAAAACAAATATCATCGACAAACACCATTAGATAGCACTTATCTCCATTGATTGTTTTGTGGAACATGCATGGGTCAGCAACGCTTTGTTTAAACCCCATGTTGGTCAAAGTATTAGTGAGACATACATTCCATAAATGCCCACTCTGTTTCAAACCGTATAATCCCTTTTTCAACCTTAATACCAGGTTGGGATTTGTACTCTCAAAGCCAGGTATTTGTTTCATGTATAGCTGCTCATCCAGAGCTGCATTCAGATATGCAGTTGTGAAGTCAAAATGCTGAACCTTCAACCCTTCTGCACCTGCCTTTGACAATGCTACATTCAAAGTGTTACTTTTTACTGTAGGAGCAAATGTTTCATCATAGTCCACCCCTAACTCCTGAGTATACCCCTGGGCTATTAATCTAGCCTTCCTCTGAGGCATTCCACCTTGCACAGGTTTCAGTTTGTACAACCATCTGCACCCTATGACTTTTTTCCCCTCAGGTAATTCAGACAGTTCAAACACTTTATTTGTGCATAGAGAATCATACTCCACTTGCATTGCTTTTAACCATGCTTGCTTTTCATTTTCTTGCATCATAGTTACATCATTGTAACAAATAGGTTCCTTTGCACACACAAAATTTGCCACTTGTGTTTCAAACCCATATCTTTGTGGCGGAACACCTTTTGTACTTCTCTCAGACCTCCTAGATGTGCTGCTTTCTGTTTTAACACCACCTGTTACACTAGGCTGAGAAGAACTTGTCTCTGGAACTTCAGAACTTAAATCAGTATCTGTTTCACCAGTAACAGGTAACACTGTTTGCTCAGGTAGAAAGTTTGCATGAATATTGTGCCAATTCTTGCCCTCAGAAAAATTGGCAGACCTGCTGAAAGTGATCTGATGGTGGTCATTAGAGAATCTGTAGGTTTTCATACCTGACTGATATCCCAAAAAGAGCAACTGCTTTGATCTGGGACCACCCTTTCTGCACTGATCTACAGGTATGTTAACCCACGCTTTTGACCCAAACACACGCAGATAATTCAACTTTGGCATTTTTCCATGAAGCAGAAAATAAGGAATGTTATTCAAGACCCTTGACCAAGTCCTATTTGATACATATACTGCACATTTCAAACCTTCAGCCCAAAATGACTTTGGTAACTTTTTTCGTTCTGCAACCCCATTCTCGGGTGGTGCCGCTGGGTTAGCAACCCTGTGTTTAACCCCTATTTTCTGCAACCATTGCTGCATTGCATTTGACATAAATTCTCCCCCCATATCAGTTTGCATGGCTTTTAACTCACCCAATTGGTTTCTTATTTTCTTGTGCCAGTATTTTAAGGTTTGACAAGTATCAGCCTTACTTCTTAAAATATAAACCCATGAAAAATGAGAATAATCATCCGTTATCACCAACGCATAATGATTATGAGACAAACTAGGAGGAAACGGCCCCATTAGATCCACATGCACTAATTGCAAAGCATGCGTAGACACCCTGTCACTTTTACGAGCTACAGGAAATGCCTGCGACTTAACTTGTTTGCAGACCTGACAGTCAAGGGAAGTTTTACAATCATTCACTCCTTCCCTGTCTGTTAGAGCTAGAGTTTGATTTATGGCATGGAATGAGGCGTGGCCTAAATGACGATGAAGAAGATGTAAACATTCATGGTGTGGATTCTTGTTCCCAGGCACGCTTGCTGTCGCTGCCGTTTCAAAGCAATCTAATACATACATACCATTTTTCAAGTTAGCAGTAGCCCTCACCTTCCCACCTTTGCTAATGCTGCAAGACTCATTTGCAAACACTATTTCAAACTGAGCTCTGTCCAACGCCAGGACACTGAGCAAATTGTTCTCAAGGGAGGGTACACAGAGGACATTCTGAAAAGTATGGCTTAGACAGGAAGTGGTTAACTCCCCACAGCAAGTTACAGCAGACACGTGACCATCAGCCAGGGTCACATGTGGTAGTTGTGCTTTTCGTTGATTCTGGAGCATATCTGGAGCCTTACAGAAAATTTGACTCGCTCCACTATTCAATACCCAGTCATGTGTTAAATCAGTACCTGTCAACACAAGCGAGGCATTAGGACATTTAGACAACATGTCCTGCTGTCCACTGACAGGTTTCTTCTTCTGCTGTAAGGGACAGGTTTTTCTCAAATGAGACACAGACCCACACAGAAAGCATTTTTTCACATGCAGAGCTCTTGCCGGCTCACATTTCACACTGAGTTCCTCTCTCCGCCTGCAGCTGGCCCCTCTGCATTCCACAGGCTGGGCATGCTGCCAGGAAACAGATAAGTGCTTGGTGTTGATTTTAGCCTCGTACTCCAACACACGGCCAACAATCATTTGGAGATTTAATTGATCAACAGGTAAACCTTCCAGGGAGGTGACCAAAGTGTCAAATTTTTCATTTAATGAACTTAATACAAAATAACACCTGTCCTCCTGGCTTATAGTCTTTCCTCTTCCCTGCAACTGCTGAAACAGCTCTGTCAGAGTGTTCACATGCTCCCGGACAGACTCTCCTGGAGCTTGAAGCTTTCTGTACAGGCGTCGCATCAAGGACATAATAGTACCTGCTGACGTTTGCACATAGACAGCTTTAAACGAATCCCACGCTGCCTTTGCATCAGCTGCAGATGAAATATGTATTAATTGGTCATCACTCACGGCCAGAACGATGCATGCCAGAGCCTTCTCGACCTTTGCCACATCTGCTGCTGGAACTGGATCAGGAGGGTCATTAACGTATACACCCAGAGCCCTTCCCTGATGAGATAGTGTTTCATCCGAAACGCCCACTTATCATAATTCGTGGAGGTCAGCTTGTCCACCACCTGCGTTGTTGGCACCAAAGCCATGCTTCCTCTGGCTTTCTCAACACGCTCGGGCTGGAACTGTTATCAGTCTCTCTCTCACACACAGCGCGACTCACCACAGCCAAGGCTTTCCCAGGCAGGCTTGTTCACTCCCCCACTCCTGGAAGAAGTCAGCACCCTCAGCTCCTTGTCCACTGCGGCACACTCACTCTCGGTCTGGCTCACCGGTGTTGTCCAGATAGCAGTGCTGGCTGTCAGACTCACTGGTCCCCGACAAGCACGAATCCCCACTGGGCTGGTTGGCTCACCGTTGCTCTGGATGGTCCTCCCATGAGGCTGGGCCCATAACCCTGATGTGCAGACTGCATAAGCAATGTGTAGCCACCTTTAGCCACCAGGATTGTGCAGCAACTCCAGCACTTCAGCAGAGTAACTGATATATAGCACCACACAGAGTCAGAACTGTGGAAAACTATATACAGTGTTTATTCACAAGGTACACCAACAAACTGCTCCGCCAGACACACACACTGAGAGAGGAAGAACTGTACAGTACAAGACATTTACATTTATACATATGACAACCAATCAGCATCATGCTGAGTCATTGCCCACTGACCTCATACCTGGGCCGGTCTGAACAGGTCAGGACTTGTTCCATGCAGCTTGCCAGCTGTCAGTTAGATCATGCTGATCTAGCTGCTGGATATTAACAACCAACATCCTCCTCCACACACCTCCTCCTTAGCTCCTGGGTACCCTTGCTGCCACAGGGCCACTGGACTAGGGAGAAGAGACCATGGGTGGGTGGCTTTTGGCGAGGGGCAGCAGCAATTTGCCGCCCCTAAGGGCCGGCACTCTAGGCAAACGCCTAGTGAGTGAGCCGGCCCTGTTTCCACTGTTTTCCTGAAGACTTTCATTTTGCCTTTAAAGTTAACTGTCTTAATGCTCATTAAAATCTCCTATTTAATTTTCTCTAACATGTACATATGTCTGAGGGAAACTACTGCTAGAATCTGGAGAGAGTCATACATAAATCAATGAGAAATCCCTCAAAGGCTGGAACAACAAAGGTTGGGAGTCAAGTGTCTTGGGTCATATAGAACTTCTGGGAAAAGAGCTTTCTTGCAGAATTTTAGGGTAGATAGGTCCCCCCTGGCCACCAGCAGGGGATGGGGGGTAGGGTTGCTAGATACGGGTTGGGAAATTCCTAGAGATGTCAAGATGGAGCTTGGGGAGGGCAGGGACCTCAGTGGGTACAATGCCAAAGAGTCCACCCTCCTGAGCATCCATTTTCTCCAGGGGAGCTGCTCTCTGTAGTCTGGTGATGACCCATAATTCCAGGGGATCCCCAGCTTCCACCTGGAGGCTGGCATCCCTAGTGCAGATATCAATATGCCCGGTAAAAATGTAGATAGAATCAAAACCAAAACAAACCATGTATGACATGATCCAGCCTTCAGCATTTTTTTGGAGAAAATTCTGCATGTCCATTACCCTCCCCTTAAAATTAAAGTGCTTTAAAAGTGAACATAAGAACATAAGAGAAGCCAATGTTGAATCAGGCCAATGGCCCATCTAGTCCAACACTCTGTCATACAGTGGCCAAAAATACCAGGTGCCATAAGGAGGTCCAGCAGTGGGGCACTAGAAGCCCTCCCACAGCACCAGAAGCCCTCCCACTGCTGCCCTCTCCAGCACTAAGAATAGAGTGCATCATCTGCCCCAGACTGAGAGTTCCTATCTATACCTTGTGGCTAATAGCCACTGATGGACCTCTGCTCCATATGTTTATCTAATTCCCTCTTGAAACTGTCCATGCTTGTAGCTGCCACCACCTCCTGTGGCAGTGAATTCCATATGTTAATCACTCTTTGAACTGTATCCATAAGATCCACCTCAGTGAATGCAAAAGGTAACATTTTTAAAAGTGCTGAACTGTATTCAGAACTAACTAGTACACATTCGGTATAATGGCTTGGCTCCCAGACTCCTTTTCTGTTTGTAGAAAACACTTCTGCCTGAGAAAGAGGAGGTCAACTTTGGTTGGTCCCCCTTTCCCTCTGCAGACCCTCACTTTGCCCCTTCATGCTGTTAAAGGACTCTTCCTCCCTTGCTTGCATCTGGGAAAAGCCAGTGAAACTCCCACTTCTTTCAATCGTTTTTGCTATAATTATATTCCCTTGTATGGATAGGTGTCCTTTCCCCACTATAGTTGATGCTAAGCTAACCAGTTGTTTGCTTTTCAAACTCTATCTGAGGCTGACCAAAGAGAATGACTGATTTTGGAGCTTAATTAAAACAGGAAATCTGGGGGACCAGGAGGGGACTTGCACACACTGCCTTACAGTGATCCAGAGCATTGGTCTTTCAAGGTCAGTGTTCTCTATGTTAAGTGGCTGTCCAAGGTGTAAGAGGTCTTTCATGTTACTTGATCCTTTTAATTGGACAGGCCAGGAATTGAACCAGGGAGCTTATATACACAAAGCAGATTCTTTACCACTGAACTACAGCTTCACTGCAGGACAGGGAAAGGGGGCAAAAAGGCTAATGCAATCTTGGGTTGTATCAATAGTGGCATAACATCCAAATCACAAGATGTCATAGTCCTGCTGTACACTGCATTGATCAGACAGCACCTGGAGTATTGTGTGCAGTTCTGGAGGACTCACTTCAAAAAAGATGTGGACAGAATGGAGCGGGTAGAGAGGATAGTGATGAGGATGTTCGGGGGCCTGGAAACCAAGCCCTATGGGGAAAGGCTGAGGGACTTGGGAATGTTTAGTCTGGAGAAGAGGAGGATGAGGAGGGATGTGATTGCTCTCTTGAAATATTTGAAGGGCTGTCACTTAGAGGAGGGCAGGGAGCTGTTCATGTTTGTAGCAGAGGACAGGACTTGCAATAATAGGTTTAAATTAAGGGCAGGAAGATACTGGATGGATATTAGGAAAAACTTTTTTACAGTAAGAGTTGTGCGTCAGTGGAATCAGCTGTCTAGGGAAGCGGCGAGCTCCCCCTCACTGGCAGTCTTTAAGCAGCACCTGGACAAACACTTGTCAGGGATGCTCTAGGCTGATCCTGCATTGAGCAGGGGGTTGGACTAGATGGCCTGTATGGCCCCTTCCAACTCTGTGGTTCTATGATTCTGTGATAATAAGGTTGTTATAAGGATAATGTGCCTTACAGAAAGTGATTGATACATGAACATTAACAAAGTACTCAAATGGTAAGCTTACAAATAATATGCAACTACATTTAGGGTTGTCATTTGTCACAAAGATGCCAAACTGCACTTTGAGTAAATATTCTTTATTAGGTTGGAAGCCATTCCTGTATCCTAATGATTTATCTCACTATCATTTGATAACTTATCTCCCTTTCAGGAGATAAAGTGCTAAAGCAAGTAGGGGAGGGCCCAGATTCAAACATTCCTGGACAACATTCATTACCTCTATCCATTTCAGCCTGGTTTCCAAAAGGCCAGTTTTCTATTGGCATTAGTTTTCTCGCCTTTCTGATTGCTGAATAAATAGAGAGGGCAGTTTTTAACTGTTTTGTTCCATTTAAAGTGAAGGAATATGCTACTCTGCTCTTTTAAGAAATTCGTGCCTTCCAAAAATTGGTAACTGTATTTGTTATCCACATCAAAATACTACAACTGGTTCAAAATGTGGTGGCCACATTATTAACTCACCTCAATGGTCATATGCCTCCATTACTTAAAGCCTCCAATGTTTCTGAACATAATGCAAAGGCATGGGTTTTGTTTTTTGTTTGTTTTTGCTTTCAAACTCTCAGCAGTCTGGAGTCAGACTGCCTTCTCCTCTACAAACCTGCCCATTATTAAACCCTAGGAATAAGGCCCATTGTGAAAATAAATACAACAAGCTCTAGAAAGAGGCTATGGGAGAGTGCCAAGGCACTCAGCGTCAATTTGCTGTGGAAGTCTCCTCAAACCCCACCCTCTCCAGGGTCCACCACTGAAATCCCCAGGAATTTCCCAGCCTGGAGTTGGCAACCCCATCCCCTTCCCAGCTAACCATCAACCTACCATTATCTGCCTCTCTGACTACAGATGACTTCTGTCCTCCCTCCTGGAGATCAGTTATAATTATGAGTGATCTCCACCCCTCACCTGGAGATTGGCAACAATGGTTCCCTAGGAGAAAATGGCTGGTTTGGAGGGTGGAGTCTATGTCATTGTACCTGTCTGAGGTCCCAGCCCTCCTCAAACCTCACCCTTTCCAGGTACCATCCCTCAAATCTCCAGGAATTTCCCACCTGGAGTTGGCAACCCGATCTCCTTCCCAGCCAAGCATCAACCTGCCATTATCTGCCCCTCTGATTTCAGCTTTCCATCTCCCTCCCCCCACCTGCAGCCTCTGTTGTGCACTGAAGCCCTGACTTCCACGTCACATTGGCTGTCATGGGGGGGGGGGCATTTCAGCAGGATATAAGGACACAGAGTCCACCATTTTCTCCAGATGAACTGATCTCTGCCATCTGGAGAGCAGTTGTAATTCTTAGTGATCTCCAGCCCTCACTAGGAGATTGACAACAATGGTTCCCCAGGAGGAAAAGTAGTCTTTCTCTGCAATGGGGACCAAAGCAGCTTGCATCATTGTCCTCTCCCCCTTTTGATTTGCACAACAACCCTGTGAGGTAGGTTAGGTTAAAAGTCTTTGACTGGTCCAAAACCACCAACTCAGCTTCTACAGCAAGAACCTGGATCTAGCAGACCCTGCTTTGAACCACTGACTGCTACACCTAGGGTAGCCAACCTCCAGGTGGAGCCTGAAGACCACCAAGTATCACAACCGAACTCCAGACAACAGATCTCTCCTCCCCCCTGCCCCGGAGAAAATAACTGCTTTGGAAGGGGGGCTTTATGGCATTCTGTTCCCCAAACCCTGGTTTTCATAGACTCTACCAGAAAATCTTCAGGAATCTCCCTACCTGGAGTTGGTAACCCTAGTCAGGACTGGCCCCAATGAGTTCCTCACAAAGGCCTGTGAAGGGTTTCCTTCCTTTATCTGAACCAAACTTGGTTGCCAACTGTGGAGAAATGGGCTCCAGTTTACAACTCAGCTAGTCACCTCCCACCCTTGTCCCATGGGCATATCTCATTCCTTAAATTCACTGCCACCACTCACTGAGTTGTCACTGCCTTTTTAGAGGAACAGTGAGACCCCTCTGGCCTAATCTCCCTATTTGGAGATGGAATCCTTGCTTCCCTAGGGTCTGGCCTTTCCTTGCTTCCTTGGGCTATCCCCTCCCTTTTTCATTGTGCAGAGCAGGGGAGACTATGTGGTCAGAGCACAACACAGATTAGTAGCCCAAATAAAATAATTTATTTAACTATTTACACAATTATGGAGCACATACACACTAAATGAATAAGATAGAACTGTAGGAGTAAGCACACACTATGAATCAACAGGGCATAAATCAACAAGGGTTAAACACAATCCTCTTTCCCAACACACAATATTCTCTACTTCTGGAGGTTGTGAGCTCAGGATAGGATCTCTCCTTGGACTGGCCTCTGGCTCTGCTTCAGCCCAAGCCCAAAAGAGCAGGGAAACTTCCATTCATTCCCCAGTCCAGCTGACTGTGGAGTGGCTGAATTTCTGCTGCCTCCCAGGGTTCCCCCACGTCTGTGGCTTGTGGCCCGGTCAGCCTCATCAGCACAGGCAGCAGGAGCATTTCCTAACCCCCTTGTGGATGAAGACTGCCTCCTCCCTGGATGGGCTGGAGTCTATATTGATGCTGCCCTGCCCCTTGGGACAGTCTCTCTCTTCCCGCACTTTTTGGGCTTGGGGCAGCTGGGAAGTGTAGTCCAGCAGATGAAGAAGCCCCATTCAACCCAGTGAGTGATACCCCTGCAGGCCCCTCTCTGGAACTACAGCTCAATTAAACCTTATGGGGGAACATTTTAAACAAACAACCACACAAACAGCAGCCATCGTACAAACACAGCCTGGAGAGGGTGAGGTTTGAGGAGGGCTGGGACCTCAGACAGGTACAGTGCCATAGACGCCACCCTCCAACCCAGCCATTCCCTCATGGGGAACCATTGTTGCCAGTCTCCAGGGGAGGGATGGAGATCATGCAGAATTACAACTGCTCTTCAGATGGCAGAGATCAGTTCCCCGGGAGAAAATGGTGGACTCTGTGTCATTATACCCTGCTGAGGCCGCCACAGCAAATTGGCGCTGAGTGCCCAAGGCCGGGGCACTCTCCCAGAGCCTCTTTGTAGAGCAGTGGTTCTCAACCTGTGGGTTGCGACCCCTTTGGGGGTCGAATGACCCTTTCACAGGGGTCGCCTAAGACCATCAGAAAACATATATTTTCGATGGTCTTAGGAAGTAGCAACAAAAATAATTTTATGGTTGGGGGTCACCACAACATGAAGAATTGTATTAAAGGGTCGCAGCATTAGGAAGGTTGAGAACCACTGTTCTAGAGCCTGGTATTTATTTCCACAATGGGCCTTATTCCTAATTAGATTTAAATGGGTGCCTTTGATATAGGTTGCACTGTAGTCCTTTTGGGCAACAGAGGGGGAAAACTGATAGTCCTCTTTCTTACCTTAATCTCACTGACACACAGTGAGATACCCAGTTTGCTTAAAAGGCAGAAATTAAAGGAATTTCTTGATATTCATTGTATTAAGAAACTTGGAGAAAAATTGCCCTGACCTGGATAGCCCAGGCAAGCCCAATCTTGTCAGATCTTGGAAGTTAAGCAGAGTCAACTCTGGCAAGTACTTGGATGGGGCAGGCTTTATTCAGCCACCTCTCTGAATATCCTCCAGGCCCCCAGTAGGGTTCAGTCACCAGTGCAAAGGGTTCAATAAAATCCAACAATCAAAGAACATGAAAGTGGCATGCAATGTAGGTCGAATCTGCATTTGCATTTTAAAATCATTTTCGTGCTGCTGTGATGCCGTCTTTCTCTGTGCTTGTTTGAAGAGTTGTTTGGAGAAGATTCATTTAAAGTGGTGTGGAGGCGCACTGACAGTGGAGCCACCCCGATAGGGCAATAAACATATGCAGACATGCAAAAGCATGCTAGCACTGTTGAAGTGTGAAAACAAAAGCAAATGTAGACAGCTTTTTTTGAAGATGGAGTCAGAAGGCTGAACACCAGTGGGAAAGAAAAATGCAGATTCAACCATAGAGGGGAATTTCTGTTCCAGCGTGGGTTTGATAGAACAGTGGAGCTAATGCTAGATGCAGAATGGGCCATAATCTCTAATATGTTGTAGGGAAGACAGCTTGGGCCTGAGGAAATGATGCTGGCCTGGCCAAAATTCTCAGGTTTTCCTCCCAGTGGCTTGTTTTGCACTTTGGTTTCTGCATTATCACTGAGCATGCCCTCTTATTCAGCTCTAGGGTGGTTCATTTGCTATCATTCCCACCCCCCTATTTTAGGAAGCCATGAGCCTAGGAAGCAACATGGTTCCTGGTCGTTGCAGACAGAAGTGGAAAGCAGTAATGTTTATGGCTGGGGTGTCCAGCATCCAAGCATGGAAAACATAGGACGCAAATAGACCACATCCCAAGTCAGCAATTGAGAAGATCTCTGGTCAAAATGGTTTGTACCAGCTTGAGTCAAGCTTCTGGATACAATCCCCTAAGGACAATTTCCTGGGAGTAAGTTCCACTGAATAACATGGGACACATTTCCCACAATTGTTTTCTCAAGAACTCTGAGCTTGTTTAACAGTTATAGTATACATTTTCTAGCACTAACAAAGAGTTAAACTAATTTCTATTCAAATGTTTGTGATGCTCTACAAGGGATTTTCTAAGCTATGTGTTATGTCTAAAGGTTCTCTGATCTTCATAGTTTCTTTTGGTCCAGCAAAGATTGTTATCTTTGATTTCATTACCAAAAATGTAAAACTACTGGTTACAAATCAAAAAGCAATTTGTTATCGCAGAGGGTTTTTTTTCTCAAATGCAATATGAATTAAACATTTTTCCTCATGTTAATCACTAAATTTGGTCTATGGCCAATTAAAAGAAAATGCCATCCCTTTTATTAAGAAGTATAGGTTATGAAATCAAAGAATACATATGTATACGTAAGGGCAAGGTTTTAGCTGGCTCTGGGGATTTAAAACAATTTCCTGGAGTTGCTAAACTGTTGAAGGCACTGTTTATGTAAATTAAAAACATTTATCTAGCTTACTGCTGTACAGTACCCACTGAGATATAGTTTGTGGTTTTACAGAGAGAGTAAATTAGCCAATAGCAACCATTGTCTGTTGGCAAAAAAGACCACTATCAACCCTGAAATAAAGGCCAAGTTTAGTTCTGAGGGTCAAGTGATGCTTAGCTACATGATGGCAACTACTGTTAAAACCATGGGAACTTTAGCTATAACAGCAGAGCAGAAATTGGCCTGCTGCCTTTAATTTGAAATCCTATATAAATAAAAACTTTGCAGTCCTCATGAGTCCAGCAGGAAGCAGTGCTACTACATTTAGTTGACTGCAACAGGGTCCAAGAAAAGTCTTGTTTATACTATAAAATTGAAAACGCAATTTTAAGGCCCAATTTTAGGCAGGAAAAAGGCTTTAAAGCTGAGTTTGCTTTCTACCTAAACACACCTTCCCTGGCTTGCATGCACTGAGGAAAAAATGGTGATATATTCCCAGTATATATATCCCTTTTTGGTCAGACAGAGTTAACATAGTTTCCATATGGCTTTGCTGTAAACTGATGCTATAATATATTTTATATATCCTTGGATAAAACATTACAACTTTTGTAGAAGCAGTTGAGAAGATCAAGCCTTTGCTTATAATTGTTCTGGAGAAGAGCCAGGGTCTGAAATTAAAAGCAGCATGGACTGACTTGTCCATAAGTTTGTGAAAAGGCTTTGTTGCTTTCATTTAGAGACTCTCTTTGACTAGACTTTGGTGTTTAGAAAATCACAGGTGTTAGTTACTGAAACTGTATACAGGCATCAGCTTTCACCTTACTCTTGCACTGACAGTGAATGTTCCTTATTTTGCTTATGTTTATGACCCCGGTCACACAGGAGGATTTGCCCCACAAAACAGATGGGTTGAGGGCGCATCAAACAGGTGCGATCATATGGCAACATCTGGGAAGCATAGTGCACCCATCAACCAACTTGTACCATCGGCCAGAAGAAGCGGATTTAAAAAGTACCAGCAAAAGGGTAGTAGCAACTGGGAAACGCAGGTCGCAGGTGAGCGTTGGATCGTGGAAGTGGAGTTAATCCGACGCATCCGGCACACGCATGCATCCCGTTGCACCGGATGTGTTTTTTCCAAGCCTCCACAGTATGCAAAGCAACGTAAGAGTGCGCATGCGCAAGACCCTTTGATGCGCTTCAACATTGCCGTGTGATCGCCGGCTATCTGGGTCTGTGCGGCATCTCGGGGACCTGTCTGATCGCTCTACCACGCATCTTTTTGCTCTGGCTCTAATTTGCCTCCCTTCAGTATCCCGCTCATGTGACCAGGACCTACATTTATCTACAGCAGGTTGTGTCATACAAAATAAAACTGAAATTGAAATGAGAAATTTTAGATCAAAATAAAAGGATGAGAACTTCAAAGTAATCTCTAAAGTCCACATTCTACAGCAAGTAAAGGAAATGACTCCTTCCTGGAAAAATTAGATTTGTATCTTGGGTGTGATCCTAATTCATTTTCTGTTTCTTGAGTTCCAGAAGCTGCACTAACCAGAGATGCAATTATTCAGCTTTTGTTGACTGGCCAACTGCACTTTCCTCTAGAAGACTGAGACCTCATCACTCTCAACATATCTTGGTGACCTCTTGATTACACCAAGATGTTTACAAGATAGCTTACTCCCACATGAAACCACCTGACCATTAAGATCTATATCTATGGCCCACTTTTTGGTGGTCAGTGTCAGAGTGAGGTGGGTGGCTACCTAGGACATTCCCTGCAGAGGTACCTCTGTAGGTCCTAGCCCAGATGTTCCCCTGGTGCCCAGAAGTCTTCAGTACAACACAGAGTACGAGTGTTGTGGATAATGATTATATTGACTCTTTATGGATATCAATATTAAATGCATTTATTTTCATCAAATTGCTCGAGAATTATTGTTGTTGTTGTTTCTTGAGAAATGCAGATGTGTCTTCACAGGATTCTTGCTGTTCCAAGCAACACTGTCTTCTGGAGTTGAGCTGGTATTACATCCAGGTGTTTCTTGAGCCTTCTAGGCACTGCTCCAAGGGCTCCAGTGACAACTGTCATGATGGCAACCATCTTCTCCCAGAGGTATTTTAACTCTGTTAGTAGGTCTCAGTATTTTGTGGTCTTCTCCTTTCTTTTCTGTTCTGCTGTCTCCTGGGATTGCAGTGTCAGTGATTCAAATCCTATTTCTTATTTTTTCCCCCCTACAATTGTGATATTAGGGGTGTTATGCTGCAGGTGTTTATTTGTTTGTAATTGGAAGTCCTAAATAATCTTTGTTCCATCATTCTCCACAATCTTGTCTGGTTTGTGTTCCCATGAATTTCTGGCTAATGGTAAGCTACACTTAATTTTATTTAATTTATATCCTGCCCTCCCCGTGGAGGCAGGCTCAAGGTGGCTTACAGTCATGCATATAAAATACATTATACAACTATTAAAACAGATAAAACAGTTAAAACCAAAACAAAATGAAAAGTGCTAACAGTGCAGTAAACAATGGCAGCATTCTTTCATCACCCAGATAAACAGTTGCCATATTCCATGTCCTTGCCAGGCTTTCAGATATTACTTTGGTGCTGATGTTACTTTAGTGCTGATGTTAGGGCCAGAGCCACGATGTTACTGACGTCCCCCTAATCAAAAGCCTGGTGGTAGAGCTCCATTTTACAGGTCCTGCGGAACTGCAGAAGGTCCCGCAGGGCCCTGATGTCCTCTGGAAGCTCATTCCACCAGTGTGGGGTCACCACAGAAAAGGCTCTGGCCCTCATCACCACTAGCCTGGCTTCTTTATGGCCTGGAAGGGCCAGGCGGTGTTGGGATCCAGATCTTAGTGCCCTCTGGGGAACATGTGGGAAAAGGCGGTCCCTCAGGTAAGCAGGTCCCTGAGCATATACGGCTTTAAAGGTCAAAACCAGCACCTTGAACCGAATCCAGTATGCTATTGGCAGCCAGTGCAGCGCTTTTAGGGTGGGCTGGATGTGTTCCCGCACAGGAAGGCACAGCAACAACCTCGCCCCTGCATTCTGCACCAGCTGCAGCTTCCAGATTTGGGACAAGGGCAGCCCCATGTAGACAGCACTGCAATAATACAATCTCAAGGTGACCATTGCATGGATCACTGTCACCAGGTCATTGCGTTCAAGGAAGGGAACCAACTGCCTAATCAGCCATAGATGGTAAAAGGCAGATTTTGCAGTGGCTGCTACCTGGGCCTCCATCATCAAGGAGGCATCCAGAAGCACTCCCAAGCTCCTAACCTCCATCGCTGGCACCAGCGGTGCCCCATCGAAGGTCGGAAGTGGGATCCCTAACCTTGGTCCATTCTGACTCAGGCACAAGACTTCTGTCTTCATCGGATTCAATTTCAATCAACTCAGTCTAAGCCAACCAGCCACGGCTTTCAACGCCAGGTCCAGATTTCCCGGAGTACAGTCTGACTGGCCTCCCAACAACAGATAGAGCTGGGTGTCATCCACATACTAGTGACAACCCAGCCTATGCCTCTGGGCAGTCTGGGCAAGGGGGCGCATGTAGATGTTAAATAGAATTCGGGAAAGTACCACCCCTTGTGGCACTCCACAGTCTAGTGGGTGCCTTTGGGACAGCTTTTCCCCCAGTGCCACCCTTTGTCCCTGACCCTGCAGGAACGAGGAGAGCCACTGCAAGGCAAACCCCTGAATCCCAGCGTCGGCGAGGCGGTGGGTCAGTAGTTGATGGCTGAATGCCGCCAACAGGTCTAACAGCAACAACACTGCCGTGCCACCTCTATCCAGATCCCTCCGGAGGTCATCTGTGAGGGCGACCAGGATCTCCTCTGTCCCATGGCCTGGTTGGAAACCGGACTGGAAGGGATCTAGTAAGGAGGCATCATCCAAGAAATCCTGCAGCTGAATCACCACCGCCCTCTCAATCAATTTGCCCAAACAGGGCAAATTGGATTCCGGCCAGTAGCTAATTCAGCCGGATCTAGGGATGGGTTTTTTAAGGAGAGGGCAGACCACTGCCTCCTTTAGTGCACCAGGGAATAGACTCTCAACGAGGGACTTATTGATGATCTCCCTTAGTGCACCTCGTAGCCCGTCACGACTGGCTTTAACCAGCCACGATGGACACAGATCAAGGCTGCACATGGCAGGCAAACAGATGAGAGTAACTTGTCAACCTCCTCTAGACTGAGTGGACCGAAATAATCCAGAATGTGACCAGAAGACATGCATGGAGCCTCGAGTTCTGTTACTGTCTCAACCATGGTGGGGAGGTCGTGGCAGAGTGACAAGACTTTATCTGTGAAATAGCTCGCAAATGCCTCACAGCCAATCTCCAATTCCCTATTGTTTGATTTACCCTGTGGCAGTGTAGAAAGGGACCGAATTGTTCTAAATAATTGGGCTGGGCGAGAGCTCACAGATGCAATCGTGGCTGCGTAGTATTCCCTTTTGGCAGCCTTGGCTGCCATCTCATAGGATCTCATAAACGTCCTATAGGATGCTCTTGTCACTCCATCGCAAACGCGACACCACTGTCTCTCAAGTTGTCTAAGCTTCTGTTTCATCAACCTCAGCTCTTGTGTATATCATGGAGCAAGTTTAGAATGGGGGTGCAGAGGACGTCAGGGAGTGATCACATCGATGGCTGCCAAGAGTCGGGTTTGCCAGTCCTCGACAAGCTCATCTAGCAAACCGCCGAGGGACATCAGATCCCACAGGGCATTTGAAACCTCATGGGGTCCATTTGGTTCTGCGAGCAAGCCAAAATACGCTCACCACCCAAACAGGGTCGGGGTGGCACATTCACACGGGCCTTCAGAACATAGTGATCTGACCATGGAACAGCCGTAGCCATAATCCGGTCCACTGTAACCCCCACCACAAAGATCAAATTGAGTGTGTGCCCTGCTCTGTGGGTGGGGGCCATAACGCATTGGGAGAGTCCTAGCGCCACCATGGATGATACCAGATCTATTGCCTGCGTGGAGGTCACGTCATCGGCATGGACATTGAAGTCACCCAAGACTAACAGTCTAGGGTACTCCAGTGCCCATCCTGATACGGCCTCCAGCAGGGATGGCAGGCTGCTAGCTGGTGCATTGGGCAGACGGTACACTAGCCAAGCAGCTGAACTCTCCCCGGCTTTCCATACAAAGCCAGCACACTCTATGCCTGTGAGCCTCGGTGGCAGGAGTGCTCTGAAGTGCTTTGCACTTCTTGCAAAGATTCCAGCACAAATATTTTCTATTCTTTATTCTCTGCCAAAGTGGGAGACCTGCCTTCTCTAGAAGGGTAACAGCAGTTTAACACCATGTTTTTGCTGATCAACATTATCTGTAGGATATTATTAGCCTTTGCATGGAAAATGTGAGGTTTTCCTTTCTTTGATTGTCTTTTCCCCTCATTCCAGGCTAATAACAGCATGGGAGGGTCAGTTTTGATCAGTGAAATGGCAGATTCAGTGTTGCCATGCAGCTGCTTTATGGAATGTTTCTAAAGACTCTGAAATATGGCTAAAAAGCTGTACTGTGGAATAGGTCAGTTAAGGACATGGACTAAAATGGTAGCCATGAGATAGTGCCATTCTACTGGACTGAAGGCATGTGCCCAGCTAAGGGGAACCTTGTACTGAAACAGCGTGCCAAGCCAGATATGGACCCATGAATTACCAGATGTCTCTCGCTCCTGTGCCTCTGCAGCCATATGCCAGAAGGCAAGCCAGCCACCCTGACCCTCCTGTAAAGTACTGGGTTTCGGGCCTCATGACTCGGACGACGACATAAGAGAAGACGCGTTTATTCGTACTTCACACAAGACAAAGACAAGACAGTAACGGCCGGAGGCCAATTATATACAGTAGGGGGGGGGGCGCCCCCACATTCCTATTGGCGGGTTTGAATTGCCCGCCAATGCTGCCATTGGTTCTTTGCTGGCGAGCTCAGGAGCCTAGTCCCTATTGTTCTCAGAGAGCGGAGCTTGGCTGCATTTCGCCAGCTCAGACTCCTGATCTAGGACACAACACCCCTCCCCCCATAGTTTGTCTCCTCTCAGGTGACATAGTCTTTTAGGTAGGCTGGTGGCCTCCGTTCTCTTAATGATCTTCGGGGGGCTGGCACCGGACTGGCGGGGCTCCCTTCGGGTGGTCCTCCCGCACTAGGAGCTTGGATTTCTGGTGGCAGCGGTGGCTGCGGCGGCAGCAGCGGCGGTGGCGGTGGCGGCAGCGACGGCTCGACTTGCTCTGGGACCCCCACTGGGCTCCGTGGTCTTTCAGGCACTTGCTCCGCTGGTGGTGCCCGCAGCCAATTGGGTCCTGGGGCGGCTGCGGTGTATTCCGGTAGCGGGGCCTGGATCCCTGTGCCGGGGTCTTGCCGCCTCCGGAGTTGGTCCACGTGCTTACGGAGGACCCGGTCCCCGTCTGCCAGGACCTCATATGACACTGGCCCGGTGGGTTTTAGGATGCGACCGGCCAGCCACTGAGGCCCCGCCCCGTAATTTCGAAAGTAGACAGGTTCCCCCGAGAGGAAGCTCCTGGGTGCCTCCCGGGTTTCGACCAGCTTTCTCTCTAGGGCTCAGTCCGGGTGGAGCCTGTCTAACAGGGTCGTGGGGCGGAGGCCCATCAGTAGTTCTGCGGGGCAATGCCCGGAGATGGGGTTCGGAGTGGTGCGCTGTGTGAGGAGGAAGCGGGCCAGCCGGAACTCCCACTCCCCCTCCGTTATGCGGCTCAGGGCTTCTTTGGCAGTGCGTACCATCCTCTCCACCTGTCCATTTGTTGCCGGGTGGAAGGGCGTGGAGCGTATATGCTTGATTAAGTTCCTTGTGAGGAACGCTTGGAACTCCGCGGATGTGAACGCGGCCCCGTTGTCTGACACGATTGTGTCTGGCAAGCCATGTGTAGCAAATATTCTGCGCAGGGCCCTTATTGCCACTTTTGCAGAGGTGGTAGCCACAGGACTTATTTCTACCCACTTAGAGTAGGAGTCTACCGTCACCAAGAACTGGAGCCCCTGAAACGGCCCGGCAAAGTCCATGTGTAAGCGTGACCACGGATTGTGGGTGGACTCCCAGCTTTGTGTTGGCGCTCTCGGGGGATTGGGGCAGACTTCCTGGCACCGTGTGCACCCCCGGACCCAGGTTTCAATTTCTGCGTCAATCCCGGGCCACCACACGTAGCTCCTTGCCAGAGCTTTCATTCGTACGATGCCAGGGTGGGCCTCGTGAAGCGTCTCTAGAACCCCTTGTCTCATGGGCCCCGGGATGACCACCCTGTCCCCCCATAGTAAGCACCCTTTCAAGGCGGATAACTCTTCCCTCCTGGCTTTGTATGCCGTGAACTCTGGCCCTGTCTGTTCTGCTGGCCATCCCCTCACCACCCAGTTTAGGACCCGGGCGAGAATGGGGTCTCGGGACGAGCGGGCGGCCACGTCTGCAGCCTGAAGGGGGGGTTGGGGAGCTCCTCCATCAACAATACTGCAGGAGCTGGGGCCGGATCCTCCCCCGTATGCGGCAGCGGCAGGCGGCTCAGGGCATTGGCATGACCCAGCGCCTTGCCCGGCCAATGCTCCAACCAGTACTGATAGCCCGCTAAAAACAAGGACCAGCGCAACACACGGGCGACAGTAACTGCGGCGTTTGTTTGTCCGCCGCGAACAGTCCTAGGAGCAGCTTGTGATCAGTTACAAGCGTGAATGGCCACCCATACACAAAGTTGTGGAATTTTTTAACCCCCGCCACCAGGGCCAAGCCCTCCTGGCCTATTTGCACGTAGTTACGCTCCGCGGGGGACAGCGTGCGGGAGTAGTAAGTCACCGGGACTTCCCTCCCGTCTGGTAGCTTGTGGCCCAAGACCGCCCCGACCCCATACGGCAATGCGTCGCATGCAAGGATTACCGGGAGCTTTTCGTCAAAGTGGGCGAGTACAGCGTTAGAAATCAATAGTATCTTAACCCCCCGGAATGCCACCTCCTCCCTCGCTCCCCATGCCCAAGGCGTCGCCTTATCCAGTAGTCTGTGTAGGGGTTCTGCCACGGCGGCTTTGTGTGGGAGAAAGGCGTGATAAAAGTTCAGGAGGCCTAAGAACGCCTGGAGCTCCGCCTTGGACTTCGGGGCGGGGGCCTCCACGATGGCCTTCACCTTGTCCCTCACTGGATGCAGGCCCATTGCGTCAACCCGGTACCCCAAGAACTCCACCTCCGGTACCCCGAGGAGGCACTTTTCCCGCTTCACCTTCAGCCCCGCGGCTTGGAAGCGTCCCAGGACAGTGCGGAGGCGGGCGGCGAAGCTCTCCGGGGTGGCCGCGGCGATGAGGACATCATTGAAGAATGGCGTCACACCAGGGATCTCTTTTAACAAATTGTCCATTAGATTCTGGAAGATCCCTGGGGCCACACTGACCCCGAACTGCAGCCGCTTCACCCTGAAGGCCCCCCGGTGCGTGACTATCATTTCTGCCTCAGCGGTGGCCTCGTCCACAGGGAGCTGCTGGTACGCCTGCGCGAGATCCAGCTTTCCAAATATGCGCGCCCCCGCTAGGGTGGCTAAGACGTGACTGACTACGGGTACGGGGTATGCGTGCGCCTGAAGTGCCTGGTTAATCGTGCACTTGTAATCTGCGCAGATGCGGATTTCCTCGTTCGGCTTCATGGGTGTCACAATTGGGATCTCCCAACGTGCATTAGGGACGGGCTCTCGGACTCCCTGGGCCACCAACCGGTCCAGTTCTGCCTCTATTTTAGGGCGGAGGGCCAGGGGCACGGTGCAGAAGCGCCGCCAGATGGGCGTTACCGTCGGGTCTAAGTGAAGTGACACAGGGGCCCCTTTATAACACCCCAGCTCCCCATCAAAGACCTCGGGAAATTCCTTGCATACCGCCCCCCAGTCTCGCGTCCCGCACTTATTCACTCCCCCAATCGTAATGCCTAGGACCTCGAACCACGCTTGCCCCAGGAGACTCACAAGGTTTCCCTCTACCACCACCAAGTCCAAGTTCCCCTCAAAGTCTCGGTATTGCACTCGGAAAGTGCCGACTCCCCGGATGGGGACAGGGTTCTTTTGAAAGTCCACCAAGCTTAGTGGCGATGGACGTAGAGGGGGTCCCCCTGATGGGCAAAGTTTTTTTAAAGTATCCATGGAAATGATGGATGCCGCCGATCCCGAGTCCACCTCCATGCAACAGGGGGACCCCTCGATCCGCACGTTTACTTGGATCTTCGGGGTGGAGGAGAGATTGGGGTTGGGGAGGCAAAGTACCTGTAGCAGTTGATCTGTGAGATGGTACAGCTCGGCGACCTCTTCCGTCGTCTCGTAGGCGGTAGACGGTGCGTGGTGCGGTGGGGCCGACAATCTCGAGTTCTGGGGGCCCTTGGACCGGCAGATCCGTGCGAGGTGTCCCTGCTTTCCACACCCGTGACAGACAGCATCCCGGAACTTGCAGGTCTTCCTCCCGTGGCCTTCCCCGCAGCTGGCGCACACGGTCCGGTTGCCGGAAGGCTTGGCTGGCTCCCTGTCGGCCTGCTGGGTCTGCGCCAGCCGGCAGTGTTTGGGTCTGAGGGCGTAGACCTCTTCGGTGTCTGAGTTCCCGGGGCTGGGACCCCTCCCGACCACATAGGCAGCCGCGGCCGGGCGTTCCCCTTCGGCGGCCTCGTGTGCGGTTGCGGCATCGATGGCCTCGTCCAGGGAGAGCCTCCGGTTGCCAATCAACTTGCGCCGCAGCTTGGAGTCCGCCAAGCCCCACACGAACTGCGTCAGCAAATTGTCTTCCACCTTCGGGAACCCGCAGTCCACCGTGAGCGCCCTCAGCGCGGCCAGGAAGGCGGCAGCGGATTCCCCTTGGGCCTGGACTCGCCTCTGGAACTCCATCCGCTTGGCCAGGAAGGTAGGCCGGGGGCTGAAGTACGCATTGAGGACATCCAGGATCTCCCCAAAGGAGCTTTCCAAGGCCGTGCGGGGCACCAAGAGGCTCTTGGCGAGGCGGACTGTTTGGGTGCCGCACGAGCTCAGCAGGAGCGACCGTTTTTTCTCAGGGTCGCGAATCTCGTTGAGTTCCATGTAGCTTATGAGCTGGTCGACCCATGCGTCCCAGGTTTCGGGCTGCGACGGATTGAAGTACTCGAGTATTACATGTGTGGCGGCCATAGCTCCGTCTGGGAAGGCGTGCGCCGGGGCGAGCGGTGCGGTGCTGCTCTCGGGGTCAGCAATGCGATGCTCGGCGAGCGGTGCGGTGCTGCTCTCGGGGTCAGCGATGCGATGCTCGGCGGGTGGCCTTGTCGTCCCTTTCGTCGCTCATGGAGTCAAGGAAGACGTTGAAATCCCATCCTCGTCGCCACTGTAAAGTACTGGGTTTCGGGCCTCATGACTCGGACGACGACATAAGAGAAGACGCGTTTATTCGTACTTCACACAAGACAAAGACAAGACAGTAACGGCCGGAGGCCAACTATATACAGTAAGGGGGGGGACGCCCCCACATTCCTATTGGCGGGTTTGAATTGCCCGCCAATGCTGCCATTGGTTCTTTGCTGGCGAGCTCAGGAGCCTAGTCCCTATTGTTCTCAGAGAGCGGAGCTTGGCTGCATTTCGCCAGCTCAGACTCCTGATCTAGGACACAACACCTCCAACACATGGAACCAGCAGCCAGTCACTAAGAGAAGCTACGCTCTGCATAGAGAATCAGGATATTCCTGCACAGACAGGTTGGCCTGATCTACTTCAAAGTCCTGTGCAGCTGCTATTTATATTTTTAAATATTGGGAAGATCTCTTAACCAATTTCCCAGGCACATCCATTATGGCTCTTCCTGATTGAAAAGTCAGCATGCACAGAAGTTTTTTTTTTTTTTTTAAATGTGAGTTCCGTATTACACCTGTTTGGACTGTAAGCTCCTAAGAAGTACAGACTGCAGAAGCCTTGCAATGTAACTAGCTTTCAACTTCATACATTTACCCATCTTATCTTACAATATCTGAAACAACTCAAGAATATTGTTATTATTTAAATTATACATGTCTGAGTAACAGAATGACATTTGTATTTACATTTCCTTTCTGAAAATCTATTATGGTTTTGAATTAAAGTCACACCTGCAGTTGTGATGCTTCTTCTGTAGCAAATTGTTTTGAAAGAGTACTCTGAGATGTTCATAATCCCTATAAATGTCTTTGATGAAGAGGGCATTGCAAGCATCATTAGTTATTTATTTATTTTCTTAAATTTCTACCCTGCCCTCCCAGCTCAGGGTGGCTTACATAAAATCAGAATATCTTTGCAGTAAAACAACTAAAACAATGTTAAAACTGGTTAACAATAACACAGTTAGTGCTAATATTGTTGTTGCTGGGTCAGTGATGGCTACTATATTAGTTCTTTCTTCCCATAACCAGCTCTTAGGTCTATTTCCGATATACTATACATAATACTATACTATACATATTTTTATTGGCATATTCACTCATTATTGCTACATGCTAGTAGTGCTCTGGACCTTTCTTGATGAAAGTTTTTAAAAGCCTGGAGCTTATTTTTAGCATTTTAGTAAACTAGAAAGGGATTACATAAACTGGCCCAATAATCTACCCCTCTGTGATGCCTGGGATGGTAGTCTTGCTACCTAGTGGGACAGCCATGTCCACACACCCCTAAATCAGTTGGCTCCATGATGTGTCACTCAGAAGCTGTCCCTATCCACTGGCTGCATTGCCTGAGTCCCACCCACAGAAGTGGTGCCTGCCAAAACTTTCCTCAGAAGATGGTTGCTTCACTCCAGTGAAGACAGCTACTATCTTCGGTCTCCTCACCAGATGATGATTGATTCCCTCAGGGGACAAAACCCACCGTCTTTAGCCTCAAAGCCAAGTTTGCTGAGGCAACACTTTCCAGAACAGAAAAAAGCCCGCCCCAACTAAAAAGCTGTCAGCATAGCGGGGGGGACGGGGACCCAACTCAAGTTATCACAAATAAGCCAGTGGATACACACACAAGCAGAGATAGAGGATGGGACCAGACACATACAGAAAACTGGAAGTCAAAAACCCAAGGCATGCTGCAAAGCACAAATATAGACACAGTCACAGACAGATCTACATAGGCATGCACAAACAGGAGGAGTGCAGGAACAACTGTTATCAAACTCCTTAGTCAGGTCACACAACACAGGGCTTCTTATGACAGGGCTACCTGTCAACTGGCTGATGTGGAGAATGAGTGTGGGGGGGGCTTTTAACCACACTCAGAGTGTGAAAACCAATTGCAAAGAGAGAGGCAAACTGACAGAGACAGATACAGACATCCAGATAAATATTTACAGCGAAAAAAAAGGAAAAAAACAGGAACCCAGGTCACAGCTTGGCTTCCTTTAAAAATTATAACCAGGCATTTTTCTTCACTTTTGTGGTCTTGATTTGGCCTTGACCAAGGAGGGAAACAGGCAGAGACTGATACAGATAGACAAATGTTTAAAGGGGGGGGGAAATGTGATAATAAACAAGACACACACTACACATGACAAACCCAGTTAAGTATGCAAAAAACCAAAAAATTAGAACACACTGGGGAAGTTGCCTTAGTGTCCTATTGGTCCATCCTGCCAGCTCCTCCATTCTTACACTCCCACTTTTGATATGTTGCACCTTGGGAGTTATAGTTCTCAGCTGGCCTTACTGCAACCATAGCAAAGGGAATTAGAACTACAACTCCCAAGCTGGGAGTCCCAAGAGGTCATGGGGCATTAGCAGGGAGTCAATCAGTCAGGGCTGGCTCACCCACTAGGCGAGCTATGGCACTGGGAACGAAGGGTTAGGGGTTAGAACCCCTGCCCCTTCTCTGGCTTTCCTGGGTGCCTCGCAGCTGTGAGGCACCCAAGAAAGCTGGCGCTGGGAGGGAAGGGGCAGAGGTTAGAACCCCCACCCCTTCCCTGGCTTTCCTGGGCACCTCGCAGGTGCGAGGCACCCAGGAAAGCAGCGCTCCACCATCTCCAGGGCCCACCAGGAGGTTGGCATCCCCCATGGGGTGTGCGCCCCAGGCTGTCCTGCCTAGGGTGCCCAGACACCTGGAGCCGGCCCTGCAATCGGTTCAAGTGTTAAATGGGAAGGAGTTTTGGAATTGAAAGGGGTTGCGGGGAAAGGGAAGGCCTGGACATCTCTCTGAATTACAATTGATCTCCAGACTACACAGATCAGTCTACATGGAGAAAAGGGTTGCTTTGGAGGGTAAGCTCTATGGTATTATACCTCATTGAAGTCCTTCAACAAACCTGGCCCTCCCCTCAGTAGTGCCAGTCTCCAGGTAGCACCTGGAGATCTCCAAGTTTAGTTCTCCTGGAGAAAATGGCTGCTTTGGGCTGTCTGTGGCATTGTACCCTGATGAGGTCCCTCCCCACCCCAAACCCTGCCCTCCCCAGGCTCTACCCCTCAAATCTACAGGTATTTCCCAACCCAGAGTTGGCAACCCTGTAACTGGCTATGGAACCACTTTCCAGAACCTTGGAACCCAGAAGACGTGGCATAGGAGGAGGTGCTTTTCTACCTTATCTGCCACTGCATAGCCCCAAATCAACATAAGTCAGGTGTGGAGGGAACCAAACCTGTTACCATGTGGTTCCCCTCCCATACAATCCACTTGGGGCAGCAAAATGACTTGAAACAGCCCTGTCTTAATGCTAAGCAGAAGGAAATAAACAAGGCTCACTTCCCTCTATGTTCCCCTTCCCTCTGCCGCCCACCAATCACAGCCAGGACATTCACCTGGAGTCTCTTTCTAGAGCTCATTGTATTTCTTCCCACTACAGGCATTACCCCTAGTAATACATAAAATAATAAATTGAAGAAAAATGAGCACTGAATGACTACAACAAGAAAAGCAAAGAGAAGTTTCTAATTGAAGTGTACAAGGCAGACTTATTTAAGGTTACAGAAACCAAAGGAGACTACAAAAAAGATTGAATTCAAAACACACCTTGACAACTGGATGGAAAAGCACTTGCATGGGCATTATTTCAAACCTGTCTCCAGCCTTCCATTGCTTTGCCCACTGCCACTCAGTTTCGTAGTGGGGAGAAACTGTAGGGGGAATACGGTATGTGATCAAGATTGGTGGTGACACTGTGATGTCACTTCTTTAGCAATCCAAAAGCAATGCCATTGTGTTGGATGATGCTCTAGGATTTACCCAGATCTCTATAATTAAGTGAGAGAGTTTCAGGTCAATGCCACAGAATTGCCAATGATGCAATGATGTCACTTCTGGGTTGTGCTGGAAGTGACATTGTAGTGTCACTGGCAATGTCACAACAGCACTAGCATGCACGTGTGCGCACACACACACACACACACACACTGATAAGTCTCCTGCTGGTTGCCAGCCTCAGCCTATCCCTCTCTGCAACCGATTTGGACCAAGACCTCATGTGACTTTCAACTGGAAAGGTCCATTCACAGACCCTCCTAGTGTCTGATTTGGCTCTTAGAATTGGTTCTTATTGAGAATCATTGAGGTAAATTGATTCATACTGAGGTAGTCCTGTGTCTAGGCTGTGAGCTGGCACATGGCAGCTGGAGGCTCAGATAATGGAATATCAACAATGGAACTAGCATGTCAGGGAGAAAAGTTCTAACCCAGCCTTGTTTGACATGCTCCTTTCTTCTGAGGATTTTTTTCCCAATTAAAAAGTATTTGGTCATGCAAGCTATATGGAATGATGAAATCCAGACCCCTCTTTACCACTTCAATAAGGTCATAAAAAGAAAACACAGTTATTTATTTACACCTCTCTTTCTCTCCATTGGGGGCCCAAAATGTCTTACAAGGGAATTCTCCCTTCCTTCATTTTATCTTTACAACAACCACCCTGTGAGATAAGTTAGACTGAACGAGAAAGTTACTGGCCCAAGGTCACTCAGTGAGCTTTATGGCAGAGTGGGGATTCAAACAAAGGCCTTGTTAAGTATGAGACTCAACAAAAGATTCAGCTTCAAGTGATTTCAGCTTTATTAAACAGCAACTGTAAGTCAGGAACACACAAGAACAAGGGGAGCACAGCTCCTTCTTTTAAACTCTCCTGGGCTGACAAAGCCACACCCATAACAAGTTAACGATCAATAATATTGCAGGGATAAAGTCCAATCAAAGACATTCCCTCTTAGATACATTATCACACAGTGATTGGCTACTTGCATAGGTTTCGCAGAAACTGACCAATAGTAATGCGACAGCTGAGGAGCCACATTCAGAGTCAAGCTTAACATTGCAAAGTATAGGCTTGATTTACAGTTTAATACACAACAAATTCCTCCCCCCTAAGATGGAGCATTACCCTGCCGAACATAATCTTTCTGGTGGGGGGGGCACCTCAGCTTCGGTTCGACTGGCGCAGCGGTCTCTGCTCCGTTGGACTTGGAGTGGCACACTCTTCTGGAGCCCTGGTAACCTCTCTTGCAGGAGAGTCAGGGGGAACACAAACAGGAACCACAGGCTCTGGAGTTGGGATCTGCCCAGACTCTGAATCTCCTTCTGCAGCACTCACCTCCTCGGTGGGAGGCCCCTCCTGCTTGGGGACCAGCTCAGGTTCGGGGACCAACTCGGCGCTGGAATCTGCTCAATGCTCCCTGAGCTGGTCTATGTGGCAGCGAATCTCCCATCCGCTGGGAAACCGGACCACGTACAGCCTGGAACCAACAATTTTGGTGACTACGGCAGGTAGCCACCAATGACCCTCACTGTAGTTCTGGGCAAAGACCTTGTCCCCACACTGGAACACTCTCCCCTGTGCTGGTTCCTCAGACCGTTGCTTGGACTGGTCCAAGTCAGGGTGCAAACGGTTGAGGAGGGTAGACAGCTTCCGGCCCATCAAGAGTTCATCTGGGCTCCACCCCGTTGCCAAACACGGGGTGATGTGTTACCTCAGAAGGAAAGAGGCCAGCTTCTGATTCCAGTCCCCGCACATCAGGTGCCCAAGCAATTCTTTTGTCGTCCGAACCATACATTCGGCCTGTCCATTAGAGGCCGGATGGAACGGGGCCAACATTACATGGCGTACAAGGTTGTCAGCCAGGAACCCCTCAAATTCTGCTGAAACGAACTGTGGCCTGTTATCAGAGACGACACAGTCCAGCAGACCGTGCGTGGAAAACAGCTTGCGCAGGACATGAATCACAGCCCCAGAATTCGTTGATCTCATATTTACAACCTCCAACCATTTGGACTAAGAGTCTACACATATGAAAAACATTTGCCCATGGTACGGGCCCGCAAAATCAATATGGAGGCGGGACCATGGCCTCCTTGACTTTTCCCAGGGCTGGACAGGAGCATGAGGTGGTTCTGGCTGGGACTGTTGGCAGGACATGCAGTTCCGAACCCAAACCTCAATGTCCGCATCAATGTTTGGCCACCACACGTACCCTCTGGCGAGGGCCTTCATATGAACCATTCCTGGATGGCCCACATGCAAGGCCTCCAGGACTCTTTCCCTTAGCTTAGAGGGAATTACAACTCTACTTCCCCAAAGCAGAGAGCACTTAGTCACAGATAATTCATTTTGGTGGGAAACAAACGGTTTGAAATCCGCCTCCACTTTCCTGGCCGGCCACCCCCTCCACACCCAATCGAGAACTCCGACAATTAAAGGGTCCTTTGCCGACGCAGCGGCAATGTCTGTGGAGGTGACTGGTGCCTCCGGGAGCTCTTCCAGTGCCAAAACATCCAGTTCTGGCTCCTCATCAGAATCAGTTAGTGGTGCGGGGCAGCGGCTAAGGGCGTTTGCATGCCCAGTAGCCTTCCCCAGACGGTGCTCCAGCTCGAAATCGTATGCCGACAGAAAAACTGCCCACCTTAGCATCCAGGGCGATAGAATGTTCGGTGTCGGCCGGCCTGGCGAAAAGATGCCCAGGAGAGGTTTGTGATCAATCACAAGGAGGAACCGCTGCCCATAAACAAAGTCATGGAATTTCTTTATTCCTGTGATTAGGGCGAGGCCCTCCTTGTCAATCTGGGCATAGTTCTTTTCTGCCTTAGTGAGGGATTGGGAATAAAATGCGATCGGTGCCTCAGATCCGTCCGGCATCAGGTGGCTGAGAACGGCACCCACCCCATAAGGAGACGCGTCAGCTGCAAGCACCAGCAGTTTGTTTTCATCGAAGTGCGTCAGGACTGCACTCGATGACAAAAGTTCCTTCACTGAAGCGAATGCACGCCTCTGTCACTCACCCCACTCCCATTTAGCGTTCTTGTGGAGCAAAGCATGCAGAGGTTCAGCAACCGATGCCTTGTGTGGCAGAAAGGCACCATAAAAGTTGAGTATTCCCAAGAAGGACTGGAGGTCTTTCTTGGACTGGGGTGGAGGTGCATTTTGGATTGCCGCCACCTTGTCGGGTGTGGGGTGGACCCCGTCTGCATCTACGAGGAACCCCAAGAACTCAACTCTTTTTACCCCGACAACACATTTCGAACGCTTAACCCGCAGCCCGGCATTTTTAAAATGACTCAACCCTGCTCTTAAGCGAGCCATCAGTTCACAATCATCTGTGCCCACAATTAAAACATCGTCGAAATAGGGCACAACACCGGGTAGCCCATGCAGGAGCCCCTCCATTAGCCCTTGAAAAATGCCTGGGGTGACATTTACTCCAAATTGTAATCATTTTACCCTGAAAGCCCCTTTATGGGTAATGATTGTTTGGGCTTCAGCAGTTGCGTTGTTCACCGGCAACTACTGGTAAGCTTGAGCCAGGTCAAGTTTGGCAAAGACTTTTCCCCCTCCCAGTGACGCCAGTACGTGGCTGATTACCGGCACTGGATAGGAATGCTGCTGCAGAGCTTTCTTAACTGTACATTTGTAGTCTGCGCATATTCGTATAGACCCGTCGGCCTTGACAGGCGTCACAATTGGAGTCTCCCACTTCCCATAGGGTACCGGTTCAAGAACACCCTGACTGACCAATTTATCTAACTCTGACTCAATTTTTGCTTTGAGCGCGAGCAGAACCTTCCTATACTTCAGTCGTATCGGACAAACTGAAGGGTCCAAATCAAAAGAAACTGGGGGGCCGGTGTACATGCCAAGCCCCTCACCAAACACTTCAGGAAACTCACTATACAATGAGTCCTGTTTATTTACACAAATTTTGTTGATACCAGTGATAGCGATCCCCAATGCCTCAAACCAGTCGAGGCCCAACAGGCTAACCCGCTTATCCTCTGCCACCAGGAGAGACAGCTCAGCCTTATGGTCTTTGAACTCGACGTGGAAGGTCGCCTTTCCCGCCAACGGAATGCGCCATCCCTGGAAGTCGGTCAAGCAGGTCGACACTGGTGCCATACGGCAGCAGCTTCACCTCAGGAACAAGCGTTGCCACATCTCTGTAGAGATGACGGTGACAGACGATCCGGAGTCCACCTCCATGATGCAGGGAACGCCATCCAGATGAACCGTCATGTAGATTTTCTTGCTGGGCTTGCCTTCGGTGGCCAGGATCGTTGATGGGCAGCAGCAGGAGTCGGTCTGATGACAGCCAGATGCCTTGTCATCATTTCAAACATGAACCCTGGGGTCTGCACATCATGAAGATGGTGGAGATCTTTTGGTGGCATGACAGACTCAGACCAGATGACCCCACTTGCCACAGGAGCGGCAGATCAGCTCCTTGGCCCAACAGAGGTCTCTGTCATGCTTGCCTCCGCAGCCGGTACAGGAACGCGCTACTGGAGTCTTCGGTCTGGTCCGCGCTGGGCGTGTCTCCCTGGTTCTGCATACGCTGTCAGCCTCGCCATCGGACTCACTGGTGGACTGCTGGTGGACCGCAGGCTCTTTACTTGCCGGTGGCAGTCATTGTCACACCTCTCGGGTCGATTTGTCGGTGGCCTCAGTGGCGACAGCCTCAGTGTAGGCCACAGCATACGTAAGCTCGGAACAGGCGAACAGGCGCTGCTGGAGGCGCTCGTCCCGAAGGCCGCACACCAGTTGGTCGAGGATGGCCTCTTCCAGGTCGGTGAAACCGCAAGGCCGGGCCGCCTTCCACAAGGTGGTGATGAATTTGGCTATCGATTCAGCCAGGCCCTGGCACTGCTTGTAAAAAGCGTGCCTGCAGGCTATCTTTGATGGCTGCGGCATGAAATGGCCCTTGAGCTTCGCCGTGATATCAGCCCATGTTGCTGTGCTAAGCTCGGTGGGTGCAACTAGGGACCGAGCGATGTCGAAGATGGCCTTGCCACAGGAGCTCAGTAGTGTCACCTTCTTCCTCGCCTTGTCCGTGATCTGGTTTGCCTGGAGGTGAAACTCAAACCGTGCCAGGTAAGAGTCCCAGTCCTCTGTTGCCGGGTCGAACGCCTCGAACGCCAGATTTACAGCCATCTGGGCTGACGGTGGTGCCACTACTGCTCGTGAAGCCTCAGCCGACTCGACCGGGTGTGTGTCCTTGTCCGCCGTTGCTGTCTCGGTTCAGCGGGGCTGCCTACCCGCTCTAGTATCCCATCCTCGTTGCCAATTGTTAAGTATGAGACTCAACAAAGGATTCAGCTTCAAGTGATTTCAGCTTTATTAAACAGCAACTGTAAGTCAGGAACACACAAGAACAAGGGGAGCACAGCTCCTTCTTTTAAACTCTCCCGGGCTGACAAAGCCACACCTATAACAAGTTAACGACCAATAATATTGCAGGGATAAAGTCCAATCAGAGACATTCCCTCTTAGATACATTATCAGACAGTGATTGGCTACTTGCATAGGTTTTGCAGAAACCGACCAATAGTAATGCGACAGCTGAGGAGCCACATTCAGAGTCAAGCTTAACATTGCAAAGTATAGGCTTGATTTACAGTTTAATACACAACAGGCCTCCCAGATCCTAGTCCAACACATTGGGTCTGATAGCAATAAAAGGATTCTGCAAAAACTTTACAACTGTCTGATGGTAACAACATGGAGAAACTCTTTTCAGTGAACAGCAAGCATTCTCCCCCATTCCTCTACTAAACACAGTCTAGTTTACAAAGTGCAGCTTCTATCCTGCAGGCTGCTTTAAAGGAAAAGCCCCAAACCTGTACAAAGCTTAAAAGGTATTTTTAAAAAATCACTCAGATGCTGGATTTATATGGTTATGGTTGAGCTCAGTGAGAGTACCAGTTTTCAGTTCAGGTTTGCCCTGTGTATATAAACTCTCTACAGTAACAGCCTAGCATTTGAGGTTTATTCTTTCAGACACACAACGGTCTTTGAAATGTGGCACAGGAATTGTCTGCAGCGGCCTGTAAAGCTTGTAACAGGGCATCACGTCTTCATGTCATAATTTTGGCAAATCTGCTCTGGTTTTATACTATTTGGGGAACACTGAAGAAACAACTTCAAGACAGGCACCACCACTCCAGCAAGCAACTTGAAGCAGCAGCTGACCCAGAATTACTGGAAGTGCTGTGCCTCTATACCATAATAAGAGGGTATATATGTAG
This sequence comes from Gekko gecko, assembly GCA_029375565.1. Taxonomy (NCBI): domain Eukaryota; kingdom Metazoa; phylum Chordata; class Lepidosauria; order Squamata; family Gekkonidae; genus Gekko; species Gekko gecko. Next base: position 228,913,186 of record JAPDNY010000001.1, on the reverse strand, counting down.
TGCACGGTTCTGCAATTACAAACTGTAGCAATTACAGCCAATACAGCTATACCAGGCAACGAGTTTAGATAGGTTGAACACAAAGCCAGAGTGTCTCAAGGGAACATAAATGGCTTTTCAGGTCTACTTTTCCCAGCTACTTAGACCTCTCCTCCCACCCATGTTTTTTAACCCTTTAACAAACCTGCACAGTTTCTTTCTCAACTTTTTACTCAGAGAGGCCTTCTCCAACTGCAAGGATGAAGCCTAAAAGGACGGCTCAAACATGTTTGTGTTCATTACGCTATTCTTTCAAGAACAGAGTCCTCTGGGTAAGTTTTAGCTTTACATGGCCTCATTCAGTTCCACAGGGAAGAAATAAAAACACATATACACATAAAGGTAAAGGTTTCCCTTGCTTGAAATCTAGCCGAATCCAACCCTAGGGGGTGGTGCTCATCTCTGTTTCTAAGCTGAAGAGCCAGAGCTCTCCGAAGACATTTCCATGGCCAGCATGATTAAACACCAAGGAACACAGAACACTGTTACCTTCCCACCGAAGTTCTGCAATGGAAATAGGGCCAGGTAATTCTGAATTTCAAAACATGGTGAGACATTCGGATGAGGAGAATGTTGAAAGAATCCCTTAAAATCATGTAGTTGTATATGGACACTTCAGGTGTTACATTTTTAATATACCAGCCACGTGTAATGGGAACATAGGGTGTCTGAAATTCTCTTGATATAAGTAGTTGCCATTTTGTGTGATTAGGGCAGCATGCATATTTTCCAGCTTCAATATTCATTTTTCTTTTTTTGAAAATATGCTTGTTGCCCTAGTTATACAAAATAGTGACCGCACATATTGGAGGTAGCGGACTCTCCCGTTTTGTATGGTTGCTGCACCAAAAATATCACAACTGAAAAGGGCTTATATAGTTTTTCAGTAGAAAAAAGCAAGAGTCCAGTAACACCTTAAAGAGTAACAAAATATGTGGCAGCAGGTATGAGCTTTTGTGAGTCTCTGCTTCACTTCTTTTTCAGTGAAACTGCCTGATAGCTCTAGCATATCTTCCATTAAGTGTGGCCTAAGCAAACCGTGAGTCTTCTAAATCCTCTTCAGATTATGTAGTGTGGCTGTTAGTTGCACCCGTTCTTTTCCTCTCCTCAAGTGGCTAGCATGCAAGAAGAATCTATATTGTAGCAATCTGCCCCTCAAAAAGAGAAAAGCAGCTGTGTAATAACATTACTGAGGACATCTTGGTGGACTTTCAGAATGCTTGTAGTTAAGGAGGTTTTTACAGTCTTCTCTTTCTGAAGTTGCTCAGAACCATTCTCAACACAGCATCCCAGAGCAGAGAAACAATCAAGCCAGAGTTCCTGGTGGAGATTGTCATCAGCTCAGCCAGGAGGCTCTTTATTTATAGAAAAGTCTTTGAACAGACCATTGCAGTTTAGTATAGTAATAACAAGTTACAGCAAATTCAGAGAGTGGTAGAGTATAACACAGCCATGCATTACGCCCCGTTCTAAATTATCTCTGAGGAAAAGCCTGTAATTTTGGGAGATTTGAACGGCAGAACCTGAGTCATTGTAACAGATACTTTCTCAGTTATTTTTATGGACAGGCCAAAATGCAAAATACCAGACTAAAGAAGTCAAATTGTATCCAGCCCTACTCCTCATGGTCCACTTTCCCCTGACCAAATATTTGCCTTATTGGCTAGAGTAAATCCAGCCATAAACTGCTGGATGTCTTCTAGCCTCTTCAGGTTGTAAGGGGGGGGGGGGCATTCCTTGAATGTAAATTTCCAAAATGAATGTCTCAGAATGGAATTAAACATCTTATTACATAAAATGTACAAAACTAAATTTTAAAATGTGAATCACACTAATGATAAAGTTGAATCCTTGTTATTGTAGTGACTTGTTAACTGAGCTCTCTGCTGGTTCTTTACTGAGGCCATAGACTGTGGAGAAGAGTCTGGGGTGGTTTTCTTGGAAGACCCCTCTGGATGTGTTTCACCTTGTCTTGCAGACAACTTTGAATGATGCATTGTGCACTTGTTTTGTTTGTGGCATGCCATATTAACAAAACTCAGTGGTTTACTCAATTGTAAGAGAAAGGTCTTTTGTAACCTTCTTTTTTGCTGTTATTGCATTAACTCACATTCATGGTCTCCTAGGCTATATCTAGTCATTTAAATCTGATGATTCCTGGTGCAAAAAGGGTCCAATCCATCCTTGTTAATATCAGGTGCAAAGAAGAATCTTCTGTCTAAATCCTCTCTGTGAATACAGCCAGCCAGTATGGTATAATGGTTAGCAAAGAAATGGGGAGATTTGGGCTTAAACCCTCACTCAGACTTCAAGCTCCTTGGGAGACTTTTGGTCAGTCTCTCAGTAGAGTCCAATGGAACATTTTTGTGGTCAGAAGGATTTTTTGTCCATGGAACATGACTTTCTCACTTCCTGCCACTCATTGCATTCGAGCATGCCCTTCAAAATGCTGCCCCTGGAGGATAGGAGACCCCAGAAACAGCTATTTTAGGCTGCAATAGGAGGTCACTGATGAGAAAGTGGTGTTCCATGGATAGAAATCCTTCTGTCCACAAAAATGTCCCATTGGATTCAACCCAAAGATTGACCAAAGGTGCTCTTTGGATGGAAATCTTTCTGTTCATGGAAATACTGTATTGGATCCAGGATACTCTCTAAGCCTTACCCACCTCAGAGGATTGTGTAAGGATAAAATAGAGAAAGGGAAACCATGCATGTTGCCCAAAGTCCATGGAGGAAAGGCAGGATGAGACTGATATGGATAAAAGTTGGTAGTCCCACACACATTTCTGTATCATTTATATAGATATTTACTTACTATGAGAAACGGCATATTTAATTTTACCAGAACATTTATCACATCTTACAAAAATGCTCAGTGATAGTGGCATTAAGGTAGGACCTTAAGACAGGAATTGCATGTGTGTTACTTAGAGAAAAGTAAGCTAATCACTCTGATCCAAAGCAGCAGGCATAAGAAAAGATCAACCATGTTAGATCATAGATCATATAATCCAGAGTCCTGTTTCACCCAGGGTTTTTCTGGGCAACCTTCCTAACACACAAGTTCTGAGCTTAATAGCACTGTGATCATTCTTGCCAACTAGTGTACAGAGCAACTAGAGCATAGGTCAAAAAGTTTAATATAATTTTGATCATCTCTGCAGTGAGAACATTCTTCCTCCCAAATATTCAAATAGTGCTTTATATTTTTCAAAGTGTGTCACTATCATTATCTCACAGTAATCATGAAATCCCACCTGTAAGATAGACCTCTTTCCTCATCCCCACATTGCAAATGGGGATGCTGAGACTCAGAAAGAGTAACTTGTCCAAAGCCACATTTTAAATTCATAGCAGAGGCAAGATTTGAATCATAGATTTAGCAGATCACTGCTCAGTCTCTGAATTTTTAACTATTTGAAAGGGATTGGTCTGCTGTTAGATTGCTAAAACAATGGGGTGCACCACCACTTGCAGCATCCTGGCATGCCTTTCCCTGTATTTCATCTGAGAAAATTTGAGTATTTAAACAAGATTATTAAAAGGCATAAGAAAAGTAATATCATCTTGTTGCAAATTAAGGGGGGGACAGGGAGGGAAAAGAGTGGAGGAACCAAGTACCAAATGAAACAAACAAACACACTGTTGCCCCAAACCAGGAATTTATAAAGTTATTCCTAGATGGGGTGAAGATACATTTGAGGGCATACATTTAGGAACGCTTGAATTCACATCAGTTTGACTCACATCCTGTTTGGCAATGGCCAACAGGGAGACAATTTTTCACTGGACTTTTCATTTGTTCATTGACCAGTTTGTGGCTGTTGTTGTTGTTGTTGTTGTTTTTTAAAAAAGGTAAATGCTATTGTACACTAATGTTCTAACAATATAATGCTACAATCTCTGAACTCCCAGCTATCTTTTTTTAAAAAACAAATGTCTAATCAAGATAGTACTTGATATGATTTCTTGCTACAAAGCTGTTTAGTAGGGATGGGCACGGACCGAATAAATGGAGGTTCATGGAGGTTCATAGTTTGTGGGTTTTATGGACCACAAACCACAAACTTTCATGAATTTTTCCATTTTAGGAACCAGTTCATGGTTCATAAGGTTTGCGATTGGGGGCTTACAAAAGCCACTGCCACTGAAGCAACGCCATGCAGAAGTCCACTTCTGCATTGTGCCACTGCAGCAGCGTGATACAAGGGAGCTCAGAAGGCATTTAAATGCCTTCTGAATCCACTTCCAGTCTTCTGAGTTGGCTTCTGGTCACAACCAGAAGTCAACTTGGAAAGTATTGTAATGCCTTCTGAGCTACCTCACATTGCACCACTGTGGTGGCACAATGCAGGAGTGGACTCAGAAGGCATTTAAATGCCTTTTGAGTTGACTTCCACTGACTGCTCAGGGACCAAATGAACCCCCAGAAAACCCTGGGCAGTTAGCGGGCAGTCTGTGGAAAGCGGGAGAGCATGGACCAGACGAATAAACCACAAACTGGGCCCTTGTCCATGGAAAAATTTGGTCTGTGGTCCAGCTTGTGCCCATCCGTACTGTTTAGGGTTCAAAACCTGCATTTTTAATGGTGCACAGAACCTTGCTGACAACCATTACAAACTCTTAAATACCTATGTTTTTCCTGCCCACATTTTGCATTAGATATAATTTCATAGTGTGTAATTAAACCTTATTTTAATCTAGAGAGACCATTTTTCCATGTGGAAGAACATTCTTTTTTAAAAATATATATATTATTTTAAGACAAGACATACAAACAAACAAAAAACATAACAAATACAAATGAGAGCAAGAATAGTAACATTTTATCTCTTAAACTACCTCATACATCTGTATATGAATATCAATCTTTCTACCATAATATGTTTACAAGCCTATATTTGACACTACTTGTAACTCTACTTTCATTATTTGAACAATGTCTCAACATTCCACTACTATTTTTCTATAAATTTGGCTATAAATTTTTGCAACTCAATAGGTTAATATTTATTCTACTAATTACACATTTGTCTAAACATTCTACTGTAATCTCTCCTTATAAATAATTATCTTTTGGTTTCGCAAGATTCCATGCACTCCCATTGGCTGTAAAATGCCCTCAGCCATTGGCCCATCAGCCGCCACTCAAGAGTACTCACGTGGCATTGGCCGGGTGCTGGGTCTGCTCCTCTTCCCCACCCACTCCCCCAGGCAGACAGCTCTCTCTCCTGAAGAAGACAGTTCTCTTGACTCCTGTGAGGGACTGTCCCCTCAGTGGCTGCTGGTAGGCAGCCAAGCTTGGTTCTGTGAGTAGAAAAACAAAGGACTTTCAGCATAACCCCCTCTCCTGCCCATAACCCCCTCCCCAATGGCCACTTTCCTGTCAGAATAAATGGAAAAAGGCTCTTTCTCCTGCTTAGCTTCAGCATGGCTGGCTGGCTGGCTAACAAGGTGGGCCAGCAACCATCAGACTATTCTCTTCAACTCCCCGCTGTGCAGCTGACTTTCCCCTAGGGCTGCCAATCTCCAGGTGGGACCTGGAGATCTCCCACTGTTACAATTGACCTCCAGATGACAGAGATCAGTTCCCCGGGAGAAAATGGTTGCTTTGGAGGGTAGACTCTATGGCATTATACCCTGCTGAGTCCTTCCACACACATCCCAAATGCTGCCCTACACAGGATCCAGCCCCCAAATCTCCAGGTATTTCCCTAATCAAAGTTGGCACCTGTACTTTCTCCTCTGTCAGTAAAAGGCCCTTTCCACACCTATGTTGGCCTTTGGGAGAAAACTCATTGGGCCCAGTCCTGATCAGGTTGCCAACTCCAGGTGGGCAATTCCTGGAGATTTGAGGGATGGAGCCTGGAGAGGGTGAGGTTTGGGGAGGGGTGGCACCTCAGACAGGTACGATGCCATAAACTCCACCCTCCAATCCAGCCATTCCCTGATGGGGAGCCATTGTTGCCAATCTCCAGGTGGGGGCTGGAAATCACTCAAAATTACAATTGCTCTCTAGGAGGGAGGGGGGAGGAGATGGAAAACTAAAGGTAGGTTGATGGTTGGCTGGGAGGGAGATAGGGTTGTCAACTCCAGGTTGGGAAATTCCTGGAGATTTGAGGGGTCGAACCTGGAGAGGGTGAGTGTTGAGGAGGGGTGGGACCTCAGACAGGTACAATGCCATAGACTCCACCCTCCAAACCAGCCACTCCCTCCTGGGGAACCACTGTTACCAATCTTGGGGGTGGGCTGGAGATCACTCAAAATTACTACTGCTCTTCAGGTAGCAAAGATCAGTTCCTCTAGAGAAAATGGTGGACTCTGTCATTATACCCTGCTGAGATTGCCACAGCAAATTGTCACTGAGTGCTCAAAGCCGGGGCACTCTCTCAGAGCCTCTTTCTAGAGCCTGTTGTATTTATTTCCACAATGGGCCTTATTCCTAGTCTTCTATAAAATACATTTGAATAGCATTCTCCAAATTCATGGTAAAGTTCTTTTTTCCATTCCATTTATTCTCTGAGCTACCTCTTATATCAAATTATAGTCTTAATATCATCCTTATATACACATTTAAAATAGTCATATATAAATTCCCTAAACCATCTTTCTCAATTACACAAACTTCTGGGAACCTTAAGGCAAAGTTATTTGTAATTAATCTTAAATTCTTAATATTTCTGTACATTTACCATCTATACATTTATTTATTATTAGCTTTACCTAAATCTCTAGACAATCTTATTCAAATAATCATTCATAGGTATTTTCTATACCAAGCTTTTGTATACAATATCATCTTGTTTAGTAAGACTATCTAGAACATTTAGGATTGATCTTCCCTTAAGTTTTTTTAATGTGACTATAATTTTGTAAATATATAAAAACACATTTCTCTAGGCCAACTTAACCAATTAAACATGAATAATTTTTTTCTGGGTCAATTTTATCAAAGGTTCATAAGCCAAACTCAATTTGTTTTCATATAATAAAACATTTGGAATTAATCTTCCCTTAAATATTATTAATATGAGCTATAGATTTATACGTGTGTAGAAATGTATCATCTAGCCCATCTTAGCCAGTTAGACCTAGACTGGGATTCTCTTGATCAGTCTTACCAAAAGATCTCTAAGCAAGACTTAGTTATACAACTTAATTTTTTTTCTTCTTTTTGTAATTTCTTCTTTTTAGTAAAGTTTTAATTCTACGCCTCTTCCCTTTTATGTGGAAAGGCTTTCTTTTGTATTTCACCATCTGTATTCCATTTTAAAGTGACTGAGAGTTCCATAAGCTCTATTTCATCTTCTCTCTGGCGTATTTTCCCCTTTGTAACTGTCAAGCTCTGTTCGTGGCCCAGGAGCTGACCCACCCATGGCCGTGGCATCTGCCCTCCCAATGGGGTCAGCAGTACTCGGAGTCAGGGAGGGTTCATTAAAGAGGAGTTGCGGTGGGGCCTCAGACTGGCAGGGGACGGGGTTAAGGTCACCCCTTTAGCCCCTCTGCCAGCGTGCATCGGACACCCCTCATTTGTCCCGCTCTCGGGCTCTCTCCTCCCTGGCCCCTCTGAATCTCCCTCCTTTTATTTCCCCCATCCCATTTCCAGTGCCATCCGTGTTCCCCACCCCCTCCACTCCCAGTCTGGCCCTGCCCCCTGTGATAATCCTGAATGCCTTCTGGGCATTCTGGGCATGGTCGCGAGTGTGCCAGTGGCAGCCCTGCCAGCCCAGGGGCCATGCTGCTGGCACTGCCACCTGGGTCCCCTGTCTTGTCCACCTTCAGCCCTCTCCCAGCAATGTCTGTGCCACTGCTCCTTGGGGTAGGGTTCTGTGGTGCACACCTCCGTGGCCGTGCTCTGCCAGCACCCCCGTATCCTCCCAAGCTGTCAACAGTTGCCTCTCTCAGGGCATCCTGTGGCAAGTTGCCACACCATGGTTCCATTGGCCGCCATGGAGTCTTCGCAATTCCACCCTTTGGCCAGCTCCCAGGTGAGTCGTGTGGTCAGGGCGCCTCTGGGGGGTGGGTCCTTGTCCCGAGGCCTCTGGTCTGGGACAGTAACTTTAAGGACTCCAGAGTATGACAGCCTTTTGGTAGATCTGTTGTTCTCACTGTAGATTAAATCAGCTTGATTCTCACTGTAGATTAGTCCATCTTGATTGTAGAGTTGTCTTACTTCTTGCATAGTTGGGTGTTGGGGTTTCTTGTTTGTAGTTTTTTTTTATCTAATATTGATTCAAAAGCCTCTTTGACTGCTTCAAAAATTATTGACTGAAACTGCTCCCAAGACATTTGTCATATATCAGTTTCTGCGGAGCTATCCATATCTGCAAAAATCGCACTTCAGCTCAGCAAAGCCCAGAGTCTCTACAAGCTATTTGTCAATAATTTCTTCAGGGCTGACCGTGTTTAGCAGATAACATCTCCTTTAGACATACCAGCAGCCACAAATCCTTCAACACCAACTAAGTGTTCCACGGCTTTATAGTGAAGTCTAAACACAGTGAGTTTTCTGTTCTCAGCAGTAAATCATGATATCACAAAAGTTGTTGCAAAGTGGAGAATTCCAACTCCAAAGATCGATCTATCTTTCTTTCTTTCTTTCTTTCTTTCTTTCTTTCTTTCTTTCTTTCTTTCTTTCTTTCTTTCTTTCTTTCTTTCTTTCTTTCTTTCTTTCTTTCGAAAGTTTATGATTCTTTTGTAGACGTTCAAACAAGAGTCAAACAAGAGAGCCAGTTTGGTGTAGTGGTTAAGTGCGTGGACTCTAATCTGGGAGAACCGGGTTTGATTCCCCAGTTCTCCATTTGCACCTGGCTAGATGACCTTGGGCAAGCCATAGTTCTGATAAGAGCTGTTCTTGAAGAAAGAGCAGTTTCTGTCAAGAGCTGTCTCAGCCCCACCTACCTCACAGGGTGTCTGTTGTGGGAAGGGGAAGGGAAAGGAGTTTGTAAGCTGCTCTGAGACACCTTTGGGTAGTGAAGGACGGGGTATAAATCCAATCTCTTCTTCTTCTTCTTTGCCCCAGTAAAATGTTTAGCTCAGCATTCTTTTCCCAGCTCGTAGCCACCTCACACAGAAAGGGGGGGGGACGTACCACCTCTCCTTTCTTTGTCTTTTTGGAGATTTAGAGGGGCTTAACCAAAAAAAAAAGTCAGATTCTTCAGTGTTGCTTTTACAAGTACTTATGGTAGATAGTTATCTTCACTGATGTTATGGATGAGGCTCAAAATTACTCTCTTGAATTAGGGGTGTTCACAGCTGGTGCAATTATGGATGCCATAACTGCCCTTCTTCGTTCCCTGCTTCTGGAATGATCCAGAGCTTCCACTCGCTTGTGCCACAAGCCCAAATCAAATACCTGGCCCTGAAACCCCCCCTAAAAAGAACGAAGAATCAGTGGTAGCCAGGAGCAGGGAAGAATCTCAGGGAAGAATACTCAGGGAAGGCAGTAATAAACTGCTTAAATTGCCAGCTGAGTGGAGGTGAGTTTCCAACAAGGAGATACCTATTTGCCCAACTGCCAGGAAGGGCCTAAGTGGATGTCTATTTGGATGACCTGGGGGGTGCAATAAAGGAGGGAAATGCGTACCCCAGATTGATTGGAGGAAAGACTGCTGAATGATCCACACTTCCCAAACTCAGGACTGGGTGAAGATAAACCCACCAAGCTGGGACAGGAAAGATTTAAAAGTCTGGAAACCCCATTAGCAATACTCAAGCTGGACCAGGAATGAGGGGCAGAATAGTGAGATGTCTGACTCTGTTTCCTAAGTTCCAGCAGGCTTGGGCATACTCCAAGGAGAGGATGCCAGGGTAACCTCTGTGTCTCTAGAACTTAGATTAGCTTCAAGTGTTTTTTTCTTAGTTCTGCAAAAGTCGTCAGTGTTGTCATACACCTTTTCCTTATGCACACAGGCTCTAGAGTGTAAAGCTGTGTTGTAGTGAATAAAGGTCTTCCCTTTTAAGAACTCACCATCTGTTCAAAGTGCCTCACCTGTATGTCTGACCATTTCTTCTACACACATGCCACAATCTCCTGGCTAGGCTGGGTTGGCTAGCAAACAGGAGAAGGGGGGAGCTCAGTAACATCTACACTCCTCTCATGCACACACGTCCTAAGCCATTGGTAAACAAGATAGGCCTGGATCAGTTCAGTTTGTAGGAGTCTTGAATAAGAAGAGGAGGAGGAGGAGGAGGAGGAGATTGGATTTATACCCCACCCTTCACTCTGAGTCTCAGAGCAGCTTACAATCTCCTTCCCTTCTTCTCCCCACAACAGACACCCTGTGAGGTAGGTGGGGTTGAGAGAGCTTTGAGAGAGCTGTGACTGACCCAAGTTCACCTAGCTGGCTGCATGTGGAAGAGTGGGGAATCAAACCCGGTTCTCCCAGAATAGAGTCCACGCTCCTAACCACTACACAAACTACTCATTCAGAGGGTGGAGAAGAAGAAATGGGGCATGCCTTCCTATATGTCAGGTCTGATACTCAAAAATATAACCAGAGCCATACGGAGTATCCCAGAATGGTTTTACTTGTATTTACTTGTATATACACACAAGGCAGCTGTACGTATCAGTAGTGCAGACCAGTGCAGACTGACATGGATACTGGATTCCTCCATTTTCCATCCCTTCATATGACAAACACCTAGACCAGGGTTTAGCAACGTATGTGGGAAATTCTGATCACAGTAATACTTAGAGCTTTCATATAATTTTCTTATGTAGTAATAAACCACTGGATCATGTATTTCCTTCTAGTATAGCCAATACCCCATTTCCATATTGATAATTTGCCTTCTTTTCATGGGTGAAAAAAGTATCATTTTGAATTAATAAACCCTGAATAACAACTCAACCAATGTAAATTAAGTCTGAAATCAAGGCACACTTATGTGAGATAAATCCTCATTAAACTCAGTGGAATTTACTCCTGAGTGAGTAACTATAAGATCAAGCTGTTAGTAATTACAATAAGAAACCTGTGGTCCCAGTCACATGTGCCAGATAATGCTCAGGGGAAGCGAGGCTATTTGCCCGTAGTAATTTGACACGCCACTGCGCGATCAGATGCAATTCTTTGCCGTGTGTTTCCAGTGTGCTTCAACGAGGGATCACTGATGCAATAAGAGGGCGCCAGTGCGATCACATGGAGATGTCCGTCTGCGTCCCATCACAAACCCATTTGCTACTGCACTTTCCCAGGTATTTTTTAACTCTGCTTCTACAGAGCAGCGAGATGGGTTGGCGATGGGTGCGGGACGCTTGCTAGATGTTCCCATGTGATTGCACCCGTAAAATCCGCCGGGCATTCATCCCTCTTGTGCTGCTAATTCTGCATGTGATCAGAACCATAGACATGTAGATTACAACTATGGAATGAGAATGGGGAGAGAAAATAGGATGTAATTGAGCCATAGATCTTGCCATTGTGGATGCCTATAGCTAATAATGAAGGGCAACATGAATTATGCTCTCCAAACCTGAAAGCTAAGGTCTTTGGGTTAGCTATATACTAAAGCCTATAATGAAGAGGTCTGCTGGCTTTTGCAAATGCTTACATCTTTTCCAACAATAAGTCCTAAATTAATAGTCTCACTATCATGAGGTAATGTGGTTTCCAAGTGATTCTTTACAGTGTGAGTGTTCCAGTGAATATTTAGCATGAGTGCAGGCCACTGGAAAAGCTTTCCCGTTGGCAGAGTTTCATGTGCAGGAATCAGTTAAAAATCTAAACAGCAACACTTTTAATGCTGCATGAATCTGTTCATTCCAATAGCTTCACAAGCCCTGGTCTAAATAATTTTAACTTCCATCAAGAAGATTCCTTGTAATCATCTTACTCTAAATTTGTATTCAAGCTAAATTCCTGCACCAGTCTAAAATATGTCTAGAAATATTCATCATCACATAATTGTTTGCGATTCCCCCCCCATTTTATAGGGTTCTAGTTATAGGGTGTGATGCTCTCTGCTGTCCTGCCCTGAGGCCTGTCCTTCCACAATCAGGTGGGTGTTGACCCCCAAGTTCCCCCAGGCCTCAGAATGGGGACAGGAGGGGGTCATATCACCTGTTTCCTTTATCTTCCCTGGATACCTGCTCTCACAATCCTGGAGCAGGATCTGTGGTGGGTTCTGCTTTATATGGGTTGGTGTGAGGGACAAGAGGCTGTCCTGCCCCTGAAGGGAAAAACTGCCACTTAGTTGAAACTATGGGAGTGCTGCTCCAGCATCCAATCACCTTTCAGAGGAGGGATCTGCTGGAGGGAAGCAGAGGAAGAGATAGTTCAGGTCAGAGAGTGCAGAGGGAATTCAGATCTGCCTTAGGGGGAGGGTAGTTGTTGTGTCCTAAGATCAGGAGTCTGAGCTGGCGAAATGCAGCCAAGCTCCGCTCTCTGAGAACAATAGGGACTAGGCTCCTGAGCTCGCCAGTAAAGAACCAATGGCAGCATTGGTGGGTGATTCAAACCCACCAATAGGAATGTGGGGGCATCCCCCCCCTTACTGTATATAGTTGGCCTCCGGCCGTTACTGCACGTCTTTTGTCTTGTGTGAAGTACGAATAAACGCGTCTTCTCTTATGTCGTTGTCCGAGTCATGAGGCACGAAACCCAGTACTTTACAGTGGCGACGAAGGTGGGATTTCAACACCTTCCCTGACTCCATGAGCGACGAAGAGGACAACAAGGCCACCCCCGAGCACCGCATCGCTGACCCCGAGAGCAGCACCGCACCGCTCGCCGAGCATCACATCGCTGACCCCGAGAGCAGCACCGCACCGCTCGCACTGGCGCACGCCTTCCCAGACGGAGCTATGGCCGCCACACATGTGATACTTGAGCGCTTCGATCCGTCACGGCCAGAAACCTGGGATGCATGGGTCGACCAGCTCATAAGCTACATGGAACTCAACGAGATTCACGACCCTGAGAAAAAACGGTTGCTCCTGCTGAGCTCGTGCGGCACCCAAACAGTCCGCCTCGCCAAGAGCCTCTTGGTGGCCTGCACGGCCCTGGAAAGCTCATTTGCGGAGATCCTGAACATCCTCAATGCATACTTCAGCCCCCGGCCTACCTTCCTGGCCAAGAGGATGGAGTTCCAGAGGCGCGTCCAGGCCCAAGGGGAATCCGCTGCCGCCTTCCTGGCCGTGCTGAGGGCGCTCGTGGTGGACTGCGGGTTCCCGAAGGTGGAAGACAACTTGCTGATGCAGCTCGTGTGGGGCCTGGCAGACTCCAAGCTGCGGCGTAAGTTGATTGGCAACCGGAGGCTCACCCTGGACGAGGCCATCAACACCGCAACCGCACACGAAGCCGCCGAAGGGGAACGCCCGGCCGCGGCTGCCCATGCGGTTGGGAGGGGTCCCAGCCCCGGGAACTCAGACACCGAAGAGGTCTACGCCCTCAGACCCAAACACCGCCAGCTGGCGCAGGCCCAGCAGGCCAACCGAGAGCCAGCCAAGCCTTCCGGCAACCGGACCGTGTGCGTCAGCTGCGGGGAAGGCCATGGGAGGAAGACCTGTAAGTTCCGGGATGCTGTCTGTCACGGGTGTGGAAAGCAGGGACACCTCGCACGGGTCTGCCGGTCCAAGGGCCCCCGGAACTCGAGGTCGTCGGCCCCACCACATCGCGCACCGTCCACCGCCCACGAGACGACGGAAGAGGTCGCCGAGCTGTACCATCTTACAGATCAACTGCTACAGGTACTTCGCCTCCCCAACCCCAATCTCTCCTCCACCCCGAAGATCCAAGTAAACGTACAGATCGAGGGGTCCCCCTGCTGCATGGAGGTGGACTTGGGATCGGCTGCGTCCATAATTTCCATGGATACTTTTAAAAAACTTTGCCCATCCGGGGGACCCCCTCTATGTCCATCGCCGCTTAGGTTGGTGGACTTTCAAAAGAACCCTGTCCCCATTCGGGGAGTCGGCACTTTCTGAGTGCAATACCGAGACTTTGAGGGGAACTTGGACTTGGTGGTGGTAGAGGGAAACCTTGTGAGTCTCCTGGGGCGAGCGTGGTTCGAGGACCTAGGCATTACGATTGGGGGAGTGAATAAGTGCGGGATGCGGGACTGGGGGGCAGTGTGCAAGGAATATCCCGAGGTCTTTGATGGGGAGCTGGGGTGTTATAAAGGGGCCCCAGTGTCGCTTCACTTAGACCCAACGGTGATGCCCATCCAGCGGTGCTTCCGCACCGTGCCCCTGGCTCTCTGCCCTAAAATAGAGGCAGAACTGGACCGGTTGGTGACCCAGGGAGTCCTAGAGCCTGTCCCTAATGCACGTTGGGAGACCCCGATTGTGAAACCCGTGAAGCCGAACGGGGAAATCTGCATCTGCGCAGATTACAAGTGCACTATTAACCAGGAACTTCAGGCGCATACCCAGTACCCGTAGTCAGCCACGTCTTGGCCACACTGGCGGGGGCGCGCATATTTGGAAAGCTGGATCTTGCGCAGGTGTACCAGCAACTCCCTGTGGATGAGGCCACTGCCAAGGCACAAACCATAGTAACCCACCGGGGGGCCTTCAGGGTGAAGCGGCTGCAGTTCGGTGTCAGTGTGGCCCCAGGGATCTTCCAGAACCTAATGGATGATTTGTTAAAAGGGATCCCTGGCGTGACGCCGTTCTTCGACGATGTCCTCATCACTGCGGCAACCCCGGAGAGTTTCGCCACCTGCCTCTGAACGGTCCTGGGTCGCTTCCAAGCTGCGGGGCTGAAGGTGAAATGGGAAAAGTGCCTCCTCGGGATGCCGGAGGTGGAGTTCTTGGGGTACTGGGTCGATGCAAAGGGCCTGCATCCGGCGAGGGACAAGGTGAAGGCCATCGTGGAGGCCCCTGCCCCAAAGTCCAAGGCAGAGCTCCAGGCGTTCTTAGGCCTCCTGAATTTTATCACGCCTTTCTCCCACACAAAGCTGCCGTGGTGGAACCCCTACACAGACTGCTGGATAAGGCGACGCCTTCGGCATGGGGAGCGAGGGAGGAGGCGGCATTCCGAGGGGTTAAGACAATATTGATCTCGAATGCTGTACTCGCCCACTTTGACGAAAAGCTCCCAGTAATCCTAGCATGCGATGCATCGCCGTATGGGATCGGGGCGGTCTTGGGCCACAAACTACCGGACGGGAGGGAAGTTCCGGTGGCTTACTACTCCCGCACGCTGTCCCCCGCGGAGCGTAACTATGCACAAATTGACTGGGAGGGCTTGGCCCCGGTGGTGGGGGTAAAAAAATTCCATAACGTCGTGTATGGGCGGCCCTTCACGCTAGTAACCGATCACAAGCCGCTCCTGGGACTGTTCGCGGCAGACAAACAAACGCTGCAGGTACTATCGCCCCGGGTGTTGCGCTGGTCCTTGTTCTTAGCGGGCTATCAGTACCGGTTGGAGCTTCAGCCGGGCAAGGCACTGGGTCATGCCGACGCCCTTAGCCACTTGCCGCTGCCGCAAATGGGAGAGGACCCGGCCCCAGCTCCCGCGGTATTGTTGATGGAGGAGCTTCCCAACCCCCCCCTGCAGGCTGCAGACATGGCCGCCCGCTCGTCCCAAGACCCCATTCTCGCCCGGGTCCTAAACTGGGTGGTGAGGGGATGGCCGGCGGAACCGGCCGGGCCAGAGTTCACAGCATACAAAGCCAGGAGGGAAGAGTTATCCGCCTTGAAAGGGTGCTTACTATGGGGGAACAGGGTGGTCATCCCGGGGCCCATGAGGCAAGGGGTTCTAGAAATGCTTCACGAGGCCCACCCTGGCATTGTACGAATGAAAGCTCTGGCAAGGAGCTACGTGTGGTGGCCGGGGATAGATTCGGAAATTGAGACCTGGGTCCGGGGGTGCACACGGTGTCAGGAGATCCACCCCAATCCCCCAAGCGCGCCAACCCAAAGTTGGGAGTCCACCCACAAGCCGTGGTCACGCTTACACGTAGACTTTGCCGGGCCATTCCAGGGGCTCCAGTTCTTGGTGACGGTAGACTCCTACTCTAAGTGGGTAGAAATAAGTCCAGTGTCTACCACCTCCGCTAAAGCGGCAATAAGGGCCCTGCGCAAAATATTCGCTACGCACGGCTTGCCAGACACGATCGTGTTGGACAACGGGACCGTGTTCACATCTGCTGAGTTCCAAGTGTTCCTCGCAAGGAACTTAATCAAGCACATACGATCTGCGCCCTTCCACCCGGCAACAAATGGACAGGCGGAGAGGACAGTCCGCACCGCCAAAGAAGCCCTGAGCCGCATAACCGAGGGGGAGGGGGAGTTCCGGCTGGCCTGCTTCCTCCTCACACAGCGCACCACCCCGAACCCCATCTCCGGGCATTGTCCCGCAGAACTATTGATGGGCCGCTGCCCCACGACCCTGTTAGACAGGCTCCACCCGGACCGAGCCCCAGAGAGAAAGCTGGTCGAAACCCGGGAGGTGCCCAGGAGCTTCCTCCCGGGGGAACCTGTCTACTTTAGGAATTACGGGGCGGGGCCTCAGTGGCTGGCCGGTCGCATTCTCAAACCCACCGGGCCAGTTTCATATGAGGTCCTGGCAGACGAGGACCGGGTCCTCCGTAAGCATGTGGACCAACTCCGGAGGTGGCAAGACCCCGGCACAGGGATCCAGGCCCCGCTACCGGAATACACTGTGGCCGCCCCAGCACCCGATCGGCTGCAGGCACCACCAGCGGAGCAAGTGCCTGAAAGACCACGGAGCCCGGAGGGGGTCCCAGAGCAAGCCGAGCCACCGCCGCCGCTGCCACCGCCGCCGTCGCTGCCGCCGGAAATCCAAGCTCCTAGTGCGGGAGGACCACCCAAAGGGGGCCCCACCAGTCCAGTGCTGCCCCCCGAAGATCATTAAGAGAACGGAGGCCACCAGCCTACCTAAAAGACTATGTCACCTGATAGGAGACAAACTATGGGGGGAGGGGTGTTGTGTCCTAAGATCAGGAGTCTGAGCTGGCGAAATGCAGCCAAGCTCCGCTCTCTGAGAACAATAGGGACTAGGCTCCTGAGCTCGCCAGTAAAGAACCAATGGCAACATTGGCGGGCGATTCAAACCTGCCAATAGGAATGTGGGGGCGTCCCCCCCCCCTTACTGTATATAGTTGACCTCCGGCCGTTACTGCAGGTCTTTTGTCTTGTGTGAAGTACGAATAAACGCGTCTTCTCTTATGTCGTCGTCTGAGTCATGAGGCACGAAACCCAGAACTTTACAGTAGTGATAGCTCAGGTCTGGCTCAGCAAAAGAGCAGACAATTTAAAGGGTAGCTGTGTCTGGAAGCATGGCAAAGTGGTTCAGCTGTACCTCAAGGAGAGAACAGAGTACGTTGTGAGGCCTGTAGTCTGACTCTTGGGAAAAGATGGGTTGGTATGGGTGGAATTCTGTACATGTGAAAGGATCCAACCTAGTCAATGAAAACCTTTTTGTATCTGAAAGCACTAAAGGAAGTCCAGACTTTATTCTGAATCCCTAATTAGCTTAAACTTAAGTGACTCAGCCAGATTTCTTTGACTGTCTGGAGACCCATGCTCTTGATTTGTTCCTTAAACTAACCTGTAAAAAAATAAATCGTCTTTGTTATTTACATACAACTCCTGCTTAAGTGATCTGTATCTTCTTACTCACTTACCTCACTAACCCAAAGCTACACTAAGAACACCTTGTAACTGAGGGGAAGTTTTACTATTCTAAACATAACTGGTTCCCCAAAAGAGTATGTGTGGTCCCCTCAGTTGGTAGAAATGGCCTATTACTGTTGGGCTTGGACCTGCCCCTTCCTCAGCCTCCCCCAATACTAGGGTTGCTAGCTCTGAGTTGGGAACCTGGAGAGTTTGGGAGTGGAGCCTGAGGAGGGCAGGATTTGGGAAGGGGATAGACTTCAATGGGGTATAATACCATAGAGTCTACCTTCCATAGCAGCTATTTTCTCCAGGGGAACTGATCTCTGTTGCCTGGAGATCAGCAGTAATAGCAGGTAATCTCCAGCCACCACCTGGAGGTTGGCAACCCTAACCAATACATTGCCATCCAGATGGCCTAGCCTGTCAGAACAGGGTCAAGTTGGTTCCTTCCTCTCAGTTCTACCTAGGGCTACCTGCTGGTCTGATTGGCTTACTAAGGAGGCCTGCCCTAGGGCTGCCATCTGCCTGTGTGTGTGTGGGGGAAATCTCTCCCCTTAAAATATGGTTGCCAACCTCCAGGAATTACAACTGATTTCCAGACTACAGAGATCAGTACCTACTCTGAGGTGCTTCTATTCCCCAAACCCCACCTTCTTGTGCATTCATCCACAGATCTCCAGGAATTTCCAAACTTAGAGTTGTCAACCTTGCTTTAATATGGGCTTAATGGTATGTTATTTACCAGGTGATGTTATTTACCTTGTGCTACAAAGGGCTTCAGCTACCCATTTCCATCCATTAAGCTTCTAACTTCTAAGGCAACCCTCTCTTTCTCTTTATGGCACACCTGGAAAAAAAACCCTAGTCTTTAAGGGGAAATACAGTAGTTTTGTCCACAGTGCATTGCAAGCAAACAGCAAAGAGTTCTGTGGTACCTTAAAGACTAATACATTTATCATAAGCATAAAATTTCATTGGTTAGGCTGGGATCCCTGCATCAGATTTATTGCTGCCACAGATCTCAATAGCATCCTAAAAAACTTACATTGGCTCTTATCTAGAAAAGTGTATGCCAAAACCCTCTTTCATTATATAATACAGGTCAACTGGTCCAAGGTTCTCTTGCTTCTCTCAGGATGCATTCAGACAGGCTATTTAGTCCGCTTTCAGCACACTTCAGTAACAGATTTTATATCCACGTTCACACAACGGAGTATTTTGTTACCAGGTCCCCAGGTGGTGTTTTCCTGATTCTCCGGTTCTAGCCACACTTTTCTGATGTCTGATCGCTCCTGCGGTGTCGAGCCACTTCGGCTCAGAAGCCCAAGGCTTCCGCTCTTCGCCCACCATTTTATTTTAACATTGGCAGTATGCGCACAGGTGGAGCTCTGCTCCCACGTTATTAAAAACAATGTTTAAACAGTGCCTAGTTCTGTTGGTTAGATGAGTTCAGGATCTCATGGAGGCCAGTTTTGGGGTAAAAGTTTAAAGGGACGTGTTCCTTTAAAGTTTAGTGTTACCATAGTTGGGTTGAAGTGGAAATCGCTGTTCTACACAAATGCAAAAATTTTAATTCTACAGATGGCTGCCTGTGCGCATGCCCAAACTGAGAGAGAGAGAAAAAACACTGATGCACGCTCCCACGTGTGGACGGCAGGGAGCAATGTGGCTGCGCCTGGAACAAGGAGGTGAGTGTGATCGTGATTCTCCAGGTTAAGAAAAAAAAAAAGCATCAAGACTGGAGCAATTTAAACCGCTCCCAGCATGCCGTCTGACCACACCCTTAAAGTAACATAAGTGTCAATGGTCAAATCTGCATTTGCATTTTTAAATCAGTTCCCTGCTGCTGTGATGCCGTCTTTCTCTGTGCTTGTTTGAATGTTGTTTGGAGAAGATTCTTTCAAAGCAGTGCGGAGGTGCAAAGACAGTGGAGCCATCCCAAAAGGATGATAAACATATGTGGACATGCGAAAGTATGCTAGCACTGTTGAGGTGTGAAAACGACACCAAATGTGGGCAGCTTTTTTGAAGATGGAGTCAAAAGGTGGGGACACTAGTAGGAAAGAAAAATGCAGATTCAGCCAATGAGAACTTTCAGCCAAACACTGGCAGAAATAGGGGTTTTAAAACATTTGCCCTTTTCCACCGTCTTATTTTTTTCCCCCAACCTATGATGACAGTATGTTTTACACACATGCGCGTGTGCACGCATGCGCACACACACACTCATTTAATCATTTAGTCATTATTATTTTATTATTTATTGCTTAGAAAACAAATAACCTTATTTCACAAGCCTCAATGTGGGTAAGCAATGCAAACACTGCAGACTGTCAATTTAAGGCATCTATAAGACTCCTTGCACATAGAAAATGTATCTGAAAGGAAGAAGACTTGGCTTGGGCCCTTTTTTCTGACAAGTTTACTATTACACTGTTTTGGTTGTGGGACAGAATTAAAGTGTGAGATTTCTCCCATATTTTTTCATATATTAATTAATTGAATGTCATCATTCTGTTTCACCAGAAACACTCAATGCAGCCAATAATGTCAAAGAACATAAAATAATGCCACTAAAGCCAACAAAATTACCATTAAAACCAGTATTCTGAACGACAGAACTGTACCATGTGATAAAAAGCTGAATATGCAATTCACCTCTGTGATCTTGAAAGGAGAGTTAAGCAGAGCCCATGTCCTCCTAGACTATTTCCTGATAGTAGATATAGAGGTGCTCTGACAGAGATTGCATCAGTCCCTCTAGCATCCTATTTCTATACTTCTAGGTAAAAAGCTGCATGTTCCCTAGAAGTTAAATGTATGTGCCACATGAACAATGGAAGTGGAGATATTGCACTATAGAAGAATCATTTGACTTTGCCTTTCATACATTAAAGATGACACTATGCAAAATGCCTGGGCAAAATACGTCACACATTTCATGATGGCATTTCGACAGAAATGGGCAAAGACATTTTAAATCTATGTGCTGAAAACAAAGCATGATCTTCATGGTACATCTTGTATTTTGAATCTGTAGCAGGAGGAAATACTACTTCCCCCCCCCAAGCTGGAATAATGAGACAGACAAAATGTTGGGATACTAATGGGCCACTTTACTAACTTAACAACACAAATGGCAAGGGCAAAACATGTTGCAGCCTAGCTGAGGCCAGGGGACTCCAGGACCCCTCCCTCACCATGAGAACTAGGGCATGCCACCCAGCCCCGGACAATAGCCAAAGTAATATGGCTCATGTCTGGTCAGCACGACGATTGGAAATTGCCGAGAAACCCAACCCCCGGGCCACAAGGCTCAAAGAGAGGAGAATCCCATGCAATCCTGCAGGCAGTCTACTTTTCCCGTCACAGGCCACAGGACCCAAGGACTGTACTGGCAAGATCCCTATGTCCTCAGAGGGGTTGTCAGCCGGTGCTCACCTTGCCTCAATCTGTATCAAATTAACGCCTGCCATCGCCAAAGCTCAGGCCTCTGCCTAGGCCTTAGCACCCACTTGGATGCCCAAAGCACTGCAAAGCCCTTGCTATAAGTCCTGCAAAAAGAGATCCATGCCAACCTCCGACAAATGCACACCATCACTCCTATACAGGCTTGGAGAGCCTGTGGTTATGCCAGGATGAAGCAAATATTGGCTCAGGCCCCCTTCAAGCACCCTGTGAATCTCACAGTTAACCTTATGGTGCACTTTGTCAACAGCCAAAGGGTTGCATGTTCCATGCCACACCAAGTGTGGCACCATGGCAGACTAGAGAATTAAAGTCCTGGACCACCGCCACTTAATGACTTGAAAATCAGACTGGGCCTGAAGGATTAAGACCTTACCCTTGATCATACCCAGATAATTACCACCTAAATGGATTAACAACACATGGGGAGGGGTCTCACTCTCCTCTCAAACAGCAAGTGCAACCGGCCGGGCCACTGCAAACCACGGTGCCCGAGCCACTCAACTGTGGCCAGATGGTTGAGCCCCAACTGTGAGCCAATGGGTGACTGCTTCACTCGATGTGCTGCCCAAAAGACAAAACTATGGCCGTAGATGAGAATTCTCTTCCAATCCAACTGGCCAACAGGACCTGCGACAAGAGAACAATAAGCAACGGAACAAAACAACAGAACTCAGTGGAATAAGAAGAATTTAAAGTCCAGCCACAGGGTGCACATATACCTCATACACCGCAGACCACCACCTGCCCAGACGCGAGATATCCTGCTCAGGATATACCATGGCTACAGCTGTAGATGCAGCACTGATCTGAAAGGAATGGGTGCAAAATCGCACCCCAGCCAGCCCTAGTCTCCCCAAGGCCATAGAAGTAACAGCCCAAAATTGGTGCCGGGTTAACAGGCTGCTGTCCTGATGTCAGAATAACACACCAGCCCCCAACCCCCTAACTGCAAGGTAGGCTGCCAAAGTGGAAATTGGGCACAGTTCCTTTTCCACACACACGCCGATGGCAACCACCGCCCCATGTCTTCGCTGATCAGTCTTAGAATGCCTCATGGTTAGGTGAACCCTGTCCCCAAGCAGACGAACATCCCACACCTCCAAGGCATGCCCAGAACCATTGGCCTTAGATTGCACTACCAGCTCACCTATACAGAAGGTACCAAAAAAGACCACCAGTGCAGCTGCATGGAACAGGCATGACTCATAGGCGGAGGCACAGATGTCCCTCCACACAGCCTGCAAGCCCCCCTGGACCATTGGAGAAATAGGCTGTCTGTTGGTCACATGGGCTCCCACCTCCCGTGACCAGCCCTCCAACATCCTTCAAACCCTAAAATCCCCTGTCGCCTCTGAAAGCCCCCGTGCTTTACTAGCATGGGCAACAGCTGAGAGCAACCCCTTAAGTGAGCTAATAGCTAGCTCCTTACCTCGCTTGACCACACAGAAATGTAATAAGTAGTCCAAGGGCATGGGCCACGAATCAGAATACCCTACCTCAGTCATAAAATCCCGTTGTCGACCCTCAGCACATGTCTAGCAAGAAACAAAATGTTGAGCTGAAGACAGCACAGCATGAATGCCCGCACCAAAGCTGCACCCAAGGTGATCTGGAAGTAAGGGAGTTAATAATCTGGACCACCGCCAAATTGTCACACCAAAAATGTACACTGTGGTTGGCCATCACATCCCCCCACAACCAACCACTACCAGGATGGAGAAAAATTCTAGGAAGGTGAAGTCCCGGGACAAGCCGTCTTTCACCCAGTCAGCTGGCCACTCCTCAGCACACCAGTGCCCCTGAAAATAAACTCCAAAACCCAGAGACTCCGCAGCATCAAAATGAATCTGTAAGACAGCATGCAGGTGCAGCTCATTCCTCCAAAAAGAGACTCCATTAAAGGAGTCTAGGAATTCAAGCCGTACCCCTAGGTCTGCCCTAATCCCCGATGTAACTCTGGGCCTGTGATGTGGAAGGCGCAGGACCTTCAGCACATTGCACAGCCTGTGCAGGATGGCCCACCCCAGGGCAACCACCTTGCAAGCAAAGTTGAGGTGCCCCACCAACTGCTGGAACTCCCACAACATGGCCTTCCTACACTCCATGAAACTGGCAACCCTTATTTGTAACTCCACCACCTTTGCCATAGGCAACCAGGAAGTCTGTACCACCATATCCAGTTCCACGCCCAGACATGTTATGTGCTGAGGGTACAGCCAGCTCCAATAATCTCTGCAGGCGTACCTGACACCTCCCTGAGCCAACCAGTGCCACAAATAAAAAATCGTTCAAGTAGTGCGCCACCATAGGGATCTCAGTGCAGTGAGTGAGGGCCCATTCCAGGAACATACTAAAATGCTCAAAAGCCACACAAGACACAGAGCAGTCCATGGGTAAGGCCTGGTCCATATAGAAGTGACCCTCAAAGCAAAACCCCAGCAACTCAAAATCACTGGGGTGCACAGGGAGAAGCCAAAACACAGACTTAATGTTGCACTTGGCCATCTTAGCTCCAATCCCGTAGAGGCACACCACCCGAACTGCCTGATCAAAGGAGGTGTACCTGACAGAGCACAATGAGTCTGGAATGGAATCATTAACGGATGCCCCTTGAGGATAAGACAGATGGTGAATCAACCTATATTCACCATGGGCCTTTTTAGGGATGTTGCCCAATGGAGAGACCCGCAGGTTAGCCACTGGCGGGTCCAAGAAGGGCCCTAACACCCTGCCCTCAGCCCTCTCTTTCTCAATCTTATTTATTTATTTTATTTATTTATTCCATTTCTACCCCGCCCTCCCTGCAAGCGGGCTCAGGGCAGCTTACAATGAGGCAACCAAGTGCCAAGAACAGGCAGCTTAAAACATATAAAATCACTAAAACATTCCAACATCTTAAGTGCTCTACAGTTGTTCTATCATCTCAATCCGATTGCATCAGATGGTAATTAACACAGCAGTGTCACAGCGGGACCCGATAGATCTCACTCGGCTGTCCCCTCCCTCTACCACATAAGATAGTGAAATTGGCGGCGGGGGCCAAAGGGGGAGGGGGAGTGGCGGCTCCTACTCAAAAGCCTGGTGGAAGAGCTCTGTCTTACAGGCTCTGCAGAACTGCGAGAGATCCCGCAGAGCCCTGATCTCTTCCGGGAGCTCATTCCACCAGGTAGGAGCTGCCACTGAAAATGACCTAGCCCTAGTGGCCACCAGCCTGGCCTCCTTAGGGCCAGGAACCGCCAGGCGATGTTGGAACTCAGACCGAAGTGCTCTTTGGGGCATATACGGGGAAAGGCGGTCCCTCAGGTATGCCGGACCCTGGCCATATAGGGCTTTAAAGGTAAGCACCAGCACTTTGAAGTGAATCTGGTATGCTATAGGCATCTTACTTCTAACTGTGTGTTCCATGTCCCTAATGGAAGCCAAATTGGGTGCCATAAAAGAGGTCCTAGGACCCTGGCATGGAATATGAAAACCAAACTTAAAACCATTCAACAACTATAAACCATGCTCTTGCCTAGGGTACTTGCATAACCATGCCTCAAACACCCTCAGATTTATGGGACTGGGGCTCTTTTCCAGCAGCATACCCAGTCCCGCTGGGCTCGGATCTTCTATGACCCTTATGGGGCTTGCCCCGGAAGCATGCTGAAAATGGATGTGGTCCGCCACACAGGGGGCATTCATGCCAGTACTTGCATGCTTTCCTACTGCAGACCCGCTGTGATCTGAACTCCCAACATAGTTGGCGGGGTTGAACCACCTGCCCCGCAGTGTTGCGGGGGTTGGAAGCCACTAATTGGCGCTGCACCAGGTGTCCGCTGTGTGAGCAGTCACCTGCATTAAGGCGGGCTGGAGACATTATCTGCAGCCATAGGTGAGGATGAACCTGGTCCCACCTCATCTAAGGGTTCATGGCCGCCCACATACGAAACTCTTCATTGTACTGCAGCCATGTCGGGCCAGTAAAGCCCATATATCCCTTATGCATAATGTCAAAACACTGAAATAAAGACTCAGCCCTCCATGACTGTGCTTTATCAAGAGCCTGCTCAACTGCCAGCAACCTTTTAAGAATACCCTGTTGCACCTCATCATCCCCTTCATCCTCCGAGGAAGAGAGGGCAGGAGCAGGCTGCTTAGGTGGGGCCTTAGGGGCTGGCTGCTTTCCCTTGGCACACCAATACGTTTCCTGGGTGCCATACTAAAGAAAAATTGCTATCCCCTTCTTACAAAATAACTAACAGGACTCTACAAAATGGCCACCTAGACCACCACAAAATGGCCACCACTTCTCAAATCAGCTACAGGCACCAGAAAATGGCCACCAACCCCCAACCAAATGGCCACCCAAGGTCACAAAATGGCCACTGTAGTCCCTGCCAGGTGTCCACCCACCAACACCAATGCCTGGATACTGGGGCACCCCAGTGGACTCAATGAGGCCCACAAGCCAACTAAGCCCCAGCAAGCAATACCCAGGTGGGAATGGGCCCGAGCCCCGAGAGGCTCACCAAACCTGCAGCCCTCGAAACCCCTATGGGGAAAGAATGGTAAATTGGGAGGGCACAAACTGTGTGGCTCCAGTGGCTGGGAGGCCCTAGGAGCAGCCCCAAAGCTAGCACACAGGAGTTAAACCCTCCCCCTCCTATGCCAGTGGCAATGCGGAACCTGCACCAGGCACCAGGCAGGCCGGCCACATCCCAGGCTAGGCCTGATCCAGGTGAGCCACTGGCCTCTCCCAGCAGGCCACCTACACCACCAGACCTAGGGCCACACAGGCAACTGCCCGGGCCCTCAGCCTCCTGCCGCCTTGCAACAGGTCGCCACTGCAGCCCAATGTCACTGCCCCCAGTCACCGCTTTTGCTGGCTGCTGCCTCCTCACTCCACTGTGCCACCATGCCATCATCTGGCGCTGCCTAGATGATCTCTGCTGCACTGTCACACCACCGAGCCACCAAGCCACCGCTTCCCCCCAGCGCTCCACATGTTGCCGCTTTGCCACTCTTTGGGCCTCTGGCCCTGGCCACCCATCCAAAATGCCGCTCACCGCACGAGGAGCTCCTACTAGCTGAGTGTGTGGGCAAAAACTGAACGCAGAGAGCAGGGGCCAGCTAATTAAACCTCTGGCCCCACCCCCTTTTGCCCATCCTGCCTCCTCATCCACACAGGGAGACAAAGGCAGCCACCCAGCAGCATGGCCGCAAGGGCCAGCAGTCAGAAAGTCAAGTTTCTGTTCTGTGTGTACCTGACATTCTCAATTTACTTGCACATGATCTTCTGCAAATTTCATCTGCCAATGAATGTGAAGAGAATTCTTGCAAGAAGATCCGATTTAGTCCAGCAGTTTAATTACTTCCAGTTCCTCTCAACTGTTCTTATTTACAGTTAATATTAGTCCTGTTTGTAAATTACTGGGTTTCGTGCCTCATGACTCGGACGACGACATAAGAGAAGATGTGTTTATTCATACTTCACAACACAAGACAAACAGCAACGGCCAGAAGCCAACTATATACAGTTGGGGGGGACGCCCCAAAATCCTATTGGCGGGTTTGAATCTCCCGCCAATGTTCCCATAGGCTCCCTTTTGGTGAGCTCAGGAGCCTAGTCCCTATTGTTCTCAGGAATGGAGCTCGGCAGCTGAAAGCCAGCTCTTGTTCCTGGTCTAGGACATAACACCCCTCCCCCCATAGTTTGTCCCTCCAAGGTGACATAATCTTTTAAGTACTCCTGAGCCCTCCGGACTCGTTGCGACCTTCGGGGCTCCGGTGTTGGACTGGCGGTGGCACCTTCGGGTTGGCTTGTTGCACTTGGCTCCTGGGCCCCCGGCGGTGGTGATGGTGGTGGAGGCTCATCCGCTTGTTTGGCCTCCGGGTTGGTGGCCTCAGCGGGGCTTGGCTCCCGGTCAGTAACCGGCGATGGTGGGGTTTCGGGTGCCGGGGCGTCGGCTTCTTGGTCCGCCGGTTGCGGTGCCATGACCCGTGTATCAGTGTCCTGCCTCCTCCGTAATTGGTCCACATGTTTTCATAGGACCCTGTCCCCGTCTGCCAGGACCTCATAGGAAACCGGCCCAGTTGGCCTCAGGATGCGGCCAGCCAGCCATTGGGGCCCGGACCAGAAGTTCCTGAAGTGCACGGGTTCTCCTGGCTGGAAAACCCTCGGGGCCTCCCTGGTTTCGCTCAGTGTCCTTGACTCTGGGGCCTGGTCGAGGTGGAGACGGTCTAGAAGGGTCGTGGGGCGGAAGCCCATCAGCAGCTCTGCAGGGCACCATCCTGAGACCGGGTTATGGGTTGTGCACTGCGTGAGCAGGAATCAGGCCAGCCTGAATTCCCAGTCCCCGTCCGCTATTCTGCTTAGGGCTTCTTTGGCCATGCGGACTGCTCTTTCTGCCATGCCGCTGGTGGCTGGGTGAAATGGCGCTGAGCGAATGTGTCAGATTAAGTTCCTCTCAAGAAACTATTGGAACTTGGCGGAGGTAAAAGCAGCCCCGTTGTCTGACACGATGGTGTCCGGCAGACTGTGGGTCGAAAATATTTTCCGGAGGGCCCGGATCACTGCTTTGGAGGAGGTGGTGGATACCGGGCTGATCTCGACCCATTTTGAATAGGAGTCCACTGTTACTAGGAACAGGAGACCCTGGAATGGCCCGGCAAAATCTATTTGTAGGCAGGACCAGGGCTTGTGTGTGGACTCCCAACTCTGTGTTGGTGCGCTCGGGAGATTGGGGCGGACCTCTTGGCATTGTTGGCATCCCCTGACCCAGGTTTCTATCTCGGCATCTATCCCAGGCCACCACACATAGCTCCTTGCCAGAGATTTCATTCATACTATGCCAGGGTGTGCTTCATGTAGTGACTGCAGGACCCCTTGTCTCATTGGCCCAGGGATTACCACCCGATCCCCCCATAATAAACATCCCTTCAAGGCAGAGAGTTCGTCCTTACGGACCTTATATGCCGTGAACTCTGGCCCAACCGGCTCTGCCGGCCACCCCCTCACCACCCAGTTTAGGACCCGGGAGAGGATTGGGTCCCGAGACGAGTGGGCAGCCACATCCGCAGCCTGGAGAGGAGGTGTGGGAAGCCCTTCCAGCATTAGCACCGTGGGGGCGAGGGCTGGGTCCTCCCCTGTCTGGGGCAGTGGTAGGTGGCTGAGAGCGTCAGCATGTCCCAACGCTTTGCCTGGCTGATGCTCCAACCTGTACTGGTAGCCCGCTAAGAACAGGGTCCAACATAACACCCTGGGGGACAGGACCTGCGGCATCTGCTTGTTGGCCGCGAACAACCCTAGGAGCGGCTTATGGTCTGTGACAAGCGTGAAGGGCCAACCATACAGAAAATTGTGAAATTTCTTGATGCCCGCCACCAGCGCCAACCCCTCTTGATCTATCTGCACATAATTGCGTTCCACAGGAGACAATATGCGGGAGTAATAGGCCACCAGGACCTCCCACCCATCTGGCAGCCTGTGACGCAAGACCACCCTGACCCCATATGGTGACACGTCACACGCGAGAATCACGGGGAGCATTTCATCAAAATGAGCGAGCACCGCGTTCGAGATTAACAGAGTCTTAACCCCCCGGAACGCCTCCTCCTCCCTCGACCCCCATGCCCAAGGGGCCAATTTGTCAAGCAGTCTATGGAGGGGTTCCGCCATGGCAGCCTTGTGCAGGAGAAAGGCATGGTTAAAGTTTATGAGGCCCAAGAACGCCTGGAGCTCTGCCTTGGACTTTGTGGCAGGGGCCTCCACGATGGCCTTCACCTTGTCCCTCACTGGATGGAGGCCCATTGTGTCTACCCGGTACCCCAAGAACTCCACCTCTGGAACCCCGAGAAGGCACTTTTCCCACTTCACCTTCAGACCAGCAGATTGGAAACGTCCCAGAACAGTGCGGAGGCGGGCAGCGAAGCTCTCCAGGGTGGCCGCGGCGATGAGGACGTCATCGAAGAACGGCGTCATGCCAGGGATCCCTTTTAACAAATCGTCCATTAGGTTTTGGAAGATCCCCGGGGCCACACTGACCCCGAACTGCAGCTGCTTTACCTTGAAGGCCCCCCGGTGCATCACTATGGTTTGTGCCTCGGCCGTGACCTTGTCCACCGGGAGTTGCTGGTATGCCTGTGCGAGATCCAGCTTCCCAAATATGCGCGCCCCTGCCAGTGTGGCTAAGACATGACTTACTACTGCCATGGGGTATGCGTGCGCCTGGAGTGCCTGGTTAATAGTGCACTTGTAATCCATGCAGATGCGGATGTCCCCGTTCGGTTTAATTGGGGTCACAATTGGGGTTTCCCAACGTGCATTTGGGACGGGCTCCAAGACTCCCTGAGCTACCAGCCAGTCTAGTTCCGCCTCTCTTTTTGGACGGAGGGCAAGGGGCACCGTGCGGAAATGCCGCCGGGTAGGCGTCACCGTAGGGTCTAAATGTAGCGACACCGGGGGCCCTTTGAAACAACCCAGCTCCCCGTCGAAGACCTCGGGGAACTCCCTGCAGATCGCGCCACAGTCCCACGTCCCACATTTATTCACTCCCCCAATCATAATGCCCAGGGCCTCAAACCACACTCACCCCAGGAGGCTCACAAGGTTTCCCTCCACCACCACCAAGTCCAGGTCCCCCTCAAAGTCTCGGTATTGCACCCAGAAGGTGCCGACTCCCCAGATGGGGACAGGGTTCTTTTGGAAGTCCACCAAGCTTAGAAGCAATGGATCTAGAGGGGGTCCCCCAGACGGGCAAAGCTTTCTAAGGGTGTCCATGGAAATAATGGATGCCGCCGATCCCGAGTCTACCTCCATGCAGCATGGGGACCCCTCGATCCACACGTGCACTTGGATCTTCGGGGTGGAGGTGAGGTTGTGGTTGGGGAGTCGCAGTACCTGCAGTGACTGATCTGTGAGGTAGTAGAGATCAGTGACCTCCTCCGCCATCTCGTGTGCAGTGGTCGGTATACAGTTAGTCAGGCCCGACGATCTTGTGCTCCGGGGCCCCTTGGACCTGCAGACCTTGGTGAGGTGTCCCTGTTTCCCACAGCCGTGGCAGATCGCGTCCCGGAACCGACAGGTCTTCCTCCCATGGGCATCTCCACAGCTGGCGCAGATGGTCCGGTTGCCGAGAGGCTTTGCTGGTTCACAGCTAGGCTGATGGGCCGGCGCCGGCCGGCGGGGTTGCGGCCGGAGGGAGTAGACCTCCTCCATATCCGAGTTTCCGGGGCTGGGACCCATTCCAACTACATGGGCTGCCGAAGCTGGGTGCTCCCGGGCGGAAGCCTCATGTGCGGTCGCAATTTCCATGGCCTCGTCCAGGTTGCCTATCAGCTTGTGCTGCAGCTTGGAGTCCATCAACCCCCACATGAACTGGGTCAACAGGCTGTCCTCCATCTTGGGGAACAAGCAGTCCACAGCGAGCACCCTCAGTGCAGCCAGAAAGGCAGCGGCGGATTCCCCTTGGGCCTGTACACGCCCCTGAAACTCCATTCTTTTGGCCAGGAAGGTAGGTCTGGGGCTAAAATAGGCATTTAGGGCATCCATTATGCCCCCAAACGAACACTCCAGGGCCATGCAGGGCACCAGGAGGCTCTTCGCGAGGCGGACGGTGTCGGTCCCACACAAGCTCAACAGGAGTGCCCTTCTCTTCTCCGGATTGCGTATTTTGTTCAGCTCCATGTAGCAGATGAGCTGATCAGCCCACGTGTCCCATGTCTCTGGCCGGGAGGGATCGAAGCACTCCAATCTCCCGTGTGTTGCGGCCATGGCTGTGCCTGGGTGTGTGGTTGGCTGCGAGCGGTGCGGTGCCGCTCTCGGGGTCAGCGGCGAGGCTCGGGAGTGGCGCAGTGAGCAGCAGGCTCGATGCGGAGCTCGGGAGCGTGGGTGGCTTCGGTTGTGGTGAGCAGTGCGGTGCTGCTCTCGGGGTCAGCGATGCGATGCTCGTAAGTGGTCTTTTCGTCTGCGTCGTCACTCATGGAAGGCGTTTGCATCCCATCCTCATCGCCATGTAAAGTACTGGGTTTTGTGCCTCATGACTCGGATGACGACATAAGAGAAGACGCGTTTATTCGTACTTCACAACAGAAGACAAACAGCAATGGCCAGAAGCCAACTATATACAGTTGGGGGGGACGCCCCAAAATCCTATTGGTGGGTTTGAATCTCCCGCCAATGTTCCCATAGGCTCCCTTTTGGCAAGCTCAGGAGCCTAGTCCCTATTGTTCTCAGGAACGAAGCTCGGCAGCTGCAAGCCAGCTCTCGTTCCTGGTCTAGGACATAACACTGTTTTCATGTTCAGTGACTGTGAGAGGAAGAAGTGGGTCATTATGTGCAACTCCAACTACCATGTAGGTGCATAGATCCCTACACACATGCACCTCTATGTGTGTAAGCTGCAGGTGATCCCAAGTCTTGCAAGAAGAGAAGAAGAGAAGAGATTGGATTTATACCTCACCCTTCACTACCCAAAGGTGTCTCAGAGTGGCTTACAAACTCCTTTCCCCTCCCCTCCCCACAACAGACACCCTGTGAGGTAGGTGGGACTGAGAGAGCTCTTGACAGAAACTGCTCTTTTTTTCAAGAACAGCTCTTATCAGAACTATGGCTTGCCCAAGGTCATCCAGCCCGGTGCAAGTGGAGGAGTGGGAACTCAAACCCAGTTCTCCCAGATTAGAGTCCGCGCACTTAACCACTACACCAAACTGGCTCTCAGTGTGCAAGCAGTGTGCATATGTACAACTACTTCAGCTGAATATAAAGGCTGGAGGCTGTCCCTCTGTCCTGACTCCATTCCCAACTTTACCCATTCAGTGTACCTGAAATGTACCAGAATACTATTTTCATTTGAATGGACAAAATCAAAACTTACCAGAGATACAAAAGGATTCAAAAGCTATAAGGAGTCAGATCCTTCACATCTGGAGCCTCCAGCAAATTTATGTAGGGTTGACAAACTTTGTACTTCCAGTCCTGTGGAGATCAATCCTGTCCTCTTCATAAGAAGGTATTACACTACTTTTGAACTTTGTTCTGTGGACAGTCACTGCTACCTGCAATCTTTGTCTCCTTACAGTGAGTACGTTTAAAAATCCCAACAATGGTCTGTTTGGAAACAATTAGATTCAACAATTTTATATAATAGCACTCTGACTATTTTGTAGCAGTGGGAGTTTAAATTGTTGTCTCAGGAGCGGAGTCTGTTGCTCATCATTCCCTCCATTGGGGTTCTGAGGCATTGCGGAGACCTCCAGGGTAGTTAATGGCTGTGCAGCAAATACAGGTGCTCTTGGGACAGGGGAAGTGCAGTGGGCCTAGGCGGGGTTGTAAGGGAAGGGCGCTGAGAAATAGAGCGGCTCAGTGCCCTTCCAGCCTACGGCCCATCCCGACGGTGGCTAGCAGTGGGGCCGGGATAGAGAACCCCCCTCCGTCACTGGTGTTGTGTAACGCCAGGTCTATTAACAACAAAACAACAATCCTTCAGGATTTTGTAACAGATCAACAAGGGGACCTGGTGTGTGTGACCGAGACCTGGGTGCGGGAGAGCGAAACAGTAGCTCTCGCCCAGCTTGCCCCGCCCGGGTTCTTGGTCCTCCACCAGTCAGGGACTAGGAGGCAGGGGGAGGAGTGGCTATCTTCATTCGGGAGGCTTACTCCTTCAGGGCACTTCCGCCGGCGGAGATTGCGGGTGTGGAATGTGTCGGCCTGATGCTGGAGGCTGGTGAGGGTTTGGCAATCTGGCTGGTGTACCGACCGCCTAACGCACTGGCCTGCCGTCCCTGCTGGAGACCGTAGCAGGCTGGGCATTGGAGCCCCCTAGGCTGATTGTCTTGGGTGACTTCAACGTCCATGCTGAGGACGCAGCCTCCAGCTGGGCTATGGACCTGGTGTCATCCATGGCGGCACTGGGACTCTCTCAATTTGTTTCAGCCCCCACGCATTGGGCTGGTCACATGCTCAATTTGATCTTCGCGGCAGGGGTGATGGTGGACCAGATTGCCACTGAGCCAGTGCCATGGTCGGACCACCTGGCCCTGAGGGCCCGACTGAATGTTCCACCCCGACCCTGTTTGGGCAGCGAGCAGATTTTTGCTCGCCCACAGCACCATATGGACCCAGTGCAGCTCCAAATGGCCCTTCGGGATCCAAGGCCCCCTGGCGGCTCGTTGGATGAGCTGGTGGAGGACTGGCATGCCCGGCTCTCCTCAGCCATCGACGAGATCACTCCCAGGCGCCCTCTCCACACTCGTGTAAGGTGAGCGCCTTGGTATACCCAGGAGTTGCGTGAAGCAAGAACTGAGACAGCTGGATAGACGGTGGCACCAAGCTCGCAACAAGGCATCAAGAACATCTTATAGGACGCTTATGAGGGCCTATGAGATGGCAGTCAAAGCCGCAAAGACAGATTTCTATGCGGCCACAATTGTATCTGCTAGCTCACTCCCGGCCCAATTATTTAGTCCAATTCGGTCTTTGACAGCTCTGCCACATGGCAGGCAAAATGCTAGGGAATTTCTGAGGGACGGTTCCCCAGGGCACTCAAGGAAGCGATGGTCTGCCCCCTCTTGAAAAAGCCATCTCTGGACCTGGCCGAATTGGCCAGCTATTGGCCAGTGTCCAATTTGCCCTATTTGAGCAAACTTATTGAGAGGGTGGTGGCATCACAGCTGCAGGGTTTTCTGGATGACGCTTCTGTCCTCGATCCCTTCCAGTCCGGCTTTCGCCCGGGTCACGGGACGGAGACAGTGCTGGTCGCCTTGACTGACAATCTCCGTAGGCATCTGGATCAGGGTGGTGTGGCTGCTCTGGTGTTGTTAGACCTGTCAGCGGCATTTGACATGGTCGGCCACCAGTTGCTGGCCCACCGCCTCACTGATGTGGGGATTCAGGGGCTCGCATTTCAATGGCTGGCCTCTTTCCTTCAAGGTCGGGGACAGAGGGTGGTGATAGGGGATCAGCGGTCCCGGAGACACCCCATTGAGTGTGGGGTGCTTCAAGGGGCCGTGGTGTCCCCAATGTTGTTTAACATCTACATGCGCCCCCTCGCCCAGATTGCCCAGAGTTGCGGGCTTGGGTGTCATCAATATGCAGATGACACCCAGGTCTATCTGATGCTGGGCGGCCGGTCGAACTCTACACCGGATGACCTTCATCGGGCTTTACAGGCTGTGGCTGGATGGCTCAGATTGAGTCGGCTGAAACTAAACCCAGCAAAGACGGAGGTCCTGGGCCTGAGTCGGATCGGTTCAGGGTTGGGGTTCCCTCTCCCGACCTTCGACGGGGTGCCGCTGGTGCCGGCGTCGGAGGTTAGGAGTCTGGTTGTGCTCCTGGACTCCTCTTTAACGATGGAGGCCCAGGTAGCAGCCACTGCCAAGTCAGCCTTTTACCACCTTCGGCTGGCTCGGCAGCTGGTCCCCTTCCTTGACTGTGATGACCTGGCCAATGTGATCCATATGACAGTCACCTCAAGACTAGACTACTGTAACGCTCTCTACTTCGGGCTGCCTTTGTCGCAAATCCGGAAGCTGCAGCTGGTGCAGAATGCTGCAGCCAGGCTGTTGATGGGTCTCTCTAGGAGGGATCATATTCAGCCTGTGCTGAAAGCGCTGCACTGGATGCCAATAGCATACCGGATTCACTTCAAAGTGCTGGTCTTGACCTTTAAAGCCCTGTATGGCCAGGGTCCAGCCTACTTGAGGGACCACCTTTCCCCATATGTTCTCCCAAGGGCACTTCGGTCGGGGAGTCAACAGCTCCTGGAAATTCCAGGCCCCAGGGAAGTAAAATTTGCTGCCACCAGAGCCAGGGCTTTCTCGGTGGTGGCTCCTACCTGGTGGAGGGAGCTCCCGGAGGAGATCCGGGCCCTGCGGGACCTTGCTCAGTTCCGCAAAGCCTGTAAGACGGAGCTATTCCGCCGGGCCTATGATTAGGAGCCGCCGCCATGGTTAGCCATCTGCCATCGCACTATCGTCATCATTGAGTACGGGGCAGCCCTGGCAGGAGAGGGGGTGATGAGCTACTGTTTGGCTGCTGTTTGGCTACTGGGGGTTAATGTTTGCCGGGGGCTATAATCTGCCCCATCTTGTTTTATTGCCTGGATGTTGTTTCTATGTTTTCTGGTTTTATATTGTTGAACTTGTTTTAAAGTTGGCATGCGTGCCTTGCTGTTAGCCGCCCTGAGCCTTCGGGGAGGGCGGGATACAAATCCAAATAAATAAATAAATAAACCTGTAGTGTATCCACAGAGAAACATGGACTCGGGGCAACCATGTGCTCCGACCGGTTCGGGCCAGTCCACCACGTGGTCAGGCAAAGGGCCTGAGCTTCGTTCCTGTAGACAATAGATTGTAGGCTCCTCGCATTCTTCCAATTGGGGAGCCTGGGGTAACTCAATTAACTGTAAATAGCAAATCACGGGTGTGTGTGTGTGTGTTTGGGGTGTGGGCTCACTTGGGAATAAAAGCCAGTCTGCGAGCCAGCTTAGTTGTCTTGTTCCTGTTCTAATAAAGTATGTGAGAGCTGAAATCACTCGTCAGTCTCAGTACTTTTCACTGACAACGAGGATGGGATGCCAACTCCCTCCATGAACAACAACCACGAAGAAGAGCATCGCATCGAGCCCGCCGCTCATCGCACCGCTCCCGAGCACCGCACCACTGACCCCGAGAGCAGCACCACACTGCTCACCGCAACTGAAGCCGCGCTCCCGAGCCCTGCATCAAGCCTGCCGCTCCCCGCACCACTCCCGAGCCTCACTGCTGACCCTGAGAGCAGCGCGCCTTCCACACAGCTTCAGAGCTCCGACTCGGCCACTGCCACTTCCGGCAACTCGCAACACCACTCACCCACCCGTGGTAAGATGGCCGTGCCTACTGCCCACCTCAGCGCCTTCGATATCTCCCAACCACAGAAGTGGGACGCCTGGCTGGAGACCTTGGAGAACCACTGCAGCTGTCATGATGTGGTGGATGCCGAGAAAAAGAAGCAACTGTTCCTAAGCGTCTGCGGCATTGACACCCTCCTCTTCTTGCGGGACCTCATAAACCCCAAGACCACCAAGGAGGAGTCCTACGCGGTGCTGGTAAAGGCCCTAACGGACCACTTCTCGCCAAACCCCACAAAATTTGTTGAGCGCCTGGGGTTCTTCGCGAGAGTCCAGGGCCCAGACAAGTCCACCACAGAGTTCCTGGCGGGTCTTCGGCGGGCGGCCACGAGGTGCGTGTTTCCAAGCCTCTCGGATATGCTGCTGAACCAGTTTCTCGTGGGCCTCTGTGAGTCTAAACTGCAGCGGAAACTGGCTAGCAACAACGACTTCACACTGGGAAAAGCCATCCAGGAGGCCGCGGCCTTCAAAAAGGCCCACCAAGACTGTCTCGGCTCAGCAGTCCACCGCACACAAGCAACGCGAAGGTCCGACGTATCGGACGATGAGGAGGTACTCCAGGTATGCCACTGACCATCCCAGTGACCTCCGTGGACCCGAGAGGCCAAGTTCCAGCCATCTGTAGCCTGCACGAGCTGCGGCAACGCTCACAAGTGACGGACCTGTCGATTCCGCACCGTGATCTGCAGGGCGTGCAACAAAACAGGGAACCTTGAGAAGGTCTGCCGCTCCAAAGGCCAATGGACAACCCTCACGGCACACCTCAAAGCTGATGATCTGCACACCGTTTCGGTCCACCACCAACAAACGGTATGTAACTTGCCCCCTAACAGCCCGGACAAAGTGCATGTGACTGTCCGAATTGAAGGGTCCCCCTGTGAAATGGAGATTGATTCGGGGTCTTCGTTTTCAATCATATCGGCGGAGACCCTCCGTGCCCTATGCCCGAAAGGGGGACCCCAGTTGCACAAGCCACAGGGTCTGGTTTTGCAGGACTTTAATAAGAACCCTGTGGCCATCCGGGGCTGGGGCAAGTTCAAGGTCCAATTCAAAGGATTCTTGGGTGTCCTGGACCTGTTGGTGGTGGAAGGACGGCTCTCCAGCTTATTGGGACTCTTGTGGTTCAAACCCCTGGGCCTCCAGATAACGGGGTTGAACTAGATCTGATCAGCGGATTGGGAGGTGGTGTGTCGGGAGTTCCCCAAGGTGCTTGATGGGACTCTGGGAAAATACACCGGGGACCCCATTTCCCTGGACCTGGACCCGGCCGGCCTCCCCATCCGCATGAAGGCTCGGGTCCCTCCCATTGTGATGCGAGCTAAAATCGAAGCAGAGCTCGATCGCCTGGTTGCTCAAGGGTGCTGGAACCAGTCGCATCCGCACGCTGGGAGACTCCCATAGTAACACCCATCAAGCCTAACGGGGACATGCACATTTGTGCCGACTACAAGTGCACGCTAAACAAGACCTTGCAGGATCACGCTTACCCAGTCCCAGTGGTGAGCCACGTCCTTGCGTCTCTGGCAGGGGCCAAGGTCTTTGGTAAGCTCGATCTGGCACAGGCTTACCAACAGCTGCCCATTGACACCACTGCCGCCGAGGCCCAGACCATCACAACTCACAGGGGGGCTTTTTGGGACACGCACCTGCATTTCGGGGTTTGTGTGGCTCCAAGCATCTTCCAGTTTCTGATGGATGGTCTCCTGAAAGGCATTCCCGGGGTGCAGCCGTTCCTAGATGATATGATCATCACGGCGCCGGACACCACCTCCTTCGCAGACTGTCTCCGCCAGGTCCTACAACGGTTCGACATGGCCAGCCTCAAGGTACAGAAAGAGAAATGCCTCCTAGGCATGCCCTGCATCGGGTTCCTGGGGTTCGCTGTGGATGCGCAAGGGATCCACCCCACGGACGACAAGGTGAAGGCCATCACGCACGCCCCCCTGCCCTCCTCCAAGGCTGAATTGCAGGCTTTCCTCGGCCTGCTCAATTTTTATCTTGTGTTCCTGCCCCTCAAAGTGGCCGTGGCGGAGCCGCTCCACCGCCTCCTCGACAAGGATGCGCCCTGGGACTGGGGACCTAAGCACGCAGTGGCATTCCAAAGTGTCAAGGACTTGCTGGTCTCAAACGCGGTCCTTCACCACTTCACGGAGTCACTTCTGGTGGTCCTCGCCTGCGACGCCTCCCCCTACAGGGTCGGGGCAGTCCTGGGCCACCGGTTGCCGGATGGCTGGGAGGTCCCGGTCGTGTATTACTTAAGGACCTTGTCTTCGGCAGAGCGCAACTATGTGCAAATCGATAAAGAGGCGCTGGCTATTGTGGCGGGGGTCCAGAAGTTCCATCATTACTTCTATGGCCAGCCCTTCGAAATCATCATGGACCACAAGCCACTGCTGGGAATCCTCGCTGCGGAGCACCAGACCCCACAAATGGTATCCCCCGGGTCCTGTGTTGGTCCATTTTCCTGGCGGGATACTCATACTCCCTCACCCACAGACCCGGGAAGGCGATGGGGCACGCAGACACCCTTAGCCACCTGCCCCTGCCGTCCGAAGACCCTGACCCCGCACCCGAGCATCTGGTCACCCTTGTGGAAATGCTTCCCAACAGTCCAGTCCATGTGTGGGAGGTAGCCTGCCGCACGGCTCGGGATCCTGTTCTCTGTCGAGTCATGGACTGGGTGGGGAGGGGGTGGCCTGTGTCCAAAGAGGGCCCCGAGTTTACCCCATTCAGTACACGCAAACATGAACTGTCCCTTTACAAGGGGTGCTTAATGTGGGGAGGGAGGGTGGTGATTCCAGCGCTGCTGCAACAATGGGTTCTAGAGGTGCTCCACAAACATCACCCAGGAGTGGTCCGAATGAAGGCATTAGCACGGAGCTATGTCTGGTGGCTGGGCCTCGACAAGGACATTGAGGACAAAGTAAAAAGATGCCAGCCCTGCCAGGCCTCACGCCTCAATCCACCACGCGCTCTGGAGAGAGCCTGGGAATCCTCCCATCATCCCTGGTCCTGGCTCCACCTGGACTTCACGGGGCCGTTCCAGGGGCAGATTTTCTTTATACTAGTCCACGCCTACAGCAAGTGGCTCGAGGTCATCCCGGTATCGTCCACCTCCTCAAAATCTGCTATCAGGGCCATGTGGCGGATCTTCAGCACTCAAGGCCTCCTGGACACACTGGTCACTGACAACGGCACCGCTTTCACCTCCCAGGAGTTCCAGGACTTCACAGCTTACTACGGCATCCGACATGTGTGTTCCACGCCATTCCACCCCGCCACGAACGGGCAAGCAGAGCGGATGGTCCACACTGCAAAGGAAGCACTACGGCGGATCAACTCCTCAGACTGGGAGTACAAACTGGCTTCATTCCTTTTTGGGCAGCGCATAACACTGCACACCACCACCGGATGCAGCCCGGTAGAACTTCTCCTGGGTCACCGCCTCACGTCCCGCTTGGACAGGCTACACCCAGATCGGGCCCCGGAGTGCGAGCCGGGCACAGAGGACCAGGAAGCTAGTAGAGAGTTCTTCCCCGAGGACCCTGTCTATGCCAGGAGCTACACCTTGGGCCCGCCATGGATCCTGGCAAGGGTGGTAAGGGTCAGGGGATACCACTCGTATGAGGTCTCCTGTGAGGATGGAACTGTGCTGCACCGCCACATCGACCAACTCCGCCGACAGGTGGCACCATGGGAGCCAGATGACTACAAGGACCCCGAACTACCCGAGGTAGTAGAACCACAGCCGCCGCGAATGCTGCAAGAGCCCAGCCAGGTGGACAGCTCAGCCGCTGCACCCATCACCCTGGCCCCAGATGCCCCGACCATAGCGGGGGATGCCTCACCGGCCACTCCACGATCCCCAGCACCAGTAAGGTCCCTGACCAGCACCCAGGTGCCGGCATCTTCACCTGCCCCGGTTATCCAGTGCTCGACAAGGGTCCGGAAGCCTCCCACTTATCTTAAGGACTTTGTCTATGGGTGCCTCGCGGACCAAGGGGGGAGGGGTGTAGTGTATCCACAGAGAAACATGGACTCGGGGCAACCATGTGTTCTGACCGGTTCGGGCCAGTCTACCACGCAGTCAGGCAAAGGGCCTGAGCTTCGTTCCTGTAGACAATAGATTGTAGGCTCCTTGCATTCTTCCAGTCGGAAGAGCAAATCACGTGTGTGTGTGTGTGTGTTTGGGGTGTGGGCTCACTTGGGAATAAAAGCCGGCCTGCGAGCCAGCTTAGTTGTCTTGTTCCTGTTCTAATAAAGTATGTGAGAGCTGAAATCACTTGTCAGTCTCAGTACTTTTCACAACCTTTCCAACAGTGACCTTGTACTTTTGTTTGGACTCCTCCTCATTCAATCCACAGTGCCATGTAAAATGGTGCAGTGATAGTTTGCTATCAATGCAATCCTAAACAGAGTTATACCATTTTTAGTCCATTGCAGTCAGTAGGCTCGGAAGGGTATAACTCTGCTGAGGATGATACAGTACTTATCCAAAACTAAGTTTTAAGAATTATCATTTTAGAGCCATAGTCCTAAATGGCATACAAGTAGCAATGGAAAATCTTCAAATGGCTTTGTCTTATTAGCTAAAAAAAAAAATCCTGGACACTTCATAGAGTCAAATTTCTAAAGTCAGAGTCAATTCTCCAGCAAGGTTGGCTATTTTCTAACAACTTGATTATTCATCTGGCAGCTCTTTGGTTCAATCTAATCATGAAGAGAATGCAAAGGTCAAAACCTCAGAAGTGCCAAAGCCTGTCTCCTATATTCAGATAACTTTACAGTCTGAAGGTTTTTCCAGAAGCAACAAGAAAGCAAGAGGAAAAACAACAAATTCCAGCTTGAGGGATTCTTTCAAAGTGACATTGGAGAACACAGGAGAATTGTTTTTCTTTTAACAGACACTTAAGGATAACTAGATAATGATTTATTATTTGTAATGGAACCAACTGAAGACAGCTTCAGAATGTGTGCAGCTGGCTGTTGCAGTTGTCAGACAATGGACATCTGGCACAAATTTAATAATGTAAAGGAGTCTGGCAAGCACACAGTGACTGTGATACAGTAGCTACATACCAAGTGCCAGCTATTGGAAGGGAGGTGCTCTGCCTATGTCTGACTGCATTATACGCTGCTAAAAATATATCCAATGACGTGTACAAGGTATACAAAGAGGACAGAAGATGAGATTTTTAAAGTAGCATGCCTTTGTGTCATGATCTGTGCAGGATGGAGGCAGGGCCTAGAGGCCTAAACTCTAGGAGGGCGTGTCTGGGAGTAGAAAGCAGAAAGCCTACAATCCCCACAATGCCTGGGGATGGCTTTTAGCCAATCAGAGTACAGGGATTCTGGCCCTGGTCACACGGCAAAGTAATTGTGCTTTGTTCCCACTTTGTTTAAATCGGGAACATTTTTCTTCGCATTGGGCTGACTAGATGCAGCCGACCCCTCTCTTCCAGCACCGGCTTGCCTGCTGCTACACCATCCCTCCAGGTGATCCTGCCGGCCAAGGGGAGGCTCGGGTGGCTGCTGCTCCTGCTGCCACTGGGGGGGGCGCTGCTGCTGCTGTCGCCATTGCCCCATGAAAAAAGGCTCCGCCGTCTCCGCCATCCTCCTTGCCGGCCCCGTCCAAGTTGCCAGAGCCTCCGCCTCTTGTTCCCACCTCCAGGGCCATCTTTGTGCATTTTTTTGTTTTTTTTAAAAAAAAGCTTCCGGTTTGAGCGCTTGACTAAACATGTGCTTAATAAATCCATTATTAAACATTAAATGGATTTATTAAGCGCATGTTTGCTCAAGCGCTCAAACTAGAAGCTTTAAAAAAAAATGTGCAAAGAGCAGTCAGACGGCCCTAATCACAATCATTGTGAAAGATGGGCTGTCCAGATGGGCAAAATTGCGCATTCAAACCACAAGTGCCAGGAAAACACCTGATTTTCCAGGGGTCAGGAAAACCCGACAGCATTGCGAAAGTGAGCCTGCTGCAGGGTGGGAGGAGGATTGGCACATGTGAACATGAAACTGACATGCACAAAGGAACAGCAGCGAACCCCGATCAAAACGTCAGTGTGACCGGGCCCTCTGTGAAGAGATTGTTACATACTTGGTGAGGTGTTTCTGACTTAAGCTGTTAGCTGTGGAAAATGGTGTTCTTGCTCTCTGAGCTAAACTGAAGGGGACAGTGTTCTTCCGTCTCTCATCTGTGGTCTGGTCTCACAGAAGGGACGGGCTGGTCTGGTGAGAGAAAGATCCCTCGGCTCTTTTGCTCTTCTGTGGACTTGTCTCACAGAGGGGACAGTCTAGTCTGAGGAGAAAGATTCCCCACTTGGCTCAGCGTGAGTGTTAGGCAGGAGGCCTGGTAAGAAGGTAGGCCTTAAGTAGTAACAGTTAAAGTGAAGTAGTTAGTCGCATTAAGTTTGTGGTTATTTTTGCCTTTAAGCACTGTTATCTTTTTAAAGCACTGTGCTGTATTTGCCTTGCCCCAGTACTGTTTTTAATAAACCATTGTTTTATTCACTGACTGGTCATCATGCCTGTGCTTTCTTGGCTGTAAAAGGGGCATTTTGCTTGGTCTTGAGAGGGTACCCTGGGCCTTCTCAAGGGACTGTAGGTCCAGGGTGGTGGTGGTGGAAGGTGGCAACCCGCTGGGGTCATGACATGGTGGCATTAGCAGTGGGATGTGCCAGAAGTTGACCTGGAGAGGTGGAGCATAATCAGTTTATTTTTAAAGAGAAAAAAAAATCCTCCTTCCCTTAGTCTGGCTGTAGGAAGCCACATAGCCTTTTTAAAGGTGCCAGTGAGACCAAGAGGTCTTATAATAGTGTTGTAAAGGGGTTTTATTTATTTCTAGAACTATCGGGTCAACTGGACAGAGAGGGTAGAGGTAGGCATTGTATGTTCCTCCATTCTGGAGACAGAAACCAGAGGACACCCCAGTGCCTAGAAGCAAGACCAGAGCAGGCACTGCTGATCAGATGTCTCAGGAGAAAGCAGATGGAGAGATGGCAACCCCAAGTTTAGAGGTCTTGTGTCTCCAGCTGCAAATTAAGCATATGGAACTTGAGCTGGAAAGAGAGAAAAGGCTGAATGGAGAGAGAGAGACAGAAGAGAGAGAGACAGGGCAGCCCAGAGACAGCAGGAAAGAGAGAAAATGCAGAAAGAAGAGAGAGAAAGAGAAAGAGACAGGGAAGAGAGAGAGAAGGCGGCCAAGAAAAAGCTGGAGTTGGAGAGAATGAGGATGGTGCACGAGCTTGAAATGGCAAAGCTGGGAAAAGGCCCACCTTCACTTCCTCCAGAAGCTGACGTACCAGGGGATAGAAGAAAATATCATCTGTATAAGGAAGGCTGGAATGGTTCATGGAAGGTAGCTGTGCACGATTATACCCCGGTTGCTGTGTTTGTGAGGGAAGATTTAGCGGAGCACATGACCACAGAACCCAAAGTCCATGAACCTGGACTGGCAGAAAAGGAGGCCAATCCAGAGGAAGATGTCTACCTGTAGTTCTTAAAGGACTTTGAAGATGTTCCTGCGTAACCTGGCCAGCAAACCGATGTCTACTTGAAGTTTTTAAAGGACTTTGAAAATGTTCCTGAGGAACCCAGCTGGCAGACTGATGTCTACATAGGGGTGTCAATCCATCATCAGTCTGAGAAGCAGCCGCAAGGTGAGCACACCCCAGCCACTTCTCCAGACCCTGTTGCAGAGCTGACAGTAGAGCTGACAGGGCAGAGTCTCCTCCAGTGACCCCGACTGCATTTCAGAAGGCTCAAGAGGAAGCCACCAGCCTGGAAGAAGTTGGTATCAACTTTGGTTCCATGTTTCCATCTGGCTTGGGTGACTCTCCACACAATTATGATGCTCAAACCAGTGAACAACAGCATCAGCAACCACCCCTGGAACTTGACACTACTGGGAAAACTGAAGATACAGCATTTCCAAACCTCTTTAAAAGTAGTTCTATTGATGGAGCAGAAGAGCCAAGAGGTGTGAAGCAGCCTGAAGAAGAGGAAGCATATGGCTTGGATAAAATAGAGTTCCTCCAGAGCCATGAAAACCAAGAGATCTACCAGAAGGTCT
The DNA here is from genome assembly GCA_029375565.1 of Gekko gecko. Taxonomy (NCBI): domain Eukaryota; kingdom Metazoa; phylum Chordata; class Lepidosauria; order Squamata; family Gekkonidae; genus Gekko; species Gekko gecko. The sequence continues at coordinate 228,869,136 of JAPDNY010000001.1, read as the reverse complement.
TTGACCTGACTGAGCACTATTTTGGTATTGAGGACGATGACTCCAATTTGGCTCCCCAGGTAGACGAGAACCAGCAGAAGTTCATCTTCCAGCAGAGTGGAGGAAAAGAGAGCCAGTTATTACTCAAGACTGAGTTTGCAGTGCCAGTATAAAATTCCATCAATGGTAACCACAAAAGTCAACCTGACACCAGCAGGAGAAGAGAATTTGATGAAGAATCTCTGGAGAGCTTTTGTAGCATGCCAGATCCAGTGGATCCTATTACTGTGACCAAAACATTCACATTTTTAAATGGAGAGTGAACTTAAAAAATCAGTGGGATACATATAACAATATGATTTTATCTTAGCCACATAAATAAAAATCTCTTCTTATTCATTCTTTTAAAAGATTCCAAGGAATAATTTGTCTGTGCCCTTCAAAAACAAAATGATTCTGTTTGATGTTAGTCTGTCCTACTATTAATCACATCCTTAACAATACAGATTCTTCTACAATTTATTATTATTTATATTAAAAGGAATAATATTTATTAAGCAGGTTTCCAAGGAACCTTTACTGCCTTAAGTAAAGGTTCCTTGGAAAGATGGCTAATAAATATTATCAATTAATTAATAATATTAATATTATTAATATTATCATGTAAGCTGCCTTATGCTTAGAGCAGTTCATTTCATATAAACAAAAAGTAATGGGAGTGCGTAGGTGCAGCGTGGCAAAACACACGCGCTTTGGCGTGGTGGTGACTTTATGATTTTCAAAGGGGTCCTTTGACCACTAAAAGGATCCCCTGCTGTCCCAGGAAGGGATGGACAGTAGCAAGGGGCTTGATCTGTAACCCTGTGTGAGTTGTAACTCACAGGGTGGTCTGGATCGCCCCCGACGCGGGATCGAAGTCTGGGCTCAGCTCTTCTGAGCAAAGCCAATGCTCCTGCACTGGAAGGGGGGGAAGAGAAACCTTGCCATCTGAGCGCTTCTGTGAGTATCCGTGGAATAAAATAATGGGATAAAAGGGCGATTTGATATAATTAGCCCCAAGAAGTAGTATAAGAGGGGAGGGCTCTCCCCCCTGAAGAATAACCAGCTAGTAAGCAAGAATAAACAAGCTTGGCAATGTGAGAGTGGAGAGGGCAAGAGAGAAAGTGAAACTCCATCCTGAATGAACAGGAGCCATGGAGGGTGAAAGAGATCTGAGCTGGCTATAAAGTTATTCAGGCTGGCTGTTATCGGTTGGGCTCGGAATTTGGGTTTCACTCTAAGCTGGATGTAAAATTTGAAGAATTGGTCTGTGGCTGTGTGAACTCTGTGGGTCTGAGGGCGAAACGTTCAATAAGAGAATTGGCTTGAAAAGTAAAAGTGTTCTAAGAGGAGGAGGCGGTAGGGGATCAACTTTGCAATGTGCTCAAATTTTCACCTAACAGGGGTAGGGTAGAAGAAACAGGGAAGGGGAGGCCCGCTTCATTGCACACTAATTTTAACCCTCTAGGGACAGGGTGGAAGATCAAGAGAGAGATAGAGAGAATGTTACAGCGTTCTCAATCTTTGCTGCAACCATTAATGACTACTGAAGTTGGAGAGTTAGCCTGAATTCAAGCAGAAACGCTAGACCTCACTGGTGAAATAACAATAATCAATAATAAGGCGCTGGATTAGTAATTGATTGTGTGCTTGACTTTTCTGGGCTTGTTGAATCAGAGGCTGGCTATATGGGGGTTTCTTGGGAATAAAGGAGGGGGAAGGTTGGGATGACAGCCAGCCTGGGAGAACTGCCAATGGAACGGTTGTTTGGTAAACATCTGGGGGAGATAGTAGAAGCAGTTTCTGGGGATTTTGCCAGGGAATAAGATAGTCTAAATATCGTTAAGTTCTCTAATTTGTTGAAGTTACTAGAGATAGAAGGTCTGGGAAGGGAGCCAACAGGAGTGTGCTGTTCCTAAATATTGGATAAGGGCTGGACATAAACAGAAGGGAAAATATATATACGGCAGTGAATTTGAATACACTCTGTGCATGTTAAGGCTGGGATTTGGAATCTATGATTAAACGGGTATAGATGTCCAGTTCAGGAGGAAGAAAACCGTTATTGGTTTCACCAGGGGGAGCTCAGGACAAAAAGAACCCCAAAAATAAATGCAAGCTTTGGTGCAAGCTACTATTTTAAGCACAATCAATGATGTTATAGAGCCAATTAAAGCCAGCATGGAAGAAATTCGAAATTCAGTTCCACAAGCAATAGCACCTGTCAATCAAGCTATTCAGGAAGTAAGAGATATGATCCCCCAGGCGGCAGTACCAATACAGAATGTGATGAAGGATATTACTGAACAGTTTACCCAGAGTTTGCAGTTACTGCAAAAACAAATAGCTGACAACACCACAAAAATTGTAGCATTAAGTACTACAGTAGAGGAAGTTGAGACAAAGACGAGACAGGTGGAAAGGAAGGTTCAAGAAAATGAAGAGAAGCAATTGCTGTTAGAGCAAGACATGATGAGATTACAGGTGGAGAGAGCTGCATTTGTCTTGAGGTTTCAGAATATTCCAGAGGAGAAGGAGGAAGAATTGTCTTTAAAAATGGTGGAACTGTTGGCAAATCATCTACAGCTTGAAGACATAAGTGAAGTGGCAAAAGAGATAGATGTGGCTTTCAGGATGAATTCGGCATATGCAAGAAGATTCAAGGTACCCAGGGAAATACAGGTACGGTTCCATAAAAGAGCGGTCAGGGATAAAATACTGAGGGAGGTAAACACTTCACCACTGAAGATGGGACAGGAAGAAATCAGGGTGTTGAAAGAGATTCCCTGGAGAGTGAGGGAAAAAAGAAGGGCATATTCGGAATTAACAGTTCTCTTGAAAGCCAATAATATCACCTACAGGTGGATTTTGCCAGAAGGACAAACCCTTCTTCAACTTTGAAGGGAAGAGATTTAGGATTACTTCAGTTTTTAAAGCAAAGGATTTCCTAGAGACCTATGGGGAAGAGCTGTTGGATGATCAAGAGGAAAGAGAAGAGAGAGAAAAGGGAGAGGTTGAAAGGGACTGGAGCTTCAATCTCAAGGGGCAGCAGCATCGATCCCACCTGCCAGACCACAAAGGGTAAGAAGATTCAGACTAAGATCCCCAATTGTTACGAGGCAAAAGACAAAAGGCAAAAAGGACCATAAACAGACACAGAATTTAGATGGATAAAAGGAAGTTGAAGTTTATATCGGTCAACGTGAATGGCTTAAATGGACCTCAGAAAAGAAGAAGGATATTCCATCAACCGAAGAAACATAATGTGGATATAACATGTATACAAGAAACCAATATTAGAAAAAATGATGAAAAATATTTGGACTATAAGGGATTAGGCAAAGTATTTGCGGCTATGGATAAGGAGAAGAAGAAGCGTGGAGTAGCTACTTATATTAAAGAGTATCTGCAGCCGGAATTTGTATTTGCCTCTGAGGATGGAAGAATATTGATGGTGGCTACCCAGAGACAAAATAAAAGGGTATTTATTGTGAATATCTATGCCCCAAATCAGAATCAGGAAAAGTTTTATAGAAAGCTTTTAAATCTGATAGCCAAACAGGACTTTCAAGATATGTGTATGATTTACTAACGGCAGAATTAGCAAAGAAAATTAGTTATGCTAAACAAAACTATTTTGAGAATGCCAATAAACCAACTAGGTGGTTGGCTTATCAAATAAGAAAGCAGTCTGAAAGGACATTGATAAAGTCATTGAAAGACAAAAATGGAGTGGAACAAAATGGAATTCAGGATTTGAAGAAGATTGTAGAAGACTTTTATAAAGATTTATATGCAAGAGAGAACATAAACAGAGAAAAAATACTTCACTACCTGCAAGAACGTACTATCCAAAAGTTCTCAGAGGGGGACCAGAAGATTTTAAATCAACCAATTACAATGATGGAAATGGTGGAAGCTCTTAAAAGACAGAATAGAGGTAGGGCACCTGGGACAGATGGCCTCCCAGTGGAGTTTTATTTAACTTTTGAAGAAATACTGCTCCCACAATTACGTGAAGTTTGTAAAACAATTTGGGAAGGAGAAGAGGTGCCTGACACATGGAGGGAAGCCTTGATTTTGTTAATACATAAGCAGGATACAGAAGGGAATGATATTAAGAATTATAGACCGATCTCTCTATTAAATGTGGATTACAAGATTTTTGCTTCAATCATGGCGGATAGGCTGAAACGTATCCTGGCAATGGTGATTCATAGAGATCAATCTGGATTTTTTCCGAAAAGACAAATAAAACATAATTTAAGGCGGATATTGAATGTGTTGGAATACTATGAAGCGCACCCAGAAAAAGAAATGGCGATGATTTTTATAGATGCAGAGAAGGCCTTTGACAATTTGAACTGGATGTTGGTAATAGAAACATTTAAGAAGGTGAAAGCGGGAGAGCAATTCATTCGAACAATTCAAGCTATTTATTCAAAGCAAAGAGCAGCAGTTATGGTTAACGGGGAATGGGCAGATCAATTTCAGATACAGAAAGGCATGAGACAAGGTTGTCCCTTAACACCTTTATTATATATCTTTGCTTTAGAGGTGGTAACAGAGGAGATAAGACAGAATCCAGAAATGAAGGGTTTGAAGATACAAGGAGAACAATATAAGCTACTGGCATATGCAGATGACCTTGTATTTATATTGGAGGAACCCAGACTGTCAATTTTGGAGCTGAACAAGACATTGAGAGATTACGGACAAGTGGCAGGATTAAAAATCAACCTGGCTAAGAAAAAAATTTAACTAAGAACATGACCCCTGAGCAGAGAGAGTGTCTACAAGAAGAATCGGGATATAAACTTTGTACGAAGGTAAAATATTTAGGAATTAAACTGACAAATAGATGTAGTTCGTTACAAGAAGAGAATTACAATGAAATATTGAAAGTAACAAGACAAGACTTGGAAAAATGGAAGAATTTAAAGCTTTCACTGATGGGAAAAGTTGCTTTGATTAAGATGAACATTTTTGGTGGATCTTTTTATTTCAAACGATCCCTGTTTTGAAGAATCTGGCAGTTTTGAAAGAGTTGGAGCAAATCACTACAAAGTTTGTTTGGCAGGGGAAAAGAGCAAGAATTAGGCTTAAAGCATTGCAAGACTTGAAGGAAAGAGGAGGGTTCGGTTTGCCTAATTGGACTCTGTATTATAGAGCTGGAGCTTTGGCATGGATTAAGGAGTGGATAATGTTAGAAGATAGAAGACTCTTAAAACTGGAAGGTCATGATCTTCTGGAAGGATGGCACGCTTTCTTATGGGACGAGAAGGTGGCAGCATGTAAATATTTTAGACAACATTGGATATGAGATGCACTCGGTAGAGTCTGGGGGACAATTCGGAAGAGGTGATTTACTAAAACTTCGAAGCTGGTAGCACCCTTAGAAGCAGTGACTTTACCTAGGCTGTATGGTGAAAATCCCCCACAGAGATTCCTGGACATTATAAATGCAAAGGGGGAGTTGAAACTGGATGGTGATATCGGTTGGTGGTACAGGGTTCAGATACAATCGAGGTATAAGAGAGACAAGAAAAGAGGGTTTGAGAAGACATTAACGGACATAGAAAAAAATTCTTAAAAAAATGTATTCACTGTTGTTGGCTGATTATATGGTAGATGAAATGGTGAAAAATAATATGATCCAATGGGCGCAGAACTTTGGTTATAACATTGAATTAGACCAGTGGGACCAAATATGGAAAATAAATGTAAAGATAACTAGGGCGGTCTCACATAGAGAAAATATGTATAAAATGTTTTATAGATGGTATATCACACCGGATAAGCTGGTAAAATATGATGAGAAATGTTCTAATAAGTGTTGGAAATGTAATGTTAAAACAGGTTCATTGTACCATATGTGGTGGACATGTGAGGTGACAAAAAAGTATTGGATATGGGTACACAGAATGGCTCAGAAAATTATAAAAGGCACCTTTGTATTCAAACCAGAGGTGCTATTGCTGGGTATACTTCCAAAAGATGTACAGAGAGAAGATAGATATTTGATAATATACATAACTGCGGCTAGGATTTTGTATGCAAAATACTGGCGATCTACAGAGGTAACAACTAAACAAGAGCTGGTCGAGAAAATAATGGAGGCAGCAGAAATGGATAAATTGACTCTGATGATGAAAGGACATGATGAATCAGCCTTTATGAATATGTGGCAACGATTTTACGAGTGGTATGATCAGAAAGGGAAGGATGGAAAGAAATAAGAAGTATCAAGTATTATTAATCTTGAAGGATTTGTGATGCTATGTTAGAAGCGGACAAGATAGAATTTAAGGATACTTAGGTAAAAGAGTATTTGTAATTAGTGTGGCAAGGTAGGGGAGAATTAAAATAGATGGATATAGAATTTGTATCCCCCCGTGAATGTTGAATGTTGTATGTCATTGTTGATTTTGCGTGTGTGTAGTATAATTGTAATGTATGTTTTGTAGTGTAATGTATGGTTGTCTTTAAAAAAAAATAATAAAAATGCCTCTTTCAGGGGCGCTTAAAAAAAGTAATGATAATGATAATGATAATAATAAAGGACAAACAATAATTCACACAATGAGCAACAGACAAATGAGTTGTCTTCTAAGCCAGATTCTAGCCCCAAAAGAAAAAACTTAGCCTGGTACTTTTAAAAAAAGTTAGATTCTCCTGGAAGGGAATTCTACTGAGTAGGAAGTAGAACAGAGTAAGTTCTAGTCCACAACTTGACCAACCTAATACTCCCAGGAACAAAGTAAGCACAGCATCCCAGAAGCTTCCTAAGAACAAACAGTAGGAATACTAGCCCTATTTATCATTGAGACTATGCAGGATCCTCTCAGGGCTTATCCAGACAGGCAACTGAAGTGTGCCCAATCCTATGCCAAAATGAACTAAGAGGCAATGGCACAATGTGAAGCCCTTGCTCCAAAATTCAGGGATCAGAATTGGGGAGGGAGCTTCAACATACAGGTGCCACAATGAAACAAGTACTATTCAGCACGCCTACCCATCTCACTCCACAAGTAGGGAGTCCCAGAAGAGATTCTGTGGTTGTGTTCTTTTTAGCATGAGATGAAGCTATTTTTCATTCTCACAAACCTTTTAGACCCCTGCAGAGGGTTTCAGCTACCCTATCTCTCTTTTTTTCTTTTTTTAGTATGTTGGTTTTTGGAAAGACTCCCATAATGCTGCTTTCATGGTTTGATTTCCCCCCCCTGCTCTATTGTTATATGTTCTGTTGCTGTTGATTGAATTGGTAATTTTATTGTATATGTTGATACTTTAGTAATTTATGAGTTTCTGATATATCATTGTAAATCTTTTATATTGTAAGCAGCCTCAGATATAGGGATATAGATAAACAGGGTATAAACATTTTGAATAAATAAATATTATAGTTTCTTAATTTACTATCCTCTTGTTCTCCCCATGCAGTATGTTTTGCAAATGTTTCTCTTCTTCCTTCTGTGATAACTGACCTGTTATTAGCATTTTTGGAGAAAGATCAAGCCTGAGGTATTTTTAAAGTAATCATTTTATTCATCTATTTATTTGGATTTATCCCACCTTTCCATGCCAGGCAGCATGCAGTCACAAACAAATAAAAACCAAGCACACAAGTCTCAAAACCCTCAATACATAATAAGGCAAAAAAAATAATACTGACACACATTGGAAAAACAGTAGAGTGCTCTGTTTTAACACTGGCATAATATGCACATAACAGCCAACCTTTTGTCAAAAGATGAGTGGCTGCACTAGTTTGTACTATTGGAAGCTTCCATGGGTATCTTTACAGCCAGCATGTTATAGCAATCAGTCAAGAAATCATAGAAGCATGGATCAGAATGAGTGGATTAGCTGAGCCCTCAAAACAGGGTAACTTCAGGACTAGCTGAAGATGAAAGAAAATACTTCTATTAAGTGCACCAGGCTCTCCCCATTAACAAAGATGGGTCTAGGAACACCCCTAGGCTCTTAACATGGTCAGCTAATGTTATTATATTGTCACCCAGTCCAGATATTGTAGAGCAATCCCTTTTGCAACATTAGCCAAATCTGGGAACATTTTAGAAGAACTTGTCATTTTCTTCCTGGAAAAGCAGATAGTGGTCCTGGTACCTGTGGTCTTGTCTTTGTAAAGGAGAAGAGGTGTAGCTTTTGAAAGAATTCTGTAGTTATAATTTGAGGCAGGCTCTTACTGGATAAATAATAAATTACCACACTCCCAGGAGGGGAAAAAACACTATTGAAAGGTTTGGCAGCCCAAGCACCCTTTATCTCCAGACTTCTGTAATCAGAGCTGCAATTACTTTCTGGAGGTTTCCCTAATCCAGGGAACACCCTTTTTAAATAGGCAGAACTGCCAAAGCAGCTGGCCTACTGATAAAAGCTGAAAAGGTTTAATTTGTTCTGCACCAGCAGTATTACAATGCACAGACGTAGTTTCTCCAACAGGATACGGAAGGCAAGCAAAAGAATACAGAGAACACGCCTCTTTTGCTAAGTTTAAAGTGACTCATTAAGTTGACAATATCACCAAAAAGACCCCCCCCTTTGGGACTGGTTCAGTGACAGAAGGAGTTCACTAAAGGGCAGCTGACTTTGGCACAGAGAACTAAATTGGCCAACTGTAACATTTAAAAAGGAAAAAGATTCAAAGGTTGCAAAAATTATATAACACTAGAGTGAAATGCACACCAACAAACCCCTCAAGGTTGGCCATTTTAACTGCAAAATGAAGTCCCCAGGATCACCTATCACTAATATTAAGAAAATAACAATAATTGAGAGCCAGTTTGGTGCAGTGGTTCAATGCATGGACTCTTATCTGGGAGAACCGGATTTGATTCCCCACTCCTCCACTTGCACTGCTGATGTGACCTTGGGTCAGTCACAAGCTCTGGCACAGCTGTTCTCTCAAGGACAGTTTCTGTCAGAAGTTCTCTCAGCCCCACCTACCTCACAGGGCGTCTGTTGTGGGGAGGGGAAGGGAAAGGAGTTTGTAAGCCGCTCCGAGATGCCTTTGGGCAGTGAAGGGCGGGGTATAAGTCCAAACTCTTCTTCTTCTTCTTCTTCTTCTTCTTCTTCTTCTTCTTCTTCTTCTTCTACTTCTTCTTCTTCTTCTTCTTCTTCTCCAATTATTGCCACTCAAGGACCATACCACAGTTTTCACTGGTACAATATCTTTGTAACTTGATGCAGAGAAGGAAATAGCACAAGGCACAATTCTTAACCCAAGGTTCTTCCTTTCTTACAGCCCCTGCTCTACTGTTAGCCAAATTGTCTTAATTTATTAATAAATGTGGGAAATTATGAGTATCAAATGGCAATAGGCATTAAATATAGGGTCAGAACTTGTGAATATGGACGTTTGATTTCCCAGTCCCCAGGAATAGACGCTGAGGTTAGATTACTAAAGCAGTGATTTCTTTACTGAAGGATTCTCACACATACAGACATAAAATCAAACATACACATACATAATACAGGACTAAGAATTCAGAGAGAAAAGTACAGAGACATTTGCATTAGTAGGAAGTATCATTGGTGGGGTGATTTCTTTACTGTCCAGCAAAGTGAGTTGACTCTGCAATGAAAAAGGGATAAAATGAGGGAAGGTGTTGTGAGTTGACCAGTAACACACATGGAGAGGTCTCAAACTGCACAAGGAATGGAACCATCAAGATAGGGTGGGGTTAGGAAAGGTAAAAGCAAGAGAGAGAGCAATGGCTGAACACTCTCTTTTTATACCTAAAAAGGTGACCTGAGGCTGTTGCCTGTTGTCACATGTTTCCCAGGAAATATAACTAAAACTTGAGCTATGGATAGGGCAGAAAAAGGATTAATGTTTGGGCAATTGCAGGGAATGGCTTGGCTAGAAGTGACCCCTCTCAGGAGAATAGGGAAGACAAAGGAGGAAAGGAAGAGAACCAATCAGGTTGCAGGACTGGTACTTGGGATTAACAACCGGATGTTTGACAGCTGCATTATCTTGATGGGATGCAGGAAGATTTGATGGCTTGCTGATGTCATCATCGGGCACATCCTTTTGTCTTAGGCTGGAGAGGAATGTGTGCTTCCTTTGGTTATGTTAATATGTGGAGATGGGGGGAATGCCTGTGTGATGGAAAAGTGAGCTACTCATGGGGGAATGCCTGGGTGATGGAGAAGTGAGCTACTCATGCAGAGCATGGTTTCCCTCTGTGATCTGCTGCTGTTTCTGCTTGTATGGAGGTCAGGGCTGCTGGTCTGTGTCCTGTCACTGGAAATGCAGGAGCAGGAGACTTCTTGTAGTCCAGGAGTCTACATCTGGCTTTGGCATGCTGCTTAGGCTCAAGGCTTCCCTTGGCTAAAACATATCCTTCTGGTCCAGTGTAAAGGCACTGGTTTTGGGCTACAGTATTGTCCAGTGTCCTGACACACTCTTGTCACAGTTCAGCACAGCAGTCATATTTAAGAGTCTCTATTAATTCTATTTGAAGCAGCTGCTTGTCAACACTACTTTCTCTTCAGTCTTTCTTTTCTTCTCCCCCTCCCCCCCTTCTTTAGGAGTTTAATCTACCCACTCACAGACTATAGTCTTTCTAGTGAAATACTTCTAAACAGCAACAATGGAATGTTGTTGTTCAGTCGCACAGTTGAGTCCGACTCTTCCTCCCGATTTCCCATGTTAATCCATAAGTGTGGAAGGTGAAAATGCAATCCATCGATCATGGAGAGCTAGGGTGGTATAGGGGTATATGGGACTAAGATCTGGGTTCAAATTCCACCCAGCCATGAAATTTACTTTGGACCAGTTAGTATCTCTCAACCTCACCTACATCACAGGTAAATATAAAATGGGGAAAGGAAGAGCCATGTCTGCTGCCCTGAGCAACTTAAAAAAGAAAAATGTGCAGGATAGATTCCCATTTTGCTGCTTCTGAACAACATGCATGCACAACTCATGTTTGATAGACACAAAAATAAGACACATGAAAAGGATGAGAAAGGTTCATCGCAGAATGTTCTAGAAAGGATTATGAAGTTAAAGTGCAAGAAAACAGATAGGGGAGTAGATGTGGCTAGAAATAGATGCCAATAGGGAACAATGACACTAGAGAAAGCAGCACAATACAGCTTTATCTGGTCAGCTAAGCAGGGTCAGTACTTGAATGAGAGACCTACAAGGAAGATTCTGCAGAGGATGACAATGGCAAAGCACCTCTGCTTCTCACTTACTTTTGAAGTCCCTTGCTGGGGTCACCATAAATTGGTAGCAACTTGATGGGACATGAGTAAGTGGGGAACAATAAAGAAATTGGTTTGCACTGTAACCTTAGTTCTCATCTAACCTGAGGTGGCAAGTGAAGAATGAGGAAGCAAGATAGTTGACTTTCAAAACTTAAGGCCCTCTTGATAGATGGCACACAGGAAGAAGAGAATAGGTACACTTTCCACATCTTGACTATCCATTTGCACAGAATGTGTTGTGCCACACTGGCTAGTTCTAATGAATAGGGATATGCTTTCAGAAAAGGCTTATGATTCATTTACAAGCATATCTTCAGTAACTTTCAGCCTAGATTTGCCTATCATGAACTTCCATGGATTGGAAGTTATTGATAGAAAATATTTACAACATTATTATACGTGCTTTTTGAAACATAAAATGCAAGCAAATAGAATTATTAAGCAATGATGTTGCAAGAAGAACCAGAAAGTCATATTTGCAAAGAAAGCAAAATTTCTAAAAATATTTTTCGGTTTTGGTGAAGCGAATGGCAGCCACCTCTCGGGACTCTCCCGGAGATGGTCAGCCCACGCATGGTCAGGGGGGTCTTCGCACAAGCGAACGACCCTAGTGAGCCTTAGTTAAAGGCTCCGAACCAGGGGGCGCTTGGGGAGTAGCCTCTTTGCCGGCCTGACTGCCAGGAAATTGAGGCTTTCCCCCTGCCCCAGTGGCCCCACTGTGTTGTGCCCATATGGGACTTAGCAACACCACCGACTTCCCAGAGCGAAGCAGCGAAGGCTGAATTAAAAACAGAAGAATCGGCAGAAAACCATGAGTTGGAGATCTGCTTGCAAGCGTTTCAAATGCGCTCCCCCCCAATCGCACAAGCGCATGGGAGTGGGAAAGAATTCCCCCCCCCCTTAGAAAATGGAACTTATAAAGGAGAGTGGAAGGGGGGTGGAGTGAAAAAGCGGATTGGTGAAAGTACCTTTTGGGGTTGTATTGAAGTTGAAGAAAATAGCTGGACTCCTGAGCTGCGTGGCACGGACTGTATAAAAGTAAACAATAAAAATGTTGGGGCAGAAAAGACTCCCAGACAAGCCAGTGAAGAAGCTGGGAGGGACTTCTGGTTCTGGCACACACACCCCTCGGAGCCAGCTGTCAATCAGCAGAGTGAGATGCTGCGCCCTCTGCTGGATCAAATGCAAAAAATCAGCAAAACTCTCTGTAACATGGAAGGTGTCCTCAATACTCAACAGAAGCAATTAACAGATACAGCTAAGAAGATGGAAGAGATTGCAAAGAAATGCCTGACCTCGATGGAAGACACCAAGAAAATTAAGAAAAAGGTCAACAAAATAGAGAAACATCAAGAGATGCAGGAAAAAAGAATATTAATGCTTCAGATGGAAAAGTCAAACTTGACTTTCCGTTTTCAGGGCATAAAGGAAGAGGAAAAAGAAGATCTCAGAGCTATCTTGGCGGATGCCTTGGCACCAATAACTGGCAAAGAAGCGCAAAAATTAAGCAAAGAGATGGATCTGGTATACAGATCCTACTCTAACTTTACCAAGAAAAATAATTTGTCAGCAGAGGTGGTTGTCAAGTTCACTAAGCAAGGTACTAGAGATCAAATTTTATGAGTGACTTCAGCAATGCCCTTGAAGATTGGTGAACAGAATATCAGGATTTTAAAAGATGTTCCATATGAAATTCGTTTGAAAAGAAAAGCATATAAAGGATTGACCCTATTTTTGCAAAAGTACCAAGTCAGTTACAAATGGTGGCTTCCCGAAGGACTGGTTTTTAAATATAACGATAAGAGAGAGAAGACTGATTCCGTCTTCAAAGCCCAAGAATTTCTGAAGAGGCACGCCAGTTCAGAGGAAGACGCAGAACTCGCTAAATGGACAATGTTAAGCAGCGAAGAAGACAGTGGCCCAGAGGAGGAGGAAGGAGAATCGGAGGAGGGAAAAGCAAAGAAGGGACCATCGTACAATTTGAGAGATTTGAAAGGAAGACACACCAAGATATGATTTGTTCGTGATGCGCAAGAATGGAGTATATTAACAATTAACCCCAAAGGACTTTACTAATCTTTTTAACAGATCTGTTTTGGACTTTTAGTAAGATGAAAAGAAGATCGTTCAACCACGGTAGAAGCCATGAATTTTATTTTTTACTAACAAAAAGTTTAATATACTAAAAGGAAATTCACTCACCTCTTTTCTTTGTCCCTCTGTATACCCTTCCCCCTTTCTTTATAAAAAGCAATAAAGTCCTCTCCTTTTTAGGAGAGTTTATATATAAAAAAAAAATTCTAAAAATAATGTTTTGGATCACTGAATGCTTGCATATTTGGGAACTGCAGCAACAAAAATAATTTTTAAAGATCAACCAAAATAATTAAAACCCTGAGTAAAAAGACATGTTTTGGCATATAGCCTAAAATAAACCAGGAACGCTTCAAGGGGAAGGGCATTGAGGGGCATTCTACAGGTAAGGTGCCACCACTGAAAAAGCCTTGTCTCTGGTCCCTTCATCTCTGAGGCACAGAGAGCAGGGTTTTGATGAGGATAAAATGGTGGGCTGGACAGTATGGGAGATGGTAGTACTTCAGGAACCATGAACCTTTAGGATTGCAAACTCCAGGATGGAAATCTGGAGATTTGGTGGGTAGAGGCCAGGGAGGGCCAGGTTTGGAGAGGGAAAGAACCTCCACCCTCCAAAGCAGCCATTTTCTCCAAGGAATGTATCTCTGTTGTTCGGAGCTCAGTTGGTGTTCTAGGAGAACTCCAGGTCCCATCTGGAGGTTGACAACCATAGACCAAGCATCTGTCTGTCTGTTTGTCTGTCTGTCTGTCTGTCTACACACACACACACGGAGCCCATGAATCCACCCTGAGCCAACTTTGGAGAGGGCAGAATAAAAATCTTAAAATAAATAAATATTACAAATAATCATTTTTTCCCTTGTGGCTAAGGTAGTCATTCTTTGGTCCTGGTGAATAAGTAATGATCTAACCGATTGTCCATAAGCAGAAACTGGAAAGTAGCACAGTGTGCACTAACGTGCATTAAAGAGTGCTGTGAAATCCTGAAGGTTCTGGTCATGGAAAAGAAATATGATGTACTTGCTATGAGCAGGACAGCAAAGAGAAGGAATCACCAAAAGAAAAGTGCCAGCATGGGCAGACAGCTATGTGCCCAGCCCTGAGGTACAAATTAAATAAAGAAAGTCAAAATGGTAACAGTGGTGAGTTGGTAGCGAAGAAAACCATGCAAACAATTTTAAATATGTATCATTTTAAAAAATTGTAAGACAGAAATAACCCTACTGCATTTCTTTTTCTTAGCTCAACAACACTCTCAGCCTTCCATTGTGTTCCTGCAGTACAGAGAAGGTCAGTGTGGCATTGCTAATAACATGCCACCACTCAGCCAGATAATCAGACCTGTTATCTTTGATGACATTATTTAGATCCCACCCACCCACCCCCGTGTTCACCCACAAATCTGGAAGAATGCCTTTTAGAAATCTCTAAGAACTGGGACTGTTGGATAGGCAAAGAAAAGGTAAAAGGGGCACAGCAATATAGAAACTAAAACTGGCTTAACATTTGCTATTCACCAAGTAAGCCTGGTGATTTCAGTCCTATGAGGGAGCTTAAGTAGGATTGACAGGTCTCCTCTGGTCACTGGTGTGGGGGGGATAGGTTGCCAGATCCAGATTGGAAATTCCTGGAGACTTGGGGATGGAACCTGAGGAGGACAGGGACCTCAGTGGGGTACAATGCCATAGACTCCACCCTCCAGAGCATCCATTTTCTTCAGGGGAACTGATCTCTGTAGTTTAAAAATGAGCTGTACTTCTGGGGGATTGCCAGTTCCCAGCTGAAGGCTGGCATCCCTAGGTTAAAGGGCTATTAGCTGCCTCACTACACTAGAACTCCCAAGATTCCTTGGTGGAAGCTACAATACTTAAATTGGTATAATAATGCCCCAGCCTCAGCTTCCTATGTTTGACAGGGCAATTGTAGAAGACTGCCTCAGAGATCACGAGATTAGGTGTTCTCCACTTGAACATGAAGTTCTAGGTTGGGGGGAAATTCCTCCTCTTCCCCACTGGTGCTTCAAAGGCTGGGTGGAGGAGATGCAACACTATTTCCAAAGAAAGCTAGAAGTGATGACATGATGCTATGGTGAGCTCTAGGATTTGCCCCATTGTGTCACCCCTGATGACATGATATCACTTCTGTTTTCTCACTGAAGTGATTTGCACCAGCGCATGTATCCCTGACACCCAAATCCTCCCAGCAAGTTGTCACTGCAGCTGGCAACTGTATGGTCAATGTAGTCCTAAGGTTATACCGTCTTTAGACACCTGTCTAAGTTCATTTACTTCGAGTTCATTTTCCACTTCCTTTGAATGAGGAAGCCTTAGACTTCTAGAATCATTATGCATTTATTTTATTTACCAATATACAGGTAGGGCATAGTGGGAGCATCCACTATGAAATCTATTATGACACCATCTCAGATTCTGACGTGTCTTATACCACAAGGCTGGGAAAAGATTGGCAGCCATCACCTAATGATGTCTCCATCATAAGATAGTATTGATGAAACAGCAACTGATCATCCTGGTCTATTAGCCCACCATCTGCTTAACTAAAGATGGCTGCTTAACTAAAGATAACCCCTATTGTATAACACAAACAGAGGATTCTTATAAGAACTAACATGAGGGGCTATGACACCCCTGTCCACTTCCCTCTCTCAGAGGCAAGATTTTACCTCCATTTTTCTTTCCCTTTTGTGACTGAGCCATCCTAGTTGTCTGTTTTCTTCTTTCCTGAAGAATTCTGGCTGTTCTGCTCTGTCACAATATAATATTTTGGCTGTTTGTTCAGTCCAGGGACCTGGGGGAAGAAATGGGAGCCCCCTTTAACTTATACAACTTAAATGACACTCAAGAAGTTGTATATTCCAAATTAACAAAATATTTTCTTCAACGCAGAGGAAAAAGGTCAGGTGAAATTAGGGGCAAAATTTCTGTGGTAACTCAACCTAGATAACTCTGAGGTAAAATCAGTACATGCACATATTTTAGTTCTTATGTTTCAGGCTAATGAGATTTTCTTAAGCTATTCAGAGTTACTTAAAATCTTTATGTTGTGAGGGTTTTGTTCCAGTGTTTTCCAAACACTACAGCACACTTTCTTTGAGTATTCTCTGACTCTTTCCAGAAGGCTGGTACCTTTTTTCCAGTACCCAAACCCCTTCCCTTGAAACACCAGTACTCATCTTGAGTTTTTAATCTGACTCTTAAGGTCTCTAAAGGCAGTTTTTAACCACACCAGACCAATGATCTCTGTACTCTTCAGAGCTATCAGCCTGTTTAAACTGAGTAGGGAAATTCCCTCTCTCTGGGAGATCTATCCCATTTCCATGGCCCGAATGGGAATCTCCATCTAACTACCTACTCATCCTTGCCAACTTCAGGGCTGAATTCTGAAATTGTCAGCGTCACTGTCACTCTTCTCAGCTAGGAATGAAATCAAACTGAATTCTCCTCAGCATCCAGTTCAGAAGTCTTTATCTGCTCAGCTGATGCTAGCCAACCAGATATCTTGGAACAGTCTGTCACTCAAGGCTCTCTGGCTCTGTGAAGAATTAACCTTTCCCAGTTCTTTAGTTGTATGTACAGCACTTCTAAGCTTTTAAAAAGTGCAGTCCATCACAGGGGCTAAGGCAAAAATCACAGTTTTTATCTCAGGCTTTACTGGGATTTTGCTGGGGTCTTGCATGCAGCAAAAAAGGAGGGAAAGATCAAAAATCATGAGGTAAACATGATTGCAAAACCAGAAATAATGACAAGGAAATACAACAGCAGACATTGCAAGAAGTCTGTCAACCCTTCACCCCACCCATATAACTTTCAAGTTGATACTGTCACTTTAAATGTTGCCCTATCAGCATACAATTTTTAAGTTATTTTATTGCCAGAAGAAAGTGCTTACAAAGGGAGGTGGAGGTATTTTCACTTTGGCCTGTGTTTTTCTAAAGTAAATATTGGGTCAAGTTAAGCTATGTGCAAATCCATAGGACTCGTCCACAGAGAAATGTCAGCTTATGGTGATGGCCTTTTAGCACCAACAACAGGATGTCAGCAATTATAAGACACTACATTTGACAGGTTTTCGTCCTCTTTCTGAAGGATAAACTCATTAACATTAAGGCAGAGGGAAATAGTCCACATAAAGACAATAAGCATATTGTTACTAAAAAGAAAGGATATTTGAAATACTAACGGAAGCCTCAAGTTACAAATCTGAAGAGTACATATATCCAGGGTAAGAATCCAGTGTGTAGACAAATTTGCTGACCTTCACAGAGCTGCTCACTGCCCTTGTGAGTCAGGTGTGGTGGTCAGAGCATTGGACTGATAAGATGCAGGTCCAAATCTTGACTGTGTTATGAAACTCATGGAGGAGGCAGAGTTAGTCTGGTCACTGTCTCTCAGCCTAATTTATCTCACAGGAGTATGTTGAAAATAAAATGGAGAAATGATGTATGCCACTCTGAATAGCTTTACCAAATTCCAAAACACATTTTAAATTTCCTTGAGTTTAAAAAAACAGTGCATTTGCTTAGCTCCTGTGCCAATCCCTTCCATCTCAAGTGCTCTTTCAAAGGTGCATCCTACATAAATAAAGGTAGTTTAACTTTCATGAAAAGTACACTAAAAGCATTAAGATACAAACCAAACCCCCCCGCCCGGGGGGAGGGGTGTTCCATTGTGAAATTATCTGCAAGCTCTATGATGTAGCCAGTTTACTTCTCATGTTCCCTGTACTTAGATCTCCTTAAAATTACTCACAGCCATGGTTGAGGCAGCTCCTTTTTCATGGCAGTAGCCAGGTTCCTAAGGGGAATACAATGCCATTAAGGTCCAAATACAGGCTAGTTTTCAAAGGCATAAGATATATGATGACAGTTCACATAGAATAGTTTCTTGGATTTCCTCAGTTCTGCTTTCTAGGTGACTAAATTCCCACCTTAAATTTTCTGTTTCAGGTCATTTTTCTCCATGCCTAACTGGAAAATACTGCATCTCCAAGTCTGTTACAGGGAAGCTCAAGTGGTTAAGATGCTGAACTGCAGGCTGTGGAAGGTCAGTAGTTCAGCAGTTCAAGACCCGAGAATGCCGCATGACGGGGTGAGCTCCCGTCTCTAGTTCCAGCTCCTGCCAACCGAGCAGTTCGAAAGCAAGAAATTGCAAATAGATAAATAGGTACCACTTTGGTGGGAAGGTAACAGCATTCCGTGCACCTTGGTGTTTAGTCATGCTGGCCACATGACCAAGGAAACGTCTTTGGACAGTGCTGGCTCTTCAGCTGAACTCTGAGAAGGAGCAAGGTGTTTGAGCTGCCAGAGGGGTGAGTGGTATTTTTATTTATTTACTTTCAGCTGAGGTGCTTTAGCTGAGAAGGTACTGTGTCAGGGACTGTATTTGGGAGTGTGTGGGTGAGTTGTAACAGACTCCTGACTGCTGGAGTTAGGGTGTGAAAGGGTCATTGTTTGCCGGTAATTAAGTGCTTGGGTGAAATTGAATATCAGACTCCTGCCTGCTGGAGTTGGGGTGTGAAAGGGTCATTGTTTGACTGTCATTAAGTGCCTTGGGTGAATTTGAGTAGCTGCTGGCCACACCCTCTCCTGGGAGACAATTCTATTTAAGGCAGGAAGTTTGCAAGAGGCACGAGCCGAAGGGCGAGAGAAAAAGGGCGAGGCTCTTTGCCTGCGGCTCTTAGCCTAGGGGCTCTGTAAGAAGCACAGGAAGAGCCAGAAAGCCAGGGACCTTGGCTCCTTGGTAAGGTAAGGTAAGTAGACTCCTACAACAGGAGTCATATAAATACAAAGTGTTTTAAAAGGGGGTTATAGAAAAGTATTTGTTTAAAAACAATTATGAAGCCAGAATGCCAGCAGGGGGTTGGGGGTTATCCAGTGTTTTGCTTGGAGTGTCACATGTATGACTATCTGACCACTGGTCAGAAGTCTTGGGCGTGTGCTCAGTGCAAGGAGCTCCTGGTTCTCAGGGAGCGAGCTTGCTCCCTTGAGGCCAAGGTGGCTGACCTGGAGAAGCAGGGACAGTCAGTTAGGTGCACGGGGAAGACTCTCGGGGACTTGTTAGATATGTCCCACTCTGGATCTGGCAGCCCGGCTGCTGCCAGGGAGCATGAGGGTCAAGGGGAAAAGGGGCACCATGCTGAGGATAAGGGGAATGTGCCCTCAGAAGGGACCTCTTCTTCAGCTGGTGAACGGGTATCCTTTCGTACCAAGGAACCGTCCCTGGGAAGGGTGGGAGGGGGCTCTTGGTAGTTGGTGATTCGATCCTTAGGCAGGTAGACAGCTGGGTGGTGAACCCGCATACTGACCGTATGGTGACTTGCCTGCTTGGTGCGAAGGTAGCGGACATTACGCGTGTTTTAGATAGGCTGGTAGATAGTGCTGGGGAGGAGCCAGTGGTCGTGGTGCACGTCGGCGCCAACAATGTGGGGAAATGCAGTTGTGAGGTCCTGGAGGAGAAATTTAGGCTGCTGGGCAGGAAGCTCAAGGCCAGGACCTCCAAGATAGCCTTCTCGGAAGTGCTACCTGTTCCACGCACAGGGCCGGAGAGACAGGCACAGATCAGGAGTCTCAATGCGTGGATGAGACGGTGGTGTAGAGGGAAGGGTTCAAGTTTGTTAGGCACTGGGATGCTTTTTGGGACAAGAGGGAGCTGTACAAAAGGGACGGTCTCCACTTGTCCCGAGAAGGAACCAGGCTGCTGGCGCTCAAAATCAAAAAGGTGGCAGAGCAGTTTTTAAACTGAATAATGGGGGAAAGCCAACAGGAGATGAAAAGTCTCTCGTTCGGGATGGCTCATCTCAAAGAGATGAAGGGGTAGCTATTACTTTTGTACAAGGAAATGGATTACAATTGTCCACTGAGACTGTGGCCAATGATAGGAACTGCCTGGCAAGGTCTCGAGGCAGCAAGTGGAAGTCTGTGGGCTAACAAACCTGGGAAACTATAAGTGTTTATACACAAATGCTAGAAGTCTCTGAGGTAAAATCGGGGAGTTGGAATGCTTGGTGTTGGGGGGGGAAATAGACATTGTGGGTATTTCAGAAACTTGGTGGGATGAGGAAAATCAGTGGGATACGGTGATTCCTGGTTATAAATTATATCGGAAGGATAGGGGGGAAGGGTTGGAGGTGGGGTGGCTCTGTATGTCAGAGAGGGTATACCCGTCCAGTAAGACTGAGAGGGTAAGAGAATTGGATTCGCTTCTGGAAATGCTATGGGTTGAAATAGTGGGTCCAAAAGGAGGCTTAACAGTGGGAGGTTGTTATCGCCCACCAGATCAAAAGATAGAGGAGGATTATAAAATGATGAATGAATTAAAGATAGCGGCTAGACGAAATAACTCTGTTGTAAGGTAAAGGTAAAGGTTCCCTTGCTCGAAAGCCAGTCGAATCCGACTCTAGGGTTGCGGTGCTCATCTCCGTTTCAAAGCCGAAGAGCCAGCGCTGTCCGAAGACGTCTCCGTGGTCATGTGGCCGGCATGACTAAACACCAAGGTGCACGGAACGCTGTTACCTTCCCACCGAAGTGGTACCTATTTATCTACTTGCAATTTCTTGCTTTCGAACTGCTAGGTTGGCAGGAGCTGGAACTAGAGACAGGAGCTCACCCTGTCATGCGGCACCCGGGTCTCGAACTGCTGAACTACTGACCTTCCACAGCCTGCAGTTCAGCGTCTTAACCACTTGAGCCACCGCAGCTTTTACAGCTATTACTCTGTTGTAATAGGTGACTAACTACCCACACATTGATTGGGTCAATATGAGTTCTAGTCGGGAAAAAGAGATTGCGTTCTTAGACACTCTCAATGACTGTGCTGTGGAACAGATGGTCACAGATCCTACCAGGGGAGAGGCGATCCTGGATTTGGTCCTAAGTAACACCCAAGACCTGGTGAGAGATGTAAAAGTGATTGCACCACTTGGGAACAGTGACCATAATGTCATTGAGTTTAACATTAGTACAGAAAGGGAGTTGCCCAAAAAGACTGACGCAACCACTTTTAACTTTAAAAGGGGTAACCTCTCTGGTATGACGGGACATGTGAGGAAGAAATTGAAAGGAAGAGTGGAGAAGGTCAAAACCATTGGGGAAGCTTGGAGACTATTTAAAAAGACAATCCTAGAAGCTCAGAAAAAATATATACCACAGGTTAGGAAAGGTACAAATAGGTATAGAAAAAAGCCTGCATGGTTAACAAATAAAGTAATGGAAGCTGTAAAAAGTAAGAAGGATTCCTTTAAGTGGTGGAAAGCTAGTCTTAGTGAGGTTGATAAAAGGGAACACAGACTATGGCAAATAAAATGCAAGTCTGTGATCAGGCAAGCAAAAAGGGAATATGAGGAGCATATCGCAAAAAACATAAAGACCAACAATAAAACTTTCTTCAAATACATTAGAAGTAGGAAGCCAGCCAGGGAGGCAGTGGGGCCCTTGGATGACCAAGCGGTAAAAGGAGTAGTGAAGGATGATAGGGAAATGGCTGAGAAGCTGAATGCATTTTTTGCCTCTGTCTTCACTGTGGAAGAGGAGAAGTGTTTGCCCACTCCAGAAGCACCGATTTCGGGAGGGGGTTTGAAAGACCTGAATCAGATTGCGGTAACAAGAGAGGAAGTCCTCCAACTGATGGACAATTTAAAAACTAATAAATCACCAGGCCCGGATGGCATTCATCCAAGAGTTCTGAAAGAACTCAAATGTAAACTTGTGGATCTCCTGACAAAAATATGTAATCTTTCTTTAAAATCTGCCTCCATTCCTGAGGACTGGAAGGTAGCTAATGTCACTCCCATCTTTAAAAAGGGCTCCAGGGGAGATCCGGGAAATTACAGGCCAGTCAGTCTGACATCGATACCGGGTAAGTTGGTGGAAACTGTTATTAAGGAAAGAATTAGTAGGCACATTGATGAACAAAAACTATTGAGGCAGACTCAGCATGGGTTCTGTAAGGGAAGATCTTGTCTCACTAACCTGTTAGTGTTTTTTGAGGGAGTGAACAAACATGTGGACAAGGGGGACCCAATAGATATTATTTACCTTGACTTCCGGAAAGCTTTTGATACATTTCCTCATCAAAGGCTCCTAAGTAAGCTCAATAGTCATGGGATAAAAGGACAAGTCCTCTTGTGGATCAAAAACTGGCTTATAAATAGGAAACAGAGAGTGAGTATAAATGGGAAACTTTCCCAGTGGAGGGTGGTAAGCAGTGGGGTACCACAGGGATCAGTACTCGGTCCGATGCTTTTTAACTTGTTTATTAACGATTTGGAATTGGGAGTAAGCAGTGATGTGGCTAAATTTGCAGATGACACGAAGTTGTTCAGGGTGGTGAAAACCAGGGAGGAGTGTGAGGCACTCCAAAGGGATCTGTTGAGGATGGGTGAGTGGGCGTCAACGTGGCAAATGGGGTTCAATGTGGCCAAGTGCAAAGTGATGCACATTGGAGCCAAAAATCCTAAATATAAATACACGTTGATGGGGTCTGAACTGGCAGAGATGGACCAAGAGAGAGATCTTGGAGTCGTAGTGGATAACTCAATGAAAATGTCTAGACAGTGTGTAGCTGCAATAAAGAAGGCCAACACTATGCTGGGGATTATTAGGAAGGGAATTGATAACAAATCAGCCAGTATCATCATGCCCCTGTATGAATCATTGGTGCGACCTCATTTGGAATACTGTGTACAGTTCTGGTCACCACATCTCAAAAAGGATATTATAGCATTGGAAAAAGTGCAGAGAAGGGCAACTAGAATGATAAAAGGGTTGGAACACCTTCCCTATGAAGAAAGGTTAAAATGCTTGGGGCTCTTTAGCTTGGAGAAACGACGGCTGAGAGGTGACATGATCGAGGTTTATAAGATTATGAATGGGATTGAGCAGGTTGAGAAAGAAGTACTTTTCTCCCTTTCTCACAATACAAGAACTCGTGGGCACTCCATGAAATTGCTGAGCAGTCGGGTTAGAACAGATAAAAGGAAATATTTCTTCACCCAAAGAGTGATTAACATATGGAATTCACTGCCACAGGAGGTGGTGGCAGCTACAAGCATAGACAGTTTCAAGAGGGAATTAGATAAACATATGGAGCAGAGGTCCATCAGTGGCTATTAGCCACAAGGTATAGATAGGAACTCTCAGTCTGGGGCAGGTGATGCACTCTATTCTTGGTGCTGGAGGGGGCAGCAGTGGGAGGGCTTCTGGTGCCCTGGCCCCACTGCTGGACTTCCTGATGGCACCTGGTATATTTTGGCCGCTGTGTGACAGAGTGTTGGACTAGATGGGCCATTGGCCTGATTCAACATTGGCTTCTCTTATGTTCTTATGTTCTTATGTTCAGCTTTGAAATGGAGATGAGCACCGCAACCCTGGAGTCGGATTCGACTGGCTTTCGAGCAAGGGAACCTTTACCTAACAGCCATTTTGGATCTTGAAAATGTTGCAAGGGGCCCCTCATGCCATAGTCCCTGGCAAGATCAGCCACCCCGCCCCTGCATATCACTTTTAACAGTAAAAAATTAGTGGAGGACATGGAGATGTGGTATCTAGTTTGTCCCTACATCGGGTTCCTTTCCCTTATCAAAGAGTAAAGGGACATTGCAACTGTTTTCTGTCTTATGTGTGATCTTTGCTTCCATGCATAATTTCATATAAAATGAGGGCACCAGCAAATACTATATAGCTTCTTTTATTTCAGTGGGTAGCAGCATACAGTACGTTCATTCTGTGATGCTTCATGCTGTTGTAGAACTCTACTGTGGTCCCCATTTTTGCCACCTTTTTCCTCTGGCCATCATTTGCTTACACAGGGGAACAACATAAAAAAGAAACAATTTCATGAGATGATTTAAAACAAATGTAAGCATAATTTGGATTTCAGAGGCTCTTTTTTCAGGAAATTCTCCTAAATTCTGCTAAGACAACATGCTGCTTCTTAGCTGAGAATGTTGGCATTACGAGGTGCCAAGTCCCTGCCTTCAAGATAAATATATAACATGCTCTTACTTTCCACCAGTATAATATTCCCCACTGAACCACTATTTCAATACACCATGATTAACCTGAACCTGACAACTAAGCTGTCTTACAAGGGTGTAGAAAATGAACCACTTGTTGAGCAAAGCACATTTCTTCAGCTCCTGTTAACATCAGAAAAAAATTATTTCATTTACAGTTGATATTTTCACTCTGTTAATATTTTTTTTCTAGAATTCTTTGGTACCATTAGTTGTTGACAATCAGGACCTCCTACAAATTCAATTTCACTTGTTAGTTATGTGACTCAGACTAAGGCCGAGTTCAGACTGGCAGTTTGGCCTGATATAGGCACCTTTCACAAATTGATTAAAGGGGCCGGTTCACACAGGCACAGCTGTCAGGCATTCCCCAGCTGTACTCAAGGGCCCGGTCACACTGCCATTTTGATCGGGGTTCGCTGCTGTTCCCTTGTGCATGTCAGTTTCACCTTCACACACGCCAATCCGCCTCCTGCCCCGAAGCAGGCTCACTTCCACAATGATGCTGGGTTTTCCTGACCCCTGGAAAATCAAGTGTTTTCCTGGCACTTCCGCTTTGAATGCACAATTTCACCTATCTGGACAGCCCATCTTTCGCAATGATTGTGATTAGGGCCGTCTGAACGCTCTTTGTGCTTTTTTTTTAAAGCTTCCGGTTTGAGCGCTTGAGCAAACATGCACTTAATAAATCCATTTAACGTTTAATAATGGATTTATTAAGCACATGTTTAGTCAAGTGCTCAAACCGGAAGCTTTAAAAAAACACACACACACAAAGACGGCCCCGGAGGTGGGAATGAGAGGTGGGGGCTCTGGCAGCCTGGATCAGGCTGGCAAGGAGGATGGCAGAGACGACGGAGCCTGTTTTCATGGGGCAATGGCGGCGGCAGCAGCAGGGGACCCCCCCCAAAGTGTTGGCAGAAGCAGCAGCAGCCCGAGCCTCCACGTGGCCAGCAGGATCGCCTGGAGGGACGGCACAGCAGCAGGTGAGTGGGTGCTGGAAGAAAGGGGCAGGCTGCATCTAGTCAGCCCAATGTGAAGAAAAATGTCCCCGATTAAATTACAACGGGAACAAAGCGCAATTACCTTGCCATGTGACCAGGGCCCAACATGTCTTGTAATGCTTCCCTCCCAAGTTTAAAAAGTTCTAGCTGAAAGTGGTACCAAACTCTGGAGAGCGTGTTGAGCCTGCTTCCTGGATGTGTGCACACTAAATGCTAAAAGCCGGGAACAACCCACGATAATGTGTGCTGGCTGTTCCCACAGGGATGAGCATAAGTGCCCATGTGCGTATGCACTGGAGCACACAACCGCGTCCTCGGGATGCTTCCACCTCGCGGAGTTCTTCCGCTCTACTACCTAATGCAGCCAGGAGCATGCACGATGGGATCATGCCCTATTTGCTGCTGTGCCTGCCATGGAGTGAGGAAAAAGCCACGCCTCTGCCAGGGGTGGGCCAACAGTGCAAATGCTCCCTTGCACCTCCTCCCTGGTATGCTCCCACATCACTCAGTGCAGTGTGACCAGGACTACCTGGAACACATTGTTCCAGGTCTTTTTGCCACAACTCCCTCGTGCTTCATACTGCCAGTCTGAATTCAGCCTAAGATTGTTGCAGCCAGGTTGGTGCATGGGGGGCCATGCAAAGCAGTGATTTAATACCTTTTATTTGGCCACGGTGGCTCAGAGGTTAAGAAGCTGAGCTGCAGATCGGAAGGTCTGTAGTTCAGCAGTTTGACAGCCTAGTGCTGCGTGATGGAGTGAGCTTCCATCTCTGACCCCAGCTCCTGCCAACCTAGCAGTTTGAAAGCAAGAAATTGCAAGTAGATAAATAGGTACCACTTTGGTGGGAAGGTAACAGCGTTCCATGCACCTCAATGTTTAGTCATGCTGGCCACATGACCATGAAAATGTCTTTGGACAGCGCTGGCTCTTAGGCTTGGAAACAGAGATGAGCACTGCCCCCTAGAGTCAGATTCAACTGGCTTTTGAGTAAGGGAAACCTTTACCTTTACCTATTAGGACCAAGCAACATAGCACCAAACAAAGTGTACAAACTTTTAAGTTCCCCAGAACACTTCATCAGGCTGGGTTTTTTTTAAGTACATTTTTTTTTAAAAAAATGAGGGGGTATGAAAAAGATATTTCAAGGCCTGATGGTGTGTAGAGTCTTAAAATGTAATGTAGGATGTTTTGCAGATTTAATTGGATTTCATAGCATTGAATGTAAAATGAGCTGCAGGATATATCGAAGACTGGTGGGACAGAAAGGGGGGGGAAGCCACTTCTCCTTGAGCATACAAAAATTAATTGGATATCTTCCTAACAGCATTTTGTGTATTCCAGGGGTAATTTGTCTTTTGAGGCAGACTCAGCATGGATTCAGGTTCAGTAAGGGAAGATCTTGCCTCACTGACCTGTTAGTGTTCTTTGAGGGGGTGAACAAACATGTGGGCAAGGGGGACTCAATAGATATTATTTACCTTGACTTCCAGAAATTTTTCGATAAAGTTCCTCATCAAATGCTCCTAAGTGAGCTCAATAGTCATGGGATGAAAGGACAAGTCCTCTTGTGGATCAAAAACTGGCTAATTAATAGGAAACAGAAAGTGAGTATAAATGGCCAATTTTCATAGTATAGATCAGGGGTCCTCAAACTTTTTAAACAGGGGGCCAGTTCACTGTCCCTCAGACCGTTGGAGGGCCACTGCGTTCGCCTCTCCCCCCACCAGCCTGCTTGCCCCGCCGCTGCGTTCGCCCCTCCCCCCACCAGCCTGCTCGCCCCGCCGCCGCGTTGGCTCCCTCCCCCCCACCAGCCTGCTCGCCCCGCCGCCTCATTGGCTCCCTCCCCCCACCAGCCTGCTCGCCCCGCCGCCGCGTTGGCTCCCTCCCCCCACCAGCCTGTTCGCCCCGCCGCCGCATTCGCTCCCTCCCCCCCACCAGCCTGCTCGCCCCGCTGCCGCGTTCGCCTCCTGCCCCCCACCAGCCTGCTCGCCCCGCCGCCGCGTTCGCCCCCTCCCCCACGACCAGCCTGCTCGCCCCTTCCTCCTCCTCAGCTCCTGGGCGCTCTTGCCGCCCAGGGCTGCTGGAGGAAGAAAGAGGCCGCGGGGGTGCTCCTGCTGCACTCCTCGAGGAGGAGGCGGCTCTGGGCGGGGTGGGTGGGCATAAGCACTCGGTGGGCCGCATAAATGTCCTCGGCGGGCCGCATGTGGCCCGCGGGCCGTAGTTTGAGGACCCCTGGTATAGATGGTAATCAGTGGGGTACTGCTGGGATCAGTACTCAGTTCGATGCTTTTCAACTTGTTCATTAATGATTTGGAGTTGAGAGTAAGCAGTGAAGTAGCTAAATTTGCGGATGACACAAAATTATTCAGGGTGGTGAAAACCAGGAAGGATTGTGAGGCACTCCAAAGGGATCTGTCAAGGATGGGCGAGTGGGCATCAACGTGGCAAATGGGGTTCAGTGTGGCCAAGTGCAAAGTGATGCACATTGGGGCCAAAAATCCTAACTATAAATACATGTTGATGGGGTCTGAACTGGCAGAGACGGACCAAGAGAGAGATCTTGGAGTCGTAGTAGATAACTCAATGAAAATGTTGAGACAGTGTGTGACTGGAATAAAAAAGGCCAGTGCTATGCTGGGGATTATTAGGAAGGGAATTGAAAACAAATCAGCTAGTATTATAATGCCTCTGTATAAATCAATGGTGTGACCTCATTTGGAATACTGTGTGCCATTCTGGTCAACACACTTCAGAAAGGATATTATAGAACTGGGGGAAGTGCAGAAAAGGGCAACTAGAATGACAGAAGGGTTGGAACACTTGGGGCTCTTTAGCTTGGAGAAATGATGACTGAGGGGTGACATGATACAGGTTTACAAGATTATGCATGGGATAGAGCAGGTCGAGAAAGAAGTACTTCTCTCCCTTTCTCACAATACAAGAAGTCAAGGGCACTCTATGAAATTGCTGTGCAGTCAGGTTAGAACAGATAAAAGGAAGTACTTCTTTACCCAAAGAGTGATTAACACATGGAATTCACTGCCACAGGTGGTGAAGTTGGCTATAAGCATGGACGGCTTCAAGAAGGAATTGGATAAACATATGGAGCAGAGGTCCATCAGTGGCTCTTAGCCACAAGGAATAGATAAGGACTCTCAGTCTGGGGCAAGTGATGCTCTGTATTTTTGGTGCTTTGGGGGGGCGGGCAACAGCAGGAACAGTGTCCTGGCCCCACTGGTAGACCTCCTGATGGCACCTGGTAGTTTTGGCCACAGTGTGAAAGAGTTTTGGACTGGATGGGTCATTGGCCTGATCCAACATTGGTTTCTCTTATGTTCTTATGTTCTTGTTCATATTTATCAGTTGAATTTCTTCTGTGTTGTTGTAGAAAACACCAAAATAAAATTCATTGTACTTTAATTCAGTAAGGCTACTCACTGAAGCTGAATAGCTTCACAGCCCAATACTGTGCATGATATTCTAAAACAAGTTACATTGGCTTCTGTAGGACTAAGTAAGTTTGCGACTAGCAGACTGAGACCAAATTCACACAGGCCACTTTAAGGGCTTTTCAGCTTCTTTCTCACTTTTGATCATGTCTGTGGGGGGAGGGGCATTTAAATTTCTCAGGGGGCACTTAGCCAATTTAGATAAGTTAATTATTTATCCTGTGCACCCCACTCCCTCAAGTCCCGTCCCTGGATCTCCAAGGCAGCCAGCATTTCCTGGCCTCCTTCTCTCTCTCTGGCATCCCCCCTGCCTGTTTCCAGCTGCCCAGCTCTCCCTTGCCTCCATAGGGTGGGATTGGGAGGTCACGTGAGCCCGCTCAGCTCCTTCACTGCTCTTGGCCAGTAGCTTCTGTATGTCGCTCTCCTTTCCTACAACAAGCCCTCCCTCCCATACAGATCAAACCACTTGATAGGAAGTGGGGTGTGAGTCTCTCATGCACTTCTCCACCCAATTTTCTCTCCCAGGCACTGAAAGAGGTCCTGGAGTGGCACAACCTTTTGGCTCCAGCCCAGCTCTGTCCTTCCCCATGCTGCTTGGGTCTTGCTGCTTGCTACACAAGCTGCCCTGTGGTAGATGCAAAGAAAGGCAAAGTGGCAGGCCCATCCACAGGCAACTCAGCATCACTACCTTAACCCCTCATGCTTGGGTTTCCCTCTAAATGCCATTGCCTCACCCACACTGAGCTCCCACTGCTCTGCCGTCCCTCTTTCCAGCAAAGGGGGCAAGCAGCTGAACAGAGTCTCTGTAGCCATTGGCTGCTGCTCCCCAGCCATTAGGAAACAGTTGCTTGGAGCCTGGGGAGGGAGCATAGGGGAAAGGCACTGTAGAGGCTGGCTGGACCCAGGAACTGTGCCCACTCTACACATATGTGCTGCTTAGCCAGAAGAAAGCCAAGGGGGTCTCCCTCCATATCACCCACCCCCCTCTGGTCAGGAGGAAGTGCCCAGCTTGTCCTTGAACAGCAAAAACAGAGGCTGCCTGAGGCAAGTGTGCGGGGCTGCTGGCAGGTGGGGAAATGGAAGGGGGGTGGGGAGTCTTCTGGGCAGCCCAGAGAGTTGGGGGGCCCTGGCAGGAAGTTGGGAGGCCAGGCCCCAGGAGGCCCCACCATAGCTACGGGTCTGCTTTTGATGCATGCAGAGAAATGCACTCCATTTTGGGCTACCTCACACTATTGAAAGTTTTGGGGTCACAAACCCCCAACAGTCATTCTATGAAACTTGAGAGCAGTCGATTGCTCACAAGCTAGGGTTGCCAGCCCCCATGTCTGGCCGACAGGTGGCCACAGGGGGAAGCCCTGCCCCCAAGCCACAGCCATCACTCTTCCTCTGTGCTAAAAGCTTGTCTTTTAGCAGGGAAGGAGAGGGGTGGCCACAAGTGGCTGTGGCTTGGGTTGGGGCTTGGCCCCCAAATCCCCCTGCCAGATTGACCAGGTGACCCAGTAACCCTATCACAAGCACCCTCATCCCATTGATGGCTCTCTCAAGCACTCATTACTTAGAGCTTTGCTATGCAAATACTTCCAGCTAGCAGAGAACAATCAAAGGGACATCATAGTCCCTGATAAGAATGTGACACCTAAGATGTGACAGAGACTTAGGATGCCAAATGCTAGATTGTACCTCTTCCAGGGAAGGACAGGAAGAGAAGGACAGACCTATAGGGGGTGGGCAGGAAGAGGCAATAAATAAATTATCTAAAAGGGGAACACCCATGTTTCACAGGTTCTTTGTGTGAGGCCTGTCTGAGTGACTGAAAGAAAGCTGTAACTTTAAGAATAACTAGCTTACCCTAAAATAATAACAGTCAGGGTATATTAGAGAAGAGAGAGAGAAATTAGTGTATGTACCTATTCTTTGTAACTTTGCTTGCTCTATTGCTGTGCAGAATATGTGTGTGGACATTTTCTTATTTTAAAATTTCTCATTATTTTGAATGCTAAAGGGTTGTTCTCCATAACCACAAAACCCCCATTCGAACAAATTAAAAGTGTGCCAGAGGAAGGGAGGTGGTTGGTTAATAGACTGCTAGATCCCTTGGAGTGCTGAAATGCAGTAAGTCATTTTTAGCTGACATCATCTTGTCTTTAACCAAATAAGCAATGAATTCATAGATTATATTTTAATCCATATGCATTTTATTTTGAAAAAATCCATTACAGGTTGCTTTTGAGGCTATTGATGGACATGTGAAGTAATTTATATTTCCTGCAATAAAAGAAGCCACTTATTGTCAGAAGAATAGCTATCTTTACTTTCTTTTCCATTTCCCAGAGCAGTAACACACCAAAATGGCAAATAGCTTCTTTAAAAAATCAGCAAAGCTTTCCTTTCACTGATAAAAATTTTGCTTTTACTCATAAAATCTTCTCCTATCAGTTAATCAACTAATGCTTTAGTTGCTTTAGTTACTCAATTCTAGCTGTTGAAGCTCCTGGCCTCAATTATTATCCAACATTTAATGGGTTAACTGCTCTTTCCATGCCCTTTCAAGCAGACTGTGGTCTGAAAATCTCCAGGGTGAACAGAATTAGCTCATGCACACACTCAGCATCTGCAACCCCCACCTGGTTTTCAGAGGGATGCTGCTCTGTGAGCCTCTCATATGTTCAAACTCAGAAATGATAGGAATATATCTGAGAATAAAATGAAGGATATCTGCTGCCTAAGGCAAACATATGCACATTTTCAGTCAAAGTTCCCTGGAGCAAAAAAGTGCTCATCACCTACATGTTGACTCACAAAGGATTAAGTTAACTGAGGCAAAGTTAGTGATTTATTTTCCTTGGTTAGCATCTATTTTTGTCCATCAGCTACTTTTTGTAACAGACAAACAAACAAAGAATCCTGAGCACATTACTGTCCCCTGCCCACATACTGTTGTTCCTGTGGTTAACAAGTGTCTGATCTGCAAACTGATTACTGTATGTGAAAAGGGAATTTAGTCGGAGGTATACAACTGTTAATTACTAGATTATCATATTGTCAGCAACTCAGACTGGCATATATTGATACTGTGGACCAGTTTAAGAGATGTTCCTCTCCAGTTAGGGTGGGACAAGGCTAGGGAGCCTGGAGAAAAATATGCCCTGCCCCTTTTATAGAGAAATGTGGAAACAGATTGTTGAACCTTTTAATAGCATGGAGGTAAATAACATCAACTGGTAAATATTCCATTAAGCCTCTACTAAATGGACATGACTTTTTTTCTTCTTCTGGCTGTTGGCAGCCCTAGCCAAGGTCATCCTGGCATGAAGTAAGAACACACCACAGAGGCCCCTGTGTCATCACCTGACATAGGGAAGGGAAGAAAGCAGCCATGCCAGAAGCAATGCAAAAGTGATACTATTGCTTTCAGCACAGCAATTGTACTTGGCCAAGTAGCATCTTATTTTGTATGTAGCGTGGTGGCCTTTCTCCACTTCAGACTTTCAAAACAGTGTCAGATGCTTAAATGCCGAACACCCAGCAACTATAGCATTGCAGTTCTGTGAATGATTTTAGTCTCTAGTGAAAAATGTATTGCATCCAAATAAACCTACAAGTCCCAGATCGGGGCACTCTTAGCCAACGGGCAACATGGGCAACTGCTCCAGTCCCCACACTGGGGGCTATCATCCACAGCCCTCCCCACAATGGAGATGAAAAAGAAGTAAAAGAGCGGGCTTCCTAGCAGCTATTCACACCCATCCCATCTAGGGTTTGGGCTGTTCATTCACAGCAGTGGCCGTTCATGTCCGTCTGTCTGAGGCTCAGAAAGCTCGATCTGTGGCTCATGCAGCTAGCTTCCAGTGATGGCTTTCACCCACATCACACAGAATAAGGCCTTTACTTGGTCATGGCAGTGGGTGGTGGTGACAATTTGGGGGCTCAGCATGGACTTTTGCACAGGGCACCAGAATCACTGACTGTCCCTGCTCCCAAGGTTCTCTGGAGGAAACCAAGAGAGTTGAACCCATTATAGATTTGTTTGCATTTGCAGTGCCAATGTGCACCAATACACATAAATATATTTGTTAACCAGACGTTCCCTTTATGGGAATTAAGTAGCGATTTGAATGGATAGCCTACTAAAAAGCCTTCCATATTTAGGAAATTTATTTCCAGGGTCAAAATATATATTTACACCTTCAAATTTGTATACCATAATATACATTTGATCAATTTATTATAGGAGGTGTGCATGTGAACATTAATGAAATTGAATGCATCTGTTTCTAAATAAGGAAGATTGGAAACTGACCTATAATTAGACAAATTCCCCTTTGGTCAGAAAAGTCTTTTTCAATAACAACTTAACTATAGCCTCTTGCACTACAGAAGGAAAATTTCCTTCAACTAAAGGAGTATTGATAATCCTGGCAACAGATCTTAATTTATCCCAGCAAGCTTTTATCAATCAGGAAGGTCAAGGATTTATTTTGCAAGGAAGCCCAAGGACCCTGTCACTATCTGTCAGGGAGACCAGTCCAAAGCTGTTCACATAATTCTGACAAGCAAACACTTTGACATTTCTGATACAGGATCTCCATTTAAAGTGGCATCCCAAATTAGATCTGATAAGAGACTGTCAACAGAGTACAATTAGAAGTATCTCCTAATTAGACTCGGTTTAGGGGGATTATGCATCCTTGCCTTGTTAGAAATTATTACTCAATGAGACTTCTGCTAACTTGCAACCAAGAACATTGTGTAAAATTATTCTACAGTTTAATTAATAGAAGGATTATCATGTTTTTATGTTGATCTCAGCTTTTCAAGGGACTATGTACTTTAAAAAGCACTGAGATGGGTAAGTTCTGAAACATTTTTAAAATATTTTCAAACAAAAAACTCCATTTTCCTTTTTTTTTTTTAATTCAAAATGCTTCTCGGGCATTTTGAAATCTGTACCATATAATCTATTAAAGTATGCAACGCCTTTTGGCTACCACTTTAAGAAAGCTTCAAACTGCAGAATTATAGCCTCTGCCAGCATACCTTGAAACGTCTTTTTTAAAAAATCTCTCCTTGTCCCTTTTTATATTTAACATCTACCATGATAAAGAATTCTAGGGAATTTGAAAGGAAATCTGTTGGATATAGAAAAATAATTCCAACATTTTCCCTGTTGTGTGTGGTGGAGCCTACTCATCCTGTGAGAAACTCATGGCTACCATGGAGGCCATGAAGTCCTGAACATCCTTCAGTCATCTCCCCCAGCTCCCTAATGAACTGAGTAAAAGGTATCATTTTATTGGAAGGAGAAGACACCAGGGACCAATCCTATCTACAGCCCCAGCACACTCAATATTCCTTGCAGTGGTGGTCAAGTCACAGCTGATTTATGGCAACCCCATAGGGTTTTCAAAGCAGGAGACACTGAGAGATGATTTGAGATTGCCTGCCTCCACATCACAACCGTAATATTCCTTGAGTGGTCTCCCGTAAAAATACTAACCAGGGTCAACCCTGCTTAGCTTCCAAGATCTGATGGAATCAGGCTAGCCTGGGCTATCCAGGTCAGGGCATTCCTTCCTACTGCCAAGATTTTTACAGAGCCAAAGCATCTTGGAAACCATCTGGAGTCATAAGTCTCTGAAAGTGACTTCTAACAGTTCATTCCTCTTTGTTACAATGTACCTGTTCCTTCAGGAAATGGTGATCTGACCATTACAATGCATCACTTCAGTCTCCTTAACCAAACAACCAGAAATATTTTGAAACAGAAAAGTAAATCCAGAGTATGTCCTTTTATATGTGATGGGCCCAAGACAACATGGAAGAGTCCCACAGCTGCCAAGGAGGCTATGAAGTCCTAAAAATGATGAGAGAAGATAAGTTTTGTATGTATGTTAAATTGTCCTAGGATCAATAGTTTGGGCAGCCTTGGATTAACCATTAAGCAAAATAAGCACATGCTTAGGGCACCAAGGGAAGGTGGGCACCAAAGAGGGGTTTTTTTGCTTATATTGCTTACTGCTATTTAGTGTTAGATTTTTTTTAAGTTTATATTTAATATAGTTGTGGGGTCTGGCCTGGGGTCTGGCCTGGAAGAACTGTGAATTTTTAATCTCTTATTTCACCTTCAGCATTTCTTGAGTCTTAATGTCTTGTTATTTAAGCAATGGAAGGGCTGAGGGGCACCATTGCTGTGCTGTGCTTAGGGCATCAATTGGCCTTAATTCATCAGTGGTTTGGGGGGTTGGAACAAAACACATGAGATTACTTTGGCCAGCTTATCTAGTGCACACACTGGAAAGTCAGTTAAATGGTAAATCAGCAAAAGCTGTAATCTATTCTATTCCTGAAACCCGACACGCAATGCATACAACTAAACCTGGCTACCGTTGGTATCAGGTACCTGTGAAATTAATGTAATAGCTACTCCCCTCCTTGTTTCCCAGTTCTGGTCAGTAAAGGACCACAAAGCAAGCTGGAAAAAATCATAATAAAGCAGGAGTACAGAGAGATTTGGGGCAAAAAAGTCAGCTCTGTATGCTCCTCTGCTATGAGATCATGGAGAACAGAGATAACTAATCCAAATCAAAACATTGCATTAGTGACAATTAACAATATAGAGAGACTCATTAAAGTGAAGGATACTGTCCCTGAGTCCCAATTTTTGTGAATTAGATGCCTGATGAAGTGTTCTCAAAAGGCTGAGCTCACTTTTTGTGATAGCTGGAGAGTTCTTATATAAAAATATTGCACTGGTATTTCTTTTAATCTGATAAGGCTCATCATTTCCTTATTTTTTTTTGCAAAGGTATTGCAAGTGAAAACCTGATTTAACCAGTGTCCTTTGTTGTTCACTTATGTAAGGAAAGCTCTTTTTTGATATTATATAATGTTATTCATAATGTTATTCGAACCCCCAATGGAACTGCAGGTGTGCTGGGTGCGTATGTATATAGTTGGCCTTGCAGGGCCGTTGTGTGTTGTGTTGTGAAGTACCAAAAAATGTGTAACATCGCATGTCATTGTCTGCATCTTCCATGTAGTCAACCTAGTACATTACAGCTGCACCTTGCCAGAGGCATGACCCATAGCCTGTGGCTCTTAGCCCAGGGATTCTTAGACTTGGGGCTCTGTAAGAAGCCCAGGAAGGACCAGAAAGCCAGGGCCCTAGTCTCTTTGTGTTCCTAGTCCACATAAATATGAAGGGTTTTAAAGGGGGGGTTATATATAATTATTTTTTAAAAAGCAATTATGAAGGCGGAATGCCGGCAGGGGTGGAAGCTATCCAGTGTTTTGCATGGAGTGTCACATGTATGACTGTCTGCCCACTGGACAGAAGGCTTGGGTGTGTGCCTGGTGCAAGGAGCTCCTGGTTCTCAGGGAATGAGTTTGCACCCTTGAGGCCAAGGTGGCTGACCTGGAGAAGCAGAGACAGTCAGTTAGGCACATGGAGAAGACTCTCGGGGACTTGTTAGATATGTTCCACTCAGAAAATGGTAGCCCTACTGCTGTCAGGGAGCATGAAGGTCAAGAGAAAACAGGGCGCCATGCTGAAGATAAGAGGAATGTGCCCTCAGAAGGGACCTCTTCTTCAGCTGGTGAGCGGGTAACCCTTCACACCAAAGAACCATCCCTGGGCAGGGGGGAGGGGGCTCTTGGTAGTTGGTGACTCGGTCCTTAGGCAGGTAGACAGCTGGGTGGCAAACCCGCATAGTGATTGTATGGTGACTTGCCAGCTTGGTAGCAGACATTATAGGTGTTCTAGATAGGCTGGTAGACAGTGCTGGGGAGGAGCCAGTGGTTGTGGTACATGTTGGCACTAACGATGTGTGGAAATTGTGATCTTCTGGAGGAAAAATTTAGACTGCTAGGCAGGAGACTCAAGGCCAGGACCTCCAAGATAGCCTTCTCAGAGGTACTACCTGTTCCACGCACAGAACTGGAGAGACAGGCACAGATCAAGAGTTTCACTGTATGGATGAGATGATAGTGTAGGGAGGAAGGGTTCAAGTTTGTTAGGCACTGGGATGCTTTTGGAACAAGAGGGAGCTGTACAAAAGAGATGGTATCCACTTGTCCAAGAAGGAACCAGGCTGCTGGTGCTTAAAATCAAAATGGTGGCAGAGCAGTTTTTAAACTGAATATTGGGGGAAAGCCAGCAGGAGATGAAAGGTCTCCGGTTCAGGATGGCTCATCTCAAAGAGATGAAGGGGTAGCTGTTACTTTTCTACAGGGAAATGGATTAGAATTGTCCACTGAGACTGTGACAAACAATATGGACTGCCCGGCAAGGTCTCAAGGCAGCAGGAGGAAGGTTGCGACGCTAAAATGCCTGGGAAATTATAGATGTTTATATACAAATGCTAGAAGTGTCCAAGGTAAAATCGGGGAGTTGGAATGCTTGATGTTGGGGGGGGGAATAAACATTGTGGATATTTCAGAAACTTGGTGGGATGAGGAAATAAGTGGGATGTGGTGATTCCTGGTTATAAATTATATTGGAAGAAAGATGGGGGAAGGTTTGGGGTGGCTCTGTATGTCATAGAGGGTATACAGTCCAGTAAGACTGAGAAGATAAGAGAATTGGATTTGTTTCTGGAAATGCTATGGGTTGAAATAGTGGGCCCAAAAGGAAGCTTAACACTGGGAGTTTGTTATCACTCACCAGATCAAAAGATAGAGGAGGATTATAAAATGATGAATGAATTCAAGATAGCAGCTAGACAAAATAACTGTGTCGTAATACGTGATTGTAACTACCCACACGTTGATTGGAGGAGATGGTTACAGAACCTACCGGGGAGAGGCGATCCTGAATTTTTTCCTAAGTAATGCCCAAGACCTGGTGAGAGATGTAAAAGTGATTGCACCACTTGGGAACAGTGACCATGTTATTGAGGTCAACATTCGTATGTATATATATAGGGAGTTACCCAAAAAGACCAAAACAACACTTTAACTTTAAAAGGGGTAACTTCTCTGAAATAAGGGACATTGGGGAAACCATTGGGGAAGCTTGAAGATGATTTAAAACTAAAATCCTAGAAACTCAGAAAAAATATATACTGCAGGTTAGGAAAGTCACAAATAGGTATAAAAAAGGCCTGCATGGTTAACAAACAAAGTAATGTAAGCTGTAAAAGGTAAGAAGGATTCCTTTAAGCTGTGGAAAGCTAGTCTCAGTGAGGTTGATGAAAGGGAACACAGGCTGTGGCAAATAAAATGCAATTCTGTGATCAGGCAGGCAAAAAGGGAATATGAAGAGCATATAGCAAAAAACATAAAGACCAACAATAAAACTTTCTTCAAATACATTAGAAGCAGGAAACCAGCCAGGGAGGCAGTAGGGCCCTTGGATGACCAAGGGGTAAAAGGAGTACTGAAGGATGATAGGGAAATGGCTGAGAACCTGAATGCATTTTTTGCCTCTGTCTTCACTGTGGAAGAGGAGAAGTGCTTGCCCACTCCAGAACCACTGATTTCAGGAGGGGTGTTGAAAGACCTGAGTCAGATTGAAGTGATGAGAGAGGAGGTCCTGTGACTGATAGACCACTTAAAAACTGACAAATCCAAGTCCAAGTCATACCTTTTATTGGCATACAAAAATAGAAACAAACAAGATATACAGTTCATGATTAGGAACTAATCTATATAAAATTCATGGTGAGACATGCCCTTCATAAATTTTGATAGACTCCTCCAAGAATTTACTAACAGCCCTTGTGATTTCTATTTCGTTATCTTTTAATAAGGGACAATAGTCAATCTCATTTACCAGATTACAGGGAAGGAGAGAGAGATTACCAAAAGTTCCCTCCAAGGATTAGAATATAGCTGGCAGTCCAGCAATATATGTTGGATGGAATCTGGAACATTTGCCCCACAAGGACAAACTCTCTCATTGTGTGGAATTTGGAGGAATCTACCATACATAACGTTTGAAGGAAAGGAACACAAATAGCTGGCCATTTTCCCAATGGGTTGATCAAGACCAAGTGCCGCAGGCAAGCATATATAATATTGAACAGGACATAATTTAGTAAGTTCTGAATCAAGGAGCCTCTGTTTAATTAGTCTAAAATTATAGGATTCCTCAGATAGGAAGAGGTCTTCCATTGCAATGCCTATGTGTTTAAGTTTATCTGTAATCCTGCCCAACCATACAGCATTATAAGAGTCTTTTTTGAGATAGTTAAGCAAGCTATCTGATTCTGCCCTATAATAAATTTGAAGCCAATATTTAAAGGTTAGGATCCATGCTTTGGTTTCTATTAGGTGCAAACCTGTTTCCGCACAAATTGCAGTGCAAGGTACACATTTAGGCACTCCAAGAAGCAGATGCAAGAATATGGCTTGAATATTTTCTATTTTCTGATTTAGGGCATTAATCCACATAGGGATACCATAAAGTATTTGAGATAGAGTTTTAGCCTGAAAAACTTTGCTTGCTGCGGAGAAATATTGATTGCCTTTATGAGAGTAAAAATGTTTAATCTGAGAGGAAGAGAAATTAGCTGTATTAATTATTCTGTTACGATGAACTACCCATTTGAGATTGTAATTGAATGTTAGGCCTAGATATTTATAACATTTGGTTTGACAAATCACCAGGTCCAGATGGCATACATCCTAGGGTTCTAAAAGAACTCAAATGTGAACTTGTGGATCTCCTGACAAAAATGTGGAATCTTCCCTTAAGATCTGCCTCCCTTCCTGAGGACTGGAAAGAAGCTAATGTCACTCCCATCTTTAAAAAGGGTTCCAGAGGAGATTCAGGAAATTACAGACCAGTCAGTCTGATGTCAATACTGGGTAAGTTGGTGGAAACTGTTGTTAAGGAAAGAATTAGTAGGCACATTGATGAACAAAAACTATTGAGGCAGACTCAGCCTGGGTTCGGTAAGGGAAGATCATGCCTCACTGACCTGTTAGTGTTCTTTGAGGGGGTGAACAAAGATGTGGACAAGGGGGACCCAATAGATGTTGTTTACCTTGACTTCCAGAAAACTTTTGATAAAGTTCCTCATCAAAGGCTCCTAAGTAAGCTCAATAGTCATGGGATGAAAGGACAAGTCTACTTGTGGATCAAAAACTGGCTAATTAATAGGAAACAGAGAGTGAGTATAAATGGGCAATTTCCTCAGTGGAGGGTAGTAAGCAGTGAGATACTGCAGGGATCAGTACTCAGTCCGATGCTTTTTAACTTGTTCATTAATGATTTGGAGTTGGGAGTAAGCAGTGAAGTGGCTAAATTTGTGGATGACACCAAATTATTTAGGGTGGTGAAAACCAAGAAGGACTATGAGGCACTCCCAAGGGATCTGTCGAGGATGGGCGAGCAGGTGTCAACATGGCAAATGGGGTTCAGTGTGGCCAAGTGCAAAGTGATGCACATTGGGGCCAAAAATCCTAACTATAAATACACGTTGATGGGGTCTGAACTGGCAGAGACTGACCAAGAGAGAGATCTTGGAGTTGTAGTAGATAACTCAATGAAAATGTTGAGACAGTGTGCGACTGCCATAAAAAAAGGCCCATACTATGCTGGGGATTATTAGGAAGGGAACTGAAAACAAATCAGCCAGTATCATCATGCCCCTGTATAAGTCAATGGTGTGACCTCATTTGGAATACTGTGTGCCATTCTGGTCAACACACCTCAAAAATGATATTATAGCATTGCAAAAAGTGCAGAAAAGGGCAAATAGAATGATAAAAGTTTTGGAACACTTTTCATATGAAGAAAGGTTAAACGCTTGGGGTTTTTAGTTTGGAGAAACGACAGCTGAGGGGTGATATGATAGAGGTTTACAATATTATGCATGGGATAAAATAGGTAGAGAAAGAAGTGTCAGACTTCCAGCCAAGTTACTCTCAACAACACTTTCTTTTCAGAGATTTGTTTATTGAGAAATAAGCAAGTTCCAGGGGAAAGCATTGCTGTGTTAGAGTTAACGATTCTTGGTGGCCCCCTAGATAATATAGGTGATTCAAAAGGACCCTTCCCCAATAGTTGTCACACGAACACACACACATCACATTCTTCTTGCCTAGCCATTTGCATGTATACCCCCACCCCATGTGGATATATGCATCTACAAAGCAAGCAGGCTCCAGAAGGTCTCCAGGCTTCCTCCCATGGGAGGAGGTGCCATTCTTCAGAAAGTTAAAAGCCAAAAGGTTCACACACACATCTAACACTCTCCTCCCTTCAGGAATTCTCTTTCGCCCTCTTATTATGGCAAACAGAGCTGGGTGCAAAGTTTGACAAGAAGTACTTTTCTCCCTTTCTCACAATACAAGAACTCGTGGGCACTTAATGAAATTGCTGTGCAGTCGGGTTAGAACAGATAAAAGGAAGTACTTCTTCACCCAAAGAGTGATTAACACAAGGAATTCACTGCCACAGGTGGTGGCGGTGGCTACAAGCATGGACGGCTTCAAGAGGGAATTAGATAAACATACGGAGCAGAGGTCCATGAGTGGCTATTAGCCACAAGGTATAGATAGGATCTCTCAGTCTGGGGCAAATATTCCTAGTGCTTGGGGAGGCAACAGTGGGAGGGCTTCTAGTATCCTGGCCCCACTGGTGGACCTCCTGGAATTTTTGCCCACTGTGTGACAGAGTTTTGGACTGGATGGGCCATTGGCCTGATCCAACATTGGTTTCTCTTATGCGTTGGGCTAGAGCATCAGAACAAAGTTTGAGTCCAGTAGCACTTGTTGGTCTTAAAGGTGCCACCGGACTAAAACCCTTGTTCTACCTTGGAACTATGTATGACTTCTCTAGAGATGATGGGAGAACAGGGAAAAGACAACCGGGTACCTGGACTTGTCAGGTTTAGAGTAGACAGACAGATAAACATGTAAAGCAAAAGAGCTAGAGATATGATGGTCTTCAGGTACTGGGATAGACCTTGCTGGGGTTCCCATATCTGCTTGGCAGTATAGATAGAAAGTAGACAGCCTGCAGCATTCCTCCCTATCAAAGCAGTTCCCTGGGATCTGCCTTCAATGGGCAGGAATTACTATGAACTTCTATTACACTTCCTTCCTCTAAAACTGGGGGGAAAGACACAGGCAGGGGCTTGAGAACTGAGCACTGATTGATGGTCTAATAGCTCCAAAGGAGACACAACTGTTCAGTTCATAAACAATTTATCTGTCTTGCAACTCTTCTATTAATTTTGTAACATTAATTCTTACTGGTCATTGGCTATTGAATGTGAGAACAGAAACCCATGACTGAATCACTGGAACTTCTAACCACTTAAGAAGTGTGGTAGATATAAATTTATCTGATACACCACTCTTATAAACAGATAAGTACAGATGGTGGGTGTGTATTGGCCTAATGGTCATAAGATCATCATGGTGCTTATTTATTTATTTATTTATTTAGGAAATTTTATGCCACCTCTCCAGAGTCCTACTCAGAGTGGATTACGAGTAAAAACACAACCATAAAACCATATAAACACAATAAATTATCAATGTAAAAAGAAAATGAGGCATTAACAACAAGCTCTTTGCATCTGTATGCAGAACAGATGACTAAAGCTTGGAGAGAATCCATTTTATAAAGGCAAAACTGGCCAGGGGGAAGAAGACAGTTTTTATGTCCTAAATATTTAATAGCTTTCTTTCCCAAGAGTCTTTCTATTTGTGAATAGGAGATACATTATTTTGTGCTATGTAAATGGAAAGAACCCAGTAAGGCAGTCATGAAAATGCTAGGGAGATAATGTGTACAGACTATTCCATTCTAAAAGCTTCATTAGATGATATCCAGAAGAGCAGAGTGCTTTTGGAACTTCACAAAAGAGAGATCACAGTGATAATCCCTAAAATAATAATAAAAACACAGACTCTATCTGCTGATGATAATTCTTGTCACCAGCCCAGGGTCAGACCATCAACAGAGAAAGTTCATGTGAATACAGCATACTTTGAAAGTCCCCATGGGAGTTGGCATAGAAAGTTAAATGACTGTTTTATTCATTCCCCTGTATAGATTATCAACACAAGGAACGGAGTCTACTGTACTGCAGTGATGGCTTGACATTCTTCCATCCTGACACAACCATGACTCTAACTGGGAAATATCACAAAGAAGATGGAGGCATTCCCTGGCCACTGTCTATATGCCCCTCAGAATGTTCTACACTTTAAAAAACACTAGTTATTTTCTGTGTTCTGAAAATATAACAGATGTTCAGACTGTTGCCATTGTGGACCTTGCTCCATGTACTTTATCCTTATGCAGGTGTAACTTTTTCCATAAATGTCCATTATGTTCTACATGTTCTGCACTAGTTTTGTTTCAACAGCCATCCAAACAATTTGTTTTAGCTTTGGCACATAAACCTATCTTCTGGGGTGTGGTTAAGATTTAGAAGAGTCATCTTCATGGAATGCTTTGAGGCCAAAATCTGACAACCATGTTACTAGTTTTTATGACCCAAACTTCAATTTGGATATGTCCCTTCTTGGATGTGTTCTTTATTTTTGTGTTAAAGTGTGATCAGTCATATAACATGAGGTATGCCATTCCTATAAATTTTAGAGCAGCTGCCAGAATTAATTTCATTGGCATATGTTCCTGGCAAACACCTTCTTCGGCTATTGCATATTACACATTTTAGTAAGTTGTCATTTCAAATAATTGATGCTCTCCATGTGTTCCTTTGAGATTGGCAGCACTCTGAGTTTGAGACGTATGTAGTGATCAGCTCAAAGTTTAATAGTGATTCAGCTATACACTAAGACTGACTAGCAGGACTGGAGCCCACTTATATGCCCAGAGAATGGCACACCCATCACACACCCACAACCAACAATAGGCTATTTACACAACATTGCGTCCTACTTGGTGGCTGCCCAGATATTGATGGTCTATTTCCTCCCCAAGCTCACCCTTTCTCTGGCAGCACCATGTTGCAAGGAAACAATATCAGTACATAACACCCCTTCCCCCTAAGTTCCGAACCCCCTAACTGACATAGTCCTTGAAGTACGCTGGCTTGCGCTGCTCCCTCTACAAGTGCTGGGGTTCCTGTGGTGAAGGCAGCACTGGTGCCTATGCCTGGACCAGAGCTGGTGCTGGAAGGATCCTGAGGGACTGGAACTGTGGCCAG
The DNA here is from genome assembly GCA_029375565.1 of Gekko gecko. Classification (NCBI taxonomy): domain Eukaryota; kingdom Metazoa; phylum Chordata; class Lepidosauria; order Squamata; family Gekkonidae; genus Gekko; species Gekko gecko. The sequence goes on along the minus strand of JAPDNY010000001.1, from coordinate 228,825,161 downwards.
GGTTTCTGTTGTGGCTTGTGCGGGGCTCTTGGCTGCTCGGCCTTCCAAAGGTGCAATGTCGCAGGGAACGGGCTCGCTCTCTTCTTCCATGGCCACAGCCAGGTCTGGTTCTTCAGGCAGCAGATGGCAGCGCAACTGGTCAATATGTCTTCGTAAAAGTTGGCCCTCTTCTGTAGAAACCTCATACGAAAGGGGTCCAGTTACTTAGGTCACCCTCACTGGAACCCACGCCGGACCACTGGCATACTTCTGTGCAAAGATGGGGTCACCTGGAAAGAACCCGTGGGGGGCTTCCTGACTCACTGGGGAAGGGTATAACTCTGGGGCCTGGTCTGGATGTAGACAGTCCAGCTGCATTGTGGGGCAGTGGCCCATAAAGAGTTTTGCAGGGCTGCGGCCATGGATGTGCTCATGGTCATTCTGTGGCTGAACAGGAAGACATCTAGTCAGCAGTTCCAGTCTCCGTGAGTGAGTCTTCATAGAGTGTCTTTGGTGGTTCACACCATTCTCTCAGCTTGGCCATTGATTGCCGGATGGAAGGGAGCTGACTGTGCATGTCAAATAAGATTCTGTTCCAGGAACTCCTGGAGCTCCCTGGAGGTGAAGGCTGTGCTGTTGTCAGTTACCACCATGTCCAGGAGGCCATGTGTGCTAAAGATGTGCCTCAGGGCCCTGATAGCAGCCCGGGATGAGGTGGAAGTGACTGGCACAACCTCCAGCCATTTGGTATAAGAGCCCACTAGGATAAAGAATAGTTGTCCTTGGAATGGGCCGGCGAAGTCCAAATGTAATCAAGCCCACAGCTTGTGGGTGGACTCCCCCTAGTGCATGGGGGCCTTCAGAGGTTTGGGACAAGTCTCCTGGCATGCCTGGCAACACTGGACCCAGGCCTAGATTTCACTGTCCATTCCTGGCTACCACACATAGCTTCTGGCCTGTGCCTTCATCTTCACAATCCCTGGGTGGGACTCATGCAGGGCTGCCAACACCCCCTTTCACAGCGGCAGGGGGATGACCACCTGGCTTCCCCTGAGGAGGGACCCCTTGTGTGCTGAAAGTTCATCTTTTCAAGATGTGAATGCCATGAATTCAGGGTCCACATGACCCGTGCGCCATCCCCTCCCCACCCTGTTGAGAATGTGAGAGAGGAGACGATCCCTGGTGGTGTGGTGGGCAACATCCATGACATGTAGAGGCCAGTCTGGCAGGTCCTCCAACAGCAGGAGGTGGTGTACCGGGTCCGGGGTAACTGAGCTGAGCGGGAGGTGGCTCAGTGCATTTGCATGGCCCATGAACTTCCCTGGCCTGTATTGGAGGGTGTATTGGTACCCCCCAAAAAAGATGGACCAGCAGAGGACCTGGGGCAACAACATCTGCAGCGTCTGACTGTTGGGTGCGAGAAGACCAAGCAGGGGCTTGTGGTTCATTGCAATGGTGAAGGGCTGGCCATACAAATAGTCATGGAACTTTTTTACCCTGGCCACGATCACGAAGGCCTCCTTGTCAATCTGGGCATAGTTCCGTTCCGCCAATGAAGGGTCCGGGAGTAGTAGGTCACTGGCACCTCCCGCTCATCTGGTAACCAATGGCCAAAGAATGTGCCAATGCCGTAGGGAGAAGCATCACACACCAAAAAGACCGGCAACATCTCATCGAAGTGGGTGAGGATGCCATTCAATGCGAGGATGCCATTCAATACTACCTACTGCCGACCCCACACCTAGGGGGCCTTCTTGTCAAGCAGGCGGTGGAGAGGTTCCATGAGGGTAGCTTTATGGGGCAGGAAGGAGTGGTAGAAGTTCAGGAGCCTCAAGAAGGCCTGCAACTCTGCCTTGGACATGGGAGCAGGGGCATTCATGATGGCATGAACTTTGTTGGGTGTGAGATGGATGCCACCCACGTCCATGGAGAACCCAAGGAACTCCACCCAGGGGATCTCCAGGCGGCACCTTCTTTCCCGTTTCACCTTCAGGCTGGCAGAGACAAAATGCTGTAGCACAGCGTGTAGGTGGGTGGCAAAGTCCTCCTACATAACATAAGAACATAAGAACATAAGAACATAAGAGAAGCTAATGTTGAATCAGAAAAATGGCCCATCTAGTCCAACACTCTGTCACACAGCAGCCAAAATATACCAGGTGCCATCAGGAGGTCCAACAATGGGGCCAAGACACTAGAAGCCCTCCCACTGCTGCCCCCTCCAGCACCAAGAATAGAGTGCATCACCTGCCCCAGACTGAGAGTTCCCATCTATACCCTGTGGCTAATAACCACTGATGGATTTCTGCTCGATATGTTTATCTAATTCCCTCTTGAAACTGTCCATGCTTGTAGTTGCCACCACCTCCTGTGGCAGTGAATTCCATATGTTAATCACTCTTTGGGTGAAGAAGTACTTCCTTTTATCTGTTCTAACCCGACTGCTCAGCAATTTCATGGGGTGCCCATGAGTTCTTTTGCCCCCCCAAGCCGGAGTAAAGAGGCGGACACAGATATTGGGTTAACTATAGGGCCACTTTAGTAACAATACATTCAATTTAACCATAACGGCAAGGGCAACAGAATTTTGTGGTATGGCCAAGGCCAAGGGGTCAAAAGACCCCCTCCCTTGCCATGATCATAGGGCGAGCCACCCTGCCCCGAGCGAGAGCCTCCAGCCGTGGCTCCCACCCAGCTGGCTAGCTGTTGTAGGACAGCCACATGGATCCATCCCTCGAACCGCGGGGTCCAAAGGGAAGGCCCAATCAGGCCAGTCCTGAAGGTGGTCTGTTTTCCCCGCCCCGTGCTGCCAGGCACAAAGGCTGTACTCACTTGACCCCTTCAACCTCAAAACAGGGGTGCCATCTGGTGCTCACCAGACCGCAATCTGTCTCATCCTGATAAACCCTGCCACCGCCAAGGCTAAGCCTCTGCTTAGGCCTTCATGCCCATCGGGAGGCCTAAAGCCCCCCGAAGCCCTTGCTGTAAGTCCTCCAAAAATATGTCCATGCCAACCTCAGACAAATGAACACCATCCTGTCTGTATAACTCTACTCGACCTGCATGGATGCTAGGATGTGGTAAAAAGAGGCCCAAACCATTTTCAAGGGCCCTCTGTAACTCCTGGTTTGCCTTCCGGCGAGCTTTATCCATAGCCAGAGGGTTATTGGCCCAACGCCAGACCCTGCGTGGGATCATGGCAGACCACATAAGGAGGGTACCAGGCCACAACTTTTTAATAGAGTGAAAATCGGCCTGTGCCTGTATAACTAATGCTTTTCCTTTAACTAAACCTAGATCATTTCCACCCAAATGTATAACCAGAACTTGTGGAGGAGGCCTGGTCCACTCCCTAAATAACAAGTGCAAGAGACCCGGCCATTGCAGGCCTCGGCATCCCTGCCACTCAATAGTGGCCCACTGGCTAAGGCCCAACTGGGAACCCACAGTCATCCTTTTGGCATGATGTGCAGCCCAGAAAACAAAACTGTGCCTGCAGATTAACACACTCTTTCTCTGCTGCCGGTAAACCAAACCTAAAACAAGAGAACAGTAAGCAAGAACAATGCAACATAACTAGCCATGCCTCTAACGATGGGACAGGGGCCGCACATAAGACTTAAATGCCGCAGAATGCCATCTCCCTAACCACTGAATATCCCCATCTGGGTATCCAATGGCTGCTGCCGTGGAGGCCGCACCAATACGAAAAGAGTACGTACAAAAACGCACCCCTTCCAACCCAAGCCTATCCAGGGCCTTGGAGGTAATTGACCAGAATTGGTGCTTAGTCAAGAGAGATCCATCCTGATGTATAAAGAGCAAGCCAGCCCTCATACCCCTGACTGCCAAATATGCGGCCAGCACAGCTACGGGACATAACTGCTTCTCAGCACAAGTGCCTAACTCTATCACCGCTCCCCTCTGCCGTTGGTCCATGAATGCCTGAGGGTGAGGCTGGCATTAACAGCCCCCAAGCAAACATCCTGAATCCCTAGTGCCTGCCCAGACTCATCCTTCTTCGACTGGGCAACCAATTCACTGATCCTGAATGCCCCGAAAAAAGCCACCAGAGCAGCTGCATGGAACAGGCATGCCTCAAATTCCGGTGAACAGACCTCCCTCCAAGTGGCCCACAAACCCCATAGCACTTCCGGGGAAATAGGCTGTCTAGGGTCAGCCCGCATCCCAGCCTCCCGTGACCAGCCCTCCAACATCCGCCGGATACGAAAATCACCAGTGACATCCTCAAACCCTTGGGCCTTACTGCTAAAAGCCACTGCTGATAAAATTCCTTTAATAGAGCCAACAGCCAAGCCCTTACCTTTTGATGTCACGCAAAAATGCAAGAGATGCTCCAGAGGCACTGACCAAGAATTGGGATACCCTACCTCCCGTCTAAAGGCCGTAAATTGATTGACCGCCCGGTCATAAGCTCTCTTGGTATTGGGGGCTATGGCTAATCCTATGGCCCTGCGTACTTCTGCTTTCCAACCTGCCATAGCCCTGGTGGCATTCGTACCAGCTGCAAGTCGGCTTCTGGGGCCAGCTGATGAAATCTCCCCATCTGTTTGCGAAAGAGAGCATCAGCCACCCCATTGTCAACTCCCGGCACATGCCTGGCAAAAAATAAAATGTTAAGCGAAAGACACCGCAACATAAAAGCCCGCACTAAGTCCATTACTCGACTTGACCTAGAGGACAGGGAATTAATGACCTGCACCACTGCCATGTTGTCACACCAAAAATGTACGGTGTGATTAGCCAGCTCGTCCCCCCATAAGTGAACGGCCACCAAAATAGGAAAAAATTCCAGGAAGGTAAGGTCAGTAGTCAGCCCAGCCAAAACCCAATCCTCAGGCCACGACTCAGCACACCAATGTCCTCTAAAATAAATGCCAAACGCAAAAGATCCAGCTGCATCAGAATGGACTTGTAACTCAGCCTCTAACCAAAGGTCCACTCGCCAAAAAGAAACCCCATTAAACAAGGCCAAAAACTCTTGCCACATCTCCAAATCACGCCGGATGCCAACTGTGAGCTGGATCCTGTGATGAGGTAGTCACAACCCCGCCATGGCCCCACATAGTCAGCACAAAAAGGCCTGGCCCGGTGCCATGACCTTGCATGCAAAATTAAGGTGGCCAACTAACTGTTGGAGCTCCTTCAATGTGGCCTTTTTCTTGCGAACAAACTGAGCTAAACGACTACACAAATCGGCTAATTTGTTCACGGGCAAGCGAGATGCCTGCACCATGGTGTCCAATTCCACTCCCAAAAATGTCAACACCTGCGATGGACCCTCGGTCTTTTCATGCACTAAGGGCACTCCAAACTCCCTTGCCAGATCCATAAAGGAACTCAAAAGCCAAGAACACTGGCCAGAACCCTGAGGGCCCACAAACAAAAAATCATCTAAATAGTGTGCCACTGAACTCAGCCCAGTGCGAAAACGCAGAGCCCATTCCAAAAAGGAGCTAAAACGCTCGAAGGTGGCACAAGAAACAGAACAACCCATTGGCAATGCACAGTCCAAATAAAACTGACCATCAAAACAAAAGCCTAACAGCTCAAAGTCCTCCAGATGCACAGGGAGAAGGCGAAACGCTGGCTTAATGTTGCATTTCGCCAACTCCGCTCCCAGACCACAGTGGCGCACAATGTGGACAGCCTGATTGAAAGATGTGTACTGGACTGAGCATAAAAATTCTGGGATTGCATCATTAACTGACTGATGAATTAGCCAGAACTCCCCGGGTGCCTTCTTGGGCACAATTCCCAATGGTGACACCCGCAGGGTAGGGACTGGCAGAGACGGGAAAGGTCCTAATACCCTGCCCTCAGCTAGCTCCTTCTCAATCTTTTGCCGCACTATGTGTTCCCTCCCTTTAACTGACTTTAGGTTGCCTGCCAAAAAGGGAACCCTCTCACCTTGATAGGGGATGTGAAAACCCGTAGAAAACCCGTTCAATGAATACAAACCATCAACTCGTCAGGGATAGTACTGCAACAGGATCTCAAGCATTCTCAACTTTATGGGCATTGGCCCCCTTTGCCGGAGCCTGTCCAGGGGCCTCCCCCTTCATTCCTTCTATTGCCCCTATGTGGTTTCTCATGGAAACACGCCGAGAAGGGATGTGGGCCCCCACACAAAAGGCATTTGTGCCTATAGTGGCAGGGCTTCCGGGTACATACACCCTGGGCTCCAAATTCCCAGCAAATTTGATGGGGTTGAACCACCTGCCCCGCCAGTTGGCGGGGCCCCAAAGTTGCTGCCACACAAGACACCAGGTGGCATGAGACCTTTCGCCAGAGTTAGGCCTAGATGAGGCCATAACCTGCAACCAAAGGCGCGGATGTATCTGATCCTATTGCAACAACGGGTTCATTGCGGCCCTCATTGCGACTCCTTGTCATACTGGAGCCAAGCGGGGCCATTGAAACCCGTATAGCCCTTGTATATAATATCTAAGTATTGAAAAAGCGAAGCTGCCCTCAGGGGCTGGGCCTTAGACAGAATCCCTGCATAAACCAAAAATCCTGCGAGCCAGTTGGCCCATGTCCTATCCACTTTCATTCTCCTATACTTCTCCTTATCCCTGTCCTGAAGGTCATCTTTATCCTTCTTCTCAAGCTCCCTATACAACAACGTGAATACATCCACATATTCCCCCTTACATTTTTTTCCCCTTGTTGCGCCTAGTGGGAGTGCCAAATCCCCAAAGGGGAGGGACACTACTGGCGTCATTGTGTAAGACATTGCCCCATGGCTGGACCCCCCCACATATGTTTGTACAGGGAACCAAAGAACCCCCGGGGGGAAAGCAGCAAGACATGGCAGGGGAACCTGTCTGACTACAACTGTGACCACCAACAGGAGTGGCATTGGGGGTGGACATTGATGGCTGCCCCCAAGGCCAGTTGCCAGGAGTGTGATGCACACAAAACTTACCCACAGCTGTGGAGGGACCAGCCAAGGCTTCCTGCTGCTACTGCTGTTGATCTGGAGCCCCTGAAGAAGAAGCTGAGGCCTGGTCCGAAACTGCGCCCCCATCCTTGGCTGCAGCCTGAGCTGTACATTGCCCTTTGATAATAGACAAATGAGTTAAAACTTCCGCTTGGAACCTCTTGATGGCAACAGAGCGAGTCTCCTTAGAACCACCTACACCTTGTACAGGCCTGGAAGGAGTTGCAGATATACCAGTGGCCTGCTCCACCGCAGCAAGCCGGTCCAAAATGGCCTGCTGGACCGCATCCTCATCCTCATCCAAGGATGACAATGCTGGAGCAGGCCTCTTGGGAAGTTGTTTTGGGGCAAGCTGCTTGCCTTTTGAACGACCCGCACCCTTCTTTGGTGCCATGACCCCTGTGAGCAACTAATTAACCTGTGCACAGCTCCTCCAAACCCAGCCGCTAATACCACAACCTAATTGGGGAATGTGATGGGCAATATGTGGAACCCCAAAAATGCCTGCCAACACCTATAGAAAATGGCCCCTGTAAGTGAAAACAAAATGGCCCCCAAACCAAACATAAGATGGCCGCCCCACTAAATGCTTAAGGAAACCTCCTCGAAAGTGAAAGCGACAATGGAAACTGCACTTGAGAGAACAACTCTGAAAAAATTTATACCTGACCCAAGGTCAGGTACACGTGGAAGAGCGGGGAGCCAAATCGAGTTCTCCCAGATTAGAGTCTGTTCTCCAAACCACTACACCAAACTGGCTCTTCAAATAAAAAGGGGGGGGTTAATTCAGCCCAATCTAAACAGATCAAATTGCCCCACCACAATACAACAAAAAAGGGGGAGGGATTGCAGAGCTGAGGCTTCAAGAAACGGCCGTCAAGGCCAAAGCCCCTAAAATGAGGGGGGGATGGACCACCCCACCAGACAAGGCCGCCTGAAGGGTGCAGCCAACCTCAGTGACTGCAGAGCCTTAAGGAATGGGCCCCAGCGACCTGCCCCCGCTGTGCGTTCCCAGCCTCCCCCCAGCTACCTCCAAACCATGCTGAAGACAGGCCGCGCTCCTCCAAACAGGCAGAGGTGCCCAAGCCGGCAACGCTCTGCAGAAGCCTCCACCATTCTCGATTCGACCAAATGCTGCACACCACCACAGCAAGCCGGCCCCGAAGTGCTCTCCCTGCTGAAGGAGCTCTTCCCCGCATCGCCAAGCCAGGTAGGCCCCCTAAATTTGGCCGCACTGCAGAGCTCCTCTCGGACCGAAATTTGCCGACGAACTGCAGCGCAGAGGGAGGGGCCGATGTATAAGCCACTCCCTCCGTGAAGACTCCCAAGCGGCATTTTGCCGCCAGAAAAAATGGCCCGCCTCTCCGACTGGGAGGCAAAGTCACCTCCCCAGCCCCACAGTTGCAGGAACCGGGGGCTGTTGAAACAGAATATTGTGAGAAAGGGAGAAAAGTACTTCTTTCTCAACCTGCTCAATCCCATTCATAATCTTATAAACCTCGATCATGTCACCCCCCAGCCGTCATTTCTCCAAGCTAAAGAGCCCCAAGCGTTTTAACCTTTCTTCATAGGGAAGGTGTTCCAACCCTTTTATCAGTCTAGTTGCCCTTCTCTGCACTTTTTCCAATGCTATAATATCCTTCTTGAGATGTGGCGACCAGAACTGTACACAGTATTCCAAATGAGGTCGCACCAATGATTTATACAGGGGCATGATGATACTGGCTGATTTGTTTTCAATTCCCTTCCTAATAATCCCCAGCATAGCATTGGCCTTCTTTATTGCAGTTACACACTGTCTAGACATTTTCATTGAGTTATCTACTATGACTCCAAGATCTCTCTCTTGGTCAGTCTCTGCCAGTTCAGACCCCATCAACGTGTATTTATAGGCCGAGGACAGACTGGCAATTTGCCCCGGGAAGGGACCCGGGCCGACAACGATTCAATACCGGAGTAAATGGAACGTTCACACAGGCACATCTGCCTGGCGTCCCCCACCCGTAGCCTACCAGTGCTCTTGCGCTTCACTGCTGGATTAAAAAAACACCTGATAAAAGCCGTCGCAAATCCGAAAGCCCGCGTTCGTCGTGCATTTCTCCGCTTCCGGGGAGTCTGAACACGCAGGCGAAAAACCGGGAGCAATCTGCGTTGGGCATGAGGCAGCAGCAGTGTGATTGGCTGCGCTCCGCTCCACTGCCCAATGCGGTGCTGGCATTGTAGGGCAAAAAAAAAAAATCAGCAAAATGCGCTTATGCGCATAAGCGCATGAGCGCTCATGCGCACATACACCCATACACCCACAGCCAAATTAATGGGGAAACGGCGAATATAGCATGCCTCTGGCGTGGCAGTCTGAACGCTGCCGTGCACCTCCATCCCGTATCTTCCAGCAGCGGCCCCCGCTGTGTGGATGGGAAAACCCGGTATAGTTTAATCCGGGTTTTTTTTGCGACGACTGGCTACCGGGGCAAACTGCCAGTCTGTCCTCAGCCATAGCTAGGATTTTTTGCCCCAATGTGCATCACTTTGCACTTGGCCATATTGAACCCCATTTGCCACGTTGACACCCACTCACCCATCCTCGACAGATCCCTTTGGAGTGCCTCACAATCCTCCCTGGTTTTCACCACCATGAACAACTTCGTGTCATCTGCAAATTTAGCCACTTTTTTTTTTTTTAAACAAACTTTTTATTAATTTTATCATAGTAAACATATACAGAAGGAAAAGCTGGATAATGACAGCAAAGTACAACAATAAGGATAACTAAGTGTTACATAGTAGGTAAAAAAGATAGAAGTGCAATGAATTCAACAACTATAGAGCAATCCCAAATCTAAGACATAAGAACCATTTACTAAACATTTTTAGTTGTATAGTAAAAGTTTAAATTTAACATTTCTAAGCATTTCCCAATCGAATTTGTCTACGTCAATTCTCTCTAGAATGGGATACCAAATATTTAACGGGTTAGTTAATTCTAATTCTGTTTGGTTGTCTGTGTGATAGATATTAAAGTTTTCTAACATAAATAAATCCCAGATTTTGTGTAACCATTGTTGAATATTAGGTGAGTATTTGTCTTTCCAGTGTTTGGCTATCAGAATTTTTGCTGCAGTAAGAAGAATGCTAATTAATTTTCTTACAGGTTCTGAGGGACCATCATCGGGCCAGAGGTCAAGGAGCATCAGCGCTGGATCAAAAGGTAAGTTATAATTAGTAAGGTTTTTTATCTGATTAGACACTTGTAGCCAGAATTTATTAATAACTGTACAGGACCACCAGTTATGGAAATACGTAGCTCTCTCACCACATTCTTTCCAACAAAGTGGCGAAAGATAAGGAATCACATGAGATAGCTTGACAGGCGTTAAGTACCACCGGAATAATACTTTCGTATTAGCTTCGTAGATGTAAAGGGATTTAGATAATTTACTATGTGATTTCCATATTTGTTTCCATTGATGATCCGTGATTTGTCGTTGAAGATCTACTGACCAGGCTTGTTGGTAGTTGGGACCATGACTAGTCTGCGAGTTGATTAAAAGTTGATACAACTTAGAGATAAGCCCACGTTTTTTGTTTTCCTTAATTAAAAGTTGTTCAAATTCTGTAAGTGGTGAGGAGAGTGTTGAACTAACTTCCGGTGATTCAACTAAATGACGAAGTTGGAAGTATTCAAACCAATTAATTCTAATGTTGAATTTGTTTTGCAGAGAGGTTTTGTCCAGCATTTTATTTTTGTGTAACACATCAGAAATTCTGGTTAATCCACGTGGAAAAGAGAAATGAGTCTTTAGCCGGCGGGAACCATGATTGTCCACAAAAGGTACTAAGTTTGGAGAAATGTGGAATTAATCTTTTTTTTTGTACAGTACCATGTGTTAAGGATGGATTGTAAAAAAGGGGAGGAGGTCATGGATTTGATTGTGGTGTAGTTGGATTTCCATAACAACTCCTGGAAGGTATGACCATTAGAGGTCGCCTCCTCAATCCACTTCCAGTCCAGGATGACATCCGGTTTATATTGTCTGACCAATGCTGCTAGAGACGATGCTTGTTGATATAAAAATAAATCAGGAACTGCTAGGCCCCCATTGCGACGTGCCTTTCTCATGGTTTGAAAACGTATTCGTGGCGATTTGAATTTCCACAAAAATTTATTAATGTCTTTCTGCCATTTACTAATGAGATTTTTAGGGATGTTTATAGGAAGCGTGCGAAACAAATACATATATTTGGGGAGAACATAAGATTGTAAGACACTAATACGGTCCATCCATGAAAAGAATTGTTTATTCCAATTAGTTAACTTAGTTAGTATGTCCTTATGTGTCTCTGTGTGATTTAACTTAATAATGTCAGACCAATTCACAGGTATTTTAATACCTAAATAGGGTAAGAAGGAGTCCACCCACTGAAACTTAAATCGGGAAAGAACATCAGATTTGATTGCAGGATCTATATTGATTGGATAAATCAGAGATTTGGCTGAATTAATTTTAAGACCTGCTAGTTGACCAAAGATGTCCAGAGTATCTTGAATTGCATCTAGAGAATGAGAAGGTGAAGAAACAAAAAGAATGATGTCATCTGCAAACATACTCAGTTTAAACTCTCTTCCTTGGATTGAAATACCTTTAAAACTAGTATTTGAACGTAGTGCACAGGCAAGAGGTTCCATGGCCAAAACAAACAAGAGAGGAGAAAGCGGGCATCCCTGTCTTGTGCCACGCTGAAGGGAGATATATTTTGAAGATGCTCCGTTAACTAGGATGCTTGTTTTGGGGTTCTCGTACAATGCATGAATAGTCTTACAGAAAGAAGGGCCAAATTCTAAGTGGTTGAGCAAGGTTTCTAAGTAGGAAATTTCCAGTGAATCAAAGGCTTTCTGAATGTCGATGGAAAACAGTAAAGAGTTTGGAAGTTTATTGCTTTTAGCGAAATGAATAATATTAAAAGTTTTCCTAACATTGCCGGAAATATCTCTTGAAGATATAAAGCCCGTTTGGTCAGTGTTTATGTAATGACCAATGATGTTTTGAAGTCTTGAAGCAATCATTCCGGTGAATATCTTGTAGTCGATGTTCAGCAGTGATATTGGTTGAAATGAAGCAGGGTCGTTGCAGTCTTTATCTTTTTTAGGGATTAAAATTGCATTTGCCAATTTCCACGATTCAGGTATTATTCCGGTAGTCATAATCGAGTTGCAGGTGTCCAAGAGTACGTCTTTCAGCGTTGGTAGGAAAGCTTTGTAAAATTCCGTCGTAAAGCCATCAGGACCAGGTGCTTTATTATTTTTTAAAGATTTCACCACTTGCTCAAGTTCCAACATAGTAAAGGGCAAATCCAGAAAGCCTCGGTGTTCTTCAGAAATTTTTTGCAGGTGAACTAAGGAGTTCAGATATTCTTTGATATTAGAGAGGTTAGGGGATGTAGAAGTATGTTGTTGTTGTTCAGTCGCACAGTCGAGTCCGACTCTTCGTGACCCCATGGACCAGATTACGCCAGGCCCTCCTGTCTTCCGCTGTCCGCTGAAGTTTGCTCAATTTCATGTTCGTTGCATCGATGACACTGTCTAACCATCTCATCCTTTGCCGTCCCCTTCTTCTTTGACCTTCAATCTTTCCCAGCATCAGGGTCTTCTCCAGTGAATGCTCCCTTCTCATTTGGTGGCCAAAGTATTTGAGCTTCAGCTTCAGGATCTGGCCTTCCAGGGAACAGTCAGGGTTGATTTCTTTTAGGATTGACTGATTTGATCTCCTTGCAGTCCAAGGGACTCTCAAGAGTCTTCTCCAGCACCATAGTTCAAAAGAATCTATTCTTCGGTGCTCGGCCTTCCTTATAGTCCAACTCTCGCAGCCATACATTACTACGGGGAATACCATTGCTTTGACCATGCGGACTTTTGTTGGCAAGGTGATGTCTCTGCTTTTTATCATGCTGTTTAGGTTTGCCATCGCTTTCCTCCCAAGGAGCAGGCGTCTTTTAATTTCATGGCTGCAGTCACCATCTGCGGTGATCTGGGATCCTAGGAACATGAAGTCTGTCACTACTTCTACGACTTCCCCTTCTATTTGCCAAGGAGTGATGGGGCCAGATGCCATGATCTTAGTTTTTTTAATGTTGAGCTTCAAGTCCACTTTTGCACTCTCCTCTTTCACCCTGAGCAAGAGGCTCTTTAGGTCCTCTTCACTTTCTGCCATCAGAGTGGTATCGTCTGCATATCTGAGGTTATTGATCTTTTCCCCAGCAATCTTAACTCCAGCTTGTGATTCATCCAGGCCAGCATTTCGCATGATGTACTCGGCATATAAATTAAATAAGCAAGGTGACAATATACATCCTTGTCGAACTCCTTTTCCTATGCTAAACCAATCAGTTGTTCCATATCCGGTTCTAACTGTTGCTTCTTGACCCTTATACAGGTTTCTCAGGAGACATATGAGGTGGTCTGGTACTCCCATCTCTTTAAGAACCTGCCATAATTTATTGTGATCCACACAATCAAAGGCTTTAGCATAGTCAATGAAGCAGAAATAGATGTTTTTCTGGTACTCTCTTGCTTTCTCCATAATCCAGCGAATGTTGGCAATTTGATCTCTAGTTCCTCTACCTCTTCGAAACCCAGCTTGTACTTCTGGCAGTTCTCTATCCACGTACTGTTGGAGCCTAGCTTGTAGGATTTTGAGCATGACCTTGCTAGCGTGTGAAATGAGTGCAATTGTGCGATAGTTTGAACATTCCTTGATGTTGCCCTTCTTTGGGATTGGAATGTAAACTGACCTTTTCCAATCCTGTGGCCACTGTTGTGTTTTCCAAATTTGTTGGCAAATTGAGTGCAGCACTTTAACAGCATCTTCTTTTAAGACTTTGAATAACTCAGCTGGGATACCATCACCTCCACTAGCTTTGTTGTTAGTAATGCTTTCTAAGGCCCATTTAACTTCGCTTTCCAGGATGTCTGGCTCGAGGTCAGTGATTATACCATCGTGGTTGTCAAGGACATCGAGGTCCTTCTTGTATAGTTCTTCTGTGTATTCTTGCCATCTTTTCCTAATCTCTTCTGCTTCTGTTAGGTCCCTACCGGTTTTGTCCTTTATCATGGCCAGCTTTGCATGGAACGTTCCCTTGATTTCTCCAATTTTCTTGAAGAGATCTCTAGTCCTTCCCAATCTATTGTTTTCCTCTATTACTTTGCATTGTTCATTCAGGAAAGCTTCCTTATCTCTCCTTGCTGTTCTCTGGAAATCTGCATTCAGTTGGGCAAATCTTTCCTTTTCCCCATTGCCTTTAGCTTTCCTTCTTTCCTCTGCTATGTGTAAAGCCTCATCAGACAGCCACTTTGCTTTTTTGCATTTCTTTTTCTTTGGGATGGCGGTGAGTGCTGCCTCCTTTACAATGTCACGGACCTCTGTCCATAGTTCTTCAGGCACGCTGTCTATCAAATCTAGTCCCTTAAACCTATTCTTCACCTCTACTGTATATTCATCGGGGATGCGATCTAGGTCAAATCTGAATGGCCTTGTGGTTTTCCCAACTTTCTTCAATTTAAGTCTGAATTTTGCAATGAGTAGCTCATGATCTGAGCCACAGTCAGCTCCAGGTCTTGTTTTTACTGACTGGATAGAGCTTCTCCATCTTTGACTGCAAATTATATAGTCAATCTGATTTCGGTGTTGCCCATCTGGTGATGTCCATGTGTAGAGACGCCTCTTAGGTTGTTGGAAAAGGGTGTTTGCTATGACCAGTGTGTTCTCTTGACAAAACTCTGTTAGCCTTTGCCCTGCTTCATTTTGTTCTCCAAGGCCAAACTTGTCTGTTATTCCGGTTACCTTTTGATTTCCTACTTTAGCATTCCAGTCCCCTATGATGATGAGGACATCATTTTTTGGTGTTAGTTCTACGAGCTGTTGTAGGTCTTCGTAGAACTGGTCCACTTCAGCCTCTTCTGCAGCAGTGGTTGGGGCATAGACTTGGATTACTGTGATATTGAATGGTTTGCCTTGGATTCGGACCGAGATCATTCTGTCATTTTTGAGATTGTATCCCAATACTGCCTTTCTCACTCTCTTGTTGACTATAAAGGCCACACCATTTTTTCTATGGGATTCCTGGCCACAGTAGTAGATATAATGGTCTTCTGAGTTAAATTCGCCCATTCCTGTCCACTTTAGTTCACTGATTCCCAAGATGTTGATGTTCATTCTTGCCATCTCATTTTTGACCATGTCAAGCTTACCTTGATTCATAGATCTTACATTCCAGGTTCCTATGCAGTATTGTTCTTTGCAGCATCGAACTTTCCTTTCACCGTCAGACACATCCACAACAGAGCGTCCTTTTGGCTTTGGCCCAGCCGCTTCACTCTTTCTGGGGTTACTCGTACTTGCCCTCTGCTCTTCCTCAGTAGCATATTGGACACCTTCCGACCTGAGGGGCTCATCTTCCGGCGTCATATCTTTTAGCCTTTTGTTACTGTCCATGGGGTTTTCTTGGCAAAGATACTGGAGTGGGTTGCCATTTCCTTCTCCAGGGGATCACGCTTGGTCTGAGTTCTCTGCTGTGGCCTGTCTGTCCTGGGTGGCCCTCCACGGCATAGCCCACAGCCTCATTGAACCACGCAAGCCCCTCGCCACGACAAGGCAGTGATCCATGAGGGAGGTAGAAGTATATAGTTGGCTAAAAAAATAGATTCGAGAATTTTTAAAATGTCCTTGGTTGAATGTTTCAAAGTATTATGTTTGTCCTTCAAACCAGTAATAAAGCGTTCAGATTGCCGTTTTTTTAGCCTCCAGGAAAGAAGTCTTAACCGTCTAGAAGTTCTAGATGTAGAATTTTTAAAATAGTTAAAGTCATTTTTGAGAATATTATTGGTCTCAATCATCTCTAGTTTCTTTCTAGCTTCTTGTAGTCTCTTATAGATCTTCGGACTACCTGTCAGTTTATGTTTATATTCCATAATTTGTATGTTGTGTAAAAGTTCAGTCTTAATGGCTCTTTTTTCTTTCTTACAGGACGCTGTTAGAGAGATACAATGACCTCTTATAAAGGCTTTCGAGGCATCCCAGAGAGTAGAAGAGGAGATTTCTTCAGATTTGTTTAAAAAATAAAAATCTTGCAAATGTCTCTGTAGAGTGTTTTTTAATTCTGTTTCATAGAGGAGAATTTTATTAAATTTCCAGGTAAGTTTAAAACCTTCTCTTTGACCTTGCCGCAAAATACATTGAACTGGGGCATGGTCGGACCATTGTTGAATGCCAATATTTGAAGAAATAATTTTGTCAACCAATGGGGTGGAAATGAGCAAATAATCTAGTCTGGAGTGGACTTTGAAACGATGGGAATAATAAGTATAATCTCTTATGGTGAAGTCTCCAAATGTCATGTAAGTTGTGTTTGCGAATTAACTGCTGAAGCGGAGAGTCAGAGTCTTTTTTGTTATTTTTCCTCATCAAATGGGAGGTGTTAGCTGATTTGTCCAAAACTGGGTGCATGAGATAATTGAGGTCACCACCCAAAATAACAGGATCAGAAGAAAAATTTTGTAGCTGAACTAATGTGGTAGACAAGAAGTGTAGCTGATTATTATTAGGAGCATAAATGGTGGCCAAAGTCAATTTTTCCTCATTAAGCACTCCATTAACAAATAAGAATCTACCATCAGGATCAATCAGGGTTTTTTCTACTTTGAAATTAGTATCTTTAGAGATCGCTATCGCCACACCGCGAGATTTGGATGAACCCAAAGCTAGAAGTTGAGTCGAGTACCAACTAGATGGGAAAATTGTAGATCTCTTTTTAATGAAAGTTTCCTGTAAAAAAACGACGTGAACCCTTTGTTTTTGAAGGTGGCTAGCAATACGTTTAGCTTTGATAAAATTATTCAGCCCACGACAATTTAAAGTAACAATTTTCAACTCACCCATAATGGATTGTAGGGGTAAGTGTTAGTAGTCAACGAAACAAAGCCTTGAGCAATGAAAGAAGCACATCTAGCAAAAAGCACATATAACCAACCAAACAGAACATTAAGGATCAAAGATATATAAATACCATGTCTTCTAGATATTTTTAAGTGACAGTAACTAAGATAGTTAGACTCAATCCAACTTAACCTTCCAGAAATAGTAAGGTAGAAAAACCCAAATTTTTTTTGCCCTTTCCCCTCGCACTTTTTCCCCTCCCCCCCACCAAAATCCCAGTGTGAGAGACCGAAGCCCTCACTGAGCCAGATGGGCTCAAGAATTGGGATTAACAGTACAGAAACATAAAACCAGAAAAACATGTTCAAAAACATGATAGGAACAATGAGAGCAACCGTAATAGAAAAACACCCCCATCTCCCTCCCACGCCTAAACAATCTTGACAGTTTTAACGAAGAATTCTTTTTTTTTTTGTTAGTTTTTTTTTTTAATACATTTAAACAAACTAAAAAAGGCAAATGTGCAGAACAACCTGTGGAAAAGCATAAAAATTGCATCATAACAGCAAGCAAAGAACAAAGGTATAACCCTTAAAATCTATATGAGGTAGACCTGGATCTAAGAAAGAATTAGAAGTTCATCCGTCTGCGGGTCGGGATCTTACTCCAACGAGGAGGGGTAGAATTCTCTGGAAGCTTGCGTTTACGGAGAGATAGTGGATCTATGTCCATATTCTCGATTGATTGCACCCCTAAAGCTTTCAACAACAATGAGCCTGAGTCTAAGTCAATAGCCTGGTGTAAGGATCCTTGTCTTCGGACTTGAAGGTAACCAGTCGAGGCCCAACGATATTTAATGCCTTCTTCTGTCAGCCGAGTGGTTATGGGCTTGAGGAGTCTTCTAATCTGGAGGGCTTCTGGCGGGACGTCAGGAAAAATGTGAATGTCGAAGTTATTAAATTTAAAACTTCCAGCACCTTTGATTTCATGCAGAACTCGAGTTTTGATTCTTAGATCCAAAAACTCTACGAGTATATCTCTAGGACCGCGCCGCTTTTCAGGTGTCTGAGGGCCCAGACGGTAGGCTCGGATAAGCATGGGCTCCATGCCGTCTTCAAAGCTCATTACAGAGATTAGCCATCTTGCTAAGAAGGAGGTAAGATCCTCGGAGCCTTCCGCCTGTTCAGGGAAGCCGCGAAATTTTAAAAACTTTTCCCTTGATCTATGTTCCAAAAGGAGAATGCGTTCTTTGGCCCAGGTCTCTTGGTCTTGAAGAATTTTTATGTCTTCCTGATTGGAAGTTGATGCTTCCATAGCCGCTTCTGCAGATTGTGCGACTTGATGCATCGAGGTTTGTAGTTCTTCAATTTTCTCTGAGAGAGGCTTCATTATAGCATTAATGCTTTCAAGAATTTCTGACTTAAAGGATTTTAAAGTGTCTGATAGAGTGTCAGTTAGATCCTTTTTAGTCAGAGCTTGCTCCGGATTGAAATGAGAGGCCCCGGTCGCCATTTTGTCGCTCGTGTTGGTGGGTTGTTTAGAGAGATCGCTAGTTTTTTCTGATTGAAAAAAGTGGCTGAGCTGCAAGTCTAAGGGTTTAACAATGTGCGGCTTACTTTTAGATGATTTTCCCATGCCTTTTATACATCAAGAAGAGTTTCAAAGATAGCGTTTTGATGCAGGAGGAGACGAGGGGTCACGGAGAACTCTCAAAAGGCGCCCGCCATGATTCGCGCGAACGCCACGCCCCCCAAATTTAGCCACTTCACTGCTTATTCCCAATTCCAAATCATTAATGAACAAGTTAAAAAGCATCGGACCGAGTACCGATCCCTGTGGTACCCCACTGCTTACCACCCTCCACTGAGAAATTTTCCCATTTATACTCATTCTCTGTTTCCTATTTATAAGCCAGTTTTTGATCCACAAGAGGACTTGTCCTTTTATCCCATGACTATTGAGCTTACTTAGGAGCCTTTCATGAGGAACTGTATCAAAAGCTTTCTGGAAGTCAAGGTAAATAATATCTATTGGGTCCCCCTTGTCCATATGTTTGTTCATTCCCTCAAAAAATACTAACAGGTTAGTGAGACAAGATCTTCCCTTACAGCACCCATGCTGAGTCCACCTCAATAGTTTTTCTTCATCAATGTGCCTACTAATTCTTTCCTTAATAACAGTTTCCACCAACTTACCCGGTATTGATGTCAGACTCACTGGCGTGTAATTTCCTGGATCTCCCCTGGAGCCCTTTTTAAAGATGGCAGTGACATTAGCTACCCTCCAGTCCTCAGGAATGGAGGCAGATTTTAAAGAAAGATTACATATTTTTATAAGGAGATCCACATGTTCACATTTGAGTTCTTTCAGAACTCTCGGATGAATGCCATCCGGGCCTGGTGATTTATTAGTTTTTAAATTGTCCATCAGTCGTAGGACTTCCTCTCTTGTCACCGCAATCTGATTCAGGTCTTTCAAACTCCCTCCCGAAATCGGTGCTTCTGGAGTGGGCAAGAATTTCTCCTCTTCCAAAGTGAAGACAGAGGCAAAAAATGCATTCAGCTTCTCAGCCATTTCCCTATCATCCTTCACTACTCCTTTTAATCCTTGGTCATCCAAGGGCCCCACTGCCTCCCTGGCTGGCTTCCTACTTCTAATGTATTTGAAGAAAGTTTTATTGTTGGCCTTTATGTTTTTTGCGATATGCTCCTCATATTCCCTTTTTGCTTGCCTGATCACAGACTTGCATTTTATTTGCCACAGTCTGTGTTCCCTTTTATCAACCTCACTGAGACTAGCTTTCCACCGCTTAAAAGAATCCTTCTTACCTTTTACAGCTTCCATTACTGTATTTGTTAACCATGCAGGCTTTTTTCTATACCTATTTGTGCCTTTCCTAACCTGCGGTACATATTTTTTCTGAGCTTCTAGGATTGTCTTTTTAAATAGTCTCCAAGCGTCCCCAATGGTTTTGACCTTCTCCACTTTTCCTTTCAATTTCTTCCTCACATGTCCCCTCATACCAGAGAAGTTACCCCTTTTAAAGTTAAAAGTGGTTGCGTCAGTCTTTTTGGGCAACTCCCTATCTGTACTAATGTTAAACTCAATGACATTATGGTCACTGTTCCCAAGCGGTGCAATCACTTTTACATCTCTCACCAGGTCTTGGGTGTTACTTAGGACCAAATCCAGGATTGCCTCTCCCCTGGTAGGATCTGTGACCATCTGTTCCATAGCACATTCATTGAGAATGTAATATAATTTATAACCATGAATCACCATATCCCACTGATTTTCCTCATCCCACCAAGTTTCTGAAATACCCACAATGTCTATTCCTCCCCCCCCCAACACCAAGCATTCCAACTCCCCGATTTTACCTCGGAGACTTCTAGCATTTGTATAAACTCTTATAGTTTCCCACGCTTGTTAAGCTCACAACCTTCCTCTTGCTGCCTCGAGACCTTGCCAGGCAGTTCCTATCATCAGCCACAGTCTCAGTGGACAATTTTAATCCATTTCCTTGTACAAAAGTAATAGCTACCCCTTCATCGTTTTGAGATGAGCCATCCCGAACCAGAGACTTTTCATCTCCTGTCGGCTTTCCCCTATTATTCAGTTTAAAAACTGCTCTGCCACCTTTTTGATTTTGAGTGCCAGCAGCCTGGTTCCTTCTTGGGACAAGTGGAGACTGTCCCTTTTGTACAGCTCCCTCTTGTCCCAAAAAGCATCCCAGTGCCTAACAAACTTGAACCCTTCCCCCCTACACCATCGTCTCATCCACGCATTGAGACTCCTGATCTGTGCCTGTCTCTCTGGCCCTGCACGTGGAACAGGTAGCACTTCTGAGAAGGCTACCTTGGAGGTTGTGGGTTTATCCGCAGCTTGCACAGGGATTCAATGTGTTGGTCTTCATTGGTTGAGCAGGAGCTGCCGTAGATCAGGAAGAGTGGTGAGCCAGGTGGCGGACCTGGTGGTGATCTTCCTCATCTGATGCCTCGGAAGCCAAGGGAACGGAGGCTTGGTGGCGGAATTTTGGCCATCTTGCTGAGATTTCACGAATGCTGTGGCCTTGCAAAGTGCCTTCACCAGGGTAAGTTCTTCCAGCCAGATTAGCTTACAGCAGAGTTTCGGCTCCCGGAGGCCCATCACGAATCAGTCTAAGAGGGGTTCATCAAGGTTCATGAACCCATAATTTATGGCTAACCGGTGTAGGTTGGCCATGAAGTCGGTGGCTGTCTTTTTAGGCTGTTGTTGGTGCATGAAGAAGTCCATGTGGTGCATCTTCATGGGTTGCAGCGTGAAATGGTCAGTTAGAGCCTTGAGGAGGGCTTCATATGTAGATGCATCCACGGTGATTGGCGCAACAAGGCCCTGGATGAGCCTTAGAGTGGCAATCCCACAGGTGCTGAGCAGGAGGGCCTTCTTCTTGCCTGCATCCATGATGCCCTGGAACATAATGTAGTACTTCAGCCATTCTACCCAGGTTTCCCAAAGCTCTGGATGTGAGGGGGTCGAACTCCGGGAGATGTCCTGGAGTGGCAGCCATGGTCCCGATAGCGATGTGGTGTGCGGGCACTGGGCTGGCTCAACAGGATCCCATCCTCATCGCCAGTGTAATATAGTTGGTTTGAGACATGTGTATTGATCAGTTCATAGTTTAATAGTGATTCAGCTATACATGAAGACTGAGTAGGAGGACTGGAGCCCCCTTATATGCCAAGAGAATGGCACACCTATCACACACCCACACCCAATAATAGGTTATTTACACAACATTGCGTCTTACTTGGTGGCTGCCAGGATCCTGGTCCATTGTATTTCCTCCCCAAGCTCACCCTTTCTCTGGCAGCACCATGTTGCAAGGAAATAATATCAGTACATAACAACTTGGTTTTGTGTTTTTTGCTAAATATCTGCAATGTAATGTCAAGTTTGTCTTCCTATTCTCAGGATCCAAATTCTTGTTGTGCTATAGATCAGAATTCCTTCCCCCCAAGCCATTCCATTAAGCATATCTCACATATGTACTTAACAGAGTTGCCTCCTTTCTTCTGGCAGGACTCCTCTGCTTTTCATAGTTAACTGCATGGCAGAAATTCAATGAATAAAACTTTCCCATCTATCAGTTCCCCATCTCCATTCCAAGACAGCACATTTAATTTTCATTACAAGTGAAGCTCAAATTCAGTGACTGGAACTCAAGTTGTATAATTTGGCCCTTAAAAACAGCCATAAGAAACCTCAACATGAATTAGGGCCATTTCTACCTGCACCATTTCCCCATTCAAAAGCTGCCTTAAATCCTACTGGGAAAAAAGACACAATATAGGTAAATTATGTCCTCCTCCTCCCACTGGTCTCTTTTGATTAGAAAATAGTAAGGTAGAAGAATTAATCCACCCACAGTCTTTCCCTGTTCCAGAGCCTAGATCCATATATGTCTCCTTACCAGCAGGGGTCTTTTTGGGGGGAGCGCACCGGAGCGCAGCTCCGGGAGCTCAGGAGCCAAGCCCCGCCCCCAGCCGGAGTCCCGGAGAGTCTTTCAGGCAGCCGAATGTCAATTTCAGCTCCATTATATCCTATGGGCCATTGAAGTCAATGGTGAAAACATAGGGTATATTCTGGGGGCTGGAGGGGAGGGGGTTTGAGGGAGAGGCTCCAAACTCACAGGGTAGCTGATGGAGCCTCTCCCCAAGATACCCACCGAGTTTCAAGAACATTGGATCAGGGGGTCCAATTCTATGGGCCCCTAAACAGGTTGCCCCTATTCCCTCTATTGTTCTTTATGGTGGGAAAAAATTAACTTTTATTCCCACCATAGAGAACAATGGAGGGAATAGGGGCAACCTGTTTGGGGACCCATAGAATTGGACCCCCTGGTCCAATGTTCTTGAAACTTGGTGGGTATCTTTGGAAGAGGCTCTAACAGCTATCCTGTGAGTTTAGAGCCTCTCCCTCAAACCCCATCCCCTCCAGCCCCCAGAATATACCCTATGTTTTCACCATTGACTTCAATGGCCCATAGGATATAATAGGGCTGAATTGCCGCCAAATTTCTTTCATTCCCTCCTTTCCTTCTTTCTTTTTCCTCTTTCCCTCATTCTTCTCTTCTCTCTTTCTTTCTTTCCCACCTTCTTCTCTTCTCTTTTTTCCTCCTTTCCCTGTTTCCCTCCTTCTTCCCTCTCTTTCCTTCCCCTTTCCTTCTCTTTCTTTCCCTCTTTCTTTCCTCTTTCCTTCTCTCTCTCTCTCTCTCTCTCTCTTTCCTTCCCTCTTTCCTCCTTCTGTGGCCCAACTCTCATGAGAAGGAGTTTAAACTTTAAACCCCTTCTCTCTTAGCTCCCCCACCCAGGCCAGCTGGGGAGGGGAAGGGGAGGCTTTTGAAGATGCCGCCCCCCCTTTTGCTTCCCCTTCTTACATCACTTCCGGTGATGTCAGGGGGTGTGGCATATGCTAATAGCCTAATAGCTCATTAGCATACCATATGCTAATGAGCTCCTGCAGCTGTTCTTCTACGAAAAGACCCCTGCTTACCAGTATTTTTAGAGCCAAATTACACATCCAGAATTGCATTCTTAGAGCACCAAAGCCACATATAGTTGGGATGTAAGACACAACACTAGCCTACCCTTGGGGGAGGGGCAGACAGTGTTATGCTATGACACTACATATAGAGTTCAGCTATTTATTGTTGCTGTTTATGAATTACGTGATGGAGCAACTATGGTATACCTGATATACTATTCATAAGAACACATTATGTTTATTGTTATATATGGTCATCCTATTCTGATCATTCTTGGGTCAATATGAATTCATAAACTATGTCTACATTATATGTTCCAGTAAATCACTGTCATAATATAGAGTACTGATGTAGTATTGGATAGTCTTTCTCTTCTTTTCAGCAGGTCAGTCCATTCATGTAATTATTTATTTCAGTAGTTAAGTGCATCATTTCTCTTCTGATTAGGCATTCAAAGTGGCCTAGAAACATGAAAGTATAATTTCGACAAACAGAACATATAACTCCTTACACCTATTTCCACACCTAGGCTTAAATACCTGTAACAGGTAAGGAAACAGAAGCTCAGCCCAGATCTTATCCAGCTTGCAGATGTTTCCAAGATTCCCTTCCCCTGCAAATTCCTGTTATAATGTTTCAACAAGTGATTTTTCTGCTTCAGAAAACTACGATCTGTAAAATAATGGCTGGAACATCCATTCTCTGCAATTCAATATAGAAGCAGTTTTTCCTACCCACCCCACATGTACATCTTGAATTAAATGGGGCTGTGATGAAATGGGGGCAGAGGGGCAAGAGATGCCTTGACAGTTAAGGTGATGGAAAGTGGTCCAGGTTTCTTTGTGGCTAGAAAGAAGGGGAGGAGGTGCACTTTGCCAGATACAGAGCATCCTTTTTTCCAACTGGGAGGGATAACACAGTAATCCGTTGATGTATTGACACCTCTTGATTGGAGGGTCCAGGTTTGGTGAGCTTGAGCCCCAAGACTTGCACCCAGATTGATTGAAGGCACCAGAGCACACATGCAGTGGGGTCTGAAAGAGGGAGCTGTTCTTTTGTTTGGGGAGTCCTTGTTTGGAAGCTTTTTCAAGCATGTGTTTTACCAAGAAGGATAACAAAGGAGAATAATGCAGATGCACCAGGGATTGGGGGCATTCTCCAACAAAGAAAGATCAGTTATACTGTGAATTGGAAATATTTTAGTTAGAAACTGTCTTTTTATTTTTATTCATTTAGGAGCTGTGGTAGCTCAATTGGTTAAGATGCTGAACTGCAGGCTGTAGAAGGTCAGTAGTTCAGCTGTTTGAGACTTGAGTGGCCGCATGACAGAGTGAGCTCCTATCTCTGGTTCCAGCTCCTGCCAACCTAGCAGTTCAAAAGCAAGAAATTGCAAGTAGATAAATAGGTACCACTTCGGTGGAAAGGTAACAGCATTCCGTGCATCTTGGTGTTTAGGCATGCCGGCCATATGACCCCGGAAATATCTTCGGACAGTGCTGGCTCTTCGGCTTTGAAACGGAGATGAGCACCGCAACCCTAGAGTCGGATTCGACTGGCTTTTGAGCAAGGGAACCTTTACCTTTATTATGTCATTTGCATTACTCTAAATTTGTGCCTTGTAGAAATAAAATTTGTTTAACTTGAGAGAGTCTGCAAAAGTCCCTACCCACCTGCCTGGCTCCTTGACATGCTATTGAGCACCCCTGTGAGGATGACTTTGGGCAACCCACAGGAGATGGAGGGCCTAAATCTTACCCAGAGTGGTTGCAGTGACAGTAAACAGGGGGGCCAAATTAATGGCTAGTCTTGCCCCACAGTGTGACAGGGACACTGCTAGGAGAGAAAAACTCTGCAACTTCGCAGGTAAGTAGACAGTATCTTATTCAGAAAGGCCACTATGTATCGAATGCAGCTCTGCCATATTTTTGTTGTTGTTGTTCAGTCGCACAGTTGAGTCCAACTCTTCACGACCCCATGAACCACATCACGCCAGGCCCTCCTGTCTTCCGTTGTGCTCTAAAGTTTGATAATTTCATGTTCATTGCATCGATAACCAGGCCCGTAGCTACAGTGGGGCATCTTGGGGCCCGGCCCCCTGACTTACAGCCAAGGCCCCCTGACTTCCCATCCAGCCTAGGCACTCCCTTGGAGTTGTGTGCAGGGGTGTGTGCGGGGTGCCCCCTGATTTATTTAAAGCCCCCCCCAATTAAAAAATCCTGGCTATGGGCCTGTCGATAACACTGTCTAACCATGTCATCCTTTGCCATCCCCTTCTTCTTTGACCTTCAGTCTTTCCCAGCATCAGAGTCTTCTCCAGTGAGTGCTCCCTTCTCATTTGGTGGCCAAAATATTTGAGCTTCAGCTTCAGTATCTGGCCTTTCAGGGAACAGTTGGGGTTGATTTCTTTTAGGAATGACTGATTTGATCTCCTGGCAGTCCCTCAAGAGTCTTCTCTAGTATCATAATTCAAAAGAATCTATTCTTCGGTGCTCAGCCTTCCTTATAGTCCAGCTCTCGCAGCGATACATTACTACTGGGAATACCATTGCTTTGACCATACAGACTTTTGTTGGCAGGGTGATGTCTCTATTTTTTATTATGCTGTCTAGGTTTGCCATCGCTTTCTTCCCAATGAGCAGGCATATTTTAATTTTATGGCTGCATTCACCATCTGCAGTGATCTTGGATCCCAGGAACATGAAGTCTGTCACTGCTTCCACAATTTCCCCTTCTATTTGCTAAGGAGTGATGGGGCAGGATGCCATGATCTTAGTTTTTTTTATGTTGAGCTCTCCTCTTTGACCCTGAGCAAGAGGCTCTTTAGGTCCTCTTCACTTTCTGCCATTAGAGTAGTATCATCTGCATATCTGAGCTTGTTGATCTTTTCCCCAGCAATCTTAATTCCAGCTTGTGATTCATCCAGGCCAGCATTTTGCATGATGTACTATGCATATAAATTAAATAAGCAAGGTGACAATATACATCCTTGCCATACTCCTTTTCCTATGCTAAACCAATCAGTTGTTCCATATCCGGTTCTAACTGTCACTTCTTGACCCTTATACAGGTTTCTCAAAAGACATGTGAGGTGGTCTGGTACTCCCATCTCTAAGGACTTGCCATAGTTCGTTGTGATCCATCCAATCAAAGGCTTTAGCATAGTCAATGAAGCAGAAGTAGATCTTTTTCTGGTACTCTCTTGCTTTCTCCATAATCCAGCGAATGTTGTCAATTTGATCTTTCATTCCTCTACCTCTTGAAACCCAGCTTGTACTTCTGGCAGTTCCCTATCCATGTACTGCTGAAGCCTAGCTTGTAGGATCCTGAGCATGACCTTGCTAGCGGGTGAAATGAGCATAATTGTGCAATAGTTTGAACATTCCTTGACATTGCCCTTCTTTGGGATTGGAATATAAACTGACCTTTTCCAATCCTGTGGCCACTGTTGTGTTTTCCAAATTTGCTGGCAAACTGAGTGCAGCACTTTAACAGCATCACCTTTAGGACTTTGAGTAGCTCAGCTGGGATACCATCACCTCCGCTAGCTTTGTTGTTAGTAATGCTTTCTAAGGCCCATTTGACTTCACATTCCAGGATGTCTGGCTTGAGGTCAGTGATTACACCATCGTGGTTGTCAAGGACATTGAGGTCTCTCAGAGTCCCACAAACTCAGGTTCAACAACATTCCTTCAAAAGGATCAAGTTTATTGAGTTCAGTAGAAGTAGGTCATCTGTGCATACATTCTGTGTAAAGGCTAACTCAACAGGTGGGGGGAGATATAGTGCGTTTGAAGCAGGGGGCCCTGATGGTGTTAACCCAATCAGAGGTGCAAGCCTTACATGCTGAAAGTAATGACTACAGGTTCCCAGGGAGGTGAGAGCACGAAGCATCAAGGTCAGGCAGCAAGATAAGGCCAAGCGAGAAAAGTGAAACCAACATTCCAGGAGAAAAAGATGTTCACTCTACAGACCCCCCCCACATACAATGGCTGCATAGCTGACATTCTGCCCCTCCGAAGACCCTCCCCCACCTGGTTTATTAGGGTACATGTTATGAAAGGCACGCAGCAATTTAGGAGCATGAATATGGTAGTGCTCTACCTATTCATTATGTGAAGGTTCAAAGTCCTTCCACTGGACTAAATAGAACAAATGTCCTCACTTTAGCTTGGAGTCTATGATTTGGGCAACCTCGTGATGTGATTCACCATTCACCATTAGTGGAGGCAGGGCTGGAAGACAAAGTCTCCAGGTATTTGGTCCAGGGTCCCACTTCAGTAGACTGAAATTAAAAATGGGATGTATCCCTTTAAGCTTTTTAGGTAATTCCCGCTCAACTGTCACATCATTAATTTTCATTAACACTTTGAAAGGCACCACATATTTCCAACCAACTTCCTACTGGGTTGGAGCCCTTTCAAGTTTTTTGTTGACAGATACAGATAGTCACCAGGCTGGACCTCCCACTCAGGGGTCCTCCCTTATCAGCCTGAGCTTTGTAATCCACTTTAGCTTTTTCAAGAGTCTTTTGGATAGTGGGCCAGTGCTCTTTGAGTCCCTGCCACCAGGAATTCAGATCCCTGGGAGGTAGGTTAGGGGTCCCTATGATGGGCAGGGGAGTTCCTTCATAACCATACACTGCTTTGAAGGGAGACAAACCAGTAGATGAGTGAACAGCATTGTTGTAACTGTGTTCTGCATAAGGCAGTAACTCAGCCCAGTCATCCCGTTGATAGTTAGAAAAGCACCTGAGAAACTGTTCAACCACCTGATTGATGCACTCAGTTCGGCCGTCGGTCTCTGGGTGGTAGGTGCTACTGAGGCCTTGTTTGATGCCCAACACCTGCATAAGTTCCTTCCAAAACCTGGCAACAAACTGACTTCCGCAGTCTGATATTATTGAACCTAATTTCACCACATGCTGCATGAACATTTTAGCCAGGGTTTTTGCATTAGTCAATTGCTTGAAAGGGATGAAATGTGCCTGCTTGGAAAATAAGTCCACTACCACCCAGATTACAGTTTTCCCTTTGCTGAGAGGCAAGTCAGTAATAAAGCCCATGGAAATCACCTCCCAGGGTCAACCAGGAGTCTCAAGCAGTCTGAGCAACTCTGAGGGCTTGCCTCTTGCTCATCAGACAGGTTTGGCATGACCCTATATACTGCGAGATGTCCCCCCTCATGTGGGGCCACCAGAACTGGTGCTGCAACAGGTGCAGACTTTTTAAGTATCCAAAATGGCCAGCCAGTTTTGATTCAAGTCCAAAGCACATCACTTCTCCACAGAGGGTATTTGGCACAAACAACCGGGGAGCCCTGTACCAGCAACCGTTAGGACCTTGCTGGATAGCCGGGTCAGCCACAACTTCCGCTTGGTTAGTTTCTGAAAAGGCCGCCTTAAATTTGGTATCCCACAGCTCGTCTTTCTCCTGCGGCCCCACCTTTGCCTGACTGCGAGTGAGGATAGCCCCTCCCAACTGGGAAGGCATGAACATAGAGTCTATTATCTCCTCCCTCTGACTGGTGTGTTGAGGGAGGTGGGACAAGGCGTCCGCTATGGAGTTTGCCTTCCCAAGGAAGTGCTGGAGAGTAAAACGGAACTTTGAGAAAAACTCTGCCCATCGTAGCTGCTTAGCATTAGGCTGTGTGGGGTGCATAGTACTTCCAAGCTTTTGTGATCAGTCCACACCTCAAATAGGGCCCAAGACCCTTCCAACCAGTGTCTCCAGGTAGTTAAAGCTAACTTAATTGCCACAGCTTCCTTACCCCAAACTGCCCAGTTCCTTTCCATAGTGTTAAACTTTTTAGACACAGATGCAAGTGGGTGGAGCTTCCCATCTGTGCCCTCCTGCAGGATGCCCCCCCCCCCATAATGGCATCTGAAGCATTGACCTGGACAATTTTTTAAAAAATTTCATCAGAATAGCTTATGATTGGCTCTGACGTGATCAGTGCTTTTAACTTAGCAAATGCCTCCTGACACTCAGCTGTCCACTCTAAGCATGCTCCCGGTTTAGTGCTGTCCAGCCCCTTTCCTTTAGTCTTAAGTAAGTCTATGAGGTGCAGGCTCACTTGCGCAAAGTTCTATAAAAAATTAGCGAATCCTAAGAAGGATTGGAGTTGGTGCTGGGTTCAAGGGGCCTCCCACACCAGGACATCTGCCACCTTGTTAGGGTCCATCTCCAGACCCCTGAGAGAAAGGAAGTCAACCTGGGTCTGGTGGAACTCACACTTAGACAATTTGGCAAACAGTTTGTGGTCATACAGAGTCTGTAGAACTTCCCTCACCAGCTTCACATGTGACTTCTTATCACATGGATATAGTAAGATATCATCTAGATACACTAGCACCCCATTGAAAAGATGCTTGTGCAACACTTCATTTATTAAGTTCATGAACACACCAGGGGCCCCCTGCAACCCAAATGGCATCAGTAGATATTCGAATTGGCCCAATGGGGTATTGAAGGCAGTTTTGGGCTCATCCCCTTCCCTGATGTGCACTCGAAAGTGCATGCCTCTCAAGTCCAGCTTAGTGAAGATCTCCCCCCTGGCAGCCTCTGTCAGGTGGTCTTTGATCAATGGCAAGGGGTAAGCATTCATAGCTGACACTGCATTCAAGCCTCGGTAGTTGGTGCACAGCTGGAGGCCCCTATATCTTTTCGTTCAGAAGAGAACAGGGGCCACAAATGGGGGGAAGGCAGAGCAGATGAACCCTCATGCCAAGTTTTTGTCAATGAACTTCCTTACCTCCTCTTTCTCCGCGGGGATCGTGGAATACAACTTCCCTTTAGGCAAATTGTGCCCTGGTAAAATCTTGATGGCACAGTCACTATTCCAGGGGGAGGGGAGTTCATCGGCCTCCTTCTCTTCAAACAGGCTAGCTAAGTCCCTGTACTCCACAGGGATGGACTCTAATTCCTCCTTAACCAAACAGGCACGGACTGGGACATCTGGAGGTTCATCCCCCCCATTCTGGCAGCAAAGTGTGGTATTTACAACCAGGAACCACAACATTTACAGTCCCCTCACTCCACTGGATGTAAGGGTCATGGGCTCTGAGCCACGGGCTTCCTAGCACCATGGAGAACCAAGCCATGGGATTTATAATGAATGCTCAGGTTTCCCAGTGAGACCCCATTCCCATAATAACAGGTACAGTTTGATAACTGCAGGGTTCACACATGGTGGACCCATCCATCTGGGTGAAAATCAGAGGCTCAGGTAATCACTGCACTGGGACCCCCAACCCCATCACTATGGAGGGGCTAATCAAGTCTCTAGCACAGTCTGAGTTTATGAGTGCCCTCACATATACCTGGGTCCCCATCTCTGTTAAACACTGATACAGTCACAAAAAATAAAGAGGGATGGCTGCTCACTGATCATGGTGCAGACTGCTCTTGGACCTGCTGTTTTGTGCCTTTTACAGCAGGTCCTGGCCTTTTACCACCAGCTGAGGATTCTCATCTCCACTAGAGGATGTGGCCCCAGACTGGATGCCCAGTTGGAGGACCCGGGGTAACTTCAGGTGCAGAGCCCCCTTTTTTGCAGACATCTCCGGTCCCTTCTGCTCAGGAGCCTTGGAGGTAGGGGGTGCGATCATCATGGGGCAGAAGGCTGCATAGTGGCTGGCCTGTCCGCAGTGAAGGCAGAGCCCTTGGTCCATCCTCTGGTAGCACATTGGTTACATCAGCTTGAGGCAGGGGGTCTTTGGGATCACCCCTGGGGTCTTCAGGTACACTTTGGGGGAGGTCATCTTGATGAACTGGAGGCAGTTCTCCGCATTCCCTGCTTCCCTCACCCAGGCCATCAGGGAGACTGGGTTCACATTCCGCAGCACTGCCTCTCAGAACTGGTGGTTCAGGCTGAGACGATATTGCTCCAGAAATACAGGCTCAGGCTACCCCTGGACTTTAGCTGTGTGCATCTGGAACTCATCAGATTACTCACACAGTGACTGATTCCACAGATGGTGGTACGGGCTTTCTCTGCTTCCATGGGGTCTTCATACTGCCATCTCAAAGTCCACATGAAAGCTTGCACATCTCAGATTTCAGGTCCATGCAAATTGTGCAGGCTCACATACTAATCCTTGGCCCTCTCTCACAGCCGACCCAATGTAGTCCACCCAGTGCTCATCCATCAGGAACAGGTGGCCCCAATCATGGAGGAACTTTCACACCTGCAGCAGGAAGAAGGCGAGCTTATCGGGGTTGCCGTCGAATGTGGCTCCTTTGGGCATCTAACAGCTCCTTTGGGTGATCTAGTCCCAGAAGTGGGGTCCCACCAGAGCCCTGGGCCCGGAACAGATGGCACAGCAGGGATGCTGGGACCTCTTGGTCCTGACACCAATGCTGACACCAATGCTGGCCCAGAAAGAGCAGGTTGCCCTGGAGGAGCCTGTTGCACTGGTGGGGCCGCTGGGGCACCCAGTTGCTGCAGCCACATCTCATGTTGGACCGTGGTGGCAATTAGTTGTGAGATGTCTAGCATCACCTCTTGCATTTCGCAATGCAACTTATCTTATTGAGCTTGTAGCTGGCCTTGCATCCATTCTAATGGGTCTTCACCCATGCCACTATACCTTCCTGGATCATATCCACTCTCATAGTAGGAAAGGTAATCATAGCAGCTGGCACCCCCCAGCCAGGGGGTGGTGATCCATGGCTTTCAGATATCACAGGAAATGAGCCCATGACTATGGGTCCCTCCAGGGTTTCTCATAACCCAGCCCCCACTGGCACTGGTAATGAGGGGGTCTCTCCCATCGTAGTAGGGACCTCTTCTGCCGTAGTAGTTGGAACACCCCCATCTTCCTCATCGCTCATATTGAGGTACGGGGTTGGAGACTATATTAGCTTTTACACTCTGTCAGAGTCCCACAAACTCAGGCTCAACAACCTTCCTTCAAAAGAATCAAGTTTATTGAGTTCAGTAGAAGCAGGTTATCTGTGCATACATTCTGTGTAAAGGCTAACCCAACAGGTGGGAGAGGGAAGATATACTGTGTTTGAAGCGAGGGGCTCTGATGCTGTTAACCCAGTCAGAGGTGCAAGCCTTGCATGCCGAAAGTAATAACTACAGGTTCCCAGGGAGGTGAGAGCACAAAGCATCAAGGTCAGGCAGCAAGATAAGGTCAAGCGAGAAAAGCAAAACCAACATTCCAGGAGAAAAAGATGTTCACTCCCCCCCCATACAATGGCAGCATAGCTGACAAGGTCCTTCTTGTATACTTCTCCTGTGTATTCTTGCCATCTTTTCCTAATCTCTTCTGCTTCTGTTAGGTCCCTACTGTTTTTGTCCTTTATCATGGCCAGCTTTGCATGGAACATTCCCTTGATTTCTCCAATTTTCTTGAAGAGATCTCTAGTCCTTCCCATTCTATTGTTAGCCTCTATTACTTTGCACTGTTCATTCAGGAAAGCCTCCTTATCTCTCCTTGCTGTTCTCTGGAAATCTGCATTCAGTTGGGTAAATCTTTACTCTTCACCTTTCGCTTTCCTTCTTTCCTCTGCTATTTGTAAAGCCTCAACAGACAGCCACTTTGCTGTCTTGCATTTTTCCCCCCTTTAGGACGGTGCTGATTGCTGCCTCCTGTACAATGTCATGAACCTCCATCCATAGTTCTTCAGGCACTCCATCTACCAAATCTAGTCCCTTAAACCTGTTCTTCACCTCCACTGTATATTCATAAGGGATGTGATCTAGGTCAAACCTGAATGGCCTAGTGGTTTTCCCAGCTTTCTTCAGTTTAAGTCTGAATTTTGCAATGAGTAGCTCATGATCTGAGCCACAGTCAACTCCATGTCTTATTTTTACTGACTGTATAGAGCCTCTCCATCTTTGACTGCAAATGATATAGTCAATCTGATTTCAATGTTGCCCATCTGGTGATGTCCATGTGTACAGTCACCTCTTAGGTTGTTGGAAGAGGGTGTTCACTATGACCAGCGTGTTCTCTTGACAAAACTCTGTTAACCTTTGCCTGGCTTCATTTTGTTCTCCAAGGCCAAACGTCCATTATTCCAGTTACCTTTTAACTTCCTACTTTAGCATTCCAGTCCCCTATGATGATGAGGACATCTTTTTTTGGTGTTAGTTCTAGGAGGTGTTGTAGGTCTTCATAGAACCAGTCCACTTCAGCCTCTTCTGTGTCAGTGGTTGGGGTATAGACTTGGATTACTGTGATGTTCAGTGGTTTGCCTTGGATTTGGACTGAGATCATTCTGTCATTTTTGAGACTGTATCCCATTACTGCCTTTTGAACTCTCTTGTTGACTATAAAGGCCACACCAATTTTTCTACAGGATTCTTGGCCACAGTAATAGATATAATGGTCTTCTGAGTTAAATTTGCCCATTCCCGTCCACTTCAGTTCACTGATTCCCAAGATGTCAGTGTTCAGTCTTGCCATCTCATTTTTGACCATGTCAAGCTTACCTTGATTCATAGATCTTACATTCCAGGTTCCTATGCAGTATTGTTCTTTACAGCATTGGACTTTCCTTTCACCATCAGACACATCCGCAACTGAGCATCCTTTTGGCTTTGGCTCAGCCGCTTCACTCTTTCTGGGGTTGCTTGTACTTGTACTTGCCCATATTAACAGACGACAACTGCCTAAGTTACAATTTCTAATAGGCAATTGTTGCCTGTGTAGTGGCTTCTAGGGGTGTGCAGCACCCACACACATACATGTATTTGAACCTGAAACATATTGGTATTTTCTGATATTCCTAAATCCCAGTATCAGTATGGCATTTGGATTTGGGATTTTTCAGAAATCCCCATTCCCCCCTCCAGCTCCATTATACCCTATGGCAGTGGTGGCAAATCTATGGCACACATGCCAGAGGGGGCACTCAGTGCTCTCTCTGTGGGTACACACGCCATCGCCCCAGCACAGAGTTTGTTACTAGAAAGCCAGAGGGACGCAGTTGCTCTCGCAGGGGTGACACTTCCTCCTCCCCCCTTAACCTGCGCCTTGCAAAGAGTCTGCTTTTCCTCAGTCCTGGCTCAGCTAGACCCTCTGGCAATGCATACTGACCTCCCCCCCCATGTGTCTTTCCCCAGGCATCCTCTGAGCTGTCCATCAATGCATCCAGCCAATGTAAAAGCTGGCAGGGGAGCTCCCTTCTTCCACCATCCAATCCTCTTGCAGGGTCGGGACAGGAAAGGCTGGGCTCCCTTGAAGCAGGGGGGAGAATAACTCTCTTCGACTCTGCTTCACTGGGACTGGGCTTTGTGGCACGTCTAAGTGTTCAAGAGCACCCTGAAGGGGAGCCCCGGTTCTCTGCATTTCACACTGCTGCTGCACCTGCTGCTTTCCCAGCTGCTTTCCCTCGGTGTATTAAGCCTTCGGCACCAGTGAGATACCCTTCCAGATGACTGGAAGGAGGTCACGGTTATGGCAACTATCTAGTTCTGCAAAAATAAAACAAGTCTGTATCTGCTTGTAGTTATAGAAGGGTTTTCTCCCCCAGCTGGTGGTTTAAGTATAAGGGAAGATGCATTCCAGCACCAGCTACTGACAGACAGCAGATGGTGAGAGGCTTGAGTGGGGGGGGGGGCTATGCTCCAAGTATCTGAGGGTTCCCTGGATGTTGAAAATTGGATATCTTTGGTCTTGCCCCTGATAATTTGATCACTTTATGATGGGAACAGAGGCATCTGGGGGGGGGGAATTATAATATTCAAAGTAATAGTTGAGGAGGTTGTTTCCCGCAGTTTAACAGAATGTCTACTTAATTAAGATGACTTACTTATATTATTCAGTGGAGTCTTCTTCAAGCATAGCTGAGGAGGTCAGGAAGGCTCCCCCTCTCCTGGCTTTCCATCAACCATGCAAAACCGAATTATCTGAGAGGGTGTTGTTTCCACACAGGCAATTAGGTAGCACTGTTACAAAATGTTTGGGAAGCAATTGTACTCCAAGCCAGTTTGGCCTGGGATCCTGGAGGGTTGAGTTTGTTGTTGTTGTTTGTCCTTTTCTGAGCATAGAGCAGGGGTCACTGGCAATGCTTCCTCTAAGCTGTGGAGTCTTGTGAGCAAAAATTCTACTTCGTAAGCTATTGCCATTAAAGTTGTGAGCAAGTGATTTGGCTACTGCATAAATTAGTTGTCTCTGGAGCCATCCTTCCTGAGCAAAGCCAAAAATGTGTGAACCAGAGGCTAAAAAACTGTGAGCTAACTCACACTAACTCAGCTCAGAGGGAACACTGGGGGGGCAGGGTCCTAGTCAGCATATTCAGGTTAAATTGCCATGTTGGCACTTTGCAATAAATAAGTGGTTTTTGGGTTGCAGGTTGGGCACTCAGTCTCTAAAAGTTTTGCCATCACTGCCCTATGGGGACCATTATAGTCAATGGTCCCCATAGGGTATAATGGAGAATCAATCCAGGGGTATCTGGGGGTCTGGAAAGCTGTAGTTTAAGACAGAGCCACTGAATTTGCAGAATTGCTGCTGATGCCTCTCCTCAAAAAAAATCTCCCCCAAGTTTCAAAAAGATTGGACCAGGAGGTCCAATTCTATGAGCCCCCAAATAAAGAGCCCCCTTCCTCCACTGGCTTCAATGAAGGGGGAAAGGCATTTAAAAGGATTGTGGTTCCTTTAAATGCCTTCAGCCAGCTGCAAGTGAATACCAAAGGCATTCAAAGGGCTCGCAGTTCCTAGCAGCTTCTAGCCCCATTTAAATGAGATGTTGAGCATACGCGAACAGGCAAGTTCTTCTGCCCCACCAGTGCCACATTTAAATCAGGCCTACCTCTCTGGAAAGCAATGTTTTTTATTTGTCTCAAATATTTCACATTAGGATCAAACAAAACCCAAGACTAGAATTAAACACACTTTTATTTTTTTTAATTTAAAAAGTTCATTTATGAGTACATTTACCCACCATATTGCTAGTATTGTTTTTCCATTAAACATAGCAGCAATCTAGCTAGTTAGTCATGTTTAAGGAAGAAATCCCTTGTCACTTACTCAGAAACAAACATTAATGAAATATGCATAGAATAGGATTGTACATCCCATGGAAATCAATGCAACTATAAGTTAAGTCACAATTCAGTTACAATTCAATCACATTCAATTGGTGCCATGGGAGTTACAATAACTTTTGCTGAATTGGGTCAGAAGCATTAAAATTATCCACAATGTGGCCGTGTCAAAAGTCATAAAGATTCATTCTTTTCCAGCCATTTTTTTTAAAAAATTCCATTAATACACAATACTCTCTACATTGCAGTATCTTGACATTGAAAAACCCGCTATTCATTTGCAAGGCACCATTCATTTTTTTCTATTAAGCATCTCTTACAGCTTCATGTCATGCAATCAAATTATCCTTATTTATGGGCGTCTGGGCATAATTCACTCTCTCCACTTAAGAGAAAGTGCAGCTCAAAATTGGTTGAATCATTTTTGAATTACATGTCTTCTGGGAATCATTTAATCTGACTATTTCAATAAAAAGCTGACAGGAGGAAGGGAAATCATTCTTTCTTTTTTAATCTGAGTTAGAGTGGTTCAGTCAAAGCTCCATTTAGATATTTTGAAAACTTGGCTTTTAAAAAAAACATTATTAGATTAAAAAAAATCATATATGATTAGTACCAACATTCCTCCTGAACCTCTCAGCAGCTTTCAATACAATTGATCATGGCATCCTTCTGGACTATCTATCTGGACTGGGATTGGGAGGCACCATTCTGCTGTGATTCTGGTCCTACCTGGAGGGTAGTTTACAGAAGGTGGTGCTGGGGGACTGCTGTTCAGCCCCTTGGCCTTTGGCTCCATCTTGTCCCCTACACTCTTTAACATTTAAATGAAACTTCTGGGTGAGGTCATATTGGGTTGTCAACAATATACAGATGGTACCCTGCTCTATCTCACACTTCTGGCTGACCCCAGGGAAGCTGTAGAAACCTTGAACCAGTGCCTGAAGGCAGTTTTGGAGTGGATGTGGACTAATAAAGTGAAACTTAATCCTGACAAAACAGAAGTGCTGCTGGTGGATGGAAGGTCTGACCTGGGATTTAATGTGTCACCAATCTAGATGGGATTGACTCTCCTTGAAGGAAGAAGAGTCCTTTTTTTTTTTTACTCCACTTTTCCCTTCCTTAAGGAGTTTTAAAATAGCTTCCTCTCTCCACAACAGTCACCTTGTGAGGTAGGTGGGGTTTAGAGAGTTCTGAGAGACACCCAAGGACACACAGCAGGTTCATGTGGAGGAGTGAGGAATCAAATCTAGTTTTACAGATTAGAGCCTGCCACTCATAACCACCACAACACATTGAACAGGTCTGTTGTATGAGGATACTCTAGGATTCAAATCTACTGCTGGATAAGTAGGTGGCAGGTGTGCCCAAGGATACCTTTTACCAGTTTTAACTGGTTAGCCACCTCTGACCTTTCCTGGACAGAAAAGATCTGGCTTCTGTGGTGCATGCCGTGGTAACATCTAGATTAGATTACTGCAGTGCGTTCTATTTGGGGCTGCCCTTGAACAGTGTTCAGAAACTTCAGTTGGTACAGAACGCTGTAGCCAGGATGTTGAATGGAATGAGTCATATGGACCATATCTCTCCATCTTTGTCCACCTGCACTGGGTTCCAATTTGTTTCTGGGGACAATTCAAAGTGCTGGTCTTGACTTCAAAGCCATATATAGTTTGGGAGCAACAGAACTGAAGGACTGCCTAATCCCTTTTGAACCATTATGGTCATTCCAGTTATCTTATCTCGGTAACTCTTTCACCAGGCAGATTCATCTGTCCCCTTCTGTTGCTGTCATTCTGCCAGAAGTTGAAGACTTTTTAGTTTCATTTGGCATTCCTTCAATAATCACTCCTTCCTAACTAATGTTGTATGTTTTGCATGTATTTTAACTGTTTTATAACTCTTTTTAAAGTTGTTTTAATGAGCTATGTTTGGGAGAGGGGTCTATTTTAATAGTCTCATGATGTATTTTATCATGTATGTTTTAAATTGTTAGTTACTTTGGCTGCTCCTATAAGGACAGAAAGGCGGTTTATAAACTTAGTAAATAAATAATCTTAAAAGTCCAACCTATTGTGTGTGAACAGAATCCATTTTTAATAATTACCTCTCTTCTGAGTGACCCACTCCCCTTTTCTTTTACGAATAATTTTATGGCATTTTGATAGTAAAACAAAATTAATCCAACCAGAATAAAATCAATAGCATTAGAGCCCTCCTTAGTGATCTCCCAGTTATAAAACTTGCTATGATTGGGCATCACTGCTCCACACCTATAATTTTGACAGTGCCAGGGGGAAGAGGCATGTTTGCACAACAGATGAAAAGTCATGTTGCACAGCATTGGTGTGGACACCTTTGGTATTCTGACACAGTGGGTACAACCATGAAATGGCTGCCACAGCAGGCAGCACCAGTCACAGAATGTCAGGGAGTGCAGTCATGCAGTGAAGTCATGCAGTCATGCAGTGAAGAACGTGTGCTGCTAATTAAAAATATTCACTCCAATGATCAATCAGAAGTCCTAGTGGGCAAAAGACCCACCTGGTCCCATTCACTTTCTAAAAAACACTTTAGCAGATACCAGGAAAGGTGTCAGTGGGCACCACATTGGAGACCTCTGTTATACAGTCTTGCTTACCTAAACCCAAAGTCAAAAAGGATCACCTCTTCATTAGGATGTTGCAGTTCACAGATAGTGGCATGCTTGTCATGCCCACAAAGATTTCGAAAACATTACGCACTGTCATTCATATGGATTGTCAGCTCATTTATAAACATCATGAAGAAAACCTAAGTCATAACAAAGTACCATTACAACAGTCTGTTCAACGCCACAGGCAGTACTTCTCCTGTGGCTATTAATATTACCTTATATTCATTATGATAGATAATCTGAAAAAGGACTTAAAAACTCCTGCCTGTAATTCAGCCACTACTTTTGGCAGATCAGTGTTCATCTAATCACCAATCTTAATGTGTTGATATATCAGGCTTGTGTTTTTAGTACTCTTCTACATGGCAGAGAAACATGGACCATATCTAACTTCTAATTGTCAAAAGAAGTTGCTGACTTTTATCTTCACTTTTATATCATATGCCTGGCATTTCCTAGCAAGGCAAAAATCACCAAAGCTTCAGTACTTGTTCTGTCCACACTACCAAAAAGCCTGCTTCTTCTCAAACAGGTTGGGCAAGGACACAGAATACAGCATAGAAAGCTATGAAAGGGTACATTACCTGGTAGAAATGAGAGTGCTAGAAAGTTACGTATGAAGCTCTTACATAAGGACATTCTATAAGTATAACCTAGAAGAGTTACTAAAGTGGAAATTTGCGATGTGGTAGAAATTAGAGCTGTCACAAATTTAATATTTGAACATTGAATTTACCATGTTCAACTGCATTGATCAGATGTAAGCCCTGTGTCAGGTCTGTTTGGTTCAGCACAGAACAGCCAGAATGCCTGTCTAATGGGGATGTATCATTATTATTATTAATATTGCAAAACTGTGTATGCATGAAAATGCTATGGATCAGCAGCCATTCATGTCACTAAGAACTACTTAGATGAACACCAAACAGTTAGAGTCTTTAAAAAATACATCATTAATTTATGTCTGAGTGATATGATTTGTGACTGATTTAACTAGCCAGATACACAATTGCCCACCAAGCAAAGCAGCAGGGCAGTAGGGGAGGAGAAGAAGAAGAACATGAGACTATGTAAGAACAGACATACATGGACAGTGAAATGCACTGCACTGTACATTTAGTAAGGAATCGTTAAAGCAACCTGCTGGACAGCCATGAACAGGTTGATGAATAGTATTTACAAAAACCAACTTCCTGTTCATGACTGCTGAACAAGACATAAGTCAAACCAATGAGTGTTCAGACATCCCTAACAGTAATATTTGGTACCAAACCTGGACTGGATGGCTAACAAAAATATGGTGAACAGCACAAACATAAGAAGCTGAGTGTAATGCATAATAATTTCCACTTTGAAGAGTACAAAGGTGATACCTGCAGCAGATACAGGATTGGTCAGTTCATACAATTCTTTTTCTTGTAAGGTCACTAGTAAAATATCATTAGGCCATGGTATATTGCCCTCAGTTTCCTATCAGGCATAGAGAATAGCTCTGTTCTGGCATCCAGAACTGTATGAGTGTAGAAGAGACCAAGAACACAACACCTGGAAATATGCACATGCAGCCAGACATCTGCTGCTTTTTGCATCACTCCCAGCTACATAGAGCATATGGATGTACAGTTTTATGCCTTTAGGACCCCTCTGCAGACATTCAGCTGCACATGCCTGCATTCGGGGGTGAACTTGCCAGTTGTGATCCTGCTCCAGTCTCCCCCAAATATGATATATGCAGGGCTGGCCAAAGAGCTCTACACACCCAAGGAAGGCTGCCCTAAGCATCCCATCATTTGCCAGCCCAGGAGCACCCTGAGCCACCAAGCAGCTGGGTGCCTCAGGGCCCGGTTGCCCACTGAGGTGGGAGAAAGTCATGACACTTCCAGCTGGCACTCTAGGAACCTAAAAATCTCTATCGTCTTTACCACATAGATTTGGGAGTTCCTAGAGCACCATTGGGAGGACAGCAGCATGGTATAGCCCAGTATTGTCAGATCTCAGAAGGTAAGCAGGGTCAGTAAGCAGAGGAAGGCAACAACAAGCTACCTCTGCTTCTCACTTGCCTTGAAAGCCCCTTGGTGGGGTCATCATAAGTCTGTAGCAATTTGATGGCACATATGTAGAGCATCATCTATCACTTCTGGGTTGTGGGCAAGTGAGCCACTGCCTGTGTGACCAGGGCGGTCATGGTGGAACCAGGGGCAACCCTGCTACCCCTGCCCTCTAGCTCCATAGGAAATAGCCTAGGAATGCCTAGTTGGCACAGACATATGCAGTGTTGAATGCTTATTTGCTGAGCTTATGCAAGTGAGGGGCAATGGGCCATGGCCTTCTGATAATTTACTAGTCACCTCATTTAAAAAGAAAAACATCATGTGAACTGACCTTGGGATCTCAGTTCAAATCTTGTCAAATCCTTCTAAAAGTCAAGTAAAAATGTGGTATATATCACACAGGGCAGTTAACTGTCATAATTATTGTGATATGCTCAGACACTAAGAGAAAAACCACACCACTCCTAATGCTCTTGCAAAAACCCTCATGAACTAATCTCAACTAATTCTCCCTTTCCTGAATAATTAGTCTGGACTGAACATTCCCTATTGGTCTAGAGATTATTTATTTAGTTATTCATTTAGAACATTTCTATGCTATCTCTTCAGTCCTGCTTGAGGCAACTTGCAAAAACCAGTCTTTAAAGAGCCATTAAAAAACAAGCCATTAGACATAAGTGGAATGAAAACTATCCAGAAAATAGAAGACCACTAAAACAATGGTAAGGTAAAACCC
This sequence comes from Gekko gecko, assembly GCA_029375565.1. NCBI lineage: Eukaryota > Metazoa > Chordata > Lepidosauria > Squamata > Gekkonidae > Gekko > Gekko gecko. The sequence continues at coordinate 228,783,315 of JAPDNY010000001.1, read as the reverse complement.
CTAATTAAAAGATGTGTTTTAGCCTGGCATCTAAAAGAGAATAAAGTTAATGCCATGTGAACCTTAATGGGGAGAATGTTCCAAAGGCACCTCAGGAAAATGCCCTATCTCTGGTTGCTACATGCCTCACCTCTGAAGGTTGGGATGCAGAGATCAGGCCTTGAGAAATGGATCTTAACTAGTGGATTGGAAAAAATGGAATAAGGCAGTCCTTTAGGTACCTTGGCCCCAAGCCATTCAGGTCCTTAAAGGTAAAAAAACAGAACTTTGAATTATGCTCAGTGAAACAGACACAGATATTTCAGCACAACATGATGTGATGCCTCTGATCAATCCCTGATAGCAGCCTGGCCACTGCATTTTGGACCAATTGAAATTTCTGAACCATTTTCAAAGGTAGCTCCACACAGAGTGTACTACACTAATCTAATTTGGATGTGATCAAAGCATGGATCACTGTGGTCAGATCACCTTTTGGAAGAATGGCTGTAGCTGGCGAGCCACCTGGAACTGATAAAAGTTACTACATGCCACAGAGGAGACCTGAGCCTCCAACCATATGCCAAGATCTAGTAGCACCCCCAAGCTACAAACCTGCTCCTTCAGAGAGAACAGGCTGATGCTGCAGGTGTTGAGCAGCTTCTCCATTGACAAATAGCAACTCAATGTTGTCTGGACTGAGCTTCACTTTATTGGCATTCATCCATCCCATCACCTTCCCCAGGTACCTATTTAGGACTTCTACAGACCCACATGGCTTATCTGTTAAGGAGAAATAGAGCTGTGCGTCATCCACATATGGGACGATGATTGGTGGCACCTTACTCCAAATCTCCAGATAACCTCTTCCAGTGGTTTCATGTAAATGTTAACAGGCATTTGGGTACGATAGAACCCTGTGAGATCCCATAGCAAAATCCCATAGCAAAATGCTTCTGGCACTGGTTGGTCAAGTAACAGTGGAATCACCAAAGCACGATCCCCCTACTTCCAGACCTGCTGGCCTCTCCAGAAGGATGCCATGGTTGATGGTATCACAGGCTGCTGAGAGGTCCAGGAAAATCCACTTCCCCATCACTGTCCCAACAAATATCATCAGTCAAGGTGACAAAGACTGTTTCCATCCAAAAGCCAGGCCTGAATACAGATTGAAATAGGTCTAGAAATTCCATCTCCTCCAAAACTGCCTGAAGCTGTGTAGCCACCACCTGCTTGATTGACTTGCCTAAGAATGGAATATTAATTACTGGGCTGTAGTTGTTTAGGTCATTTGGGTCCCAGAATGCCTTCTTTTCCCCCCCAAGTTTTATTTAAAATTTTTCACATCGTCACAAACAGATGTATCCCATACAGTAAATTATTTACAATATTTTGAGTTTGCAACATTATTTATTCACTAACCATATATAAATTCTATTCCATCTTTCCCTATACATTTTTTCATCTTTTCCTTGTAGTATTATCGATATTTTATCCATTTCAGCTATCTCCAACAATCTATATGTTATTTCTTGCATTGATGGGATTTTTCTGAATTCCAATATTTTGCAAATACAATATGAGCAGATGTTAATATATACGTTATTACATATTGATCATTTTTTGTAATATTATCAGGTAGCATGTTTAACAAAATAGTTTCTGGTACGTATGGTATATTGACATCCAATATTTCTAATATAATTTTATGTACTTTACGCCAATATTTTTGAATTATACTGCACCTCCACCACATGTGCTTGCATTTCCAACAATTTTTTGACACATTTACATAACTTTTCGCTATTTTATCCAGTGACCAGTGCCACCTATAAAACATTTTATACAGATTTTCCTTATACAGTATTGCTCTCATAAATTTTATAGCTTTCCATATTTTGGACCAAGCTTCTAGGTCTATGTTGTGACCTAGGTCTTGCATCCAAGCAATCATTGAAGTCTTCACTACTTCATCTTGCAAGTAATCTTTGAGGAGAAAATTATATATTTTCTGAATAATTTTGTCACTTGAGGACAACCAAATTTTGTTTGGGTCGGTCTTTGTTTCTTGAAATCCTATTTTTTAATCTTTATTATATCGTATTTAGTTGCATATTTTCCCACCAGTTTAATTTTATATTTTGCAGTTGTAGGTCTTCTTGTATTTTCAGTATGTTATTCTTATCTAGTAACGTCTCGTAGCTTTCTATTTTGTCTTTTGTAAGTAGTGTTGGTTTTATGAAAGCCTCTAGTGGTGACACCCATTTAGGAATTTTTTCATAGAAACGGTCTTTTATTTCTTTCCAGAGCTTTATTAAAGCTCCTCTTATGGTATGTTGCTGGAAGTTGGAATGGATTTTTTTCTTTTCCATACCAAATATATGTGTGCCATCCCATAACCAAGTCATGTCCTTCTAGGTTTAGTAGTCTTTTATTTTCTAGTATCAACCATTCTTTTATCCATTCCACTGCTGCAGCTTTGTAATATAAGTTCCAATTTGGTATTCCAAATCCTCTTCTTTCTTTTTTGTCTTGTAATATTTTCCATTTTATTCGTGCCATCCTATTTTGCCATACAAATTGCTTGCATATTTTGTCTAAGTCTTTGAAGATGTTTGTATTTCTTAGAGTTGGTATATTTTGTGCTAGGAAGAGGAATCTGGGAAGCATATTCATTTTTAATGTTGCTATTTTCCCCATAAAAGATAGATTTAATTCTTTCCATTTTTGCAAATCTTTTTTGATGCCATTCAGTAGTTTTGTATAATTGTCTTCTATCAACATATTATTTCTATTAGATATTATTATACCTCAATCTTTCACTTTTTTAACTATTTCCATTGTAGAGTTTCTTTGTATTTGATCCTTTTGTTCCTGTGTACAATTCTTTTTTAGTATATTTGTTTTTTTTATAATAAGTTTTTAACCCTGCTACTTGTCCATATTCTTGAATTGTTTCTATAAGACAAGGTATAGAGGTTATTGTGTCTTCTAATATAAAGACCAAATCATCTGCAAAGGCTTGTAATTTAAATTCTTCTTCTTTTACCTTTAGTCCTTTTATCTTTGTATTTCCTCTGATTTAAATCATTTAATGTCTCTAGTGTAAATATGAATAGCAATGGAGATAATGGGCATCCTTGTCTTGTACCTTTTTGTATTTTAATGTTTTGGGTCATATCTCCATTAACTATTACTTTTGCTCACTGTTCAGTATATATTGCTTTAATATTTGTGTAGAATTGTGAGCCACAATCCCAGGCTGCTAATTTTTCCCAATTTACATTGTCAAAAGCTTTTTCAGCATCAAGAAACATTAGTGCCATTTGTTTTTCTGGGTGTAACTCATAATATTCTAATACATTAAGAATTAAAAGGTAAAGGTTCCCTTGCTTGAAAGCCAGTTGCATCTGACTCTAGGGTTGTGGTGCTCATCTCTATTTCAAAGCTGAAGAGCCAGCGCTGTCTGAAAACATTTCCGTGGTCATGTGGCCAGCATGACTAAACACCAAGGCACACGGAATGCTGTTACCTTCCCACTGAAGTGGTACCTATTTATCTACTTGCAATTTCTTGCTTTTGAACTGCTCGGTTGGCAGGAGCTGGAACTAGAGACGGGAGCTCACCCCGTCATGCAGCACTCACGGGTCTTGAACTGCTGAACTACTGACCTTCCACAGCCTGCAGTTCAGCGTCTTAACCACTTGAGCCACCGCAGCTCCACATTAAGAATTATCTGCATATTATTCTTAATTTGTCTTTTTGGTAAAAATCCTGCCTGATCTTGGTGAATAATTTGTACTAATACTTTTTTCAGTCTTGTAGCTATTATGGTTGCAAATATTTTATAGTCCGTATTTAGTAAGGATATGGGTCTATAGTTTTTGATATCTTTTTCATCTGAGTTTGTCTTATGGATTAAGGTGATCAGCACATGGTTCCATGAGTCCAGAAGTTTTTCCATTTGTGTTATACTTTGCAACAGTTTTTTAAGGGGTAATGATATTTGCTCCTCAAAAGTTTGATACCATCTGGTCATGGTGTTTTATTTCTTTTTTCTTTCTTTATCACTTCTGTAATCTCACAGATTGTAATTGGTTCATTTAGCATTGCTTTTTGTTTTTCATTAAACTTTTTGGTATTCCATTTAAGCAGAGATTCTTTTATTGTCTGTATGTTTTTTGAATCTTGTTCATATAGTTTTTTATAAAAATTTCTATTATACTTTTTAAATCTTGTATATTAAATTATTCTTCTTTCTCATTTCTTAAGACTTTAATTAGCTTCTTTTCTGTTTCTTTTCTTAGTTTATATGCTAGCCATCTGGATGGTTTGTTTGCATTTTCAAAACAGAATTGTTTAGTATATTCCATGTTTTTAGCAATCTCTTGTGATAATAATAGGTTCATTTTGTGTTGTAATAATCTTAGTTTTGGTTTTATTTCTTCTGATTCATTATTTCTCTTCATTTTATCTTCTTTTTAAATTTGTTTTCCCAGATTATTATATTGCGTTTTCTTTTTTTTTCTTCCATGCAACCTGATTGATGGACCATCATCTTATATAAGCTTTAAATGTTTCCCATATTGTTTCCATTGAGATGTCTGGTTGAATATTTATTTTAAAAAACTCCTGAATTTCTATTTTAGTTTTTTTTAACAAATTATTGGTCACATGGTAAGTTTTTATTCATGGATGATCTTATCTTTTTCCATATTCCCTGGAGTGTTAGTAATAGTGGACTGTGATCTGCGAATGTATTTGGTAGTATCTCTATTTCCATTATTTCATTGACAATTGATGCTGATATTCATATCATGTCTATCCATGACCATGAATTGTGTCTAGCTGAATAGTAAGTAAAATCCTTCTTATGATAGTTTCTAACTTTCCAGGCATCTATTATACTTTGTTCATCTGCTAATTGGAAAAAAGGTTTTTGGTAAGGTATTTACATGTCTCTTATTTTTAGACTGTTTCTTTCTGTCCAATTCTACATCAAATACTGCATCATAGTCCCCTAAAATACATATATCATCAAATTTTTGGTCAGCCAGTGTTTCTTGAAGTGATTTTAAAAAAAATTCTTGGTTTTGGTTAGGGGAATAGATATTTACAATTAACGTCCTTTTATTCTATCTTGTGATGATAACTGCAACAATTCTTCCATCATTTGATTCATAAATTAGTTCTGGAGATAAGCATTCTTTGACATATGACCCTTTTTCTTTTTTAAATCAGCAGCAAAAAATACCTTTCCTATTTTTTTTGCTGTTAAATACTTTGTATCATCTTTCTTAATGTGAGTTTCTTGTATACAGGTTATATCTGGTTTAAGTTTGTTTATTTGGTGAAAAGTTCTATTTCTTTTGGGGGGGCTGTTAAGTCCATTCACATTGACTGAAGGTATCTTGAGTTTATTCATTGTCTCCATCTTTATTAACATTTCTTTTTGTCTTTTCTCTGTATTGGTATCTTGTGAGTATTTGTGAGGGGGTGAAGTTTGTTCTTTTTTTCCCTTTAGCCTGTCCTTTCTTTTTAGCTTCTTCTGCTTTTGGATCATTTGTTCCTTCCTCATTTTCACTCTCCTCTTCTTCTTCTCCTTGCCATCCTAAGTTTTCTCCAAACCTTTCCAGAAATTCTTTTACTTTAAATATAGAATCAATTTTATGTCTTCTACCCTGGTAGTCGAATAATATTCCTTCTGGAAATAACCATCTATATGAAATTCCATTTGACTGTAACAGATTAGTTAATACAGAGTAACTTTGCCTTTTTTTCTCTAACCCTCCATGGCACATCCTTTAAAATTTTGATCTCTTTATTTTGTATAGTCACTTTAGTGTCATTTGAGGCTTTCAGTAATTTATCTCTCATGTATCTTCTGTTAAATTTAATGTGGACCTCCCTAGGTATTTTATTTCTCCTTGCATAAGAGGTATTTTTTTCTATAGACAGCTTCTATTTCACATTCCAACTCTTCATAGTTTCCTATATTCAGTTGTTCTGATAAGTTCTGTGTTAAGTCCTCTTTCAGACTTTTCTCTATAGTTTCAGGGATATTTTGGCACCTTAAGACCAAGGAGGCTTTGTCTATTTCTAAAGTCATCAGTATCTTCTCCATTCTGTCCACTTTTTGTTTTACCTCTTGTACCTCTTGATCTACAGCTTGTAGCTTGTCTTCTGTATTATTACATGCTAAAGCAATTTTTAATATCTCTTGCTTATTTTCAGTTATCAGGGGTTTTTTATGTCTTCTGTTTCTGTTGTAATCTGTTGTGCTATGTTTTCTATTTTTGTTTGTATAGGTTCTAATTCTTTTTTAATCATTTCTCCCATTTTTGTTTGCATTGGTTCAATTTCTTTCCTAATTAGTTCTGGCAGTGTTGTATCTACTGTATTTTTAATAGTTTGTGCCATACGTTCTTGTATAAGCATTTTTAAATCATTTATTGACATCTGTACCACATTTGTAGCGTTAAATTTGAGTTGTATTTGGGCACTTGTTTGTCCTGGTGAGGTTAGGGATGGTTTTCTGGAACCACTAGCCATTGTTATTATTTAGTACTAAGATTCTATAGTGCTTTTCTAGTACAGATTGACACTCTTCCCCTCCTTTCTTTATATTCCTATCACAAAATTTGTTCTTACGTTATAAAGCAGTATTAGTTAAAGCGGTATCTAGTTGCTATGTCTTGTTTTTTGTTTAAATTTCACAGTCTGGCTGTTTTTATTTCATATGCCTCTTCTCCTATCATTCTTCTTTTTCTCTCTGCTGCACTTCCATTCCTTTTAATGTGTTGCGTCTCCTCCTCTCTCCTCCCGTGTTGTATTACACCCTCTTCCTCGCTCGTCTCAGGTTTCATGGTGTCACAGTTTCACTTTTCCTTCCCCTCGTCTTTTCACCAAAGTTTTTTTCTGGAATGTTACCTTAAAGGTAAGCCACCAAAAGAGAAAGAAGGCTGTAATAAATTTAATCTCTGGATGTTTTAAATGCTTTTACCTCTTATTATTACTCTTTTTATTTTTAAAGTTGCCTAGTCATTCCACTAACGGCTGCTTTAAAGGGAAACCCCCTTCCCTTCCTTCTTTTCCCTTTATACTGGCTTGGGGTAATATTAGTTTAGTCAGTGGTCCTGTAGTTTAATATATATTGTCCCTTCAACAAATGAATAAGTTTTAAAGAAACTTAGCTTCATTGGAGCTTTCGTTTTCCGTATTTTGAAGACTCCGTCAGTCCTGTAGAATTCATCTTGTGCCCGGCGTCTAGTCGAGTGTCCCTCCTCCACCTTCTGCATAGAAACAGTCCCGAATTCACCAAGAAGGTTGCCATTCTATCTTGGGTTTTAGAGCAAGCTTCTTGCTTTCCATCTCCCCCTCTGAGGGAGTACCTCTAAGGGTGTAAGAATTTCCCTAGAAGGCTGTGGGAAAATTCAGCAGACGAGCAGCTGCTGCTACAAGCATCTGCTCTTGGCGAGCCCCAACTGGAAATCCCCCAGAATGGCCTCTTCTGCAGGCATCTTACCAGGCCCATAGTACAGTGGGGCATTTCAGGTGCCGCCCCCCAACTTCCTAACAAGACCCCACAACATCCTTTCAGCCCAGGCCCCCTGACTCTCTGGCAAGATGCAGAACCACCACGAACTCCCCCTAAAAGATGTCAGGCAGTGGATATCCCTGGGGAAAAGGAGGATCTGTACCACTTCCCAGACACTCCTCTGGTCTTTGAAGCACAGCCCCAGCTCTGAACCACCACGGGCACATGCCAGGAACAGTGAGCTACAGGACCATGGTGGATGGTGCACTCAGAGGAGTGGAGAAGCTTAAGAGGTGGTTCCATGGCCTGGTCTCCCCAGAGTGCAGCCAGGTGTCAGGCACACAGACCTTGTGAGGGGAGGCTGTTGGGTGGCAAATCCTGAGGCCTCCCAGTGCTGCCTCTGGCTGCCTGTCCAAGTGGCAGAGCTGACTGGCTACCACTGTACTGGTGTTGGCACCTCCCTTCTCACAGCCATTGGGAGATCTCAAAGGTCCAGCAGCTGAGAGAAGAGAGCCTGGCTGGTAGTCTGTACACCCAGGCTTTCATTTGGGCACTGCACACACTCCCCTACTGCCCCCTTCCATCCATGTTGGCACACTTTCCCTCACACACTTTGTCAGGCTGGCTGGACTTTTGGGTATCTGGCTGCAGTGATGCTCTGTCAGTGCCTCCCAGAGCCCTTACCTTCTCCACCCCCATCCCAAAGCAAGGCCTGGTTGACACGTGCAGCTCCAAGTCAGTATTGGCCAGGGTGGCAGCTGTCACCCATTCCCCCATCGGGGAAGACAGGAAGTAGGGTGAGCCATCCTCAGAGAAGAAGGCAGCTGAGGATGGCAAGACAGGCAGCTAATTAATGCCAGCACCACTGTTAATTAAATTATATTTAACTGAATTAGATAGTGCCCCCAAAGGAACTAAAATGCCCCCCAACTTAGAAGTTCCTGGTTATGGGACCGGATCTCACAATTGCCTCTTTCAAAGCCATCAAGATTACACACTCCCACAGGGAGGCATTTTTTACCTCCAGGACCCAGGAAAGCAACCCAGCCCAGCATGATAATATTAGCCATAAGGGGCAAGGGGCAAGACTAGACATGGAGGGCTAGATACTTTGAAGCACCTTGTTCATTTCATTAGGCCTCACCAATTGAAAGTCATCCATACAACTAGGTCCAGACTGTGCTCCAATAACATCCTTGGATTCAACCAGTCCAATTGTGGAATCTAAGTCATGGGGAATGTGAGCAATTTTATCTGCAAAATGCATTGCAAAGGAATCACAGCAGGCTTGTATTTTTTCTGGGTCAGTATCCTCTGGGGCTTGAGATAAAAGCTCCTTTGCAACCCAGAAAATCTCTGCTTTATGGCATTGCACAGAAGCAAATGGTGGCAGAAAGGTGAGTTTGTTTGACTGCCATCATTGTCACAGAATAGGAACAGTAACATGCTCTCACCTCTGTTCAATTACATTTGCCTGGAGTTTTTCTCCACTTGCACCTTAACCATCTGCCTAACCATCTCATCATCCAAAACCCCTCAGTAAACCAAGGAGCATTTCAGATTTCATAGGAGAGAGGGCATTTGGGGTAATCATGTCCACAGCTTGGGTTATCTCTCTTTTCCACAGGTCAACCAAGTCTGCAACAGGAGTTCCAACCTTGCTGACCAGAAAATCCACAAGAGAAATCAGGAACCTTTCTGGATCCATCAACCTTATGGATCCAGACTATCCATATGCGGCAGACTATCCTAATTGTCCCCCAACCTTCTGGAAGTTCAAAGTGTCCCAGTCATATCTTGGGTTGAGCCCCCTCCCCCTTTTTCCTCATTTTTGGTCCATGATATGGCCAAAATGGAAAATTCCTTCATCACCACACCATATATTTAATACCCAGAGAAAACCAAATCAAGTATATGACCTGCTGTATGGGTACTCTTGGACAGCCTCGTGGTTGTCATGGCAGCCATAAAGTCCTGAGGACAACCTCAGAGTGAACATTGAAGTCCCCAAGGACAACAAATCTCAGGGTCCTCAACACCAATCCCATATTGGCTCTGCCAGTTCAGGCAGGAAGACTGTTGAGCAGCAGGGTAGGTGGTACACCAACAGAATTCCTGTTCTAGTCCAAGTCCCCAGCATCAGGTACATACACACAAAATTGGGGCTCAGGCTAACAAAGCATCTGGTGAGTGCCACAGAGGCCTGGAGGACCACAGACACTCCCCCCCCCCAAGTCAAGGCTGATGCTGTGCAAGGAAGCCTGAGGGAGGGAGGTGGGAGAGAGCCACTCCTCTCTCTTTACCAACCCAGGTCTCCATGCTGCATATCAGATTAGTCAATGATCCCTCTAAGCTGTGCAGTATTCTGAACAAAAATTCTGCTTTGTGAGCTACTGGGATTAAAGTTGTTGTTATGTCCGCAGACCGCTGCCAGGCGTCAGCTAGCGGCAGCCAAGCTTAAGTCTTGTAAACAATAGGGACTAGGCTCCTGAAACTTCCAGCAAGGCGCCAATAGGGACATTGGTGGGAGGTTTAAACCCACCAATAGAATTCCGGGGCGTTTCCCCCCTATTGTATATAGTTGGCCACCCGACCATTAGTTTTTGTTCCATGTGAGAAGTACTAATAAACGTGTCTTCGCTTATGTCGTGGTCCGAGTCCTGATGTATTGAACCCAGTACTTTTCAGTTGTGAGGAAGAGATTTGGCCACTGCATAAATTAGTTTGCTCTGGAGCCATCCTTCCTGAGCTAAGCCAAAAATGTGTGAGCTGGAGGCTAAGAAACTGTGAGCTAGCTAACACTAACTCAGCTTACAGGGAACACTGCCTAGCATGCCCATTTGTTTTTACAATTGCTGTGTCTAGACATTGTGTCCAAACAAACTCTTTTCTGCCACTAAGCCAGCAAACAGAAATTTTGTAGAGAGATACACAATTAAAAGGAGCAACTTCAAATTCTTTTTAAGCTGTGGCTTGCATAGGATGCGGCAAATTGTCTCGCCACTATTTGTTTACATGTGGTCTAAGCTTCTTTGTGATGAGCCTTGTGTTTAAATGCATACAGTTTATGAATAAAGATTAAAATCCAGGAGCTGTGATGCCAATAGCAAATTACAGGGTGTTTCCTCCATCTACAAGATCACTAGCTTTCACTATTGGTTTTGGGGCCTGATTTATTCGTTCATACAAAAATGATCATTCTTGCCTACCAGAAGCACATATTGTGTTTTCAGCATGATTGAGGCAGGCCAAGGGAATATACTCACTCACACACACCCCTCTCTCTTCCCTCCCTCCCTCCCTCCCTCCCTCTCTCTCTCTCCACTACTGTTTAGCTTGAAAAGTATAGGGTGATTTGGCTGAGGTTGTTCCAGAGGGCAGACATCTTTATGTGGTATCCCTTCATCCAGTAAAAGAATGCAGTGTTTGTTTGATTCTGCTCATCTGTGGTGCATTTTATTCCTTTAAAAAACAGGATCAAAATATGTGTTAGAAAATATATTTCTAAAAGACCAAACGAAATGGCATCCTGAAGGCCCAAATGTTTCAGGAGAAATCAGGGTGAATCCTTGTTGAACACAAAAGATTTTCACTCAACAATGGTGTCTATTATCACAAATTCTCTCTCAGACAATAAAAGATAGATCTCAAAATGCATGGTGAGGGTAGCCTACATGTATGTACATGGCCATCTGCCAGAAGAACTAAAACTGATGTCTGCTGTGATATCAGTTCTAACTAAAGGGATACTTTCTCCCTCAGGTGATTAAATGCAGAGGACAGTCCTTCTGTATAGCACTGAACCAAATTTTAATAATGTTTAATTTTTTTGCATGAAAATTGCTGTGAGGGAGGCATAATTCTTGTTGAACTTCCCCTCTCATACGATGGCTGTAAACTAACATGCTTTGACATCATAGTTCCCATAATGCTCAACCTTGTTTAAGTTTGGGCACTACTATTCCCACCAAGCTCTAGAATTATCAGTTTTACCATGATAGCAATGTTCCCTCTAAGCTGAGTTAGTGTGAGCTAGCTCACAGTTTTTTAGCCTCCGGCTCACACATTTTTGTCTTAGCTCAGAAAGGATGGCTCCAAAGCAAACTAATTTATGCAGTAGCCAAATCGCTCACTCACAACTTTAATGGCAGTAGCTCACTAAGTTGAATTTTTGCTCACAAGACTCCACAGCTTAGAGGGAATGTTGCATGGTAGTGTTTGGAGAGAATGGGCTGAATCTTTCAATTTATTGGCAGAGCTCTGCTTACAGAACATTTTCTTTCCCCCCACACCCCTGTTCCATTGTAGTCCCCTGTGCCTCTCAAATCGCTGTCTCTGGGCCCCAGGGTCCCACTAAGAACAGTGTAAGACATAGTGTCTGGTCTATCATGGGAGAGGAACTGGCAAAAATCTGTTAGCAGAAGTGCCCCTGCATTGGTGGAAATACTAGGAGCTAGCCCAATGTACAAAGGTATTCCATTTTGTTTTACCTGTGCAATCTGTTCTGCAAATGTAAACTGGCACTAGCATTTTATTCTAGTACACTAGAAGTTGAACTTGACCCCAGGCTTTCACCTTCCTTTTCCTTATGCAATTCCTTTCTAACATCCAACGTTCATCTGGTTCTGTTTTTTCCAGCAACATTTTTGGGTTTTGCCTTTTCTATGGTCATTTTCTTGGTAAATGAAGCTGGAAAAAGCTGGCTCCAGTTTCCTCTTCTATACAAAAACTCTATCCTTCTTTGCAACTAGTCCTTCTGTGATATTTTTCAGAAGAGGTTGTAACCCAGGATAGTCCTCAGAAGCCTATACTTACTGTGCCCAAAGGCAAGGGATTGGATTAGGATGTGCAAAAGCATTACATAGCTGGGTCAAATATGCTGCACTGCATGATCCCACCAATGCCCACAAAAGCCCCATATAAGAATTTTATAAACAACTCCAAAGCATTTCTAGGTTTTTCTTCATAATTCCCTAGAGATTTAAGAAGTCCTTGTAAAGTTTTGCTTTCTTAGTTCACCAGTATTCAGAAAATGTCCCATACAGACTTTTTAAAATTGTGGGCTAGTATTCTGTCTTCTGACTCAGTAGCCCTTCTCAAGGCCAAAAGATAGTTAAGCTATTTCTGAAATGTTACTTATGATTCTATTTAAAATTATGAAAGACATCTTAAAAGGAATGAATGGATATGAAAGCCAATGTATAACCCCATGAAGTTAAGGCCATCCTAGTTAAAGAGTAAAAAATATGTATAGAAAAACAGAATTACATTTAGTAGGAATGTGTGTGACAATTCCAAAGATTATAATTTATTGCTGTCTAGTAAAACTCCCTTGAGCCTACAGAAGTAATGGCAGGATTTTCTGTACGAGTATATTGGGCAACTATGGGTTATTTATATGGAAGTCTGGCACAGAGTCTTGACAATTATCAGTTATGTTCGTAGATGTTTTAGCCTGCATTCTCATTTTACAAAAATAATCTTTCTGCTGTCATTTTATTTTGATACTTCCTCAGTATAGCTTAACATGCAAAAATAGAGAGGGAAAGCATCTCTCCAGATTCCCCCACCCCCTACTCATTACATCCTAAATGAGGTTTCAGATCCCCTTCCCAATCATACATACTATTACAATACAGAAGATGTCATGGATGACAACAAAGCACAGAAAATATGAGTCTGAAAAGGAAAGAGTAAGAGACCAGTAGCACCTTAAAAACTAACAAAATTTGTGGCAGGGTATGAGCTTTAGAGAGTCACTACTCACTTCTTTAGATCTGAAGTTCATACCCTGCCACAAATTCTGTTGGTCTTTAAGGTGCTACTGAACTCTTACTCTTTTCTACTGCTACAGACAGACTAACATGGCTGCCCATCTAGAGCTATCTGAAAAGGAAAAACATGCATGGCAGTTTGAAGTACTATATCATGCTTGATAGTAGATTGGATCTCAGTTCTGAACATGGGTTCTCTGTTTCAGAAGTACAACTGTCTGTGTAAGTACTAGAGATGTGCATTTGAATATTTCCAGTCTGAATATACATCTGAAAAACATCTTATCTATATTTTCCAGATATATTTGTGTATCCAGAATGATATTTGGGTTTTTTGGAATACCTGTAATTGGGTCTGGGGAAATTCTGAAAATATTTGTGAATATTTGGGGCTAGAGTTTTAAGGCTCTCATGCCTGTTTTTCCTCAATTTTACAGGATTCCTGGACAATGGGAGGGACAGGGAGAAAGAGAGCTCTCCCAGGCAATGGTATTGGGTTCTAGTGGTAGTACTAAAACTGTCTATCCAATCATGACAATTAGATTCCTTGGTTTGACATTGGTTGTGTTGGGCTTGCCACATTGGTCCTATGGTTCTGCTGGGATTCTCTGGTTTGATATTGGTTCTGTTTTGCTTGTTGGTTCTGTTTGCATTTGGAGATTGTACTTGTGTGGTTGGCTATTGTCTTCTTTGCCCTGGAGAAGGCATGGGGTTTCCCCCTTAAAACAATGAAGACAAGTAAGATGACTGGGGGAACAGACCGCCCCCCCAAAAAAATTGGTGTTCCAAGAAAAAGCAAACTCAGATCTGAATTCAAGAATTGTATTGGGGACCCAAATAATCTGGAATACTAGTATGGATACCCTTCCTGAAATCAATTTTTTTAAAAAATTCACTTTTTTTCAAGTGCACATCCACAGTAACTATGTCTATAACAATAAGCCAGAGATCCTAGGAAAATGTGGAATTGATATTCATGAAAAGTGTGGGTCAGCAAGTTCTCAAGAATCTGCTCTGATTTCCAGTTCTCTCCCAAGTACAACTGAAGATGCTGGGTTTGACCTCTAAACCTTAACTGACCTGGGATAGTCTACACTGAAGCTGTCATTTTTCCTTATTATGCTATTGTTGTGCTATCACAATAATTCACCTCCTTGAGCCACCTTTCCTATGACATTCTCATCAATCCAGCCTTTTTGCCTCTTTTGGGATTTAGGTTTTGTTATGTCTTGGGATTTACTGTTCTGATACCCCATCCATCTTCATCCAGGCTCACTGAGGAGATTATGAGAAGTCTAGGAGTTCTGTTGAGCTTGCAAGAGTGTCCCTTGCTTAATTTGGTTTAGCTTGGATTCTTTGGTTTGACACTGTTTCTATTGGGCTTGTTGGTTCTTAAATATGATGGGTTTGGGAACTGGAGCACTACCTACCAGAGCCCAAGCATCACTTTCTTGAGCCCTGTCTAAACACAGGCTCTTGTATACACATGCACCATGATCCCGTCGCATACACACATACAATCTCATTAGTGATGAAAGAAAAAAAATCTATTTTAATTCTGAAAATAAGTTTTCTGCATCTTTCAATTTACACTATGGCCTATACTGCCATGTCCAAATTCTCCCCCTTTTGCACTTTTAAGTTAATATAACAGTCTTGCAAAGCTTACTGTTTGGCTACATTTTTGTTATACCTAAGGTATTATATGTGTTTATGTTTCACACTGTAATCGACCACTGCAGGTATTTTTTAAAAAAATTAAAATAAAAAATATATACCCATTAACTTTAAAGCTGTTATTGTTTTAGGATTTTTTTAACACAAATTAGTTCCCCAAAGTCAATTTCTCTTGCAAATTTTCAGGCGGAGCCAGTGTGGCATAGTGGCTAAGAGCAGTGGACTGTAATCTGGAGAACTGGGTTTGATTCTCCACTCCTCCACATGAAGCCTGCTGGGTGACTTTGGGCTAGTAACAGTTCTCTCAGAACTCTCTCAGCACCAGCTACCTCACAAGGTGACAGTTGTAGGGAGAGGAAGAGACTCCTTAAGGTAGAGAAAAGCAGTGTATAAAAACTAACTCTTCTTCTTCTTTAATGAGGGAAATGTTTAACCAGGTGGAATGTTTAACCATTCTTACAGGAAAACAAGAAGACTAGCCAGTCACCAAGATGAAAGAAGGCAAAGACAAATGCTGATAATGCATCAGGAAAGTAAAAAAAATATTGATAAAATGCTGAGATGCCCCTACACATTTCATTGTAGCTTCATTGGAGGATCTCTAAATGTATTTATCAATAGCACTTTTCCACAGCTGATGAACTCACAGTGCCCAAATTTCATTTACCCTTCATTGAAAATTAGTAAATCTAATTTAAATAGCTAAACAATGATAATTTGTACTCTTCTCCAAAAGCATGCTTAAATTTTTATGTTGTTGTTGTGTGTGTGTTTCAGATCCAACATTCCACTGGAAAATTCTCAGAAAGATCTGTATGATACTTGGGAAGCAGACATTTAGAAGCTTCTTCCAATCCCTCAGGAACTAGTGCCACATATTTCAGAGGAATGTGAAACAAATGTTTTTGGTGACTTTGAGTTGGTACTCTGAAATATATTGGGTTCAGATGTGTTCAAGTGATCAGCTCATATTTTATTAGTGATTCAGCAAGAGAAAGAAGACTGAAAACCCCTGGCCGAAGCTGGGTATTTATGCCTGACACCTGAAACGCACCCCACTCCCAACAATAGGCTATTTACACTCTATTGTTTCCCAATTGGTTTGCTCCAGGATCCCTGTCTCCCTACTGGCCCATTCTAGGATCCTAGCAATCTATCTTCATGCATCCCAAGCTAAGTCATTTTGCCAGTACAGTTCAGGCTCAATACATAACATAGTCTTAATTCATTAACATTGTCCCAAGTTGCACTGGAAACATTCCCCCTGAATAAAGACTCTGGTTTATTTTCAGGGATGGCAGAACACAACTCCTCAGGATCAAACGTACAGCACTTGGCTGCTAACACTCCAAACAAGCCAGTTGCTTGGTGTATTTTCTCTCTTCTTGGAAGTCTTACATTCTAGAAGAAGCTCAGGATAATTCTGTTCATCAACATTTTTAGCAAGGACATGAGATAGAAGAATTTTTTTGATAGAGCCTATTACGTTTTTAGGCCACAGTCTGTGAAAAATGATGAATCGGATAGCACTACTCTTTTTGTAAAATTCCTGAATGTGATGGTGTTAGTGGGAGCAGCACCTATCGTTTGGAACCACTGGACTGGAGCTGCATAACACATCTGGCTGTTTTTTTCTTCAGCAGTTGCAGAGGTGCAGCTTGAATGGGGACTCCTGTCCCCTCAAGAAAGGCACTTCCATTCACATAAGATGAGGAAGGGGATTTTTGTGGTTGTGCCTCCCATTCTAGACCCCCCACACTTCAGCCTCTATGATGTTCTTGGGCAATCACTGCCCCATGGGGGCACGGAAGAC
This sequence comes from Gekko gecko, assembly GCA_029375565.1. Classification (NCBI taxonomy): domain Eukaryota; kingdom Metazoa; phylum Chordata; class Lepidosauria; order Squamata; family Gekkonidae; genus Gekko; species Gekko gecko. Next base: position 228,766,535 of record JAPDNY010000001.1, on the reverse strand, counting down.
TGAGCAGGAAGGGGGATGGTGGTCAACGTACTTTATGTCGCTCACACTTTAGAGGACATCTGTTTTTGTTCATCTGTTTCCCTAATTAGTATATTGCCTGAACCAGACTGCAGGAAAGCCTGGTCTGTTTAGAAAATTGCAGGATTGATTGGTGTACTGCAGCCTCTTTTAGTTCCCTTTATGTAACCTCCTTTTGTTTCTGGCTGCCTAGTTTATATTTATATCCAGACACGGCATTGTGGTTTGGTTAGACTTCCTTGCTCAGTGGAGTGGTGGGAGCAAAACTGGGGCAGGGGAAATTACTCAGTGCTATGACATCTGGCATCACACAATATTCTAAGACTCTCCCCTGTCTCAATGGTAAAAACCATAGAGATTAAGAGAATACCTAGAGCATTAACAACATTATTTCCCCCAGTCTCTACTACCCAAATATTCCCAACCCCCAAAAGGATCCTGGCTGGCATCCGAGGTTTGGTGTGTGTGAAGCAGCACTCACATATCTGTTTAGCCTGTAAATTCTACTGCCAGCCAACACTGGCTCCCACAGTTCCTGAGATCAATATTCCTGATTATTATGGTGTTTTGTCCCTCACACCAACTGTCCCTGTCTCCTGCTATGCACAAGGAACTATGGGATACATTCTTGTGAGAGCATTTCACATAGGGAAGCAAAATTCTCTATGGGTGATTTCCCACTAAAGCTTGCCGCGGGGTTGTGCCGCCGTTTGCCCGGAGATTTTTAGTCAATTTCACACCTGAAGCCGCGGGGCTGCATTTTGACCCGCGGCTTCGCCCGATTTCCCCGCAGTTTCGTAATCCTCAAAAAACAGGATTACGAAACTGCGGGGAAATCGGCGAGCCGCGGGTCAAAATGCAGCCCCGCGGCTTCGGGTGTGAAATTGACTAAAAATCTCCGGGCAAACGGCAGCACAACCCCGCGGCAAGCTTTAGTGGGAAATCACCCTATGTCTTATAAACTACAAAACCTCTAGTAGTTTAACTGCAAAGACACATCTTCTCAGTTCTAGAAAAGAGCCCACTGCTCACTCTCCAGAACACTGCTTGAACTGCTCTACCATTGTTTCTCATTGGCTCAAGCAAATCTCATAAGATCTGGACACATTAGTCCTTTTCAGTCATTACATTTGACTGCACTTATAGGACAAACATGGGCTGTGTTCAGACTGGCAGTTTGCCCCGCTATAGCCAAGTTTCAGCCATGTTTTACAAGCAGATTAAAGGGGGCGTTCACACAGGCACATCTGCCTGGCGTTCTCCATCTGTAGTCAACCTGTGCTGTTCCGCTTCGCTCCCGCGTTTAAAAGATACCTGGTAAAAACGGTAGCAAATCCCTGAGAGCCCATTTATCCCACTTCATTCCACTTCCGGGAAGTGTGAACACCAACCTTTAAAAGCCGGGAGCAACCCATGTTGCGCATAAGGCAGCAGCGATATGATTGGCTCTGCTCCGCTCTACTGTCCAATGCAGTGCCGGTGCAATGGGATCCTCCCCAAATCAGCCAGATGTGCACATAGCTGAATTACCAGGGAAAAGCTATTTACAGCTACACCTCTGGGCCAGCAGTCTGAATGCTCCCGCGCACCTCCTCCCGGTATGCTCCCGCATCAGTTGGCACAGTATGGCCGGGAAAACCTGGAACAGTTTGTTCCAGGGCTTTTTTGCCATGACTGGCTTCCGCTTCAAACTGCCAGTCTGAACTCAGCCATGCTGCATGCAATCTTCCTATATGCCCGATCAGCATTTCTTGTGGAAGGGGCAACACACATATATTACAGTTTTAAAACACACATAGTAGACCCCAGCTTAATCTGGGGTCCGGTACATTACAGAGGCAGAAAATCCCTGTGCTGGTGCTTTCTGAAGAAATGTGGGTTGTGTGTACTGGGAGGATTGCAAGTAGCACACTTGGTCCACATGTGTCACCTCAGCATGAGAAATGTAATGACTGAAAAGGGCTACTATATCCCTACATTCCTGTTATAAATCTAGGGAAATAAAGCTCTGTAAAAATCTTCTAGCATGATCTATTATTTAGCCACATTTTTTCCATTATAATAATAGGGTTGTAGTCTACTTTGGCTGGGGCCTCTGGATCTCTGGGAGTCAGGTGTACCCTTCTTCTCCCATGCTTGGATCTTATTACATATGTGACTATTTTAATGCATGCGAATTGTTAATTAAGTTGCACTGAAGATGAGCAAAAACAATAATTTTTAATATTTTAAGTTAATGATTTTAATTTTAAGTTAATAATGAGGTAAGGTACATACTAGAACCTGCAGCTCAAAATGAAAAGTCATGACTGACTAGCTGTCTCCACAAACTTTGTCAGACCAAGATTGCAGAAACAGCATCCGCTGTGGGTAGCAACTGACTCTTTCTCTTTTGCCCAACTCTGAGTGATCTTATCTGAAGCCAAGACCTGAATATTCCTAGAGGGCAAACTATGAAGACATTATTGCTTCAGGCTATGATTATGAAACATGGGAGGAGGGCAGTGTGTGAAGAAAGATTTCCATTGCCACTCACACTGCTGTTCACTCTGAGAATCAACAGGGAAGCTGTCCTCTCAAACAGTTGCTGCTTGCTAGTTTTTTAGGGGTGGGGGAATCTATCATATGACTTGCACTTCTTCAGGCCTGTCCAGACAGTCCTCATCATACAGTACATTTCAATTCTCGTTAATTTGTGAACTGCTTAAGTCTCTTTTTCTTTGGCCTAAATCTAATTCAGCCCACACAAACCTGGTGTCAGTCCCACTGCTTATCACTGTAAATTATTGACCTCAGAAATGCTGAATCATAAAACTGAGTTTATACCAAACTTTCACACAGTTTACCATTTGCAGAAAAATTCATCCTCTGTAAGCCTCTACACCTACAAATTCACCTATGGAGATAAATGACCAACACTTGTGTGTTAAACCCTTGCCCATCTTGGATACTTAAAGCATGTAAAGATCATAACATCAAGTCCCTAACATCCATTATAAATCAATCACTGACTCAGGGAAAGTTTCCTTGTGCCCTAAACAGGTGGTCATCTGTCCATTACTTTTTTTAAAAAAGTCACTAGTGAAAAATGATGTGGCCAACTATTTCCCGGTCTCCAGTTTGCCTTTCCTGGGCAAAATGGTAGAAAAAGCAGTCACCGAGTGATTCCAGGCCCTCCTTCTGCCTTAGCCCCTTTTCGTCCAAGCTATGGGATAGAAACAGTGCTGGTGATCTTAGAGGATGATATCCGGCTAAATAAAGACAAAGGCTATGACTCTCTGCTGCTCTTATTAGACTTATTGGCAGCCTTAAAACAGTAGACTATACTGTAATATATGCTGTAAAGTGAAATGCCTCCATTGGAAGTCCATGTTAAGCTTCGTGCCTAGACAAGGATCGTAATTCAGCCTTTCTGATTGGTTGTCTAAGAAGCACCGTCCTATCAGGACAAACCTCAAACTCTTGGGGGAAATGAACCCTATTGGTTCTTATCTCTGTAATCTTATTGGTTACTTATTTGTAAATAGGTGTGGCTACATTAGCTGGGAACGTTTAAAAAGGAGCCAAGCTCCACTGTTTCTCTGTCATCTGTTGATCTGCAGTTTTGCTGTTCTGGTTGACTTTGAGCTGTTGCTGAATAAAGCTGAATCACTTTGCTGAAATCGAGTTAAGTGTCATATGTAACATATGCCATCCTGTTTAGACATTTGGATGCAGAAGTAGAGATTAAGGGGTATAGTTTGGGGTGGTTTCAATAGTTCCTTGTGGACAGATCTTAGAAGGCTGATGTAGGAGGGAAGTTTTCTGTAGTGTGTGACCTGCATTGTGGGGTACCACAGGGTTCAGTCTTATTCCCCTTGCTATTCAATCTCTACATGAATCTCTTAGGAGAAATCATTCATGGTTATGGAAGTAGGGTGCCATCAATTTGCTGATCATACCCAATTCTACATCTCTTTATCCAAATTGTCTGATGATGCTATAGAGGCTCTGAACCAATGCCTGACTATAGTAACTGAACAGCTAAGGCTAAACAATCTGAAACTGAATCCTGATAGGACAACACATAAACTAAATATGGAGGAGGCTGAGGCCCTAATGGACATTGAGCCCCCCACTTTTGATGTGGTCCAGTTGTCTCTCACTGACTCAACTAAGAGCCATGGGGTGATTCTGGATCCAGCTTTATTGTTGGACAAGCAAGCAGATACACCTGTAAAAAGCTGTTCTACCAACTCCACTTAGCTCAGAAGATGGCCCACTACTTTGACTCAGTTGACCTGTCCATGTGGATCCACGCTACTTGGTGATCCTTGTGAGGCAGAAAGGCAGGATATAAATTTTGTAAATAAATAAATATAGTTGATTACCTTGAGGCTAGACTACTATAATGCATTCTACCTGGACCTGCCCTTAAAGATAGCTTGGAAACTTCACAGTGCAGAATGCCACAATCCAGCTGCTATTGGATACTAAATGGAATCCACATATCGCTCCCACTCTGCTGATACTCCATTGGTTACCAATCAGGTACACAGCTTAAGTCAAGGTCTTTACTATCACTGACAAAGCTTTTCATGGTACTAGACTCACATACCTGTTATCATATTTGTGATCTGCTTGCTGATTGAATAAATAATTTATTTTTACTAGAAATCTTTTCTGTTCAATTCAATGTTGTTATTCAAATGTTATCATATTTTGTTATTGGCTTATTGATTGACTGTACAATTATATTGTAGGCTGCTTTATTACATCACTCACTAATGCACTCTGGATGTACTATAGCAATTGTTTGCAACTGGATTTCCCTATGTGAAATAGGAAAATCCAGTTGCAAATGACTGCCACAGTGCATTGAGAGTGCATTATCCATCACATGTGAAAGTAGTCATATTTGTAATCCACCTTGAATCCCAGAGAGAAAAGCGGACTATAAATAAAATACTTTTTTGAAAAAACTCCATGTATGGAGTTCTATATGGATGAAGTAAGCTGTGAATGTATCCGTACACACCCACAAGATATTCCATATCCTGCAAAACCTCTTTTTGAAGTTTCCCAAATTTTCCTACTTAAGGCCTTTTTAAGAGAAGAGATTGGATTTATACCCCGCCCTTCACTACCCAAAGGAGTCTCAGAGTGACTTACAAACGCCTTTTCTTTCCTTTCCCCTCCCCACAACAAACACCCTGTGAGGTAGGTGGGACTGAGAGAACTCTAACAGAGACTGCTCTTTTTCAAGAGCAGCTGAGCCAGAGCTTGTGACTGACCCGAGGTCACATCAGCAGGTGCAAGTGGAGGAGTGGGGAATCAAACCCGGTTCTCCCAGATTAGAGTCCGTGCACTTAACCACTACACCAAACTGGTTCTAAGGGAGTCTAAGGTTTCTAGCATAGGCATTCCTCTTTCAAAAGATGATCTAGGAATGCTATTTCCATCAAGAATATAGGCAACATGCTTGCAACTTCCCACATTTATTTAATTGGAGGGGAATGTCACTCCCATGTGGCTTGACCATGATCTTTCATTATTTACTGATGAGGAACAGTAATAGGGCATAAGGGATTTGGGGGATGCATATGTTTTGCAGGTATTATGTAGCATCCATTCTGTCATCCCTTCCAGTACCTGCTTACCTCCCCCCCACACACACACACAAAGAGAGAGAGACTGAGATCTTCTTTAGAAGCCTCCTCCATCTTTTCTTCTCCTCCCTGCAGCTGAGGTAGTTTGCCAGAATATTAGTGTTTGCAGTCCATTTGCTTTGAGCTAAGGAGTGGGAGGACGTCGGCAAATGCAGTCAAAAGAGAAGGCAGAGAAGTCCATAGCATTTCCTGTACAGATTTAGCTTCAAGTAACTGAGGAACAAAATGCATTTGGAGGTCTGTGAAAGGCAGGCTTTGTCAAGGCATGATTGTCTTGATTTGTGATGGACTGCTAGCTCTATAAAATTCCTTAACCAGATACTGACAATCAGGTGGAAGAAAGATTTCAAAAGCAGGATACCAAAATTCTGAAATCAGAAAGATGGTATAGCAAGAGAAGGAATAGAAATAGAAAACAAACGACACAGCTATCAGGGCAAAACTATGTGTTTCCACTTCCAGGCCATTCTCATGCTCCAGGCATGTTAAATTTACTGTACTATAATTGTGATTAGAGCCCAGGATTGTAACAGTCCAATTTCAGTTTAGGAAGATCCCATATATGTAATATCTTGATTAAGGTGTACAGTGCCTGAAGGTGGTCATTTCCTGCTTTTGGTTGCAGGAAGCTAAGTAATCAAATAGGTATATAAATTTAATTATTACTGTCTTGAAGTTATTCCTGTGTAAGAGCCACAAACCTGAGAGTAAGTGAACATCCCCAGGCTACCTACCCAGACTAAACACAAAGAGCATTTTTTCAAGCTGTAATTTCATCCAAGGAAATGTCAAACCAGTCCTGCTCTTAGAAAATTACACATACCTGCATACCAGCATAAATTTCTGATGATAAGGTAAGACCTATTTATGTTATTTTATTTGTTACACTTACTCCCACTCTTCCTCTGAAGAATTTGATGTGGCTTATATATAATTCCCAAGCAGTTTTCTCCTATTTGGACATCTTACAGGGTCAGACAACTTGAGTTTAGGTAGTTGAGCTGTTACACATGCCTTTAGACTATCCTGTAAGCTAATGACCCAATGACTCTAAAATGGTAAGTTAAACCTCATTAAAGGGGCAAAGGGGTCTTGGAAGAAGAGGTGACTTCTGTGTAATTTAGGTTAATAGCAACATAATACCATTTAAGAACATAAGAGCCCTGCTGGTTCAGACCAGTGGTCCCTCTAGTCCAGCATTCTTTTTCACACAGTAGCCAACTGTTGCCCTGGTGGGCCAATAAATGAGAGAAAGAAGCCAAAGCCTTCCTCTGATGTAGATTCCTAGCAATTGTATTCAGACGTCTACCTTTAGTCATTATGGCTAGTGGCCATTGATGGACCTATTCTCCATGAATCTTTCTAATCCCTATAAAAAGCCATGTATATGCATGGTCTCATTACATCCACTGGCAGTGAATTCCACAGTTTAATTACAGCCACTTCTGTACTGTCATTTTTGTCACTCTTTTGTCCTTATTGCTTTGGGTACTGCCCCCCCCCTTTCCACATGTGTTTTGCTCACTCTGAGACAGCAAAACACATTGGAGGGGGGAAACCCTGAAGCGACAGGGACAACTGAGTGACAAAAATGACAGTGCAGAAGTGGACTGTTTGTTTGTCCTGAATATATTGCCCATTAACTTCACTGGGTTCCTTCAAACCTAATGTTATGGGACAGGAAGCTCTCGCTATACTTTCTCCACTCCTTACATATTTTTATAAACCCCTATGATGTCCCTCCTTAGGCCAAACTTAACAATACCACAATCCCAAGTCCACAACAGGGATGTGGCACCTTTAACAGCCTACTTTTTAAAACACGTTAAAAAATCACTACAAGGACTCCTGTCCCCAATCCTGTGCCATTTTCAAGAGCCAGAAAGTCACAGACTATTTATTAATTTAAAACATATCTATGCCACCTTTCCACCCAATATAGGGTTCCACAGGAGACAAAACTCAGAACATTAAAACATTTCAAAATTTCAAACATTGAAAATGTTTCAGAATATTAACAGTTTTAAAATACAAATATGTATTTAATACATTTAATATGTATTTAATTGCATTTTATTTATTCTTTTGATTTCTTAAAACAATTAAACAAAACATATAAACACATAAACATACAAAAAGGAAGGACAACTAATAAGAATTAATGAAGTAATGCCAAACAAAATGAAGAAGTTTGTACCGGCTGGAGGAAGACAAACAAATCTCCCTGGGGACGGAGTTCCAAAGTCTTGGTGCCATGACAACAAAGGTCTTTTCTCAGGTTGCCACCCATTTAGCCTCAGATGGCGGGGGAATCAGAATCAGTTCCTCTGAAGATGATTGAACTGAATGGGTAGGTTCATATGGGAGTAGATGGTCCTTAGAGTATGCTGACCCTGATCTATATAGGGCTTTAAACCAGTAGCTTGAATTGGGCCTGGACCCAGTTTAAGGTGGCACAAGACTGCAGTGATATAGTCCCTTCAATCCATTCCAATCAATATTCTGGTCACATAATTCTGTATCAACTATAGCTTCCAAACAGTCTTCAAGGGCAGCCCTACATGGATCAAATTGCAGTACTCTAACCTGGATGTTATCAAGTATGCGCCACAGTGACAAGGTCTATGGCTGGCCCAGCAGCTGAAAATGGTGAAAGATGCCCTTGACCACCACTTACACCTGTTTATCCAACTGGAGGTCCAGGTCCAGCAGCACTCCTAGGCTATGAACCTGGGGAAAGCAGCCCCATGGAGAACAGGAGATATCACAATTCCATGGTCAAAACTTCCCCCAACCAGTAGTACCTTCATTTTGGCTTGTTAGCTCTCATCAACCCCAAAGCTGCCTCCAGGCACCTGGTCATGGTTTCCACAGGCTCCCTGGGATATCCTGGAAGTGTGTGATAGAGCTGACTGTCATCCGCATATTGGTGGCAACCAGCACTTTTTAATTTGTTTGTTTGAAAAGTGGTGCTATATTCATAGACAAGGTTGCATTGACTTTCACTCATTCATTCCTCAGAACTTAAGAGAGGACCCCCAAAGTGTGCCAGTTCCCAGGCTGGTGAGTACCTCCACACACAAAAAGCCCTGTTGGCAGCTAAGCCCATATCTTCAAACAAGCTCTCCCAGAGGCTTCATGTAGATGTTAAAAAGTGCAGGAACTATTAGCCAGAGGCCAAGGGTCCAACTGAATTGGAATGGATCCAAACAAGCCATTTAATTCAGGAATCCCTGAAGTTGCCCAGTTGTCTTTCCTCAGAATAGTGATTCTGGCAAAGGCAAGAACTATACAGTTTCCACAGTGAGCACAAATGCAAATAATTCATTCAGTTAAAGAAACTTAACCACTTCCGAAAGCAATCCTTTCACTCCTTTGTCATCCAGTGGCCCAACTGTCTACCTCACTGCTTTTTTGCTCATGGGAGCCAATTTGGTGTAGTGGTTAAAAGCAGTGGACCCTACTCTGAAGAACTGGGTTCAATTCCCCACTCCTCCTCATGAAGCCAGCTGGGTGACCTTGGGCCAGTTACAGTTCTTTCAGAGCTCTCTCAGCCCTTAAAAACAAATTAATATTTTTAGCAATCTACTCCTCAAATTCTCTTCCTTTACTTTTTATTTATTTATTTTATATTTACATTTATATCCTGCCCTCCCTGCCTTCCGGCAGCTCAGGGCAGCTATCAGCATACATAAATATACATTAAAATTCCATTAAAACTATCAGTATGAAGTCGTATCTCATAAACATAACTTATATTAAAAGATGGTGAATCTTCCAACTGCTGTCAACTAAACAGTGTCCCTAAGTTCACACCCATCTATAAAGCCTGAATTGGTGGGGCTGTTGGTACTATCAATACCAATGATGGTACAATTGTTGGCATAGTTGGTAATAATTGGTAATCGGGCCAGGGCCATACAATCAAGGCAGCCCCTTACTTAAAGGCCTGCCAGAAGTGCTCCACTTTACAGGCCCTGCAGAACTATAAAAGGTCCCACAGGGCCCTTATGTCCTCTGGCAGCTCATTCCACCAGTGAGAGGTCACCACAGAAAAGGCCCTGGCCCTTGTTGTAGCCAACCTGGCCTATTTAGGTCCTGGAAGAACCAGGAGATTCTGGGAACCCCATCTTAGTGCTTGCTGGGGTACATGTGGGGAAAGGCAGTCCCTCAGGTAAACAGGTCCCTGGCCATATAGGGCTTTAAAGGTAAGAACCAGCACCTTGAACCATATCCGGTATGCTATAGACAGCCAGTGCAGGGTTTTTAGGGTGGGCTGGATGTGTTCCTGCATAGGAAGACACAACAACAGCCTCACCACTGCACTCTGCACCAGCTGCAGCTTCCAGATTTAGGACAAGGGCAGCCTCATGAAAAGAGCATTGCAGTAATCCAGTCTTGAGGTGACCAATGCATGGATCACCGTTACTAGGTTATAGTGTTCAAGGAACAGAACCAACTGCTTAATCAGCCATAGGTGATAAAAGGCCGACTTTTCAGTGGCTGCTACCTGGGCCTCCATTGTTAGGGAGGTATCCAGGAGCACTCCCAAACTCCTAACCTCCAGCGCTGGCACCAATGGCACCCCATCGAAGGTTGAGAGAGGGATCCCTAACCTTGAGCCACTCCGACTCAGACACAGGACCTCTGTCTTCATCAGATTCAATTTCAGTCAGCTCTGTTTAAGCCAACCAGCCACAGCTTTCAATGCCAGGTCCAGATCTCCCGGACTAGAGTCTGACTGGCCGTCCAGCAACAGATAGAGCTAGGTATCATCAGCATACTGATGACAGGAAAGCCCTACCCTAGACAAATCAGCATCAAAAGTACTGAAACAAGAAGCTAAGCCGAAACTCTACTGTTCGAAACCCACCCAATTTAACCTGAATGCAGTGGGCCTTACTATACATCACACAGAGGAATCCCAGAGCTTTTAAAAACTTTTACCTTAGAAACAATGACACAGCGAGGGGGGGAAATAGCGTCCAGAGCAAAAGTGACAACAGGAACTGCCAGCACAGCATCACCAGTCACAAGATCAGGAACTACTTCCGATATAGCTGGTACAATTTCTGAAGCCTTGCGCCCCCTGCTGGACCAGCTGACGAATCTCAACAAGAAATTTGATGATTTGCAGAAAGAACAGAAAGATAGTAAAGTAAAATCAGAGAAGTTTGCCCAAAAGCTGAAAAAGGCTGAATGTAAGACCAAAGAATTGGACCAAAGAATGGATGTAGCAGATAAAGACAGAGCATCTGGAAAACAACAATTACTTCAACTACAAGTGGAAAGACCTTTATATGTCTTAAGATTTCAAGGGGTCCCAGAAAAAAAGGATGAAAATCTGAGAGAGATCTTAAGTGAAGCACTGCCCCCCCCTGATCAACAGCAAACCTGAAATATTACAAGCAGATATGGACATTATTTACAGAACATATTCAGAGTTTGTGAAGAAAAATAACCTTCCTGGAGAAATATTTGTTAAATTTGCAAAAAGATCAACAAGAGATTTGATACTTAAAGCAACAACTGGGACAATATTAAAAATTCAAGAGGAAGAAATAAAAATTTTGAAAGATGTTCCATTTGAAATATGTAAAAAGAGAAAGCAATACAGAAATATTACAACATTTCTTCAAAGAAACACCATTCAATATTGATGGATTTTACCAGAAGGACTCATATTCAACTATAATGGCAAAAAGAAAAAGATTGACTCTCTTACCAAAGCAGAATTGTTTTTGAAGCAGCATCAGAGCCCAGCAAAAGAAAAAGAGAAAGCAGGGGAAGAGAAGGCTACAGAAGAAGAAAAAAGTGAACAACAGGAGATTGCCAGTGACAGTTCCTCTTCTACATCTGTGTCTTTGGGTGAGATCTTTGACTCTGATGCTGACTCTGAACTGGGAGCAACTGCTCCCAGATCATACAAGATCAAAATCCCCTGGTAAATGAAGAAGAAGCGCAAAGATAAGAAAGCATCTAAATGGTGATTTGAGATTTTTCTATGTTAAGCTTTATCTAATATATACTATTGCCCATATGCACTAAAATAACTAAGCAATGCTTGTCTTTTTTATTTTGAAAACTTATATATGGAAGGTAAATGATATATTGTAAGCATTATTTTGTAGGGAAGTATCTAAAGCAAAAGTTAGTTTATTATTGAGCCTTGCTACTCTGAACTTGTAGTGTGTAGTTGGTAGTTTATAGTATTAAAGCAATAAAAAGGTTATATTAAAAAAAAGGAATTGATGGACCTGCATACCACTACCACCAACCACCAACACCAGGTACTGAATTTGCCCCGGGACACCCCTAACAAAATCCATGTAACGGTGTTGATAGAGGGGTCCCCTTGTGAGATGGAGCTAGATACAGGTTCCTCCTTCTCCATAATCTCCATAATCTCAGCTGAGATTCTGCGGAGACTCTGTCCACTGGGGGGCCCTCCTGGAGAAGCCGGCTGGCCTCACATTGTGAGACTTCCAGAAGAACCTGGTGGCCATCAAAGGGTGGGGCAAATTCAGGGTAAAATACAAGGACTTTAACGGACTGTTGGACCTATTGGTCGTGGAGGGACGGTTCACCAGTTTGCCAGGACTGTCATGGTTTGGGCCCCTGGGGTTTAGGATGACTAGGGTGAACCACGTAAGGCCGCAGGACTTTAATACGGTTTGCAATGAGTTTCCAGCTATATTCAATAGCACGCTAGGCCACTACACCAGTAGTTTCCCTTGACCTTGACCCTGCGGTTTGACCCATCCGCATGAAAGCCAGGCTGCCCTCATTTGCACTGCAGCCCAAAATCAAGTTGGAGTTGGATCACCTGGTGGAGCAGGGGGTTCTAGAACCAGTACCACATGCTTAATGGGAAACTCCCATAGTAACCCCAGTTAAGCCCAACAGGGACGTGCAAATATGCTCTGACTACTAATGCACAATCAATAAGGCACTCTAGGATCACGCATACCTGGTACCAGTGGTCAGCCATGTCTTAGCTTCCCTGGCAGGTGCGAGGATCTTTGGGAACTGGACTTAGCTCAAGCCTACCAGCAGTTGCCGGTAGACAACGCCATGGCCAAGCCTCTAACTATAGTAACCCACAGGGGGGCTTTCTGAGTGCGTGAGCTGCAGTTCAGGGTGAGCGTGGTAACGGGGATTTTCCAAAACCTCATGGACTGTCTCCTTAAAGGTATCCCCGAGGTCCAGCCATTCTTTGATGATGTTTTAATTGTGGCCCCGTACACCGAGACCTTCGTGACGCACCTACGGATGGTACTACAGCGCTTCAATGATGCCGGTCTCAAAGTCAAGAGGGAGAAATGCTTGCTGGGGGTGCTGCAGGTGGAATTCCTGGGTGTTGCAGTTGACGCACAGGGGATTCATCACACGCTGGACAACATATGAGCCATCATCCAAGTGCCTACTCCCTCCTCCAAGGCCCTTCTGGGACTCTTAAATTTGTACCACTCCTTCCTGTCCCACAAGGCCACAGTCATGGAACACTCCACCACCTCTGTGGGTCTGGGGCTCGAAACACGCTGCTGCCTTCCATGCAGTCAAAGACTTGCTGTCCTCCAATGTGGTCCTTGCCCATTTCAACAAGACCCTGCTGGTGGTTCTGGCATGTGACCTTGTCTGTGGTGGATCTTGTGTGTGGTGGAGCGCAACTATGTGCAGATTGATAAAGAAGCCCTGGCAATCGTGGCCAGCGTAAACAAAAATCCACGATTACCTGTACGGCCAGCCCTTTACCACTGCTAAGGACCACAAGCCCCTCTTGGGCCTGCTCGCCCCAGACTACTAGACCCCACAGATGCTGTCACTCCGGGTGCTTCACTGGTCCATCTTCCTGGCCAGGTTCCAATACGCGCTTGTCCACCAGCCCAGTAAGGCGATGGGCCACGCGGATGCACTCAGCCGTCTTCTGCTGTCTTCCTGCGATCCGGCCCCAGCCCCGGCTCATCAGGTCACCCTGCTAGAAGACCTGCCCAACGACCCTGTCCAGGTGTCCCGCCACACGACCTGGGATTGCATCCTCTCCCAGGTCTTGGATTGGGTGGGGAGACGGTGGCCCACCAGTACAGTGGGCCCTGAATTTAATGCTTTCTCATCTAGAAGGGATGAGCTCTCCTTGCATAAGGGCTGCATACTCTGGGGCAGCAGAGTGGTCATACCAGCACTGCTGCGCCAGAGGGTCCTAACCATGCTACACGAAACACACCCGGGCATAGTGAGGATGAAAGTGCTGGCACAGAGCTACGTATGGTGGCTGGGACTAGATGAAGAGATCGAAGATCGGGTGAAGCACTGACAGGCATGTCAAGAATCATGGCCTGACCCCCCGAAGTCCCTGGTAAGTCCCTGGGAGTCCTTTCACAAACCCTGGGCCAGGCTTCATCTGGATTTCGTGGGCCCCTTCCAGGGACAAATCTTTTTTATCTTGGTGGACTCATACACCAAGTGGCTGGAGGTGGTCCCAGTGCCTTCCACCTCATCCTGATCCACCATCCGCACAATGTGGCGGATCTTCAGCACATATGGCATCCCCAACTCACTAGTAATGGACAATGTGATGGTGTTCACCTCATCAGAGTTCCAGGAGTTCGTGGGATACTATGGCATCCAGCATATTCAATCCACTTCATTCCATCCCACCACAAATGGCCAGGCCGAGCACATGGTCAGGACGACCAAAGAGTCTTTATGCCATATGGACCAGGGAGACTGGTACTACCGACTGGTTGCATTCCTCTTCAGGCAGTGCACAACACCACACATCTCCACTGGCTGCAGTCTGGCAGAACTCCTGATGGGTCGGTGCTTCCTGACCCACCTGGACTGTTTACACCTCGATCGAGCCCCGGAACATAGTGCAACCCTGGAAGACTGAGATGCCCCATGAGGGTTCTTCCCTGGTGACCCAGTCTATATAAAGGACTACAGTCAAGGTCCAGCATGGCTCCTGGCCAGGGTAATCAGGGTCATGGTCCTAGGAGGTCTCCACAGAAGATGGCCAGCTACTGTGGAGACGCATCGACCAGATGCACCGCTGCATCACCCCGGCAGAGCAAGAGGGTCCAAATGACAACGAAGATGAGGGAGTGCAGCAAGAGGCCGGGGTCAACAATGAGCCTGGAGAACAAGCACAACAATGAATGAACATACTGCCAGCCAATAGCAACAGTGAACTGCCAGTCACCAGCAGGGGAGATACTGCCGAGCCAGTAGAAGCCCCAGGGCCTAGCAGCGCAAGAGTCCCGAGTCGCCCACCAGGACCCTCCACCGACCCAACCAGCCTAGCTCCCAAAGCAGTGACCCCAGCCACAGAGGTGCGCCACTCAACCCGAGTGTGGCGGAAGCCTGATTACTTAAGAGACTATGTTTGCTAGGGGAGGTCTGAACCATGGGGGGAGGGGTGTTGTATATTAACCAAGGACCGCACACGCAGTCAGGTTTTGCACACGGTCATGCAAACAGGTGAAGCTTCACCTCCTAGAACAATGCAGAGCGTGGATCCTAGAAGGGACCAATAGGGCAGCTAGGATCTGGGAACGGACCTATGGGGCATGGGCACAAAGTAGTAAACCTATCACGGGGAATGGGGTGTGGTTCTGTTGGGTGATTTAAGCCAGACTTCGGGCTAGCTATTTTGTCTTAGTTTTGTGTGCTTCAATAAACTATGAACTGATTCACTAACAACGCGTCTAGAACCCAGTACTTTATACAATTCCTTATTGTTTGTCTGCCCTGTGGCAGTCAAAGACTGAATTGTTCTAAATAATTGGGCTGGGCGGGAGCTCACAGACACAATTGTAGCTGCGTAAAAATCTTTTTTCGCAGCCTTGACTGCGATCTCATAGGATCTCATAAATGTCCTATAGAATGCTCTTGCCACTTCGTCATAAGTGCGATGCCACTGTCTCTCTAGCCGTCTAAGCTCCCACTTCATCACCCTCAACTCCTGTGTGTACTGTCAACATATGTTTATTTTGCCAGAACCCTGAACCTTTCTGTTCATCTCATTTGGGCAATCTTCAGCTTTCAAAAGCCCTTTATGGCTTCTATGATTTGGGTCATTAACCACACAAGTCTCCTTTTAGATGTATTTTACCTAACTTAAAGTATTCATTCTGTTTGGATTTCAATTGATATGGTTTTAAGTAGCTTCCAAGCATCCAGGAAAGATTTGACTACCCTTTCAGGTTCCTCCAGATTATGCCAACAAAGTGATTACATTCACTCCCAAAGTGCCAGGTATACTTATGGAACACTGAAAACAATCATAACGTGCCAGTTTCCCATAGAGGGCCCAAATACACATTACACATGACACAAACCAGATAACAGGTGCCCAACCTGTCTCCTAATCACACATTCACATGGGAACTAAGCTTTAAAAACCTCCCTGGGTGCGTTCAGACGCGCCGTTTGAGCCGTTTTCGGCACGGCTCAGAAACGGCTTTTACCTGCGCGTTCACACACCCAACATCTGCCTACCGTCCCCAGCCGTCGCTTTCTGGAGCAAACCCCCTTTGAAACTGAGTATTTTGACACCACTTACCCAAGTGGTGTTTTCCATGATTCTCCGTTTCAAGCCGCACTTTTCCCTGTCTGATCGCTCCATCCAGCCACTTCCGGGTGCTTCAACCCCCCCTCCCCTCTGGGAAGCTGCCTCCAGCTTCCGGTTTTAGTCCTCCATTTTTTTTCCCCTTACCGGTGTGCGCTTGAGCGGAGCTCCGCACTTAGGTTAAAAAAAGAAAAGGTTCACTGGTGCCTAGTTTAGGCATTTAGAGGAGTCCGGGATCTCGGGGAGGCCATTTTTAAAAGGACTCTTCATTTAAACTTTAAAGGGACCTGTTGAGCTCGCTCTTCTTCGCACCCGCCAAACTTCCTGTTCGGGAGAGGGCTGCCTGTGCGCATGCTCAAAGGAGAGGGGAAACCCCCCCCATCTGCAGGAGGACGGTGGGGAGCTCGGAAGGAGGAGGTGAGTGTGATCGCGATTCTCCAGTTTAAAAAAAAAAACGCATCGTGCCGGAGCAGTTTAAACCGCTCCAGCACGCTGTCTAAACGCACCCCCTGTCACTCAGCATGGCTCCAAATGCTGCAAGGAGAAAGAAGGAGCTCTAGGCTTCTTTCCTGTGATGTTTTTGCCAGGGATCTGTGGGGTGCACTCATGGAGCCTGAAGAAGGGGCAAACAGGTTCTTTCCCCCTCTCAGTGTTTTGATCTGTGCAGAAAGATTGAGAGTTTTTTAAAAGTTAGTCCCCAGTGAATGTGTGACTGAGATTTGGGTCATGCTCCCATGACTCGACTTCAGGTATTTTTTGGCCTTTAGTCTGGGCACCAGGTTTTTACCCTATAGCTCCACCTGGACACAGGGAAGATGACATAGGGAAGATGTTGTTGATTCTATGGTTCTCTGTCACTGCATACTATATTTTTAAGTAGCTGAACTAAATTGAAAGTATTAGTCTTGACATTCTATTTTTCTGAAACAGAATGGAAAAGGGCACACTTAGAAAAATATTACATATTTTTAAAGAACATAAGGCTATGTTCAGGTTGGCAAAGGATAATAAGCCGGTGCTGTGTTGACAGAGACAGAAAATGCTTTGAAGATGAGGAAATGTTCACAAGCCTAACAAAGAGGCTGCCCTCTTCCTGCTAAGCTCTGAAAGGATTCCTGTACTTCTGTTTACACAGTACACAGTAGCCATAGGCCAACTTCACCTCACCTCCCCCTTCTCCCCCTAACATCCTTTTACTGGAAGGCTAGCAGACCTGTAATTGGAAGCAGTAATTGTCCTTCTTCAAGGGCAGCACTAAGGAAAGTTTGCATACTGAAGCTATACAGTGGGGCAACAGTAATGTCTACAGCAAGGCTATTTTAGGTCAGTAAGAATCAAATAGTCCTATGAAAATCCTACTGTAACATGAGCCAAAAAATCATAGTGGGAAGATGATTTGCAGAATATGTGATCATGATGGAGGCAGGGGTCTTTTCGGGGGGGAGCGCACCGGAGCGCAGCTCCGGGAGCTCAGGAGCCAAGCCCCGCCCCCAGCCGGCGTCCCGGAGAGTCTTTCAGGCAGCCGAATGTCAATTTCAGCTCCATTATATCCTATGGGCCATTGAAGTCAATGGTGAAAACATAGGGTATGTTCTAGGGGCTGGAGGGAGGGGTTTGAGGGAGAGGCTCGGAAACTCACAGGATAGCTGATGGAGCCTCTCCCCAAGATACCCACCAAGTTTCAAAAACATTGGACCAGGGGGTCCAATTCTATGGGCCCCTAAACAGGTTGCCCCTATTCCCTCCATTGTTCTCTATGGTGGGAAAAAAATAACTTTTTTTCCCAGTATAGAGAACAATTGAGGAAATGAGGCAACCTGTTTGGGGGCCCATAGAATTGGACCCCCTGGTCCAATGTTCTTGAAACTTGGTGGGTATCTTGGGGAGAGGCTCCATCAGCTATCCTGTGATCTTGGAGCCTCTCCCTCAAACTCCTCCGCTCCAGCCCCAGAATATACCCTATGTTTTCACCATTGACTTCAATGGCCCATAGGGTATAATGGGGCTGAATTGCCACTGAATTTCTTTCATTCCCTCCTTTCCTTCTTTCTTTTTCCTCTTTCCCTCATTCTTCTCTTCTCTTCTCTCTTTCTTTCTCTCTTTCTCTCTTTCTTTCTTTCTTTCTTTCTTTCTTTCTTTCTTTCTTTCTTTCTTTCTTTCTTTCTTTCTTTCTTTCTTTCTTTCTTTCCTTCTTCTCTTTTCTTTTTTCCTTCTTTCCCTGTTTCCCTCCTTCTTCCCTCTCTTTCTTCCCCTCTTTCCTTCCTTCTTTCCTTTTCTCTAATCTCTCTCTTTCCTTCCCTCTTTCCTCCTTCTGTGGCCCAACTCTCATGAGAAGGAGTTTAAACTTTAAACCCCTTCTCTCTTAGCTCCCCCACCCAGACCAGCTGGGGAAGGGAAGGGGAGGCTTTTGAAGATGCTTCCCCCCCTTTTACTTCCCCTTCTGACATCACTTCCGGTGATGTCAGGGGGCGTGGCATATGCTAATAGCCTAATAGCTCATTAGCATACCATATGCTAATGAGCTCCTGCAGCTGTTCTTCTACGAAAAGACCCCTGGATGGAGGCATGCATTCCCAACATATTCTGAAGATGACAGACTCAACATCTGTAGGACATGCCAAAGATTTTAACCTTGCTGAGTCCATAAATCCTCTTTTCCTTTCCTCTTTGTCACTTGCAGATTTTGAAAAGGAACAGCACAAAATTTTGAATTTTGTATCAAATATACTGCTTCTTTTCCTCCTAAGCATGTATGTACTTGCCAAATCTATCTTGCTAGCTGAATATCTTATTATCAGAGCCATATATGGTATACATTAATTTACTACAGTTTTGTACTTTTTTCTTTTGTATCAACATGTAAATATTGAAAACTCATATAAAGATTTTAAAAAACAAGTATGGGATTTAAGTCCATTTTTAAACTACATGTTCTTATAGAGAAGCTCTTCTCCTTCATGCCATATGTTTGTGGGTCTCTAGGGATGACAGAAACACATTCAGTGGAAACTCAAAGTCATTTTGTCTTTTATTACTATGTCATATTTTGAGAACCACCCCTTCACTAAAAGTCAGTTCCAGGATAGGAGGAGGCAAGAGCTGAGTCTCAAGTTAAGCTTTCAAGCAACAGGGATAGCTCCCCTAAAGAGAAAAAGGCAGCTATACATGATAGGTTATCCTAATTTTGCCTCTAGATCTTAGAAGGTGTGTCCATTGCTTCTTTTCACTCATGAGCCTCAAACTGGCAGTGCCAATGCAGATTCCACTTTTCCTTCATCTTTATGATGAGTGAATGATAGCCTTCTATGAGGGCTACAGTTTCCATTAGGAAGCTCTATCATAACATACAAACCTGCCTCCCAAGATTAACATTCCATGACATTTTCCCGATCCCAAGAGCCACCTCATGTACATGGATGAGCATAGCACAGCCATCTCTGAGTATAACACAACAGGTCAAGTGGATACTACTTCAAAGAGCACATGATCCTTTCTTCCTCCTTTTTGTCTTTGATTCCAAGTGGTCACCATCTGTGACCAGTTATTGCTTTTATTACTTTCAGAAATGCTCACCAGTTGTTTTTCATCATCTCCTTTTCTCTGGAATGACATCCCAACTGCACACATGCCAAAACTTAATCAAATTCTGTTTGAGTGCTGTAAGCATTGCAACCCACTTTCCCATTTTTATTAATTGTATTATGGTGATAATTAAGATGGTATTACAAGAGCAGACTAATTTGAGGACAATGCTCCTAAAATCTCCTTCAAATCAGCAAACATAACAATTATTTATAATCCCACTTCTAATTTGCACTATAAAATCTGTGTTTTTGGATAGCTCTCACTACAAGGCTTGGAAGCTAGGCCTTATTATTCCTCTTTTGAAGATGAAGCAATTGAGACTGAAGGACAAAAAAGGTGTCCAATGAGGGTCCAAATTGGGCGTGTAGCCATGGGGGCCCTTGGGGCAATGCTTCCTCCCAAAATTTGCCATACCCCCTCATCTCCTGGTCCCCCTCCCCCGGCCGGAGGAGGAATGAGTGAGCAAGTGAGCAGGACCACAGCAAGGTGGGCCTCAGATGTGAAGGGGAAGTGCCAGGAGGAGCTCACGAGTCTGCACGTGACTAGAGCTGCCAGGTGGGGAGACATCAAAGGAGGCAGCACTGCTGGCCCTGCCCAGCCTCTGGCTTTGACCCATCCCTTTCTCTTCCTCCTCCTCCCAGAGTGTGTGTACTCAGTCCCTACTCTCCCTTCTCCTTCTTTCCCTCCTACTGATGCAGATTTTGACTGCAGTCTCCTTGGGGGTTGACCTCCCCTTCCTTTCTTTTTCTCTTGTACTGCTTTTATACTCTGAAGGGGCATAAGAGAGAGCATGGTGAGCCCCCGTAAGTTTTTTTGGGGAAAGGCACTGTATAGGAAAAGCCTTTCCTGAACTATTCCTGTCAGGGCCAAACAGCCTAGCTGCTAACACTTCTGTATAACTTTTATCACCTGAGCAGATGGCATGCCAGATGGCAAGCCTTCTCTGCATATACAAGACACTTTGACACCTTTGCTGGAGCACATAGACTTGCAGGCACCTTCCCAAGCCTGGGACACAGCAGTCCCACGATATTAACACATCAAAGCTTCTCTGACATGACTTCTGTCACGTAGGCAATGCCAGTAACTGGATTTTTGGACATGCCCCTCCAGTTTCTCATGATTGGATAAATGGCCATATCTGATGGTGACGGAGAAGAGGGTTCATAATAAAAGTATTTGTTTAAATAAAAGTATTTGTTTAAAAACAGTTATGAAGCCAGAATGCCAGCAGGGGGTTGGGGGCTATCCAGTGTTTTACATGGAGTGTCACATGCATAGCCAGCTTGCCCACTAGGCGAGCTAGGTGCTCGCCTAGAGCACGGTGGCCGCAGGGGCGCCAAAAGGCGCCCCCCCGCATCTTCCCAGGCTTGCTTGGGCGCCCCGCAGAGCGCCCAAGCAAGCTGGCACTGGGAGGGAGGGGGCGGCGGTTTAAACCTCCGCCCCCTTCCCAACTTCCCTGGGGGTTGGCGGGGCCAGTGTGGAACGAAGAGGCACCTTCCGGGCTGACTCCTCCCCCCTCCCCCCGCTGGGACTCCCGGTGCAAAGGCCCAGGAGGAGGTGGGGATGAAAAGACACCGAGGGGGGGAGGGAGTGACTGAGTAAGGGGGGACCACTGGGGGCGAGCGGGGGCTCAGCCGAAGGAAGGAAGGGGACCCCTGAGCCGTGCCGCCCCCTCCCCCTCCTTCGGGGACTGCAGCTGCCCCACCCACCACCCCGGAGGGTGGGGGTTGTATGTGTGTGCCTCGGGCGCTGTCCCCTGGGCCTGGGGAGGCAGCGAGGCACTGCGGGGGGCTCCTTCCCAGGCTGGGGGTGGGCCAGGAGGCTCTCCTCCTCCTCCCTCTCCCCACCCATTGGGGCATTTGAACTGCAGGTGGGGCAGGGTGGGGCGACCGCGCCGTCAAGCCCGCCAGGGAAGTGAGGCCAGCCAGCTGGCAGGCCGCCGTGCCACGCAGTTCCCCTCCTCCGCCCACCCGCCCACCTGCTCCTTTCTGCGGGGCTTCCTCCGCCTGGTAGCCTTCCTTGCAGGGCGCGGGGCTCTGGCAGCAGGTGAGCGGGGGAGGGCGGCTCCTCCTCCTGGGGCTGGGCGAGTGTGGCGGGGGGTCAGGAGGACCCCGATGGCTCTGGGACGGCAGCAGGTCATTAGGCCTGGAGTGGGGTGGGGGGGTGGCGGCGGTTTAAACTTCCGCCCCCTTCCCGGCTTCCCTGGGGGTCCCACAGCCGCGGAGCCCCCAGGAAAGCCAGTGCTGGGTGGGAGGTGGCTGTGGCTAGACCCCCACCCCCTTCCCTGGCTTTCCTGGGGCCCCGCAGCCACGGAGCCCCCAGGAAAGCCAGCGCTTCGCCGTTGCCTCTGGTCTCCAGGCCCCACCGGGAGGTTGGCATCCCCGGTGGGGGCGCCCCAGGCTTTCCTGCCTAGGGTGCTCAGACACCTGGAGCTGGCCCTGGTCACATGTATGACTATATGCCCACTGGTCAGAAGTCTTGGGTGTGTGCTCGGTGCAAGGAGCTCCTGGTTTTCAGTGAGCAAGTTTGCTCCCTTGAGGCCAAGGTGGCTGACCTGGAGAAGCAGAGACAGTCAGTTAGGTGCACAGAGAAGACTCTCAGGGACTTGTTAGATATGTCCCACTCTGGATCTGGCAGCCCAGCTGCTGCTAGGGAGCATGAGGGTCAAGGGGAAATGGGGCACCATGCTGAGGATAAGGGGAATGCGCCCTCAGAAGGGACCTCTTCTTTAGCTGGTGAACGGGTTTCCTTTTGTATCAAGGAACCATCCCAGGGAAGGGTGGGAGGGGGCTCTTCGTAGTTGGTGACTCAATCCTTAGGCACGTAGACAGCTGGGTAGTGAACCCGCGTACTGACCGTATGGTGACTTGCCTGCCTGGTGCGAAGGTAGCAGACATTACGCGTATTTTAGATAGGCTGGTAGATAGTGCTGGGGAGGAGCCAGTGGTCGTGGTGCACGTCGGCACCAACAATATGGGGAAATGCAGTCATGAGGTCCTGGAGGAGAAATTTAGGCTGCTGGGCAGGAAACTCAAGGCCAGGAACTCCAAGGTAGCTTTCTCATAAGTGCTACCTGTTCCATGTGCAGGACCAGAGAGACAGGCACAGATCAGGAGTCTCAATGTGTGGATGAGACGATGGTGTAGGGGGGAAGGGTTCAAGATTGTTAGGCACTGGGATGCTTTTGGGGACAAGAGGGAGCTGTACAAAAGGGATGGTCTCCACTTGTCCCAAGAAGGAACCAGGCTGCTGGCGCTCAAAATCAAAAAGGTGGCAGAGCAGTTTTTAAACTGAATAATGGGGGAAAGCCGACAGGAGATGAAAAGTCTCTGGTTTGGGATGGTTCATCTCAAAGAGATGATGGGGTAGCTATTACTTTTGTACAAGGAAATGGATTAAAATTGTCCACTGAGACTGTGGCTAATTATAGGAACTGCCTGGCAAGGTCTCGAGGCAGCAAGAGAAAGGTTGTGGGCTTAACAAGCATGGGAAACTATAAGTGTTTATACACAAATGCTAGAAGTCTCTGAGGTAATATCGGGGAGTTGGAATGCTTGGTGTTGGGGGAATTAGACATTGTGGGTATTTCAGAAACTTGGTGGGATGAGGGAAATCAGTGGGATACGGTGATTCCTGGTTATAAATTATATCGGAAGGATGGGGGGAAGGGTTGGAGGTGGGGTGGCTCTGTATGTCAGACAGGGTATACACGCCAGTAAAATTGAGAGGGTGAGAGAATTGGATTCGCTTCTGGAAATGCTATGGGTTGAAATAGTGGGTCCAAAAGGAGACTTAACAGTGGGAGTTTGTTATCGCCCACCAGATCAAAAGGTAGAGGAGGATTATAAAATGATGAATGAATTAAAGATAGCAGCTAGATGAAATAACTGTGTCATAAAAGGTGACTTTAACTACCCACACATTGATTGGGTCAATATGAGTTCTAGTTGGGAAAAAGAGATTGAGTTTTTAGACACTCTCAGTGACTATGCTATGGAACAGATGGTCACAGATTCTACCAGGGGAGAGGCGATCCTGAATTTGGTCCTAAGTAACACCCAAGACCTGGTGAGAGACGTAAAAGTGATTGCACCATTTGGGAACAGTAACCATAATGTCATTGAGTTTAACATCTGTACAGATAGGGAGTTGCCCAAAAAGACTGACTCAACCACTTTTATACTTTAAAAAGGGTAACTTCTCTGGTATGAGGGGACATGTGAAGAAGAAATTGGAAGGAGGAGTGGAGAAGGTCAAAACCATTGGGGAAGCTTGGAGACTATTTAAAAATACAATCCTAGAAGCTCAGAAAAAATATATACCGCAGGTTAGGAAAGGCACAAATAGGTATAGAAAAAAGCCTGCATGGTTAACAAATAAAGTAATGGAAGCTGTAAAAAGTAAGAAGGATTCCTTTAAGCGGTGGAAAGCTAGTCTCAGTGAGGTTGATAAAAAGGAACACAGACTGTGGCAAATAAAATGCAAGTCTGTGATCAGGCAAGCAAAAAGGGAATATGAGGAGCATATCGCAAAAAACATAAAGGCCAACAATAAAACTTTCTTCAAATACATTAGAAGTAGAAGTCAGCCAGTGAGGCAGTGGGGCCCTTGGATGACCAAGGGGTAAAAGGAGTAGTGAAGGATGATAGGGAAATGGCTGAGAAGCTGAATGCATTTTTTGCCTCTGTCTTCACTGTGGAAGAGGAGAAGTTCTTGCCCACTCCAGAACCACTGATTTCGGGAGGGGGGTTGAAAGACCTGAATCAGATTGCGGTGACAAGAGAGGAAGTCCTACGACTGATGGACAATTTAAAAACTAATAAATCACCAGGCCCGGATGGCATTCATCCAAGAGTTCTGAAAGAACTCAAATGTGAACTTGTGGATCTCCTGACAAAAATATGTAATCTTTCTTTAAAATCTGCCTCCATTCCTGAGGACTGGAAGGTAGCTAATGTCACTCCCATCTATAAAAAGGGCTCCAGGGGAGATCCGGGAAATTACAGGCCAGTCAGTCTGACATCAATACCGGGTAAGTTGATGAAAACTGTTATTAAGGAAAGAATTAGTAGGCACATTGATGAACAAAAACTATTGAGGCAGACTCAGCATGGGTTCTGTAAGGGAAGATCTTGTCTCACTAACCTGTTAGTGTTTTTTGAGGGAGTGAACAAACATGTGGACAAGGGGGACCCAATAGATATTATTTACCTTGACTTCCGGAAAGCTTTTGATACAGTTCCTCATCAAAGGCTCCTAAGTAAGCTCAATAGTCATGGGATAAAAGGACAAGTCCTCTTGTGGATCAAAAACTGGCTTATAAATAGGAAACAGAGTGTGAGTATAAATGGGAAACTTTCTCAGTGGAGGGTGGTAAGCAGTGGGGTACCACAGGGATCAGTACTCGGTCTGATGCTCTTTAACTTGTTTATTAACAATTTGGAATTGGGATTAAGCAGTGAAGTGGCTAAATTGCAGTTGTTCAGGGTGGTGAAAACCAGGGAGGATTGTGAGGCACTCCAAAGGGATCTGTCGAGGATGGGTGAGTGGGCGTCAACATGGCAAATGGGGTTCAATGTAGCCAAGTGCAAAGTGTTGCACATTGGAGCCAAAAATCCTAAATATAAATACACGTTGATGAGGTCTAAACTGGCAGAGACAGGCCAAGAGAGAGATCTTGGAGTCGTAGTAGATAACTCAATGAAAATATCTAGACAGCGTGTAACTGCAATAAAGAAGGCCAACGCTATGCTGGGGATTATTAGGAAGGGAATTGCCCCAGTATCATAATGCCCCTGTATAAATCATTGGTGCGACCTCATTTGGAATACTGTGTACAGTTCTGGTCACCACATCTCAAAAAGGATATTATAGCATTGGAAAAAGTGCCGAGAAGCCAACTAGAATGATAAAAGGGTTGGAACACCTTCCCTATGAAGAAGGGTTAAAACACTTGAGCCTCTTTAGCTTGGAGAAACGACAGCTGAGGGGTGACATGATCGAGGTTTATAAGATTATGAATGGAACTGAGCAGGTTGAGAAAGAAGTACTTTTCTCCCTTTCTCACAATACAAGAACTCGTGGGCACTCCATGAAATTGCTGAGCAGTCGGGTTAGAACAGATAAAAGGAAGTACTTCTTCACCCAAAAAGTGATTAACGTATGGAATTCACTGCCACAGGAGGTGGTGGCAGCTACAAGCATGGGCCGTTTTAAGAGGGAATTAGATAAACATATGGAGCAGAAGTCCATCAGTGGCTATTAGCCACAGAGTATAGATGGGAACTCTCAGTCTGGGGCAGGTGATGCACTCTATTCTTGGTGCTGGAGGGGGCAGCAGTGGGAGGGCTTCTAGTGTCCTGGTCACTGGTGGACCTCCTGATGGCACCTGGTATATTTTGGCCACTGTGTGACAGAGTGTTGGACTAGATGGGCCATTGGCCTGATTCAACATTGGCTTCTCTTATGTTCTTATGTAGGGTTTAAATTGTAAGGACCCTATGGGGAAAGGGTTCTCCTGTTCTCCTGTTTAGTCCTTGTTCTTGTTTTGACAAAGAGTTCCTTTTGGGGGACTGGTTCTGGCTTGCCATAGACTTTTGACAATTAGGCAAGCTAAGCTGGACTTGGTTGCCAACAGCATCATGGAATTTCCATTTAAGATTCCCTGGTGAAACCTGGACTATTTGCACATGGACTATCTGATACATCTGGAAGCTGGTAACTATGAATACTGTGTAGTTAGAGCTGAGTATGCTATTGGCATTATTTGTTTTTGTTTACCTTTCTCTAGTCTCATTATATATATGCATGCTTGTGCACTGAATAAAGATAATATCTAATCAATATTATCTGGGTTTGTTTCCTATGTTGCAACTTGACTCTAAAGCTTAATCTTGTGTCTAGCTGTCCCTGGTGATGTAGCTACCACCTTGTTAATTAATTGTCTGGAGCTCTGGCACAGAGCTGATAAATTATTGATTCCCAGAAACCAGACAGGAGGTGGGACCTCTGCTCCTGAGCTGGTGGGAACCTGTTGTCCAGAGGTCCTGGTGGCAGAACTACTGATACCCTAGAGAGAGTACAGACATACTCCTGGGGGTTTGTTTAAGTGTTCCTGAAGTGTATGGGATTTTGACTCTTATCCTTGGACTGGGGTGAGAGCTCAAATCCTGTACATGCTGGCAGCTTGTGGGATTTTGGTACCTCTCATTCCTGGACTGGGGTGACGGAGAAGAAAAATCCTATACAGGCACAGCCCCATAGCTAACAACTTTTTGCTTGGGGACCAATGTTTTTCTCAGGGGGCCTGCCATTATATGTCTGTGTGATACTGCCATGCCATGCTCATACTTCTAAATAATAACTAAATAATAAATTCTCTGTATTTTAATGTATTTTAGTGTATTGGGACAGGAGAAGAAGCCACTTTAGTATTGCCTTGAGTCCCTTCGTCTTATGTAGGGGGGGAGAGAAGAAGCAAGGTGCCGCTGAAGGCGCAGCATTGCCTTGAGCCCAGCCATCTAGAGCTGGGGAGAGAAGAAGCAATTGATTGGGGGCAGGGGGCTGGGGGTGGGAGGGGAGCTGAGGATTTGGGGATGGGCCCATAAAAACCATGGGGGGGGAGGCCCCATGGGCCCCATGTGTCATGTATTCAGTTGTTATGTGAAGTTAGGAACTGAGGTTACAGCTTCATAGAAGCTATAGTATCCTAAATGGTGGGACCAGATTGGCCAATGCTGCAGATAGGCCAATCTGAAGAGACATTGACTTTTGGTGGGAACCAATTCCATTGGTTCCAAGTGAGGTATTTTGATTGGTTATTATCTGTTCAAGAGGTGCGGCTTTGCCAGTTCAAAACGTATAAAAGTTAGAAGGCTCTGTTGAATGTTGTCCTGTGTTAAGTTATGAGTTGAATAAAGGAAATCACTTGTTTAAGAGCTGTCTTGATCTCAGTACTTAATACCATGGTAGCTAAGGGCCTGGAAAGGAATAAGTGGGATTGCTTCCTGGAGGAGTGGGCAGAATAGGGGCTGCCTATTTTTCTTCCCAAGCCCCAGGATATTTTGAGAGGGTCTCTGAGGACAGAGCTGCTCCAAATTGTGCCTGATGTGGCAGGGTTGATCCAACTTCAGCTGGTGCAGACTTGGAGTGCCTTTTTCTGCTTGCTCCTGCTTTGCCCCCCCTAGACCAGGCAATGCTTGAACTGAATGCTTCCTCTCTTTCCCAAGCACTGCAACTGAGAGACAGTTTGGCCTGTCTCTTCTGTCTCTGAGCAGTAGTGATAACCAATGAGCCCCTGGATCTGATGGGTGCTAAACTCTCCCCCCCGCCGCCACCTTTGACTGGATCCCAACTTGTGCAGTAGCTGTATTGGACCCCATGGAGGGTGTCTGGGAGGGCACCTTCCCAGGGCTTACCTGTGCCTGGTGGAGTTTTCTGGTCAGCTCTGCTCTGAGGTGTGGGCTCTCTTAGCTAACAGTGCGGGCCCAATCCACTGCCTCCTCTGGCTTCATTGCAGTAAGATCCCGGTTCCTGAGTTGGGTTGAATGGGTTTGTTAAAAGCATGTTCTGGCTATGCTGGCTATGATGGGAATTCCAAAATAGGCCCTGCATCCTCTGTAGGACAGGTGTGGGGAGGAACAGGCATCTGAGATGTGTGCAGGGGCAGGGGATGGCAGTGCCCCACCCCCCAAAATATCTCACTCTGCTGTTAGAAAAATAACTGCTCTCTTTTCTTAATTAGGTTATCTCTAATTAGATTAGTTGCTGGGCTACCTAGCTGTGATCTATTTAATGGCCCCCACTCCTGGTCTTTGCCCCCCACAGAAAATTTTCTGGCTACAAGGCTGGTCCAAGTGTGTGAATGTTGTTGGATCTCTAAGCCCAGAGCTCAGTCTTCATTCTGGTCTAACTTGAATCTAAGGAGTCAAACAAGATGAGATGTAGGGAGAACAACAGGTGGCTCTTCCATGTATTGGTTATTTTATTATTTATTAAACCCCACCTTTCTCCACAATGGGAGTCAGTTTGGTGTAGTGATTAAAAGCACGGACTCTAATCTGGGAGAACCAGGTTTGATTCCCCACTCCTCCACATGCAGCTGCTGGTGTGACCTTGAGGTCGAATCTGCATTTGCATTTTTTAATCAGTTTAGTGCTGCTGAGACACCGTCAAGCATAGAGAAAGACAGTGTCACAGCAGCACGAAACTGATTTAAAAAGGCAAATGCAGCACGAAACTGATTTAAAAATGCAAATGCAGATTCGACCTGAGTCAGTTACAAATGATTTCAGAGCTGTTCTCTCAGGAGCAGTTCTTGAAAGAGCCCTCTCAGCCCCATCTACCTCACAGGGTGTCTGTTGTTAGGAGGGGAAGGGAAAGGAGATTGTGAGCAGCTCTGAAACTCCTTCAGGTAATGAAGGGTGGGGTATAAATCCAATCTTCTCCTACTTTTCTTTTTCTTTGCTTTCATTGTTCTTCTCCATTTTATAATCACAACAACCCTTTGACTTACTTTCAGCTGAGAGTGTGTGACTGTCTCAAGATCACCCAACAAGCTTCCATACTAGCTGAGTAGGGATTCCAGCTTGGCTCTCCCAAATCCTAGCTTGACACACACCTTAACTACTATTCAACACTGTTTCTCAATTTATAATATTCAAAAAAATTAAAAGTAGTCATAGATTCCCTCAAATAGCATCAGGATTAAAGGACCAAGGGAAGGGAATAACCCTTTCTGAATTTTCCATTTCCCTGTATCCTGGGACTACTGCTCATGTCATAAGGGAACTGTAAAGATACCTCAATAACAACTAGAACAACCCTTTAAAGGAGGTCAGAATTATGATGCTCATATAAGCCCCCCTACAACACAAAATCACAACGAGAAAATTTCCTGTATAACCTAGATAAGACAAAAAAGTAGAAATACTATTACCATTAACAATAAATATAGCCAGTGCAATATCATTATTAAAACCTTTATCTTAATAATTTCAGGTTACATTCAATCCTACTCAAGCCTGTGGTAAAAGAGCAATTAGAACCACTATAAAAATATCTATACACTATCTTATTTACAAACAGTAGTCATAATCATTTACACAATTTACAATAACAAATGGCACTGGTAACAATCTTTTTTTTTTTTCATTCGCAATACACAGCTCTGAGGAATGTCACAAATCATTTAAAGTGGCCACTCCACACATTTCCTTCCTAGTGCAAACAGCACTTTCAGTAAGTGGAGCCAACTCCCTGTGATACCCACCTTGGTGATTGGCCAAAGAAGGGAAGTGCAGAATGGTGGGTCTGTCACTAATGCCAGTATAGGATACACATGGGATGTTCTAACTAAATGTATTGGTGGTGTCATCATGAAGATATTTAAGCCCCAACTTAGAGAGTGTAATGGACTATAAGAAAAGGGCTTTTGGCTCTGTTGGATTCTCTTACACTAAAAAGACTAGGAATAATTTCCATGTATACTTTAAAAAAAAATCAGGCAAACAATATTCCTGTATGGAGCAGTTCTGTAAAACAGCACTACTGTAAAATTAAGGGAGACAATGTATTTTTGCAGACGTTTGAAGATTACAAGCTCAGTGGGTGCAGCTAGCAGAGTGCCGTAGGCCTGTTTGTGGTACATGTTTATTGTTCTCTTGTTCTTTTTATAAATGAATCTTTGGTCTCCAAATAAAGTGAGTTGAGAGCTCATGCTTTCTTTGTGTGTGGGTCATACTGAACAATCCCAAATAATATGTACTGCAATTAACTTAAGGCTCATTGATTTCAATAGGATTTAGGCATGACTAGTTTTAATTGGAGAGGTGTTGGTAATTTTATAAATCTGTAGAACAAAGAAAAGTAGCTCTAGTGCAGTAAAACAGAAATGGAATTAAACTTCTCCATTAAATGTCTAAACAATTTAAACAAATCAACACACATACATATGTATTTAGGGTGGGTGTGTAAATAAGAGTCTTTTTGTTGAATTAAATTTCTTCATAAGTTCAACTAAAATTGTGACTTTTTCCCCACAGGTTTTCCACACAGTACAAACAATTTAAATAAATTTGTTCCCTGTAGCAACTTGTGTGTAAGAATTCTGATTGGGACAGTGATGCAGGGGGAGAATAGAGTCCTGACTTTGTCTTCCACCAACCATTTTCCGCAACCAAAACAGTCCAGGGGTTTGCGGCCCCGACAGTATTCACCCCATCAGAAGGATGTACACTGAACACTTGTACTTGCAGCCTCCTGGAAGTGCAAATAATATCTGCCTCCACAGCCTCTGGATCATCATGGCAGCCAAAAATCATGCAAGGGGGGAGGTAGGTCCCTCTTCTCCCTGTACTGCTCTCCCAATTAGAATCAGGCCACAGGGAACTCATGCAATTTGGCTGCAAGTCCCATGAAGAACTCATGAAGAAAGTAACATATAGTATAACTCTGACAGCAGTTGACCACTATTGCCATCTTGAGTCTCTCACAGGAAGAAGAAGAAAAGAGATTGGATTTATACCCCGCCCTTCACTACCCAAAGGTGTCTCAGAGTGGCTTACAAACTCCTTTCCCCTCTCCTTCCCACAACAGACACCCTGTGAGGTAGGTGGGACTGAGAGAGCTCTGACAGAAACTGCTGTTTTTCAAGAACAGCTGTGCCAGGACTATGGCTTGCTCAAAGTCATCCAGCAGGTGTAAGTGGAGGAGTGGGGAATCAAACCTGGTTCTCCCAGATTAGAGTCTGTGCACTTAACCACTACAAGTGGTTTAAAAATAACATGTATGTAATAAATATTGTCCCCTGAAGATTTGCTGCAGGTTATCTGTTGAGGCCCTGACCTCTCTCTGGGATAGGGAAATAGCCTGGGCTGTTGACACAATCATCCCTAAGCACTCTCTCCCCCTGGACAGAGCAGTCTCCCTGATTTACCAGGGAACCAATGGCAATGAAACAAGGAAGGATGATGGCTAGAGCATCACTGGTAGAAGAGTTGGAGTGAAACTGCTCCTGCAGCTCTTTTTCTATGAAAAGACCCCTGTCCACTCTGGATGTATGACATGTAATTGTCACAAGCTATATACCTTGTCCAAAAGGGGCATTTTGATTTGTTGTTGGCTTCTAAACTCATAAAGGACCTTCCCTACCAAGTGGCATACTTGTGTAAGTTATTTCACTAAAGGAACTGGACCTAATCCATTTTGAATTCTGCACATCAGCATCATCACCCTGCATATATGTGAAAGATCAGAGAATGCTGGTGTTGTGGCTGGACCCAAAAATCACATCCCCGAGAGAGAGAGAGAAAGAGAGAGAGAGAGAGAGAGGAGTTTCCACTCCCTCCCAAGCAAAAACATTGTCTGCACAGGGGCAGACAATACACCTATCTCCTTCTTCAGCAGTGGGGGGTGGCCAGGAGCCACCACAGTTCCCACAAGATCACCATTGATCTGTGGGGGAGACTGGGAGCTGCCACAGTCCCAGCAGTGTCACTATTGATGTGTGGGGGGGAGACCAGGAGCCACAGTGGTGCTGAAAAAAATGTGAAATCTTAAAAAAAATACATTGGGCACATTAAAAAAGAAACCAAAATAATAAAAGGAGCACTCACAAGTTTAATAAACAGATGTCCTCAGTAGTTATCGTTAGGTAACCGCAACAGTTTTGCTAGCCTTCCAGGTTTGGTTTCTGCCAGTAGAAGGCAGGGGAAATGGCAGGGTCCTTTCTGGGGCTGTTTTGGCCTTTGGGGGAGGACTCATTGAGGCCAGGCCTCACAGCAATCACTGGGCAACTTGATACCACCTGAACTGCATGATTCACCCAGGCCTGTCTGCTTGCTACTGTTCAACAGCAGCCCACTGTTATGTATTGGAATGTGAATCTGGGCTATACATTCCTATGTTAAGCTTGAATTCAAATGTGGCTCTTCAGCTGTGGCATTACTATTGGCTGGTTTCTAAGAAACCTCTGTACAGAACCAATCATCTTGTAAATATGTTGCAAAGAGGGAAAAGTCCTGATTGGCCTTTATCCCTGTATTATGATTGGCCTTTATCTCTGTGTTGTGATTGGCCTTTATCCCTGTGTTATGATTGGCCTTTATCTCTGTGTTGTGATTGGCCTTTAGCTAACTGTGGGTGTGGCTTTGACAGCCCGGGAGAGTTTAAAAAGGGAGCTGTGCTCCACTTGTTGTGTTGTGTGTTCCTGAGTTGAAGTCTTGCTGTTAAATAAAGCTGAAATCACTTTTTGCTGAATCCTGTTGTTGAGTCTCATACTTAACAATTGGCGACGAGGATGGGATACTGAGAGCGGGTAGGCAGCCCCGCTGAACCAACGCAGAATGGCAGATGAGGACACACACCCGGCCGCGCCGACTGAGGCTACACAAGCAGTGGTCACCCCTCCGGTTGAGATGGCCGTCAACCCGGCATTCAAAGCGTTCGACCCAGCGACAGAGGACTGGGACTCTTACCTGGCACGGTTTGAGTTCCACCTTCAGACGAACCAGATCACCGATGAGGTGAGAAAGAAGGCGACGCTCCTGAGCTCATGCGGCAAGGCCGCCTTCGACATCGCCCGGTTCCTGGTCATCCCAATTGAACTAAGCGCAGCAACATGGGCTGAAATCACGGCCAAACTGAATGGCCATTTCTCGCCGCAACCGTCGAGAATCGCATGCCGGCACGCCTTTTACAAGCGGTGCCAAGGGCCATCTGAATTGATTGCCGAGTTCGTCACCGCCTTACGGAAGGTGGCGAGGCCATGCGAGTTCGCTGACTTAGAGGAAGCCCTCCTCGACCGATTGGTGTGCGGCCTCCAGGACGAGCACCTTCAACAGCGTCTCTTCACCCGCATCCAACTCACGTATGCGGTCGCCTACGCCAAGGCCATCGAACCAGAGTCCGCTGACAAGTCGACGCGAGAGGTTCGGCAGCGGCAGACCCAGGTCAGCAAAGAGCCTGCAGTTCACCAGCAGTCCACCAGCGAGTCCGACAGCGACACCGATGGCGTGTGCTGAACTCGGGAGACATGCCCACCGCGGACCAGACCGAGAACTACAATGACCCGTCCCTGCGCCGGCTGTGGCGATAAGCATGACAGAGACTTCTGTTGGGCAAAGGAGCTGATCTGTCGCTTCTGCAGGAAGAGAGGTCACCTGGCCCGAGTTTGTCGAGCGGCCAGAAAATCGTCACCGTCTTTGCGTCGTGCAGACCCCAAGGTTCGACCCCGAGATGACGGCAGGTCGCCCGACTGTCATCAGACTGACACCTGTCCATCGACCGTCCTGGCTACCGGTGACAAGGCCACGCGGAAGATCCACGTCACGCTTCAACTGGACGGCATTCCCTGCACGATGGAGGTGGACTCCGGATCGTCCGTCACAGTCATCTCCACACAAATGTGGCAACGCCTGTTCCTGACACGGAGTCGCCGCCGGCTGTCACCCGTGTCAACCCGCCTGACCGACTTCCAAGGAAGGCGCATTCCATTGGAGGGAAAGGCGACTTTCCGAGTTGAATTCAAGGATCGGAAGGCTGAGCTGTCCCTCCTAGTTGCTGAGGGGGAAAGAGTCAGTCTATTGGGCCTCGATTGGTTCAAGGCATTGGGCATTGCTGTTACCAGTGTAAATAAGATCTGTGATAATAAATGGGACTCATTGTATAGAGAGTTTCTGAATGTGTTTGGGGAAGGGCTTGGTACGTATACCGGCCCTCCGGTCTCTTTTGATCTTGACCCTTCAGTGCATCCCATACGGCTGAAGTACAGAAAGGTACCACTCGCCCTAAAGGCAAAAATTGAGGCCGAGCTAGACAAATTGGTGAACCAGGGCATCCTCGAGCCGGTGCCCTATGGTCAATGGGAGACCCCCATCGTGACACCCGTAAAAGCTGACGGGTCAATATGAATTTGTGCTGACTATAAATGTACTGTAAATAGAGCCCTTCAACAGCACTCGTACCCTGTGCCGGTAATCAGCCACGTGCTGGCATCGCTGGGTGGGGGTAAGGTTTTTGCCAAGGTCGACCTTGCTCAAGCATACCAGCAGTTGCCGGTGGACGACACAACTGCTGAGGCACAAACAATCGTGACCCACAAAGGGGCGTTCAGGGTCAAATGCCTTCAGTTTGGGGTGAATGTTGCCCCAGGTATTTTTCAAGGGCTTATGGAGGGGCTCCTGCATGGGCTCTCAGGCCTAGTGCCCTATTTTGATGATGTCCTAATAGCTGGTGCTGATGAATGTCAAATGATGGCTCGCTTGAGAGCAGTGTTGGGCTGTTTTGGGGAGGCTGGTTTGCGGGTGAAGCGTTCTAAGTGTGTTGTCGGGGTGGACCGAGTTGAGTTCCTCGGATTCCTCATTGATGCGGATGGGGTCCACCCCATGCCCGACAAAGTCACCGCAATCAAGAACGCGCCCCCACCACGGTCAAAGAAGGATCTCCAGCCGTTCCTGGGAATCTTCAATTTTTACCATGCCTTCCTGCCCCACAAGGCATCGGTTGCTGAACCCCTGCATGCTCTGCTCCACAAAAACACAAAATGGGAGTGGGGAGAGCGGCAGGAGTGAGCTTTCACGGCTGTGAAGGAACTTCTATCGTCGAGTGCGGTGCTGACCCACTTCGACAAGAACAAACTTTTGGTTCTTGCGGCTGATGCGTCCCCTTACGGGGTGGGTGCCGTTCTCAGCCACCTGATGCCGGACGGATCGGAGGCACCGATCGCTTTTTATTCACGATCACTCACAATGGCGGAGAAAAACTATGCCCAGATCGACAAGGAGGGCCTCGCCTTAATCGCCGGAAATAAGAAATTCCATGACTTTGTTTATGGGCGGAGGTTCCTCCTTGTGGCCGATCACAAACCACTCCTGGGCATCTTCTCCCCGGACCGGCAGACGCCGAACATACTGTCCCCTCAGATGTTGAGGTGGGCAGTTTTCCTTTCGGCGTACGATTTTGAACTCGAGCACCGCCCGGGGAAGGCTATCGGGCATGCCGACACCCTTAGCCGTTGCCCCGCACCGCTGACTAACTCTGACTCTGATACTGAACTGGACGTTCTGGCTCTTAAGGAGCTCCCGGAGGCACCGGTTACCTCCTCGGACATTGCTGCTGCGACGGCTAAGGACCCTGTTCTCGCCCGTGTCCTTAATTGGGCATGGAGGGGGTGGCCGGCAGGGAAAATGGCACCTGAGTTTAAACCTTTCTGTTCGCGCCAAAATGAGTTGTCAGTTACCAAGGGCTGTCTGCTTTGGGGGAGTCGGGTGGCGATTCCTGCCAAACTAAGGGAGGATGTTTTGGAGCCGTTGCATGTGGGCCACCCTGGCATGGTCCACATGAAAGCCCTCACCAGAGGGTACGTGTGGTGGCCGAAACTGGCCGAGGATATCGAGGCCTGGGTAAGGCAGTGTATGTCGTGTCAGCAGTCCCGTCCAGAACCACCACAGGCTCCCATTCAGCCCTGGGAGAAGACGAGGAGGCCATGGTCCTGCCTCCATATAGACTTTGCGGGCCCTTTTCATGGGCAAATGTTTCTAATATGTGTGGATGCTTACTCCAAATGGTTGGAGGTTGTAAATATGTATTCGACTGGGTCCGGGGCTGTGATCAAGGCCCTCCGCAAACTGATTGCAACACATGGGCTGCCGGACTGTGTGGTCTCTGACAACGGGCCACAGTTCGTGTCGGCCGAGTTTGAGGGTTTTTTGCAAGACAACCTCATCCGCCATGTGACTTCTGCCCCGTTCCATCCGGCCTCTAACGGACAGGCTGAATGGATGGTTCAGACGGCAAAGGAGTCACTTGGGTGTCTGACTTGTGGGGACTGGAGCCAGAAACTTGCCTCATTCCTCTTGAGGCAACACATCACCCCGTGTTCGACAACGGGGAGGAGCCCAGCTGAACTTCTAATGGGCCGAAAGCTGGCTTCACTTCTTGACCGTTTGCACCCTGACTTAGATCAGTCAAAGCAATGGTCAGAGACCCCAGAGCAGGGGAGAGTCTTCGTTGTGGGGGACAAGGTGTTTGCCCGCAACTATGCGGAAGGTCATCGGTGGCTACCAGCCATAGTCACCAAAATCACAGGATCCAGGCTGTACGTGGTCCGGCTTCCCAGTGGACGGGAGATACGCCACCACGTAGACCAACGCAGAGAGCGCTGGGCAGACTCAAGCACCGAGTCACTGCCTGACTCTGAGCTGGTCCCTGAGCAGGAGGGGCCTCCCACCGAGGAGGTGAGTGCTGCAGAAGGGAATTCGGAGTCTGGGCAGACCCCAACTCCAGAGCCTGGGACCCCTGTCTTTGTTCCCCCTTCTCCTGCGAGAGAAGTGACCAGGGTCCCCGAAGTGTGTGCCGCTCCAACTCCACCATTGGAGCAGAGACCGCTGCGATGGTCAAGCCGAAGTCGTTGTGCCCCCTCCTATCTGAAGGATTATGTTTGGCGGGGTAATGCGCCATCTTAGGGGGGAGGAATTGTTATGTATTGGAATGTGAATCTGGGCTATACATTCCTATGTTAAGCTTGATTTCAAATGTGGCTCTTCAGCTGTGGCATTACTATTGGCTGGTTTCTAAGAAACCTCTGTACAGAACCAATCATCTTGTAAATATGTTGCAAAGAGGGGACAGTCCTGATTGGCCTTTATCCCTGTGTTATGATTGGCCTTTATCTCTGTGTTGTGATTGGCCTTTAGCTAACTGTGGGTGTGGCTGTGACTGCCCGGGAGAGTTTAAAAAGGGAGCTGTGCTCCACTTGTTGTGTTGTGTGTTCCTGAGTTGAAGTCTTGCTGTTAAATAAAGCTGAAATCACTTTTTGCTGAATCTTGTTGTTGAGTCTCATACTTAACACCCACCACCACCACAAAAGTGGTTAGAGTTTTAGGTTGCGATCACAAGCACTAAATAAACCACTTTCAATCCACTTTCAATGCACTTTCCAACTGGATTTTGCCAGTTCACACACAGTAAAATCCAGTTGGAAAGTGCATTGAGAATGGATTGAAAGTGGATTAGTTAGTTTGTGGTCACAGCCTTGACTGGGACCTTGAATTCCCATTCTGCTGTGAAAACTCACTGGGTAACCATAGGCCAGTTACCTGTTCTCAGCTTAAACTACCACACAGGGTTGTTGTAAGGATAAAATCTAGGACAGAAGAATGATATAAACAGCATTAAGTCCCCACTGTGGAGAAAGACAGGATATAAATGAAGTAAATGTGGGGCAGACAAAAGGCAGACTGGTGAGTCATTGTAAAGGAGAGAAGGAAGCAAGGAAAGGTGAGGATATGAGAGTTGCTGGGAAGAGGGAAAAAGGAAATAGTGTAGGGAGGGGATGCAGGACAAAGTAAGGTGCCCCCCACAAGTCCTTGGAGGTTCCACCTTGCAGGTTCTCTCCAGCTCACCTGGCACCACACAACTAGACCATTGTTTTCCTGGGAAGAGTTTGCCAGGGGAAGGGAAGGAAGGAAAGTTTGATGACAGGGTGACAGATGAAAGTCGGTTTGCTGGTGAGAGGAAAGGAGAGAAGGAAGCAAGAAAAGGAGAAAGGCTATGTGGACTTACAGGAAAGGGAAAGATAATGTAGTGAAGAAGGGAAAATTGAGATATCCCCCACAAGTCCTTGAAGGTCTCCCACTTGTTCCTCTGTTATGGCCAGGAAATAGAGCCCTGAATGGGACTATGCAAATAGGTGTACCCTGAGTCAGTACTGTGGGACATCAGTTTAAAGTAATAGGTTTAGCTCCTACTGCAATGTTGTCCCCTGAATACACACCTATTTTATCATGTATATATACAGTTTCCATTAACTCACTCCTATGGGGGGGGGATTAAGTGCTATGATTGGGTCCAGACGTCAGGGGCAGATCTACATTTTTGGGGCCCTGAAGCTTGAACTGTTAGGGGGCCCCTTTGCAACCAGCAACAATAGGGCAACATCCAACAAGGTTCAAAGGGCCTTGCTGCCCTTGCTCAAGGCTCAAATGGCAGAGAACAAGGAGTTCGGGTGGAGCCCTTGAAAATGGGCCATACAGTGAGCCTCTTCCCACCAGCAAGGAGGTCTGGGTAGCTGCTGTTATCTTCTTCAACGGGGTTATTCCATGGCAGATCACCACATTTTTTTTAAAAAAATTAACCATTACATCTCAGATTTTGATTAAAATTGCTGTACTGGTTTATCTTACATGTCAAAGTCACTAGTGTGAATAAAAATTTCCTAGGCTATGCCTTATAGTTTCCAGGTTATGGGAGATGAAAATTAGGGAAACGTATACATGCATGATGCATCATAGAATGATGAAATAAAACATAGCAAAGACCACTATTAATATATTTTATTTTGGACACCTATGAGAATACATACTACATGAAGCACATTTTACAAAATACTCTTTTTTCTGTTTTTTCTAGCAACATATTCACATACAGTTTTGTCATATGAGAGCTTCCTTGCAATGTCATTTTCTACAGACAATATGCATAAAGAATTTAAGCTCTCTTCAGTCATGGTAGATCGAAATTTGTTCTTTATAAAGGAAAGCTTTGAGAAATTCCTTTCTGCTTCACAGCTTGTGATAGGTATTGGCAAGTACAGCTTAAGCACAGTAGTAATATTAGGGAACACTTCAATCAGGCGTTCCTCATAAATAAGCTGAAGAACTTATGTGCATTGCATTTTAGATGGCGTGTTTTCTTCTGTGTTCTGGGATTTCCTCAGGTGTAAATATTCTTTGAACTGGTAACACTAATTTACTAATTTATGGTCAATATCACCTTTATAATAAGAAGCACTGAAAAAAAACAAAAAAGGCGAAAACTCCAGGCCTGATGGGCTTCCTGCAGAATTTTATCATTCATTCGAAGATCAGCTGATATTGCCATTAAAAGCTGTTATCCAAAATATAATAAATGAAGGGAAATTCCCAGAGTCTTGGAATGAAGCCTCGATAACACTGATACATAAGCAAAACTCAAATGAGAAAGAAATTAAGAATTACAGACCAATTTCCTTGTTAAACGTGGACTATAAAATCTATGCATCTATCTTAGCTGCAAGAATGAAAAGAGTTCTATCTCAAACAATTCATAAAGACCAAGCAGGTTTTCTTCCCAAAAGACATCTCAGAAGTAACATAAGAATAATATTGAATGTAACAGAATATTTTGAAGTTCACTCAGAAAAACAAATGGCTTTAGGTTTTTTTAGACACAGAAAAAGCCTTCAGTAATGTTAGTTGGAATTTTATGCTTGAGCTACTTTTAAAAACTGAATCTGACAATGATTTTTATACAATGATCAGAGCGATCTATACTAAACAACAAGCCAAGGTCAAGTTTATTATGATCTGAGATCAGAAAATTCATAACATTCCAATGGTTACATAACATTAATTACATTAGTTAAAATTAGATACATGTTGTAACTATAAACATAAACTATTATGCTAGTTAAAATCTGTTAAAATGTACCCTATTCTCCTATCTAATTTGGCGAGCCTGAGTAAAAATCTCCTGCTTTAAATCTAATATCCTTATGAATTAATATGAATTTTCTTATTCTTATAACAGTCATCGACCAATGACACACACAAGTCTATCGGTAATAAAACTTACAAATCTATCAAGATATACTATCATTAAAACACATGTACATATTAAACAGCATTGTTTGAATATAAATAGTGTTTTGATATATCTAATAGCTCCACTATGACTACGCCACGAAAGAAGCCTCTTATAATTTAAAATTATACTTCTGTTTGATTACTTGGGTGCAAAATCTAGCTGTCACTCTGGTGATTGTTGGTATTTCATCCGCTAACAATTTCTCCACAATCATCTTGCTAGTTCAGACCTTAACTTGCTTCAAAATAGGGAGGATTGTCTTGTCACTAGCTTCTTTATAGAAGGTACAACAGATAAAAATATGTTCCAGTGTTTCCACCTCACTGATAGGGCATGTGCAGATTCTTTCACTATATGGAATCCATTGATATCTCCCTTCTGTTACCTTAGATAGCATAATGTCACGCCTGGCAAGAGTAAAAGCCCTTCTATATGGAGGATATTCTATGTTTTTAAGATATTGGGCCATATTCATAGTGTACCTATCTTTTTCAGGCACCCTAAACTTTGGATTTGTTATCAGGTCCTGCTGACGTTCAATGTCACAGACCCTTTGCTTGATTAATGCTTGCAGCATTAATATTTTGGGTCAACAGATCATCAAGAGAAAAACCTATACACTTTAAGTAATCCTCCATCAGGCGTATTTTGGTTGGTACTGATCTTGAGCTATTAGAGGGAATAGACCTTTTACATTTTTGTGTAACCTAAGCTAGGAGATCGCTGAGGCAAGAAAAATTATTGCTTCAATTTTTATTTGTCCAGTTTCCAATCGAAGTAAAGAATTGGAAACATTAGGCTGAACTTGTAAAATAGATCAAAGGAATTTAGATTGTACTTTCTCCAGCAAATGTAAACCAGTCACCAGGATCCCTATATAAGTGCCATAAAGAAGTTGGAGACTTAATGGAGACTTATCATGAAATATTGAGATACAAAAAGGAACTAGACAAGGATGTCCTCTCTCACCGCTATTGTTTATTTTTTTTTCTTGAGGTCTTAAATGACACTATTAGAGTGGATGTACAAATTAAAGGTCTTAAAATAAGAGGAGAAAAATATAAACTTCAAGCCTTTGCTGATGATTTAGTATTTATTTTAGAGAATCCATTGAGTTCTATTAAACAACTGATAGCTTCTCTGCAAGAGTATGGTGAAGTGGCAGGACTGAAAATCAACTGAAAAACAAAACAAAAATGCTTATTAAAAATATGACCAAACTTCAAGCACATCAGGTACAAGAATGATCAGGCCTGGAAACTCAAAAGAAGGCAAAATATTTAGGAATAAATATAATGAACTGTTGTAGTTCTTTGATGGAAAACAACTATGTGGAACTTATAAAAGACATCAAGAAAGACCTGGAAAAAATGGAAAACCTTCAAATAACTTTTATAGGGAAAATTGCCACTATCAAAATGAGTATATTACTAAGATTAATTTTTTTATTTCAAACAATACCTATTTTTCAAAATCAAAAATATTTTAAAGAACTTGTCAAACTGATGAAACAATTTATTTGGCAAGATAAGAGACCAAGAATAAAGCTTAAAGCATTACAAGATGCTAAAGGGAGAGCTGGGTTTGCATTACCAGACTGGCTTATTTATTTATTTATTTATTTATCATTTCAATTTATACCCCTCCCTCCTGGTTTTGACTATTAACGCCCTTAATGGTAAGGGGCCTGCCTACCTGAGAGATTGCCTTTCCCTGTATGTTCCCCAGAGAGCACTGCGATCTGGAATACAAAACTGCCCAGGACCCCCGGCCCTAGGGACGCCAGGTTGGCAGCAACTAGGACCAGGGTGTTCTCCCTGGTGATGCCAACACTCTGGAATGAGCTCCCTAGTGAGATTAGAGCTCTGTGGAACCTCCAGCTATTCCACAGAGCCGTGAAAAGGGAGCTGTTCTGCTGAGAGTTCCAGTAAGGATATTACCGG
Source organism: Gekko gecko (assembly GCA_029375565.1). Taxonomy (NCBI): domain Eukaryota; kingdom Metazoa; phylum Chordata; class Lepidosauria; order Squamata; family Gekkonidae; genus Gekko; species Gekko gecko. The sequence goes on along the minus strand of JAPDNY010000001.1, from coordinate 228,724,146 downwards.
TTGTGTTACACTGGCACTTTATTACATGTTGCTGTCGCATTTCAATTATTTAACTGTTAAACTGAATTGACTGGAATTTTATGCAATTGTATTTTGAGTTTGTATTTTGCTGGTTTTAAAATTGTATGTTGGTTTTAAATGTGTACATAAACTGCCCTGAGCCGCTTCAGTGGGAGGGCAGGTTAGAAATCTAATTAATAAATAAATAAAAATAAATAAATAAAATGCTGCCTTTTATGATAATAGATTGTCCATAGTCCTTGTTAAAACTTTTCGAAAGAACTTCTAGCAGCAACTGTCAGAACATCCCCCAGCACGGTCTAATGTTTTTAACTGCAATTACTTATATACTGTTATTTACCCAGTCTCTTGATCAACACCGCTTCCCCCCACACACAATCATGAGAATTAGGATGACTAATTATTGGGACAATGGGCATTTTTCTAAGGTCTTCTAGTTATATTCTGAAGTGGAAGAGTTGTTTAAAAAATCTGAATTCATCTGTGTGTCCGCAATTCTTCTTTGATATTTAAATAAAAACATGTGGAAGCTGGATAAAATAAGATAATTATTTACAAGGGCTACAATCATAACAGGAAGAAACCTATGCTACATCACAGTCTAGTATCCTGTCCTTATATATAATTGAATTTTGGTCACCAACATTCTATGCTTGCCACAATTGATTGGGCGCAAGAACTGGCAATCAAAAGACGCTGGCTGGGGCTGGCTGACTGCATGGCGGAGTCCTGCCCATGTCAGCCCTGGCCAGTGTCTTCGGTCCTTTGACAGGAGAGGACCGTCTGCAGAGTGAGTGCAGGGACAGGCCCCCAAGGCCAAGGCAGATGAGAGAAGTCCATTCTGCCCCCCCACACTGTCCTCTGGGCCTTCTATGGGCCCAGTAGGCCCAGACAAGCCCGTTCCGCACCCCCCACACCATCCTCTGGGCCTTCTCAGGGCCCAGTAGGCCCAGAGAAGCCCATTCCGCCCCCCACAACCGTCCTCTGGGCCTTCTCAGGGCCCAGTAGGCCCAGAGAAGCCTGTTCCACCCCTCTTCCCTTCCTTTCCCCCCTTTCCTTTCTTCCTCTCTCCTTCTTTCTTTCACTATACCCCCTCTTCCTTCCTTCCTTCCTTCCTTCCTTCCTTCCTTCCTTCCTTCCTTCCTTCCTTCCTTCCTTCCTTCCTTCCTTCCTTTCTCCAACCCTTCCTCCAACACTCCCTCCCTTCCACCTTCCCTCCCTTCCTTTCTAGGGCCCGTTGTCTTCCTCCACAATGGACTTTGCTTCCTAGTATAAACATACAACCAATATAACTTCTTTCCTCCATCAGAGCAAAGCTTTCTCCAATATAAGAAGAGTTCTCACCTAGAAGATAGGAGTCCGTGGATTCAACCCTTATTGAGAGGAAATGCTAATGGTATAGTGTACATAACAAAGGCCTTTTTTGCTGGTTTTATCTCCTAGCCTAAACATACAACTATAAATTTATGTTGTGTTGAAGTTGACATCCATCAGAGCTTTGTCTTCCCAAAGAATTCTGAAAATGGACATTTTGTATGGGTGGTGGATTTCTACCCTTTTCAAGGGCCTAAAACCTCAGACCAGTGGTTGGGAACCATGGCAGTTAAATAGGTTTGAAAATGGTTTACAAGTTTAATGTAGACCTGCCCTGAAAGTTACCACTCCTCAGCTCACTGGCCCTTTTTGTCCCAACTTGCCCACAATAAGTTTATTAGACTTCAAGGTGCCACAAAAAGGAACTTTAGCACTTACCATGAGAGTTCCTTCTGCTCTGAGGAAGGGAGGGCATCTCATCATAGCTGATGCTCATCTATCCATCAAGGAAACAGGGAAAAATCATGAATCTCCTTTCTCCTAGGTGGGAGTTACTCATTGATTCAGTCTGGCAATTCCTGAAGCACCATCTGCACTATCAAACTTGTCTCTCAACTCATTAAAACAAAGTTTGAGTACAGTGGCACCTTTAAGAACAACAGAGTTTAATTCTGGGTATAAGCTTTTGTGTGTATTCACACTACATTTTGAAACACTGAAACAGTTTTCCTCAAGCCTTACATATAGTAGGGGAGTTAGTTGCCAGGAAGGGTTAGTTAGAGTCAAATACAAGAGTTAGCAAACAGATGTGAGAAATATGTTTGAGTCCAATATGGCTACCCACTTGAATCTATCTCAACTCATTAAACAGTATAAAATCTTAATAAAAATAGGTAGTATATAAGGATAAGAAGTTTAGGGTAGGACAAAATGTCCCCCCTTCTTATGAACAGAAGGAACCTCATGGTGACTCCCAATGTTCTTTTCTTGCTCTGAGGGGGAGGGCATCTTGCCAGCGGATGTTCAAAAGCATGTTGGGTGGGTAGAGAGGTTTATTCCACCTGTACCACTTTTTGCAGAACCTTCCTGTTGAAGGCTTCATCAGCTGAGGCAAAGGTATTTGTTTCATAATATTTAACTAATGTCAAAATAGACAACTATGTGACTGTTTGGCATATCCCTTCAGCAAAGACCTGTGTATCTAAGGCTGCATTGGTAGAGTGTACTATAATTGTTGTGCGTATCTGGATACTATAGGGTTGCCAGGTCCATCTCCATCCCCAGCGGGGGACTTTGGGGGGCATTCCCAGAGGGGGTGGGGTATCCCAACATGATGACATCACATTGGGAATGTCCCGGCTTGAAACCCCACCCCTGTGGGGACACTCCCACTGGCTGCATGCACTTAAAGGTATCCTTTTAAGTGCACACAGCCAGCAGGACAGGGCCCTGCATACCTGATCTCCCAGCAGCATTGCTGCTCGGAGATTGGGCATGGGGGCCCTGTCCTGCCAGTGTGGGCACTTAAAGGGACAGCAGAGGTCTCCCACCCACCCAGTCTCCGAGAGGCAATGCCCCTGGGATATTGGACACACAGGGCCCCATACTGCTGGCTGCAGGCACTTAAAGGGACCCACAGCTGCATGGCTCATAGCTGCCCTTCTCCCTCCTCTCTCTCAAGAGAGAAAGGTGAGGGGTGGCTGCAGGCTGCAGGCCTTGAGGTGGGGCTTCCCCCACTGGCCAGGTGGCAGGTAGAACCTCCCCAAAGCAGGTAACTCCTGCCAACCCAGGGGGTCTGGTAACCCTAGGATACTACTAGTTTGTGTTGTGCTTGGGTTATTCTCTGCTGTTTGTTGTGAGTTGCAGATAGGTATCCTAATCCCCTTGTTCTGATTGGCTATCCAATAAAGACCATCCATTGGTCCTGAAGCCACCCAAGATAACCGATCACAGAGCTATGCTTAGGTCCAATCAGACCATCTCTATATAGTTAAATTGTATATAGTTCAGTTATGGAATTGTATAAGTTTGAGTGTCGCTCTTTGTTCGATTTTGGTGGGGCACCTTGCAGGTCGCAGCAACCTTGTCTGGTGCAGGGTGGATGCCATCTTTGTCCAGGAGCAACCCCAGAAATTGGACAGTGGGGATGAAAAACTCACACTTTTCTCTTTTTACCCTCAGGGCGACCTCTTGTAAACAGTAGAGCACTTCTTGAACATGAGCAGTCAGTTCTAGTTCTGAGGCCCCTGCAATCAACACATCATCAAAATAAGGGACAATGCCTGGCAAGTCCCTCAAAAGCTGCTCCATAAGCTCCTGGAAAATTCCGGGGGTGACGCTTCCCCCAAACTGCAAACGGTTCACTTTGAAGGCGCCTCAATGCATCACAATTGTCTGCACCTCGGCTGTGGCTGTGTCGACAGGCAGCTGTTGATACGCCTGGGCTAAGTCGATTTTGGCAAATACCTGGCCCCTGGAGATGGATGCTAGGAGACGGCTCTCCACAGGAGCGGGGTATGCATGTCACTGCAGGGCCTTGTTGAGGGTATACTCATAATCTGTGCACAACCGGATCTATCTGTCTGGTTTGATTGGAATGATGTTCAGAGTCTCCCATTTGGCATTGGGGACAGGCTCCAGGATGTCCTGAGGTAGCAGCTTGTCGATTTGCTCATTGATAACGTGGCTTGAGAGCGATGGGGCATCACTGCAGCTTGAGGTGTATGGGTTGGATGACAGGATTCAAGGTGAAGGAGACAGGTGGACCTTTGTAACAGACAAGCTCTGAGCTGAAGACAACTGGGAACTCTTCTACAAAATCGGCGCTGCTTGACTGACTGGTGTGGTTGATGCCAACAATGCCAATGCCATGGGCAGCAAACCAGTACAGACCAATAAGACTCGTGCAGCGACCTTCAACGATGAGTAGATTAAGATGACCGTTGAATTTCTTGTATTTGACTTGGATGGAGGCAATACCGATGACAGGAACTCAGTGCCGTTGGAAGTCAAAAAGTTGCAGACTGCATTGCTGAAGGCAGCGAGCAGGGAACCTGGGACAGACTTGTTGAAAGGTGTTCCACAAGACAATTGACAGCGCAGAACCCGAATCGACCTCCATGGGACGAGCGCGGCCCTCAAGGAAGATGGTAACCTTGATCTTGGGACATGTGTGCAGACCTTGGTGGATGTACAGGTGATTGGTGTAGTCTTCTATGCTTGCTTCATTGTTGTATTTCTACCTTTGATTGAACGATCTAGACGACCGGAAACGAGACAAGTGGCAAGGTTTACTGGAAGATCTTTGTGGACGATGGGAGACTTTTGGTGTGAAACGACCTTGTGATGAGCAGCAGACTTTAGCAAGGTGGCCCATCTTTCCACAAGAATGACAGATGGCATCACGGAATTGACAGTCTCTCTGCACATGCATGTCATGACAACCGGCACACACTTTTCTTTGCGGGCTTTTTTGAGAGCGGCAGGACCTCTGATTGGCTCCCATTCTGTGGACTCTGTCATTGGACAATTCTGATTGGTCATCTCAGAATTTGGAGGAGTCAGCAGCATTGCCATGGTGAACAGCATCAGTGCGGCATGAAGTATGACTCTGGGGACCCAATTGCAGTTCGCGAAGAGACACGTTGGTGGCCCCTACTCACAACACTTCTTCAAGGGCCAATTCATAGGTAATAGAAGCACCCGCTGAATGCTGTCATCTCTAAGGCTGCACAGTAACCAATCTAAAAGGACTGATTTTAGATTGGGGAACTGACAGTCTCGAGCAGCCCTTCTCAGTGTGGTGACGTACTCGGTGACAGACTCGCCCTCTTTCTGGTTTTGTTGATGAAAGGCATATCGGTGTGCAGCAGCATATGTCTTTGGCATGAAATAATCATTGAGCTGTGCCTTAATGGTGTCAAGAGGTGTTTCCAGCAATTTGGACTGAGCTACTAAATCCCGAGCAATGTCGAATACAGCCTGGCTGCAAGTACTCAAAAAGGTGGCGAGGCGGACATTGTCTCCTTCAATACTGTTTGCTATGAGGAAGCATTCAAAATGATTGAGGTATAATTCCCAGTTCCCAACCTTGGGGTCGAATGGTTCGATATGGCCCTTGGATGCCATGCCTGTAGTGATTTAGCTCTAGACACCCTTAGTGATTTCAGTCTGGGCAGGCAGAGAGTGATTTCACCTGTTCGGTTAGGACTGGGATCCCATCCTCTTCGCCAGTTTTAAGTACTGAGAGACAGGAGACAATGAACTATAACAAGGCTTTTATTCCAACATTACTCAGCTCAGGACTGCTCTGCAAAGAGCGGCACTCAAACTTATATGATTCCATAACTGTATACAATGTAACTATATATAGACGGTCTGATTGGACCTAAGCATAGCTCTGTGATAGGTTACCTTGGGTGGCTTCAGGACCAATGGGTGGTCTTTATTGGACAGCCAATCAGAATAAAGGGATTAGGATACTTCTGTGCAACTCACAGCAGAGAATAACCCAACAAACAGCAGAGAATAACCCAAACACAACAGTCTGCATGAGCAACACACTGTCTGAGATTATAACTTATTGAACTTCTAAAGATCTTCTGCCCTCTATTTGCTGGATTGACTGAGATGAACAGAAAATCCATTTTTTCAAAAGGTTTCTGTGAGCCTGATGTAGATTCTTGGGACTCAAGGCAGATCCAGTGTGTGCCACTCTTTCTCTTTCAAACACACAAGAAGTAGGCAGAAGGATGGTAACAATATTTTCTGTGATCAGTGGAAATGCATGTTTACTTTCAATATGAATGTAGGATCCATTCTGAGAACCACCCTGTCTTTGTGGAACACAAATAGTCCTTTCGTAGTTAAAAGAGCTCCAACAGCCTTCTGGCTGAGGAGACAGCCATCAGAAAAGGACAATCATTTTTAACCACTTTAGTAGGACCTCTCTCAATGATTCAAACAGAGGTTGCATAAGCATTGATAGTAATGTCCAGGAGGGAAATCTATGAACTATTGGAGGGATGACCTGTGATATCCCTTGAGGAAATGGAGTCTATGAGCTTGTCTAGATATTGCTAATCCATCCATGTGAGGAATCATGGCTACTATTGATGCCACCTGTCAAAGCAGGATGGTTGCTTTTAATTGTTTTTCAGCACCATCCTGGAAGAAGGTCAGAATTTGTGTTAACTCTGGATTAAGTGAATTCAAATGCTTTCTCTTGTACTACTTCACATATTCCTCCCTAGAGAGTAACACAGTTATCTGTCACTTTCCTTGACTAGCCTAGATCAAGGAGTCTTTTCTTCTCAATTTTCAGGCAGTCAGATGTAGCCACTGCAGGTTGGGATACCACAGTGCCCCCTGTTGAAGTAAATAGGGGCATTTTGGCAGCTGCCAGCTTCCTCTATCAATAGTCTTACTAAGGTTGCATTTGAGAACCATGGTCTGTATGTCCCATTGTTGTCTCTGCAGGTAACAGTGCCACCCCTCTCTGTTTCTTCAGCATTTGGGGAATTTGAGAAAATTGGGGAACGCATAGTGTAGATCTGGACAACAAGGTGATATAAGTACATCTGTCTGCTCTGCTGTTGCAGCCCAGAAGCTGGCAAGCTGGTAGCTGGTGTCTGAGGCAAAAAGGTATACTGTTGGTTTGCCAAACCTGGCTACTATCTGTAGGAATACGTCCTTCTTGAGCAACCATTAGTTTTGCTCATCTTTTCTCAACTCAGCCAATCTGCTTGCACATTCAACTGCACCTTGATGAGTTTTTCTGAGATCAATTTGACTTTCTTGTATGCTCAGGACATTGGATGGTCTCCCTGTGAAGGGTTGAGGATCTGAAGCTTCCATGTTTGTTTACATGGGCTTTTGTGGATATGTTGTCTGTTCTTATCAGAATATCTTGCCCTTGTAGCCTGCTCTGGAATTTTAGTGATGCTCACTTTATTCCCAGACTTCCAATATATTCATGCTGATTTCCTTTTTTTTTTTTTTGGTAAAACTCTCCTAAAAAGGAGAGAATTTTATTCTTTTTATCAGAAAAGGAAGGGGTAGACAGATGGAGAAAGAAAAAAAGATGGAGTGAAGTTTTCTCTGTTAATATGGGTTAGTTTTAGTTAGTAATTAATACCATCTTTCGGCATCCATCATAGTTGGAAGGTCTTCTTTTTAACTTTGCAAAGTCCAGAAATACTCTGTTAATACAGTTAGTAAAGTCCATTGGGGTTAGTAGTTAAACAGCTCCTTACAGATGCAACACAAACAGTCCTCAAGGTGTCTTCTTTTTAAATCTCTTCCAGTTATGGACTAAGTCCTTTTTAACCTTGATGGCTTCCTCTCCTTCACCTCCTTCCCCTGAGCTGCTGTTTTCCTCGCTGCTTCTCATGATTTTGAGTGCTGCGTCTTCCCTCATGCCGGTGTGTCTCTTCAGATGCCTTTGCATTTCAAGGATGTAGTCTTTCTTCTTTCTTTTCTGAGCTTCAGATTTCCCGGGTGCCATAACCACTTCGCAAAAAATTAGATCTCCGATGTCTTGTTTGCTTTGCTCGACCTCCCCTTCTACTGGCAGAGTAATTTCTTTTATAAAAGCAGAATTGGCTTTGACAGCCATATCCACCTCTTCTTTTAAATCTTTCACTTCACTGCCAGTCAGGGGTGCCAATACATTCGTCAAACTAAATCCGAGATCCTCTTTCTCTTCTTCTTTTACGCCCTGAGAACTTAAAATCCATGCTTGCTGTTCGAATTCCGCCATCTTCCTTGATGTTTCCGATATCAATTCCTGTCGACTGATGAAGACACATTCCACTTTGAGCAAGGTTTCATTGATTTTCTGCATTTGCTCCAGCAGAGGGCGCAGAATCTCATTTTCCTGTTGATTGACAGCAAGCTCGGGGGGGGGCTACTCGGACCGGAAGTCCCACCTCTCATCTTTTCCGGTTTCTGCAGGACTCTCCCCGTAGTCGACATTTTGTTTTATTATTTACTTTTTAAAAGTTCGTGCCGCATCCCCCCAGGAAGTTAATACGGTCGTATTCTTTTAAACAACCCCAACGGTACTTTCACCAACAGTTCTTTCTCTCTTCCCCCTCCGCGCTCCCTTTGTAGATCTTGCTTCTCAAAAGGGGTGGGGACTCCTCCCTCCTCCCATACGCTTAAACGCTTGTGGGGGGTTCAAATTCACGCTTCAAAATAGACCTTCCACTCACGATTCGATGCCACTTCTTCTTTTAAAATTAAATCATCTCGCTGTCTTCACTCCTGGAAGTCGGTGGTGCTGCTAAGTCCCATGACGGGCACGACGCAGCGGGGCCGATTGGGGCGAGGAGAAAGCCTCAATTTCCCGGCTGTCTGCCGGCAAAGAGGCTACTCCCCAAGCGCCCCCGGTTCGGAGCCTTTGCCTAAGGCTCACTAGGGTCTTCCGCACATGCGGAGACCCCCCCTAACTGCGTGTGGGCTAGCCGCCTCCGGGAACGTCCCGAGACGCGGCCGCCATTCGCAACGCCGAAACCGAAAACCCCATGCTGATTTCCCTTTCTCTGGGACTCCATACACTTTAAGCATGTTAACTTGACATGTTGCTCCCTAGTCTATTTTGACTTGCATTTGTAAAATTTGAATTATCTCCTTTTTATGTATTCCTCACTCTCCTTAAATTTAAGAGTTTGGTCCACCAAGAGAATGTTTGACCTCTGCAAGATCTGCAATTGGTACACTCTCAGAAACCACTGCAGTGATCTGGACTGAAACCTTGCCAATGGGATCCAGACATGCAATCATTATCTCCTGTATTTTGCCCAGGGTCATAGGGAAAGTGGTCTGTACTACTGTGTCTAGTATGTACTATATGCTACTACGTAACTCCTGCACCATTTAATATGTCATATTAATGCTTATACTTTACTGCAGCTTGCTTTCAGCTATTTTCAGATTTCTGCATATTATTTATTGGATGTCCCACTCCTGTTTACTTAAATTGCTATGTGCTATATAATTAGCTTTGAGCCTCAGTAAGAAAGGTAGATTATAAATGACATAAATAAATGGTTGTCAAGCTTGGGCCTCACTTGCCAAGTATTTCCATATGGATTCACACATATTTCTACAGTTCTTATGTAACCTTGGTCCTTTCCATTCCTGCTTATCACCTCTTCTGGGAACTGGGGGTGGGTTGGTGTCAAACATTGCCGTTCTCAGTTTGCCATGAATGCAGGGGGGATGGAATTCCTTAGGTGGGGGGAGCGAGTGTGGAGTGTGTGACTGTGCTATTTTATTTTATTTTTTAAAGAAAATTTATTATTGGATATGAAATAAAATATTCCATCATTTGTTTACAATTTTCATCATATCCTTTTCACATTCAAATTTACTCCCCTCCCCCTCGGCTTCCCACGATGCTCCGCCCCTGTTAACATTTCACCCAATATTTTCAAATATTCAGTTTGTTCTCCATATACAAGTCTTAGATTTCGATATCTAACTTTTAAGTTTAACAATTAGGTAACTTATCAGATACAATCTATCTTACTAAAACATTTATCTCATTAATAGCTATCAAAACACAACAATCTGTTTTTAACGTCCCAATTAAGCTCTAAATATTCTTTAAAGTCTTTCCAGTCAGTTATAAATTCTTCGTCTTCTGCTCCATGAAGTTTTCTTGTTAATTTGTCCATTTCAGCCATAAAAATCATTTTTTTAATCCAGTCCCACTTGTCAGGTATCTGCTCTTGTTTCCAAGACTGAGCGTAAGTCATTCTTGCCGTCGATATGAGATACCATAACAAAGTTCTTTTTGTCATTTTAACCTCTTCTAACTTTAGTCCTAAAAGGAACATTTCTGGTTCTTTTTTCAACGTACATTTAAGAATTTTCTGAATTTCGGTATAGATCTCTGTCCAAAAAGTATTTGCCTTTTCACACGTCCACCACATATGGTAAAATGAGCCCTCTTTCTTTTTACATTTCCAACATTTGTTAGACATATTCTCATTTATATTGGCATTTTTTTTTTTTGGTGTCATATACCATCTATACATCATTTTGTAACAATTTTCTTTGACATTAATACATGTTGATATTTTAATCAACTTTTTCCACAAACATTCCCAAGATGACATTTCTATATCTCTATTTACATTTATAGCCCATTTCACCATCTGCTCTTTTACACTCTCATCTTCAGTATACCATTTTAACAAGATTTTATAAATTTTGGAAATCGTTTTTTTACCTTTTTCACTCCAAATCTTTTCAATTTCATTATTTTCTTTTCTAAAACCATATCTCATTTTATCAGTCTTAAATAGATCATAGATCTGTCTATAATTTAACCAATCATAGTCAAAAACCAAATCTTCTCTAGCTCTCATCGCGAAACTTTTTCCTTCAATTTTCAGAATGTCTCTGTAAGGTAACCAGTCCTTCCCTTTGTGCCTTGAAAGTGGTTTTATTACTTCCGCCAGTACAATCCACGTTGGTCTTGCTTCAAAAAAGAATCTCTTATATCTCATCCAAGTTGTAAATAGTGCTCTTCTAATGAAGTGGTGCTTAAAAAGATTGTCTACTTTGGATTTCTTGTACCATAAATAAGCATGCCAACCATATCTTTGATCATGTCCTTCTAATGCCAACAATTGTCTATTCTCCAAATTTATCCACTGCTCCAACCAAGTCAGGCACACTGCGTCATGGTATAATCTAAAATTAGGAAGCTTCAGGCCTCCTCTTTCTTTCGCATCACAAAGTATTTTCATTTTAATCCTGGGCTTCCTTCCCGCCCATACAAATTTGGAAATCTCTTTCTGCCATAAGTTCAGCACTTTACAGTCTTTTACAATTTGAATCGTCTGAAATAAGAATAACAAATGAGGTAAAATATTAATTTTGACTATCGATATTCTACCCAGCAAAGATAAATTCAAAGTATTCAATTTCTTGACATCTTGCTGGATTTTACTCCAAGCCTTTTCATAGTTATTCTTATATAAGTCTATGTTCTTTGCTGTTACTTCTATTCCCAAATATTTAACTTTTTTCACCACTTCACATTGAGTCTTTTCTTGTAACTCCAATTGTTTTTCTTTTCTAAGGTTTTTACATAGTATTTTTGTTTTGTTCTTATTAACATAAAATCCCGCCAAATCCCCGAATTCTTTAATTCTTTCAATCAATAACGGTACGTTCCTTAACGGTTCTTCAATTATAAACATCACTTCATCAGCAAAAGCCCTGTATTTATATACAAAGTTTTCAATTGTAAGTCCTTTTATGTCATTGTCCTCTTTTACTTTATTCAGCATCACTTCTAGGATCCAAATAAATAGCAGAGGAGATAACGGACAACCTTGTCTTGTACCTTTCTGTACTCTAAAATAATCCGTCAGCTCCTTATTCACATTCAGTGATGCCTTTTGTTCACAGTATACCGCCCTAATCATATTTGAAAAGGGTTGTCCAATGTCAATTTTATCCAAAAATTGAAACATAAACTCCCAATTTAAATTGTCAAAGGCTTTCTCGGCATCCAAAAATAAAAAAGCCACATCTTTTTCGGGATGTTTATCATAGTACTCAATTGCGTCAATCACAATCCTTAGGTTGTCTCTAATTTGTCTATTTGGTAAAAAAACAGCTTGTTCTTCTTTAATAGCATTCCTTAAGTAAACTTTTAGTCTTTCTGAAATAACTTTGGCAAATAATTTATAATCATTATTAAGTAGTAAAATTGGTCTGTAATTTTTCACATCTGTTGGATCTTGTCCCTCCTTAGGGATAAGAGATATGTTGGCTTCTTTCCAAGACTCTGGCATTAGTTTAGTTCTCTGGATTTCATTAGTTAAAAGTTCCAAAATCGGGGTTAGCTCCTCCTTTAATTTTTTATAAAATTTCACTGTAAATCCATCTGGTCCTGGAGCTTTCCCCAATTTGGCCTCTTCTACTGCATTATATATCTCTTGTTTCTGTATTGAGCCATTAAGCATATCTTTAACATCGCTGTCCATCTCGGGTAAAGTTACCTTATCCAAATAGTTTTTAATCTTTGTTGGATCAATCTTCTTTTTTTGGGTGACTGTGCTATTTTAGAGGCCATAACTCTTCCAAAGAAGCCTTCCTCTCCCAGAGGAACATCCTTGAAAATTTGGTGCCAGTTTGCCTGTATAGATAATGGGATCGTATATTTCCCCAGTGAAAGGGAGGTAGGAATGCTGTAGCTAGGTGGGATGGATGTGATGTATGAATGGCCATTAGGAGGGGTTTCATTTGAATTACCTATATCTGTGATTGTACCTGCCAAAATCTTCAGTTCTGACATGGTATAGTTATGACCTGGATCTTGCTTAAATCTCAATAAACATATCACTGCCAAATAGAGTGTTGTTGAGAGTAACTTGACCAGGAGTCTGATGGGGGGGGGAGTGACTGTGTATGGCTGTCCACTTTGCTTGGTTAGTGTTACCTCATAACAGTTCTCATGCTGGGGCCTCCTGAGTGTGCTGTAAACATCTTCGGATGTGTATGATCTCACCGTTCAGTGTGACCTTGTAGTTTGCGGAGTTTCTAGATAATGTAACCGTTAGCTTGCAGGTGCTAGGGGCAGTTTTAGGGGCAGAGGCAGACGTGTGACGGACTGAATGAGATAAGTGATTGGTTATTTGGCATATGTGGGTTTTCCTGCTTTTACAAGATTGAAGGGACTGGAAACTGGAATCCAGTTCTGACACAGAAAGTCCATCCATGCTTGAAACCTCTCTGTCCCCTAATAAATAAATCTTGCTGCTACAAGAGTGTTTGTGGGAGTAATTATGTCCAGGACTTGACAATGGTGTCTGTACCTGGGTCAGTCAGATCTAGCCACTGTGACTCATGTCTTAGTTACATTTATGCTGAACTACTGCAGAGCACTTTACTTGGAGATACTTTTGAAGAGTGTTTCCATGCCACAGCTAGTGAACCAGGAAAATGTGGCTTGGTTTGGTTCATGGCATGCCCTGTTTGCAAACCACCAACTGTCACAAACTTTTAAGAGCCAAATGAATTGGTTTGGTTTGAGAGGTTTGTGGCATGATAGAGATACCAAACTCACAGAGGATCTCCAGCTGACTCTCCCTGCCTTCGAAGTTTGGGGAGGATTAGATTTATGGGGTCCAAATTACAGCCCCACAAAGAAGGTGCCCCGAGGAAAGTGTTTTCTGGGGAAACAATAACTTACAGGTGGTCATTTTGACAGGCCCAGTTTCAGGAGGTTCAGGAGTGTATAGAATGGGTCCTGTGCAAGCTAGAGAAACCAAACTCACAGGGGATCTCCAGTTGAGTCTGCTCTATCTGCCTTCTAAGTTTGATATGGACTGAATTTAAAGGGTCTGAGTTGCAGCCCCCAAAGAAGGTGCCCCCATCCTCCATTGTTTTCAGTGGAGGAAAAAAACCCCAGCAAAATAAGCAAGGGCAATAGAAGCCCAGCAGAACATAATCAAAGTCCCAGAGAATCTCTGTAGTAGAAACTGAAGGAGAGGGGCATTTCTGCAATCCCAGCAGAACCAGTGCAATATGCCCAGTAGAACTAGTGCCACTGTGGCAGTGCAAACCCAACAGGACTATAGTCAAACCAGAGATTCTCTGAAGCTGGGGGGGGCATTTTTTGAGAGCCCAGCAGAACCAGTGCAATGTACTAGTGCCCAGCAGAACCCAGTGCCATTGTGGCAATGCCAGTACAACACGACTGATGTCAAGCACAGAATCACAATCAAAGTAGGGGAGGGGGTTAGAAGCCCAGAAGAACCAGTGCAATGTACTAGTGCCCAGCAGAACCCAGTGCCAATATCGTGATGCCAGCTCAATCACAATCCAAGCAAGGGGGTATTTTTGCCAGCCCAGCAGAATGGGTACAATGTACAGAGTATCCAGCAGTATCAGTGCAATCACAGAGCACCCTGCAGAACCCAGTGCCAATGTGGCAGTCCCAACTCAACAGGACTGATATCAAAGCAGAGTCACAAATCCAAGCAAGTGGGGTGGGATTTTGCAAGCTCTGTGAAAGAAAATGGGAAGTGAACACAAAGGAACATGGACAAAGGGGGGGACAACCCCCTTGAAACTGATATGAATAGTTTGAAACTGACAACAGTGTTCCCAAGCCTAGAGAATTCTGCCCTCCTGGTTGCTTTGAAGTTCGGTAAACATTTTGTTTGAGTGGAGACAGTCTGTATGGAAATTCACAAACCAGCACAAACCTCCACAAACTGCTTGAAAGTTTGTGGAAAGTTTATGCTGGTTGACCTGCCACGAACTTCGGTTTGTGAAACATGAACTGTCCAAAATTCATCATGAACTTTAGTTCACAAGCCATTTGGTGCCTATCGCAAGCCATTTGAGGCCAGCTATCTGGAGCATGTGACTCCAATATTACAACAATTACACTGGCTACTGCTCCACTCCCAAGGCCAATTCATGGTGTTGGTTTTGAACTTTAAAGCCCTACATGGCCTGAGACCAGCTTATCCAAAGAGCCACCTTGTCCCATATGTTCCTGCCCAAGAAGTAAGATTGCAGGGAGAGCAATCAAAAAATCTTGTACACAAGAGAGAGTCTTTTCAGTTGCAGCCCCATGATTATAGAACAGCCTTTCCAGGAAAATGTGTCTGGTCCCCACACTTTTGATCTTTAGGAGGCAGGTGAAGATGGTTTTATTTAGGACCACACCTGAATACATTTGCTAGCAATCCTGAGTTGTGATTTTAAAAGATGAGTTTTATGTTTTTATTGTATTTTCTTTTATGTGTTTTTATCTATGTTATATGCCATCTTGAGCTCTGTAAGGAAGAAAGACAGCTAATTAATGTTTTAAATATGTTTATATAATATTGGATATTTTGAGTTGGGCTGCTGTAGTGAAATTGTTTATTGGGAGGTAAAGAGATTCCAAGCATAGACTGATTCTGTGTCAGAACTGGCCACCAGATGCCAGGTCCAACCTGATACAAAAAGCAGGACAGCCCCTCTATGCAAACCATCCAATCAGTGTTCGCACTCAGTCCGCCAAAACCCTAGGCCTACCCTCTGAGCTGGCCCAGCACCGACAAACTAGCAGTTACATCACAAGGTCAGGTGAGAAGCTGAGATCTTGCACTTCCCAGGGTTCTGTACATACTATGCAAGCTCAAGCACACATTCACCCCAGCATTCACACACACACACACACATCCTGGTAGAGAAGATGAATGGTGTGGGAGAAAAACAGTGAAAGAAGCACATTTAAGAAAGCAGTTAACCCCTAATGCAACAGACCAGGAGTTCTATGGCAAGTGAGGCCTGAGCTTGACATTTTGCCCTCCCCCAGGCCTCCCCTCAGCCTCCAGGTTTGTGAGGATATTTCTTATGGAAAGCGCGAACTAATTGCTTGGCCCGCACATGGTTTTCCGCAACCCATGCTTTGTGGCTAGAATAAAAGTCACGTCATTTGATCAAATAATGTAAGCGGTGCCTCTTTATTTTAGAGTCCAGGATGTCTTCCACCACCTGGTGGAGCTCCCAATCCACCCTCAGAGGTTGGAGTCTCCACATCGAGGGTCCAGGATCCTTCTTCAGCAGACTAAAATGGAAAACAGGATAAATGTGACATAAATTATTGGGCAACTCCAGTTCTACTGATACCTTGTTAATGACACGTAGAACTTTAAAATGAGAAACCCTGCCCTTGTCAACTTGGGTTTTATAATCCTCTTTCACTTTAGACAAGATTTTTGAATGAAGGACCATGTCAGGTTTAAAATCAAGTAGATCCAGTCATTCTTGCACAAAGAAAGGTTTATTAGGATTATCTTGCTAAAACCCACAGTAGGAGGTCATTGTCAGGAATGGGGAGCAAAGCAGAGCAGGCTAACTTATAGTGTGATGCAATGAAGCGCCTAGCGAATAAAACTTGAGCACTCGCGCGGGAACTCCCGGCGGGAGAAATACTTCATGAGCGGGAGACTACTCCCCCCCTCCCCTTGCCTTCCCAGGACTGGAAAATTCTCAGCTGAACAAGAATAGTCCAAAGCCTACATTCAAGGCCACCGTGATAAGGAAAAGCGGCAGGGAAGAAGCTCCCACGTTTCTGGCTGCATAGCTACGCAAGCGCAAAGCGGGGTAGGAACATAACACAATGGATTCAGTGAGAAACATCAAAGGCATCACTTTCTGACATTCTGCCCTTCCCAAAACACCACCCACCCACCACTCAGGAAGGAGCGAACAAGGGCCCCCCAGGTTTATTAGGGTATCGAGCGTGAAAGTCTTTAAGGTGATCAGGTGCATTGATATCAGAAACTTTCACCCATTCCCTGTATTGGGGCCCAAAGTGTACCCATTGCACAAGGTACATAAGTTGTCCACGAAGTATCTTAGAGTCCAAAACATCAGCGATCTCATAGTGCTCTTCACCGTCAACCATCAGAGGGGGGGGAGGAGCCAACGTCTCGGGATGCCCTTTAGTTGGGGGTAAGGCCGGCTTGAGAAGGCTGTAATGGAAAATTGGATGTATTGCTTTAAGAGATTTAGGCAAGTCTAGCTGTACAGTTACTTGATTCACACATCTTAGCACTCGGAAAGGACCAATATATTTCCACGCCAGTTTCCTGGACTGCTGTGCTAGTCTTAGATTCTTAGTCGAGAGATAGACAGTGTCTCCCGGTTGTAATTTCCATCCCCCGGCCCGTTTCTTATCTGCTTGTTTTTTATACTGTGCCTTGGCCTCATTCAAAGTCTCGATAATTAGGGGCCAGGAGTCACGGAGAGTTTGACACCATGCCGAGGCTTTACCACCATTCTCATCAGGTTTTAAGAAAGGAAGAGGGGGGCTGTCATAGCCCATGGCAGCTTTGAATGGTGACATTTTCGTGGAAGCATGCCATGAGTTGTTGTATGCAAACTCCGCCAATGGCAACAAATCTACCCAATTGTCTTGTTGATAATTAGAAAAACACCTCAGATATTGTTCCAACGTCTGGTTCACCCTCTCCGTCTGGCCATCAGTCTCAGGGTGATAGGCAGTACTAAGCGCACGTTCAATACCCATTAGAGTCATTAGTTCAGACCAAAACTTGGAAACAAACGGAACCCCCTGTCGGAAATGATCTTGAGGGGCAACGCATGCAATTTGGCAATGTGTTGAATAAATGCTTTGGCCAGGCCTTTTGCTGTTGGCATACTGGGGAACGGTATGAAGTGAGCTTGCTTAGAGAATAAGTCCACTACCACCCAAATAACCGTCATATGTTTAGAGGGGGGAAGATCAGTGATAAAATCCATAGAGATTACTTCCCAGGGTCTGCTCGGGGTGGGTAGTGGTTGCAGGAGGCCTGGAGGTTTTCCTGGTCTGGCTTTACAACGATTACACGTTGGGCAGGACTGTATATAGCGAGATAACTCTTGTTTCATTCTGGGCCACCAGAAGCTCCGTTGCAGAAGCCTTAAGGATTTTACATATCCAAAGTGTCCCGCAGCTTTTGAATCGTGAACTGTGCGCAAAACCTGGGCTCGGGTAACTTCTGGGACAAACATTTTATTTCCCTTGTACCAGCAGCCATTAGGACCACAATTCACATCATCCCTGGCTTGTAACTCACTTGTTTCTGGTGGGGTGATGTCAGATAAAAACTGCTTTTCCCAATTCAATGTCTGGATGGGACTTATTGGTGCCTGTTTAGCTTTCCGGGTTACAACTGCACCAACTAATTGTTCCGGGGTGAACATAGATTCCCGAACTTCGACCCTCTTAGAAAAATGCTGAGGAAGGCGGGAGAGAGCGTCCGCCAAATGGTTGGCTTTCCCTGGGAAATGGTGCAGGGTAAACTGAAATTTGGAGAAAAACTCAGCCCACCTGAACTGTTTGGCATTTAGATTTCGGGGTTTTCGCAATACCTCAAGATTTTTGTGATCAGTCCAGATTTCAAAAGGTATTCGGGACCCCTCTAACCAATGTCTCCATGTGATCAAGGCTAAACGGATAGACGCCGCTTCCTTATCCCAAATGGGCCAAAATCTCTCTGTGTCATTAAATTTTCTCGACACATAAGCCAGGGGTTGTAGCTGCTTTTGAGCATTCTCTTGCAAAATCACCCCACCCATAGCAGTGTCTGATGCGTCTACTTGCACTACAAATTTCTTTGTCTCATCAGGGTGTGCTAGTATGGGCTCAGACGTGAACAACCGTTTAAGTTGTTCAAACGCTTGCTGACACTGCGGAGTCCAGTCCAAAGGGGCCCCTGGGACTGAAGCCTTAGATCCCCTCCCCTTAGTTTTTAGTAGTTCCGTGAGGGGAAGGGCTACTTGGGCGAAGTGTGGCAGGAATTGACGGTAAAAGTTGGCGAAGCCGAGAAAACTTTGGAGCTGGCGCCTGGTTTTGGGGGGCTCCCATCTCAATACATCCTGGACCTTTTTTGGGTCCATCTCCAACCCCGCGGAGGATATGCGGTATCCCAAAAAGTCAATGCTCTCTTGGTGAAATTCACATTTTGACAGTTTAACAAACAGTTTGTGTTCTAAAAGCTTTTCCAATACTTTCCGCATAAGGGTAGTGTGGGATTCCTGATCCGGGGTATAGACCAAGATATCATCTAAATAAACAACCACTCCCTTGAATAAATAGGGGTGTAACACTTCATTGATTAAGTTCATGAAGACCCCTGGTGCCCCTTGTAACCCGAAGGGCATCACCCGGTATTCAAATTGCCCCAGCGGGGTATTAAATGCAGTCTTGTATTCATCCCCCTCTCTGATACGAACCCGAAAGTAGGCATCTCTTAAATCCAGTTTAGAGAACACTTTCCCTTTCGCCACCTCTGCCAGTAAGTCTTTGATGAGGGGCATCGGGTAGGCATTAGTTGCAGACACTGCGTTAAGTCCCCGGTAATCCGTGCAGAGTCTGAGCCCCCCATCCTTTTTTTTACAAAATAATACAGGTGCTGCAAAAGGGGATGATGCTGGTCTAATGAATCCACGGGCCAGATTTTTATCAATAAACCGGCGAAGTTCTTCCTTTTCACTTGGGCTCATGGCATAAATTTTCCCTTTTGGTAATTTTTGACCCGGAAGAATCTCAATTGCACAGTCGGAGTTACGATGGGGGGCAATTCATCTGCTTCCTCCTCCTCAAACACCCGGGTTATATACTGGTAATCCTCAGGGATGCGGTTAAGTTCCTCCGTTGCCAAACAAGCTCGTGGAGGTTCATTGCATGGGGGATTTCCCCACCCGGGGTCCCATTTGTGTTCTGTACATTTTGGGGAGATAAATTGTACCTCCCCTTCTTCCCATAAAATGTACGGGTTATGTCCATGTAACCAGGGGCTACCCAATACCAAAGGAAATTGGGCTTGCGGAGCTATTACGAATGAGCGTAGCTCCCAGTGGTCACCAATGCCTATTCTTAAAGGAACAGTCTCAAATCGGCATGGTTTTTTCATCGGAGACCCATCCATCTGTGTGAAAGTTATTGGGTCTTTCAGGTGGACCACGGCTGCCTCCAACCCCATAACCATAGAAGGGTTTATGAGATCCCTCCCGCACCCTGAGTCAATGAGAGCCCGGACCCGAATGTGAGTCATCATTGCTGGATTCATCACCAAAACAGTCACAAAGAAGAGAGAGGGGTAGTTGCTCACCATTTTAGGCGCCTCAGGTGCTGGGTCCTGCTGTGTAGCGCCGTTCACCAACAGGACCATCTCATTTCCCTGCATCTCACTCTCCTCCTCTAGCATCAAGGTATCCACTTGGTCGGGGCTAGCAAACAGAGCCCGTGTGTTGCGCGGTTTGGCGGTACCTTTTCTCGGGGTAGGGGTTGTCCACCTTCTGGGCTCTTCTTGTGGTAGAGCTCTATTGGGATCCCCTTTCGGGCAGGCAGCGGCGAAATGCCCTTTCTCCCCACATCGCAGGCAGAGCCCCTGTCGCATACGCTGATCCCTCAGGCCACTTGGGGTGGATGTTGGTTTGGGTCTGGCCTGGCCCGCCGCAATACTCGGACGATTGTTACCCAAGGATAAATCCAGCTTCATCATTTGCAAGCGACTTTCGGCCTTCTCGGCTTCCTCCATCCAACCCTGGAGAGTACGAGGTTGCTGAGAGCTGAGGACATTATTGCGGACGTCAACGGCCAGTCCCATTCTATATTGTTGGGCCAACACCGCATCAGTCCAGTCTCGAATTTTTACAGCATGCTGCCTTTGAAACTCTCTTGAGTACTCCCGCACTGAGAGTTTGCCTTGTCTGAAAGTGCGAAGGAAGGCTTCAGCTTTTTGGGCCGCCCCCGGATCTTCAAAACGGTTTCTCAAAGCCCACATGAAGTCATCTACATTCCCCAACTCCTCCGCCTCCAGATCATGAAGGGCTACATACCAGCTAGTAGCACTCCCCCGGAACCTGGATGCAATAAACTCCACCTGCTGTTCTTCATCTGGGAATACATAGCCCCATCTTTGTACAAATTTTCCAACTTGTAATATGAAAAAGGACACAGTCTCTGGATCTCCATCAAATGTGATCTCAAGCATGTCTTTGGGGCGGATTACCGGGGGGGCCAGCGCCATGATCGGTACCGGCTGCATGAGGGGTGCTGGAGCCGGAGGTTGAGGTGGAGGCACAACTGGCGGCTGGATAGGTCCTGGTGGCCCTGGCCCTGCTCCCGGTACTGGGGCCACTACTGGAGGTGGGGCTGGTGCTGGCTGGCCCGGCCCCGGCCCTGGGGGCGCTGGTTGGCCCGGCCCTGGACCCGGTGGTACTGGTTGGCCTGGCCCCGGGCCCGGAGGAGGAGGAGGTGGCCGTCCCGGCACCAACGGTGGCGCCGGGGCTGGAGCCGGTGCGGGTGCAGGTCTGGGTTGTGTCAGCGGATGGGCTCTAATAGCTTGGTCCATCATCTGGGGTAGGGACTGCATTAGTTTACTCATATCCCTTACCAGCCGTCGGGTGTCCTCTTGGATAGAATCCATGCGGGCATCAGTGTCTTGGCTGGACCCCGTTCTGGGAGATCCCCGGGACACCCGCCCTTGGGGAAGACCAAAACTACCTCTGGGATCCAGGAGGCTGTCACGGCTCTGGCTTCCCGGCATAGTCCAGGTGGTCTGGGTAGTGTCCAACAGGTTCTTAGTCCAATCGCGCGATCTGCGAAAAGTCACCCCTTTATCCCAGGGTGTTGGGACTCCTGGCACATAGGTTCGTGGAACCGCACCTCCCTGACTTGGTATCGGCCCGGCCGGGCTGTAGATCGGGAGTGTGTACGTGGCCCCAACTGTGCCAATCGATGGTGGGGTAGCCAACCCGGCTGCTGAATAGATAGTTGGTGTCGTCACCACTGTAGTTGTAGTCACAGGAACCACGGTGGTAGTCGGAATGGTAACCACCGGAGCAGCCACAGAAGTAACGGGAGCCGTGGCTCCCAACGCAGTAGTCACTGGAACGACACCTGTGGCTCCCGCCGTAGTGATCGCTGGAACTGCCCCGGAGGCTCCCGAGGTAGTAATCAACGGGACTGTGCCCGGGGCTCCCTTTCCCGCCCCGCTCATCGTGGTGGATGGCGGACGTTGACGGTGAGGGAAAGATGGTGATTCCTGACAATTTCTGTCAGGTTTAAAATCAAGTAGATCCAGTCATTCTTGCACAAAGAAAGGTTTATTAGGATTATCTTGCTAAAACCCACAGTAGGAGGTCATTGTCAGGAATGGGGAGCAAAGCAGAGCAGGCTAACTTATAGTGTGATGCAATGAAGCGCCTAGCGAATAAAACTTGAGCACTCGCGCGGGAACTCCCGGCGGGAGAAATACTTCATGAGCGGGAGACTACTCCCCCCCTCCCCTTGCCTTCCCAGGACTGGAAAATTCTCAGCTGAACAAGAATAGTCCAAAGCCTACATTCAAGGCCACCGTGATAAGGAAAAGCGGCAGGGAAGAAGCTCCCACGTTTCTGGCTGCATAGCTACGCAAGCGCAAAGCGGGGTAGGAACATAACACAATGGATTCAGTGAGAAACATCAAAGGCATCACTTTCTGACAGACCATTGGTGAACCAACTCAGATCACCAAGTGTTCAAGTCCCCAGGTCCCGCTGGGCCAGATGCCATTATGGGGAAGGGGCCCCCTCATAACCATGCACTATCTTAAACAGAGTGGCCCCTGTGGAACTGTGGACTGAGTTATTGTAGCTGTACTCCACATATGCCAACAAATCAAGCCAGTCATCCTGCTGGTGGTTAATGAAACATCTAAGAAACTGTTTTAATACTTGATTCGTATGCGCTGACTGGCCATCCATCTCTGGATGATAAGTGCTACTGAGCCCCTGTTCAATCCCTAATACTTTCAGGAGTTCCTTACAAAAAGCTGCCACAAACTGGGGGCCCCTATTGGAAATGATCTTTTGGGGGATTGAGTGGAGTCTCACAATGTGCTGCATAAATAGTTGAGCCAGTTTTTTAGCAGTGGGCAATCGTTTGCATGGGATGAAATGGGCTTGCCTTGAGAATAAATCAACCACCACCCAGATCACAGTTCTCCCTTTACTGGGTGGCAGATCAGTTATGAAGTCCATAGAAATGATTGACCATGGTCGTTCAGGAGTTTCCAGAGGTTGCAACAGTCTGGGGGTTCCCCTCTCCTTTCCCATCAAGCACATTTGGCATGTGGATACATACTGAAAAATGTCTACACATATGCGCACCCACCAGAATTGTCTCTGTACCAAATGCAAAGTCTTTAGATATCCATAATGTCCCACCAGTTTATTATCATGATTGCGTCTCAGAATTTCCCCACGCAAGGAATGTGGCATGAACAACCTGTGATGCCGGTACCAACAACCATTCTCCCCCTTGGTTAGGGAGCCATCAGTTTCTATGTACTTCTTGTTCCCCTCACTGAAGGCTGCCTTAAATCTCTTCACCCACAGCTTGAAGCTTGGATCCCCCCCTGCCTTGGTTTGACTTCAAGTGAGCACCGTCTCCCTTCAGCTGGGCTGGAGTGAACATAGAGTCTATGATCTCCTCTCTCTAGCTGGCATGTTGGGGGAGGCGTGAGAGGGCATCTGCCAGAAAGTTAGATTTCCCAGGAATGTGTTTAATGGTAAACTGAAACTTGGAGAAGAACCCTGTCCATCTCAACTGCTTGATGTTGAGCCGCTGGAGGGTGCACAGAGCTTCTATATTTTTGTGGTCAGTCCAGACCTCAAACAGCACCCGGGCCCCTTCCAGCCAAAGTCTCCAAGTTGTCAGAGTTAGCTTAATGGCTGTGGCCTCTTTATCCCACACTGCCCAATGTCTTTCAGCATCTGAAAACTTTTTTGACACATTGGCAAGGGGGTGCAGTTTCCCATCCTTTCCCCACTGCAGGATCGCCCCACCATCACTACGTCAGAGGCATCCACTTGCACAATGAACTCTCATTCAGGTGACTCCAAATAGGTTCAGATGTAAACAGTGCCTTCAGCCTTTCAAAGGCTTTTTGACATTCCTCTGTCCAAGGTAATTTATTGCCAGGCTTTTTGCAATCCAGTCCCTTCCCTTTGGTTTTTAACAAGTCTGCTAGGGCCAATGCCTCCTGGGTGAAGTTTGGGATGAATTGGCGATAGAAATTTGTGCACCCTAGGAAAGTTTGTAATTGCCTCCTCGTTTGAGGTGGCTCCCATCCTAGCACATCCTTAACTTTGCCAGGGTCCATCCCCAGTCCTTTTCCTAAAATTCTGTAGCCTAGAAAGTCCAACTCTTCCTTATGAAATTCACACTCTGACAGCTTCACAAACAGCTTGCTTTGGTAGAGAGTCTTCAAGACATCTTTTACAAGCTGCACATGAGAGTTCTTATCTTTATAAATCAAGATGTCATCCAGATAAACAATACTGGTGCAACACTTCATTAAACAAGTTTATAAGTACCCCACGGGCCCCAGCAAGTCCAAAAGGCATCACCAAATATTCAAATTGTCCTGGTGGAGTATTAAAGGCAGTCTTATATTCATCCCCCTCTCTGATGCACATCCAAAAGTAAGCATCACACAGTTCCAGCTTAGTGAAAATGTGACCTTTCATGACCTCAGCCAACAAATCCTTGATCAAAGGGATTGGGTAGGCATTCGACATTGAGATAGCATTCAACCCATGATAATCCGTGCACAGCCTTAAACACCCCCCCCCCATCCTTTGGCTTGTGGAAAAGCACTGGAGTGGCACAGGGGGAGGACGCAGGATGGATGAACCCTCTAGCCAAGTTCTTATCTATGAATTTTCTCAGTTCCTCTCTTTCTGCTGGCTCCTTAGGGAGCTTGTGGCCAGGAGAATTTCAATAGTGCAGTCAGTCTTCCTGTGGGGAGGGAGTTTGTCAGCCTCTGTCTCCTCAAACACTTTTGACAAGTCTCTGTACTCCAGGGGAATTTGGTTTAACTTTACCCTGGCCAGGCACACCCACTCAGTTGTGGGTAATGGTTCCCCCTACAGCCATGAGTGCGACAGCAGGGATCCACAAATCAGAGGGTTCCCAGGCTCCACTGGATATATGGGTCATGCGTGCTGAGCCAGGGCCCTCCCAGCACCATGGAGAACTTGACCAATGGATTTACTATGAAGGCCCAGGATTCCCAGTGAGACCCAACCCCAAAGGGCAGGTGGGTGGTGCGGTGGACACAAGGTCCCCCCTTCATGGGAGACTCATCTATCTGGGAAAACACCAGGGGCTCCCTCAAGTCTCTTACTTCCACTCCCAGCCCTTCCACCAAGGTGGGGCTAATCATATCTCTAGTGCATCCTGAATCAATGAGAGCCCTCACTCCACTGTGGGTTTGGAGAGGAGAGTTAACTACAGTCTCTGTCACAAAAAATAAGGGGGAAGAGGGCCTCACTGACTCTGGTGCTGGAGAAGCTCAGACCTGCCGTTTAGCGCCCTTCACAGCAGGTCCCAGCCATTTCCCACTGGCTGTTGAAGTTCTTCCTCACTCAATGAGATGCCCTCCAATTCCACTCCCCTCCTGACTGGAGGGCATTTGGATGCTTGAAGCGGCCTGCTGATGGCTTGAGCTTCTTCTTTTCTTTCGCCTTGCCCTCCTTCTTCTTTGCTGGCCCTGGGGTCTGGGGTCTCAAGAGCAGTCGGCAGTGAAGTACCCTGGGTCCTTGCACTTCAGACACAAGCCTTGCTGCATTCGGTGTTCCCTGTTGCTCTCTCTCCTGGGGCCCGACCACACTGTGCCCTGGCTTCTCTGCCAGCCCCTTGCTCTTTTGGTGGCCCCACAGGAGGCTTAGGATAGTACGTCCTGAGGAGACTGCAACAATTCTCAGCCTCACATGCCACCTGAATCCAGACGTTGAGGGTGACTGGGTTCTCCTGGGTCAGGGCTTTGTCCAGGATGGTGTGGTTCAGGCCAGCCTGGTAGAACTCTATCAGCACTTTTTCTGACCAGCCTTGCAGTTTAGCCACATAGTCTTGAAGTCATCCAAGAACACTCTGACCAGGGCCAACCCAAGGTTTTTTGTGCACTAGGCAAGGCTAGCTTGTGGTGCCCCCCCCCCGGTGAGACGGCCTTGTGGAGCCTCAGCTGGAATATGATGGTCACCTGTATGCATGTGTGGAGGGGATCTGCCTGGCTCTCTCTCCTGCCCACCTGTCTGCCCTTATTGACAGCTTAATTTTGCACTGCCCTTTGCCTCGGTCGCTCCCTGTCTGTGGTCCACCACCTATATTTCTTTAAGTGTTCCTGAGCTGCGGGGGGGGGGTAGCCACGAGAAAGTCCCTTTTTGGGGGGTGAACTAGCTAGTTCCTTTGGCTAGGAGGATCGCCCCCCTGGCCCCAGTGGTGGTGGGGCAGGGAAAAGACGACTTGACACCTGAAGGGAATTGCAGAGCAGCTGCAGCGCTGGACTCCCTGCTTCTCTTTCCCACCAAGACCCTCCTTCCTCACAGATGGGGGAGAGAAAGAGATGGCAGCGGTGGCTGGGGGCAGCAGCAATGGCCAGGGCGTGTGACACAGGGCTTTTGGTGGGGGCGGGGAGGCTTTTGACGCCCGCATCCAGGGCCCACCCTTGGTGAAAGTCTAGTTCTCCTAGTGGGTGAGCCGGTCCTGGCTCTGATGGATCAGTTCCCTTGTTTCAACCCCCAAAGGCGGGTTCTGGCCTGCTCCATCTCAAGCAAGTCCTCATACTACAGGTGGAGGGCCCTCATGAACACATCCACATATCAGAATTTGTACATTGTAAAGGCCCACAAATCAGTCTCCCACACCATCTTGCAGCCAGGACACCAGGTAATCCACTTGATGCTCATCAGAGGCAAAGGTGTGGCCCCATTCTCTCAGGAACCTGTACACCTGCAGTACGAAAAAGGCTAACTTCCCCAGGGTCCCATCAAAAGTAGCTTCCAGTACATCCCTGGGGGTGCAGAAACCAGGCACAGGGGGTGCTGGTGGGGCCCCTTCAACCTGTGGAGCTGGAACAGCTCCTTCCCCTTGCAGTCCCAATCCCTGGAGCTTCTGCTGCAGGGCATGGCAAATGGCACTGGGGAATCCCTCCAGGGCAGCCCAGGTGTCTCTGTGCAGCTTTGCCATTTCAGTCCTCAGCTCCTGCTGGACAAGCTCTATGTCCTCATCCTTCAGCCAATGTCTCATGGTCATCAGGTACTCAGGGTCATCCTGGAACACCCCCAAGACTAGTGTTCCCTCTAAGCTGAGTTAGTGTGAGCCAGCTCACAGTTTTTTAGCCTCTGGCTTACACATTTTTGTCTTAGCTCAAGATGGATGGTGCCAGAACAAACTAATTTATGCAGTAGCCAAATCGCTTGCTCACAACTTTAATGCCAGTAGCTCACAAAGAAGAAGTTTTGCTCACAAGACTCCACAGCTTAGAGGTAACATTGCCCAAGACCCAGCAACACTCATCAACTGCCCGCCACAGCTAAGCTACTGTCACTCCAAGGGAGGGGGTAGCCCAGTCTGGGGCATCCCACCATCCCATCTCTGCTGATCGGCTCTTTGGCTTCACATCAGGGCCCCAGGGTTCCCCTTCAGGTGGGACGGTGTCCTCCTTGCCATCAGATGACTTCAGGAGGGTCTCTATTTCAGTTATTCTCCTTGCCTCCAGCGCTCATCATGTCAGTGGTGTGCTGGGTCAAGAGAAAGTCCCTGGGAGTAGCAGCTGCATTCTGGGAATGGAATTTCACTCTGGGGGTTGTCATTCCAGTCCCAGAGTAGTCTGTCTGGGCCCAAAAACCTTAATGGAAAATCCATTCCACATTTTCTTTACAACTTTGATTGAGCTGCAATGTATTTCAATGGAGTGGAGTTTCAGTTTCCAGTGTTTGTATGCCAGTTGAATTTATTTGCTTGCAAATAAAGGGCTGATGTTTTGAGCCAGCTTGCCTGCGCTGAATGGACCTGAGAACAGGTGCCTCAGTGAGTACTCTAACTTGGAACCCACAGCCAAAGGGGGACATTACACTGGGAACCCACTGCCACTTTGAGTAGACCTGGGGGAGCTTGCAATACCCAGCCATTTCATGTTTTCCTAGGCTCAGAGAATTTTATATTTTTAGGTTTTAGTTTTAGTATCTGCTGTGATCCTTCTGCTTTTTCTTGATGTTTTATTTTTTAAAATTGCATTGCCAAATCCCACTATCCCCCCATCTTTCCATTTTAGGTAGGCATCTTTTAAGGGGTGGAGGTTTGGGAAGTGTCAGTTATCAAAGACTGTTAAATAAAATATGGCAAGAATGTTACTGTTTTAAGCATGTTTGTATTTTAAGTTTAAAAAGCCCTTTAATTGTGTTTGTCAGTGTCCTTTATAAATTTAATATCTTTGCTACCTGGCATTACATTTTATGACACATATGGCCTAGCCCAATGAAATCCTATTTATATCAGATCTGGCCATTGTAACAAATGAGTTTGACACCCCTGGTTTAAAGTCTCAATTAGGACTGCCAATAAATAAAAACTGAATTAATCAAATGCAGTCCTAAATAAAACTGTCTTCAACTGCCTCCTAAAGATCAACAATGAGGGGGGGAAATGCACCTCCCTGTGGAGTATGTTATTTGTATTTTTAAACTTATGCACCTGGTACAGGGTAAAGGGAGTAACAGGAAGATAGCACTGTTATCTATAGAGGACACTTGGCAAATCAGTTAGTCTTGTGGGAGTCTGAGATATATTGTTCCTGTCAATGTCAGTTATTTATTACTATAAGCACAAGTGAAATTAATGACTGTTGAGATATTATATAAAGTCTCAGTCATTGCCTTGAGACTGAAACCTCAGCTGATGGAAACCATGGAACAGTACTGTGCAGTTGGCTGGTTCCAGGGGGTCTGTCCATTGTTCTCCAGTGGTTCCCTACAGCTGAAGGGACATAAGCATATTATATTCTTGCATTGATTATATTCTTGCATTGATTTTCTTCTGTAGATGTTATTTTCTTCTATAGTCTAAGTTTCTTAATAAAATCTATTTTCCTTCTCCATTTGTGTGTTCATTTCCTCTGTACCCCTTAGAGGAAAAAAATCATTGCCCCTTGGGAAAGCCATTTGAGAAAGCCTCAATGCCTTCTTTTACTTCAGGTAGAGTTGTCCCCAGATGATTCTATTATAACTCCTTTGTGTTCTATACGTTGTGTGGGTTCAAGTAACTCTTGGTAGGGTGCAGAAATAACTCATGAGGCATAAAATGTTGGATTATGACTGCAATGTTCTTGTAGACTTGTACCAGATTTGGCAATCTGATGAGTAGATCATCTAAATATGAATGGACATGAATCCCTTTGTGATGAAGGAGTGCAACCGGAGACACCATTATCTTGAAGCAGAGTCTTGGGACTGTGGAAAGCCCAAAGGGTAGGTCTTTGAACTGAAAGTGAATGTTGTTGTATACAAATATCAGGAACTTGTGATGGGCAGCTTGAATAGGTAAATGAAGGTTATGCCTCTGTGAGGTCTACAGAGCCTGTGATCCATCAGTCCCATTGTCAAGAATGACAAAAAGAAGGGCTTCCGGTCGGAGTAAAATGGCGAATTGACACACTTTGCGAGTTGTGCAGAGTGTACTGCGGTATCTGACGACAGTCTGGGTTTCATCTGGCCCAGCGCAGCACTCCCCAGGTGGGGGGGTGGCAAGCAAGCAGCCAAGCCTGAGGGGGAGTTGAGATCGGTGTGGATAAGCTTCGGAGGAAGCTTGTTTACACTTTGATCTCCTTCCGTGAAGAGGGCAGTTGCAAATCAGCACTACAGATACCAGCTGGGCTGAGAATTCAGCATAAATTCGCCATCTACCGATCTCTTTAACATCAAGTTCAACATCGATTACAGAAGAAGCACCGCGAAACCCCGAGATTACAAGCAAGGTAACAAACGAATAAGCGCTTACCAGTTTAAAGAAGAACGCGAAATTGAATCGTACGGATAAGTGTAGAAACCTTTAATGAACTATTCCGCTTGATTTAAAAGTAAAACGAAAGCTTTCCTTTAGAGAAAACGGCTGAAAAGTGACTTTGTTTTGCATTCCTGTGGTCAGTCAAGTCTAAACTTTACGTAGCAGAAACGAAACTAACTGTGACTCTATGATACAGGAAGTAGGCTAGAGTGGACGTTTTAGAGGTTGCTGTGCCGGAAATAGACGGACGTTTGAATGTGTGACACCACCTTTACCGGAAGTTGGATTACAGAGATGGACAGATAAACAGGAAGTCTGGAAGGAGCCTACTCTAGCCGGAAAATCATAGAGAAATTGCGCCCGACATTTTGAGGAGGACTAAATTTTAAAAAGTTATTTTTAAGCCGAAAAAGCGCTGATACAAGTTATAAAGGTGGTGATTCGGCTTGAAGATTGCTAATATAAAGATTGATTAGCACTGGAGTCGCTTTCAAGACGGATTTGAGGTCAAGACCTAGAGCTGCTTCATCACCTAGTCCAAGAATGACTGCAAAGGAAAAAAAGAGTGGCAAGCGGCTATGGAAGCGATGGAAAAACGGATGACCGAAGTGGTGCAGAATCTTGGAAAACAAATAGAATCACAGCTGCAACAACAATTGCAACAACAGCTGCAAATACAACTGGAACAAATAGAACAAGTGCAAGTCCAAGTACAGAAAAAAATATGGAAGAACTGAAAGAACTGGTACTAACAGAAGTGTCAGGGATTAAAAAAGATACAGAAGAAGTTAAGAAAGAGGTCAAAAGTCTGGTGACAAAATCTGAAGAAATGGAACAGAAGGTTAAAAAAACACTGTTAGAAAATACAAGACTGGAGCCCATGATGGAATATAGAGCTACTCAGAATCATCTGAGATTGGGAGGGATAGAAGAGGAGGAAGATCAGGATCTACGGGCTCTAGTAAACAATACATTGACAACTTAGGTAGGGGAAGATGTTGGAGATTTGGATTCAGACTTTGACTTGATTTACAGAGTAAACTCAGCTTATGCCAAGAGAAAGCAATTACCCAGAGATGTGATTGTTCAATTTGTGACAACAAAAATGAAGGAAGATGTTTTCAAGAAACAATTCACACAACCGTTGGAAATTAATGGAAAAAAAAAATAATTTTGAGAGAAATTCCGAGATCGATCTTACAAGACAGAAAGAAATTCAAGAAATTGACAGACAGACTAAAAGAAATGAATATCAGGTTCCGATGGGAGATTCCATATGGACTTTCATTTGTGTACAATTCGGTGAGATCTACTCTCAAATCTGAAGGAGACTTATACAGATTCAAAGAGAACAATTTTGATGATTTTAAAGATATTTAATTCAACACAATTATGGATTACAAATTTTTATCTTGGAACGTAAATGGACTAAATTCACCAAGTAAAAGAAGATTAGTGAATCATTGGCTGGAGAAACAAAAATGTAACATAATTTGTTTACAAGAAACACATATCAGAAAACAAGATAATAAATACTTGATTAATAAAAAATTGGGAGAAGAATTTCATTCCTCAGCAACTAATAAGAAAAAAGGAACAGTGATTTATGTTTCAAAAGAATTAGATCCTAAAAAAATCTTCTCAGATAAAGAAGGAAGATATGTTGGCGTGGAAATATTGATGAATAGAAAAAAGACATTGCTCGTAAATATATATGCACCCAATGGTGCAAAAGAGACTTTCTTCAATGACTTGACTAAAGAGTTGGATTGTTTAAACTATGATCAAATAGTCCTTGCTGGAGACTTTAATGGTACAGTGAATAACATATTGGACAGAAAATCCAAAGCAAGTGGAGAGACAATTGGAAAGCTACCAAAAAATTTCTTTCAATTGATGAAGCAAGAGAAACTGGAAGACGTTTGGAGGAAGTGGAATCCCAAGACTAAGGATTACACGTTTTATTCTAATAGACATAACTCCTTTTCCCGAATTGACATGATTTGGATGTCAGAGGAGATGGCGCAAAAAACTTATAAAATACAAATTTTACCGAAAACTAATTCTGATCATAATCCCTTACTTTGGATATCTAAAGAAAAAACTAAACAACTATATTGGAGAATTAATGAGGACTTACTGGATCAAAAACTAATCAATGAAACTTTAAAAAAGAAACGAAAAGTTTTTTTGAATTGAATTTAAATAAAGGTACGGATATACAAGTTGTATGGGATGCGTACAAAGCGGTAATGAGAGGTATGCTTATCTCTCTGAACTCCAAGGACAAAAAGCAAAAGATGCAACAACAGAAAGACCTTTATGAAAAAATTCGACAAAAAGAAAAGGAATTAAAGAAAAGACCAGGGAAGAAAAAGATTATTAAAGAGATCCACTTTCTGCAAGATCAGCTGAATGTTTTATTAAACAGAGAATTATATTGGAATTTGAAGAAATTACAACAAAAAGCATTTGAGGGTGCAAACAAACCAGGAAAGTTTTTAGCGTGGCAATTGAAAAATAGAAAAGAAAGGAATTTTATATCTAAGATTATTGAAGATGGAAAGGATGTTATGAATTTGAATGGTATAAAAAGAGCTTTCTTTAAATATTACGCCAAATTATTTAAAAAGAAAGGAATTGATCAACAGAGAATTAAGAAATACTTGGAGACTATTGAAGTTCCAGAGCTGGGAAAACAAATTAAGGAATTATTAAATGGTTTAGTAACGAAAGAAGAAGTGATAATGGCGATAGAAGATGCAAAGTTGGGCAAAGCTCCAGGACCAGATGGCTTCACAGCAAAGTTCTACAAGAAATTTAAAGAGGAGCTAACCCCCATTTTAGTACTTCTGTCGAATGAGATAAGAAAGACTAAACGGATCCCAGATTCATGGAAAGAAGCAAATATTTCATTGATACCTAAAGAAGGTTTGGATTTGACTCAAGTAAAGAATTATAGACCAATATCGCTATTAAATAATGATTACAAATTATTTGCAAAAATAATTTCGGAGAGATTGAAAAAATATCTGAAAGATACTATAGCGGAAGAACAAGCCGGATTTTTACCAAATAGACAAATTAGAGACAATTTAAGAGTGGTGATAGACGCAATTGAATACTATGACAAGCATCCAGAAAAAGAAGTTGGATTCCTCTTCCTAGATGCGGAAAAAGCTTTTGACAACTTAAATTGGGAGTTTATGCTGCAAGTTATTGAAAAAATGGACATTGGACAGTTCTTTTTAAACATGATTGTGGCAATATATTCAGAACAAAAAGCGGCTTTGAATATAAACAAAGAAAGGACAGATTTTTCCCAAGTTCAAAAGGGAACACGTCAAGGCTGCCCGTTGTCCCCGTTGCTATTTATTTGGATGTTGGAAATATTACTGACAGCAATAAGAAAAGATAATAGTATTGAAGGACTTTCAGTGAAAGGATTCGTATATAAATACAGGGCATTTGCAGATGATGTGATGTTTATGATTCAGGATCCTATTGAGAAAATACCACATCTGATGGAGAAAATTGAAGAATTTGGCACAGTTGCGGGTTTTTACGTTAATAAAAACAAAACTAAGGTGATGTGTAAAAATATGACGAAGCAAAGACAAAAAGAACTTCAAGAGAAAATCCAATGTGAAGTAGTTACAAAGACTAAATATCTAGGAATTGAATTAACCATGAAAAATATTGACCTGTTTAAAAACAATTATGAAAAGGTGTGGCACAGGATTCAGCAAGACATGAAGAAATGGGACACTTTGAATTTATCATTGATGGGAAGAATCGCAACTGTAAAAATGAATATCTTACCGCGTTTGATGTTTTTATTTCAGACCATTCCAATACTAAAACAAAGGAAAGTATTGGATTCGTGGCAGAAAGAATTATCCAAATTCGTATGGGCAGGAAGAAAGCCAAGGATAAAAATGAAAATTTTATGCGACGCAAGAGAGAGAGGAGGCCTTCAACTACCAAATTTAAGACTGTATTATGATGCCGTCTGTTTAACATGGTTGGAACAGTGGATTAATCTTGAGAATAAGAAGCTATTGGCTTTAGAAGGGCATGATAACAAATTTGGATGGCATGCATATTTATGGTATGGAAAAGTAAAAATGGACAAATTTTTTTAAACACCACTTTGTAAGACAATCACTGTTCGAGACATGGATGAGATATAGAAAATTCTTCTCAGAAGAAAGACCACTTTGGATAGTACCAGCTGAAGTGATTAACCCACATTCAAGAAATCAAGGGTTAGATTGGCTACCTTACAAAAATCTTTTAAAATTAGAAGGGAAAAACTTTGTGTTACAAGATAGATTTGATGTCGAATTTGAATATGATTGGTTGAAATACAGACAGATTTATGATTTATTTAAGACCGATAAAAGAGAACATGGTTTCAGAGAAAAGAACATTGAAATTGAAACTGTATGGCTTGAGAAAGGTAAAAAAATGATTTCTAAACTGTACAAGGTTTTATTGAAATGGTACACTGAGGATGAAATTGTAAAAGAGCAAATGATAAAATGGGCTGTAAATGTTAATAATGAGATATTAATGACATCCTGGGAATATTTGTGGAAAAAGTCAATGAAAATTTCAACTTGTGTAAATGTTAAAGAGAATTGTTATAAAATGATGTACAGATGGTATATGACGCCTAAAAAAATTGCTATTATAAATGAAAGTATGTCCAACAAATGTTGGAAATGCAAGAAACATGAAGGGTCTTTTTACCATATGTGGTGGACATGTGATAAAGCAGTAAAGTATTGGACTGAGATCCACAATGAGATACAAAAAAATTTGAAATGTACTTTTAAGAAAGACCCACAGATGTTATTGTTAGGTCTTAAAATGGAAGAAATAAATGTAGCCAAGAGAACATTATTATGGTACTTGATTACAGCAGCTAGACTGATTTTTGCTCAATGTTGGAAACAAGATAAAGTACCTGAAACATGGGAATGGATTAAAAAGACGTTGTTTTTGGCAGAAATGGACAAATTAACAAGAAAGTTAAACAACGAAGAAGATGAAACTTTCTTTGAAGACTGGAAAGACTTTCAAAAATACTTGTTGAAAAATTGGGACATTAAACGTGGTTTGATTTGCTTTGATAGTTATTAGGAAGAAAATGAAAGAGAATTAGATTTCTGAATTGTTACCGTTTGTAAGAGAAAAGAAGTT
This sequence comes from Gekko gecko, assembly GCA_029375565.1. Taxonomy (NCBI): domain Eukaryota; kingdom Metazoa; phylum Chordata; class Lepidosauria; order Squamata; family Gekkonidae; genus Gekko; species Gekko gecko. Next base: position 228,689,237 of record JAPDNY010000001.1, on the reverse strand, counting down.
TAGAAGTAATTGTAATAGAATAAGAGAGACATTAATGGGGTTGGAGCAGTGCGGGAAGCCTTGTTTGGGGGGGTAGAAGTGAAATAAGAAAAATGGATATGTAGGTAGGTTTAAATTGTATGAACATGTGATATATCCAATAATAAATTGTATTTACCAAAAAAGAATGACAAAAAGAAGAATCTCCAAGCCTAATCTGCAACTCAACTAGAATGAACAGTTACCAGGCTAGAGTTGAAAAAAAATATATGAAATGACAGTTGGAAAAAGAACATGACAGTGGGTGGGGGTTGGAGGCTGCCCATCCCTATAAGATGATGAGAAAGGTAAACCTTAGTATGGGAAGAATGGTGTTTGCAACTGTGTTCCTGTTTTTACCTGTGAAATGTAAGAACATACATTATATCTAGCTCTCTTTTCAGATGTGTGGGTGTCAGAACGGGTTTAATTAACCTTAATAGGTGGGAAGAAAGGGATTTTTGTTTTATATTACTGTGCCACACTGCTTGGAGTTTTGGAACTGTCTGTTCTTCTTCCTGAAACCACTCTGCATTCTAGATGGCTGCAGTCAGTTTCTACATCTGCCTGATCAGCTGAGCTAGATTGCAGTCAGCCTAGGAATGACTCAAAAGTACAAAGTCACATAGATGTTTGTTCTCACAAAGATTGCAGCTGATCCTGTGATAGGAGACCTTGTATGAGAACTGGAGAAGCAGACCAAAGCATGCATTGATATCAGCTCAGCTGTACTGCAGCTTATAACTCCATTTTCCATCATAACAAGCCACAAAACCCCTATCTGCTTTCTGCTGTCATTATCATGACAATTCAGTGCAGAAACACAGCATGAATGTCTGTTTGCACTAAGACCCTGGTTTCTGTACAGCAATGGGATGTCACAACTATCAATAAAAAATACAGAAAACAATTTAAGGCCAGGTCTATTCATAAGGCCCATTTTCATCTGAGTTTAGAACACGTCCTTCCGGGCAAACTGAAGGCTGCACATAACATGAAGCAGGCACTATTCCAAGGTGCTAACAGCAATCATTTAGTAGAAGGGTAAAGCAAACCCAATTATGCTACAGTTTCCACTGTTTTTATTAGTGGAAACAGCATCTTTTTGTTTATGAGGAGAGGGTCATGTTTAAGTAGCAGGTTTCTTTAGTACATCAGGGCATGGATCCAGAGGGTTTATGGTTGATATTTTCCCTGCTTGAAATAAATCTTGTGTATGTTCCCTCCATAATAAAGATAACTGCACTAATCATGGATTTAATGGTTTTTATCGAACCCTAATCTAGTAAGAGGCTATGAATTTAGGAATATTTCCCCTCCCAAACAGCAACTTTTTGCATGCTTAGAGCCTGTTACTGAAAGCAGTTCACAAACAGATTTTGATTGACAATGTAGATCACCTTACTCATTCAGATGAAGCAGATTCTAGTACATGGTGTGTATGCAATATTCCCCCACTAAAGTTAGCCTCCAGGTGGGGCTGGAGTTCTCCCGGGATTACAACTGATCTCCAGGCTACAGGGATCAGTTCACCAGGAACAAATGGCAGCTTTGGAAGGTGGACTCTAGGAGAAACTGAACTACTTCCACAGGTACTACCCCAGATCTCCAGGGAATTCCAAAACCAGAAATGGCAACCCTATCCCCCCCCCACTTACACACTTTTGTGCAATCCATGATGACTTTGAAAGGTTCTGAACATCTGCCATGGGTAAAAATAAGCAGGAATCATATGCCACCTAATGAGTCTTTATTTTAGCAAAAGCCTTTGTGTGCTACAGCCCACTTGAAGAGAGCTCTAATCCCTGGAAGTTTACCATAGAATAAAACTTGTTCACTTTTATGCACAACAAGACTACCTGTAACCCATATTATTTTTTCTTTAAGATATTTTATTTTTTAGAACATAAGAACATAAGAGAAGCCAATGTTGAATCAGGCCAATGGCCCATCTAGTCCAACACTCTGTCACACAGCGGCCAAAATATACCAGGTGCCATCAGGAGGTCCAGCAGTGGGGCCAGGGCACCAGAAGCCCTCCCACTGCTGCCCCCTCCAGCACCAAGAATAGAGTGCATCACCTGCCCCAGACTGAGAGTTCCCATTCTATACCCTGTGGCTAATAGCCACTGGTGGACTTCTGCTCCATATGTTTATCTAATTTCCTCTTGAAACTGTCCATGCTTGCAGCTGCCACGACCTCCTGTGGCAGTGAATTCCATATGTTAATCACTCTTTGAGTGAAGAAGTATTTCCTTTTATCTGTTCTAACCCGACTGCTCAGCAATTTCATAGAGTGCCCACGAGTTCTTGTATTGTGAGAAAGGGAGAAAAGTACTTCTTTCTCAACCTGCTCAATCCCATTCATAATCTTATAAACCTCGATCATGTCACCCCTCAGCCGTCGTTTCTCCAAGCTAAAGAGCCCCAAGCATTTTAACCTTTCTTCATAGGGAAGGTGTTCCAACCCTGTTATCATTCTAGTTGCCCTTCTCTGCACTTTTTCCAATGCTATAATATCCTTTTTGAGATGTGGTGACCAGAACTGTACACAGTATTCCAAATGAGGTTGCACCAATGATTTATACAAGGGCATGATGATACTGGCTGATTTGTTATCAATTCCCTTCCTAATAATCCCCAGCATAGCGTTGGCCTTCTTTATTGCAGCTACACATTGTGTAGACATTTTCAGCGAGTTATCCACTACGACTCCAAGATCTCTCTCTTGGTCCGTCTCTGCCAGATCAGACCCCATCAACGTGTATTTATATTTAGGATTTTTGGCTCCAATGTGCATCACTTTGCACTTGGCCACATTGAACCCCATTTGCCACGTTGACGCCCACTCACCCATCCTCAACAGATCCCTTTGGAGTGCCTCACAATCCTCCCTGGTTTTCACCACCCTGAACAACTTCGTGTCATCTGCAAATTTAGCCACATCACTGCTTACTCCCAATTCCAAATCGTTAATAAACAAGTTAAAAAGCATTGGACCGAGTACTGATCCCTGTGGTACCCCACTGCTTACCACCCTCTACTGAGAAAGTTTCCCATTTATACTCACTCTCTGTTTCCTATTTATAAGCCAGTTTTTGATCCACAAGAGGACTTGTCCTTTTATCCCATGACTATTGAGCTTACTTAGGAGCCTTTGATGAGGAACTGTATCAAAAGCTTTCCGGAAGTCAAGGTAAATAATATCTATTGGGTCCCCCTTGTCCACATGTTTGTTCACTCCCTCAAAAAACACTAACAGGTTAGTGAGACAAGATCTTCCCTTACAGAACCCATGCTGAGTCTGCCTCAATAGTTTTTGTTCATCAATGTGCCTACTAATTCTTTCCTTAATAACAGTTTCCACCAACTTACCCGGTATCGATGTCAGACTGACTGGCCTGTAATTTCCTGGATCTCCCCTGGAGCCCTTTTTAAAGATGGGAGTGACATTAGCTACCTTCCAGTCCTCAGGAATGGAGGCAGATTTTAAAGAAAGATTACATATTTTTGTCAGGAGATCCACAAGTTCACATTTGAGTTCTTTCAGAACTCTCGGATGAATGCCATCCGGGCCTGGTGATTTATTAGTTTTTAAATTGTCCATCAGTTGGAGGACTTCCTCTCTTGTTACCGCAATCTGATTCAGGTCTTTCAAACCCCCTCCCGAAATCGGTGCTTCTGGAGTGGGCAAACACTTCTCCTCTTCCACAGTGAAGACAGAGGCAAAAAATGCATTCAGCTTCTCAGCCATTTCCCTATCATCCTTCACTACTCCTTTTACCCCTTGGTCATCCAAGGGCCCCACTGCCTCCCTGGCTGGCTTCCTACTTCTAATGTATTTGAAGAAAGTTTTATTGTTGGTCTTTATGTTTTTTGCGATATGCTCCTCATATTCCCTTTTTGCTTGCCTGATCACAGACTTGCATTTTATTTGCCATAGTCTGTGTTCCCTTTTATCAACCTCACTAAGACTAGCTTTCCACCGCTTAAAGGAATCCTTCTTACCTTTTACAGCTTCCATTGCTTTATTTGTTAACCATGCAGGCTTTTTTCTATACCTATTTGTACCTTTCCTAAACTGAGGTATATATTTTTTCTGAGCTTCTAGGATTGTCTTTTTAAATAGTCTCCAAGCTTCCCCAATGGTTTTGACCTTCTCCACTCTTCCTTTCAATTTCTTCCTCACATGTCCCCTCATACCAGAGAAGTTACCCCTTTTAAAGTTAAAAGTGGTTGCGTCAGTCTTTTTGGGCAACTCCCTATCTGTACAAATGTTAAACTCAATGACATTATGGTCACTGTTTCCAAGTGGTGCAATGGGCTATGCTGATTGGGTGTCTGCACTAAGTTCAGCATCAGTTGGCACCTAGGAAACATAAAGTCATGGAGCACAAGTTATTCCTGGAATGTCATTGGCAAGGGCCCACCCCTCATTCAGCCTGGGAATCAGAAGGAGGGACAAGGCTGGGAACTTCACTTGAGAAAACAAGTTTCTTTGCTGGTATATGGTGGGGCCCCAATCACAGTCTAATAGCAAATTAGAATTTCCTCTTTTAGGAGATACAAAAGAAAAGGGATTTCATAAAGTTGTTTGCTCTGTGTAGATTAGGGCTGCCATGTCCCCTGGTAGAGGAGGAGTACTGTCGCTTGGGGTGGCAGCAGGGAAAGAAATTAAAAATGCAGCCTTGTGTACTTACTGGAAGTTCTTACTGGAAGTGACAGAGTTTCCAGCAATTCCTAGAGCTACCATTCATCACTTCCAGGAAGAACTTCTGGTAGGTATATAAGGCTCCATTTTTTCAAAACAGCTCTTTTGTGACATTGCCCCCCCCGTCATATGCCAGGCACTGCCTAGTGAACCTAAACACTGTAAATGCGTACTCATCTTTGACTTGTAGTTAAGATATTGTTTAAAGTAGTGCTTAACTCTTCACCCCACAGTCAGTCTGCCCAGCAGTGCTGCAGGGAAGGTTTGCAGCCCAATATTTGACTTGAGAGGATTGCTAATTCTTTTGTAGGCTCAAGCCAAAAGAAAAAGAGCCCCCTAGATGAGGGGAAACCCCGAGGCATGGGAGCGAGACCCAGAGATTAGAGTTCTGTGCAAATGAGATGGGACAACCCAGACTGGCTGTTAACCCTGGGACCGAGAGTTTGGCAGAATTGACTGGAGGCAGAACTGAGACAGGTATCATGGTCTTTCCAAAACAACCCTGAGTGGCTGTGAGTGGCCGGGATGTTGACCAAAGAAACTGACATTGAGCTGGTTCGGCAGGAATTCCTATGTGAGATGGACGAGCTGTGACAGAACACCCGAGCTGCCTTGGTGGACCTCCTGGCCACTATCTGGGAGGCTTTGCAACAGGAGCTCCAGGACCTGGGTGTTGGGGGAGCACAGCAGGGGCTGCAGGGCTCCCAGTGGGCCAGTGCCAGAACCTGCACCGCAGCCCCAGCCAGCGCCCCAGCCTGGACCAGCCCCTGAACCCTGGAGAAGTTGGTGTTCTTCGTGCTGCAGGTGTGGAAGTCGGATGAGCATCATGTGGGCTATGTGGGATCTTGGCTGTGGGATCAAGCAGCAGACTGGTTTTTGGGACCGTACAATGTGGGGGGCCCAGAGCTCTGAGATGTGGACACCTTCATGCTGGCCCTCCACTGACAATACAAAGACCCGCTGGAATTGGAGCATACCAGGACCCAACTCCAAGGCCTGAAGCAGGGCAATCGATCCATCTGGGAGTTCTTGGATGAGATCAAGACGCATGCAGCCAAGCTCCAGGGGTGGCCTGAAGGGTTCTTATTGAATTCTACTGGGTGGGTCTGAATCATTCCATTGTGGACAAAACCCTGCCACAGGACAACCCCTTAACCCTGAACGGCTGGATTCAGGTGGTGTGTGAAGCAGAGAACCGGTGCAACTTTCTGAAAATGTAGCACCCAAAACCCATGGTGAAAGCACCAGGCCATGAGGCGAGTGGCCAGTGGAGCCAGTCCCAGGGGTCCCAGAGTGACTGGAAGCAGAGAATGTGGCAGGGTTTGTGCCTGAGATGTGGAGCCCCTGGGCACTTCGCCAACAACTGTCCATATGACAAGAGCCCAGACAGGGCAAAGAAGGAGGATCACAAGGGACTGGAGATATGGACCAAGCCTCTCAGGAGTTGTCCCAAACCATCCAGAGCTCTTCAGTTGGGGAAGTGAGAGGAACTGGAAGGCATCTCATCCAGTGAAAAAGAATTGCAGCAGCCAGCAGGAAAAGGTCAGGATCTGCTGTGAAGGGCACTAAGCAGCAGGTCTGGAAGTCTCCCATGCCAGAATTGGTGAGAACCACTTCCTCCCTCTTTTACGTGACTGTGGCCATGGTCAACCCCATGATGGGTACCCACATCAGGGTGCAGGCCCTTACTGACTCTGGCTGCACCCGGGACTTAATTAGCCCAATCTTGGAGCTAAGGTGCATGAGCTTGAGGAACCCCTAGTGTTCTCCCATGAAGGGGGAGCACTGTAAATACCACATGGTACATCTGCCAGTAGGGGTGGGCTCCCACTGGGAACTGTGATCCTTTGTTGTAAACTTCTCGGCCAAGTTTCCGATGTTATTGGGAAGTCCCTGGCTCCAAGCCCACAATCCTTATTTCCAATGGAGTGTGGGAGCCTTGTGGTTTTTGGATCCCCACTGCAAAGAGCATACCTGGAACCCAAAATGAGGGGAGGCACCACGCCCTGCACCAGAGTGAATATGCCTGATGCGAGAGGATGTGAACTGTCTTCCCCTGGAATATAGAGACTTGGCCAAAGTATTTGAAGATGGGAAGGTGGATGAACTTCCCCCTCATTGGAAGACTGACTGTGCCACTGAAATTTTGCTGGGGCACAAAATGCCTAAAGGGAAGCTCTATTCCATGAGCCCAGCTGAGAAAGAGAAGTTGCGGAAGTTCATTGATAAAGACCTGGCCAGGGTGCTGTTCGGCAAAAAGAAAGAAGGGGGGTTGAGACTGTGTATGGACTACCAGGGCTTGGATGCTGTGTCCATGTCTAACACCTGCCCTCTTCCCCTGATTAAAGACTTGTTGGCAGAGGTGGCCCAAGGCCACATTTTCACTAAGTTAGATTTGAGAGATGCTTAATTCTAGGTGCGCATCAGGGAAGGAGATGAACATAAGACCACCTTTAACAGCCCACTGGCACAGTTTGAATACCTGGTGATGAAACTCGCGGGGGGGCCGGGAGGTGTTCATGAAATTGATCAAACAAGTGTTGTATAAATATCTATTTAAGGGGGTCCTGGTTTATCTGGATGATATCTTGATTTATTCAAAAGATAAGGAGTCACATGTGCAGCTCATCAGGGATGTGCTGAAAGCCCTCTATAAGAACTGCCTGTTTGCAAAGCTGTCTAAGTGCGAATTTCACAAAGAGGAGCTGGACTTTTTAGGATACCGGATCTCCGGGAGGAGTCTGGGCATGGATCCCCACAAGATTCAAGATGTATTGGGGTGGGAAGCCCCCTGAACAAGAAGGCAATTACAATCATTCCTTGGGTTCACTAATTTCTACTGCCCGTTCGTCCCAAATTGCACCCAGGTGGTCCTACCTCTTACTGACCTGTTAAAGACCAAGGGGAAAGAACCAGAAAGTCACAAACCAAGTTACAGGCTGCTGTGGACCCCAGAGTGCCAGCAAGCTTTTGACAAACTGAAGGCTCTGTTTACTTCTGAGCCCATATTAAGTCACCCTGATGAAAATAAGCCTTTTGTGGTGCAAGTGGACACATCTGATGTGGTGATGGGGAGGCAAACCTGCAAAGGGGGGAGAATGGGAAGTTGTACCCCCTCACGTATGTGTTGAAAAAGTTCTCAGAGGCTGAACAGAATTGGACGGTTTGGGATAAAGAGGCTGCTGCAATTAAACTGGCCCTAATGACTTGGAGACATTGGCTGGAGGGGGCTGGGCATCGTTCGAGGTGTGGACTGATCATAAGAACTTGGAGACACTGTGCACCCCCCAACAGCTAAATGCTACATGGTTGTGCTGGGTGGAATTTTTCTCCAATTTCTGATTCACACTTAAACACCTCCCAAGGAAGTCCAACTTCCTAGCTGATGTGCTTTCATGCTTTCCCCAGCATGCCAGCCAGCAGGAGGAAGTCACTCAATGTTCACCCCCACTGAGCGGGGGGGAGTCATTACGTGGAGCCATGCAAAGGCTGAGGGGCCACTCAATACCGAAACTTGGATGGAGAAGTTTACAGCTGCTTTCAGTGATAGTGACAAGGAGGAAGTGGAAAAAGAGGGCACCCTCATTCAGGGGTACAATGGGTGCTGGTACCACCAGCAGAAACTATTCATGCCTGGAGCCTTACGGTGGGAGGTTTTGCAGCTGGGGCATGGCAACAAGCTGGCTGGGCATTTGGGGTACTTAAAGACTTTACGCCTTTTACAGAGACAGTTTTGATGGCCGTGCAGGTGGGCTTATATTTCCCAATATATATCTTCTTGCCAAGTATGCTTAATGGGGAAATGACAGGCTGGGAAGTGCCCCAGGACTATTGCAACCTCTGCAACCATGGTCTGTCATCTCTATGGACTTTATAAGAGACTGGCCACCCAGCAAGGGGAGGATGGTGATTTGGATAGTGGTGGATCTCTTTTCAAAATAAATGCATTTTACCCCCTGTAAACAATTGCCTTTAGCTAAGAAACTGGCACAGCTGTTCATGCAGCATATTGTAAGGCTGCATTTGGTATCCCAAAAGATCATATTTGACCAGGGGGCCCAATTTGTGGTGGGGTTCTGGAAAAAACTGCTGAAACTGTTGGAGGTGGAGCAAGGATTCATTAGTGCCTACCACCCAGAGACTGATGGCCAAATGGAGAGAACTAATCGTATTCTGGAGCAGTTCTTGATATTTTTCTTTAACTATCAACAAGATAACTGGCTGGATTTGCTCCCCTGTGCAGAATATAGTTATAATAACTCTGTTCATAGTTCCACGAGGGCCACTCCTTTCAAAGTGGTGCATGGTGTGAGGAGGGGCCCCCCTCTTGGACCCTCCTGCCCTGCTGACTGGACAGCAGCTTGACAGCTGGCCCTACCAATGCAGGAGAGGGCCAACCACACACCCACCCTCTGGGCTCCAAGGGGTGGGCACAGAGTCACCCTCCAGAAGGGGGCCTGCCAGGGTCCCATTACCGACAGCTGTCATCCGGTCAACTTCCCCAAGAGTTTGAAGGGGGACCAGGGTTGCTTCATACTCAACCAGCCTGGGGAACCCCAGCTGCAAAAGGGGGCTGGGGTGGGGGAAGGGTGCAACTCTAGCAGCAGCAATGGCCAGACCATCAAGAGGAAAGATGGGTCTCCTCTGGGGAAAGGGTGAGGCTGATCAGCCCAATGGCCAGCTTGCTGTAGGGTGGGGTGAGGTTTGGAGAGAGGAATAAAGAGGGAGAGGAAGGCCAAATCGGGGAGAAAGTCACCTGGGCCTATGGAGACTGGAGTGGAAGTGTGAGTAGATCGGGAAGCTGAAAAACTATGTCCAAGTGTGGTGCAAGCGACCAAGAAAGTTCTGATTTGCAGTGTGGGGGAGTGGTGGCAGAAGCAATGTCAGTGACCTTTCACAATAAACTGAGAGGCAATTCTATCTGTTAGGCTGGGCTACAGTTAGTTCCATTTCCAATTTCTCCAACTCCTGCTCCCCCAATTACAAGTTTCCAGAAGCAGCATAGCTGTGGAACAGAACTAGCAAAGCAATGTAAAATCTAAACTGTAAATTGTAATGCCATTTATGTTGTGTAGATACATCTAAGTATGGTTTAGGCCAGAGGAGTCAAACTCATTTGTTACGAGGACCAGATCTGACATATATGTCACTTTGTTGGGCCAGACCATGTGTGCCATAAAATGCAATGCCAGGTACCAGAGATATAAACTTGATTTACTTTGGAACCCACAGAAAAACCCAATAAATGTATTTAATCATATGAAAGGTGTGTCCCCCCCCCCAAGGGATACCATAAAAGAGGGAGTATCTTACATTTCCATATATAATAGTTGCTTGCGGGCCAGGTAAGAGCCCTGGATGGGCCGGTTCTGCCCCCTGAACCTTATGTTTGAGACCCCTGGTTCAGGCAATCTAAGATGCAAGGCTTAGGGCAGAAGTAGCTTCCACAGTAATGTTCTTTGTCAGTGGCTCCACTGTTACCTTTTTCTGTTTTCCTGAACAGGAAAAGAATATGGAACATGTGCAGAAGTGAAAGAGAGAAGAAAGGCTAGAATAATGGTGACAGGAAAACAGAAGGAGGATTGATCTCTGGATTAATGAGGGAGGAGAAAGGGAAAATGATTAAAAGGGCTGATCCTGAGGCAGTAAGACAAGTTGGCAAGAGCCAGAACCCTGGACTGCGGTCACACACACTAAATAATCCACTTTCAATCCATTTTCAGTGCACTTTCCAACTGGATTTTACTGTGCGAAATGGCAAAATCCACTTGGAAAGTGCATTGAAAGTGGATTATTTAGTTTCTGTGTGACTGCAACTTCTATCTTCTGTCACAGCTTCCAAAGAAATGTTACAGACTCTTCAATTCTTTTTAACAAAGAATCCCTTGCTGTAGCTGAATCTTGCTTAAGAATTTTGGGCCTGTGTCATTAACATTTTGTTAATGGGAGTGCCTCTTTCTTACTGTGAAAATGTGTACAGGTGTTTAATTACCATTTAAAAAAAATGGCTATGATCTGTAATATTAGCAAACATTCAATATTAAACAAAGAAATCTCACAGCTACTTTGCTAGTTATATTATACTTCTGCCATATATGTGAATCTGGAAGAAAAAGCAATCAGACTCACGTTAAAGTCATGTTCTGTTTTACACAACAGCTTGAGCACAATCTAGCTACAAAAGTTAACCACCAGGTTTCCTAATTAACTGACTTTGAGGCTAAATCTCCATGTTTTGGGACACAAAGGAAGTGGCAAACCAGATGATGTCTGAAATCAATTAGCAGAAAAAGAGTTGTGAAAGCAGTCTGAGCAAAACATTGCTCAGTGAAAGAGTGAAAGAGATGACCTGCAGATTCTGTAGAAAACAACCACTGAGAGAATAACCACTATGAAACTTCATTAATTTCTGTATACAAACAATCAGAACACACAGCTTGTCTACAATGCACACTGATGTATTATATAAATTGATGGTTTTGTCTTGATTGTCTTGACTGATCATACAGCACAATCACAGATTGTCCCAAATATCACTGCTGGCCCTGTCCGTAAGTGCTACAAGACAACACAGCTTGCATGCAGGACTCTGCTGTTATGCAAGATGACAGACATGTTATGTCACCACCTGCTGAAAGTGCAGGTGGTATGCTCGTAAGAAATTAACGTTCCTTGCATTTACCCTTTGCAATCGAAGGCACTCATGTCTGAAATATTGTTTACTTGTTTACCATAATGCGAGGCAATGGGACCTAAACATATTTTAGGTGGTTAAACCTTACACCTAATAACACTGCTATCACTGCTAATATTTGGGGCCTAGCTCCTCCTGCATCCTTTAGATGAAAATCAGCTACATGTTACTCCTGAAAGCAGTGCTGATTCACATTGCTGTAAATCTGCTGTAAAACAGTCATTACTGAAAATGCAGTAAAATAAAACATATAGCAGGCCCTTGTCTCTGATGGGTTTGTATTTGCCATGTTTATATAAGATACAATGGTGTTTTTGCGGGATGGCACAGTTCCTGTTCTTGAAGCTCCAAAGAAACTTGCGTTAATTCTGTTACTTCCTGCCATGATAGAGCAGCAGTAATGTGTTTTTAAGGTGATGCCATATGATAGTTGTTGTCAGTACATTCTTTCTCATTAATAGCATATGGTCTGCATACATTTAACTCAGACATTGCTTTTAACTGTTATTCTTGTTATTACTTTGAGTGGTATGGAGGAAAATGCAACATCATCTATATTCTCAAGTGTGGTCCCCAACTGTGGATATCCAAATATGCAGATTGGGGCCACACTGACACTAAACAGATTGTTCTGCAAACTTGGAGGACCCACACATTTGTAGAAAAATCTGACATCTTTTTTAAAAAATACATTGGAGGGTTTAATCCCCCCTCCCAAATAGAAAAGCCTCTGTACATGCACAGACAATGAACTTACTTTTCCCTTCAAAACTGTCAGTGGCACTGGCATCCAGGAGTCTCTCTAGGCCTGGCCATGGCAGCACCATCACCTTGGAAACTTTCCAAACCCCACCATGGCAGTGCTGGCATGTGGGAGGCTCTCCAAGCCCAGCTTCAGCAGCATGGGTATCTGGATGGCTCTCTAGGTCCGGCCACCATAGTGCCAGCATCTGGGAGGTATTCTGGGCTCAGCTACCATGGTGACAGCAGCCAGGAGGCTCTCCAGCCCAGAGCAGCTCCCAGACTCTGCTGCCACTGCAGCCAAGCTCACAGACCAGGCTCATTGATAGGGAAGCTGCTCTAGGCCTGAAACAGCTTCCTGACACTACAGCTGCTGCAGCTGGTAAGGTAAAGAGGGGAAAGAAAGAGAGGTGTGTGTGGGGGGGAAATTGACAAGAAGGGGGGGAGAAAGAGAGGGGATTATCAGAGAAGGAAAAGGGTGAGAATTAGAGAGGGCTAGGATACACTGACATAGAAGGGTAAGGGGTTATTGATAGGGAAGGGATGGGGGAACAGAAGAGAGGGGTTTAGGTTGACAGATGAGGGGAGGGGAGAAAGAGGGGAGAAATAGAGAGGAGAGGAGGTTGACAGAGAGGGCAGGGCAAAAGAGAGAAGGGGTAGATTGTCAGATAAGGGAAAGGGGGAAGAAAGAGGAGAGATTGAGAAGGGGGAGAAATAGAGACTGAGTAGGTTAACAGAGAATGGGATGGGGAAGAAAGAGGAGGAAGTTTGTTAGAGAAGGGGGGAGAGGAAAGGAAGCAATGGAGGGGAAGGGATGCACTCTCCTCACAAGTTTCTTGTGGGTCACTGCTTGTATGTTCTAATAGTGAAGTTGACCAAATCCGAGGATACTTAAATCCAGTGACTGGAGTTGTAAATGGACAAGACAGATCTTTCTACAAACTTGAAAAGCACCCCAGGTTTGCAGAAATATCTGATACCTAAGAAACAATACATTGGGGAGGTTAAAAAAACACCAAATGATAAAAGGAACGCCTGTAGCTTTAAGAAATAGAAGCCCTCAGTGGCAGTTACTAGGTGACCACAGCATTCTAGGTTATGTTTTAGTCAACAAAAAGCAGGGTTTTTTTCCAGGGCTGTTTGGGCCTTTGAGGGATGAGTCAACAGGGCCAGGCCTGACAGCACCATGGGGTGACTTGATACCACCCAACAGCATGACTCATCCATAGGGATGGGCACAAACTGGGAAAATCTGGTTTAGTTTGTGGTGTGCCCAGTTTGCCAACCACAAACTTTTTGACACTAAATGAACTGGTTCGTTTGTGAAATTCATGATGTGGTAGAACACCCCCCCCCCGGCATGCCAGAGATATTAAACATGCAAAGGACCTCCAGATGACATTCCTCTTCCTACCCTCCAAGTTTAGTGAGAATTGGATTTAGGGGCTCAAACTTATGCCCCCCCTCCAAAGTTGCCCCCAAGAAAGTGCTTTCTGGGGGAATTGCAGGCAGGTTAAGGAGTGTATAGAATGGACCCTATGCAAGCTAGAGGCATCAAACTCACAGGGGACCTCCCCAGATGCTCCTCTACATGCCCTCCAAGTAGTGTGCAGATTGGACTTATGGTGTCCAAGTTATGGCCCCCCAAAGAAGATGCCACCAGGAAAAATGTCAAGTACAGGTTCAAAAGTGTATATGATGCAAGCTACACACACTAAACACACAGGGAATCTCACCCTGCTGGTCGCTCCCCTACAATCTGCTGCTCGCTCCCCTACAATCTCTCCAAGTTGGGGGTGGATTACATGTCTGGGGTCCCAGTTATGGACCCCCAAAAAGGTCCCTCCAGTGCTCTCTCTGGAAGATACAGCTGCAGTCACAGGGAAACTTCACCTGGACAGACCCCCCCAGCCAGACACTGGAAGCAAGGCAAGCATCCCTCCTCTGGTTGCAGCCCCCTCCTTTGGTTGCAGCCCCCTCCAAAGGCAAGTTCTCACAAGAGCTTGGTGGACACCCTAGTTACACCACACGAGCAAGGGATGTGTGCCCACAACTCTCACAGCCCCCCCCCGGGTGAAACACACAGGTCCAGAGTGCACCCATCAACCACTACAAATTCTTCTACTCTACAAAGGAATGGAAACATGTCGACTGCTGGCAGGGCCACCCCAAGGCTCCAGAGGCAGGTTCTCAATGTCAAACCAAAAGACAGACATCCACAGAGGTCCAACAAGAGCTCCCAAAAGTAATCCTTGACAGCTTGGTGGGCATCCTAGCCACACAACACGAGCAAGGGAAATGTGCCCACAACTCTCACAGCCCCACCTACTGTGGGGTCCAAGTTATGGCCTCACAATGAAGATGCCCCCAGGAAAGTGCTTTTGGGGAAAATGTCAGGTGCAGGTTCAAAAGTGTGGGTCCTGAGCCAAGGCATCCAGGACATAAACCCCCACCACTCGGTGTGAGCGGGGACAGGGAGGCTCAGAGCCTGAGAGCACCTAACACCCCAAACCCAGCAGGGATGAGAAGTTCACAGTCTGGAAGAAATGAATGGGCTCTGCTTTTAACAAGTTCTTTATCTCTCTAACTGCCAATAGCCAACAGAGGAGAGGCTGCAGAGTTCAGCTGATACATTGCATACAGCAGAATGGTAACTCCATTACTGGCAGCCAGCAGTGCCTGTTAAGCTTTGGAAGTTTCCAAGGCTGAAGAATTCTGCCCCCTCTGTTGCTTTGAAGTTTTGTAAGCAATTTAATTAAGTGGAAACTTCTGCAAATATATCCATTCATGAACTGCCATGAACAGCATGAAAGTTCATGGAATGTTTGTGTCGGTCACCCCTTCACAAACATCGCTTCACGAACCATGAACGGGCCCAAATTCATGACAGAGTTTGTGAGCCAGATCGTGCCCATCCCTACTCACTCAGGCCTGTTTTTTTGCTACTGTTCAATAGCAGACACCATACTAAAGCCAGTGGGATGAAGCAGTTAGCTCTTCAGAATAGGATCTGTGAGACCTGGGTTTAAATCACCAGTCTGCCATGGAAGCTCACTAGATGATTGCAACAAATGGGTTGTGACCTCAGACCAGGAGCTGTCCCTTTATAACTGGGTTCCACTCCCCAAAGTGTCCTCCTCAGCCTTCCTACAGTGCTCCCCTGCCAGGCTTTCTCACCCATGCTATCTCTTAGGCTCCAGTCCAGAGCTGACTATGCCTGCCTTGCCATTTCTGAGTGACTCTGGTGACTAGTGCAGTCTTCTCTTCCCCTTCCCAAGGCTCTTTCTGCTGTAGCTGCCTCCAGTCCAACAACGTACAATTGAGAGCTGATCCCAGCTGTTTCTCTACTCTTCCAGCCACATGCCGGCTCCAGAGCATCTGCTGCTATTGTCTCCACCACCACCCTACTCATCTGCTCACTGCCTCCTTTTAAATGTGTGGGTTGCCCATGTAGATTCTGGCCCCCTGCTGGAGTCTCTTCAACCTTTACAGCCTAACTGATTTTTCTTCCAGTCAGGCTATTTGATGCTGCTCAAGTCTCAAGGGCCTACTCTGACAGCCACAATGCTGTTGTGCCCATCAGATGCTTTCAGCCTAACCTACCTCTCAGGGTTGTTGTGAGGATAAAAAGGAGGAGAGAAAAATGGTATAGATGAAGTAAATAAATAATGGATATAGCTGAAGACAGGAGGCAGATAAAAGACAGGTTTGTGGATGACTGAGAAGGAGAAAATGAGCAGGGAAAGGGGAAAGGATATGGGGGTTGTGAGAAGGAGGAGAGGGGAAAATAATATTAGGAGGGGGGTACAGGGGGAAATGATCTGCCCCTCCACAGTCTTTTAGGATTCCCTACCATGCAGGTGGGCCTGTTGTCCTAGGAAGAGGCTGCCAGGGAGGGAGAGTAAGCTGAAGACAGAGGAACAGATATAGGTAAGTTTGCTGTTCAGTGTGAAGGAGAGAAGGAAGCAGGAAAAGGGGAGAGACTATGGAGGTTCTCAGGGAAGGGAAAGAAGAAATAGTGGTGGAGGAGGAAATGAGATGTCCCCCACAAATCCTTGTAGGTTCCCACTTATATCTTCTAGATAGCACAATCAAAGAGATTATCCACTGGTTATCCATGTATCAAAGAAAGTGTAGCTGACTAATTGACCATATTGATTAATTTATTAAACAAACCATCACATTACCAAAACTGGATTATGATACCTTTTTATGACAGTGAATTACCGTATTTTTCACGCCATAAGACACACCTGACCATAAGATGCACATCATCTGGAAGGGAAGGGGTGGGAGTTAGAACGCCTGCCCCTTCCCTGGCTTTCCTGGGCACGCCGCAGCTGCGGAACGCCCAGAAAAGCCAGCGCTCCACCCCCCCCCAACTTTTGCAGTATTCGCTCCATAAGACGCACACACACACACCTTTTTTTTGGGGGGGGGAATTGCATCTTATGGAGCGAAAAATACAGTAATTACAATAACTGAAAGCTGTGACTCACTCTAACAAATAACTCTAAGAAATCTTTAACATTTTATTTCACAAAAGCATGTCCAAACTAAAGTAGTCTTTTTACTTTTCTGCAATGTTTCACAAATTGCATTTAGTGATTAACTAGCCCCCTACCAGTTAATGTACTGAGACATCTGCTGAGTTCAGGCTGGCAATTTGCCCTGCTATAGCCATGTTTCAGCCACATTTCCCAAGCAGATTAAAGGGTGCATTCACACAGGCACATCTGCCTGTCATTCCCCATCCGTAGGCAACCCATGCTGTTCCACTTCACTCCCGGGATTAAAAGATACCTGTTGAAAGTGGTAGCAAATCCCGGAGAGCCCGTTTACCTCACTGCATTCCACTTCCCAGAAGTGTGAACGCTCAGCTGAAAAGCCAGGAGCAACCCGCATTGCTCATAAGGCAGCAGCGATATGATTGGCTGTGCTCCACTCTACCATCCAATGCAGTGCTGGCGCAACAGGATCCTCCCCAAATTGGCCGGATGCCTATGTGTGTATGAGCGCATGAGCATATATGCGCTCATTCATTTATGCACTCATACAAACATAGGCATCTGGCCAATTTACCAGGAAACAGCCGTTTACAGCCACATCTCCGGGCCAGTAGTCTCAACGCTCCTGCGTGCCTCCTTCTGGTATGCTCCCACATCAGTCGGCCCCGTGTGACCGGGAAAACCCAGAACAATTTGTTCTGGGGCTTTTTTGCCATGGCTGGCTCCTGCTTCAAACTGCCAGTCTGAACTCAGCCATCCATTGATTAATCTAACAATTATGATTGTGCAACCTTAATTCAAAACTTTTCTCATTGCTGCATCCAATTGTGATCTTACAGTTTTACACAAAGTTGTGCATATTTGTGTGCCCAAGCATTGAAGTACATAACCTCCAAATCATCACTTTGATATGCTTATGTGATCTCAACCTTAATATGCATTTTCAGACATATTCTCAATACCCTAACCTCTCCAAAACATCACTACTAAATTTATATCAGTGGTGGGTAAAAAAAAATTTTCCTTACATACTTTATTATCTCTCCTTATAATATTTATCTTTTGGTTTCCTAAGATTCCATGCGCTCCCATTGGCTGTAAAATGCCCTCCCTTAGCCATTGGCCCATCAGCCGCCACTCAAGAGTACTCACGTGCCATTGGCCAGGTGCTGGGTCTGCTCCTCTTCCCCACCCACTCCCCCTTTTGCATGTCAGATTTACTGGCAGACCAGCTTTCTCTCCTGAGGAAGACAGTTCCCTTGACTCCTCTGAGGGACTGTCCCCTCAGTGGCTGTTGGTAGGCAGCCAAGCTTGGCTCTGTGAGTAAAAAAAACAAAGGACTTTCAGCATAACCCCCTTCCCCGCCCTAACCCCCTCCTCAACGGCCACTTTCCTGTCAGAATAAATGGAAAGAAGCTCTTTCTCCTGCTTAGCTTCAGCATGGCTGGTTGGCTAACGAGGTGGGCCAGCGACCATCAGACCATTTTCTTCAACTCCCCGCTGTGTGGCTGACTTTCCCCTAGGGTTGCCAATCTCCAGGTAGGACCTGGAGACCTCCCACTGTTACAATTGACCTCCAGATGACAGAGATCAGTTCCCCGGGAGAAAATGGTTGCTTTGGAGGGTAGACTCTATGGCATTATACCCTGCTGAGTCCTTCCACACACACCCCAAATGCTGCCCTCCACAGGATCCACCCCCCCAAATCTCCAGGTATTTCCCTAATCAGAGTTGGCACCTGTACTTTCTCCTCTGTCAGTAAAAGGCCCTTTCCACACCTATGTTGGCCTTTGGGAGGAAACTCATTGGGCCCAGTCCTGATCAGGTTGCCAACTCCAGGTGGGCAATTCCTGGAGATTTGAGGGATGGAGCCTGGAGAGGGTGAGGTTTGGGGAGGGGTGGCACCTCAGACAGGTACGATGCCATAGACTCCACCCTCCAATCCAGCCATTCCCTGATGTGGAACCATTGTTGCCAATCTCCAGGTGGGGGCTGGAGATCACTCAAAATTACAACTGCTCTCTAGGAGGGAGTGGGGAGGAGATGGAAAACTAAAGGTAGGTTGATGGTTGGCTGGGAGGGAGATAGGGTTATCAACTCCAGGTTGGGAAATTCCTGGAGATTTGAGGGGTCGAATCTGGAGAGGGTGAGTGTTGAGGAGAGGTGGGACCTCAGACAGGTACAATGCCTGTCTCCACCCTCCAAACCAGCCACTCCCTCCTGGGGAACCACTGTTACCAATCTTGGGGGTGGGCTGGAAATCACTCAAAATTACTACTGCTCTTCAGGTAGCAAAGATCAGTTCCTCTGGAGAAAATGATGGACTCTGTCATTATACCCTGCTGAGATTGCCACAGCAAATTGTCACTGAGTGCCCAATGCCGGGCACTCTCCCAGAGCCTCTTTCTAGAGCCCGTTGTATTTATTTCCACAACAGGCCTTATCCCTAGTAAATATATATTTCAAAAAATACCTTCAAATGATGCCAAATCAGTGGTCTTCAGTCCAAAACTGTGAATCCAAACAAGTAAGTTCACTTTTCTGCTCTTCAGATAAATAGGTTCACTTTTGCTCTAAACTATTCAGGAAGTGCAAAAAGTACTCAGAAATTTCATTTATGGAGATTCAGACTTTCACTTAAACTTGCTATAAAATATCAGCATCTGTCCAATGCAGATGTGTTGTGCCCTATCCCATGTAATCCCTGCCTTGGACCATATATAAACATTTTTAAAAAAACTGTGGCCTTTGATGTTACTTTGAATTAAAATGAGAAGGCGTAGGAAGAAGTTTAGCAGCAACAGAAAGCAAGAGTGGAAAGGAACAGAGGAAGGAATGGGAGCAAAGAATGACATGGTGGTAGCAGCAGCAGGATGAATGATTAACTATTATCTTATCCTAAACACATTTATCCAGGGGTAAACCATTGAACTGCACCGTAATGGAGGAAGTGCAAGCAAGTGAGTAAAGCAAACAATTTTTGGGGACACACACTCATACTGCCTCCTATATCCTACAACTTGCCCTAGTAGCAATAATGGTTGTGAGGGAAGCATTTGGAAATGGAGTTGCAGACTACATGCACCTTAAATATATACCCTGCCTATTACCTAAATGACACTCACTGTTTACTTTTACAAACAGCAAATAAATATACTTCTTGTTGCCTTGATCAGATTTCCGTCTTGAATCTGTGAATGTTCACAATTTCCAACCTCAATCAGTGCTATCTTGTGCATGCTCAGGGCTCTTTTTGTAGCAGGAACTCCTTTGCATATTAGGCGACACACCCCTAATGTAGCCAATCCTCCAAGAGCTTACAGAGCTCTTCTTACAGGGGCTACTGTTAGATCTTGGAGGATTGGCTACATTGGGGTGTGTCACCTAATATGCAAAGGAATTTCTGTTACAAAAAGAGCCCTGTAAAATGCTTACTTGTAAATAAGCTCCCTTAAATTCATCTGGACTTACTGACAGGTAAGAGCCCATAGGTTTGCAGGCCATAGTATTTTAGTCAATTGGTGGATGGAAGCTGCATCAACTGTACTATTGAAAACCTGGCATGTCTCTGTCTCTATGCTGAAATCCTTTGCATTGGAATATAGACTACATTAGGACAGTATGTTATGTACTGATGGAGCTTGGGTCTGAGCAAAGGCTCCAAAGGTCTTCAAGCCTATTGGTTGTGTTGCCGATAACGACCAATCATATTTGTTGTTTATAATCCAATAGCTGCACTGTTAATAGTTACATTGTATATGGTTCGTGAAAATGAAGGATCCTAGCTGCTTAATTGGTATTGGTTGTTGTTTAAGGTGGGTGTGGTTCCTGTTGAGCCTGTGTCTTTGGTTCAGAAGCTCAATAAAGAAGCATGTTATTATGAAAGAACTGCCTCATTTTCAATACTTTTTTTAAAGTAACATTTTATTTATTCATCAATACATACAACTTAAACATTAAACATATAACCATTTCCACCAACAGTGTTACAAATATGCAACAATAGTAATTAGTTTACATAATTTTATTTATGAAAATAATGACAAATCACAGTATCCATTCTTTTACGTATGAAATTATAATATTGAGATTGTTGAGTGGGTTAGATTTTAACTAAAATATATTCTAGGTTTTCCAAAATTGAGTGCCACCTTCCATAGAAAGTATTTACTAATTGTGTGGCTTGAAAACACGTTAAACTATCTGAAACCTTATCCATTAAAAGGTGGTTCCACACATTAGAATACCAAGACTCCATACGCAGAGGGCCCATACTTTTCCATTTGGATGCCACCGTTGATTTTGCCGCGGCTAGAAGAAGAGTAAACAATTCCTTACTAAACCGTGGAATTGGCATCTCTTTCCAATTATTTAATAAAATAATATCTGGTTGCATAGGAATTTCATGTCCAGTTAATTTTTCAATTTCAGACAAGACTTTTTGCCAAAATGTGTTCACCACCGGGCATTCCCACCAACAGTGGATATAAGACCCTATGCTGCCACAATTTTTCCAACATAAAGGAGATAATTTTCTATTCATTTTGTGAAGCTTTAAAGGGTTCAAATACCATCTTGTTATAATCTTAAAAAAATTTGCTATTGAACATTGATAGATTTAGTAGTGACAGCATAAGAGTTCCATACTGTTTCCCAGAAAGATTCTGTTAACTCTGACTTAAGGTCCAGGGACCAAGAGGAAGAGTATGAAGGTAGGCTAGTTGGTTTAGGATCTATAAGGACCTTATGAATTTTTGAAATCAATCCCCTATTTGTTCCATCCAATGAAATTATATTTTTTTCAAAATCAGTGTGTTGTCTAGAACAGGCTAGTTTCATGTATGTGAAGACAATAAATGCTGCATTTGAAAATATTCAAACCAAGGTAATTTGGAATTTGTTAATACATCCAATTTGGATTTTTCCATTAAAGTTTTTTGTGAATAACATCTGAAAGCATTGTTAAGCATGCTGCCTTCCAAATTTGGAATGTGTTTGGGGCTTGGGCAGGGGGAAACCAAGACTGGCCAATGAATGTAGAATTGAAAGGACAAAAAGAACTGTGAAAAGGCTACAGAATTCCAATACAAAGTGTACTTTTAACAATATATAGGACACCACAGATGTGGTAGATGTGCAGCCTGTCCATTATCAATGGATTTAAAGTTCATTGAGTTTCCAGAAAGTGGTTTTAGATGGTATTTTAAACATTTTTCCACATGTACCACTAAACGATCTATATATTTAATAATTTGTGGCTGTGGTCAGAAATACATTGGAGAAACGACTAGGGCAATAAGAACACGCATCCTTGAGCACAAATCAAAAATTAAGCATGAACGAAGGGATGCACCCCTCGTGGAACACTTTCTATCAAAGAAACATCGGCATGACGATTTTAAATTTACTGTTTTGGAGGTCATTCAACCATGCCAGTATGAGAAGAAAGATTTAAGGAAGGTTTTGCTTAAACGTGAGGCTTTCTGGATTTATAAATTAAATTCCCTATATCCTAATGGGTTGAATATGTCCTGGGATCTGAGTTGTTTTCTGTAGTTCTATATTGATTGCTGTGAGTGTTTGCTGGAGTAACTCTGTATTTCTTGTCTCCTATATAAGTTGTTGCTGGATTAATTTTGTTCTATATTGATTGCTGTGAGTGTTTGCTGGAGTAACGTTGTATTTCTTTTTTTTTTTTTTTGTAAATACAATTTATTATTGGATATATCACAAGTTCATACAATTTAAACATACCAATACATACCCATTTTTCTTTTTTCCCTTTCTCCCCCCACATCAGGCTTCCAGCACTGCTCCAACCCCATTAATATCTCTCTTATTCCATTACAATTACTTCTAAACTTATTTTCTCTTACTAACGGTAACAATACAAAAGTCTAATTCTCCTTCCGTTTCTTCTTAATAACTGTCAAAGCAAATCAAACCACTTTTAATGTCCCAATTTTTCAACAAATATTTTTGAAAGTCTTTCCAATCTTTAAAAAAAGTTTCATCTTCTTCGTTGTTTAACTTTCTTGTTAACTTGTCCATTTCCGCCAAAAACAACGTTTTTTAATCCATTCCCATGTTTCAGGTACTTTATCTTGTTTCCAACATTGAGCAAAAGTCAGTCTTGCTGCTGTAGTCAAGTACCATAATAGTGTTCTCTTGGCTACATTTATTTCTTCCATTTTAAGACCTAGCAATAACATCTGTGGGTCTTTCTTAAAAGTACAATTCAAAATTTTTTGTATCTCATTGTGGATCTCTGTCCAATACTTTACTGCTTTATCACATGTCCACCACATATGGTAAAAAGACCCTTCATGTTTCTTACATTTCCAACATTTGTTAGACATACTTTCATTTATGATAGCAATTTTTTTGGGCGTCATATACCATCTGTACATCATTTTATAACAATTCTCTTTAACATTTACACAAGTTGAAATTTTCATTGACTTTTTCCACAAGTATTCCCAAGATGTCATTAATATCTCTGTATTAACATTTACAGCCCATTTTATCATTTGCTCTTTTACAACTTCATCCTCAGTATACCATTTCAATAGAACCTTATACAGTTTAGAAATCATTTTTTTTCCTTTCTCAAGCCATACAGTTTCAATTTCAATATTCTTTTCTCTAAAACCATATTCTCTTTTATCGGTCTTAAATAAATCATAAATCTGTCTATACTTCAACCAATCATATTCAAATTCAACATCAAATCTGTCCCTTCAGATTTTAAAAGATTTTTATAAGGTAGCCAATCTAGCCCTTGATTTCTTGAATATGGATTAATCACTTCAGCTGGTACAATACAAAGTGGTCTTTCTTCTGAGAAGAATTTTCTGTATCTCATCCATGTCTCGAACAGTGATTGTCTTACAAAGTGGTGTTTAAAAAATTTATCCATTTTTACTTTTCCATACCATAAATATGCATGCCATCCGAATTTATTATCATGCCCTTCCAGGGCCAGTACTTCTTGTTCTCCAGATTAATCCACTGTTCCAACCATGTTAAACAGACGGCATCATAATACAGTCTTAAATTTGGTAGTTGTAGGCCTCCTCTCTCTCTTGCGTCACATAAAATTTTCATTTTAATCCTTGGCTTTCTTCCTGCCCATACGAATTTAGATAATTCTTTCTGCCACGAATCCAGTACTTTCCTTTGTTTTAGTATTGGAATAGTCTGAAATAGAAACATCAAACGCGGCAAAATATTCATTTTTACAGTCGCAATTCTTCCCATCAATGATAAATTCAAAGTGTCCCATTTCTTCATATCTTGCTGAATCTTGTGCCACACCTTTTCATAATTGTTTTTAAACAAGTCAATATTTTTCATGGTTAATTCAATTCCAAGATATTTAGTCTTTGTAACTACTTCACATTGAATTTTCTCTTGAAGTTCTGTTTGTCTTTGTTTCGTCATATTTTTGCACATCACTTTGGTTTTACTTTTATTAACATAAAATCCCGCAACTGAACCAAATTCTTCAATTTTTTCCATCAGTTGTGGTATTTTCTCAATTGGGTCTTGGATCATAAACATTACATCATCTGCAAATGCCCTGTATTTATAGACAAAACCTTTCACTGTAAGTCCTTCAATACTGTTATCTTTTCTTATCGCTGTCAATAATATTTCCAATATCCAAATAAACAACAACGGGGATAACGGGCAGCCTTGACGTGTTCCCTTTTGGA
Source organism: Gekko gecko (assembly GCA_029375565.1). Taxonomy (NCBI): domain Eukaryota; kingdom Metazoa; phylum Chordata; class Lepidosauria; order Squamata; family Gekkonidae; genus Gekko; species Gekko gecko. Next base: position 228,664,847 of record JAPDNY010000001.1, on the reverse strand, counting down.
CTTGGAAGAAGTCCATCTTTTCTTTATTTATATTCAAAGCCGCTTTTTGTTCTGAATATATTGCCACAATCATGTTTAAAAAGGACTGTCCAATGTCCATTTTTTCAATAACTTGCAGCATGAACTCCCAATTTAAATTGTCAAAAGCTTTTTCCGCATCTAAGAAGAGGAATCCAACTTCTTTTTCAGGATGCTTGTCATAGTATTCAATTGCATCTATCACCACTCTTAAATTGTCTCTGATTTGTCTGTTTGGTAAAAATCCAGCTTGTTCTTCCGCTATTGTATCTTTCAAATATTTTTTCAGTCTCTCCGAAATTATTTTTGCAAATAATTTGTAATCGTTATTTAATAGCGATATTGGCCTATAATTCTTTACTTGAGTCAAATCCAAACCTTCTTTAGGTATCAATGAAATATTTGCTTCTTTCCATGAATCTGGGATCCGTTTGGTCTTTCTTATCTCATTTGACAGAAGTACTAAAATAGGGGTTAGCTCCTCTTTAAATTTCTTATAAAACTTTGCTGTAAAGCCATCTGGTCCTGGAGCTTTGCCCAACTTTGCATCTTCTATCGCCATTGTCACTTCTTCTTTCGTTACTAAACCATTTAATGATTCCTTAATTTGTTTTCCCAGCTCTGGAACCTCAATAGTCTCCAAATAATTCTTAATTCTCTGTTGATCAATTCCTTTCTTTTTAAATAATTTGGCGTAATATTTAAAGAAAGCTCTTTTTATACCGTTCAAGCTCATAACATCCTTTCCATCTTCAGTAATCTTAGATATAAAATTCCTTTCTTTTCTATTTTTCAGTTGCCATGCTAAAAACTTTCCTGGTTTATTTGCACCCTCAAATGCTTTTTGCTGTAATTTCTTCAAATTCCAATATAATTCTCTGTTTAATAAAACATTCAGCTGATCTTGCAGAAAGTGGATCTCTTTAATAATCTTCTTCTTCCCTGGTCTTTTCTTTAATTCCTTTTCTTTTTGTCGAATTTTTTCATGAAGGTCTTTCTGTTGTTGAATCTTTTGCTTTTTGTCCTTGGAGTTCAGAGAGATAAGCATACCTCTCATTACCGCTTTGTACGCATCCCATACAACTTGTATATCCGTGCCTTTATTCAAATTCAGTTCAAAAAAACTTTTCGTTTCCTTTTTTAAGATTTCATTAATTTGTTTTTGATCCAATAAATCTTCATTAATTCTCCAATATAACTGTTTAGGTTTTGCTTTAGATATCCAAAGTAGGGGATTATGATCAGAGTTAGTTTTCGGCAAAATTTGTATTTTATAAGTTTTTTGCGCCATCTCCTCTGACATCCAAATCATGTCAATTCGAGAAAAGGAATTGTGTCTATTCGAATAAAACGTGTAGTCCTTAGTCTTAGGATTCCACTTCCTCCAAACGTCTTCCAGTTTCTCTTGCTTCATCAATTGAAAGAAATTTTTTGGTAACTTTCCGACTGTCTCTCCACTTGCTTTGGATTTTCTATCCAATGTGTTGTTCACTGTACCATTAAAGTCTCCAGCAAGAACAATTTGGTCATAATTTAAACACTCCAACTCTTTGGTCAAATCATTAAAGAAAGTCTCTTTTGCACCATTGGGTGCATATATATTTACAAGCAATGTCTTTTTTCTGTTCATCCATATTTCCACGCCAACATACCTTCCTTCTTTATCTGAGAAAATTTGTTTAGGATCCAATTCTTTTGAAATATAAATCACTGTTCCTTTTTTCTTATTAGTTGCTGAGGAATGAAATTCTTCTCCCAATTTTTTATTAGTCAAATATTTGTTGTCTTGTTTTCTAATATGTGTTTCTTGTAAACAAATTATGTTACATTTTTGTTTTTCCAGCCAATGATTCACTAATCTTCTTTTACTTGGTGAATTTAGTCCATTTACATTCCAAGATAAAAATTTGTAATCCATAATGGTGTTGAGTTAAATATCTTTAAAATCATCCAGATTACTCTCTTTAAATCTGTATAAATCTCCTTCAGATTTGAGAGTAGATCTCACCGAGTTGTACATAAATGTAAGTCCATATGGAATCTCCCATCTGAACCTAATGTTCATTTCTTTTAGTCTGTCTGTCAATTTCTTAAATTTCTTTCTATCTTGTGGAATCGATCTCAGAATTTCTCTCAAAATTATTATTTTCTTTCCATTAATTTCCAACGGTTGTGTAAATTGTTTCTTGAAAACGTCTTGCTTCATCTTTGTTGTCACGAATTGAACAATCACATCTCTGGGTAATTGCTTTCTTTTGGCATAAGCTGAATTCACTCTATAAATCAAGTCAAAGTCTGAATCCAAATCTCCCTCATCTTCCCCTACATAAGTTGTCAATGTCTTAATTACTAGAGCCCGTAGATCCTGATCTTCCTCCTCTTCTATCCCTCTCAATCTCAGATGATTCTGAGTAGCCCTATATTCCATCATGGTCTCCAGCCTTGTATTTTCTGACAGGGTTTTTTTAACCTTTTGTTCCATATCTTCAGATTTTGTCACCAGACTTTTGACTTCCTTTTTGAGTTCTTCTGTATCTTTTTTTATCCCTGACACTTCTGTAAGTACCAGTTCTTTCAGTTCTTCCATATTTTTTTTCTGTACTTGGACTTGCACTTGTTCTATTTGCTCCAATTGAATTTGCAGCTGTTGTTGCAGTTGTTGTTGCAGCTGTGATTCTATTTGTTTTCCAAAATTCTGCACCACTTCGGTCATCCGTTTTTCCATCGCTTCCATAGCTGCTTGCCACTCTTTTTTTCCTTTGCAGTCATTCTTGGGCTAGGTGATGAAGCAGCTCTGGGTCTTGACCTCAAATCCGTCTTGGAGACAACTTCAATGCTAGTCAGTCTTTATATTAGCAGTCTTCAAGCCAAATCGCCACCTTTAAAACTTGTTTAAACGCTTTTTCGGCTTGAAAATAACTTTTTAAAATTTAGTCCTCCCCAAAATGTCGGGCGCAATTTCTCTATGATTTTCTGGCTAGAGTAGGCTCCTTCCAAACTTCCTGTTCATCTGTCCGTCTCTGTAATCCAACTTCCGGTAAGGGTGGTGTCACACAATAAAATGTCCGTCCGTTTCCAGCACAACAGCCTCTAAAACCTCCACTCTAGCCCACTTCCTGTATCATAGAGTCACAGTTAGTTTCGTTTCTGCTACGTAAAGTTTAGACTTGACTGACCACAGGAATGCAAAACAAAGTCACTTTTCAGCCTTTTTCTCTAAAGGAAAGCTTTCGTTTTACTTTTAATTCAAGCGGAATAGTTCCTTAAAGGTTTCAACGCTTATCCGTACGTTTCAATTCCACATTCTTCTTTAAACCGGTAAGCGCTTATTCGTTTGTTACCTTGCTTGTAATCTCGGGGTTTCGCGGTGCTTCTTCTGTAAACGATGTTAATCTTGATGATAAAGAGATCGGTAGATGGCGAATTTATGCTGAATTCTCAGCCCAGCTGGCATCTGTAGAGTTGATTTGCAACTGCCCTCTTCACGGAAGGAGATCAAAGTGTAAACAAGCTTCCTCCGAAGCTTATCCACACCGATCTCAACTCCCCCTCAGGCTTCGCTGCTTGCTTGCCACTCCCCCGCCTGGAGAGTGCTGCGCTGGGCCAGATAAAGCCCAGACTGTCATCAGATGCCGCAGTACACTCTGCACAACTCGCAAAGTGTGTCAATTCGCCATTTTACTCCGACCGGGAGCAGTAACGTTGTATTTCTTGTCTCCTATGTAAGTTGTTGCTGGATTAATCTTATATTTTTTGTCTCCGATGTGGCTAGCACTTTACTTCACTGAGAAAGAACTGTATTTCTTATGTTGACTGCTGTCAGTTTTTGCTGGATTAACTTTGTATTCTCTAGAGATGTATTTATTAAGAGGTGTGCCTTTTATGTGGCTAGCACTTTACTATTGAAGAAGGAACTGATGAGGACTTTTTCCTTGTAAGAAATTTCTCTAGAAAATGGATTGGTGAGCCCCATGAACTATATGCTTTATCTGTAATTTTTCTGCAATAAGGTTTTTGAATTTGGGTTGCTTACTCTATGATTATATTTTCTAGATAAACTTTTTCCTGGCAATGATGATGTAAGATCTTAAGAGAACTAGGAAGCTGTGCTAGTAAGTTTATTATTATATGAATAATTTTATGAATTGCACATATGAAGAGGTATGTATATTGGATTTTTATATGAACTTTATAAAGTCTTCAGGCTGGAGAAAGACCACTGTATTGGTTGAAACGGATTTAATCATTCCAGAGGACGCTGGTGCGACTCTGCATGTGACTCTGCATTTTCAGTTTAAAACTGTTTGTTGTTGCTGAAAATAACACATACATTACTGAAAATAACATATATATACAAAGTACACTTTGTATTGGAATTCTGTAGCCTTTTCACAGTTCTTTTTGTCCTTTCAATTGTATCAGTAGAGCTGTGACCTCTTTTGTATACAATGAATGTAGAAGCCATAGAAATATCTGGGGCCAAAAGGGACCCTTGAACTTCCAAGTCTTAAATAGTGCCTGCATAAGTGGGTGCTGTGCAATTGAATAGGAGTATTCTGAGGTTTTATTCCATAATACTGATTGATACTGTGTATTATTTAGAAAATGTTCTTCTAATTTGACCCATTCTGGCTGTGGATTTGATTTGAGTATTGAAATTAAAGTTGATAGTTAAGTGGCCTCATAGTAAATTTTAATATCAGGTAGAGCTAGTCCTCCAAGTTTTGTTGGTCTACATAGCATGTTAAATCGTATTCATGGCCTTTTATAACTCCAAATAAATTTGCTCCAATTGTTTTGCCAATTTTTAAACTGGGAGGATTGAATAGGTAAGGGGAGCATCCGAAATAGGTAAAGGAGTTTGGGAAAAATAAATGATTTGATGGACTGTATTCTTTCCATCCAAGAAAGTTTTTGTTTGTGCCATTGCTCTAATTGTTGTTTAGTTTTTTCTATGGTGTTCATATAATTGATTTTGAAAAGATTATTCAAATCTTTAAGGATTTTAATGCCCAAATAAGGCCAAAAATGGGTTTGAATAAAGGTCTCTGAGTCTTGAGTCAAATTAATCGGATGTAGTATTGATTTGGACTGCTTAACGTATAATCCAGATAATAATGCAAATTCTGAAACAGTGTTTTCCACTACAGGAGGTGAAGATTGGGGGTGTCCTACATAAAGAACAAAATCATCTGCAAATAAACTAGTTTTAAAATTATATTGATTACTAGTAATGCCTGGCATCATATCTAATTTTCTAATTGTATTAGCCAAGGGCTCAATGGACAGGGCAAATAAAAGAGGGGACAATGGACAGCCCTGCCTCGTTCCTCTAGTAAGAATAAAATCTGTGGAAAAAGAATTATTGATTGATATTTGCACTTTGGGTGATGAATAAAGGGCCTGAATAACTCTCTGGAAGGCCGCTCCAAAACCCATTTCCCTGATTACCACTGACAAAAAAAAGAGGCTCCACTTTGTCAAATGCCTTCTCTATATCTAGGGCTAAAAGGCAGTTATCTGATAAATACTGTCTGTTATAATAAATAATTCCTGTCATTTTCCTAATATTATCAGCAATATTTCTGGATGGTATAAAGCCCATTTGATTAATATGAATATATTCGCTTATAAATGCATTGAGTTTGTTCATTAAAACTGTCATAAATATTTTATAATCACAGTTCAATAATGATATAGGGTGAAAGGATTGTGGGGTCAAGCTGTCCTTAACTTTTTTTGGTAACACTATTATTTTAGCTTGAGCCCAAGTTTCAGGGATTGCGCCAGACTGAAAAATATAATTGCAGGTATCTTATAAATGGGAGGCCAAGTTGGTGGCAATTTTTTTTATAATTTTTTATACAATTCAGCCAGAAGGCCATCTCTCCCAGGTGTTTCATTGGCTTTAATTTGTTTTATAGTGGCTAAAATTTCCTGGTTAGAAATAGGTTCTTCCATGGATTTACTATGAGAAGGTGTTATTTTCCTTATTATATCCTTAGCTTTAAGAAAATTATTGATATTTTCCTCAGAAGGGTTATCGAATATACAGTTGTTGGTAATATTGTTTGAAAATATGAAGAATGTCCTTCGTGGATGTAGACAATATACCTTTTTCATCCTTAATGGAGCAGACATTTCTCATATTTTGTTGTTTTTTGAGTTTCCATGCTAATAATTTCAAGGTTTTGGGGTGGCGATACCAATATTTTTGTTTGAGGTACATTTCTGCACTTGTGATGTTTCTAGGAATTCTAATATTTTTTATCTCAATAAGAAGGCATTTATAATTCTTTTTTGAACTTAATTCTTTATGTTTAGTTTCTAATTTTTTTATCTTCTCCAGGATTTCCTGAGTTAATTTATATCTTTTTTTATTGTAGGCCGATGTGATGGAAATAAATTTGCCTCTGACCAGTGCTTTTATGGTGTCCCAGACTATATTCAAGGGAATGTTGCAAGAAGAATTGTATTTAAAATATTCTGTTAGCACTTGCTCTATTTCTGTGCAAGCTAGTTGACTCAATAAAATATTTTTATTAAGGGTCCAAGTGTATGTACCTTTTTCCTCTGTAGATAGCTTTAATACACCTTCTGTCCAAGCATGGTCAGACAACATCCTTAAGCCTATATCAGCATGCTGAATCTGGTTAATTAAAGAATTTGAAATTAAAATAAAATCAATTCTGGTAAAGACATTATGTCTGGGAGAAAAAGAAGTATAATCTTTGACACCTGGATGCTGAACTCTCCATATATCACAGAGATCAAATTGATCAAAAAGTGATTGTAAGGTTGACCTATTTCTGCATTTAGACCTAATGAGCTTGCTAGATTATGGACTATGGGATTTATCCCCCCCAAAATCAGAAATGCTATTAAAGTCACTACCTATTAGGATATGGCCCTCCTGAAACTCGCTGAGAATTTTAAACATTTACAATAAAAATGCATCCTGTCCTGAATGCAGAGCATAAAGAGATGCCAGAGTTATAAGCGTATTATTTAGAAGACCTTTTGAAAATATATATCTGCCTCTAGGATTGGTAAGTTTAGCTTGACATTGGAATAATACATTCTTTGAAAATAAAATAGCCACACCTCTTGAAGAAGACAATCCTGGGGCCTGATGTTGTGAAGCGAACCATTTTGATTTGAAAATTGGGTATTCAGATTTTCTAATATGTGTTTCCTGTAAGAACAGGACATCAGGGTGCATTTTAATCAGTGAAGAAGCTACCCTTTTAATCTTCAATCTGTTGTTAAGGCCTCTACAGTTTAGTGAAACAACTTTCAAAGTGCTATCCATTATCTGATAGATGAAGTTGGTATCTTTGTGTGAGGAGTAATACGAGGGCTATATAAACCTTTTCAGAATCAATGTGTAGGAATACTGTGGGTTTCAACTGCGGGTGCCTACCATTGCTTAAAGTAAAAGATGGAGTCCTTAAAAAAAAAAAACTTAACAACAACGTCCACATAGTCACTAAGATCTATGTGGAAGTTAAATCTAAAGAAAAATATACCCCCAATAGGGCTATCTCAATCCAGCTCACCATAATAAGCTAGGCTGCAAGCTAGTAAGGTTCTTTATGTGCAGCTTACCAATCTGTTTAACTTATTTAAAAAGGAAAAAACAAAATGTGGGGGGGATATAAAAATGCTCCCTCTACCCCCTCTACATCTTAGACTTAATTTTATATGCCATAACCTCCAACAATATGTATTAACAGGATATAACATTTCCCAGCTTATCTTATAAATATAATGAATTAAAAATAATGAATTAAAATAAAGTAAAGGATGAGTACTTAATCTTTGCATTCAAAAATGAAATGAAAAATGTGTATTAGTGCTTAATTCTAAGCCTTCTTATTAACTAACATAAAATATCAGCTTCTGCCTGAGAGAGAAGAAAGAGAAGCAATATTAGGTTTCTGCCAATAAAAACAGCATAAATATATAAAGTTGTTATGCAGGACGTTAAATGATTAAAATTACTAGAATTTTAAAGGAAAAGAAATAGGTTAAATACACCTGAAAAATCAAATGAAAAAGGTTAACATCACCAACTTCATAAAAAATGTGAAATGAACCAAATTATATGCCTTATAACATTTTTTAAATTTTAACATCACCATATTTATAGAAAATTAAAAAATTAAAAATAAGCCAAGTTAAGTGCTATATATCATTTTTAAAGGACAAGTAATGACACCATGTTTTAACAATTTAAAATACTGAACTTAAATAGATTAACAATATAAAATGATTTCATTTTTTAAATTTTTATTGAAAAGAGGTAAAAGTATACAAAAATTAAGGGAACAGCTGTACAATTCTAGGTACATGCCTATCCTAATAAATAATCTAATAACAGAAAGAGGTGACCATAACTATAAACAGCCTCCCACTGAGATACTTACATTTTAACCATGCAGCAACTGTCTAGTAAGTGATTTGTATAATACATCTATATAACTGAGGAACTGAAGAAATGGTGATGGTTCTTGCAACAGGTTGAAGGAGCACTGCTATTATCCATGTGATATTTCATATGCTAGAGAAGATAAGTACTTAAAGATGAATCCAGGGGACATAAGAAGCTTTGGACAGTAAAATGTCTTTTTCTGACATGAATTGAGGAACCCTTGCCCAAATTGCCAGAAATTTCTCTTGCTCTCTAGAAATATCTGCAGTAGTGTTTTGAGTGATTTGTGTAAGTTTTTCTAAGATAAATTGATCCCATATTTTTTCATACCACATTTGCATCGAGGGAGGAGAACTAGACTTCCAAGCAGATGCAATGGATAACCTAGCTGCCACAAATAGTTTAGCTATAAGCTCCTTTTGGGCTCTTGTAGAAGAGGCTGAGTCCATTAAGTCAAAAAGTGCTATTTTGGGGCAAATCTGCAGGTTTAGAGAAGCGATTTCATTGATTTTCTCAACAACTTCTTTCCAAAACAAGTATATAATGGGGGACTCCCACCAGCAGTGGAGATATGACCCTCTACCTCCACACTTCTTCCAACATTGAGGACTAGTTGTTGGGTTTATCTTGTGTAGTTTTTCTGGTGTATAATACCAGCGAGTGATCAGTTTAAAAAACTGTAACCGAGTTGTATAATTTCTTGAAAGATTAGTCAGAGAGTTCCAAATCTTATTCCATAATTGTTCCATTATATTCATCTGTAAATCCTCCTGCCATTGAAGTTGATGCCTCAGAGGTGAGTTGTCTTCCGCCCCTATAAGTAATTTATACAAATTTGCCATCAGGCCTTTGGGAGAGTCTACATAGGTTAATAAGATATTTTCCAGGCCAGAGTAGGGTCTGTCAAATGTGCCTTGTGAGGCCAGAAATTCCATCAGATTTTTTAGTTGTGAGTAGCTGTGCCTGGAGAACTGTACCCCGGTTTGTTCTTCAAAATATTCCTTATCACAAATCTTCCCACAATGTATAAAGTTAATTGGATGGGAGAATCCCGCTTGTGTCCAGTCTTTATAAGACCCAGCTTTTTGAACTGATTGAAACTATATTTGGTTGACGATGGTGGTAAGTGGAGAGATACCTGAGATTGACTGTTGTCTTTTGTAGTCCCAAACTTTAAACATAGCCATTAGACAAGGATTTTCTCGATAAGTTTTCAGTCGACATGAAGGTAACATCCAACTGGCTTCCTGAAGTGTGTACAGCCTTACATAGATTAGTTCCATTTGGCCCCATGAAGGAATAGGTTCTTGTTGTATTTGTACTGCTGCTGTTAGGATAGCTGCTTGACGATACATGTGTAACTGGGGGAGATCCAACCCCCCAAGTGATGCTGGTTTAGTCAAAATGTTTGAGTTGGAGATCCGGTTCCGGTTGCAGCGATGACGGACGCGGACGGAGTTTGCTCCTGATCCTATCCGTCCTTCACCCTACCTTCGGGGGGGACGAGACCCCCATTTGGGGGGTCTTTGGATAGCCCATAAAGAGGCAAGGAAGCCACTTTAGCAGGGAGCTCCTTCGGAGTGATGAGAGAAGCGGCGGCTGACTCGAACGACTGGAGTATCGCTCCGACGCGGAAGGCAGGGCAACACCCAGCTTCGGCTGGGTAAACGCAGCAGCTGGACCCTATACAGAGTTTCTTCAAGCTAAAATACACCACCTTGGATTGAAATGTTTGATCTCTTGCCATAAAAAGTGGGGAGTGAGCTGTGAAAAGGTGAGGGGACGCGAACTGTTTCTCCAGTAAGGTAAAAGGCCACCGGGCTGTTGTGAAAAGAAATAGAAGTGGCGAATCAGCGCGGGACGGCCGGGTGACAAATTTACTCAGCCTTTACGAGCGGGGTAATAAAGTAAAGCGGGAGAATCGGGTCAAGGAAAAAGGGTCTATGTGAAATATACCAGAGACACCCCCCCCCACAGGTTAAAAAGTTTAGTCTCCCAGTTATCGGGACTACTAGAAGACCGGGAGAAAAATAAAAGTTAACCTAAAAGAGGACATATATAAAGATTTTGAACTAAGTCTAAGAACTAGGTGTTGTACATAGACTACATATCCCCACGGGGGACAAATGAAATGGAGGCAGAGTAAGACTAGCCGGACAGGGAAAGATCAACGATCAGATTAGAAGAGGACAGAAGAAGCCAGAAGACGAGGAAGCAAGAAAGAGGAAGAAAAGAAGAACAAGCAAGTTAATAAGAAGGGACTTTTTGATTTCTGTAGTAGAATCACGATTTCTGATGTGTTTGGGGGAATGTTGATGTGTTAATGGGTGTGTCTTCCTGAGCTCCCTTGTCCAAGGAAACGGTGTTAAAATCTTTGAATATTTGGTTTTCTTTTTTTGCTATTTGTTTAAACATTTCTAAATGAATTGCAACGGTATTTGACTGGATTACGTAAGAGGGTGGCCTTGAGAGTAGGACTGGCTGAAGGGGTGGATGCAGGATTGAATGGCTACCTTAATATAAGGGAGTGGTTTTTTTTCTTTATCCTTTGCTTTTTCCTGATTAAATGGATATTTTTTAAGAAAGTAGAGGGAAAATAGGGAAACCCATTTTGCAGAAAAGGTTAGAGGTGAAATTGTGGGTTCTAACTACCCCCCATAGCATATTATAAAAAGGAATAACCAGATCCAACTATCATTTTCTTTATTCCCCTTATTTTAGGTACAAAATTGAATTGAATTGATACCTTTAAGCAAATTTTAAGTAGATTTGTGAATACTAGTAATGGATAAACCAGGGGGTGGCAGGCGCCCCTCAATATCGACACCCACGTCAAATCTTCCACAATTCTCATTGAAAGAACTTCAAAATTTCATTCAGGAATCAGTCACCTCCACGGTCAATAATGCCGTTGAGGCGGCAGTAACCAAAGCGATAGAGCCAGTCCAAAAGAAATTAGAAGAGCTATCTAAGTTGGATGATATATCGAATCAATTAGCAGCACAGGCAGAAGAGATTAAAAATCAGTTGGCAGAAAATAAACAAGAATTAGCAACACTGACAAATTTAACAAGCAACCTGGAAAGTAAAGTGGAAAACGCAGAAGAAAAATTGCAAACTATGACAGAAAAACAAGAGGCCTTGGAAAATTCTGTAATTAAACTAGAAATGGAAAGAGCACAATTTATATTAAGAATCCAAAATGTACCAGAGAAGAAAGAAGAAAATTTAAAGTCAGAAATTACTCAAGCTCTGGCCGAGTTTTTGGAATTGAACTCTATCTCTGAAATAGAGAATAGCATTGACACAATCTATAGAGTAAACTCGGCTTATGCCAAACGAAATAAGCTTCCAAGGGAGGTTCAAATAAAGTTTTGCAAAAGGGAGTTGAAGGATAAGATCTTTAAGTTGTCAAACGAGAAGACCTTGATGATTTACGAGACTGAAGTCAGACTATTGAGAGAAATCCCATGGAGAATCAGAGAAAAGAGACATCAATATTTATTGTTGGTTGATCTCCTCAAGAAGAATAAGATTCAGTACAGGTGGTTGCTCCCGGAGGGTATCTTTTTCGTATACAAAGGGAAGAGATATAAAATTAATTCGACTTTTAAATTAGAGGATTTCTTAAGTAAATTTGGTAAAGACTTGGGTCTGCAGGAGGAAGAGGATGAGTCAACTGTATCAGAAGATGAAGGGTCAAAACAAGACGAGGCACGAAGCCTGGAAGATAAGCAAGGGAAAAAGAAGAGAAACAGAAAGAAAAAAACGGTGGATGCATTTAAAATGGTAACACATCTACAACAAAGAAATAACAAGGAAACCACAGAAGAAGATAAAGATGATTAAGCAAGGCATAAAAATAATATCTATCAATGTTAATGGTCTAAACTCGCCTAATAAAAGATCACGAATATATCATCAAATCAAAAAATCTAAGGCGAACGTTGTCTGTCTTCAAGAGACCCATGTTAAAAAACAAGATACAAGGATACTAGAGAATAGAAAACTCGGAAAAGCCTTTATAGCAGCAGACCCTAAAAAGAAGAAAAAAGGGGTGGTTATATATGCTAAGGAAGATCTACAACCTGAATTGGTATTTAGCGCAGAGGACGGTAGAGTAGTTATAATCCAAATTCGCAGACATAATAAATGGACATTAATTGCAAACATATATGCACCCAATCAAGCTCAAGAGCAATTTTATACACAGCTGAGAGAAACTCTAGGGAAGCTAATGTGTGATGAGATATGCCTTGTAGGAGACTTTAACACAGTATTCGATAACCAACTAGACAGGAAATGTTCAAATATAACGGTAAGAAAGGGGAATGAACTCCCAAAAACCTTTTTGAAATTAGTGGAAGAGTTTAAAATTATAGATGCCTGGAGGACCAGGAACATAAACACAAAAGATTTTACTTTCTTCTCAAGTAGACACAAATCTTGGTCGCAACTTGATATGTTTTGGGTCTCAGTGGATATGATTAATGATATTAAAGAAGTTGAAATTTTGCCGCAAACATTTGCCGACCATAACCCAATAATGTGTATCTTATCCGATACACCAAGAAGAAAACGATGGTCTATGAATACGATGTTTCTAAAGGATAAAAAAATTATAATGGAGTCCAAATTAGAGTTCAAAAACTTTTTTAAAGAAAATATCCAACCTGAAGTACCACTCGAGATATCTTGGGACACCTTTAAGGCATATACAAGGGGCTGGTTTATTAGATATAATGCCTGGGGAAAAAAGCAAGAAAATAGAGAACTAAATTTAATCAAAACAGAATTAAAGAAGGAAGAAGTAAAAATGAGGCAACAAAATGAAAATCTCCAGTTAATAAAGAGTAGAATCAAGTATCTGCAACATCGTTTAAACTGTATTTTGATGCAAGAATTGGCAAAGAAAATAAACTATACACGACAATTTTACTTTGAGCAAGCCAATAAACCTTCGAGATGGTTGGCCTACAAACTAAGGGCCCAGAGAGAGAGAAAAATAATAAAAAGTTTGAAAGATGAACAGGGCAAAGAGAGATTTAGTTTAAAAGAGCTTAAAGCAGTAGTTGAGCAGTTCTACAAAAAACTATATCAACAGAATGATTGCGACATACAACAGATAAGGAAATACCTTGAGAAGTTTCCTGATGGGCAGTTTGTAGAAGAACAACGGAGAATCTTAAATGACCCAGTTACAATGTGCGAAATAACAGAAGCGATAAGAACTCAAAAAAATAAAAAAACACCTGGACCAGACGGAATTCCTATTGAATTTTATAAGAGCTTTGAAGAGGTGATAGCACAACCACTGAAAGAAGTCATAAATAACATTGTAGAGAAAGGTCGAATGCCACAGTCATGGAATGATGCTCTGATTACGCTTATACAGAAGCAAGGACTAGAGGGCAATGAAATTAGAAATTATCGTCCTATTTCGCTTTTAAATAGTGATTATAAAATTTTTGCCTGTATTCTGGCATCAAGGTTTAAAAGAGTACTGACACAAGTTATCCATAAAGACCAGGCGGGTTTTCTGCCCGGGAGGCAGATAAAAAACAACGTCAGAATAATTCTAGATGTATTAGAATTCTATGAGCAACACCCGGAAAAACCGCTTGCCTTAATATTTGTTGATTTAGAGAAGGCGTTTGATAACTTAAGTTGGAACTTCTTATTAGAGAAACTGAAGGCGTGGAACTGTGGGGAAAGGTTTTTGAAAATGATCAAGGCGATTTATGCTAATCAATCAGCAAATATAACAGTCAATGGGGACACAACCCAAAAAGTCGAAATTGAAAAAGGAACAAGACAAGGTTGTCCCTTGTCGCCGCTGCTTTTTATCTTCGCGCTAGAATCACTACTAACTCGTATCAGAAATAAAAAAGAAATTAGGGGCTTAAATATTAAGGGTGAAACTATAAAAACACAAGCTTTTGCGGATGATATGGCTTTTATATTGGAAGACCCAGAAGAGTCATTAAATCAGCTACTACATATCCTTGAAGATTACGGGAAAGTGGCAGGGTTAAAAGTAAATAAAAAGAAAACTAAAATATTATTGAAAAATTACAAAGGACTGCCAGAGAAGAAACTGCAAGAAATTTCAGGCTTTGATATACAGAAAAGTGTTCGTTATCTGGGAATTCATATTACAAACAGGTGTTGCTCTCTATTTAAGGAAAATTATACAAAGATATTATTGGAAATAAAGAAGGACCTTGAAATATGGAAAAATCTACAACTCTCGGTAACAGGAAGAATCTCAACCATAAAAATGAATGTGTTACCTCGTGTTCTCTTTTTGTTTCAAACGATTCCTATTCTAAGAAATTTGAACTTTTTTAAAGAGTTAGACAAAATTATAAAGGGATTTATATGGCAAAATAAGAGACCGAGAATTAAGCTAAAGTATTTACAAGAACGGAAGGAGAGAGGCGGATTTGCACTCCCCGACTGGAAGCTTTATTACAAAGCAGCTGCTATGGGTTGGCTAAGAGAATGGATAACCCAAGAAGATAAAAGATTATTGTCCCTTGAGGGACACGATCTACATATGGGTTGGCACTATTTTCTTTGGTATAACAACTTTTCATCCCTTTTTAAACAACATACTATTAGAGCAGCTCTACTGAAAATGTGGATTGAGATAAAAGACAAATGTTATAGGCAAATCCCTAAATGGTTATCCCCAATAGAGGTGTTTGTAAAACCTTCTCTATATGTAAAATACACTAAATGGAGATACAAAGACCTTTTAGACGAAAACGGGAATTTGTTTTCGGATGACACTCTTAAAGAGCAAGGGACAAACCTAACTTGGTGGGAGAGAAATCAACTCATCTCAAGATGGTCTTTAGACAAGAAAGTAGGAATAGATAATAGTGTACCGGAGTTAGATGAACTATGGCTGGGTTCGAAAGAAAAGTTTATTAAGAAAGCGTATAATTTTCTACTTGAATGGAAAATGCAAGATGAGTGGATTAAGCCGTCTATGGTAGCGTGGTCACAGGATTTCGGATATAATTTAACCTTAGATCAGTGGGACAAAATTTGGCTGAGGAACATTAAATTCGTAAAAACGAGTGCATTTAAAAAAAACATACTAAAGATGTTCTATCGATGGCATATATCTCCAGCAAGATTAAATAAATTTAATAAAAATATAGGCAAGGAATGCTGGAAATGTAAATTTTCTAATGGAACATTTTTCCACCTTTGGTGGCTATGTACCAAAGCAAGAAAATTTTGGCGTATGGTTAAAAAAATGACAGATAAAATACTAAATATAAATATTCCTCTCACACCTGAATGTTTTTTATTAAATGTAATTCCAGAAAACTTTAAGAGAAAGGAGAGTTACTTAATAATACAAATCTTGACGGCAGCGAGAATTGAATATGCTAAGAAATGGAAGGACAGTAATGTCCAAAATAAAATGGAGATTATTTTCAAGGTATGGGATATAGCAGAGATGGAAAAATTAACATATATTATAGAAGATAAAAGCTTGGAAGTTTTTGGAAATTATTGGTCAAATTTCTATAAATGGCTAAAAGAAGATAAGATATTATGATAAGGATATATACCTGGCATGTGTATCAGAATAGTGGTTTAGATGTATTTTGCTTTAAAAACTAAACCGAAGAACTCTGTAAATAGGTATTTAACAGCGACTGAATGTTATATTTCTGTTTATTTTTTGTCTTAGTTGTTTGTTGTTAGGTGTTGTGTGTTTGTTTTGTTCTGTCTGTTTAAAAAAAAACTAATAAAAAGATTAGTAAAAAAAAAAATGTTTGAGTTGATTTGCAATTTTTTTCCCCTCCCACAGGAAAGAGATAAGGGTCTTTTGCAAGAGCCTAAAGTTCTTATCTGGAATATCTATGGGAAGTGTTCAAAAAAGAAATAGAAACTTGGGTAGAATGAAACTCTTAATTAGATGCAACTTATCGGGCAGAGAAAAAGTAAGGGACTTCCAATCTTTTAATTGCATTTTTATTGAATTATAAAGCTTGTCATAGTTATGATGCGAAAGGACTTTGAGATCCTTTGGGAATCTCACCCCCAAGTGCTGCCAGGACTCTGTGGTCCACTTGAATGGAAATTTCTTCACAATTTGCCCCTGCAGTCTACGGGGTGCCCATATTGGGTAGAGTTCTGATTTGGATGGATTAATTTGAAGGCCCGATATCTTCCCATATTCTGAAAGAATACCTTGTATGTGGGATAATGAATGAATAGGGTTAGAAATGTACAAAGTCAGATCATCCGTGTACAAACTAACTTTATGCACCCTTCCTCCCATGACCATTCCCGAGAAATGACTACATTGTCTCAATTCTTCTGCTAGTGGTTCTATAGTAATCGCAAAGAGCAAGGGGGAAAGTGGGCAACCTTGTCATGTGCCTCTTGTCGGGTAAAATGGGTGTGAGGAGCAACCATTCACTCTTACCCACAAGGTAAACTTCACATACAATGCCTTCATAGCATTTAAAGAGCTGCCCTGTAAACCCATCTTTCATAGAGTCACAGTCAGAAAAGGTATTTCCACTGAATCAAACACTTTGGTAAAGTCCAAAGCTAAGATGATTGAGTCAATCGTCTTTTGGCGACCATAGACAATAACATTAAGCGTTCTTCTCACATTATCTGGCAATTGCCTTTTAGGGATAAATCTGGTCTGATCTGCTTTAATATATCCTGCAATGAAAGATTTAATTATGGTTGCTAAAATGGATGTGAATATTTTTGCATCATGGTTGAGAAGCGCAATGGGCCGATAAGAGGAGGGATCTGTAGGGTCTTTATTATTTTTTGGTAATACTACAATATTGGAGTCTGTCCATGATGTTAGGATTCGTCCCGTTTCCAAAACATTGTTGCAGGTGTGGAGTAGGTGTCCCACTAAAGACGGATGAAATGCCTTATAAAATTCCGATGGAATACCATCTGGGCCAGTTGATTTATTTGTCTTTGATGATTTAATGGTGTCAAGAAGTTCTTGCATAGCAATTAGTTGTTCCATAAGCTGTGTGTGTGTTTCCAACAAGCATTGGGAAAAGTGGGAGCAAGTTAAGAGTGAATTGATATCAGCCTCACTAGGATTCTTAGACCAGTATAGGTTATTGTAGAACTCAGCAAAGGAGTTGGCGATGCTTTTTGATGAGAAGGGTGAGGAGCCATCAGAGCTTTTCTGAGATCCAATAAAGGAAGCTTGTCTTTTGCTATTTACCCTCCATTTCAGCATCTGAATATTTCTTGAGGATTTAATCCACAATTTCTGTTTAAGGAAAAGCAGATTCTTCTGGATTTGGTTCACATCTAATGCCTTAAGAGCTTTGTGTTCCGCCAACAGCTTTTGAAACACCTTCTTCCCACCAGTTCTTTTGTGTTCCACTTCTAAATTCTTAATTCATGTAAGTATATCTATTTTGACCCGATCTCTTTCCCTCCAAAGATGAGCTGTGATTGCTATTATGGATCCACACAGCACTGCCTTCATGGAATCCCATAGAACTGTTGTGGAGACCATTGGTGATGAGTTTTCTTTAAAGAAATTGCAGATGTCTTTCTCTAACGAAGCTCTTACTGTTTCTTGTAATAAAATGTTTCTATCCATCGTCCAGTATTTATCTTTCTTCGAGTTAGAATCCATGTTTACGATGCATTCCAGCCATGCATAATCTGTTAAGAACCGTGGATTGATACTAGCAAAAGGTATACTTGAGAGAAGATTTTGTGAGGTCAGTATATAGTCAATTCTTGTGAAGACATTATGTCTAGCTGAAAAATATGTATAATTCCTAGTCATTGGGTTGAGTATTCTCCAGATGACACAGAGCTGGTATTTGTTAAATAGTTTAGATAGTTTCATTAAGTCCAGTCGCTTGAGAGACACGCTAGTGTTATGCCATGACATATCTAATTTACCATTAGAAATAAAATTCAGGTCAGCTCCTATAATGAGATCTCCAGATAAGAATTTTTTGAGAGACACAAGCATGCTGTCAAGAAAATTGATTTGATTCTGATTTGGAGCATATATACTAGCCAGTTTACCATCAAGCAGCCCTTTAATGAAAATGAAGCAGCCCTGTGGGTCTACATTTTTGGCTTGCAATACAAAATTAATATTTTTAGCTATAAGTATAGCCACCCCTCTACTTTTAGAGTTCCCTTTAGCTTGAAATTGTAATGGATATAATGACATTTTCAACACCACATTAGTGTCATCCTTAGAGTGAGTTTCTTGAAAGAAAATAATCCCCGGTCAAATTTTCTTTAAGTGTCGTAGAACCTTCTTTCGTTTGATAGGTATATTCTTGCCCCTAATATTAACCAAATTAATTTTCAGATGCATCATCATTGTTTCGAGAACATGCACCCAGAACTGGCCTGGGTATTGACAGCAACTGCACTTGGGCCTATTGATTAACCTTTACTATAAGTAAAACTTGCAGAACCTTCAGGAAGTACAAGTTAAAAGTTACTAAAAACATTAAAGTACTAACACCTAAAATTAGTCAAAGATATTAAAGTTTGCCAATTTATTAGTTATGTGTTAGGCATCAAACAAGATACTTCACAGCCATTAGTCAGTGCTATTTGCAAAATTAATCAACATTTAAATGTTGATACAAATAAAGCAATTTAACATCCCCATCACACCCCTTTTAAGAAAGAAATCACCACAATCAAGCAGCACAATTGATTATTAAAATTAATTACAGCACTAAAAATCAATGAGGCAGATTAACAACCCTCACCACAATCAGAAGGCACAGTTGTTTTTTAAAAGTAATTACAACACTAAAAATTGGTGTTTCCCCCGTCCCCAGATATTAAAGAGACTGTATTCCCCTTCTATTAAAAACTTTCAGAAGACAGTTTCAATGCACACTAAAAACAATAGTTGAGAAGCAACTTAGAGAGAACCAGCACTGACAATAAAATATTAATTAATTTATTAATAAAGGATACTAATGAACAAGTTTTTTAAAAAAACTCTGTCAAAGCTCGTAGCAAAAAAGCAACTCCTAATAACTAAAAATTGGGAAAGAATAGAGTTGCCTAGATACAAAAACCACCAACTCCCATTTGCTACAGTAGTGAAACCCACCGGACGGCTTCCAGGCAACTCAGAAACCAGAAGAGAGGCAAGAGAATTCCAACCCCTGACCCCCTCCCTTAGAATAAATGCTTTATCTAAATGAAATTAACCCTAAAAACCATCCATCCTAAAGCTATCCCACACAAATAAACTTTAAAGCAACAACTAATAAGTCAATAGTTAAAAGAAGTAAGATAATTTAGTCAGCTATGTCTTCAGCTTCCAAAACTTCAGAGTTGCACACAGACAGCTTAGTGTTCGCCCCAGAGGGTTCTGGAGATTGTAGTTTCCTCTTGTGCGAGCACTGGTACTCAGAGTTGTTGAAGATACAGAGCACATACAGTAGATCAAGCCCGGAATCTTCATCTCCCATGAGGTAAGTTGAGCTGTTAAACGAAACAGCCTACCATTGGGGTGCCATTTGTATTTAATATTGGCCTCCCTGAGTCTTGCCATGATATCTTTTAGTCTGTATCTAATATGAAGCACCTCTGGAGGTATATCATGAAACACAAGCATTTGTGCCTCCCCACACAATAAATGACCTTTAAGCCAAGCCATATCCTGATTTTTTTTCTTAACATTCCAGTTTGTAAACTGTACCAAGATGTCTCTTGAACCCTCATGTCTTAGTTTTTTAAGTGGGCCAATTTGAAAGGCTTTTAAAATGATGGGCGTTACGTCGATGTTTAATAACTGAAGGGAGTTCAGCCATGTAGCCATAAATGTGATAAGATCCATAGACTCCTCTGCCCCCTCGGGGATCTCATGAAATTTTAGGTTTAAAGCCTTCACCTGGGTTTCCAGAGAGAGGAGCCTCTCCTTAGATTGATCTTCAAAGATATGTAGGGCTTTCATATTGTCCCGCAGAGCGTTCCCGATTTTCAGGGCTGAGTCCGCAGTCTTTGCAGTTTTTTGTAGTGAGGATTGAATTGTTGCCAGTTGGTCCTTTATGGGCTGAACTACTTGCACCATTTGGTCTCGGAAACTATTTTCCAGTTTATCCAGTCTGGCTGGTAGATCTAGTTTATTGAGAGCGGCTTCCAGAAGCTGCGGTAGTGCGTTTTCATCAGCCATCATACCTTTCCCTGCATGAGAGATCCTCTGATCTGTTTTTGGCTCTCTAAAGGCGACAGCTTTGGCTGGAGACATGGGTGTTGTTTTATTCAGATTAATGGATGGTCCACTATTTTTCCCCATAGCCTATAGGTGAATCGCAACAATATACTTTCGGTTAGGGGCTTCTAAGGGAGAGAAGAAAGCAGAGTGAAGGACTCAGACAACTGCCATGAACCCTGGCATAGCCATGCCCCCAAATGATTTCATATTGATCTCTACTAAATAAAATGGGTTGGCTTCACCAACTGATTTTTTAAAAAAACAAACAAACTAAATGAGCAGGTTTAAAAACTTTTCCTAGATTGTACCATTGCTTATCCTGCCAATCTATGTCGTCTAACAGTGAAATTTCCTGGGCTCACATGGATCTAAGTCGTGGAAAGAATTTACCCTCATATCATATGCTTTAACTCAAAAATAATAAAAAAGAAAGAGGTTAACTGCACCTTAATAATAATTAAATAATATAAGCATCATAATATTTAAGTATAAAAATTTGAACTTATATTAAACTTATATTTCCAATTAGGCTAAAATAACTACGACATTACAAGAATTAAATTTTGGTTTTCTGTACCATATAAGCTGATGATCAATTAATACTTCTTGTTATGTAAATTATATAAATTAAGACAAAATAACTAAAATGAATTTTCAACCACAGATATAAATGTAAAATTATTTACACTCAAAGTGAAATGGGTTAACATCACCATTTAACTTTTGAAAAGGATTTTTGCTAAAGCGAAGTCATAAGGTGAATGTTAGTAGTTAGTTGCTAGGCTTCTTAGGCACATTAAAACTGTGTCCTATTGGAGTCTAAGTTAGATTACCAGCACCTTTGCATAATTTATGGTTTTGTAGCTGTAGACTGCAACTGCTGGAACTAACAACAATTAGACTTCTGTGAGCGAAAAAAATATAAGAAGGCATTTTGGTGAATTGTTCCCTCAACGTCAAACATGGAACCATCTTCAAAGAGCTTCAGTAGGTTGGGATCCTTGGGGAACCAGTTCTTCCTGAGTAGATGGCGGGGGAGGATCGAAGTCAATGCCGAGTGCCGTGAGGAGCTTGTACCCGCTTGCTAGATTGTCAGCATAGTACCGTTGTCCGAGATGAATTACTTGAAGTTCTGTTGGAGATATCCATCTGAAACATAGTTTGCTTTCTGTTAACTTCTGTGTTACAGGTTTGATATTCCTTCTGTGTTGCAGTGTTTCCAGAAGAACTAGTATCCTTGAGTTTTGGAAAAGGAGGCCCCCTTCTCCTCTAGACTTCTTTAGAATTGCTTCCCTAGTGCAGATGTCTGGAAAGGAGGCCACGATGTCCCGAGGGATCTTTTCTGTTTGCTTAGTAATAGGGCCCAAATGGTAAGTCTTGTCTATGAAAGGGGCAACATTTTCTTCTAAGTCTAAGCTTTTTGCCAGCCCAAAACACGAGAAATTTTTTTAGATCTGACTCACCCTCCAATGACTCAGGGAGATTTCGGAATTTTAAATTCTGTTCTCTCAGCTTATTTTCTTTGGACATAATTTTATTTTTAGTCCATTCTTCTGTTTTTTGGAGATTTTGAATGTCTTCTTGCACAGTCATGATGGCTTCTAGGTGTCAGATGCCATGTTTCTTCCCTGTCTCGCCTTGGACACTGTGTTCATTGTTTTGTTTTAATTAATTGACTCACATGCACGTAGGTTGCTTGGCCGTAACTCATGGGAGAAGGAATCTGCCCCCCCTGCTATCTCGTGTCCTTGAGCTCAAGACACAGGTGCATTTCCCAGCCGGTGGAAATATTCATGCCTTAGATAGTGGTAAGGGAGGGGGCCCTTTCTCCCAGTCATTATGTATTCTCCCACTGGGAGTTTTCCTGCGTGCGCTCAGAGTTCATTTGCTAATACAGCTTATGCAGCATACTATATCTGGAGGCCATTGTGCCTGGTGGAGTATTCCTGACAATGACTCTCTAATAAAGGGCAACTTACTGGTATTTCAATAAAGCATATCTTTTATGAAGAGTGCTTGGCTTTACTTGCAGTTGAACCTGACAGAAATTGTCAGGAATCCATTTTTCTGCCCGGAATGCATCTCTCCCCCAGAGATGAGTGGAACCAGCGGAGGTGGGGTACCCACTACAACCCCATCCACAATGGGATCACCAACTATCGTGGTGCCACCGACCTCCACGGCGCCGCCGACCACAACAGTGCCCCCAACTACTATGACCAGGGGGGGGAACCCCGCTGTCAACTGGAGGACCGGTGTCGACCATAGGGGTGCCTGTTTATAGCCCGGCTGGGCTGCCAACGTCGGATGGTGGGGCCATTCTGCGCTCGACAGTCCTGTTTATTACCCCTCTGTGGGACAGAGGAGTTACCCATCGGAAACCGCGCGATTGGGCAAGATGCTTCGGGGACTCTACTCAGACTACCTGGTCCCTGCCAGGAAGTTTAAGTCGGGACAGCCTATTTGACCCTCACCTAAAGGTCTACCCCAGGCCACCCAGCCAGAGCCCCATCACATCCCAGTCCGGGAAAGGATGTGGATACCAGCTGGACAGCTTGGAAGCTGATTGCCGTATGATAATGTGGGATTTGGGACACTTGTTGCAAATGTTGCCAAACATGATGACCCAGGCGATACAGACACACATGGCAGGTCAACCACGGGGCCCTGTACCGATTCCTGTCAGGCCCCCCCTGCAACCAGACCTGCCTCTGCCGGTTGCCTCCACCAGTAGTGCCTCCACTGGTCGTGCCTCCTCCGGTCCCCGTGCCTCAGCCAGCGCTCCCTCCACTGGGGCCACCACCAGGCATGCCAGCACCACAACCGCTGCCTCCACTGGTCCCCCCCACACCTCCTCCACACCCCTGGTGGCCCCTCCGGTTCTGCCCCGGCCTAAGGATCTGCTGGATATAATGTTTGATGGGGACCCTGAGAATCTCTCGTTTTTCATACTACAAGTGATGAAGTTTGTGCAGCGTTGGGCTCACCTGTTCCAGGATGAGGAGCAACAAGTGGACTTTATCGCCTCGCGGTTGAGGGGTATGGCCACCAGCTGGTATGTTTCTCTCCATGATCAAGAGGCAGTGGAGTTAGGGAACGTGGATGCCTTCATGTGGGCACTTAGAAATCGCTTTCAAGATCCCACGGCTACGCAGGAGGCGGAGGCCTTCCTTTGTACCTTTAAGCAAGGAAAGCTTTCGGTGTGGGAGTACTCCTCGGAGTTCCAACACCACGCCATGAAGATCCGGGATTGGACTGATCTGGTCCTTGCTCAGAAATACAGATTGGGACTTTCAGCAGACAGTCGGAATAATGTCATGAGCTCCCAGGAACCACACACCTTGCACAGCTGGATGGAGGCAGCCGAGCGAGCTGCAAGTAGACTTCGTACCATGAGGTTGGACAATGCGATGGCTACAGGACGCCTAACAGCCTCTCCACAGCAGAAGCCCAAGCTGCCCCAGGCCAAGCCTTCTGTGAGAGACCAGCACATGAAGCAAGGTCTGTGTCTAAAATGTGCTGAAAAGGGGCACTACGCCGCATCCTGCCCTGCGGGGGAGGACGCCAAGACCCCAACCCGGGAAGGTGACAAGCGTTGCCCCGAGACTCTGGGTAAGCAGGGTACGGCTAAACCACGAAACCCCCGGGCCTTGCTCGCCGGCACGGAGTATCCGGAACACGGATCAAGTGATGAGGAGCCGGCGGGAAATGAACCGGTCCTGTTGTAGGAGGCGCAGCACAACAGGACCCAACCCCGGAGGTGCCAAAAGTGGTGAGCAACTATCCACCCCTCTTTTTTGTGACTGTGACTATTATGAATCCTGCCATGAAGACGCACATTTGAGTGCAGGGGCTCATAGACTCGGGGTGCAGGAGTGATCTCATCAATCCCTCCCTCGTGTCCAGACTAGATGTGGCAGTGATCCACCTAGCAGAGCCCATAGTTTTCACCCTAATGGACGGGTCCCCAATGAAAGAACCTTGCCGGTTCGAAACGGTACCCTTGCGAGTAGGGGCGGGTGATCATTGGGAGCTTCGCCCCTTTGTGGTAGCGCCGGGGGCTAAATTTCCATTGGTGCTAGGCAGTCCCTGGCTCCATGGCCATGATTCATACATTTTGTGGGAGGATGGCATTGTGCAATTAATTTCCCCCAAGTGCACTTCCCATGCCTGGGACCCCGCGTGGGAAATACCCCCCGACAGCAAACCCCCAAGGGCTTGCTTGGCAGCCGAGGAGTTGGCCTAGATCCCCACGGAGTACAGTGATTTGTCCCGAGTGTTTGAGGAGGAGGAAGCTGACAAACTCCCCCCCCCCATCGCAACTCAGACTATGCAATTGAGTTGCTCCCAGGGCAAAAAATGGCCAAAGGAAAGATTTACGCTATGAGTCCCATGGAAAAGGAAGAGTTACGGAAGTTTATCGACAAGAATTTGGCGGGGGGTTTCATTAGACCGGCATCTTCCCCGTTTGCAATCCCGGTCCTCTTCTGCAAAAAGAAAGACGGGGGGCTCCAATTGTGCACGGATTACCATGGGTTGAATGCGGTCTCAGCAACCAATGCATACCCCATGCCACTAATTAAAGATTTGTTAGCAGAGGTGGCCAAAGGCAAAGTGTTTTCCAAACTGGACTTGAGGGTTGCCTACTTCCGTGTACGCATGCGGCAAGGGGATGAATACAAAACGGCGTTCAATACCCCCTTGGGACAGTTTGAATACAGGGTGATGCCATTCGGGCTCCAGGGGACTCCGGGAGTATTCATGAACTTGATCAACGAGGTGCTGCATAAGCACCTCTTTAAGGGGGTGGCTGTTTATTTGGATGATATCTTGCTGTACTCCCCTGATTTGGAATCCCACATTCAGCTGGTGAGAGAGGTGCTCCAAACGTTACTCGAGCATAAACTGTTTGTTAAACTCTCAAAGTGTGAGTTCCATCGCACCTGTATTGACTTTCTGGGGTACCGGATCTCCCCAAAGGGGCTTGAGATGGACCCTAAGAAGGTACAAGACGTACTCAACTGGGAGCCCCCAAAGTCTTGGAGGCAACTCCAAAGTTTTCTCGGTTTCTCGAAATTCTACCACCATTTTTTGCCTCACTTTGCCCAGGACAGCCTACCCTTAACTGATCTCCTAAAAACAAAAGGAAAAGGGGTAGGAGCCATCAAACCGGGGGCACGCTTGGATTGGGGCCCCAAGTGCCAAGAGGCATTTGAGAGACTAAAAGCTTTGTTCACCACGGAACCGGTGCTAGCGCACCCCAATGAAACAAAGAAGTTCATAGTCCACATAGACGCCTCTGATACAGCTATGGGGAGGTGATCCTTCAGGAAGGGGCCGATGGGCAACTCCATCCCCTGGCATATGTGTCCCGCAAATTTAATGATACTGAAAGAAATTGGCTGGTGTGGGATAAGGAAGCAGGGGCAATTCAATTGGCCCTAGCCATCTGGCGACATTGGCTGGAAGGGGCCCGGGTCCCCTTTGAGGTCTGGACTGATCACAAGAACCTGGAGGTCCTCCAAAAACCCTGGAATCTCAATGCTAAACAATTCTGGTGGGCTGAATTCTTTTCCAAATTCCAATTCACCCTGCACCATTTCCTGGGCCAGTCCAATTCCCTAGCGGATGTGCTCTCCTGTCTACCCCAGCACGACAGCAAGAGGGTGGAAGTCCATGAATCCTTTTTCACACCAACCCAGTTGAGCAGAGCAGTAGTAACCCACAGCCAAGAGTCCCGCCAATCCTCCCAGCCACCCGGGGAACCTCAGCGGGAGGAGATATTTGCAAAAGCCATAACTGATGTAGAAGGCAAAACCCTGCAGTCACACGGGACTCTTGAGCACTGGGAAAACGGGTGTTTGTATAAAGGTGAAAAACTTTTTGTCCCCGAAACCTTAAGAAAAGAAGTATTACATGCAGTTCATGGCACTAAACTAGCAGGCCACTTTGGCTTTGTCAAGTCATTACATCCGCTGCAAAGACGGTTTTGGTGGCCACACATGAGCAAAGATTTGTCTGTTTTTGTTCAGTCCTGTCAAACCTGTAATATGTGCAAATCAAGGGTGGGCAAGCCCCCAGGTCTCCTACAGCTATTGCCAACACCCCAGAGACCCTGAGAAGTCATTTCCATGGACTTCATCACAGATTTGCCCCCTAGTAAACAAATGACTGTCATTTGGGTAGTTGTAGATCTGTTCACCAAGCAAGCGCATTTCATCCCATTTCCTGGCTTACCTACTTGGGCACTAGCGAAAGCATTTCTACACCACGTTGTAAGATTGCACTTGTTGCCAGTCAAAATAATTTCTGATCATGGCACGCAATTCGTTTCAAAATTCTGGGGGGAACTTATGACCCTGATGGGCATAGAAAGAGCTCTGAGTAGTGCCTACCACCCGGAGATGGATGGTCAGACGGAATGGGTGAATCAGACCCTGGAACAATACCTCCGCTGTTTTACTAATTTTCAACAAAACGACTGGGCTGATCTCCTTCCGTTAGCCGAGTTTGCGTACAATAATATGTGGCGCTCCTCAACAGGAGTCTCTCCTTTCAAGGCAGTGCTTTGAAAGTCCCCCCTTGCCCTTCCTCAGTTCAAATCCAGGGACGGAAGGGGAACCTGCCGACTGGTGTAATAAACTCAAAGTCTTTTGGCTGGACATTTGTGAGGCATTAGAAGCCACGAAGGCAGCCTACAAAACCCAGGCTGACAGAAAGAGGGTCGAGGGTTGGGATTTGCAGCCTGGAGACTACGTGTATGTATCAACTAAGAATTTGAAACTACCCCAGAAGTCCCAGAAACTTGCCTGGAAATATATTGGACCCTTTAAGGTCAATAGACTAATTAATCCTGTGACTGTGGAATTAGAGTTACCCAAGAGTCTCAGATATATTCATCCAATTTTTCATTTCAGTTTACTCAAGAAGAGTCAGCCACCGAACAAATGGCACCCTGAAGTCCCGACACCTCCACCCCTCTTGGTGGATGGAGAAGAACATTATGAAATGTCCAAGATTCTGGACTCAAAACTAAAATGTGGTCAATTGTATTATTTGATTGAATGAGTACACTTTGGTCCTCAACACAGGGAATGGATAAAAGGGGCTGATATTAATGCTAACCATTTACTCTCTTCCATCGGTGTTTTCCCCATAAGCCCAGCAGTTACCCTTGAATGTGTATGATGAGATCATAGGGGGGCAGAATATCAGATGCCATGTTTCTTCCCTGTCTCACCTTGGACACTGTGTTCATTGTTTTGTTTTAATTAATTGGCTCGCATGCGCGTAGGTTACTTGGCTGTAACTCATGGGAGAAAGAATCTGCCGCCGCCTGCTATCTCGTGTCCTTGAGCTCAAGACACAGGCGCATTTCCCAGCCGGTGGAAATATTCATGCCTTAGATAGTGGGAAGGGAGGGGGCCCTTTCTCCCGGTCATTATGTATTCTCCCACCGGGAGTATTCCCGCGCACGCGCTCAGAGTTCATTCGCTAATAGAGCTTATGCATCATACTATATCTAGAGGCCATTGTGCCTAGTGGAGTATTCCTGACAATGACTCTGCTAATAAAGGGCAACTTACTGGTATTTCAATAAAGCATATATTTTATGAAGAGTGCCTGGACTTACTTGCAGTTGAACCTGACACTAGGGTCGATTCAGCAGCCTGTGCTACCTCTGAGAGGGTATGTGTGATGGATTTTAATTCATCCATTAGTGGTTTAATTGGCAGATGACTTTGGTCCACTATGTTGGTTTCAAGCTTTTGGATAGTAGAGAGAAAATAGTGATGAGATAAAGCCATTCCATCATCTTCAGTGATCGGCTCGTCAGCCATCTTAGATTCACGATCAGGCATATGGCCTGCAGATCAGTTGTTGTTCTCTTTTACCAAGAATTTGGTCAACTGCTGGGCAGTCAGTGCAATCTTTTTTGCTTGAGTCTGCTCTGATTTTCCCATGCTGTTTTTGAATGCAATCGATGCGTTTAGGAGGTTTTAAAAGTAGAAAAAGCGAGAAGGGTGGAGGAGAACGTCTCCTATGCAACCCCCATCTTAGGTCACCAAACCACCACCACCCTCATTTTCAATACTTAATACAGTATTTCCTTGTTGTTATTCAACAAGTTAGAATTCCTAAGGCTGAACTATTGGTTCCCTGTGACCAGTCAGTCCTATCAGGTGATCTGGAGGCTGACTGCAATGAGCACCCATACTTTGGAAGAGGGTGATGTTGATTCT
This sequence comes from Gekko gecko, assembly GCA_029375565.1. Classification (NCBI taxonomy): domain Eukaryota; kingdom Metazoa; phylum Chordata; class Lepidosauria; order Squamata; family Gekkonidae; genus Gekko; species Gekko gecko. Next base: position 228,635,920 of record JAPDNY010000001.1, on the reverse strand, counting down.
ATACCCTTCCCCTGAGGGGAATGATGTCTTCCTCCATTTTGAGAAAACTGAGAGGGCTGCCTTATCACAATAGTCAGTTGGGCACAATAAAAACTTACTCACTGTCCTTACAAAGGACTCATAGACCTCTGGGCTACTCTTGCCGACTCCCAGAGATCCTCAGAACTCAATTTGAGAAATTCCTAAATTTTTACAAGCAAAATTTGATCAAATTCCTCCTCAGCTGAAATTCAGATCTCATTGGAATTTAGCCAGATAGGTAATTTGTAGGATGCTGTGAATGGAAAGGAATTATTAATAATTTCTCAGCAGCTGCATTCACCCTGAATTTCAGATTGACTGCTGAACTTGTTCTTGGGAAGCTGCAAATATGAAGAAGGTTCAAGAATTAACAGAAAAGTCCCACTGCCTGGGAAGGTTTTTCTCTGACGAATGTTGAGTCAAAAAGAGCAGAGGAAACAGGAGATCAACAGTTGGTGTTGGCTTTTGGGATTTAGGCAAAAATGATCACACAGCAGTAAGTATGAAGTGGCATAATGTTTAAAAAATGGATTAAAGTTTAGAAGTAAGACAGAGTATATGGTACAATAGGCATGGATTTACTGAAGTTGCCTCAGGGAAGTCTAATGGTTATGGTGTTGGCCTATGACCACTGGCTGCAATCACACACACTAAATAATGCACTTTCAATCCACTTTTAATGCACTTTCCATCTGGATTTTGCCAGTTCAAACAGTAAAATCCAGTTGGAAAGTGCATTGAGTGGATTGGAAGTGTATTATTTAGTGTGTGTGATTGCAGCTTAAGAGACCCCTGTTCTAACTCCCTTTAACCATTGACTTTACTGAGTGATCCTGTTCCAGTCACTCTTTCTCAGCCTAGCCTAGCTCACAGTTGCTATGAGGATGAAAAGGCAGGGAGTCATGTAAACCACTTTGAGTTTCTTAGAGAAAGGGTGGGATAAAAATATAACAGAAAGACAGAAATGGCAGAGGTACAAGGCAGTTGCTGAAGACAGTGTGGCCCAAGTATAATTCCAATAGCAATCAGTGCCTTTCCTACTTGCCAGGAAACCTCTGCTGTTCCTGATATGCAGGGGTCTTTTTTTGGGGGGGAGCGCACAGGAGCGCAGCTCCGGGAGCTCAGTAGCCAAGCCCCGCCCCCAGCCAGCGTCCCGGGGAGTCTTTCAGGCAGCCGAATGTCAATTTCAGCTCCATTATATCCTATGGGCCATTGAAGTCAATGGTGAAAACATAGGGTATATTCTGGGGGCTGGAGGAGGGGTTTGAGGGTGAGGCTCCAAACTCACAGGGTAGCTGATGGAGCCTCTCCCCAAGATACCCACCAAGTTTCAAGAACATTGGACCAGGGGTCCAATTCTATGGGCCCCCAAACAGGTTGCCCCCATTCCCTCCATTGTTCTCTATGGTGGGAAAAAAGGTTATTTTTCCCCACCATAGAGAACAATGGAGGGAATAGGGGCAACCTGTTTGGGGGCCCATAGAATTGGACACCCTGATCAAATGTTCTTGAAACTTGGTGGGTATCTTGGGGAGAGGCTCCATCAGCTACCCTGTGAGTTTGGAGCCTCTCCTCAAACCCTCCCTCCAGCCCCCAGAATATACCCTATGTTTTCACCATTGACTTCAATGGCCCATAGGATATAATGGGGCGAAATTGCCGCCAAATGTCTTTCATTCTCTCCTTTCCTTCTCTCTTTTTCCTCTTTCCCTCCTTCTTCTCTTCTCTCTTTCTTTCTTTCCCACCGTCTTCTCTTCTCTTTATTCCTCCTTTCCCTGGTTCTCTCCTTCTTCCCTCTCTTTCTTTCCCTCCTCTTTCCTTCTCTTTCTTTCCCTCTTTCCTTCCTTCTTTCCTTCTCTCTACTCTCTCTTTCCTTCCCTCTTTCCTCCTTCTGTGGCCCAACTCTCATGAGAAGGAGTTTAAACTTTAAACCCCTTCTCTCTTAGCTCCCCCACCCAGACCAGCTGGGGAAGGGGAGGGGAGGCTTTTGAAGATGCCTCCCCCCCTTTTGGTTCCCCTTCTGACATCACTTCCAATGATGTCAGGGGCGTGGCATATGCTAATAGCCTAATAGCTCATTAGCATACCATATGCTAATGAGCTCCTGCAGCTGTTTTTCTACGAAAAGACCCCTGCTGATATGGATCTATAGAATGGCATTCCTAGAGGCCTGTGACTCATATAATGACCTCTCACATCTGCATGATTCATAACTAACTGGCATTTTTTAGCAGTTCACAGAAGATGCCACAAGAATGCCAATCCCTTGCCTCATAGAGACCCAAATGGTAACAGAAGACTTGATTATTTGTATATGGAATCTTTTTTAAAAAAATCAGTACTTGTTGCTGTCTTTCTCCATCTTAAAACACCACAAATAACAAAGGATCTTGCATGAACTCAAGAGTCCGATAGATCTGACAATACTGAAGCCATGCTGGCAAATGGATGTTACCTAAAATCTCTTGCTATGACAACTGTGTGGCTCTGATTGCTAATATTTAATGAAATATAATTCAGAAGGCAACCCTGCATCAGGAGTACATGGCACAGGTTAAGGAGATGTTTCAAATGGGACATGGTTCTTCTATGGGAAGAAAGCAGAACTGTTTCAAGAAGCAAGGAATTTTTACAAGGTTGAGCCATAGCATCCGGGGGGGGGGATGTGAACTCAAGCCTCCATATGCTCTTGCTCTTTCTATCCATTTATGAGAAAGCCCAGTCCCAGATGGAAAACAAATGAAAGCAAATTAAAACAAGGAGAATGAGATTTGAGGGATCTCAAGGGAAAAAATGTGCATTCTTTTAGCATCTGACAGTGGTATTCAAAAATGGAAGTTTATAGATTAATCCATGCTCATGTGCCCAAATTTGGGCCACAGGTTTGCACAATATTTTCAATCTGCCTGCCAGATTCTGCATGAAATACTGCAAGACCTACTAAACCTGTGCCTCCAGCAGGTTCTAGAAAGCCCTTCTGATATACTGAGCATCTCCTGTCCTTTGCAGAAGCATCCATGTTAGTACAGACTGATGGTATTCTAAATCTGCACAAGTAACCCAGAGGTCTTTGTAAAACTTGCAGCCTGTTCAACACAAATCACTATTAGGCTTTCCCTGCTATCCCCAAGGAACAATGAGATGGGTTCAATTTGTTCCATATGGAGAGAGCTTTTGAAAAGGCCCTAGTTGCTTCCAGGCATATGTGATACATTCAGTGTTGTACCACTTTATGGGAACTGCCTTATGCTTTATGGGAGCAGCAGACTTTTCATAGATTTGTGACTGCTGACTGATGGCATCAACCAGTACTGGTGCCCAGAAATGTCTGCAAAGGTCTATCAAGGCCTACAGGCTTAGTGGCCCTCATCACAGAAGCCAGTAAGCCTTTTTCTTAGATTCTACAGCTGATTTTGTTCAGATGATATGTTAAATCCATTTATGAATTGGAACAAATGCTGTGACAATCTTAAGTTCGAAAGTGTTAGGCAGAACTTTAAAATAAAAACACTCAGTCCTTGTGCCAGGAAAGCAGGAGAGCTCACAGCAGAGGTAGGATTAGGAATCAAGCTTCATTTAGCCAATGGTTATAGGCAGTTGTGTGAGCACTGGCAGTACAAGCAGAAATAGACATAAATCAGCTTTCCATCAAACATCACAGCCACTCAAGAAGCTGTGCTGCGAAGCCACTTAATAAACCATTCAAAAAAGGACCCCTCCAAAATCAGGGACAGGATAGTATATCTTGCTGCTCCAAGTTATACACCTCAACACACTTTGCACTACGTGTAAATCATAATTTTAAAACATTATTTCACATTTTACCAGATTTTACCAGAGGCAATGTAACTGTTTCAGACAAATGCACTCTTTTTTCCAAGTTCCTGGCCAAGCATATGTGCACTTATGCGCATTAATACATATGTGGTCTGCAGCATTCTCTCTTCTTTTCAACCTCCCCTCCATCTCTCTTTTGGAATTGTATTGGGACTGTAAAGTGGTGTCATCTGCTGAGCCTGCAGTTCCCCTCCATGATGCTCCTAAAATTTTGGGATTCTTGTGCTGTTGTTCTTTGGCCATATTTCAGCATGGCAAACTTCAACACCATGTGTAATGTTGCATGAGCCCAGTGTCTCAAACTGAGCCTTTACACATGCAAAGTAACAAGAAGTTAGCACACGTATGCAGTACCAGTCTGAGCTATGGATCCCTGTATGCTAATACTGAATCAATAGTAGCAGAGGCCCAGATTTAAATGTGATGCTGGATGCATGGAGAGTCACATGACTAAATCTCCCTCTCCTGTCAACATCATGTTTACATCTAGCTGTAGCTGCAATTCTCTATGTGTCAACAATAGGACATGTCAACCATTCACAAAGAAGACAACTATCAAGAGAGAAAATAAGGAGCTATGTCCAACTGATTCCCCCCTGAGGTGAAATGCTAGCTGTGCTGGGTTGAAATTGCTGCTGCAGAAAGACAAAGTTCAGCTGCTCTACATTTATTTATTCATCTATCAAAACATTTGTATCCCTCCATTCCTCATGGTTCAAGGCGAAGAATTCACCTTAAGCTCTATGGCCTAATTAGACCATTTTACTCAATGGACTTCCTCATGCTTCGAATTCTGGAACTGCATTTGGGATAGTACAGCACAAGTATTTATTTCTACTAATGATGGGGATTTTATATTCAAACAGGATTTGCATGGTAGAGCTTGATGGGTTTGTGCAGCTGGACATTTAAGTCTGAGGTTTTTTAAGCGGACCAGGAGGTGAAAACATTATTTTTCACACTTGAGTTCTCATCCCCTTCCTCCAGCTTAAATGGTTTCACATATTTCATTTAAATGTTATATGTGGATAATCACCTCTCTGTCGAGAAGAGCTCAGCCCAAAAGGAATTCATTAGGGAAAGCTCCCAGCCATAAAAAAAGGCATTGGAAACATAGTTGGATCTCAAGCTTACTGGAGTTGGTTTTGCCAGCAGCCGTTATAACTCTCTGAGAAAGGCACTTTCGAGCCAACAGGCTGACTGATAATGGCTTCTTCTCATAAATAATTGGCCACCAGAACTTTTTACCTGAGGTATTTGGTAAGAAAAGCTGTTCCCACAGCCCAGTCTTACAACCCAGTAAAGCTAGACTGAAATTGAAGAGACTGGCACCCTGATTTCTTGACTATGGCTGCAGTGGCACAAGATACGAATTAGCACCAAATCAGTGATTTTTAGCAGGATCTAATCAGGTTGTTTGTCCATCTTCTGCGAGAAGGACTGAGTGACTTCTATGTTGTGCAGCTCCTAGCAAAATGTGCATGCTATACAAATTTTTCCACATAGTAATTGAAACCATCACATATCTGTAGAATTAAGAGCTCTGAACAGGAATCTGTGCAGGGTTGGCTCCTAAGAGGATGGGCCATTTATCTGTAACAAATATTACTGTCCTCATAAGGCAGGAATGGATGATCAGATGAGCAGCTTTGTTGCCAAAGGAGCAGGAAGACTGGCAGGAGATGGCCAAAATGTCACAGTTGGTCCAAATGGGTAGGATGAGGAAAGCAGAGTAGTAGGAGAGACCCGGATGGATGGGAAGAGTTAAGGTAAGATACAAATGAAGCTTGGGAAAGGCATAAGTCTCTCCCTTTGTGCAGAGGTTACAAGCAGAAAGAAAAAGCTGTATGCAGTAAGTTAACTAAATCTGGCCACTCTGCTCTTATTGTTAAGTAAATCAGAAAAAAGTGATAGCCTAACCCTGCCCAATGAAAAATGAATTTGTGAGCTTTTTTAGTCTTCTCTTTTGTTCTCTTACAATGCAGCATAAGCATCTTTCCAGCCTTTTCTCCACTGCCAAGGAAATGAAGGTAAATGGTTTGTTTGTTTTTCTGAATGACAATTGCAGATACCACTTAAGTTCAGCATATGAAGCTGAATCCATAGATGAGATATCATGTCTCTTATCACACCAGGAAGTGACTATTGCCTAATTTTTCAGATGTTATGTTTGCATACCAGGAGCATTTGTTACTTATGGTACTCCCAATGAGCACAGCTGCCCTTTTGTCCAAGTAGATGCAGCACACTTTTTTAAAAAAATTCAGGGTTTGATGCAGCACGTACTGAGGCTGAAAATGCCCTCTTCAGATGAAAAGGAAACCATGCATATTTTGAAGATTGAAGGTAACAAGAGTTCCTCTTATGCATGGTTGGATACCTTCCAATGTCATATCAGAGACTTGGGATGCAAGCCAGTACATAGTATGTCTGCCTTGAGTTTGATAATATTTAAAGTGTATAATGTAAAGTTTATTATGTTCTTAAAAATGAATTCTAAGTTTCTCCTCTTCAGCTAGGCTATCTTAACCAAAATTCTTCACTTTCATGAAAGTTGTCAGTTTTTTGGTTAGGCAAAGAATGGGCAGGGGAGATCAGGTCCATTTGCCGGGGTCCAGTGGAACCCATCCTAAGGTGTGAACCTATTAACATTATATGATCTATTTATATAATTTCAGATTTTTTTTTCTTTCATAACCCTTGGAATTGCACTGAGATCAGAGGAAGCATTTCTTGTTAGTGCCAGGCCTATGATGCTTGGGCCCTGCCTATCCGTTTAAAGGTTGTATGGAAAAGGAAACTTGCAGTGGGGAGAAAAACATATGCTTTTATTAAATACATATATAGGTGCTACTGATAGACCACAAAATGTACGACCCTATATAACTTTCTTATATCAAGTCAGACCATTGGTTCCCAGCTCTGCATTGTCTAATCTGACTTGAAGCAGTTCTCCAGAACTTCAGACAGAGGAAGGTCTTTCCTAACATATGTTTCCTTGAGATTCTATAAGTATACATTCTAGAGAACCAAACCTTGGACTTCCTGCATGCTGACCACTTGCTCCGTCACTGAGAAACAGCTCTGTGCCTTTTGGGATGACCTCTATAATGTCAGTCAGATACTTTTCAAGGAATTCCAAAAAAATCTTTAAAAAATGTTATGTTGATCAGGAAAGAGCATTTGAAGCCAGTTGCAGCTGCTGCAACATCTTTACATTTGTAAGAATAAGGCTCAATTTTACTACAAGATTTCTAGAAGTAACACAAGATTTGGGCAATGTATGCACATTAGAGGAATTCAAGTATTTATTTGTTTGTTTTCATTTATATCCCGCTCTCCCTGTCTCCGCTCCCTGCATCGCACTAGGACCATGGCCGCCACTCAGGGAAAGCTCGAAATCTTCGACCCCACACATCCCAAGTTCTGGAATTCGTTGATGGATCAGCTAACATGTTACCTCGCCTACCATGAAGTGACCGACATGGCCAAGAGAAGGAACCTCCTCCTAAGTTCCTGCAGCATGGCCACCATCCAGCTAGCCAAGAGCCTCCTGGCCCCTAAGGCCATCCTCGAGTGTTCTTACAAGGAAATAATCGAGACTTTGACTTGGTACCTAACACCCAAGCCAACGATGCTAGTGAGGTGAGTGGATTTCCAGGGGCACCTCCAGGAGCCCAGAGAGACAGCCGCGGCATATATAGCTGTGCTACGCCAACATGCTATGGAATGCACCTTCCCCAAGGTGGAAGATAACACCCTGACCCAGTTCATATGGAGGGTCAGTGACGGGAAGCTCTGGCGCAAGATGATCGGCACCACTGACCTCAAACTCGATGAGGCCCTCCAGCTCGCCATCGCCCACGAGGCTTCTCACCGTGACCGCCCACTGGCAGTGTCTCATCTCGTGCTCCCCAACTCAGTGCCCAAGAACTCATATGAGGATGATGTCCATCTCATCCGGCCACCCAACTGTCAGAAGGCACCGGGGACCACCGGAGCCTCAGGACATGCTGGGAAGTCCACTAGTCGTACCACGTGTGCCAGTTGCAGTGAGGCACATGAGCGAAAGTCGTGCTGGTTCCACGACGTCACCTGCCACATGTGTGGAAAACATGGTCACCTCGCCGCATCTGCAGATCCAAGGGCAACCGGTACCATCCACTCCAGCCGCAGCCACGCCACCAGACATCTGCACACTACGAGGCCACTGCAGAAACCTCTGACCTCCATCTCCTCACCGACCAGCCTTCTCTCCAGGTACTACGCCTCCCCAATCTGTCTGCTACCCCGAAGATCCAAGTCCATGTCTAGATCGAAGAGTCCCCTTGCTCTATGGAAGTAGATTCAGGGTCGGCTGCATCCATCATTTCGGTGGACATGCTGAACAGACTCTGTCCCAATGGGGGATCCCACCTGTGTCCATCGCCCCTGAGCTTAGTGGACTTTCAGAGAAACCCTGTCCTGATCTGGGGCATGGGGACATTCCACGTGCAGTACCGGGGGTTCGAGGGCTTTCTGGACTTGATTGTGGTAGAGGGAAACCTTGTTAGTCTTTTGGGGCGGGCCATTGGGCATCACTATTGGGGGGGGTGAATAAATGTGTACCACGGGACTTTGCAGAGATTTGTGGGGAGTTCCCCACCATTTTCGATGGGGCTCTGGGGTGTTATAAGGGGCTCTGGTTTCACTGCAACTTGACCCCGCCATGGCCCTCATCTGCATGCAGTTCCACACTGCTCCACTCACTTTAAGGCCCAAAATTGATGCAAAGCTGGACCGCTTAGTAGCGCAAGGGGTCCTAGAGCCAGTATCACATGCCATCTGGGAAACCCCCATTGTAGCTCCTATTAAGCCAAATGGAGACGTCCACATCTGCGCTGACTACAAATGTACATTGAATAAGGCCTCCACAGCCATTCCTACTTGATCCCAGTCATGAGTCATGTGCTAGCTTCTCTGGCAGGGGCTAAGATTTTTGGAAAGCTTGATCTGGCCCAGGCTATTGTAATGCACCAGGGGGCTTTCAGGGTAAAGCGGTTGCAGTTCAGGGTGGCGTGGCCCTGGGGATATTTCAAGTTCTAGGACTTTCTCCAGAGGAACCTGATCCAGCACATAAGATCGGCCCCCTTCCACCCCACGACCAACGGCCAGGCGGAGAGGATGGTGCGCACAGTGAAGGAAGCCCTCAGACAGATCATGGACGGAGAGTGGGAGTTCCGGCTAGCCTGCTTCCTCTTGACTCAGAGGATGACACCAAACCCTGTCACCAGCCACAGCCCCGCAGAACTATTGATGGGCCGGTGCCCCATGACCTTGTTGTACTGGCTACATCCCACCCGAGCACCAGACTCCAAGAGACTGGTCAAACAATGCAATGCTCCATGAGGGTTCTTCCCAGAGGACCCAGTGTTCATTCGGAACTTTGGAATGGGACCCCCCTGGATTGCAGGCAGGATTGTCAAAGTCACCAGTTCTGTGTCCTATAAGGTATCGATGGAGGATGGCCGGTTCCTAAAGAAGCACCTTGACCAACTTAGGTGGCATCAACTTCCAGAGGCAGGAGAACCACCCCTGTTAGATGCGGGGCCCAGACCATACATCCCAGATGCCAGGGTTCAGCCTGACCCCCCGAGCACAGGCAAGGCCCCACTGATTGGACCACTGCCAGCACCACCAGAGTCAGAGAAACTTCCCCAGCCACAACAGTCACAACAGCTACAACAGCCACCAGTCATAAACTGTCAACCAGAGACCATCAGCAACGACCTGGTACCAGCCCCCTGGCGTTCCCTCAGAGAGCAACGACCCCCTGCCTATTTCCAGGATTATGTCACATAGGTGGGGTCAGAACTATGGAGGGAGGGGTGTTATGTACTTGGACTACCACCAGGGGTCCACGGTTACTGTAGGGAGCTTGGTTCCCCCTTTGTTTAGGAACCTCCGATCCTAGTCCACCTAGTGTCCACCACCTTGGTGGGAAATTCAAACCCTCCAATGGGAACATGGGTGTGCCAGGTGGTGTGGATATAGTTGGTCTTGCAGGGCCATTTGTCAGTTCTTGTGTGAGGTACAATAAACACATCTGAATGCATGTCATAGTCTGAGTCCTCTATGCGGCGAACTCAGTACTTTACACACCCTATGTAGCTGCTACTGGCTCCATTGTAAAAATAATCAATAGCAGCTCCATGGGCAGTTCGCTGATGCAAAAACATCAAGGGGGGGGGGAGGCTAAAGCCACTTCTTCCTGCATGCTTTTGGATGCAAATAGGAAAGAGCTGGTGGGCAACTGGAAGGTGCAAAACTCCCATAGAACATGTGATTCAAAGTCCTTGTGTTGTTCTTCAACAAACAAGAGGATGCTGTAATTTATAGGAGACTGGGGAGAGGGTCGGAAAACTCTTAACCCTAGTACTTTTGTTCAATTTCACTTGCTTTTTCAGTTTAAAATGCGTCCACCATTTTAAGTGATTCTTTCTCCCTATTGTAAATTCTTTGTACTTCCCCTTATAAACAGATTATGGTGTGCGTGTTTGACCTTTGGATTACATAGCCTTCTCCACCATATAGCTGAAGAAAAGGATAAAAAGTAATTTTGGTCTTTTTGGTTTCATGTTACTCCAAAGAATGTAATTTCCTTTTAAAAAGAGAGAAAGAAACAAAAGAAAAAGAGAGAGAACTCTTCCCCCTTCATATCAAAATCTACTTCAGCCCCTTCTAATTTTAGCTTCCTTCCCAAACCCAATCCTCCAATTAAAACATTGGCAGATGAGAATATTATAAAGCCACTTTGAGCAAGTCCTATTGTTTAACTTGAGAATGGTGAGTCTGCCAGTTTAGCCAATGTCTGGTGTGATGGTGAAGTCATCCAGCTAATGGATAGAGAATGTGAAATTGTCGGAGTAATATGGCTTCTATGAGATGTATCTTTTCTGCCTGGGTTTTAATTCCTGGAGAATGTCCAAAGTTCCTCAGACATTTCGATGCCTCAGCCACTTGTACTATTATATGGCTTTTTGTGGAAAGAGAAAAGCACCATACTTCCGATATGTCTGAGGGATTTCATCAAAAGGGTCTGCCCTTCTCTGCCATGTAGAGAAAAGACAACTGATAGTCCAATTGACAGGGTCCTTTCCACACTAGGCCTTAAATCCTGGTTCAGCCCTGTCCCTGAACTTACATTCTACACTACACTTGAGTTCACCCTTGTAATTATCTCGGGGTATTTTTTGTTTCCACATTACACTGAGGTCACCCCAGTTTTGCCCCACACTTGTCCCAGGATAAACGGATGCTGTTACAACCAGGGATAAATGCAAGGTATTGTGTTGCGAGCTGAACTCTGATAAAACCAGGGATGAGATCCAAATGCGGAAAGGACCAGGATCACCCTTGTGTTGTATTCAGGAAGTGTTGCTCTCTCAGCTGATATCAGGTATGTTCCTACATTATAGGTGATAGTGACATAGTAGTGTGATGCCTCATTGGTTGAGAGCACTGAGAGAATATGAAAGAAGCCCTAACCAAACTTCCACAGTAAGTAAAGTGAAGGGAAGAATGGCAGTGAAAAGGCTTGGGAAAAGGGGAATGTTAAGGGGAAGAGGATTCCTGAATTATTTCTCTTATTTTTGCCTTAAAGACTGAATATAAGTACATCACATATTGGTGCACTCTTAGTGATACTTTATCTTCTCAGACCTCTTGTACAAGTTGGAAGTTCCTATGTGGAGAAAGTTTGATATTACCTCTGATCAAAGTAGTGACATTTGGTGTGATAACATCAACCCTAGAACATGAGTGTAGCTGACCCACAGTGATGCCCAGGTATGCGATTGGAGAGGTTGCTTTGGAGAGCCCTCATTCTTCTCTCTACTCTTACACTATGGGTAGGCAATTTTTTTGGTCTAGTGCTATAATAATGCAATATGATTATTTTGGTGTGCCAGCAAACAAAACTGGGAACAGGCAGGGGTTGAATTTTGCAAGATGTGTTTGGAGCATGCCAAGCTTCAACAGTACATCAGCAGTATATCTTGAGGAATCTCCTTGGCCTCAGCTGGTGGCTGTGCAAATCTGGGAAGTCATGCTTTCTCCTGCACCACTGATGCCAGCAGTACTCACCCATCCCTTGGTTGCTTGGGCAGAGATCCAATTCTGAATGCCAAGCACATGAGCCAGGGCTTGTCTACCACTGACTTACATTGTTTGGAGGCACTGGGTAAATTGAATTAGATGGGTGCTTAGTTGCCCCAGCTTTACCCCTGGGACTAAATCCACCCTAAAACACTGACAAAATAAGTAACTTTCACCACCTACTTTAAACAGTAGTAACTGAGGTGCTGAGTAACCACTCTGCCAGATTCTGATCTCTAATTATTCACTCAGGGCTGGCCTGAGGTTTTTTTGCACACTAGGCGAGTCTAGCTTGCGGCGCCCCTCCCAGGTGAGGCTGCCTTGTGGAGCCTCAGCTGGGATATGATGGTCACCTGTGTGTGCGTGTGGAGGGGATCTGCCTGGCTCTCTCTCCTGCCCGCCTGCCTGCCCTTATTGACAGCTTAATTTTGCACCACCCTTTCCCTCGGTCGCTCCCTGTCTGTGGCCCACTGCCTGTATTTCTTTAAGTGCTCCCCGAGCTGTGGGGGTGGGGTAGCCAGGAGAAAGTCCCTTTTGGGGGGGCAGACTAGCTGGTTCCTTCAGCTTGGAGGATCACCCCCCCCGCCCCAGTGGTAGGGGGTCAGGGAAAAGATGGCTTGACCCCCAAAGGGAATCACAGAGCAGCTGTGGTGCTGGGCTCCCTGCTTCTCTTTCCTGCTGAGACCCTGCTTCCTCACAGACGGGGAAGAGAAAGAGGTGGCAACAGCGGCTGGGGGTAGCAGCAATGGTCATGGCGTGTGACACAGAGCTTTTGGTGGGGGTGGAGGGCTTTTGGCGCCCACATCCAGGGCCTGCCCTAGGTGAAAGTCTAGTTCACCTAGTGGGTGGGCCGGCCCTGCATTCACTCCTCTACAGGGTGTGCATATGTGTTCTTTAATTTATTGCCTAAGGTGAATTGATGTGGGCTGACTTCCATGAAAACAGATCCAGGGTAGCTGTGTTGGTCTGAAGCAACAGAACAAATGTTGAGTCCAGTAGCACCTTTAAGAACAACAAAGTTTAATTTTGGATATAAGCTTCCAACTCAAACTTTGTTCTAATTTGGGGTGAGATAGGCTTAGCACAACTACCAGGCACATAGATCACTTTAACAACAGGTTAGTTTTATTAATAAAACCTGAGGAATAGAACTGCAATCAAATGCATTGTTCTAGCTTCCTATTTCTGCTAGCTAATACAATAGGTTGACAATGTGTGGCAAGAATTGGCATCAGAAATGGGAGTCTGTGTCCTCTGAGCAGAAACTACAGCATGGAATTCAGAAAGCATGATTTCTGCTAGCTCCAGACTGAAGATCCTTTACAAATGGCTTCAATGTGTTTTTTAAAGACATGTAAAGGTTAAACTGATGCCCACAAAGCTTGCTTTAGGCATGGGCCTGAAATATATCCTATAGAGTACACAAACCTAGGCTTGTCCCAAGCTGTGCAGTGTCATATATAAAACCTTACCCCAAAGAACTGGAAGCAATACCAATAGTACAAGAAATGCTAGAGAGTTGCTATAGCCCAACATATTCCTTTTCTGTCCATTACCCGCAAACATTTTTGTAAAACAACTGCTTCCACACAAAGATTTTTCACTATTTCATCAAATCTAATTGTGCACTTTTTTTTGTTTCCACACAATATGTTCCACCAGTCTTGTTCAAATTGTGAACAGCCCATTTTTTTATGCTAACAACTTGTTTTTTAAAAAAAATACTGAGAAAAGCTTTGTGTTTGAATGAAATAAATGCTCTCCTCACTCCCTTCTTCTGCATTTTCACAGTGAACTACTTTGGTGTCCTTGCTGATACACCAAAACAATGATGAAATAAATCATCTAAACCATGAACTTCAAGCAAATGGCTACTCTAAGAATGAAATTATAAGACCAATTAAACCAAAGGTAAAACAAACTGAGGAAAAACAGTCTCCCACAGGAAAAGGTTTTTTGCCATATATTAAAGGAATCACTGATCAGATGGGAAAACTTATGAAAAAACACAAACTACAAACAGTATTCGAACCCACCAGAAAAATACAACAGATGCTATGATTGGCAAAAGACAGAAGAGACCCCCTCACTTCTGCAGGAGTATGCCACATACCCTGCAGTTGTGGGCAGATTTATATTGGGACCACACAGCATAGCATCCAGACAAGAATAAAAGAACATAAAGGACACCGCAGACTTGGACAGCCTGAAAAATCAGCAGTGGCTGAACATAGCCTAACTCAAACAGGACACAGTATCTTATTCCAAGACACTGAAATGCTGGACAACACATCCAATTACCATGTCAGATTACACAGGGAAGCCATTGAAATTCATAAACATAGACACAATTTCAACAGGAAAGAAGAGAGTTTAAAAATAAATAGGGCATGGTTTCCCATCCTGAAAAACACAAAATGCTCTACATCTTACAACCACAGTACAGAAAAGATTAGAATTTCAACAGCCAATCCATATGAAAAAGAACCTCCTCAGGAAATCTCCTCCATTAGCATGTCACAACCCGGGAAACTTCTACAAGATAATGACGCAGCCCTGCCCCACCTTCCTGAGTAGATATACATTACCTGCCTACCATTTTTCTTCTCTCATTGACACAAAGCGTACTCCATCTTTCTGTGTTATACCTCTGAGGATGCCAATCACAGCTGCTGGCTAAACATCAGGTACTACAATGCCAAGACCATGGCCATACAGCCCAGAAAACCTACAACAACTAATAAAATACATTGTTTTTAAATCAGTCAGGGCAATATAATGCTGTCATTACACCAAGACAATATAAGCTGCAAGTGTTCATCTCTGCTTTCTCCATTAGGATTTGAAAAGTTCCTGAAGTGCTCTCTCTTTCTCTCTCCTTTCCCACAAGCAGTAAGAAGTCACTTAGGCTTTTCAGTGTATATGACCACAATGGGACACCTAGTTCCTTCCAGCAAAGGATTCAAACCTACCTCACAGGGTGTCTGTTGTGAGGAGAGGAAGTGAAGGAGATAGTAAGCCACTCTGAGATACTGAGAGAAGGGCAGGGTATAAATCCAGTCTCCTCCTCCTCCTCCTCCACTTCTTCCATTTATTTATTATTTCATTTGTACCTTACCTTTCTCTCCAATATGTATTTATTTAAAACATGTATATGCTGCCGTCCCACCCAAATAGGATCCCAAAGGTGGTGAATATAAGGCATTTAAATATTTTGGGAGTGCCCACTAATTTGTACCTGACCACCATCCTGAGTTGTATCATTTGATGTCTGTATAGGTTTTTAATACTGTGTAATTATGTTTTAATTGTTTTATATTAGTTGTATATATCTGTTGTTGTAACCCACCCTGAGCCCTGTTGTGCAAGGGAGGGAGGGCTAGAAGTCCAATTAAATAAATAAATATACTTAAAATGTATATATATACATGTGACAATACAAATAAAAAATATAGACATACAAGCAAAAACACATACACACAGCCAGTGAAGAGAGCCAATATGAGTTGTGTGGAAAGGGCCAATAGGGACCTAGCATGGCTTAGAACATTCTCTTCTTCTTCATTTTATCCTCACAACAACCCTGTGAAGTAGGTTAGGCCAAAAATGTGTGGCTGACCCAAGCTCATCCAGCAAGCTTCCATGGCCGAGTGGGGATTTGAACCTGGATCTCTCAGATCCTAGTCACACACTTCAACCGCACCACATTTTCTTTGGATTATTCTAGAGCAGCACTATGCAAATGTGCAGAGTTTTATTAAAAAAGGTATAGGATTTCATTATTCTTGAGCAGTGCTGCATATAAACTTTTTTTTTTTTTTTAAAGATGGTCAGAGAATCAGGATAGTAACATGACAACAGTGGAGGGGGGAGATTGATGGGGGGAGACTGGTGCAGTCCATATCTGATCTGAAAGAGAGACCTTGGCTAATAGCGGGGAAAAAAATGATTAGCTTGTTGTATTATATTTTAATTATGTTGTATATTTTAACCATGTTGTAATTCATCTTGAGCCTGCTTGTGGGGGGAGGGTGGACTAAAAATTGAACAAATAAATTGTGCTGTGTGGAATCTCCGCAGATGCAAACTGAGCAACAATCACATTGGCAGGAAGAGCACCATGGAGGGGGGAACCCTTCATGTGTAATCAGGCCTGGAAGAGAGGTATATTCAAATGAAATATATTTCGGAACATGGATTTCATATTTGTATTGGAGCCATGCAAATGTTACTAGTATAAGCCTGGTATATGGGAATATGCACTAAGATGCAAGATGCTTTATTTGGATCGCACCCCATTAATAATCAAATTATTGACTGCATACAGCAAATCATGTGAAACTTTGGGAGTTAAACCTGTCACATCTTTGATATTGTACAGCTTAATTTTTGCCACCAGTACTGTAGAACCCCCAAAAATGTCCAGTTCAAAGTATCAGATTCTTAGGTTTAAAAATACAGAGCATTTATAATTCCAAATATCACATACCAAAGGCTCCAATTTTAAAAACTAAAATCAGATGTTCTAATTGGCTGCCACTTTTTTCAAAGTTCACACTTTTGGATATTTGAATGCACTGCAATGGGAAATAAGTTAATGGAGCTGTTATATTAAAAATATTTATAAACAATATATGGCTGCTTTTGCATGACAGAATAATGTGGTGAAACTTTTATGGCAAAGATACAGAGCAGTTCATCCAAAAATGGAATTCGCATAGCAATGCAGTATTAAAAACTGCAGTATCAGGAAATACATGTTTCAGAATGGAGCACACTTTCTGCTGCTTCTGCAGTGTTGCAAGACAGCCTGAGGTGTCAACTCCTTGGCAGTGAGATTTCTGGGGAACTTGCTGCATTCATCAGTACTGTATTAGAAGGAAGCAATATTTCAAGAAACATGGTCTCCTTTAGACACTGCCATCTAGTGGCAGGAATGATGTAGCAGGCTTCCTGCCCAGAAATGCAGCATGGTCAAAACGGTTCTCTGACACCCTTTTCAATTCAGATGTAAAAAACCCCATCCTCTGAAGCAAAATAAAATTGTAACTGTGAAATGTCAAACTTCGGTGAAGCTATCTCTCAGAAAAGGAAAGCACCAGTTCCTATGCAAACAGACTTTTTGAAAAGAATCTGTCTGAGTATGTGTCTCTTGTTTGGCAAATGGTTCAATGGAAAGCTTTTTGCTTTTTCCAATCGACTTTGAAAAATAAATGATTCCCATATTTTTATTGCCTTTGTAGGCAACAAGGATAGCTATTTCTTCCACTGAGTGCTCTTCAGAGCAATGGCTTGGGTTCATACACTGCTTTTTTCTACTCACAGCTTCTCATACTGCACTGGAATAATCCAAAGGCCATTTCACTCACAGTTCAGTGTCTAAAGCTCAGTGGGAACCAACCATATGGGGACAGGGTAAAAGCCGGAACGGCCCGGAACGGACAAGCAATAGTGCTGCAAAAAACAGTGGCATGCATTACAGCCTTTCCAGAACAATACTCCAGAAGTGAAAACACAGAACTCCCACCCTTTTATTAACCCTTTCCAGGTCAAAAAGCCTCCGGAACAACCCGGAACGGCCCGGAACGGGCACTAAACAAACAATAGTGCCGCAAAAAACACTGGCATGCATTACGGCCACTCCAGAACAATATTCCAGAAGTGTAAACATGGAACTCCCACCCTTTTATTAACCCTTTCCAGGCCAAAAAGCCTTCGGAACACCATGGAACGGCCCGGAACGGGCACTAAACAAACAATAGTGCCACAAAAAACAGTGGCATGCATTACAGCCACTCCAGAACAATACTCCAGAAGTGAAAACACGAAACTCCCACCCTTTTATTAACCCTTTCCAGGCCAAAAAGCCTTCGGAACACCCTGGAACGGCCTGGAACGGGCACTAAACAAACAATAGTGCTGCACTAAACAGTGGCATGCATTACAGCCACTCCAGAACAATACTCCAGAAGTGAAAACACGGAACTCCCACCCTTTTATTAACCCTTTCCAGGCCAAAAAGCCTCCGGAACACCCCGGAACGGGCACTAAACAAACAATAGTGCCACAAAAAACAGTGGCATGCATTACAGCCACTTCAGAACAATACTCCAGAAGTGAAAACATGGAACTCCCACCCTTTTTTTAACCTGTTCCAGGCCAAAAAGCCTCCAGAACTCCCCGGAATGGGAACTAAACAAACAATAGTGCCGCAAAATACAGTGGCATGCATTACAGCCACTCCAGAACAATACTCCAGAAGTGAAAACACGGAACTCCCACCCTTTTATTAACCCGTTCCAGGCCAAAAAGCCTTCAGAACACCCCAGAACGGCCCGGAATGGACACTAAACAAACAGTAGTGCCGCAAAAAACAGTGGCATGCATTACAGCCACTCCAGAACAATACTCTAGAAGTGAAAACATGGAACTCCCACCCTCTTTATTAACCCGTTCCAGGCCAAAAAGCCTTCGGAACACCCCGGAACGGCCTGGAATGGGCACTAAACAAACAATAGTGCCGCAAAAAACAGTGGCATGCATTACAGTCACTCCAGAACAGTACTCCAGAAGTGAAAACACAGAACTCCCACCCTTTTATTAACCCGTTCCAGGCAAAAAAGCCTCTGGAACTCCCCAGAACGGCCCGGAACGGGCACTAAACAAACAATAGTGCCACAAAAAACAGTGGCATGCATTACAGCCACTCCAGAACAATATTCCAGAAGTGAAAACATGGAACTCCCACTGTTCTATTAACCTTTTCAAGGCCGAACAGCCTCCGGAACATCCTGGAACGGCCTGGAACGGGCAGTAAACATACAATAGTGCCACAAAAAACAGTGGCATGCATTACAGGCACCCCAGAACAGTATTCTAGAAGTGAAAACATGAGACTCTCATGCTTTTATTAACTCTTTCCAGGACAAAATGCATCTGGAAGATCATGGAACAGGTCGGAATGGGCATTCAGCAAGTAACAGCATCAATAAAAATGGTGGGATTTGTTACAGACACTCCAGAACAATATTTTGGAAATCAGTACATGGAAATGTTGTGCACTCATTAACCCTTTCGAGGTTGAAATGCCCCTGGAACATGGGGGGGGGGTATGTTTCATAGTTGAGTGGATGCATTTCTACCTGAATGTAATTTTCAGGAGTCTTGCTGGGTAGCTGTTGTTCACTCTTTTTGTCTTTCTGCTGTGGGGTTCCACAGACAATTGTACCTGCTTGCATTAGTACCACATTCAAACAAATATTTAGGGCTACCTCCACCAGTTGGTTAAATTATTAGATCACTTTGCTATAACTTCAGTTGATTTCTCAGTGACAGTTACTTTGTACTTGTAATGTACCCAAGCCGACCATGTGCTCTGACCGGTTCTAACTGGTCCACCATGCGGCCAAGCGAAATGCCTGAGCTTGGACCTTGAGGACAAAAGACTGATGGTCTCCAATCAGGGAACTTAGATCCGAGAGGTTAATGCAATTACTGTAAATAGACCACTCATGGGTGTTTGGGGTGTGTGGGGTGTGGTTTCCTTAGGGAATATAAGCTGGTCTGCTAGCCGACTACTTTTCTTGTTCTTGATCTAATAACGTATGTGAGAGCTGAAATCACTCGTCAGTTCCAGTACTTTTCACTGGTGACGGTGGGATGCTACCTCCCATGAACAGAGGCCCCGCATCAAGCATTGCATCGAGGCCAATGAGGAGAACCCTTCACGCTGCCTCTCCAGTTGCTGCTTCCAGCACCGCTCCTAGACCCGAACATCGCATCGCTGACCATGAGAGCAGCACAGCACTGCTCCTAGGCCACCGCCACTACTTCTGAGGCTCCATGTGGAACCCATAAGATGGCTGCTGCCTCCGAGAGCCTCCCTGCCTTCGACATCTCCCAACCTACCCAATGGGAGACTTGGCTGGAGACCCTGGAGTGCCACTTCACCATACACAATGTCACAGAGCCGGGTAAGAAAAAGATGTATTGCGGAATGGCAGCACACCTCCTGCTGAAGGACTTAATACATCCCCGGCTGCCCAAAGACGAGTCCTACACCACACTGGTCAAAGCACTTACCAACCACCTGGCCCCTAAGCCCACAACATTTGTGGAAAGGATGGATTTTTTTGCGAAGGTCCAGGGTCTGGACGAAACCACCTCTGATTTCTTTGCGGCTCTGTGCTGGGCTGCCATGAAGTGTTTGTTCCCCGATTTGGCAGACGCACTGCTAAACCAGTTCCTCATGGGATTACAGGACCCCAAGTTGCGGAGGAAGCTGGTTAGCCAACGACCTGGATCTCGACAAGGCGATCTGGGAGGCTATGGCATATGAGAAGGCCCACTGAGACTTCCACACCAAGGCGGTCCACCGCACACAAGCAATGGTTGGGTCCGACATCTCCGACAACAAGGAGGTCCTACAGTTCTGATGCCACCCGGCCCAGCACTCCCAATGCCCCACCTCCGCACCCTGTGCCAGCTGTGGTGAACCCCATGAGCGCTGGTCTTGTAGATTCTGGGACGCCGTCTGCCGTATCTGCCACAAGACAGGCCACATCGCCAAGGCTAGCCGCTCAAAGGGACAATGCCAGCGAACAACGGCGCAGCTTGGCTCATTGGATCTCCACACCGTTTTGGTCCACCACCAACAAAAGGTATGTAACTTGCCCCCAGACGGCCTAGACAAGGTGCATGTGATGGTCCTTATCGAGGGTCCCCCTGTCCCATGGAAATTGACTCTGGCTCATCATTTTCCATAACCTTGGCTGAAACCCTCCATTCCTTGTGCCCTAACGGGGGACCCCATCTGCACAAACCACAGGGTCTCACATTGCAGGACTTCAATAAGAACCCTGTGGCGGTCCGCGACTGGGGCAAGTTCTGGGTCCAGTTTAAGTGGTTCTCGAGACTCCTCGACCTGTTGGTGGTGGAAGGGCATCTCACTAGTTTGTTGGGCCTCTCCTGGTTCACGCCCCTGGGCCTCAAAATATCAGGGATCAACCAGATCTGGATGACAGATTTGGAAGCGGTCTGCAGAGAGTTTCCAAAGGTGTTTGACAGGACTCTGGGGAGGTACACAGGGGACCCCATCTCTCTGGACCTTGACCCAGCAATATGGTCCATCTGCATTAAGGCACGGCTCCCCCCCCCCTTAGTGATGAGAGCAAAAATAGAGGCCGAGCTTGACTACCTTGTCGAGCAAGGGGTGCTGGAACCAGTAATGTCTGTGCACTGGGAGATCCCCATTGTCACGCTGGTTAAACCGAACAGTGACGTGAAGATATGTGCCAATTACAAGTGAACTATCAACAAAGCCCTGCAAGACCATGCTTACCTGGTCCCGGTGGTAAGCCATGTATTGGCCTCCCTAGCGGGGGTCAAGGTCTTTGCTAAGCTGGATCTGGCGCAGGCTTACCAGCAACTGCTGGTGGATGCGGCCGCCGCCAAGGCACAGACAATCACCACGCACAAAGGGGTGTTCCAAGTAACGGGATTGCAGTTTGGGGTCTGTGTGGCACCAGGGATTTTCCAATCATTTATGGATTCCCTTCTTAAAGGCATTCCAGGAGTACAACCCTTTTTAAATGATGTGATCGTCACGGCAGTGGACTCCACAATTTTCACGGACCGGCTCCGACAAGTGCTCCAGAGGTTTGACTCCGCCGGTCTCAAGGTGAAGAAAGAAAAATGCCTTCTAGAGGTGTCCTGCATTGAATTTCGGGGGTTTGTGGTGGATGCTCAGGGAATCCACCCCACAGACGATAAAGTGAGGGCGATCACATGTGCTCCCCCCCTTCCAAGGTGGAACTGCAGGCTTTCTTGGGCCTGCTCAACTTCTACCATGTGTTCCTGCCCTTGAAAGCCACAGTAGCGGAACTGCTTCACCACCTACTGGATAAAGAGGCAACCTGGGCCTGGGGACCCGAGCACGCAGCGGCCTTTCAAGGGGTCAAGGACTTGATCACCTCAAACTCTGTCCTGCACCATTTCAATGAGGCGCTCCTGGCGGTCCTCGCTTGTGATGCCTCCCTCTACGGGGTCGGGGCGGTCCTGGGCCACCAGCTGCGGGATGGCTGGGAGGTCCCGGTCGCTTATTATTCACAGACTTTGTTTTCTGCGGAGTGCAACTACATGCAGATAGACAAAGAGGCATTGGTGATAGTGGCTGGGGTCAAAAAAATCCACCACTACCTCTACAGTCGGCCCTTCACAGTATTGATGGATCATAAGCCTCTCCTGGCTCTGGACCACCAGACGCCCCAAATGGTCTCCCCCCAGGTCCTCAGGTGGTCCATCTTCCTGGCAGGGTACACCTACATCCTCCTACATCACCCCGGGAAAGTCATGGGCCATGCAGATGCCCTCAGCCGCCTGTCACTGCCAGTGATGGACCCAGACCCTGCTCCCGCCCACACAGTTGCCCTATTGGAGTCACTTCCCAACCGCCCAGTCCACGTGAGGGAGGTGGCCCACCTCACAGCCCAGGACAAGGTCCTCTGTTGGGTCCTGGACTGGGTGGGGAGAGGGTGGCCTTTGGCCAAAGAGAGCCCAGAGTTTACACCATTCCTCACAAGAAAGGACAAACTGTCGGCATATAAAGGGTGCTTGATGTGGGGAGGCTGGGTGGTGATACCGGGCCTGCTCCAGCAGCGCATCTTAGAGGCTCTGCACAAGCACCATCCAGGGGTCTTAAGAATGAAGGCATTGGCGAGGAGCTACGTCTGGTGGCCGGGCCTTGATCGGGACATCGAAGAGAAGGTAAAGCAATGCCAGCCCTGCCAAGCTTCTCGCCCCGACCCATCCAGAGCACCAGAGAGAGCTTGGGAGTTCTCCCACCACCCCTGGTTGCGACTCCACATGGATTTCGTGGGGCCATTCCAGGGGTAACTGTTTTTCATTCTTGTGGACTCTTACAATAAGTGACTGCAGGTCTTCCCTGTCTCTGTAACATCATCAAGGGCGGCTATCAAAGCGATGTGGCGGATCTTCAGCGCCCAGGGCCTCCCAGACACCCTAGTGATGGACAATGGGACAGCCTTCATGTCTGGGGAGTTCCAAGAATTCTCCATTACAGGATCCGTCACTTGGAGAAACGACGGCTGAGGGGTGACATGATTGAGGTTTATAAGATTATGCATGGAATTGAGCAGGTTGAGAAAGAAGTACTTTTCTCCCTTTCTCACAATACAAGAACTCGTGGGCACTCCATGAAATTGCTGAGCAGTCGGGTTAGAACAGATAAAAGGAAGTACTTCTTCACCCAAAGAGTGATTAACATATGGAATTCACTGCCACAGGAAGTGGTGGCAGCTGCAAGCATGGATAGTTTCAAGAGGGAATTAGATAAACATATGGAGCAGAAGTCCATCAGTGGCTATTAGCCACAGGGTATAGATGGGAACTCTCAGTCTGGGGCAGGTGATGCACTCTATTCTTGGTGCTGTGGGGGGCAGCAGTGGGAGGGCTTCTAGTGTCCTGGCCCCACTGCTGGACCTCCTGATGGCACCTGGTATTTTTGGTCACTGTGTGACAGAGTGTTGGACTAGATGGGCCATTGGCCTGATTCAACATTGGCTTCTCTTATGTTCTTATGTTCTTATGTCCACTCAGCCCCATTCCTCCCCGCCACCAATGGGTTGGACTCCATCGATTGGGACTACAAGTTGGCCTCTTTCCTTTTCGGCTAAAGAACAAGGCCACACTCCACAATGGGCTGGAGCCTGGCCAAGCTGCTGATGGGCAGACGCCTCACATCAAGGCTGGACTGGCTCCATTCAGACCGAGCACCTGAGCAAGAGCCGGCCATCGAAACTCCAGAAGCCACCCGAGGGTTTTTTCCTGAAGATCCCGTTTATGCATGGAACTTCACCAGAGGGCCCCCTTGGATTCCAGCAAGAGTAGTGAGAGTTCAAGGGCCACACTCCTACGAGGTCTCCAGTGAGGATGGACAAATACTACACAGCCACATTGACCAGCTCCACAGACGAACCCTGCTGGTGGAGCCGGAAGACTTCGCGGAACCAGACACGCTTGAGACCACCCATCTGGTAACCACACTGGGCCCATTGGAGGAACTGTGCAGCCCAGCCATCGCTAGTAAGCCTCCGGACCCTGCAGCACATAGCCTGTGGACAGCACTCTGCTGAGAACGGCAGCGACGGCTCCAGCTTCAGTGACGTCAGAACCCCACTGCTCAACCCGAGAGCACAAACCTCACCCATACCTGAAGGACTTTATTTGCGGGTATCTAGTTTCAGACCAAGGGGGGAGGGGTGTAATATACCCAAGCCGACCATGTGCTCTGACTGGTTCTAACTAGTCCACCATGCAGCCAAGCAAAGTGCCTGAGCTTGGACCTTGAGGACAAAAGACCCTCGGCTCCTGAGTCCCCTCCAATCAGGGAACTAGGATCCGAGAGGTTAATGCAATTACTGTAAATAGACCACTTACAGCTGTTTGGGGTTTGTGGGGTGTGGTTTCCTTAGGGAATATAAGTCGGTCTGCGAGCCGAGTACTTTGTCTTGTTCACGATCTAATAACGTATGTGAGACCTGAAAACACTTGTCAGTCTCGGTACTTTTCACTATTAGTGATTTTAAATGTTATTATAGTGGGCCTTGGATTTTGGGAACTATTTACCTTACTATGGGGTCATAATACAGAATATTAAACATGGCCTTTTCTTCTAAGAATGAATAGTATTTCTACTAATATGCCACATATGTGGATTTTTGGTAGCATGCAAATTGATTTGAAAGACACGGGATTACTCAGATAACTATTCTTTACTCAGGTAGCTATTTTTTAAACAAGCACCCCACCATCGCAAAACTTGAAGAGGACTTAAAGTCATCTTCTTTCTCTCTGTTCCTCAGAGGAAAAAGATTACAAACTAGAGGAGGGTATGGATTTTTTCTCCTGTCAAGGTTCCGAGGTGTTCCACAGGCATTTTGGCTAGGAATGGGTTAATAACTGCAAGGTATTTCTGCATTTGGACTTCCAAAATATTCTTCTGGAGTGCCTTTAACACAACCTACTGTTTCTTGTAGGACTGTTGTTTGCTTAAAGGCCGTTCCAGCCCGTTCTGGGCTGTTCCGGAGGCATTTTGGCCCAGAATGAGTTAATCAGTACACAATATTTCTCTGTTTGGATTTCCAAAATATTGTTCTGGAGTGTCTTTAATGCATCCCATGGTTTCTTGCGGAACTGTTGTTTGTTTAATGCCCATTCTGGACTGTTCCGAGGTCTTTTGGGGGCATTTCAGCACAGAATAGGTTAATAAGTGCACAATATCTCTACATTTGGATTTCCAAAATATTCTTCTGGAGTGTTTAGTGCCCATTCCGGGCCATTCCGGGGTGTTCTGGAGGCTTTTTGGCCTGGAACGGTTAATAAAAGGGTGAGAGTTCCATGTTTTCACTTCTGAAGTATTGTTCTGGAGAGGCTGTAATGCCTGCCACTGTTTTTTGTGGCACTATTGTTTGTTTAGTGCCCGTTCCGGACCGTTCCGGGGTGTTCCAGAGTCTTTTTGGCCTGGAAGGGGTTAATAAAAGAGTGGGAGTTCCGTGTTTTCACTTCTGAAGTATTGTTCTGGAGTGGCTGTAATGCATGCCACTGTTTTTTGCGTCACTATTGTTTGTTTAGTGGCCGTTCCGGGCCGTTCTGGGGTATTCCGGAGTGTTCTGGAGGCTTTTTGGCCTGGAATGGGTTAATAAAAGTGTGGGAGTTCCGTGTTTTCACTTCTGGAGTATTGCTCTGGAGTGGCTGTAATGCATGCCACTGTTTTTTGCGTCACTATTGTTTGTTTAGTTCCTGTTCCGGGCCGTTCCGGGGTGTTCCGGAGGCTTTTTGGCCTGGAATTGGTTAATAAAAGGGTGGGAGTTCCATGTTTTCACTTCTGGAGTATTGTTCTGGAGTGGCTGTAATGTATGCCACTGTTTTTTGTGGCACTATTGTTTGTTTAGTGTCCGTTCCGGGCCGTTCCGTGGTGTTCCAGAGGCTTTTTGGCCTGGAATGGGTTAATAAAAGGGTGGGAGTTCCGTGTTTTCACTTCTGGAGTATTGTTCTGGAGTGGCTGTAATGCATGCCACTGTTTTTTGTGGCACTATTGTTTGTTTAGTGCCCGTTCCGGGCCGTTCCGGGGTGTTCCGGCGGCTTTTTTGCCTGGAACGGGTTAATAAAAGGGTGGGAGTTCCGTGTTTTCACTTCTGGAGTATTGTTCTGGAGTGGCTGTAATGCATGCCACTGTTTTTTGTGGCACTATTATTTGTTTAGTGCCCGTTCTGGGCCGCTCTGTGGTGTTCCAGAGGCTCTTGGGCCTGGAATGGGTTAATAAAAGGGTGGGAGTTCCGTGTTTTCACTTCTGGAGTATTGTTCTGGAGTGGCTGTAATGCATGTCACTGTTTTTTGTGGCACTATTGTTTGTTTAGTGTCAGTTCCGGGGTGTTCCAGAGGCTTTTTGGCCTGGAATGGGTTAATAAAAGGCTGGGAGTTCTGTGTTTTCACTTCTGAAATATTGTTCTGGAGTTCCTGTAATGCATCCTAGTGTTTTTTGCGGCACTATTGTTTGTTTAGTTCCCGTTCCGGGCCGTTCTGGGGTGTTCTGGCGGCTTTTTTGCCTGGAACGGTTTAATAAAAGGGTGGGAGTTCCGTGTTTTCACTTCTGGAGTATTGTTCTGGAGTGGCTGTAATGCATGCCACTGTTTTTTGCATCACTATTGTTTGTTTAGTATCCGTTCTGGGCTGTTCCGGGGTATTCCAGAGTGTTCCAGAGGCTTTTTGGCCTGGAATGGGTTAATAAAAGGCTGGGAGTTCTGTGTTTTCGCTTCTGAAATATTGTTCTGGAGTGGCTGTAATGCATGCCACTGTTTGTTGCGACACTATTTTTTTGTTTAGTTCCCATTCCGGGCCTTTCCAGGGTGTTCCGGAGGCTTTTTGGCCTGGAATGGGTTAATAAAAGGGTGGGAGGTTCGTGTTTTCACTTCTGGAATATTGTTCTGGAGTTTCTATAATGCATGCCACTGTTTTTTGTGGCACTATTGTTTCCTTAATGCCCGTTCCGGGCTGTTCCGGGGTGTTCTGGAGGCTTTTTTGCCTGGAACGAGTTAATAAAATGTTGGGAGTTCCGTGTTTTCACTTCTGGAATATTGTTCTGGAGTGGCTGTAATGCATCCCAGTGTTTTTTGCGGCACTATTGTTTGTTTAGTGTCCGTTCCAGGCCGTTCCGGGGTGTTCCGGAGGCTTTTTTGCCTGGAACGGGTTAATAAAAGTGTGGGAGTTCCGTGTTTTCACTTCTGGAGTATTGTTCTGGAGTGGCTGTAATGCATGCCACTGTTTTTTGCAGCACTATTGTTTGTTTAGTGCCCGTTCCGGGCCGTTCCATGGTGTTCCGAAGGCTTTTTGGCCTGGAATGGGTTAATAAAAGAGTGGGAGTTCCATATTTTCACTTCTGGAGTATTGTTCTGGAGTGGCTGTAATGCATCCCAGTGTTTTTTGTGGCACTATTTTTTGTTTAGTGCCCGTTCCGGGCCGTTCCGTGGTGTTCCAGAGGCTCTTTGGCCTGGTATGGGTTAATAAAAGGGTGGGAGTTCCGTGTTTTCACTTCTGGAGTATTGTTCTGTAGTGGCTGTAATGCATGCCACTGTTTTTTGTGGCACTATTGTTTGTTTAGTGTCTGTTCCGGGCCGTTCCGTGGTGTTCCGGAGGCTTTTTGGCCTGGAATGGGTTAATAAAAGGGTGGGAGTTCCGTGTTTTCACTTCTGGAGTATTGTTCTGGAGTGGCTGTAATGCATGCCACTGTTTTTTGTGGCACTATTGTTTGTTTAGTGCCCATTCTGGGCCGTTCCAGGGTGTTCCGGAGGCTTTTTGGCCTGGAACGGGTTAATAAAAGGGTGGGAGTTCCGTGTTTTCATTTCTGAAGTATTGTTCTGGAGTGGCTGTAATGCATGCCAGTGTTTTTTGTGGCACTATTGTTTGTTTAGTGCCCGTTCCGGGCCATTCTGGGGTGTTCCGGAGGCTTTTTGGCCTGGAAAGGGTTAATAAAAAGGTGGGAGTTCCGTGTTTTCACTTCTGGAGTATTGTTCTGGAGTGGCTGTAATGCATCCCAGTGTTTTTTGCAGCACTATTGCTTGTTTAGTGCCCGTTCCGGGCCGTTCCGGGCCGTTCCGGGTCGTTCCGGCTTTTACCCTGTCACAACCATATGCAAGAGTCTGAGCACTTTCTGGGAAGAGAGTATATGTGTGAAAGGAGCACGTTTAGTGATCTGAAAAGGAATCTACCAATTACAGTTTGGCATGGTATAGTTAATATTAAAAATATGAGACAACAGGTAAAGCAAAACAGTGATTCTGATTCCATACTATGTAAAATGAAAACAGACCAGACAAGATTACTACAGTTGTAAATTAGTTACAACATCTCATTGTGTAACACAATGCAGTGGTATACACTATCATAAACAAGGAGAAAATGGTACATACGTGGGATGGCCAAAAAGTCCTGTTTTGAATAAGGCAATTTTGCCTCAGATTATGGTTGCCTAATACAGGCAGGGAAATTCCTGGAGATTTGCTGGTGGAGCCTAGGGAGGGAGGGGTTTGGGGAGGGGAGGGGAGGGGAGGGACTTCAGTGGGGTTTAATTCCATAGAGTCCCCCTTCTAAATCAGAAATCTTCTCCAGGGGGAACTGATCTCTACAGACTGGAGATCAGTCATAATTCTGGGAGGATAACCTAAATTCAGCAAGGATAACCTAAATTCATGCTAGTAGATTGCTAGATTTCATTCTCTTCAATTTCCAATGTTGTAGGTGAAAGAAAAAAACTCAGCTACTATAGAGCCAGCATGCATGGTGTGGTGGTTAAAAGTGGTGGCCTCTAATCTGGGAAAACCAGGTTTGATTCCCCACTCCTCCTCCACAAGAAGCCAGCTGGGCCAGTCTCAGTTCTCTCAGAACTCTCTCAGCCCACACCTACTCTTCTGCTCTCCTTTGTAGTCTTTTGTAACAAGAAGGGATGCATGAGAAATGTTTATGATGAACGTTCAGCTCTTCTGAACAGACCTGATGCTGATACACAGGAGACATTTCAGACTATAGGGGCTTGCACTTAGGAGTACCCTCACTGAAGATAGTATGGTTTATTTCTGAGCAATTGGGTCTAGAGAGTCAGACTACCAATATATGGCCCTGTTCACACTGAGCATTTGCCCTGCTGAAGGCACAGGAGCCCTGCGGACTTTCTGTGCACGATCATACGAGCACATCTGGGAGGCGTAGTGCTCCTGTGGCCAACCCGCGGCTTCCTGTGGAAAACGTGGAGTAAAAAACTAGTAGGTCTGAAGTACTAGTTTCCAGAAACCCCGGGGCAAAGGCTGGTGTCTGATCGCGGGAGCGCCAGTATCCTGTGGCTTCCGACGCCCACCCATGTCCCCGGGGTTTCCAGATGCTGTAAGTTTCCATGGGATGTGCACCAACGCTGAACAGCACATGCGCACACACAAGACACCGACAGCGGCCCGCCCCCCCAATGGCGCATGCGCACTTCGCTGCTTTTTTGCTGTGCTGCAGCAGCGCGGTGTGATCGGGGCACAGAGCTGGAATGTGGCAACCCGGTGGTCCGTGTGATCTGGCTACCGCGCCTTATTTAGCTCCGGGGCGAACTGCCACACCTCTCCCCCACGTTTTCTGGCCCGTATGACTAGGGCCTATATAAGATTTTCCTGTGCTTCTGAATGATACAGTAACAAATATTATTCAGGGTCAGACATGTATTGTTTCTCTGTTTGTCTCTCTGTGTGTCTGTACATTCTCCCAGGCCCCATCTGGAGGTTGGCAACCCTATCTTGGAGAGTCCTTAATTTGGATCAGCCACCCCCCATGACACAAGACAGGACTTTTCTCTCCAGTCCACTGTTCTGATCTCAAATAGCACCCTAGAGCTGCTTTATGTTTCCCACAACAAGGCAATAGTTCTGGGGAGCCATGTAAGAACAGGAAAAGAGCTAGTCCCTTCCTGCCTGCAATAAATTGGCAGAGAGCTTGATCTGTGTGATACTGGCAGATCAAAAAGCTGAAGAAGAGGCTCATTGTTTTAAAGCCTCCGTCATGCAGAGATGCTTCACCTTTCCCAGAAAGTTTACCATTCTTGACCAGGCTGGAAGACCTTTTATGTGGCATCCAGGAATACTGGCTGTACATAAACAGTCGTCAAGACATGGAATAACAGGATATCCTTGTAATCAGAAAGCTCAGCTTCTCACTTTCACACAAAGGTGAATCAGCTCACTGGCCTGGTCTTCCTGTCTGGAATGTAGGTAATTGCAGTTCTCCTCACTCTGCTTCGAAGCTGGCTTGCTATTTTAAGACAATATTCCCCAAACATTCCATTCAGTCAAGGCTAAGTAGGGCTTCAGTTTAATCCATACTTCTCACATCATAGTGTTTATCCAGCTTGGTGTGGGCTTTCTACTAGAATGCAGCATATTTGGACTTCTAACAGAAACCTCCTATGTTTGGTTAAATTAAAGAACTGAAACTGCATTACATACTCCACAGCTACTAGCACTTTGATTAACCTTAGGCTTCTGCAGAAATTCATTTTTAATTAGTTCCAGATTTTCAAACATTTAAATTGCATGCAAATAAAAACAAGATGCTAATTTTTTAAAACAAACATTTGAGAAAAGCAGGGGTCTTTTCGGGGGGAGCGCACCAGAGCACAGCTCCGGGAGCTCAGGAGCCAAGCCCCGCCCCCAGCCGGCGTCCCGGAGAGTCTTTCAGGCAGCCGAATGTCAATTTCAGCTCCATTATATCCTATGGGCCATTGAAGTCAATGGTGAAAACATAGGGTATATTCTAGGGGCTGGAGGGAGGGGTTTGAGGGAGAGGCTCCAAACTTTCAGGATAGCTGACGGAGCCTCTCCCCAAGATACCCACCAAGTTTCAAGAACATTGGACCAGGGGGTCCAATTCTATGGGCCCCTAAACAGGTTGCCCCTATTCCCTCCATTGTTCTCTATGGTGGGAAAAACATAACTTTTTTCCCACCATAGAGAACAATGGAGGATATGGGGCAACCTGTTTGGGGGCCCATAGAATTGGACCCCCTGGTCCAATGTTCTTGAAACTTGGTGGGTATCTTGGGGAGAGGCTCCGTCAGCTATCCTGTGATCTTGGAGCCTCTCCTCAAACCCCTCCCCTCCAGCCCCCAGAATATACCCTATGTTTTCACCATTGACTTCAATGGCCCATAGGGTATAATGGGGCTGAATTGCCACTGAATTTCTTTCATTCCCTCCTTTCCTTCTTTCTTTTTCCTCTTTCCCTCATTCTTCTCTTCTCTTCTCTTCTCTTCTCTTCTCTTCTCTTCTCTTCTCTTCTCTTCTCTTCTCTCCTCTCCTCTCCTCTCCTCTCCTCTCCTCTCTCTCCTCTCCTCTCCTCTCCTCTCCTCTCCTCTCCTCTCCTCTCCTTCTTTCTTTCTTTCTTTCTTTCTTTCTTTCTTTCTTTCTTTCTTTCTTTCTTTCTTTCTTTCTTTCTTTCTTTCTTTCTTTCCCACCTTCTTCTCTTCTCTTTTTCCTCCTTTCCCTGTTTCCCTCCTTCTTCCCTCTCTTTCTTTCCCTCTTCCTTCTTTCCTTCTCTCTACTCTCTCTCTTTCCTTCCCTCTTTCCCCCTTCTGTGGCCCAACTCTCATGAGAAGGAGTTTAAACTTTAAACCCCTTCTCTCTTAGCTCCCCCACCCAGACCAGCTGGGGAAGGGAAGGGGAGGCTTTTGAAGATGCTTCCCCCCTTTTGCTTCCCCTTCTGACATCACTTCCGGTGATGTCAGGGGGCGTGGCATATGCTAATAGCCTAATAGCTCATTAGCATACCATATGCTAATGAGCTCCTGCAGCTGTTCTTCTACGAAAAGACCCCTGGAGAAAAGTATGAAAGAAAAACTGCCATGACAGAGTTTTATCGCGGAATCTAGTCCTGGTGTTCCTGTATCTTCCCTTCAGTGCAAAGCTCCTGTGTCTTTAACAGAACAGAGAATTTTTGAAGGTGCAAAAGTGCTCCTAACATGACAAATCTCAGGCCATGTCCTGCTGTGTAGTAATCCAGTCACTGTAAATTATTGCCTCAAAACCTACAGCTGGTTGTTAAATAGCTTCCTTGCTCCTTCTTTCCTGCACAGAATTGCCTCACTTGACAAAAAAATTCTGTGAACTGAAGCAGTCTCAACTATGAAGTGAGGCATTCTTCCCTTATCTATCTAAAAGGTACTGAAAAAAATGGCAATAAAATATTTTTCCCTAGTATAAGATCATTCACTAAGATGAAATGATACCAAAGACAATGAGCTTCTTGAATCTTGAACAGTGATGTAGAAATAGGAAGAGCCCAGGCCTGAAATGCCTGTCAAAAACTCAACTCTTAAACACAGGGGACCCCTACCCTGTTATGCACCCTAGTTTAATCTAAATAGCCACTTTGAATCCTTATATGAATCCTCTCTCATACTCCCAAGTTTGGGGTATGCACTATAATTTTCTCTCTTTGTGCTGTTTCCCTCCCCCCTTCACAGTATGCACATCATTGCATACTCCGTAAGGGGGCCTCAGTGTAGAGGTGCGATTCCTCATTTATGTGCATGGGAAACAAACAGCCCAAACTCAACTCACCCACAGTTGTGTCTGATCACACAGTGACGGGCTGCACCTGCAGCTACAAAGGGAGGTGTGATCTTGCAACTGTATGTCAAATTCCTCGGGAGGAAATAGCCTCACTTCCCCTCTGCTTCAATTGGGGCGTGTTACTGCAATCCAGGTTTAACACTACTGCCTGCAGTTTACAGTCTGTATCAAATGATTCATTCACTAGACAAATTAGAGGGATTTCGCTTCAGAGCAGCCAACATGATTAAGGGGGTGAAGGAGCTGACATATGGCATGAAGATTAAAAAAGATAAATACAGTGCAGCGAGCTGACTAAGCAAAGAACAAGCTAGGGAAGAAAAAAGGATAGTTGCTGCTACTGAAAATATTTGCAGGATATCAGTATGAAGGAGTGGAGACACCAACAATGATAACACCAACTCATCGAGTGGAGGAGCTGAGACGAAGAGCTGGTCTCTGCCAACTTGACTGTGTTAAATACAGTGTCCATGTCATGCACAGTGTGGTTTCCAAAGGAAAAAGTAATATTTTTGTAGCCGCTTTCTATATTTAGCTATGATTAATCAGTACCTGAAAGAAAAAAAAAAAAAAAAAAAAAGTGAAAATGTGAGGTACCTTGACCATTTCTGAGTATAAGAATTGTGGTACAAAAGAGTGGAAGGGGAGAGCCCGTTTTAATGTGAATGATTACTAAATGATATGTATATATCCAAGAGGGCTGCCAATTTTTCAGTTAGCTGTGGCCTTAACAGTCATTTGAATTTCAGAGATTAGGAGATGATACCTCCACACTGCAAAAAGTATCAACTACTGATTTCTGTAGATGAAACTGCCTAGAGTGGATTTTTTTCTTGTCAATTGGCAGCTCTCTTTGATGTATATTTTCAGGGAAATTCATCCATGCAAAGTAAATCTAGTGGAGTAGACCCATCTCACCTTTCCTTCAAGTAGTCATGGCACTGTTCATTGTTTTCCTCTCCATGCCCACATCATTTTATCCTCACTATACCCCTGGAGAATAAGTCAGGTTAAAAACTAATGATTGGATTAAGGTCATCCAGGGAACATCGTAACTGTGTAGTTTTGAACCCCCATCTCCCAGGTCCAGGTCCAAATACGATATCATTTTAATTACCCAGAAAGGAATTGTCCAAACCTCTCCTTTTTTATTTATTTAAAATATGTAAATTACCACATTTCTCCTCACCATCAGACCCCAAGGCAGATGATATTATAATAAGACACAATGAAAGTGCATAAAAACACATAATCCAAAGTGTTACATAGTAAATAAAATATTAAAATTACATCCAAAACACATTTCAAGAACACCACCTGCATATATTCTCTCTTGTTGAGACCCAGATCCACCCTAAAATGTTCTGTAGAATAGATTTGTTTTGCAGCTTTGCAAATATGCCAGGCAAGTAGAAGCCCAGACTGCTTCTGGGAGGGTGTTCCACTTGCATGGGGAAGCCACTGGAAAAGCCTGAGCTAGCTGTTACAGTGCTCACCCTTGTGGGGAGGTCCTGCTGGGAAGAGCAAAGCTGCCATATGGCAACATGAAGGGGAAAGTATTGATCTCCAAATCATCAAGCATGTGCATCCAAGATCATGAAGGGCTTTGATCATGAAGTACCTTGAGTTGCCCCAGAAATGCATAGACAGCCAGTGAAAGAAATTTAAAAATGAAGTAATATGGTCATGAAAGTAAAGGTAAAGGTTCCCTTGCTCGAAAGCCAGTCGAATCCGACTCTAGGGTTGCGGTGCTCATCTCCGTTTCAAAGCCAAAGAGCCAGCGC
This sequence comes from Gekko gecko, assembly GCA_029375565.1. Taxonomy (NCBI): domain Eukaryota; kingdom Metazoa; phylum Chordata; class Lepidosauria; order Squamata; family Gekkonidae; genus Gekko; species Gekko gecko. The sequence goes on along the minus strand of JAPDNY010000001.1, from coordinate 228,601,467 downwards.
TGTCCGAAGACGTTTCCGTGGTCATGTGGCCGGCATGACTAAACACCAAGGCGCACGGAACGCTGTTACCTTCCCACCGAAGTGGTACCTATTTATCTACTTGCAATTTCTTGCTTTCAAACTGCTAGGTTGGCAGGAGCTGGAACTAGAGACGGGAGCTCACCCCGTCATGCAGCACTCTCAGGTCTCGAACTGCTGAACTACTGACCTTCCACAGCCTGCAGTTCAGCGTCTTAACCACTTGAGCCAGCGCAGCTCCTATGGTCATGAAAGCTAGTGCTTAATGACAGATTTCTCAGCCATCTTCAAGGGCAACTCCATGTCAAGTATGTTACAGTAATCTACCCTCAAGGTGATTGATGTGATGAAATAGTGTGGTTAAATAGAGTATCTGCAAATAGGAATCCATCTTCCTAAAGGAAGCTGGGAAAAAAGAGTTTTTCTTGGCATCTCTGTCACATTCTAGTTGTCAGAAAATGCCTTTGATGTTTCTCACTGAATCCATTGTTTTGTGTTCCCTACCCTGCTTTGCGCTTGCGTAGCTATGCAGGCAGAAACGTGGGAGCTTCTTCTCTGCCGCTCCTCCTTATCACGGTGGCCTTGAATGTAGGCTTTGGACTATTCTTGTTTCACTGAGAATTTTCCAGTCCTGGGAAGGCAAGGGGAGGGGGGAGTAGTCTCCCGTTCATGAAGTATTTCTCCCGCCGGGAGTTCCCACGCGAGTGCTCAAATTTCATTTGCTAGGTGTTTTATTGCATCACACTATAAGCTAGCTTGCTTTGCTTCGCCCCCCCATTCCTGACAATGACCTCCTACTGTGGGTTTTAGCAAGATAGTCCAATAAAACCTTTCTTTGTGCAAGAATGACTGGATCTACTTGTTTTTAAACCTGACAGATATTGTCAGGAATCACCATTATTCTCCCACCGTCAGTTTCCGCCGTCTACCACGATGAGCGGAGCTGGGGGGGAGCCACGGGCGCAGTCCCAGTGACTACGACTCCGGGAGCCCCGGTCCCAGTCACCACCGTAGCAACTCCAGTGGTCACCATCCCAACCACCACCGTTGTTCCAGTGACTACAACCTCGGTTTTGGCAGCGCCAACCCCGCAATCAGCAGCAGGGGTGGTCACCCCTCCATCGATCAGCACAGTGGGTGCTGCGTACACTCTCCCAATCTATAGCCCGGCCAGGCCTACGCAGAGTCAAGGGGGAGCGGTTCCACGAACCTACGTGTCGGGAGCCCCAACACCCTGGGATAAAGGGGTGACCTACCGCAGATCACGCGATTGGACTAAAAACCTATTGGACACTACCCAGACAACTTGGTCCATGCCGGGGAGCCAGAGCCGGGACAGCATTTTGGATCCTAGAGGTAGTTTTGGACTCCCCCAGGGACGGATGTCTCGAGGATCTCCTAGAACAGGATCTGGGTCAGATACAGAGGCTCGCATGGACTCTATTCAAGAGGATACCCGACGTCTGGTACGGGACATGGGCAAACTAATGCAATCCCTACCACAGATGATGGATCAAGCAATTCGAGCTCATCCACTGACGCAACCTAGACCGGCACCAGCACCTGCACCACCGGTACCACCAGGACAACCACCTCCTGCTCCTCCGGCCCCAGGACCAGGCCAGCCAGCACCGGCCCCACCTCCGCCTGCCGGCCCAGTACCGGGACCCGGGCCAGGACAGCCAGGACCTATCCAGCCACCAGCGCTGCCTCCGCCTCAACTCCCTGCTCCAGCACCCCTCCCGCAGCCAGTTCCAGCACCGATCATGGTCCCGGCCCCTCCAGTAATCCGCCCTAAGGACATGTTGGAGATCACGTTTGATGGGGACCCAGAAACTGTGTCCTTTTTCATATTGCAGGTAGGGAAATTTGTGCAGAGATGGGGCTATGTGTTCCCGGACAAGGAGCAACAGGTGGAGTTTATCGCTTCCAGGTTCCGGGGGAGTGCTACTAGTTGGTATGTAGCCCTTCACGATCTGGAGGCAGCGGAATTGGGGAATGTGGATGATTTCATGTGGACCTTGAGAAACCGTTTCGAGGACCCGGGGGGCGGCCCAAAAAGCCGAGGCCTTCCTGCGCACGTTCAGACAAGGCAAGCTCACCGTGCGGGAGTATTCAAGGGAGTTTCAAAGACATGCAGTGAAAATTCGGGACTGGACCGATGCGGTGCTGGCCCAACAATATCAGATGGGACTAGCTGTAGACGTCCGCAATAATGTCCTCAGCTCTCAGCAGCCTCGCACTCTCCAGGGTTGGATGGAGGAAGCCGAAAAAGCGGAAAGTCGCTTGCGTGTCATGAAACTGGATCTATCTCTGGGCAACAACCGGCTGAGTCTCACAGCAGGCCAAGCCAGACCCAAACCAACCTTCACCTCAAGCGGGATGAGAGATCAGCGTATGCGACAGGGCCTCTGCCTGCGGTGTGGGGAAAAGGGGCACTTCGCCGCATCCTGCCCGAAGGGGGATCCTAATAGAGCCCTACCACAAGAGGAGCCCAGACGATGGTCAACCCCTACCCCGCGAAAGGGTACAGCGAAGCCACGCAACACACGGGCTCTTTTTGCCAGCCCCGACCAAGCGGATACCATGATGCTGGAGGAGGAGAGTGAGATGCAGGGAAACGAATTGGTCCTGTTTGTGAATGGCGCTACACAACAGGACCCAGTACCTGAGGTGCCTAAACTGTTGAGCAATTATCCCTCTCTCTTCTTTGTGACTGTACTTGTGATGAATCCAGTGATGATGACCCATATTCGGGTTCGAGCCCTTATTGACTCTGGGTGCGGGAGGGACCTAATAAACCCGTCTATGGTTATGGGGTTAGAGGCAACCGTTGTCAATTTGAAAGACCCAATAACTTTTACTCAAATGGATGGGTCCCCAATGAAAGAACCATGCCGATTTGAGACTGTTCCTCTAAGAGTAGGCATTGGTGAACATTGGGAGCTACGCTCGTTTGTAATAGCCCCTCAAGCCCAGTTCCCATTGGTGTTGGGCAGCCCATGGTTGCATGGTCACGATCCGTATATTCTATGGGAAGAAGGAAGCGTACAATTTATCTCCCCGAAGTGTGCAGAGCACAAATGGGACCCAGGGTGGGGGAAAACTCCCTGCAATGAACCTCCACGGGCTTGCTTAGCCACGGAGGACCTTAACCGCATCCCTAAGGAATACCGGTATGTAACCAGGGTGTTTGAGGAGGAGGAAGCAGATGAACTACCCCCCCACCGTAACTCAGACTGTGCGATCGAAATCCTTCCGGGCCAAAAATTACCAAAAGGGAAAATTTATGCCATGAGTCCCATTGAAAAGCAAGAACTACGCCGTTTTATCGATAAAAATCTGGCCCGTGGATTTATTAGGCCAGCGTCGTCCCCTTTTGCAGCACCTGTATTGTTTTGTAAAAAAAAAGATGGGGGGCTCAGACTATGCACGGATTACAGGGGGCTCAATGCAGTATCTGCAACCAATGCCTACCCAATGCCCCTCATCAAAGACTTGTTGGCAGAGGTGGCGAAGGGGAAAGTGTTTTCTAAACTGGATTTACGAGATGCCTATTTTCGAGTCCGTATCAGACAGGGTGATGAATATAAGACTGCGTTTAATACCCCGCTGGGGCAATTTGAATATCGGGTTATGCCCTTTGGATTACAGGGAGCACCAGGGGTCTTCATGAATTTGATCAATGAAGTGTTACACCCCTACTTATTCAAGGGGGTGGTTGTTTACTTGGATGATATCTTGGTCTACACCCCGGATCAAAAATCTCACACTGCTCTTATGCGAAAGATATTGGAAACGCTATTAGAACACAAACTGTTTGTTAAACTGTCAAAATGTGAATTCCACCAGGAGTGCATTGACTTTTTGGGATACCGCATATCCTCTGCAGGGTTAGAAATGGACCCAAAAAAGGTCCAGGACGTGTTGATGTGGGAGCCCCCCAAAACCAGGCGGCAGCTCCAAAGTTTCCTCGGTTTCGCCAATTTTTACCGTCAATTCCTGCCACATTTTGCCCAAGTGGCCCTCCCCCTCACAGAACTGCTAAAGACTAAGGGGAGGGGAACCAAGGCTGCAATGCCCGGAGCCACTTTGAACTGGACCCCCCAGTGTCAGGAAGCTTTTGAACAACTAAAACAGTTATTCACGTCTGAACCCATACTAGCACACCCCGATGAGACAAAAAAATTTGTGGTCCAAGTAGACGCGTCGGATACCGCTATGGGTGGGGTGATATTGCAAGAGAATGCTCAGGGGCAACTACAACCCCTTGCTTATGTGTCCAAAAAGTTTAATGATACGGAGAGATTTTGGCCCATTTGGGATAAGGAAGCAGCGTCTATACGTTTAGCATTGATCACCTGGAGGCACTGGTTAGAAGGGTCCCGAGTACCTTTTGAAATCTGGACTGATCACAAAAATCTTGAGGTACTGCGGAAACCCCGGAATCTAAATGCAAAACAATTCCGGTGGGCTGAGTTTTTCTCAAAATTTCAATTCACCCTTCACCACTTTCCAGGTAAATCCAATCATCTGGCGGATGCTCTCTCCCGCCTTCCCCAACACCTGTGTAAGAGGACAGAAATACGAGAGTCTATGTTCACCCCTGAGCAATTAGTTGGAGCAGTTATAACCCGGAAAACCAGACGCGCACAATTGTTGACCCCAATCCAAGCCATTACCTGGGAAAAGCAATTTGCCACTGACATCACCACACAAGAAAAGCTTGAATTACAAGCTCGGGACGATGTAAAATGTGGTAATAATGGCTGCTGGTACAGGGGCAGTAAAATCTTTGTTCCAGAAGCTACCCGGTCCCAGGTGTTGCAATCAGCCCATGACTCAAAGTCTGCGGGGCACTTCGGATATGTAAAATCCTTACACCTACTGCAACGCGGCTTCTGGTGGCCCCGAATGAAACGGGATTTATCCATTTATATACAATCCTGCCCAACGTGCAATCGTTGCAAAACCAGACCAGGGAAACCTCCAGGTCTTTTACAACCTCTACCCACCCCAAGCCGACCCTGGGAAGTGATCTCTATGGACTTTATCACGGATCTTCCCCCCTCTAAACATATGACAGTCATCTGGGTGGTAGTAGACCTATTTTCTAAACAAGCTCATTTTGTACCGTTCCCCAGCCTACCGACAGCCAAAGTCCTGGCTAAAGCCTTCCTTCAGCACATTGCCAGACTACATACGTTGCCGCTCAAAATAATCTCCGACAGGGGGGTTCAATTTGTTTCAAAGTTGTGGTCGGAGTTGATGACTCTCATGGGTATTGAACGCGCTCTCAGTACTGCCTATCACCCTGAAACCGACGGGCAAACGGAAAGAGTAAACCAGACTTTAGAACAGTACTTAAGGTGTTTTTCTAACTATCAACAAGACAATTGGGTAGATTTATTACCACTGGTGGAGTTTGCGTACAACAACTCATGGCATGCTTCAACGAATATGTCTCCCTTCAAAGCTGCCATGGGTTATGACAGCCCCCTCTTCCCTTTTTGCAACCTGGTGGGACTGGGGGGAAGGCTTCAGCATGGTGTAAAACTTTCCAGGACTCTTGGCCCCTAATTGTTGAGACATTGAATGAGGCCAAGGCACAATACAAAAAGCAGGCAGACAAGAAGAGGGCGGGTGGCTGGAAACTGCAACCGGGAGACTCGGTATACCTTTCCACCAAGAACCTGAGACTAGCCCAACAATCCCGGAAACTGGCTTGGAAATATATTGGTCCATTCAAAGTTTTGAGATGTATAAATCCAGTAACTGTACAACTAGATTTGCCTAAATCTCTTAAAGCAATACATCCAATTTTCCATTACAGCCTCCTCAAACCAGCATTACCCCCAACTAAATGGCATCCTGAGCTTCCAGCACCTCTCCCCCCTTTGATGGTTGACGATGAGGAGCACTACGAAATTGCTGGCATTTTGGACTCTAAGATTCTCCGTGGACAACTTCTGTACCTTGTTGAATGGGTACACTTCGGGCCCCAACACAGGGAGTGGGTGAAAGTGTCGGATATCAATGCACCGGATCACCTGAAAGAATTTCACACTCGATACCCAACCAAACCTGGGGGCCCCTCATTCTCTCCTTCCTGAGTGGTGGGTGGGTGGTATTTTGGGAAGGGCAGAATGTCAGAAAATGCCTTTGATGTTTCTCACTGAATCCATTGTTTTGTGTTCCCTACCCTGCTTTGCGCTTGCGTAGCTATGCAGGCAGAAACGTGGGAGCTTCTTCTCTGCCGCTCCTCCTTATCACGGTGGCCTTGAATGTAGGCTTTGGACTATTCTTGTTTCACTGAGAATTTTCCAGTCCTGGGAAGGCAAGGGGAGGGGGGGAGTAGTCTCCCGTTCATGAAGTATTTCTCCCGCCGGGAGTTCCCGCGCGAGTGCTCAAATTTCATTTGCTAGGCGCTTTATTGCATCACACTATAAGCTAGCTTGCTTTGCTTCGCCCCCCCCATTCCTGACAATGACCTCCTACTGTGGGTTTTAGCAAGATAGTCCAATAAAACCTTTCTTTGTGCAAGAATGACTGGATCTACTTGTTTTTAAACCTGACACTAGTCCTTTGTCCATTTGAGGGAGAGGGGAATGGGGACCAAAGAATTTTCTAGGCAAAAATCTCGAAAAAGGTAAATAGTATAAAATAGTGACTTTCATTCAGCCAGCATTCACACTATTTCACAGGGACCTGTTGGCATTTAAAGCAGTTCAAGACCAACTCAGACCTTTCCCCTTTTGTTATTTCTTTGGTATTTAGAAACTAGCTCTGGCTCGTTTCATTGCCCTCCTGCAGGAACCACACAGCAATTCTTGTACAGAGGACAAGCAGCTGTAGTCTCTCTAATTCAATCAATTTCCCTCTGGAGGAGATCTGTGCCAGCCCTCCCCTGCTGGAAATGGAGAAGTTTGGAGATGTTTTCCAGTGCAATGGGATCAATTTATATCCAAGCAGCTACTCGGAACTACAACCTATTGGGAACTTTCTGGTGAAACTGTCTCTTGTGAAGCAAATTCTCCCTCCCAGGATGCTGAAAGCAAAAGGTACCACAACACAACAATACACCTACATTTGTTGTTTATATTGACTTGTGATGATAAAGAAATGGCACATCGCAAAAAGTTCACTGGCCTCAAGGTGCTGAGCTCTGCAGTTGCCCAACCACAAGCTCGCCTTGTCAAAGACAAAACAGGGAACTTCAATAAGGGAGTCCTCTGCCATTCTTGACTCCTTCTAGCCTTTCACAGTTGCATTGTATTTTAATGCACCTGACTAGTCTCCTAATAGCTGAACAGAAGCTGATGTTACTCAGTGTGCAAATTGCCTGCTGAAGGGTGTGCCAGAATGAATAGATTAGACAGAATAGAAACTGACATTATTCAACGTGACAGTTGTCTCTGTGGGTTTGGGACTGATTTTCTCAAAGCATTATTTAATATAAATTGTCAAGGTAACAGCCAGAAATCCTGAAATTAACTACAAAGTACTTAAAAGGAAACAGAGTATTATTTATTTATTTACTTCATGTATATCCCATCTGTCTCCCCAATGAAGACCCCAACTCAGCTAACATCATTCTCTCCTCTGTTTACCCTCGCCTTACCCTGTGAGGTAGGTTAGGCTGACAGTACATGACTGGCACATGTACCTGGCAAGCTCCCATAGCAGAGTGGAGATTCAGATCAAATCTTAGTCTTTTATCCATTGTACCACACTGGCTTTCATGAGGGGAAAACAATAAATAAAAAGAATCTTTCAGCACCATAAGGACTAAATACACATACATATGATATATTTTTTAAAAAAACAAAAGAACTTCAGAATTGTCATATAATTCTTAAATTTTTTGAGGTTTTCAAACTGGGATGCACAAAACATTCGGTTTATGATTAACTAGGAATAAGGCCCATTGTGAGAATAAATACAACAAGCTCTAGAAAGAGGCTCTGGACGAGTGCCCTGGCTTCCCCCCCAACCTTTGCTGTCTTCTCACCAGGGCCAGCCCGAGGTTTTTTTGCACCCTAGGCGGGGCTACCTTCAGGCACCCCCCCACATGCCCAATTATGTGGTGGTTGCCAGCCTCCAGGCAGGGCCTGGAGACAAGGAAGTCCCTGCCCTCTCCACCGAGGCGACCCCTTCCCTCCTCTGGATTGGCTTTTGGGCTCACCGTGGCTGCTGCTGTCCTCTCCTCCCACCCGAGACGGCTCAAGGCAGCAAAATCGAAGAGGCGGGGCAAATGGAGCTGAGGCGCCATTTTTAAATGGCTGACAGTTGGCGTTGTTGCTGGTAGGTGAGGGAAGGAGAGCGGAAAGAGTGTGTAAGGTTATGGCGCTGTGGCCAAGGAGGAGGACGCCTGCTTGCCTGCCTGCCAGCCGGCCGGCCTTCGCAGCGGCCCCTGGACAGGACGACCGCCTGACCGGGGCCAGTGGGCAGCAGAGGCGGCTTTGGGCACCGCCAGAAATCCCCTGCCCAGACCCTCACAGGCCAAGCCATTGCTCGTGAGCACTGCGGCTGTGGCTGGAAAGAAGCACTCTGCACATTCTCTGCGACGCTCAGCCCTGCACGCACCTCTGGGATGGGGGCCAAGATGGCAGGCAAAAGCCCTCGAGGTATCATCTTGGTGGTCCCTCCCTGCTCACCTCCTTCTTCTTCTTCCTGCCAACGCCAAGGCCCATCCAGGCCACGAACATGGCCAGGCAGCCCAGTGCCAAAGTCCGCCACAGCGCTATGGCGGAACATGCTTCCCTGCCAGCCTGCCCTCTGACAAACGCTCATCGCACACACACAGGCCACCCGACACTCATTGGCCGCGTTCTCTGTGCCGCCAGAACCCTATTGGCTGAGGGACACTTCCACTGCTTGCCCGTTGGCCCATCCTAATTCCTGTTTCCCTGATCTTTTACTTTTTGATGGGATCAGGGAGCAAAGGGGAGGAGTAGGAACTCCCTGAAGGAATTGAAAAGGAGCAAGGAGGCTGGTGCGGGGAGTGGGGGGGATCTCCAGAAGTCCCTCAGTGGCAGAGGGACACATGGAAGAGACGGTGGCCGGAGGGGAGCCCGCTGAGCCCAGCCGCCATGTGTGCCAGCCAGCCAGCCAGGGGCCCCCTGGGCACCCCCCCGCTGCCTCGCAAGGGAACCCAGCTGGGCTTTTCACTGATGGCGGCAGCGGGGAAGTTGCGTGGGTGCAGTTTGGCGCCCCTCTGGCCGGCGCGCTCTAGGTGAGCGCCTAGCTCACCTAGTGGGTCAGCCAGCCCTGCTTCTCACCCCCCCCAAACCCTTGGCATTAACTTTCCCCCACCCTTGCTGATTTCCCACCCACCCCCAACATAGCCTCTTTCTAGAGCTCGTCATATTTATTCACTGAGTGGGTGCTGTAGTGCATCTCTCTCCCTTCCTTAATCCCAAGTAAACTGGCTGTGCACGCACACAATTATTAGGGCTAAAGTTGGGGCCAGCTCACCTATTTCCATTTTGTAGGCACTGCAAAGGGGCTTGCAAGGGGGCAGGGTGTGGATTTCTCTCCCTCCTCAATTTTGAAAGTAGATAAATACTTCATCCTATGCTCAGCCCCACTGTCTGCAGCTCTTCTCCCTTCTCCCAATGTTGCAGAAATCCCCAGAGTACTGGAACCAGGGGCTTGCTGCAAGCCAGCACTTAACTGATTTCCAAAATGAAGTTTGAGTCCAGCAGCACCTTTAAGACCAACAAAGTTTAATTCTAGGTATAACGTTTCGTGGGCACGCACACTGAACTGACTTCCAGCTTCTCTACTGGAGATGCATTCAGCATTTTTTTTCTTCCCTTTCCCACCAACCCCCTTCAATTCAAAAGCTGCTTCCCTGATGAGAGCCAGTTTGGTGTAGTAGTTAAGTGCACAGACTCTAATCTGGGAGAACTGGGTTTGATTCCCCACTCCTGCACTTGCAGCTGCTGGAAGACCTTGGTCAAGCCATAGTTCTATCAGAGCTGTTCTTGAAAAAGAGCAGTTTTCTCAGAGCTCTCTCAGCCCCACCTATCTCACAGGGTGGCTGTTGTGGGGAGGGGAAGGGAAAGGAGTTTGTAAACTGCTCTGAGACTCTGAGTGAAGGGTGGGGTATAAATCCAATCTTTTCTTCTTCTTCTTCTTCTTCTTCTTCTTCTTCTTCTTCTTCTTCTTCTTTAACACTGGCTGATTATTTACCCTATTAATGCCCCACAGACTCTTGGGACTCCAAAACTGGGAGTTGTCGTTCTAATTCTCTTTGCTATAGTTGCAGTAAGGCCAGTTGAGAACAACAATTCCCAAGGTGCAACGCATCAAAAGTAAATTGTCACCAACGCAGTTTGCCTTTTATATATATAGAAAGAGAATACTGCTTCCTAAAGAAAAAAATATCAAATTTCAGGGTGTTTCCTATGTTGTATTAAAAACATATTAAATCAATATCAGAAGTCAAAGTTGTTTGTCAATTCAACTGAACAGTTGTTTTCACTGTATTTAATGGAAAATACCTTCCTTCCTGTAACTTTTGCAGACGCAGGGGATAGAGGGGAGCACAGTAGAGAAATGATAGACCAGCCACCAGATATTTTGGAGAAACAAAGACCACAGCTTTATTAAATACACCACAGGAACACTGGCACAGCACAGGGACAGATCCTGAATCAGGTGACCCACCTGCTGCCTAATAATCCCCAGCCCGCCTACTGGCAGTGACACCAAGGAGTGGCAAACCCTGGAGCCACATGGGTGCCAGCTGCTGCATGGTTCCCTTGCCACCTGGGGGTGAAAGCTCCACTAACAGCCCCAGAGTTGGGCATGCCTTAAGGGAGTCCCCAGAATGTGGGAAGCAGGCATGTAGGCACTGCCTCCCTAGCCAAAAGGATCCATCCCAGTGCCCAGACTGCCCAAAGCTGTGACAATAAATGTAAGGAAGAGATCAGTAACAAAACCCGTAATAACCAAAATGCAAAGAGGGTAAGAAAGCCATGAAAAATCTGGGACAGGGTCAGTGTTTTAAATAGGGAAAGGAGGGGTAGCCAAGCCCCTGGAGCCATGCACAGCACTGCCCCAGCATGGCAGCAGCCCCTGGTTTTACTGGAAGTGGCCAAAAATGTCACTGGGGGCAGGACATCTCCACCCACCCCTTGGAACACCCCCCAAAGGCTCCTGCCAGCCACAAAGGGGGACCTGGCGACTCTATTCATTTGCCAGCTGCATCTTGAAGAAAGCCACAGTCACATATGCCCAGACTAGACTATTCAAAATACTCTATACTGGGCTGTCTCTGAAGATAGTTTGGAAGCTGCAGTTGATACAAATAAAGTCCTGATTTGGATGTGCTGCTGTGAACATCTCTCCTTATAATAATTATCTTTTGGTTTATATCAATATATAAATTGATAAATTGGCAATATATCTTGATGGTCTGTACGGTTAAACGGATTAATGAAAGATTTATCTGAAGTGAAACTCTGAATTTGTTTATATAGTTCTATTTTTTTCTTGCTCTTAAACTGTAGTAATATTGATGCTTATATTTTTTTTCTATATATATATACATCTCTCCTTATAATAATTATCTTTTGGTTTCGTAAGATTCCATGTGCTCCCATTGGCTGTAAAATGCCCTCCCTCAGCCATTGGCCCATCAGCCACCACTCAAGAGTACTTGCGTGCCATTGGCCGGGTGCTGGGTCTGCTCCTCTTCCCCACCCACTCCCCCGTCAGACAGATTTGCATGTCACATTTACTGGCAGACAGCTCTCTCTCCTGAGGAAGACAGTTCTCTTGACTCCTGTGAGGGACTGTGCCCTCAGTGGCTGTTGGTAGGCAACCAAGCTTGGTTCTGTGAGTAAAAAAACAAAGGACTTCCAGCATAACCCCTCCCCCGCCCATAACCCCCTCCCCAGTGGCCACTTTCCTGTCAGAATAAATGGGAAAAGGCTCTTTCTCCTGCTTAGCTTAAGCATGGCTGGCTGGCTAATGAGTTGGTCCAGCAACCATCAAACCATTTTCTTCAACTCCCCGCTGTGTGGCTGACTTTCCCCTAGGGTTGCCAATCTCCAGGTGGGACCTGGAGATCTCCCACTGTTACAATTGACCTCCAGATGACAGAGATCAGTTCCCTGGGAGAAAATGGTTGCTTTGGAGGGTAGACTCTATGGCATTATACCCTGCTGAGTCCTTCCACACACCCCAAATGCTGCCCTCCACAGGATCCACCCCCCAAATCTCCAGGTATTTCCCTAATCAGAGTTGGCACCTGTACTTTCTCCTCTGTCAGTAAAAGGCCCTTTTCACACCTATGTTGGCCTTTGGGAGGAAACTCATTGGGCCCAGTCCTGATCAAGTTGCCAACTCCAGGTGGGCAATTCCTGGAGATTTGAGGGATGGAGCCTGGAGAGGGTGAGGTTTGAAGAGGGGCGGCACCTCAGACAGGTACGATGCCATAGACTCCACCCTCCAATCCAGCCATTCCCTGATGGGGAACCATTGTTGCCAATCTCCAGGTGGGGGCTGGAGATCACTCAAAATTACAACTGCTCTCAGTGGATTAATCTTGAGAATAAGAAGTTGTTGGCTTTGGAAGGTCATGATAATAAGTTTGGATGGCATGCATATTTATGGTATGGAAAGGTACAAATAGACAAATTTTTTAAACACCACTATACAAGACGATCACTGTTCGAGACTTGGATGAGATATAAAAAATTCTTCTCGGAAGAGCGACCACTTTGGATAGTGCCGGCAGAAGTGATTAATCCATATTCAAGAAATCAGGGTCTAGATTGGTTACCTTACAAAAGCCTCTTAAAAATAGAAGGGAAAAACTTTGTATTAAAAGATAGAACTGATGTTGAATTTGAATACGATTGGTTGAGGTACAGACAGATTTATGATTTATGTAAAGTTGATAAAAGGAAATATGGCTTTAGAGAAAAAAATAATGAAATTGAAATTGTATGGGTCGAAAAGGGTAAAAAAAATGATTTCAAAATTTTATAAGGTGTTATTGAAATGGTATACTGAAGATGAAACAGTAAAAGAGCAAATGATAAAGTGGGCAGTAAATATAAATAATGAAATATCTATGTCATCTTGGGAATATTTGTGGAAAAGGTCAATGAAAATTTCAACCTGTATAAATGTTAAAGAGAATTGCTATAAAATGATGTACAGATGGTATATGACTCCTAAAAAAATTGCTATTATAAATGATAGCATGTCTAACAAATGTTGGAAATGTAAGAAAAAAGAAGGGTCTTTTTACCATATGTGGTGGACTTGTGATAAGGCGGTAAGTTATTGGACTGAGATTCATAATGAGATACAAAAAATTTTGAAATGTACTTTTAAGAAAGACCCACAGATGTTATTGTTAGGTCTTAAAATGGAAGAAATAAATGTAACCAAGAGAACATTGTTATGGTATTTGGTTACAGCAGCCAGAATGACTTTTGCACAAAGTTGGAAGCAAGAAAAGACACCTGAAACATGGGAATGGATTAAGAAGATGCTGTTTATGGCAGAAATGGATAAATTAACAAGAAAATTAAACAACGAAGAAGACGAAATTTTTTTTGAAGATTGGAAAGACTTTCAAGAATATTTGTTGAAAAATTGGGATGTAAAACGTGGTTTGATTTGTTTTGACAACTACTAAGGAGAAATTGAAAGGGATTAGATTTTTAAATTGTTACCATTAGTAAGACAAAGTAAGTTTAGTTTAAATGTAACCGAATAAGAGATATCAATGGGGTTGGAGCACTGCAGGAAGCCTTGTTTGGGGGGAGAGGGTAAAAGGAAATAGATATGTATTTACCTGTTTAATTTGTATGATCGTGGAAAATATATCCAATAATAAATTGTATTTACCAAAAAAAAAAATTACAACTGCTCTCTAGGAAGGAGGGGGAGGAGATGGAAAACTAAAGGTAGGTTGATGGTTGGCTGGGAGGGAGATAGGGTTATCAACTCCAGGTTGGGAAATTCCTGGAGATTTGAGGGGTCGAACCTGGAGAGGGTGAGTGTTGAGGAGGGGTGGGACCTCAGGCAGGTACAATGCCATAGACTCCACCCTCCAAACCAGCCACTCCCTCCAGGGGAACCACTGTTACCAATCTTGGGGAAGGACTGGAGATCACTCAAAATTACTACTGCTCTTCAGGTAGCAAAGATCAGTTCCTCTGGAGAAAATGGTGGACCCTGTCATTATACCCTGCTGAGATTGCCACAGCAAATTGTCACTGAGTGCCCAAAGCCGGAGCACTCTCCCAGAGCCTCTTTCTAGAGCTCGTTGTATTTATTTCCACAATGGGCCTTATTCCTAGTATTATATAATGGTTATGTTAGGTATCCTGGCTTTCAATTTGCTTCCGGGTACAGGACAAGGCACTTTGCTCCTGATAATTTTGGAATTGTTTTAATTGTTCTCCTGATTGTATGTTACTTGTGTTATTTCTCTTTTACCTTATATAAACTGCCTTTGGGAGCTATTTTTTGGTCAAAAGGTGGTTAATACATTTCCTAAATAAATGAAATAAACTACTGGGACTAACAGATGATGTGAGCTTAACAGAAATGGTGTAGAACAAAGTTTGAGCCCGGTGGCTCCTTTAAGACCAACAGATTTTTATTCAAAACATAAGCTTTCATGTGCACACACACTTTTTCAGATACAGTGAAACAAGATGTCTTCAACCATTACATATAAGGGGGAGGCAGTTTAGTTGCCAAGAAAAGCTAGTTAGAGTCAAGAAGATGCATAAGTAACTGGGTGATTATAGCTGAGATTGGATTAAAGCAATTGGTAAGATTTGTGTATAGCAGTAAATTAGCCTACAAATACAAGAGTTACTAAACAGATGTGAGAACTGAGTTTGAATCTAGCGGCACCTCCTGTTGAAAAAATTAGCAAAAATACTTAGATATTCAGAATTTGCAGTGGATCTTTGCTTCACTGGAGAGGAGGCATTTCTTTCTGTGTAAAAATCTTTATTTCTAAATGGATGGGGCACAGGAAAAGCTACAAAATAACAAAGGCTACATCTCTATAGCTTTACAGACTGATCACACAGCTCTCAACAACAACTGTAATGGAGATGATTCTTTTTCTTGATTCCTAGAAGGAAATCACCTGAATAGATTAACCAATGATTGTGAGTAAACAGACTTAGATTTCAGGGCTTTGTTTTCATTGGCTCTGAGCCAGGTTTTCCTTCCAGGTCAGTCTAAACAATAGCACAGAAGGTAAACAAATTAACCCTATAATGACTGAATTAGACCTTGCACCACACACATATTTCCAAGACCTCAAGACCAACAAAGTTCAATTCTGGGTATAAGCAAGATTTGATAGATTTAGCATGTGTAGATGCACACTTCTGAGACACATTGAAACAGATTTCCTCAAATGTGTGTCTCCATCCTCTGAAGCTATCATTCAGCTAGATCCAGATGATCAGCCATGATGGTCTGAAGCAGTAGAACAAATTTAGAGTCCAGCGGCACCTTTAAGACCAATAGTTTATTCAAAGTATCAGCTTTCATGAGCAAGGCACACTTTTTCAAATACATTGGAATGGTAGATGAGGTTCTAAACTTATAGACAGGGACTTAATAGATAAATGTCTAACGGTTTTTTTTCTAATTGTGGGAAGTATACATCTTCTGTATTTTAGTGTATTTCTTTTTCAGAATAATATATTAGAATACTGAATGCGAGGAATATTGGGATGTCTGCTGACAACATTACATCCAGCTCAAAATATGCTGTTAAGTGCCCTCCACACCTGAGAAGAGATAATTAAGATTCTGTTACTTCCCACAATTAGAAAAAACACCTTTAGACATTTATCTGCTATTTTGACATATTTATTGCTTTACAGCTGTTGATCGTATAACCTTAACTTGTTATTTAGTTTTTCACTTTGCATAAGTTAAACATCATTATGTTACATGTTAATTTGCTGTTAAGTCCCTGTCTATAGGTTTAGAACCTCATCTACCATTCCAATGTATTTGAAAAAGTGTGCCTTGCACACAAGAGTTCATACCTTGAACAAACCTTTGTTGGTCTTAAAGGTGCCACTGGACACTAAATTTGTTCTATCATTCAGCTGTTTCACTAAGTGCTGGACTCTGCAGGGATCCCCTTAGCTTGCCTTGCCAGTTACCAGATTACTGGCATGAATTGGCACTCTCAGCTTTGCATTTAAATTAGTTTTCCCCCCACAAATCTCACAATAAAATGTTCAGATTATGCTCATTGGGGACTTCTGGTCTTGGCAGGCTGATGGCAGCTGCATCCTGGGAGGCAATCTGTGGACCAGCACAATGAGAGGGAGTGTGATTGTCTGCACCCCCCTGGGATCCTTGTGATGGTTCCCTCACCATGGGGCACTGAGGGGCACTCCTCTGCTGGCACGCTGCCGGTAGAGTGGAGCTTCCCTTTGCCCCAAAGGTCTCTGCACTGTGTTCCCGAATGGGACTAAGCTATGCACATCGGAACAAGCGCTTGGAGGTACAGCGTTTAAATTGTTACCTGGATAGGTCCCAGTGATCTGACGCTGAAGAGTGAGTTTGTTAAAGTGAGAACACCAGAGAACGAGCAAGTCCCCTTTTACTAAAAATGAGGGGGGGAGGGGACTCTCCCCTGGAAAGAACAAATAAGTGATAAGAGGAGCCTTTGTAATGGGAACAGAGTTTTAGGCAGCAATAGACTGTACTGGAGAGACTTCAGGAGCCAAATAAGTGGCTGGGCAAGTTTTCGGGACTCTGCTGGCAAAAATGAGGTACTTCACATGAACTGTGCTATATATTGGCTGTTACTTTCAAGGGACCGTGTTTGCACTGGAGAAGTGACTAACCTTTGATCACAGGGACTTCCAGTATTTAAGAGGAGAGTCTAATGAGTAAACTTAAGTGGTGGGGCCTGTATGCAGACGTTTAAGCATATCCAAAATAAGTCTGACAGGCAAAAGGACAGATAGACTCTCTGTAAGTTTGGGTTTTAAAAGCAACTAATGGAATGATCTCTAAAGTTGAAGGCAAGAATTCAAGCGGAAAACAGTCCTTGAAAAAGAAAAAGGGACATTGTTCTGAGAATATCAGTTCCAGTTTCAGCAAGATAATGCCACAGGGAAAGTGTTCAAGAAGAAAGAAGATTACAGCGTGGGAAGAGAAATTGACTGTGTTACACCTACTGAGGGAAATTTAATTATTAATTTGCTTTAAATGAAGAATGGAAAAACAATTGTAAAATGAGATGCCACTGTTCTCTGGAATTTGTGTTTAAGTTGGTTAGTGATCCTCTTGGAATGCTCTTTATGTAGTCAGATTTGATGGTTTGTCAACATGATTGATGATGATGACTGATCACTCTCAGTGTTAGGAAAAGCAATTTTTATATTGTTAAGCTAATACTTCTATAAGCAGTATATAACCTCCAACTCTTGGGTTTTTAGTCGGTTTTCTTTTCTTTCTCCTATAGTTTGTAGATCCCCTCCTCAATTTCACCATAGCTTTTAGAAAATGCAAATTAAAAAATCCCCTACGGGGGGCCAAAAAAAAAAAGATTATGCTCATTGGGAAGGACCTTACATTAGTAAGCTCTGTGGTGATATTTTCCCCTAAGTGCTAAGTTCACAGGTGCTAATTGCACTCGCATCTGTTATTATAGGTTACAGAACCTAGCTGTAGACTCTGAAGCACTTACCCTCAACCTTCACCTAGGACATAGCTTTTCTAGCTCTGTTTTTCCTAACTCTGAAGAGGGAAGAGGGATACTCTCTGAGACAGTGACAGAAGTGGAATACTTCACCTCATATATTTACTGGATGTAAATTACAGACTAGCTCTGTAGCAGACAGCAAAGACCTGCATTTTGGAAATACAAGGGTCTGGCCTCCCAATGTAACATCACTACTCAAAGGGTCAAACTCTCCTTATTTTTCTTCCTGCTCTTTTCTAGCTTGAGCACAGAAATATCATCAGTCCCATTATTTCACTGTAAGAGTTGTGAGCAGATGTTTCACTTTTCTACAGAATATCAACGCCTAAAAAGTACTTCAGTTCGGCTGGATTGTGCTAACTTTCTAGAGTTGCATAGATACCATGTAACCACATAAAACATGTGGACTACAGAATGAGGCAAGACTATCCTTTTCTCAGATAGATGCATCAGAGTTGTGTGTGTTTAACAAATCCACAGTGCTTGCCCACTCCAGAACCACTGATTTTAGGAGGGGTGTTGAAAGACCTGAGTCAGATTGAGGTGACAAGAGAGGAGGTCCTATGACTGATAGACAATTTAAAAACTGATAAATCACCAGGCCCAGATGGCATACATCCAAGAGTTCTGAAAGAACACAAATGTGAACTTTTGGATCTCCTGACAAAAATATGGAATCTTTCATTAAAATCTGCCTCCATTCCTGAGGACTGGAAGGTAGCTAATGTCACACCCATCTTTAAACAGGGTTCCAGAGGAGATCCAGGAAATCACAGGTCAGTCAGTCTGACGTCGATACCAGGTAAGTTGGTGGAAAGTGTTATTAAGGAAAGAATTAGTAGGCATATTGATGAACAAAAACTATTGAAACAGACTCAGCATGGGTTCTGTAAGGGAAGATCTTGTCTCACTAACCTGCTATTGTTCTTTGAGGGAGTGAACAAACGTGTG
This sequence comes from Gekko gecko, assembly GCA_029375565.1. NCBI lineage: Eukaryota > Metazoa > Chordata > Lepidosauria > Squamata > Gekkonidae > Gekko > Gekko gecko. Next base: position 228,582,767 of record JAPDNY010000001.1, on the reverse strand, counting down.
GACAAGGGGGACTCAATAGATGACTTCCAGAAAGCTTTTGATAAAGTTCCTCATCAAAGGTTCCTAAGTAAGCTCAATAGTCATGGGATAAAAGGACAAGTCCTTTTGTGGATCAAAAATTGGCTAATTAATAGGAAACAGAGAGTGGGTATAAATGGGAAATTTTCTCGATGGAGGGTGGTAAGCAGTGGAGTACCACAGGGATCAGTACTCGGTCCAATGCTTTTTAACTTCTTTATTAATGATTTGGAGTGGGGAGTAAGCAGTGAAGTGGCTAAATTTGCAGATGACACGAAGTTGTTCAGGGTGATGAGAACCAAGGAGGATTCTGAGGTACTCCAAAGGGATCTGTTGAGGATGAGTGAGTGGGCGTCAGTGTGGCAAATGGAATTCAATATGGCCAAGTGCAAAATGATGCATATTGGAGCAAAAAATCCTAACTATAAATACATGTTGATGGAGACCAAATTGGCAGAGACTGACCAAGAGAGAGATCTTGGAGTCATAGTAGATAATTCACTGAAAATGTCAAGACAGTGTTCAACTGCAATAAAAAAGGCCATGCTATGTTCGGAATTATTAGGAAGGGAACTGAAAACAAATCAGCCAGTATCATAATGCTCTGTATAAATCAATGGCGCAACCTCATCTGGAGTATTGTGTCCAGTTCTGGTCACCATGCCTCAAAAAGGATATTATAGCATTGGAAAAAATGCAGAAAAAGGCAACTGGAATGATAAAAGGGTTGGAACACTTTCCCTATGGAGAAAGGTTAAAGCGTTTGGGGCTCTTTAGCTTGGAGAAATGATGGCTGAGGGGTGACATGATCGAGGTTTATAAGATTATGCATGGGAAGTACTTTTCTCCCTTTCTCACAATATGAGAACTCGTGGGCACTCAATGAAATTGCTGAGCAGTTGGGTTAGAACTGATAAAAGGAAGTATTTCTCAGCCAAAGCGTGATTAACACATGGAATTCACTGCTACAGGTGGTAGTGGCAGCTACAAGCATGGACGGCTTCAAGAGGGAATTGGATAAACATATGGAACAGAGATCCATCAGTGGCTATTAGCTACAAGGTATAGATAGGAACTCTGGGGCAAGTGATGCCCTGTATTCTTGGTGCTTGGGAAGGGGCAACAGTGAGAGAGCTTCTAGTGTCCTGGCCCCACTGATGGACCTCCTGATGGCACCTGGTATTTTTGGCCACTGTATGACAGAGTGTTGGACTGGATGGGCCATTGGCCTGATCCAACATCTGCTTCTCTTATGTTCTTATGTTCTCACAGTAGACCTCCAAATTCCCACTGATGTTGGCCTCTTTTAGAGACCAAACTGTTCCAGAATATTCAAAGTTCTTGAACATTTAGGAAAAAGCCCTGATTTAATTATTTCCATGTCTTCTGACTAATACTGCAAATGCGTCGTGGAACCATTGGATGGGAAGTACCTTCAAGTCCCTCAGTTCTAACCCCCTGCATTGAAGCAGGATTTACCCACTCAACCATCCTTGACAAATGTGTATCCATATGGATATGATTAGTAGAAAACTGAGATGCAATAGTCATTAACCCAGACTTAACAGTGTCTTTGGCTCCTCTGCAGAAACAAAAGAATTGTGCAGAAACCACTTCAACCAAGCAAAAAGACTGAAATAATTTTGGCCTCTGTTCACGTGATAAATATGACTACTATTTTGCAGACAAGCAGTTCTATGCCCTCCCTTCCCATAACCCAACGTGTTGAAAATGCATCTTCTTCCTGTGATTCCTCTGTCTCCTTGCCTCTTACAACTTCTCCTTGTTCCTTGTCATTGTGACACTGATTAAGCCTCAGTGGGTATCTCCAACAGATGAGTCATATTTGGCACACTGGGTGGAAGAGGATGAAGCTTGTTGCCTATAGCACAGACATATTCAGGTAGGGATAAACAAAGCCAGCAATAAATTGCTGGCTGTGTTTGGAGTCAGGATAGGGTTGCCCAGATACTGATAGCTAGGAAAGGCTATCTAGCACAGCCCACACTTAAAAGTAGAGTGATAATTGCAGTGTATGTCAGCTTGGTGTAGTGGTTAAGAGCAGCAGACTCTAATCTGGAGAACCGGGTTTGATTCTCTACATGCAGCTCCTGGTGTGACCTTGGGTCAGTTACAAGTTCTTTCAGAGCTGTTCTTTCAAGAGCAGTTCTCAAAAGAGCTCTCTCAGCCCCATGTACCTCACAGGGTGTCTGTTGCGGGGAGAGGAAGGGAAGGAGATTGTAAAATATTCTGAGGCTCCAAGTGAAGGGTAGGGTATAAATCCAATCTCTTCCTCCTCCTCCTTTTAATATTAGTGAATTATGGTTATCCTGTGTCTCTTTGGAGAATAGTGCTGGGACGAACTGACCATGGCAAAACCTTGAGCATTGGGGAGTTTCCCTTCTATGAGAAAGAAACAAGGCTCATGCATGTGGGTATTTCCCACTCGGGACAATAAGCATTTACCTCTCAGAAAATGAAGAGGAAGTTATTTCATATGTAGTGCTTTCTTACTTGCTGGATGGTGGCTATTATCTGAGAAGGAAACCATAGATTCAGATAGCTTTTTTCCACCCTGTGGGTGCAGGAGTTTATCATTCTAATGTGAACTCTGCAAATCCTTGGGACTATGGGTAACATTTTAGGACTAGGTAAATATCATGGTAAAGCCTCATACTTACTGCAATAAACCATGTACCAGTGAAGTTTTCCAAGGTAACTCATCATAACAGCTGTTCTCAAACCCATGCTACATTTTGCAAACAGCAGAAAGCAGCTTTTAAAGCTATTTACAAAATAGTAAATTACACTACAGATTACTAATGTACTACAGATAAGATTAGAATTTCAATAGCCATTCCACACACAAAAGAACCTCCTCAAACCTCCTCAGGAAACAATCCATAGACAAAAGAACCTCCTCAGGAAAGCTCCTCCATTAGCATGTTCATAGCCTGGAGAACTACACTAGACAATTGACTCAGACCTACCCCACCTTCCAGGGTAGAAATAAATTACTTGCCTATCAGTTTTTCTGCTCACCTTGACACAGAGAGTACGCCATCTTTCTGTGTTATATCTCTGAGGATGCCAGTCACAGCTACTGGTGAAACGTCAAGTCCTACAATGCCAAGACCACAGCCAAACAACCCGAAAAATCTACAGCAACTATTTACAAAATAATAATAATTAACAGACCGGGATGCACTTAAGAGAGGGAAAAATTGATGACAAAGTCCCTTTGAAGTTCATTTTCATTGCTCGATTCTCTGGGGTACTCAGTTTTTCCAGCCACACTGCAGCCCTTGCTATCACTACTACTGAGTCATCCCTTTGTGATGAAGGATAAAACATTTATGGGAACAGTAGGAGACCAAAATTGGTGTGTGTTTTTTTTCTTTTTGTCTGGCCCAAATGGCTCAACAGCTAGTTCTCCATAGTGCTATGAGAAAAAACTTTTTCATGGTTTCTGGGTTAAATACATTCCTGCATAAGGCTGATGGAGAAAATACTCATAGCTATTGTGGGCCAGGAAGGATTGATTAGTCACTCTGCTTTAACCACAACAATTACTTTTTTTTAGCCCATTTGTAACCTCTCTATATGACAGTAATGCATAAGGAATGTTGTGTCTGCAGACCACTACGGGCCATCAGCGAAGGAGCCTGAGCTTGAGGTCCTGTGAACAATGGGACTGGGGCTCCTGGCTCCAGCGCAGGGGAACCAATCGGAACGGCAGTGGGAATTCAAACCCGCCAATGGCATCAGGGGGCGTCCCCTGTCGCGTGTATATAGTTGGCCTCCGGGCCAGGTACTTTTGTCTTGTGTTGTATAATAGCGAACCATGCTGATCACTACATCGGTGTCTGTGGTTTCATTATGCATCTAACCCACTATACAACAATGGCGACGAAGGTGGGATTCTGCTGAGCGCTCCAGCCGGGCTGTCGGACAATGCTACCGAAGACTCGCTCCACCGCTCCACGTGTGTCGTCCATGAGCACCACCGAGGGTGAATCCAGAGCCGTGTCACAGCCGCCGACTAGCACAATGGCCATCGCTCCAGGATCCGGGCTGCTGCCGCCGTTCGACACCTCCCAGTCCCAGCGATGGGGAGCCTGGGTTACGGGGTTGCGGCAAGCCTTCGTCTTTTATCAGATCACAGACAAAGACCGAAAGAGAGGACTGCTGCTCTGCTCTTGCGGCCCCGTGATCGTAAATCTGGCCCAATACCTTCTCTCTCCCAAGAAGGTGGAGGAGTGCACAGTCGATGAGATTGTTAAGGCCATGCAGAACTACTATTCCCCTAAACCGTCAGAGATGACCTGCCACATGGTCTTCCAGCATCGGAACCAGCAGGGCAAGGAAACCGCCGTGGAGTTCCTCGGAGAGCTCTGCCGCCTGGCGGCTGACTGCGCTTTCAGAGCGTATTTGGATATGGCTCTCCGCGACCGATTTGTCGCGGGCCTCAGGGAGGAGAAACTCCGGCACCGAATAATGGAAGGCGAGAAGGTGACCATCACCTCAGCGTTAGTCACCGCCACCACATGGGAGAGGTCACACCCGGCCACCACCACTACGCATCGTGTGGCCTCCTCCGGGAACAGCAACCTTGACGACCCCGAGGTACACCGCACACTAGCCCAGCATCGCCCGCCAGCACCGCCCGCCAGCTCCGCATGCAAGCAACCCGGCTCGGCGGCGCAGGAGAGTGCCAGCTGCAGAGGGCAGCATGAGAGGAGATCGTGCCGGTTCCGGGACACCACATGTCGGGACTGTGGCCGCACAGGCCACATCGCAAGGGTTTGCCACTCCAAGCCATCCCGCACAGCGCAAAAACCGCCCCACCACAGGTCTGAGGCGCACTTCGAGGACTGCGCAGCCCCGGAGGAAGACCTGTACCAACTGACCAATGCCCCGGCCGCCCGAGCACAGGTACTGAAACTCCCCAGTCAGGCCTCTACCCCAAAAATATACGTCCGGGTCAAAGTAGAGGGGGCTCCCTTACAAATGGAACTTGATTCGGGCTCTGCATGTTCCATCATTTCAGAGGCCACCTTAAAGCAGATTTGCCCAAAGGGGGGGCCCCCGCTTGCAGCCATCACCCTTGACGCTTATGGACTTTCAGAGAAACCGAGTGCCAGTGAAGGGGGTCGGGAGTTTCAGGGTGCAGTACCGGGGCTTCAAGGGTCACTTGGACTTGCTCGTAGTCAACGGGGACCTAGTCAGCCTCCTGGGAAGGGACTGGTTTGGACCCCTAGGAATCGCGATCGAGGGGGTCCAGCAATGCGCAACCCGCAACTTCCAGGAAGTGTGCCGTGAGTTCCTATCCATCTTTGACGGGTCCCTGGGCCGATACACGGGCCCCCCGGTTTCGCTACAACTCGACCCTACAGTGGCCCCTATCCGCATGCGGGCCAGGTCTGTTCCATTTGCCTTAAAACCCAAAATAGACGCGGAACTGGACCAACTGGTGGCTCAAGGGGTCTTGGAGCTGGTCTCCCACGCAGTGTGGGAAACCCCGATCGTGACCCCAATTAAACCTAATGGGGATGTCTGCATTTCCGCGGATTATAAATGCACGATAAATCGGGCATTGCAGGACCATTCCTACCCGGTCCCGGTGGTGAGCCACATTCTGGCCACCTTGGCGGGGGCCAAGATCTTCAGCAAACTAGATCTGGCCCAAGCTTACCAGCAGCTGCCTGTAGATGGGCTGACAGCAGAGGCCCAAACAATTGTAACACACCGGGGGGGGGCTTCAGGATAAATCATCTGCAATTTGGGGTGAGCGTGGCACCCGGGATATTCCAGCAACTAATGGACTCCCTCCTCAAAAGGATTCCCAGCATCACACCATTCTTCGATGATGTGATGATCGCTGCCTGACGAGTTCGCCTCCCACCTCCGCATGGTCCTCAGCCGTTTCCAGGACGCCGGTCTCAAGGTCAAGCATGAGAAGTGCCAGCTCGAGGTATCATCCGTTGATTTCTTGGGCTTCACTGTGAATGCAGAAGGCCTCCACCTGGCCCGGGACAAGGTGAAGGCCATCGTGGAAGCTCCGCCCCCGACCTCCAAAGCCGAGCTCCAGGCTTTTCTCGGACTCTTGAACTTTTACCACGCCTTTCTCCCCCACAAGGCGGCGGTAGCCGAGCCCCTCCACAGGTTGCTCAACAAGAAGGCACCCTGGGTCTGGGGCCCACGTCAGGTCACCGCGTTCTGGGCCGTCAAGGCCCTGCTCATCTCGAACTCGGTCCTGTTGCACTTTGACAAGTCCCTGCCCGTGGTCCTGGCTTGCGACGCGTCTCCATACGGGGTGGGAGTCATGCTGGCACACCGTCTCCCGGACAGTCGGGAAGTCCCGGTCATGTACTACTCGCGGACCCTATCTGCGGCAGAGCGGAACTACGCCCAGATAGACCATGAGGGACTGGCTGTCGTGGCTGGGGTGAAGAAGTTCCACGACTTCGTCCACAGTCGTCCCTTCACCATCGTGACGGACCACCAACCGCTGCTGGGCCTTTTCGCGGCAGATCGCCGGACCCCGCAGGTACCCTCCCCCCGAGTCTTGTGGTGGTCCATCTTCCTGGTGGGCTACAATTACACCCTGCAACATCAGTCGGGCAAGGTGATGGGCCACGTGGATGCGCTGAGCTGCCTTCCCCTGCCAGACAAGGGGGAGGACCCGGCTCCTGCCCACCACGTTCTACAGATGGAGAGCCTCCCGGACGCCCCCCTCCATGTGGTGGATGTTGCTCGCCGCTCCGCCCGTGACCCCATTCTCTCCCAGGTTCTGGGCTGGGTGGTGAGGGGGTGGCCCATGGCCCCAGCGGCCCCGGAGTTCAGCGTGTTCTCAACGCGGTGCGAGGAACTGTCAGCGCACAAGGGCTGCCTGCTGTGGGGGACTGGGTGGTAGTTCCCAGCGCGCTCCAACACCGAGTCCTTCAGGCCCTGCACGAGGCACACCTGGGCATCGTGCGGATGAAGGCCTTCGCCTGGAGCTACGTCTGGTGGCCGGGAATGGATGGAGAAATAGAGGCCTGGGTGAAGCGCTGCCAGACCTGCCAAGAAGTCCGGCCAAGCCCGCCAAGCGCACCTACACAGTCCTGGGAGGCGACAAGGTCGCTGTGGTCCCGGCTCCACATCGACTTCGCCGGCCCTTTCCGCGGACTGACGTTCCTAATGACTGTAGATGCGTACTTGAAGTGGCTAGAGGTGAGTCCGGTCTCCACCACCTCCGTGAGTGCCACCATCCGGGCCCTCCGGAAAATCTTTGCCACGCACGGGTTGCCTGACACGATCGTCTCGGATAACGGGCCAGCGTTCACGTCCGAGGAGTTCCAACATTTCCTGAGGAACAACCTGATCCGGCACATCAGGTCGGCGCCTTTCCATCCTGCAATGAATGGCCAGGCCGAGCGGATGGTCCACACCGCAAAGGAAGCGCTGAGCCGTCTGACAGACGGGGACTGGGAGGCTCGCATCGCTCATTTCCTCCTAGCAAACCGGACCACACCCAACCCTGTGAGCGGCCGCTGCCCTGCAGAGCTCCTGATGGGCCGGAGGCCCACGATCCTACTTGACCGCCTGCACCCCGACAGGGCCCCAACAGCGCGCAACCTGGTCAAGGACAGGGAGGCGCCCTGGGACTTCTTCCCGGAGGACCCGGTGTTTGCAAGGAACTATGGTCGAGGCCCGGAATGGCTAGCAGGGAAGGTGATCCGCCCCACCGGCCCCGTCTCCTACGAGGTGTCAACAATGGACGGGCAGGTCCTGAGGCAACACGTGGACCAGCTGAGGCGGTGCCTACTACCTACGGTAGGAGATCCAGGGGACCAAGGGGAGGGGGAGCAGGCCTCACAAGAAGCCCGGGGAGAGCCCGAAGCAGAATAAGACCTCAGGGAAGCAGCCCTCAGCGACCAGCAGATCTCACCGCCAGGGGCCCCGGCAGCTGAGGACTCGATGGCACACTTGTCCCCAGAGGGTGGAAGCGAAGCGGCCGGCCCCACCACACATCCACGACCAGCCTGCGGGGAAACCCCGACGCCCGCAGAGCCCCTGCATACCTGAAGGACTATGTCACCTAGGAAGGATCGGAACTATGGGGGGAGGGGTGTTGTGTCCGCAGACCACTACGGGCCATCAGCGAAGGAGCCTGAGCTTGAGGTCCTGTGAACAATAGGACTGGGGCTCCTGGCTCCAGCACAGGGGAACCAATCGGAACGGCGGCGGGAATTCAAACCTGCCAATTGCACCAGGGGGCATCCCCTGTCGCATGTATATAGTTGGCCTCCGGGCCAGGTACTTTGTCTCATGTTGTATAATAGCGAACCATGCTGATCACTACATCGGTGTCTGTGGTTTCATTATGCGTCTAGCCCACTATACAACAAGGAAATAATCCTGCTCAAGCACCTTGAAGCCCTATTGATTTTGACAATATGCATGTGCTTGAATGTGCAGTTGAACTCAATGTTTATCATTGGTTGGAGTGCCTTCTGGGTTCTCACTATAACAAGCACCTCTAAAGAATATTTCTTTCCTGTTTCTTCAAAAATCTTGCCTATGCCAGCAATTACTTTAAAATAATCCAATTCCTTTAAAACAATTAAGAAAAATTATATTCATTAGGAGACATTTGAAGATTCAGAATAATCTGTGAACCTGCTAATTTCCACATGGTAAGGGTACTAACATAAATGGTGTCCATATATGATCCCCCCCCCCAAACCTGTGGTCGAAACATCCACAGATCTCTGCTGCTTCTTCAGGCTACCATCTCAGAGATGGGATATGTGGAAGCCACTGGATCTCTGTATATTTCATATTTTCTTTGCCTATAGAGGTTTCTGCCAAAGGGAAGCCTATTCCTCCTGTGGAGTACAAATCATGATATAAGGTAAATATGCCAGCTGTTGTAAACAACAACCACTACCTGTGCAAACAGACTCATAAACAGTTAAAAAGTGTGTCATAAACTCATGTGACATGATAGTATCTAATAGGTGAACTGAAAAATTGCAAGATGAGTGTTCCCAATTCATGGGGAAAGAGTGAATTTGTTTTTCTGCTGTTCTATAGTTCACAAAAATAGATCACAGTTTTTTCTTTTCAATGCATGGTCAAAACTGACGCTCTTACACATACTGTGAATGTGTTGGTTGTTTCTATATCTGTTGTTCTACAGACCACAAGCATAATTTTCCATTTGGTTTTCAAAACTTTTCGTTCCACAAAATCTTCAAACTGAACAGCACTGGTTTCTAAGGACATTCATAAGTGTATACATTACAGCAGAGTCAAAAAGGAAACACGTTTTTCATCAAAATGTTTGCCAATAGCAAAAGGGACCTACACTCCCGTAGCAATTTTTTTGGATCACAGTGAAAGGAATGAGAGTGCTTTTAGGAACCATTCAGGAAGCATTATCCTAAATAAGTTTTCATCATCCTTGTGGTCCTGACTGATGATAGATCACTCAAGTGACCAGACTAGGAAACATTGCCCTCAGCCTAAATCAACTTTTTCCCCCCTGTGTGATGCAAGACATTGCCATAGCTAATTAGCTATATAGTGTTGTGATCTCATTACATACATTACATGATTCCTGATTGGCTGATACCACTCCATGAAGGAGAGAAAAATATACCAAAGAAGCACAGCTGGGGGAAGAGACCATGAGAACCTCTCTCACACATCTGGAGCCCATGTGTCCCCATCCATTATAACATACCAATTACTCTCTGTAGACTATTATAGTTCAAACTTTTCTTTCCATTGGATTTCTGACTGCATTCATGGGCATTTCACAAAAACTTCTTCAGATGTATTAGTTAATTTTTCTCATCACTGTCTTATCATCCAAATAAATGGAAACATTGTAAACTAGCCAATAGACTTTTCAAATATATGAAAATCAACACAAAATCATCAAATCTGCCAGAGACATTGGGAGGCGTTGGGGTTTCCAGAATCTCCTTAGGGCTTGTAAAGAAAAAAAATTGGCATGAAGTTGGGAAGTTCATGGATGAAAAGTCAAGTCTCATGGTTCAGTTCTAATTTCAATCCTCTGCCCATTGGAAAATCCACTTGTTTTACTGTTTTCAAAATACTGATCAGTTCTACGTGACTACAATTGCATCTGCAAGTTTATGCCCGGCCCAATTGTTTAGAACCATTCAGTCCCTAACAGTTCTGCCACAAGGGCAGATTGGATATTGTTCTGCCTAGGGAACTGGATATTGGCTGCGAGGCTTTTGCGAACTATTTTGCAGATAATATCTTGTTGCTCCGCTGCAATCTTATTTATTTATTTGTTTGTTTGTTTATTATTTTAGATTTATATCCCACCATGCCTGCGAGTGCAGGCTCAAGGTGGCTTACATAGACTAAAATACCATACAATATAAATATATAGATACATAACAATAAAATTTAAAACCATAATATACATAAAGTGCAAATTGATTCAGATGGTGATTACTAAAGTGGGCCAATATAGGTGGGCCGGTGTCCAATTGTCTTGATGTCAGTAGCATAGTATAGGGTCTTGATGGTGCAATTTCCAGCACTCATTCCTCAGTGGTGGCCTCTAATCGAAAGCCTGGTGGAAGAGCTCCATTTTACAGGCCCTGCAGAACTGTGGAAGGTCCCACAGGGCCCTGATGTCTTCCAGGAGCTCATTCCACCAGTATGGAGTTGCTATTGAGAAGGCCCTGGCTCTAGTGACAGCCAGTCTGGCATCTTTTGGCCCTGGGACAGTCAGGCGATTTTGAGTCCCAACCTCAGTACTCTCTGGAGGACATGTAGGGAAAGCTGGTCCCTCAGGTAGGCAGGCCCCCAGCCATATAGGGCTTTAAAGGTCAAAACCAGCACCTTGAAGTGAATCCAGTATGCTATTGGCAGCTAGTGCAGTGCCTTCAGCACAGGCGTGATGTGCTCTGATATAGAGAGACCCATCAGCAGCCTGGCTGCTGCATTTTGCACCAGCTGCAGCTTCCAGAGTTGTGACAAGGGCAGCCTCATGTAGAAAAAATTGCAGTAGTCCAATCTCGAGGTGACCATTGCTTGGATCACCGTTGTCAAGTCATTGCATTTGAGGAAGGGAACCAGCTGCCTGATCAGCCAAAGCTGGTAAAAGGCTGCCTTGGCAGTGGCTGCTACCTGGGCCTCCATTGTTAAGGTGGCATCTAGGAGCATTCCCAAACTCCTGACCCTCAGTGCTGACACCAACGGTCAAAGGTCGGTAATAAGATCCCTAACCCCAACCCACTCTGACTTAGGCACAGGACCTCTGTCTTTGTTGGATTCAATTTCAATTGGCTCAGTCTCAGCCAGCCTGCCACATCCTGAAGCGCCTAGTCTAGGTCCTCTGGGGTTGAGTCAGACTGGCCAACCAACAACAGATAAAGCTGGGTGTCATTCACGTATTGGTGACATCCTAGCCTATGCCTTTTGGGCAATCTGGGCAAGGGAGTGCATGTAGATGTTAAATAACATCAGGGATAGCACCACCCCTTGAGGAACCCCGCAAGTCAGCAGGTGCCTCTGGGACAATTGCTCCCCTAGTGCCACCCTCTGTCCCCAACCTTGGAGAAAGGAAACAAGCCATTGCAAGGTGAGCCCCTGCATCCCCATGTCAGCAAGGCAGTGGATCAATAACTGATGGTCGACTGTGTCGAATGCTGCCAACAGGTCTAACAACAACAGTACCACCATGCCGCCCTGATCCAGGTGACTCCGGAGGTCATCTGTGAGGGCAACCAGTCCTGTCTCTGTGCCATGGCCCGGATGGAAGCTGGACTGGAAAGGGTCTAGCATGGAAGTGTCATCCATAAAGCTCTGCAACTGAATTGCCACTGCTCTCTCAAGTAATTTGCCCAAATAGGGCAAATTTGAGACCGGCCGATAGTTAGCCAATACGGCTAAGTCCAAAGATGGTTTTTTCAAGAGAGGGCAGACCAACACTTCCTTGAGTGCCCCTGGGAATATCCCTGAGGGCACCTTGAAACCCTCATGGCCAGCTTTTATAAGCCATGAAGGACACGGATCAAGGCTGCATGTGACTGGGGATACTGCAGAGAGCAGTCTGCTGACTTCCCGGATGCATTAGCTAGGGTGTCACCAATATGCAGATGACGCCCAGCTATATCTGTTGTTGGGTGGTCAGTCTGACTCTACCCCAGAAGATCTGGACCAGGCACTTCAGGACATGGCTGGTTGGCTTAGACTGAGCTGATTGAAAGTGAATCCAATGAAGACAGAGGTCCTGTGCCTGAGTTGGAGTGGATCAGAGTAGGGATCCCACTACCAGCCTTCGACATGGCACAGCTGGTGCCAGCACTGAGGGTAAGGAGTTTGGAAGTGCTCCTGGATGCCACCTTAATTGTGGAGGCCCAGGTAGCAGCCACTGCCAAGGCAGCCTTTTACCATCTTTGACTGATCAGGCAGTTGGTTCTCTTCCTTGAAAGCAATGACCTGACAACAATGATCCACTCTATGGTCACCTCGAGACTAGACTATTGCAATGTTCTCTACATGGGACTGCCCTTGTCACAACTCCAGAAGCTGCAGCTGGTGCAGAATGCGACAGTCAGGCTGTTGATGGGTCTCTCAATGTGGGAACACATCCAGCCTGTGCTAGAAGGAGAGAGAGAGAGAGAGAGAGAGAGAGAGAGAGAGAGAGAGATTTGATTTATACCCCGCCCTTCACTTGGAGTCTCAAAGCGGCTTACAAACTCCTTTCCCTTCCCCTCCCCACAACAGACACCCTGTGAGGTAGGTGGGGCTGAGAGAATTCTGACACAAAATGCTCTTTCAGGAACAGCTGTGCCAGAGTTTGTGACTGACCCAAGGTCACATCAGCATGTGCAAATGGAGGAGTGGGGAATCAAACCCAGTTCTCCCAGATTAGAGTCCGCACACTTAACCACTACACCAAACTGCATTACACTGGCTGCCGATAGCATACCAGATTCGCTTCAAGGTGCTGGTTTTGACCTTTAAAGCCCTATATGGTCAGGGGCCTTCCTACCTGAGGGACCGTATTTCCCTACATGTTCCCGAGAGAGCACTGAGGTCAGGGTCTCAAAACCGTCTGACTCTTCCTCATCCGAAAGATGCCAGATTGGCCTCTACCAGGGCTAGGGCCTTCACAGTGGTGGCTCCATACTGGTGGAATGAGCTCCCAGAAGACATCAGGGCTCTGCAGGGCCTGTAAAATGGAGCTCTTCCACCAGGCCTTTGATTAGGGGCCACCACTACCGCTGACCGCTGACCACATACTGATAACATCTGAGCAGTTAACATCTGAACTGTTAAGGCCCTCTTTGTTAACTTGAATAACAACAGCCAGTGTAATTCAACTCTATGGGACACTACCGCCAACAGCATTTTATCTTTTTATATGTATTTATATGTAACTAGGGAGCAAAGCCCATTGTGGAGGAAGACAACGAGCCTTAGAAAGGAAGGGAGGGAGCGTGAAAGGGAGGGAGGGCTGGAGGAAGGAAGGAAGGAAGGAAGGAAGGAAGGAAGGAAGGAAGGAAGGAATGAAAGAAGGAAGAAGGAGAGAGTAAGAAAGGAAAGGGGGGAAAGGAAGGGAAAAGGGGCGGAACGGGCTTCTCTGGGCCTACTGAGCCCATAGATGGCCCAGAGGTTGGTCTGCAGAGGCCGAACAGGCTTCTCTGGGCCTACTGGGCCCATAGAAAGCCCAGAGGACGGTTTGCGGGGGGGGCGGAACGGGCTTCTCTGGGCCTACTCGGTCCATAGAAGGCCCAGAGGATGGGGGAATGGAACAGGCATCTCTGGGCCTACTGGGCCCCGAGAAGGCCCAGAGGATGGTTTGGGGGGGTGGAATGGGTTTATCTGGGCCTACTGGGCCCATAGAAAGCCCAGAGGACGGTGTGAGGGGGCGGAATGGGCTTCTCTGGGCCTACTGGACCCATAGAAGGCCAAGAGGATGGGGGGGCAGAACAGGCTTCTCTGGACCTACTGGACCCACAAAAGACCCAGAGGATGGTGTGGTGGGGGCAGAACAGGGTTCTCTGGGCCTACTGGGCCCAGAGAAGGCCCAGAGGATAGGTTTGGGAGGGGGATTGAATGGGATTCTCTGGGCCAATTAGGCCCAGAGAAGGCCCAGAGGATGGTGTGGGGAGGCCGGAACGGGCTTCTCTGGGCCAAATGGGCCCATAGAAGGCCCAGAGGAGGGGGGGCAGAACAGGCTTCTCTCACCTGCCTCGGTCTTAAGGGCCTGTCCCTGTGCTCACTCTGCAGACAGTCCTCTCCTGTCAGAGGACTGGAGCAGACTGAGGCAAAGACAGTGGCCGGGGCTGATGTGGGTGGGACTCCGTCAAGCAGCCAGTCAGCCCTGACCAGCGTCTTCTGACTGCCAGTTCTTGGGCCCAGTCAATTTTGGGACCATAGAATGTTCTGGGACCAAAATTCAATTATATATAAGGAAAGAATTATATCATTTGTTGCATACTATGTTATTGCAGTGTTTGAATGCATCCGTGTTTTAACACATTTTCACCTATTGTAAGCTGCCTTGAGCCTGCTACACAAGGAGGGTATAAATAGAATAAATAAATAAAAGAAATAAATACAAATTATGATGACACAGAAGAAGTTTTGTGTTGTGTCTTGAGGCGATCCAGTGCCACTCTTCAGATTCTGAATGCTACAATACAGCCAGGAAGTCTACTTCTATAAGTAAGTCAGTTTAATATTTAACATTTTCTGCATTGCCAAGTGTCAAACTCTCAAAAATATTTGTGGGAAAATAAATAGTACTGGGAGAATTGTGAATAATGCTAGGGTGGAAATTCTCTCTTGAATGTTACCAATGATTGAGAAACCATTCCCCCCACACACACACACACAATTGCCTCTGGAATTTTTGAGGAATTCATAGGCTATGTTCATTTTTCCAGAGGGACACTTTAATGCAGAACCTAGCACACCTCTCAACCCCACAATTATACATGGAATGCCACTGACTTCCCGTATTAACTTGGATGCTTTTGCTTTGCAAAAATCTCAGGTTGCTGGCTGACATTCTATGGTTACAATTTTTATCGTGCTCTGATTTACTATAAAAATAGAGTACTGAGTAGATAAACTATCCTTCTCATCCAATTATCTTTAATTTTAAAAACCATTTAAAACATTCATCTGAAACATAGCACAAACCAATCTTATTTTAATTTCGAAAGAAACTCATTGCACATTTTGAATGAAAATGTGTTCCCTTTTTAGTGGAAAAGATTACCAACTATATGTGATGGCTGCTTCACATATCCTTGTTGAATGACCAAGAAGCCTTGTGAACTCATCCTCAGAGCCTAACTAGACGATATGCTGAGAGGAATTAGGAATTCCCAGCATTTATTTTGTTTCTTAAATCTTTTATAAGGCATGGGGAGGGCTTTCATATCAGAAATATAGCACAAGGGGAGGGGTGAGGTTTGCCCACACACAATTTTCCTGATCTATAATGGTAATGCCCCTAGGCCATTACTTGCTCTGTAGTGAAAACATCCACATCCACATATACCTGCATCAATGATTTTCTTAGAACATTTACCTCTGTGCTACTGTTCCACACAATGGATTTGGACACAGATCTTCATTTACTGGATCTTCATTTACCACAATCTAGACAAGATGGTGACACTCAGAAAATATCTGTTCTGACCGTGTATGTATTGTGCTTTCACTGTACAGGATCACACCTCCCCTGAAAACTTGGATGCACCATTCAGGGATGATGGCTAGACATGTATTGGCTGTTTCACTGGACAAAAGGGATCTGGCCATGGTTGTTCATTTCTTGATGACTGGAAAAACAGAATGTTCTATGAGGATTGAAGCTTACATAGGCCATCCTGTATACAATTGGGAGACATGCACCAGGAACATATTACATCTATTTGTCCTGCCTTCGTTGGCTGTCCCTTAGTCTCTGAGCCTTGCTAATCATGGTCTTTAAAGCCCTTCATGGCCTAGGACAACATTATCTCAGATATTTACTTGAGCACTTGGGTTATTAGCAGAGCACAAATGGGTATACTCAAAACATCTTTTTTATTAATAAGGAGATATGGAGACATGAGCAACTGGTTCAGAACAAGGGAACTCATACAGTTTATATTTCTAGCTAACAAACAGAATTAATTTAGTAGGGACTCCACCATAGTTCCCTCTAAGTGTGCTAGGCGGCACTGATGCACAAAATTTTAGATGCCAACTGAGAGGTTTCTGCTTCTGCAAAGTTTTCCCCCCTCCATTGGAAACAATGGAGGATAGGGGCACCAACTTCTGGGGGCCATAGAATTGGATCCCTGGACCAATCTTTTTGAAATTTGGGAGGATTTTTGAGGAGAGGCACCAACAGCTATGCTGCAAATTTGATGCCTCTAACTGATGAGAGGACAGGGACATGGTATTGGGAGAGCAGGCATGTTAGTCCAGAACCCTTGCTAAATTTTGCAGAGTGCACTAAAGGCTCGGAACACAGCAGAGCTCCTTTGTTTAGCCTATGTTTTAAGATTACAAAGCTACACAGAGCCACTTACCAATTTAAAAGGAAATAAGAACAACTTTATTTAGGAAACACATACTCGATAGTGCAGCTTAGAGGCAGTGACAGTTTCTCTTCTATCTAGCTATGGGTGGATGCAGATGCACAGAGGCACTCTGCATCCATGGTGGTTGTAATGTATTGAGAAAAGATAGCTACCGCCACCTGGCTGACCATGCGGTCCAAAAAGGGCCAGAGCTTCGTTCGAGTGAATAATAGAGACTGTGGATCCAAGGACGCACCAGTGGGCTAGCCCAGATCCTAAAGTAGCCCAATCTGGACTATGGACTTGTAAATAGAACCTATCACGGTGTTTGGGGTGTGTACTGGGTGTGGTTTGGGTGTGGTGAGTTCAGGAATAAAAGGTGGCTTGCAGCCAGCCTCTGCAGGCTTATTCCGATGTAATCTAATAAAGAGCTGATTGAATCACTATGCTGAGCTGCTGCTTCCAGTACATTTTAGTGGTAAAGATGGAGAAATGTGTTTTCCTTCTTTGTGTGCATACAGGAGGAGAAAGAAAGGAAATGGAAAGAAATGGCTTCCCCTAAGAGTAGCAACCTACACATCAAAGGGTTCAGTGACAAAAGAGTAAACAGGAAGATGCTTAGTATCTGCCTATCTATCTGTAGCTCACCGAGGGGATATCTGGATTCCGGTGTGGGAGATTTGTCTGGAAGAGAGCTCCTGTTTTTAACTAAAGTTTTAAAAGTTTTTATAACACAGCAAAATACAATAACTTGCTATATTATTTCTGGACAGCTGGCTATTAACAAGCTGACTTCTGGAGCTGCAAAGAAAAGAAGAAAGAAAAGAGACCTTAGAGTCCCACCCAAGTAGAAGAGGTGTCGAGTAACTTCGAGGGGAGGACTCCCAATCAGTTCTCCTCATTTCTGCCAGATACTTGGCTATTCAGATATATCTTCACTGGTGAGTCCGCCTCTACTGCTTATCGGCTGTTGAAAGTTTCTGAGTCTGATTGCCATAAACAAAACTGTAATGAGTGTTGGAAAACACCCAAAACACCTGAAAGATTATGAAGGAAGCTTTCTCCCAGCAAGCAAACAGACCAAGATAGCCTGAAAGTGTTGCATATAATATTCCAACTTCAAATAAATACGCAATTTTAGCTGAAGAGAAAGGGAGAGCTGAAAAGCCAGAAGTTACAGCAACAAAGACTGCTCCTTTAAGTGATGAAGGTATATGCTGTCATGATGAAAGAATGTTGGCCAGGTTAATAGATTTGACCTTCAGGGCTGTTACATGTATTTTGGAGCGTTTAGATGGAATTAATGAGAAGCTTGAGAAGTTGGCAGAGAGAAGACTAGGAAATCTGAAGAGACAAAGTCCGGTAGCTGTGTAAGCCCTGCTAACGTTCCTTCAAATGTCTTTGCCTTGCCAAGAAGTAAAGAGTCCTCAGCAGACCCCCCCCCATTACATAAAGTGAGTAATGAAAGCACCAGACTCAATTTGATTCTTCAGCCAAAAAAAAAAAATGTTTGTCAGTTTGCAGATACTGAGGTGGATTGCCCCTGTGGAATACGAAAAGGAAGGTGTTAAATCATCTGAGCCCATTACTTAAGCTGAAAATCTCTGGAATTGGTTTGAAAGAGCTAGAAATAATTAGCCAACCAAACCAGGTGCCGAGGGTCCTTCTCACATTTTCCGGTGAGAGGATCCCATCTTCAATGGGTGCAACTTGTAAGAGCAAGGGGATTTTCCCAGCTTGTGCCTTTTTAAATCAACTGAAACCTGCAGCACTTCTGACTAAGAAACAGAAAAAGACTAAAGAGGGGCAAGATCAGATCTCCCTGCTGCCTGATCTAATGGACCTCTCTTGGCAAGCGGAGGAAGTTCCAATTTTGATTGCAGTCCATGGGGCAGCTAAATCCTCAGATAAGTTATCTCCTTCAGTCTATGTGTATGGAAACTGTAAAGTACTGGGTTCCGTGCCTCATGACTCGGACGACGACATAAGAGAAGACGTGTTTATTCGTACCTCACACAACAAAGACAAACAGCAATGGCCAGAGGCCAACTATATACAGTAAGGGGGGGGACGCCCCACATTCTTATTGGCAGGTTTGAATCTCCTGCCACTGCTCCCATAGGCTCCATTTTGATGAGCTCAGGAGCCTAGTCCCTATTGTTCTCCGGAACAGATCTCGGCTACCTTTTGCCTACTCTTGTTCCTGATCTTAGGACATAACACCCTTCCCCCCATAGTTTGTCCCCTGTCAGGTGACATAGTCTTTTAGGTATGCCGGAGCTTTCCATTCTCTTAGCGATCATCGGGGCGCCGGTGTTGGACTGGTGGCAGCCCTTTCTGGTTGTGCTGACGTACTTGGTTCCTGGGTCACCGGTGGTGGTGACAGTGGTTGGGGCTCGTCCGCTTGCTCAGCTTCCGGGCTGGTGGCCTCTGCTGGGTTTGGCTCCTGTTTGGCTGTGGGTGGTAGTGCCCGTTCAGGTGCCAGGGTGGTGGCTTCCAGGTCCGCCTGTTGCAGGGCCATGATCCTTGTGTTGGGGTCCTGCCTCCTCTGTAATTGGTCTACGTGTTTTCATAGGACCCTGTCCCCGTCTGCCAGGACCTCGTGGGAAACCAGTCCGGTTGGTCTCAGGATGCGGCCGGCCAGCTATTGGGGTCTTGACCCAAAGTTTCGGAAATAGATGGGTTCCCCCGGCCTGAAACCCCTCAGGGCCTCCCCGGTTTCACGCAGTGTCTGCAATTCTGGGGCCCGGTCAGGATGGAGGCGGTCTAGAAGTGTTGTGGGACAGCGGCCCATCAGCAGTTCCATAGGGCACCGCCCAGAGACTGGGTTTGGGGGTAGTGCACTGCATGAGGAGAAACCGAGCCAGCTGGAACTCCCAGTCCCCTTCAGTTATTTGGCTCAGGGCTTCCTTGGCTGTGCGAACCACTCGCTCTGCCATGCCATTGGTTGCAGGGTGAAAGGGTGGCAAGCGGATGTGCCGGATTAGGTTACTTTCAAGAAATGATTGGAACTCTGTGGAGGTAAAAGCAGCCCCATTGTCTGACACGATTGTGTCCAGCAGGCCATTGGTGGGAGGGCCCTGATCACCGCTTTCGTTGAGGTGGTGGACACCGGGCTGATCTCGATCTATTTAGAATATGAGTCCGCCATTACTAAGAACAGGAGACCCTGGAATGGCCCAGCAAAATCTATATGTAGGCAGAACCAGGGCTTGTGCATGGACTCCCAGCTCTCTATAGGCGCGCTCGGGGAATTGGAATGGGCCTCCTGGCACTGTTGGCATCCCCGGACCCATGTTTCTATTTCTGAATCTATCCCGGGCCACCAAACATAGCTCCTTGCCAGAGCTTTCATTCGTACTATGCCTGGGTGTGTCTCATGTAGTGAGTGAAGGACCCCTTGTCTCATTGGCCCTGGGATTACCACCCTGTCCCCCCATAGTAAACATCCCTTCAGGGCAGAGAGCTCGTCCTTTCGGGCTTTATATGCTGTGAACTCCGGCCCCACTGGCTCCACCGACCATCCCCTCACCACCCAGTTTAGGACCCGGGAGAGGACTGGGTCCCAAGACGAGCGGGCGGCCACGTCTGCAGCCTGAAGTGGGGGGTCGGGAAGCCCTTCCAGCATTAGCACCGCAAGGGCAGGGGCTGGGTCCTCCCCTGTCTGTGGCAGCAGCAGGCAGCTCAGGGCATTGGCATGCTGCAACGCCTTGCCCGGCCGATGCTCCAACCAGTACTGATATCCCACTAAGAACAGGGACCAACATAAAACCTGGAGGGACAGTACCAGCGGCATTTGTTTGTCGGCCGTGAACAACCCCAGGAGAAGCTTATGATTGGTGACAATACACAAAATTATGGAATTTCTTAACACCTGCTACCAGCGCCAACCCCTCCTGATCTATTTGCACGTAATTGCGCTCTCCGGGAGACAGTATGCGGCCACCGGGACTTCCCGCCCATCTGGCAGTTGGTGGCCCAAGACCGCCCCGACCCCATACAGCGACGCATCACATGCAAGAATCACAGGGAGCTTTTCATCAAAATGGGCGAACACCATCCTAACTTCTGGTGCTGGCACCAGCGGTGTCCCATCAAAGGTCGGAAGAGGGATCCCTAACCTTGACCCACTCCAACTCAGGCACAGGACCTCTGTCTTTGTCGGATTCAATTTCACTCATCTCAGTCTGAGCCAACCAGCCATGGCTTTCAACACCAGGTCCAGATCTCCCAGACTAGAGTCTGACTGGTTGTCCAACAACAGATAGAGCTGGGTGTCATCCGCATATTGGTGACAACCCAGACCATACCTCTGGGCAATCTGGGCAAGGAGGCACATATAGATGTTGAATAACATTGGGGAGAGCACCGCTCCTTGGGGCACTCTGCAAATAAGTAGGTGCCCTCCAGATAGCTATTCCCCAATGGCCACCCTTTGTCCCTGACCCTGAAGGAACAAGGAGAGCCACTGTGAGGCTAACCCTTTAATCCCGGTGTCAGCGAGGAGGTGGCTCAGTAGTTGATGGCTGACCACATCGAATGCTGCCAACAGGTCTAACAACAACAACACTGCCATACCGCCTCAATCCAGATGCCTTCAGAGATCATCTGTGAGGGCGACAAGGACCAGGACCATTTCTGTCCCATGGCCTGGTTGGAAGCCGGACTGAAAGGAATCTAATATGGAGGTGTCATCCAAAAAACCCTGCAGTTGAAACAGCACCGCCCTCTCAATCTGTTTGCCCAAATAGGGCAAATTGGATACCAGTCAATAGTTAGCTAATTCGGCTGGATCCAAGGATGGTTTTTAAAGAGAAGGTGGATCACTGCCTCCTTTAGTGCACTAGGGAACAGTTCCTCAACAAGGGACTGTTTTTTTTTAATTCACAGATTATTGACCTTATTTTCCATCAATCTATTATATTACTCACCTCCAAAATTCTTAATAATAGAAAGTGCTCTCAAACTAATCCACTAACTTCTGTTATCCCTAATTTCTAACTGAGAGTTACTTCCTATTCTGAATCCTATTATCTTATCACACCCGTTAAATATTGACATTAATTACCTATATCAACATAATAACATACATTGGACATTCTTCCATTTACTGTTTACTATTACATACTTCCAGACTGATTTCTTCTTCAGAAAATCCAGCTTCACCTAAGAAGGAAAACCAAATGGGGCTGCCTCTCATTCCTCCTGTGAGAGGCCTTACCGGGGGGGGGCACACCCCTTCCCTCCTCATTATGCCCACTGTTTGAAGTTAGAATTAGTTAATTGCCTTTTCACCCCATGGCACTATAAACTGTATTATTTAGCATTTTAGAAAAAGGCTCTATTTTATTTTAAACTAAATTACAAATCATAGTAAACATTCCATATTATTACAAAAAGATTAAATGCATAAATGTAACACTTTCATCTTTGAATTGCTCCTTGAGTTGGTTCCTGGGAGCCTCATATCTTTGTAAGTTTTCAACTAACTGTCTCTAAACAAACTGAATTCCAAACTATTCTCTTATCTCTTATGATTTTATACATGCAGCTAAAAGCTTTTTACCAGATGCCTCATCAAAGGCCGTGTAAGTTTTTCCATCAAGATGCACGATTATATGGCCTAAAGGCAACCAACAAAACCTAACACCATTGGTTTTTTAGTTTTACTGCTACCTCCCACATCTGTCTCCTTGCTGCAAGGATTTCTGAAGGCAAATCTGCATATATAAAGGCCATAGTGTCTTCTAATTGCAGGCCTTCTTTTTCGTTGTTTGAAAGCTGGGATCAAATTCAGCTCCTCTGGCCACCATTTCCTCTAACGAGCATAGTCCCAGCTCCAGTTCTTCTTCTGATTTGAATTCTGGTCTCCGTGGTGATCTATATGAGGGGTTTTTTTACTACCTTTCTACCCCTGACCCTTCCCATCATAGACCTTGTGCTGTACATTAAAGTCCATACAATATTTTCAGAGCAATTCTAGTTTATCCAGAGGGAGTATTGGGAGAGAGGGCAGAATGTGGCCAGCCGGAAGCTCTGCCACCACACACCCCTCCTTCATGAGGGACTTGTTGATGATCTCCCTTAGTGCACCTCGTAACCCATCATGGCCAGCTTTAATTAGCCATGATGGGCATGGGTCGAGGCTGCAGGTGATCCGGTGAACAGCTGAGAGTAATTTGTCAACCTCCTCCAGGCTGAGTGGACTGAAGTAATCCAAAACTTGACAAGAAGATGTGCTTGGAGCCTTAAGTTCTGTTACTGTCTCGACTGTGGTGGGGAGGTCGTGGCAGAGCAACAAGACTTTATCTGCAAAATAGCTTGCAAAGGCCTCACAGCCAATCTCCAATTCCTTATCATTTGGTCTGCCCTGTGGCAGAGTAGTAAGAGACCAAATTGTTCTAAATGATTGGGCTGGGTGAGAGCTCGCAGATGCAATTGTGGCCGTGCAATATTCTCTTTTCACTGGTTTGACTGCCATCTCATAAGATCTCATAAATGTCCTATAGGATGCTCTTGATGCTCCATCCTGAGTGCATTGCCACTGTCTCTCTAGCCATCTAAGCTCCCGCTTCATCTACCTCATTGTGTTCTTATCTCATCTAGCCAATAAGTACACCATGCAAAATAATCAGAAATTATTTGTTGCTTTTCTAGATTTAAGAGGTGCATTTGATTCAGCTTGAGCCAGCTTGCCTGGCAAGGCAGGATATAAATGGAAAGTAATAAATAAATCAATAGATAGATAGATGATAGATAGATGATAGATGATAGATAGATAGATAGATAGATAGATAGATAGATAGATAGATAGATAGATAGATAGATAGATGATAGATAGATAGATGATAGATAGATAGATAGATAGATAGATGATAGATAGATAGATAGATAGATAGATAGATAGATAGATAGATAGATAGATAGATAGATAGATAGATAGATAGATAGATAGATAGATAGATAGATAGATAGATAGATAGATAGATAGATAGATGATAAATAAATTAAGTTGACAGGAACCTTCTTTGGACCAAGTTAGAACAGCTAAATATGGACAAAAGACTTCTTATGCTTATTAAGAAATTATGTACCTCTAACACTAGTCAGTTCAAATGCTCATTAGCAGGCAATTTACCAAAGGTTTCTGCCAATAAGGGTGTCAAACAGAGTTGCATTTTAGCTCCCTTTTTATTCAGTCTCTTCCTTAATGACCTTGCTGTTCAGTTGTCTGGTGCTGACTGTCATAGTCCTAAACTTGGTGCAATACACGCATCCCGGCTACTTTATGCTGATGATACAGTGTTGTTGTCCTGCTCTAGAGTGGGTCTAAGACATCTCTTGACCCATTGTGTGGCATTTTTTACTACTAATAAGCTCCAGTTGAACCCCAAGAAGTCAAAAATCTTAGTCTTTTCAAAAAAGTGGCGATCTTACAATTGTGTCATTGCTGGAAAAGAGATAGAGCAAGTCAAACATTTTAAATATCTAAGTATTTATTTCCGATACAATGCAAGTTGGTCTACCCACCATAAGTATGCAGTGAAATCAGCTAACATCAGTGCATCGGCTATAGCAGAGGTAACCAATTTGTGCCAGCTGCCATAACATTTTTCATGGCCAAAGGGACCTCACAATTACTACATGGCATCCTGATTTGGATTGGGGCCTTTGATTGTGCCACCAAACAGACCCAGTCCAAATTCATGTGAAAAATTTTGGGTATGCTGAAATGTGTTTCATATGCTGTCATCTGCTTGGAAACTGGTATGACTCTAATCAAAATGAATACATGGCTCATGACTGCCAAATTCTGGTCAAATTGGTTAGAATATATTGAGGGGAAAATTAAAGCAATGGGTTTATGTCTAGAATCACTGTGTATGCTGATTTTAACCACTACATTTTATCAAATTAAAAACAGAATGCTAGACATTGAATACCAGAAGTTATTCAGTCTGGTCAACAAAACCTGTTCCCTGCTGAGCTTTGAGATTCCCCTCATTACTGGGAAAATGGCTCCATATCTATCCTCTTTGCTTAGTAAATACAGTTTATTATTGGATATTTCACATGTTCATACAGTTTAAACCTACCTACATATCCATTTTTCTAATTTCCCTTCTCCCGCCCCAAACAAGGCTTCCCGCACTGCTCCAACCCCATTAATGTCTCTCTTATTCTGTTACAATTACTTCTAATCTTGTTTTCTCTTACAAACGGTAACAATTCAAAAATCTTATTCTATTTCATTTTCTTCTTAATAACTATCAAAGCAAATCAAACCACGTTTAATGTCCCAATTTTTCAACAAGTATTTTTGAAAGTCTTTCCAGTCTTCAAAGAAAGTTCCATCTTCTTCGTTGTTTAACTTTCTTGTTAGTTTGTCCATTTCTGCCAAAAACAACGTCTTTTTAATCCATTCCCATGTTTCAGGTACTTTATCTTGTTTCCAACATTGAGCAAAAGTCAGTCTGGCTGCTGTAATCAAGTACCATAGTAGTGTTCTCTTGGCTACATTTATTTCTTCCATTTTAAGACCTAACAATAACATCTGTGGGTCTTTCTTAAAAGTACATTTCAAAATTTTTTGTATCTCATTGTGGATCTCAGTCCAATACTTTACTGCTTTATCACATGTCCACCACATATGGTAAAAAGACCCTTCATGTTTTTTTACATTTCCAACATTTGTTGGACATACTTTCATTTATAATAGCAATTTTTTTAGGCGTCATATACCATCTGTACATCATTTTATAACAATTCTCTTTAACATTTACACAAGTTGAAATTTTCATTGACCTTTTCCACAAATGTTCCCAAGATGTCATTAATATCTCATTATTAACATTTACAGCCCATTTTATCATTTGCTCTTTTACAGTTTCATCCTCAGTGTACCATTTCAATAAAACCTTGTACAGTTTAGAAATCATTTTTTTACCTTTCTCAAGCCATACAGTTTCAATTTCAATGTTCTTTTCTCTGAAACCATGTTCTCTATTATCGGTCTTAAATAAATCATAAATCTGTCTGTATTTCAACCAATCATATTCAAATTCAAGATCAAATCTATCTTGTAACACAAAATTTTTCCCTTCTAATTTTAAAAGATTTTTGTAAGGTAGCCAATCTAACCCTTGATTTCTTGAATGTGGGTTAATCACTTCAGCTGGTACTATCCAAAGTGGTCTTTCTTCTGAGAAGAATTTTCTATATCTCATCCATGTCTCGAACAGTGATTGCCTTACAAAGTGGTGTTTAAAAAATTTGTCCATTTTTACTTTTCCATACCATAAATATGCATGCCATCCAAATTTGTTATCATGCCCTTCTAAAGCTAATAACTTCTTATTCTCAAGATTAATCCACTGTTCCAACCATGTTAGACAGACGGCATCATAATACAGTCTTAAATTTGGTAATTGTAGGCCTCCTCTCTCTCTTGCGTCGCATAAAATTTTCATTTTAATCCTTGGCTTTCTTCCTGCCCATACGAATTTGGATAATTCTTTCTGCCACGAATCCAATACTTTCCTTTGTTTTAGTATTGGAATGGTCTGAAATAAAAACATCAAACGCGGTAAAATATTCATTTTTACAGTTGCGATTCTTCCCATCAATGATAAATTCAAAGTGTCCCATTTCTTCATATCTTGCTGAATTCTGTGCCACACCTTTTCATAATTGTTTTTAAACAGGTCAATATTTTTCATGGTTAATTCAATTCCAAGATATTTAGTCTTTGTAACTACATCACATTGAATTTTCTCTTGAAGTTCTATTTGTCTTTGCTTCGTCATATTTTTACACATCACCTTAGTTTTGTTTTTATTAACGTAAAAACCCGCAACTGAGCCAAATTCTTCAATTTTCTCCATCAGATGTGGTATTTTCTCAATAGGATCCTGAATCATAAACATCACATCGTCTGCAAATGCCCTATATTTGTATACGAATCCTTTCACTGAAAGTCCTTCAATACTATTATCTTTTCTTATTGCTGTCAATAATATTTCCAACATCCAAATAAACAGCAACGGGGACAACGGGCAGCCTTGACGTGTTCCCTTTTGAACTTGGAAAAAATCCGTCCTTTCTTTGTTTATATTCAAAGCCGCTTTTTGTTCTGAGTATATTGCCACAATCATGTTTAAAAAGAACTGTCCAATGTCCAATTTTTCAATAACTTGCAGCATAAACTCCCAATTTAAGTTGTCAAAAGCTTTTTCCGCATCTAGGAAGAGGAATCCAACTTCTTTTTCAGGATGCTTGTCATAGTATTCAATTGCGTCTATCACCACTCTTAAATTGTCTCTGATTTGTCTGTTTGGTAAAAATCCAGCTTGTTCTTCCGCTATAGTATCTTTCAGATATTTTTTCAATCTCTTCGAAATTATTTTTGCAAATAATTTGTAATCATTATTTAATAGCGATATTGGTCTATAATTCTTTACTTGAGTCAAATCCAAACCTTCTTTAGGTATCAATGAAATATTTGCTTCTTTCCATGAATCTGGGATCCGTTTGGTCTTTCTTATCTCATTTGACAGAAGTACTAAAATGGGGGTTAGCTCCTCTTTAAATTTCTTGTAGAACTTTGCTGTGAAGCCATCTGGTCCTGGAGCTTTGCCCAACTTTGCATCTTCTATCGCCATTGTCACTTCTTCTTTCGTTACTAAACCATTTAATGATTCCTTAATTTGTTTTCCCAGCTCTGGAACTTCAATAGTCTCCAAATATTTCTTAATTCTCTGTTGATCAATTCCTTTCTTTTTGAATAATTTGGCGTAATATTTGAAGAAAGCTCTTTTTATACCATTCAAATTCATAACATCCTTTCCATCTTCAATAATCTTGGATATAAAGTTCCTTTCTTTTCTATTTTTCAATTGCCACGCTAAAAACTTTCCTGGTTTGTTTCAACCCTCAAATGCTTTTTGCTGTAATTTCTTCAAATTCCAATATAATTCTCTGTTCAATAAAACATTCAGTTGATCTTGCAGAAAGTGGATCTCTTTAATAATCTTTTTCTTCCCTGGTCTTTTCTTTAATTCCTTTTCTTTTTGTCGAATTTTTTCATGAAGATCTTTCTGTTGTTGGATCTTTTGCTTTTTGTCCTTGGAGTTCAGAGAGATAAGCATACCTCTCATTACCGCTTTGTACGCATCCCATACAACTTGTATATCCGTACCTTTATTTAAATTCAATTCAAAAAAAATTTTCGTTTCTTTTTTTAAGGTTTCATTAATTAATTTTTGATCTAATAAGTCCTCATTAATTCTCCAATATAGTTGTTTAGTTTTTTCTTTAGATATCCAGAGTAAGGGATTATGATCAGAATTAATTTTCGGTAAAATTTGTATTTTATAAGTTTTTTGCGCCATCTCCTCTGACATCCAAATCATGTCAATTCGGGAGAAGGAATTATGTCTATTAGAGTAAAAAGTGTAGTCCTTAGTCTTGGGATTCCACTTCCTCCAAACGTCTTCCAGTTTCTCTTGCTTCATCAATTGAAAAAAAATTTTTGGTAACTTTCCAATTGTCTCTCCACTTACTTTGGATTTTCTGTCCCATATGTTATTCACTGTACCATTAAAGTCTCCAGCTAGGGCTATTTGATCATAATTTAAACAGTCCAACTCTTTAGTCAAATCATTAAAGAAAGTCTCTTTTGCACCATTGGGCGCATATATATTTACAAGCAATGTCTTTTTTCTGTTCATCAATATTTCCACGCCAACATATCTTCCTTCTTTATCTGAGAAGATTTTTTTAGGGTCCAATTCTTTTGAAACATAAATCACTGTTCCTTTTTTCTTATTAGTTGCTGAGGAATGAAATTCTTCTCCCAATTTTTTATTAATCAGGTATTTATTATCTTGTTTTCTTATATGTGTTTCTTGTAAACAAATTATATTACATTTTTGTTTCTCCAGCCAATGATTCACTAATCTTCTTTTACTCGGTGAATTTAGTCCGTTTACGTTCCAAGATAAAAATTTGTAATCCATAATTGTGTTGAATTAAATATCTTTAAAATCATCAAAATTGTTCTCTTTGAATCTGTATAAGTCTCCTTCAGATTTAAGAGTAGATCTCACCGAATTGTACACGAATGAAAGTCCATATGGAATCTCCCATCTGAACCTAATATTCATTTCTTTTAGTCTGTCTGTCAACTTCTTGAATTTCTTTCTGTCTTGTAAGATCGATCTCGGAATTTCTCTCAGAATTATTATTTTTTTTCCATTAATTTCCAACGGTTGTGTGAATTGTTTCTTGAAAACATCTTCCTTCATTTTTGTTGTCACGAACTGAACAATCACATCTCTGGGTAATTGCTTTCTCTTGGCATAGGCTAAGTTTACTCTATAAATCAAGTCAAAGTCTGGATCCAAATCTCCAACATCTTCCCCTATATAAGTTGTCAATGTATTGATTACTAGAGCTCGTAAGTCCTGATCTTCCTCCTCTTCTATCCCTCTCAATCTCAGATGATTCTGAGTAGCTCTATATTCCATCATAGACTCCAGCCTTGTATTTTCTAACAGGGATTTTTTAACCTTCTGTTCCATTTCTTCAGATTTTGTCACCAGACTTTTGACCTCTTTCTTGACTTCTTCTGTATCTTTTTTAATCCCTGACACTTCTGTTAGTACCAGTTCTTTCAGTTCTTCCATATTTTTTTTCTGTACTTGGACTTGCACTTGTTCTATTTGCTCCAGTTGTATTTGCAGCTGTTGTTGCAATTGTTGTTGCAGCTGTGATTCTATTTGTTTTCCAAGATTCTGCACCACTTCGGTCATCCGTTTTTCCATCGCTTCCATAGCCGCTTGCCACTCTTTTTTTCCTTTGCAGTCATTCTTGGACTAGGTGATGACGCAGCTCTAGGTCTTGACCTCAAATCCGTTTTGGAAGCGACTTCAGTACTAATCAATCTTTATATTAGCAATCTTCAAGCCAAATCGCCACCTTTATAACTTGTATCAGCGCTTTTTCTGCTTAAAAATAACTTTTTAAAATTTAGTCCTCCTCAAAATGTCGGGCGCAATTTCTCTATGATTTTCCGGCTAGAGTAGGCTCCTTCCAAACTTCCTGTTTATCTGTCCGTCTCTGTAATCCAACTTCTGGTAAAAGTGGTGTCACACAATCAAACGTCCGTCTGTTTCCGGCACAGCAACCTCTAAAACGTCCACTCTAGCCTACTTCCTGTATCATAGAGTCACAGTTAGTTTCGTTTCTGCTACGTAAAGTTTAGACTTGATTGACCACAGGAATGCAAAACAAAGTCACTTTTCAGCCGTTTTCTCTAAAGGAAAGCTTTCATTTTACTTTTAAATCAAGCGGAATAGTTCATTAAAGGCTTCTACGCTTATCCGCACGTTTCAATTTCGCGTTCTTCTTTAAACCGGTAAGCGCTTATTCATTTGTTACCTTGCTTGTAATCTCGGGGTTTCGCGGTGCTTCTTCTGTAATCGATGTTAAACTTGATGTTAAAGAGGTCGGTAGATGACGAATTTATGCTGAATTCTCAGCCCAGCTGGTATCTGTAGTGCTGATTTGCAACTGCCCTCTTCACGGAAGGAGATCAAAGTGTAAACAAGCTTCCTCCGAAGCTTATCCACACCGATCTCAACTCCCCCTCAGGCTTGGCTGCTTGCTTGCCACCCCCCCGCCTGGGGAGTGCTGCTCTGGGCCAGATAAAGCCCAGACTGTCGTCAGATACCGCAGTACACTCTGCACAACTCGCAAAGTGTGTCAATTCGCCATTTTACTCCAACCGGAAGCCCATATCTATCCTCTTTGCGAGTGCCACAGCAGCACAGAGCATTTTTCATTGCCAGATGTAATGCCATACCTTCTGCCATTTTATGGCAGATTCAATAAGATAGCCTACTCAGCCAGATACTGCCCTTGTAATAAAAACTGTGTGGAGCCAATTATCCATGTTCTCCTTTATTGTCACCTGTATACAGATTTACATTACATGCATCTATATTCTGTTTTAGTTAGGATGATGGACTGTTCTGATGCACAAGGTTTGTAGACTCTTGAATGATTTCTTCTCTAATATCACTGAGAAGGTGGCTAAGTTTCTTTACTCTGCTATAAAGGTACACCAAGGAATCTCACATAAATAATCTTATATTCATACAAATATATATATGTCATAGCTTTAACCTATCTTTTGTACTGTATTAACTTGTAGCAACACAGGGCACAGAAGGTCTAAATTATATGTGGCATTCCTCGACCTTAAAGGGGCTTTTGATTCTATCCCCAGGAATCACCTCTGGGAGAAAATGGCTGACACCTCCCTGGACAAGAGACTCCTTTTTTTAATTAATAGACTTCATATGTCCACCTCATGTCAAATTAGATACCCTGCTTCAGGGAGATTAACCCCCAAAATTTCTACCAGCAAAGGTGTCAAACAGGGTTGTGTTCTTGCACCCCTGCTTTTCAACTTTTTCCTAAGTGACCTTGCCCCCTTTTTAACTCAAGTGGATGGCCATAGTCCCAAATTAGGTTCTACTAACGTCCCGGTTTTGCTTTATATGGATGATGCAGTTTTATTGTCATGCTCCTGAGTGGGTTTGCTTCACTTACTGAATTGCTTCCAAGAGTATTGCACAATCAACCAATTAGAAATGAACTACAAAAAATCCAAAGTGCTAGTATTCTCCAAATGTAGGAAGCAATTTACTTGGAAGGTGAACAATCATGAGCTTGAACAAGTAAAATACTTTAAGTACTTAGGTTTGCATTTTCAAGCTACTGCATCATGGACCCAACAACGTAGAGTAACAATCAATAATGCTAAAGCAAACGTTAATGCACCTCTGCAGTTTTATTTTTCTGGAAGAAGGAACCAATATGTTCCAGCCGCATTAAAAATCTTCAACCTGAAAATAGGTCATCAACTACTCTATGGAGTCCCTATTTGGATTGAATCAATTAATAAGGCTGTTGAGCAGGTACATTCACGTTTTCTATGGAAAATCTTGGGTACTCTTTTTTGTGTCCCATATGCAGCTTTATGCCTAGAATGTGGCCAAAACCTTATGACTACAAGGGTGTTGTTAATGACCTTCAAGTTTTGGCTTCGATTACATTGTAGATCTGATCCCACGAGTTACTGCTTCCAACTTTTGACTGAATCTAACTACTCCCCTTGGTTGGTTATTATTGAAAATAAATTACAAACACTGAATATCCCTTACTTTCTAAATTGGAGGCAATGCAAACAATAAGAGACAGACTATATGAAGCAGAGCTATCTGAACTGTACAACGCAGCTAATAAGACATGCTCCCCTCTAAGTCATGGGATATTGCCCACTGTGGGTCATGCTGCTAGCTATTTTCACCGACTGCAGACTCCAGCATTACATAGAACCTTTTTACTTGCCAGGTTCAATGCTCTCCCATCAGCAATCTTAACTGGGAGGTTTAATAGTATCCCTTTTGTTAATAGACTATGCCCCTGTGCAAGTGGGTCAGTTGAAACAGTGTCTCACGTGTTATTGGAATGCCATGACTATGCCAATACTCAACACCGCATTTTATCATTACTACTTGGTGGTATCATAGAGCTTCCTGACTCACACAAATTGATTTACTTGTTAACACGGTTCAACAGCCCGCGGCTGTTCCAGCCATTGGGCGGGGGGGCATTTTTGCCTCCCAGCCGGATGGGACAAACTGGGTTTAGGCACCAAAAAGCACCACAGATGGGCATCAGGAGCCGGCGGGGCTGAGAAGCCTTAAAGCCCGGCCCTGCCTCTCCTCCTCAGCAGTCCTGCATGGTCGTCGGATGGAGGGGAGCCCTGCAGTGCAGCTGCATGGCTGGGCCTACCTGTGCTTGGGCCGCATGGCTGAGCTTCTCTTTAAATGGATGACTGGGACAAACAGAGGCCTGCCAGTGTATGGCCTCTTCTACCAGGATCAGCGACAGGATGCGCAGTGCCCTGAGAACGTTGAGTGGTGGCGGCTGTGGCAGCAGTGGCAGTGGCTGTGGCGGTGGTGGCAGCAAATGCATGGCCAGCCGGGTCTTGGGCTGGGGGGATTGGTGTGGAAGCACAGTGGTAGCAGACAGGCTGCATCCACACAATGGTTTGAGGGATGGTCCGTGGCGGTTGCTCATAGCTGCATGCACCCATAGGGCCGGGTTGGGGTGCAGCTCTGTGCTCTGGGGGATAGCAGACCGGAGTGTTCTGAGCAAGTTGGCAGGCTCCAGGGCAGCATCCTCTTTGGAGGGGGCTCTCAACCTGTGGGGTGATCAAGTTACCGCATCCCCCACTGTGGAGGGGTGGCAGGCCATAAGAGCCTGTAGCCTGGGGCTGGGCTGCCCATGTGTGGCAGGCAGCCTTGTTAGCATGACAGGGACCCAGGACCCTTACGCTGTGCCTCTCTCTCTGCCCACCTATTTACTCTTGTGTGCTCTTGGGGGCCTGTTATTGTTACTGGGACCCCCCTCATGGTTACCGTGGTCCCCTCCCACCTTCTTTGTCTAATTATGGGTCTGTGACTCAGTGGCAGGGCATCTGCTTGGTATGGCTAGGGCCCAGGTTCTATCCCCAGCATCCCCAGTTGCAGGATTGGGTACTTGGTGATGGTGATATGAAGGGTCTTAGTCTCTGAGCAGCCACTGCAGGTCTGAGTAGCCACCAATGACCCTGATTGATTGAGGATCTCACTCCATATAAAGCAGTTTCTGGTGTGCATATGATATTTTTCCCCCAGAGGCCATTATGTGTTAGGTGTAGGTTGGCCATTTTATAAGTCTACCCAGTAAGCCATTTTACACATTGTCTCATAGGGGCCATTTTGCACTATGCCTTGGTTCAAGCTGGTCCTTTTCATCTTAGTTTAAACTGGTCCCTGGGGTGCAGCAGGGCACAGTTGGTGCAGGGAATTTTCCTCACCCCGTTTCTCTGGTGGCATGACGTCTAAGAAGGGCTCCAGCCACTTCAAGGGCTAGGGTTGCCTCCAGGTGGGGCCTGGGGGATCTCCTGCTTTTGCAATTGAATTCCAGCTGACAGAGATCAGCTTCCCTGCAAGAGTTGCAGCTTTGGAAGGTGGACATTATAGTATTGTACTGTGCTGAGCCCCCCTACCCAAACCAAGCAGCCTGAATAGCCCGAGGTAGCCCAATGTTGTCTAAGCTGGGAAGCTAAGCAGGGTTGACTCTGTTATTATTTGGATTAGAGTCTCCCAAGGAAGTCCAGGGTTGCTACATGGGGGGTAGGCAATGACGAGCCACCTCTGAAAGTCTGTTGCCTTGAAAGCCCCATAGGACTGCCTGGGGTCACCCTGAATAGGCTACTACTTGGTGGCAGACACTTATTATCCCTTCTCCTGGCTCCACCCCCAAAGTCTCCAGGTTTTTTCCAACCCAGACCTGGCAACCCTATTAGGGGCATACAGCTAATCCCCGAGCTGCCTCCGAAATGGCACATTCCCACCTTGTCTTCCGCTCATGAGGATGATGTGAAGTGCAGCAGGCGATTCTGGAATGGTCAAATGCTGTTGGGCAGGCCACAGGATTCAACACGGGAATAAGTCCGGGTGGAAGGGCTGGAGGCAGAGAAGGAACCCCTACATCTGCCGAAAAGTGTGTTCAAGCAGTAATATAACCCATTTGTCTCTTGTTGAAGGGCGGACTGCTACACAGGTGGCAAGCAAGGACAGGACCTCTGTGGACCCGGACCCTTGTACAACCTCATTATAGATGGCTTTAGATCAGCAGCAGATCAGATGCCCTGGCTGGCCCTCTTTGGCGGCGGGTCTTCCTTGGCTTCAGGGACTTGAAGGAAAGGGGCTGCAGCAAAGGAGTCAGGCATTGGGAGTGCTTCAGGTTCTTTGGTGCCAAGCCAGGGTGCTGCTGAGCCTGGGCCTTCCTAGGCAGGCCTGGCCATGGCGACAATACTATGAGATAAACACCCCAGGACGGCCTCTGATCCTCCACAAGCATTGATTTTTGCTGGGAGGCTAGGAGAACTTTTGGCTGGGTAGGCCTAGGCCTAGTGCCAGGCCTGCTGCAGGGTCGGTATCCCTCTTGTGACCCCCCCCCATCAGTCTGAAGGGGATGGGGATGGGGATGGGCACATTGCTGCCCTGCCTCGGGCGTCTTCTGCTGCCCAGGTCAGCTGGTCTTTGTTGTTGGTGTATGGGCAGGCGGAGACAGTAGACCTCTGGTCACGGCGTCTCCATCATGAATAAAATAGGTCGATGCCTTTTATACCAAGTCTTTTTACGCTTTGGAACTCAGGAAACACCTCTTAGTAATCCTTAATTTCTACAGCTATCTGTTTGTCTAAGGTAGTGGCATCTCTCTCCCTGGGCCGGACCCATCATGGTAAACATTGCTGTAGAATAGTAGGCTATTGGTTTATCTTGCCACACATTAAGGAAAGGTTTTTTGTCCTCTGCTTGGTACCAGGGGAACATCAGATTGCTTTATGGTCCCACAAGGGGAATCCCATCAATCCATTGTGAAACTAGCTACCACACTGTAACATTCCTTCAGGACACAAGTTGGGGGTATACCCAGTCCTGCATATGCCCAGTGTGACTTTAGCTGAGTATGCACAAAACTGACACCCTGAACATGAATCGGGTCCTCTGTGGTCTTGCTGGTCATTCCTCACCTCTCTTCCTCTTACCTTGGATTCTGTCATCTCTTTAGGACAGGTATAGTACTATGCTGACATTCCAACCCCCCTCCCTTTGTATGGCTGCAACTACTTTCTATATCTTCTATAGGCCTGCAGCCTCTGATCTGAATGTAAACATCTAGATTATTATTGTTCATTATATGAAACCCATTTCTGTTACAGTTTAGACTGGTTATTGCCTTAAACTATGGGTCTAAAGGGAACCATCTCTGTAAAATGGATGGCAGATCCATGCTATACCCCAGCCCCTTGCTAGCTCTACCTGATAGCTAATCCCCCAATTATAGCACAGGCTGGCTGTTTATTAAATGCTGTCTTGAAAGCAGATTGGGTGGACAAAGATGTGTGCAGTTATCCTGTATTTCTGGGAGCTGTGATAGACACAAGGGACTCAGATTTACAGATGTAGCAAAAGGTCCCTGACAGACCCTTGCTGGGTGTATGAGGGATGTTGCGTGCTTGGAAAATGTTATTGGTGGGAATCCACTTTCTCTTTTTCATCTCTACAGTCTCCCCATTTTCCCTGGTGCATGCATGGTCTTCTTTGTTGGCAGGACACAGCCTCATTACAGAATTCTGAATAGAGTGTGCTGTGTGGAGGGAACCTCTGGGGGATGCCGATACTCAAAGTGAAAGGCCAGCAGGGAAGGTGTTAGTCCCAACCGCTGTGAAAGTTAATAGCAGGAAGGGTAGTTAGTTCCAACTGCTGAACAAGAACGACAGTGGGAAGGGTAGTCAGTCCCAACCACTTCTAAATGGAAGAATTAATGGGCAAGGTAGCCATCCTACCACTGCCAAAGTTGCATAGAATTGGGGGGGGGGGTTACTAGCTCCTACCCTGCTACATTGTAGAGGAACTAGATTTCAGCAACCTTAAAGGAACCCTACATAGGTTTCAGAGAACTTGTACAGGGACATTTTATCCTTGACTTTATATCAAGTGTTGAGCAAAAACCTGTCCTGTGCAGACCCAGGGGAGTTATGCAAGCTGGAGAACTAGATTATTAAGTGAGGTGACACCCATGGGGCAGGGAGCCTTTAGAGTGCACCTCCTTCCACAATGCCTTCTGGGATGTCTGTAAAGCTTAAAATTCCACTCATCCCATAAGGATGATACGTATACAGGGAAGGTGGCCTGCACTGGGAGACCATGCAGCATTTGTGCAGAGCATGCATACTCACTATGAGGAGATTGCAGACAGCTGTGAGCTCGAAGAAGGCAGAAGCAGTTGCGCCCTGTGGCAGCTTTGGCTGCCTACATGGCAGTCAGGGTTGCAGGGGCTGGCTTCCTTTTCAGCAGGGCGGTACACCCTTAACAGAACACCCATTTCGGGTGGTCACAGCTGGGGGTCATTGAGAAAGCTGTGGCTGGCAAGCATGTAATTTTGCACCCACTCCTTCCACATGGGAGCTGCTTCCACAGCAGCAGCCGTGGGGTACCCAGCCCATGATATTCGGGTTATGGGAATGGCGTACTGAGCACATGAGTCCTAAGTGCGGCCCTTGGCTGGACACTGAGAGTACGACAGGGTTGCCTCACTGGGTGTGTGTGTGTGAACTTGTTCCCCTGCTCACTGTTTTTCATTACAGGTTTGATTTACCAGCAGGAGAGGAAGAACATGTTACTCTGTGGGCACAGCTTTGTTTTTCTGAGCAGCTCACTGCTCCTAGAGGACGGCCAAGAGGCTCTCAGCTGGGCTTTAGCCAGTAGATCACGATGGAATGGCAGGGGCACTGGGACCTACAATGTGGTTAAAGGCTGGACCTGCTGCAGTTGTTCCAGGGGAGGGTCGGCCTCTGCCTCAGGTTCAAGTTATTCATTTAGGAGGCCATGATTTAGGTCTGATCAAGGGCAAGGCATTAGTCCTTCAGGCCCAGGCGTATTTCCAGGGCTCACTGCAAGGCGAATAGAGAGCTGCAGCAAGTTCTTATGGCAATTTTGGTGGCTTTTGCGCTGGGCAGGCTGAGCTCTACTGACTAGATGGTATGCACCTGTTGGAGCTGGGCATCAACATCTTTCTGGACAAATTAAGTCAAGGGCTTCGGGGGCCTTGGGCCTCCCGGTGGGGCCTCAGCGATGGCAGGTTGCTAGGTGGTATACAGATTGCAGTTCACTGAGCACCAGCTGACACCCATCATTTGGGATTGAAGGGGTCCTGTGAGTACAGTCTTTGTGCCTTGTAGCATGGGGCGGGGAAAACAGACTGCCTTCGGGATGGCCCTGTTTAGGTCCTCTCTTTGAACCTGGTGGCTCGGGGGATGGGGCTACAGTGTTGTCCTGCAATGGCTAGCCAGCCAGGTGGGAGCCCCTGCAGTGGGCTCCCACCTGTGGCACGGTGGCTCGCCCTATTGAAGATGTAAAGGAGGGGTCCTTGACCTCTGGCCTTGACCATACCGCAAGTGTGTTGCCCTTGCCTTCGATTCCAGTTAAGATCGTCCATTAATAAAGTGGCCCTATGTTAAACCCAACATTTGTGTCTGCCTTGTTATTCCGGCTTGGGGGGCAAACAGCGATGATGAAAATATAACCGTTCCCGTGGCAGAGTTCTTGCAGGCTGCTCTTTTTATTTATAGTACAGTATTGTAATACAACTTGTATCCTGGAGATATGAAACTGAGACTTATTTTACATTGATTTTAGACTATTTTAAGACAGTTTTCTCTTTGATTGTGGTTTGTTCTTACCTTATCTTTTATATATTATTCTTTTTAATGTCAATGCCAATAAAGGTAATTGAATTGAATTGAAGAACTTGTATCAACATTTTCTATGCCAATAAAAGCTACTTAACTTAAATATCTGTAACTCTCTGGTCACTTGTTTCTTGGAGGCTGAGGCACAAGGACATCACATCAGGTTCTTCCAACACATGAGAGATGATAGCATCACATGTAATGTGATATTCCTTCCAGGGAAAACCATTATTTCTAGTAATAACTGGAAACTCTATGGTAAGCCATAGATTCCCCAGTGATTCCTGGGTCATGTGACATCACACCATGTGCAATGCCAGTTTTTTATTCTCTCTCTCTACCTAAAGAAGCAATGGGTAGGAAAAGAGTTCTCCTGCCATAGTGGGAGACCTGGCGACCTGGGATAGACTCTATGGCATAATACCCAAAGCCAGCTCGAGGTGCTTCTGTGCCCTAGGCGAGGTGCAGGTGCCCACCTCCCAGTGGGGACTGGAGTCCCCACACTGGCCACTGCCTCCTCCTCCCCCCGAGGGGGAGTGGGAGGGTGGGTGAGCTGCAGCACTGCCTCCTGTGCCCCGGCTAGCTGGCCAGGCGTTGTTTTACTGGTGGTGGCGAGTCCGTGCACTGGCCATCTCCTCCTCCCCCTGATACTGAATGGGAAAACGCTGCAGCCATTGTTGTTTCTCGTAGTTAGATGCACCGAGGCTGCCTTGGCAACTGATGAGCATCAGCTGAGCCTGTACCTTGCAGGGGGCGCTGGAGGCCTGACGTGGGCCAGGCGCAATGAAGCCCCCACCCATGCTGGGAGGCAGGGCAAGGGATGCTCTATGGTGACTTTTGGCCAGGCATCCTTTTACTGGTGGCGCACGGCAGGGGCGCTGGCTGCTGCCTCCTCCTCCATCCAAGGGGGGACGGGGGAGGGCGGGCAAGCTGTAGCACTGCCTCCTGTGCCCTGGCCAGCCGGGTGTCCTTTTACTGGCAGCAGTGGCGGCAGTGAGTCCCCACTGGCCACCATCATGCCACTGAGGGGGGAGGGGGGAGGGCAGGTGAGCTGCAGGAGCACAGGAGCACCCAGGCTGGAGCAGTTTGGTGTCCCTGAAGGCCAGTGCACCCTAGGCGAGCCGGTCATGATAATACCTCACTAAATTCCATTCCATCCCCCAAACTCTGCCCTCCCCAAGCTCTACCCCCAAATTTCCAGGAATTGTCCTAGACTTCACTCCAGGAGACAAAAGCAACTCATGCAAATATTGGGGGGTGGGGGGGGACAGACCATTCCATTGCAAAGTATCCAATGAATATACCACAGTCTTTGGTACTGAAAAGGACACTATATAAGATCTGTATATATTTACTATTTTTCTTAATGTGATTATGATTGATTTCTTGTTTGATTTGGCTATTATTTGATTGGTTATTTACTGGTTATTTATTGCTCTTATAACTTTAGGTGAAAGTAATAAGAGAACCACAGCTGCCAAATTTAAAGGGACAAGAAGATAACAGGGCTGTGTAACACGCTATTACAATACTCTTACAACTGTACATATCTTCATTTTTACAAAATTCTCAGCACTTTAATAAAGATATAAGGAGTCCAAAACTTCAAAATACAAAATGCAAAGAAGGTCCAAATCTACTCTAACTAAGTTTCTGGGCAATATGTTTGTTTCCAAGGTCTTCCTCAGAGAAGGACCAATTGTAACTGTATAAAACATTAATTCAATAATTACAAAAAATGTTTTTTTATTTTTTTTAATGTTTAACATTTTTAAAACAGTTTGTATCAATTTTTAAATCATTTTCAGATTAAATATATCTGAGTGCAAATTCTAAATGTAATGGAAGACTGCTTTTGGCTATTTTTATATTGAAGGGGTTTTTTTACTATTATGCTTTTATATCAATCAAAACGTGAATATAAATTTGTTAATAAATGAATAAAATCTGATGATGATGAATCAGTGGAATGATCTACAGAACATATTTCACTTTAGGCCTTCATTTGTCTCTCCATTCCATCCACAAGTGGCCACACCTTCTCTCTCACTCACCCACACATATGTACATACATGTATCTCAATAGCATGAAAAACTTATATAAAATAAAAGAAATAAAGTACATAAAT
The DNA here is from genome assembly GCA_029375565.1 of Gekko gecko. Lineage (NCBI taxonomy): Eukaryota > Metazoa > Chordata > Lepidosauria > Squamata > Gekkonidae > Gekko > Gekko gecko. The sequence goes on along the minus strand of JAPDNY010000001.1, from coordinate 228,542,673 downwards.
AAATGTGTGAATAAATAAATAAAGCTGTGGAAGCTGTGCAACAGAACAACATGGGATTTTAGACAGATATTTCCTGTACCCTTTTGTCATAATGTGAAAATGATTCATTTTCAGCCCTGACCTGAATAGCCCAGGTGAGCCTGAACTTGTTAGATCTTGGAAGCTATGGAAGGACCTTGCTAGTATTTGGATGGGAGGCCTCCAAGGAATACCAGGGTCATGACACAGAGGCAGACGATGGCAAGCCACCTTTGAATGTCCCTTGCCTTCAAGCCCCACTAGGGGTTGCCAGAAGTCAAATGGCCAAAAAATGGTTCATTTTCCTATGCTGACTGGGGAAGTTTGTTCACTGAACATTCAGGTAGTGATTTTGGTGGCACTAGAAGCCAGACTCTTGAACAACCTTGCTCTCAACAACACTCTCTTTCAAGCAATTTGTTTATTGAGAGATGAGGATGTATCAAGCTAAGACCACCTTATATCAGAACTAACTAGGTTGGTGCCAGTTCTGAAATTATATAGGATTCAAACAAGCCCCCCCCCCCCATGACCCATACAATCAATCCATTCACTCAGCCCACCTAAATCTAGTGTGCTCCATTAGTCCTCCTTCCCCCACCTGTGAACCTACAATTACATTATCTATGACAGGCCAGCTAGCAGAGACAGGTATCCAAGGTCATTTCACATACTTCCTGTGTCAGGAGGCCTCTTAAGAAAACAGTTGCAAAGCAGCTAAGCAAAGCAGTTTCCCACACACACACGCTTTCACCATCCACCTCCACCTTATGACCCAAATACAGAATCCAAACAGTGTAGTTAAAGGCAGTGAAGATGGAACATACAACATTCATGGCAAATGATGTTCTGAGTTTGACATTCTGCCCCCTCAAAGACCCCTCACTAACTGTAGCTTCTGAACTTGCAACAAAGGCAGCTCCATGTAGAGAGCATTGCAGTAGTCTAATCTCAAGGTGACCATCGCATGGATCACTGTAGCCAGGTTGTTGCGGTCGAGGAAGGGGACCAACTGCCGAATCAGCCGAAGGTGATAAAAAGCCGAGCCAGCAGCGGCTGCCACCTGGGTCTCCATAGTTAAAGAGGAATCCAGGCACACTCCCAAACTCCTAACCTCCGGCACTGGCACCAAAGGTGCCACATCGAAGGCCAGGAAAGGGAACCCTGTCTCCAAACCACCCCGGCTCAGGCACAGGACCTCCGTCTTCGCTGGGTTTAGTTTCAGCTGGCTCAATCTAAGCCAACCAGCCACAGCTTGCAATGCCCACTTAAGATCTTCTGGGCTGAAGTCTGACTGGCCACCCAACATCAGATAGAGCTGGGCGTCATCTGCATATTGATGACACCCTAGCCCATACCTCCAAGCAATCTGGGCTAGGGGGCACATATAGATGTTAACATCAGGGAAAGCACAGTCCCCTAGGTCACACCGCATTCAAGTGGGTGCCTTCAAGACTGTTGTTCCCCTAGAGCCACCCTTTGTCCCCAACCCTGGAGACAAGAGGCCAACCACTGAAGGGCAAGCCCCTGTATCCCCGTGTTGGTGAGACAGTGGGGCAGCAGCTGATGGCTGACTGTATCAAACGCAGCCGACAGATCTAACAGCAAAACTGCCACACCACCTCAATCCAAATGCCTCCGGAGGTCGTCAGTAAGGGCGACCAGTGCTGTCTCCATCCCATGCCCCAGGCAAAAGCCAGACTGGAAGGGATCTAAGGTGGAAGCATCAACCAGGAAGCCCTGTAGCTGTACCACCAATGCCCTCTTGATTAATTTGCCCAAATAGGGCAAATTGGAAACCGGCCAATAGTTGGCCAATTTGGCCGGGTCCAGTGCTGGTTTTTTCAAGAGGGGGCGGACTATTGCTTCCTTGAGTGCCCCAGGGAACCACCCCTCAGTGAGGGACTTGTTGACAATCTCCCTTAGGGCACCTCGAAACCCCTCGTGGCCCGCTTTAATGAGCCAGAAGGGGCACAGATCAAGGCTGCAAGTGGTTGGGCACACAGATACGAGTAATCTGTCAACTTCCTCCAGGCTGAGCGGGCTAAAACAATCCAAACCCAGAACTGGAGACGTGCAAGGGGCCTCGAATTCACTCACTGTATCAACTGTGGTGGGGAGGTTGCGGTGGAGCACCAAGACTTTATCCGTGAAATAGCTCACGAATGCCTCACAGCCAATATCCAACTCTCTAACATTTTGCCTGCCCTGTGGCAGCACTGTGGCATGAGCTCATGGACGCAATTGTGGCCACATAGAATTCCCTCTTAGCAGCCTTGGTTGCCATCTCATAGGATCTCATAAACATCCTATAGGATGCTCTTGTTGCCTAGTCGCAAGTACGACGCTACCATCTCTCTAGCCGTCTTAGCTTTCACTTCATCAGCTGTAACTCCTGGGTATACCAGGGAGCCAGCCTACAGCAAGTGCACAGAAGGCGCCAGGGAGCAATCTTGTTGATGGCTATGGAGAGTCGGCTATAACAGTCCTCCACAAGTTCATCCAACGAGCCACCAGGGGTCCTTGGATCCCACAAAGCCATTTGAAGCCACACTGGGTCCATTTGGCTTCACAGGCAAGCTAAAACCTGCTCACCACCTAAACAGGGTTGGGGTGGAACGTTCAGACGGGCCTTCAGGACAAAGTGGTCTGACCATGGAACTGCTAATGCAGTAATCCAGTCCACTGTTACTCCAGCCGCAAAGATCAAATTGAGCATGTGCCCAGCCCGGTGTGTGGGGGTCGATACAAATTGGGAGAGTCCCAGTGTCGCCATGGACAATACTAGGTCCATTGCCTGACTGGAGGGACGGCAGGCTACTGGCTGGTGCATTAGGTGGTCAGTACACCAGATTGCTAAACTCTCCACAGCCTCCAGCACCAGGCCAACACACTCGATGCCCGCAATCTCCAATGGCGGGAGCATCCTGAAAGAGTAAGCCTCCCAAATGAAAATAGCTACTCCCCCCAACACCTCCTGGTCCGTGATTGGTGTAGGACCAAAAACCTGGATGGGGCAAGTTGAGAGAGAGCTATGGTCTCCCTATCCCACACCCGGGTCTCAGTCACGCAAGCCAGGTCCATCTTTTGTTCTAAAAGGCAGTCCTGAAGGACTGTGGTCTTATTACTGATGGATCTGGCATTGCACAACACCAATGTCAGAGGAGAGTTATCAGTCCTGGCCCCACTGCCCACTACCTTTGGGATGGGTCGCAGGTTGGAAGGGTGCCGAGCCACTTTACTTCTCAGCATCCTTCCCTTAGCTCTCCTCCTGGGCCCACCACTATACTTCCCCCTCCCCAGGAGCACCGGAATCTGTTGTCCAGGCATTGCTGCACCAACCAGTCCTTGCAATGGCCTCAGACCGATCGGTGGGCTAACCAATGAGCTGTTCCACTGATATAAACACAGCAATCACTCCTGGTGCTGATCAACCTATTAATTTAACTACCAATCCTACTATGAAATACAAATCTCTACTGATTGCACTAAATTCATCAATCTTACAACAATAGATTCTAAACAATTTATCAACCTAGCAAGCAATTAACATCCAAAAACAGTTAATTTAACAACCATTAAAGGTAAAGGTTCCCTTGCTCGAAAGCCAGTCGAATCTGACTCTAGGGTTGCGGTGCTCATCTCCGTTTCAAAGCCGAAGAGCCAGCACTGTCCGAAGACGTTTCCGTGGTCATGTGGCCGGCATGACTAAACACCAAGGTGCACGGAACGCTGTTACCTTCCCACTGAAGTGGTACCTATTTATCTACTTGCAATTTCTTGCTTTCGAACTGCTAGGTTGGCAGGAGCTGGAATATAGAAGGGAGCTCACCCTGTCATGCGGCACTCTTGGGTCTTGAACTGCTGAACTGCTGACCTTCCACAGCCTGCAGTTCAGCATCTTAACCACTTGAGCCACCGCAGCTCCCAACCATTAGTAGGTCATTATTCTAGCCGACTAAAACCCCACAACAACCCCCTTAAAATCTTCCCCTAACCGGCTAAACTACATTCAGACTTCCACCCTTAGATCAGCATCATCCAGGAGTTGCTGTTGGCCCGTTAGCATCAGCGTCTGGCTCCTCTTCTGCAGGAAAAGAAAGGAAAACCACAATGTCCTTCTGTGGTAGTTGTTGCAGAGAGCTGGCCACTAGGGATTCTCCAATCTCCAAGTTCTCGCCAGCTGTGGGATCCACTCCTCACGCAGGGTGGATGTGCCGTAAATTCTCAGGCAACTCCAGTTCAACAGCTATTTTATTAATGACTCTTATAACTTTAAAAGGGCCAATGTATTTCAACCCCAGGTTTCTCCCAGGCTGCAACCCTCTAAGGTCCTTGGTAGAAATGTATACAGAGTTCCCAGGGTGCAGGTCCCACTCAGATGCCTGGCTTTTGTTACCTTGTGCTTTATAATCTTCTTTCACCTCAGCCAGCATCTGCTGGATTAGGGACCATTGCTGAGTTAGGTAAACTCACAAGGTTTGTAAGTCCATTGGCCCTGTCACCTCTGTAGTCACTGTGGGCAAAGGGCCCCCCTCGTATCCATGCACCACTTTGAAAGGGGAGGCCCCTGTGGAACTATGAACAGAGTTATTGTAACTGTATTCCACATAGGGGAGCAAATCCAGCCAGTTATCTTGTTGATAATTAATGAAACATCTCAAAAACTGTTCCAGAACCTGATTAGTTCTTTCCGTTTGCCCATCAGTCTCTGGGTGGTAGGCACTACTGAGTCCTTGCTCCACCCCAGCAATTTTAACAGTTTCTTCCAAAACCCCACCACAAATTGTGGGCCCCAATCAGATATGACCTTCCAGGGTACCGAATGCAATCACACAATGTGCTGCATGAATAGCTGCACCATTTTCTTCACTGATGGTAATTGCTTACAAGGGATAAAATGTGCCTGTTTTGAGAATAGATCCATCACCACCTACCAGCACCCATTTTCCCCCTGAGTGAGGGTGCCCTCTTTCTCCACTTCCTTCTTGTTGCTATCACTGAAAAGTGCTTTAAACTTCTCCACCCAGGGTTCTGTATTGAGAGGCCCCTCAGCTTTGGCCTGGCTCTGTGTGAGAACTGCCCCTCCCCAGCTGGGTAAGAGTGCACATTGAGTCAATGACTTCTTCCCACTGGCTGACATGCTGGGGAAGGTGCGAGAGTGCATCAGCCAGAAAGTTGGATTTCCCCAGGAAGTGCTTAAGGGTAAATCAGAAAAATTTGGAGAAATTTGGAGAAACTTGGAGAAAAATTCTGCCAACGCAATTGTTTAGCATTTAGGTGCTGAGGGGTACATAATGCCTCTATGTTCCTATGGTCAGTCCATACTTTGAATGGCACCCTGGCTCCCTCCAACCAATGTCTCCAAGTTGTTAGAGCCAATTTAATAGCAGCAGCTTCTTTTTCCCAAACTGCCCAATTCCATTCAGTCTCTGAGAACTTTCTTGACACATACATGAGGGGTGCAAATTCCCATCCTTCCCCCCTCTGCAATATCACCACCACCCTCGTTGCCACATCCAAAGCATCCACTTGCACCACAAAGGGTTTATTTTCATCTGAGTTCATTAGAATTGGCTCAGACATGAATAGAGACTTCAGTTTGTCAAAAGCCTGCTGGCACTGAGGTCCGCAACAACTTGTAACTCGGTTTGTGGCTTTCTAGGCCCTTCCCCTTTGTTTTCAATAGATCCATGAGGGGTACAACCACCTGGGCAAAATTTGGGGTGAATGGGTGGTAGAAATTGGTGAACCTGAGGAATGACTGCAGCTTCTGCCTCATCTGAAGGGATTCCCACCCCAACACATCCTGGATTTTGTGTGGGTCCATGCCCAGGCCTTTCCCAGAAATCCAGTACCCCCAAAAATCCATCTCCTCTTTATGGAACTTGCACTTAGACAGTTTTGCAAACAGTCCATTCTTATAGAGGGCTTTCAGCACAAGCTACACATGTGAGTCTTTATCTTTTGAATAGATCAACAAATCATCAAGATAAACAAACACCCTCTTTGAATCAATATTTGTGTAACACTTCATTGATTAAGTTCATGAACACCCCCAGGGCCCCCGCGAGCCCAAATGGCATCACCAGGTATTCAAACTGGCCCAGTGGGGTATTAAAGGCAGTCTTATGTTGGAGGCGGGGCCACAATACAGCGAGGTGGTTGAGTTTCTCAGGGGCTCTGAGACTCACCAACTTCTGGAGCTTTTTTAGGGGGCTATTTGGTTTTTCCTTGGCCCCGTCAGTTCGTCGGAGTACAAACTGATTGCAGAGGACTTTATATCTGAGCCCCCCGTCTGGGGCAACAACGGGTGTGGAGTCAGAATCGTCCTGAAGCAGGAAGTATCGAAGACCAGTCGTGATAGCACGGCTGACAAGCTGTATTACCCCTAAACAAAGAGCCTTTTAACCTTGTCATAACAACTTGGCGATGAACTTGTAAGTACTTGTTTTTTCTCGACAACTTCTAAGCTTGGAAAACAATGATTAATTGCCCCTATAAATCTCCCCGAGAAGCCAAAGGAGGTGCCAAGGAATTTTCTCTCCCTCGCACATTCCTACGCTAAGCGGCAGAGCAGAGCTTTTGGGGTGTCAACATCATTTTAAGAACTAGGGGCAGAGTAATAGATTGAAATTTCCTATCTGCTATTTGGAAAACTTCTTAAATATTGAAGATCAGTGACTTACTTGATGTATGGAAGAGAAATGGTCTGGATTTAAAATGGCGACGAAGCTAGCACTCTTAATGGCGTAATTTCACAGAGACGATTGTTTACAAGAAACCCGGCTTAAGTGTGAAATGGCTCTCTCAGCACAAATCGGCAAGGACCTGCAATTGTCTGAATCTTTCTGGGAAGAGATCATTCTACGACTGCAAACTAAAATATGTGAAGCTATCTTCCCAATCTTAGAACAAATTATAAGCAATTTTGAGAGTGAGCAGACCAGTTTGCTGGAAATAACAGACCCTCCATTGCAGATGACGTCATCCTTGTCCAAATACCCTGATCGACACAACTCATTCAGAGATGTGACTTTCGACACAAGAAGAATAACAAAATGCTATTTTGACAGCTGGAAGTACCAAGATCTGTTAGTTGTCAGTCACAACGAGACACCTTCACAAGATGTGGACTGTTTGATTTCTCACACAAGCAGTTTCGAAGAGGAGATCAGCTCCAAAGCACTTGCAGAGACTGAGCAGGGTTTGAAGTGCTATTACACAAACAAGTTCGAAAATGATGGGCAGTACAAAGATCAAAGGCACAGAAGGCAAATGATTCTAGGGAGGCATGTGCAGGGAAAACAGAAGAAAAATAAATTGTATGATAATTTATAGCAATATATCTTGATGGTCTGTACGGTTAAACGGATTAATGAAAGATTTATCTGAAGTGAAACTCTGAATTTGTTTATATAGTTCTATTTTTTTCTTGCTCTTAAACTGTAGTAATATTGATGCTTATATTTTTTTTCTATATATATATACATCTCTCCTTATAATAATTATCTTTTGGTTTCGTAAGATTCCATGTGCTCCCATTGGCTGTAAAATGCCCTCCCTCAGCCATTGGCCCATCAGCCACCACTCAAGAGTACTTGCGTGCCATTGGCCGGGTGCTGGGTCTGCTCCTCTTCCCCACCCACTCCCCGTCAGACAGATTTGCATGTCACATTTACTGGCAGACAGCTCTCTCTCCTGAGGAAGACAGTTCTCTTGACTCCTGTGAGGGACTGTGCCCTCAGTGGCTGTTGGTAGGCAACCAAGCTTGGTTCTGTGAGTAAAAAAACAAAGGACTTTCAGCATAACCCCCTCCTCCGTCCATAACCCCCTTCCCAATGGCCACTTTCCTGTCAGAATAAATGGAAAAAGGCTCTCTCTCCTGCTTAGCTTCAGCATGGCTGGCTGGCTAATGAGGTGGGCCAGCAACCATCAAACCATCTTCTTCAACTCCCCGCTGTGCGGCTGACTTTCCCCTAGAGTTGTCAATCTCCAGGTGGGACCTGGAGACCTCCCACTGTTACAATTGACCTCCAGATGACAGAGATCAGTTCCCCGGGAGAAAATGGTTGCTTTGGAAGGTAGACTCTATGGCATTATACCCTGCTGAGTCCTTCCACACACACCCCAAATGCTGCCCTCCACAGGATCCACCCCCCCAAATCTCCAGTTGGCACCTGTACCTTCTCCTCTGTCAGTAAAAGGCCCTTTCCACTCCTATGTTGGCCTTTGGGAGAAAACTCATTGGGCCCAGTCCTGATCAGGTTGTCAACTCCAGGTGGGCAATTCCTGGAGATTTGAGGGATGGAGCCTGGAGAGGGTGAGGTTTGAAGAGGGGTGGCACCTCAGACAGATATGATGCCATAGACTCCACCCTCTGATCCAGCCATTTGCTGATGGGGAACCATTGTTGCCAATCTCCAGGTGGGGGCTGGAGATCACTCAAAATTACAACTGCTCTCTAGGAGGGAGGGGGGAGGAGATCAAAAACTAAAGGTAGGTTGATGGTTGGCTGGGAGGGAGATAGGGTTATCAACTCCAGGTTGGGAAATTCCTGGAGATTTGAGGGGTTGAACCTGGAGAGGGTGAGTGTTGAGGAGGGGTGGGACCTCAGACAGGTACAATGCCTGTCTCCACCCTCCAAACCAGCCACTCCCTCCTGGGGAACCACTGTTACCAATCTTGGGGGTGGGCTGGAGATCACTCAAAATTACTACTGCTCTTCAGGTAGCAAAGATCAGTTCCTCTGGAGAAAATGGTGGACTCTGTCATTATACCCTGCTGAGATTGCCACAGCAAATTGTCACTGAGTGCCCAAAGCTGGGGCACTCTCCCAGAGCCTCTTTCTAGAGCCCGTTGTATTTATTTCCACAACGGGCCTTATTCCTAGTATATAAATAATTGACTAAGAATATAATTAGTTGGTATAAATATTGCTTACCTTCATTGTCTTAACTGATCAGTGAAAGTTATAAGTAATGGTGGATTTATTTGAAATTATATGTGCTAGATCTCTGTAATGATTTAACTGATGGTTGATAAAAAATTATAGGGCACGTCTGATCTGTAAAGTAGACATGGCAGGGAAAGAATAAATGCAATGGGTTGATTATTTAGTGGAGATGCAATGACTTAAATGCTGTGAGAGAAAAGATGGATTTATATATAGGGTGAGGTGAAAGTATTTTGGCATTGTAAAGTTGGGAGTTGATGTTAAGGAGAGTATATAAATTATTATGTCTTTGCAAGTAAATGGGATTTTTGAAAGCTAAGAATGTGGAAAGATGAAAGAATATCTTGACTAGATTGATATTATATAAGAAATTTGTGACTTAATCTGAATTGTTAAATTTCTCTGTAATACTTGTGATCTTTTTTCATTTCCCTCCTGTATTTTTATAGTTATATAACTGATTAATAATAGTTATAGCAGATAGGATATAGAAGAAAATGAAGTGTTTATTGGGAATAGACTTGCGTATAATGATATTTGTTGTGGAATACAGATTAACAAAGGGAAAAAGGGAATTATGTACCTAATGAGGTTATGAACGAGACTATGGTTAGATATTTTGAAATGTATTGCTCTTCTTTCTTTTTTGTTTTCTATAATTTCTATAAAAAACTAATAAACCTTGCCCATTCGGGCAAGCAAATTAAAAAAAAAAAGGCAGTCTTATGTTCATCTCCTTTCCTGATGTACACCCGAAAGTAGGCATCTCTCAAATCCAACTTAGTAAATATGAAGCCCTGGGCTGCCTCTGCCAGCAAGTCCTTTATCAGTGTGAAGGGGTAGGTGTTGGACATGGACACAGCATTCAGACCCCGGTAGTCCATACAGTCTCAACCCCCCATCTTTCTTTTTGTGGAAAAGTACTGGAGCAGTAAAAGGTGAGGCTGCTGGCCAAATGAACTCCCGGCCAGGTTCTTATCAATGAACTTTCACAATTCCTCTTTCTCAGCTGGGCTCATGGAATAGAGTTTCTCCTTGGGCATTTTGTGGCCAGATATAATTTCAATGGCACAGTCAGTCTTCCAATGAGGGGGAAGTTCATCTGCCTCCCCCTCCTCAAATACTTTGGCCAAGTCTCTGTATTCTGGGGGAATGTAGCTCAGTTCCTCTCAGGCCAGGTATACCTGCTCTGGCACTGGGCATGGTGCCCCCCCATTCTGGGTTCCAGGTATGCTCCTTGCAGTGGGGGTCCAAAAACCGCAAGGCTCCCACACCCCATTGGACATAAGGATCATGAGCCCAGAGCCAGGGACTCCCCAAAACCATCAGGAACTTGGCTGAGGGGTTTATGACAAAAGACCACAGTTCCCACTGGGAGCCCACCCTTACAGGCAGGTGACTCATGTGGTACATACAGGGCTCTCCCTTCATTGGTATCCCATCCATCTGGGAGAATACTAGGGGTTCCTCTAGTTCATGCACTTTAGCTCCCAGCCCCATCACCAAGGCTGGGCTAATTAAATCCTGGGTGCACCCAGAGTCAATAAGGGCCCACACCCTGATGTGTGTGCCCACAGTGGGGTTGACTACAGTCACTATCATGTAATTTATTATTTTTTAATCGCATTTATACCTCACCCTCCCCACAATGCAGGATCAGGGCGGCTCACAGTCAGTACATAAAAACAGTTAAGACCACATAAAACTATACAAAATTCCATATTAATAAAGTTTCATAAAGTGCAGAAGATAGTTACTCAAGATGGCTTATTTCAATGTACTCTCTAAAAATCCTTCTGCTCCAGACCTTCCTGTGGCTAGATGTTAAAACCAAGAGCCAGGGCTCTATAATGGTGGTGGCACCCTAACTGAAAGCCTGGTGGAAGAGCTCTGTCTTGCAGGCCCTGCGGAACTGCAAAAGGTCCCACAGGGCCCTGAAATCTAGTGCACTCCATTAGCCCTCCTTCCCCCATCTGCAAAACCTACAATTACACTATCTACAACAGGCCGGCTAACAGAGACAGGTATCCAAGGTCATTTCACGTACTTCCCGTGTTGCAAGGCCTCTTAAGAAAACAGTTGCAAAGCAGCTAAGCAAAGCAGTTTCCCACACACACAAGCTCTCACCATCTGCCCCCCCATGCCCCAAATATAGAATCCAAACAGTGTGGTTATGGGTGGTGAAGATGGAACATATAAAATTCATGGTAAATGAGGTTCCGAGTTTGACACTAGACAAATAACTTTATTGGAAATGCTTCACTTTTAATTTGACCAAACACTGATCTAGTTTTTGTAAAATATTAAACCTCATTCTGTGCCTTTTCTTTTGATTAGTAATCTCTAAAAGAGTTGTATATCCCCTTTGGGAGTTTGGGGTAGGACCACTAGTTGAATCTGATGCCAACTAGATCTGTTTATTTTTAACAAATTAAAAGAGAGCACAGAAAGCAAGAGATTGTTCTTTTGTGTGGGAAGTGCATATCAATTTCTCCCATTAATCCCACAGTTATTTTCCCCCTGCACATACTAAAAGGATCTCTGACATCAGCTCCCAACAAAGAAAACGCTGAGGTAAGGAAACTACAAAAAAAGACCACTGTTTTTGAATACTTGCAGTACAATCCTAAAGACAGTTATCCCCTTGTTAGTCTATTAAAGTTGATCAGAAAGCTATAACTTCATTTGGGGTTGCACTGTTAGTTTATCTACCAATGTCTGTCTTCTAAGGCAAATGCAAGAGGCTGGAACACTGCGAACTCCAATACTGAAGGCTTCTGGGAACATCACTGGCTCCCTAAGGAAGCCCTCTGAGGTCTGTTCAGGTTTGTTTACCTCAGTTTTAGATTACCATTTCTTTCTCTGAATGCCATCACGATACATTACGAGCACATTTTGACTTTACACCCAAGTCAATTTTACAGGTTTTCCATTTAGTAGTGGTGATACAACAACACCTGGAAAAAGTCTATAGAATTGCCAGTTACCTTTGGCACCAATTTTTAGCTTTTAAATTACTGATTTGGCCACATTTATAAAATACAATTGTTGACCTGTTAGGGATGAACTTCTGCCTTGAACAGGGCCGGCCCCAGGTGTCTGGGCACCCTAGGCCTGGCCTCCACACAGCCCCTGGCACCTGCCCCGCCGCCCCGGACCCTCTACCTCCTACCCCCCCGCATCTCACAGCCAGGCCAAGGCCCTGGAGGGGGTAGGGGCTTCCTCGTGAGACGGGCCGCGGCCTCTGGGCTCCCCGCCGCCGCCCCCCCCGCTCCCCTCCCCTCACTTGAACACAAAGTTCTGGCAGGCCGGTCTCAGCGGCGAGCCGCTCCCGCGCCGCAACGCCGGGATAGTCGAGGGCGCGGAAGGCCTCCTCCAGCCGTGCCAGCTGAGACGGTGTGAACCGCATCCTCTTGCAGTGGTCGGCTGAAGGCGCATGCACGGCTTGGCCCAAGATCGGCAGCAGACCGCCGCCAGCGCCCCTCCACCACAAGTCCCCCGGCGGAGGGCCGACAGGCGCGCCTGGAAGAGAGAGGGAGGGAGGGAGAGTTAGCTGGCTGGCAGGGGGAGCTCCCCTGCCCGGCCCCCGCCCAAGGAACCCCGGGAAGGAAGCCCCTCCCAGGCCCGGGAAAGACGCGCCCTCTGCCGTGAGGCCCGGACGCCCCGCGGGACAGAGAAAGAGCTGACCTGCTGCGGCCACGGGGCAGCCAGGGCTGAGGATGTTCTGCGTGGGAGGAGGCGCTGCCGAGCAGCTCTCGCAGACCCCCCAAAGACCTTCCATGGCCGGGGAACAACTGCGCCCCTCAGGGGGCGGGGACAACAACCTCGTGGGGGGGCGAGGAGACTGGAGGAGGGGGACCCCAGGGAGGACAGTATTTATGACAGTATTTATGACCCCAGGGAGGAGGGGGAGGGCAACTTGTGCCCTAACCGGGCGCTTTTTGGCAGCGGCGGCGGGTGCCCGGTTAGGACGGCGGGGGGGGCACTTTGGGGGGGAAGCGGGGCGCCATTTGGCGCTCCTGAGGCCGGCGCACGCTAGACGAGCGCCTAGTTCGCCCAATGGGCGATCCGGCCGTGGCCTTGAAAGTAATCTGAAGTATTACAAAGCTTTTGAGTTCTGCACAGTTTGGGCCTTTTTTTAGTGACCAAATGTGCACTGAGTTCATAGGTGGAATCACCTGGATGTCATAGCAGAGTACAAGTTTGATAGATGTTCCTCATGTCACACATAATGTCATGCAGACCCTTTGCTGATGTTCCCAACATCTTATGGTTTTGCTTAAAACAAAGACTATACCCAAATGTCTTCCCATCTACTAAAGTCACTGGATAAAATAAAGACTATTTGGGGGATGGCATCATTGTTGGGGGATGGCATCAAACCACATGGATGGACTCCTGGATAAATCAGTTCCCAACAACATTCACTCTGGAGAATGATAAGTTTATTGAGACATTGATAGGATCCAGCCTATACACTGGTTGTGTTAGAACTAAGGATAAAGGCGCAAAAACAAGAGATATACAGAGTTCAAGCAAGGGCCCTAAAAGGTTCAGAACCAATCACCCCTGAGGACTTCACCTGCCAAATGTAACTGCCAGCCATCCCCCTTTCAGTGCTGTCCTCCCACATACACACATATAAAACAAAGGTAAGCATGGAAAAATGGGACTCAAGGACACTAAAGGTTCTCAGAGATGATAAGGTGTCTGGCACATCAAAGCAACCGAGGAAGCGAAAGTATTTTGGCTCTACATTCTCCCCCTCCCCCTCCCTGGTTACTATGGCAAAGGCGCTGTAAAATGTAAAATGAACAGTGAGTTTGACAATCTGGTAAGGTCCTCACACTCAGCAAGGAGCCGTCTGCCAAATCTTGTAGCTCCTGACCTTGCTTTTTCTTCCCTTAGCAAGCCATCTGCCTGTTTGCTGGCCCTCCTGGAGGGTGTGAGCAGGGACAGAAGGAGGAGCCATTAGCATCACCCATTAGCAGCAGAAATTGGGTGTGGAAGGAAAAAGCAAATGAGCAGGCAATAGTGTGTGTTTGGAGGGGCTCAGGTCATCTTTCCCCACAGACCTCAAAAACATGGAGCCTACATTACTCCTACCTGATTGAACAAATATATTTCAGGAAGCTTTTCTTAATATCAACAGCCATTAACCTGTCTGCTTGGGAAACATTCCTTTTCACTTTTGGATTAAGAAATGCAATGCTGAGCTGTTTCATGCTGTTCTTTTTCAAGCCAGTTCCATCATGAAGATATGGGAAGAAGTCTCACTCTGGCTGTGAGCACACACACTAAATAATCCACTTTCAGTGCACTGTAAAAATCCAGTTGGAAAGTGAACTGAAAGTGGATTGAAAATGTGTGACTGCAATTGTATTTTTAAATCAGTTTCGTGCTGCTGTGACGCTGTCTTTGGTCGAATCTGCATTTGCATTTTTAAATCAGTTGCATGCTGCTGTGACACTGTCTTTCTCTATGCTTGTTTGAATGTTGTTTGGAGAAGATTCTTTTAAAGCAGTCAGGAGGTGCAATGACAGTGGAGCCACCCCGAAAGGATGATAAACATATGTGGATATGCAAAAGTATGCTAGCACTGTTGAGGTGTGAAAATGACACTAAATGTGGACAGCTTTTTTGAAGACATAGTCAAAAGGTGGGGATACTGGTGGGAAAGACAAATGCAGATTTGGCCTTTCTCCATGCTTTTTTTTTGGCCCCCCAAAGGGGATTTTTTATTGCATTTTCTAAATATCTACAGAAAAGGGGAAGGGTACTAACATAAACAACTACAAGAAAGGGATGACAGGAAAGAAAGTACAAGGTGTGGTGATCGTATACAATGCTTACAAATATGGCATTAACAAACAAACAAAATTTTGGTTGTAAACCTTGAAGGTGGCAGTTGAATACATTGCTTATAGAAGCTCTACCTCATACTGACTGTTTGGAGTATACTTCTAAAATTCATTTAAATTTCTTTTATGCAAACATCAGGCATCCTCATCATCTGGTTACAATAATTTCTGCCTATCTGGCTATTGCTTTCTGCTCATCTGACTATTTAAAAAAATTTAACCAACCATTACCTGCAATCCAAAACTATTTAAGTAAGGTTATTAAATACATCCAAATTAGGCTTGAATATGCTTCTTCCAAAGACTCTCCATTCACCCTCTTATGAAGAAAGAAAAAAAGTCAGAAAAGAAAGAACCTAAGTAGGCATCAGATAACATCCTCTTCCCCTTTTCCTTTTATGATACTAGTCAAAGTTTATAAAATGCATTTAAATTTCATTTGAGCACTCATCCTCAAACATCCATCTTTTCTGTGTAAACCCTTCCCCCTCTTTTATCAAAACATTCCCCCCCTCAGCCAAAAGTCTTATCTCCAAAAAGGATCTTCACTGGAGAATCTTCTCCCCTCGATCTTCTTCGGCTCACAGTCCATATTGTTAATATCTTCTGGAACTCTGCTATCTCCTGAACCTTTAATCCACATAGTCACCTTTCACCCAATATTTCATTAGCTATGCCCCCCCATCAAAATATATAGTAACTTTATTTTTAGGAGGAGAGTTTCCCCTCCCCCCCACTTGTCGTAGGAGAATATAGCTGCTTTACTACCCCACCAATCTTTCTCAGTGGAATTTATTGTTCAGTTAAACTTTTGACTTCCTGAAGAAGACTCAGTTTTGTTTTAATTCTTTCAATGCAACAGGCGCCATTTCCAGAGGTGCCATTTCCAATGCCAGGGGTCTGTTTATCTTCTTTTTGTTGTCAGATTGCCGGGGTCCCATAAATCCATCAAATCGTTCCGCCAACTCCAATGATTCTATAGGTCTATCCATCTTATTTCCAGTTAATTCTAAAGTATTTTATTTTAAAAAGGGGGGACTTCCCCCCCCCCATTCAATGCTTCACAGCCACCACTCACAGAGAAGTTTAAAGTCTCTTTAAGAAGAAAAAGAATGCTTCCCAGTGCCTAAAAAGGTTATTTTCAGATGTTTACAGTCACTTTGTCTTTCGAGAGGGAGATTTCCCACTCTCTGTCTGCTAAAGGAAGGTTCTGCAGCATTTCCAGCCAGTATTCAGGAAGCACTTCAACTCTCGTAAGTTTTCCCATTCAATACTTTCTCCCTTTTCTGGCATTCTCTTTGCTCTGCCTACCCTCTAAGAGTTTTATTTTTATATTGTTATACGGGGGAGGGAGTTCCCTTCCCCCCCCCACTTCTTTTTTTTGGGGGGGTAGACTTTGCTCCCCTCTGTCTCTTACTGTGGTGTTAACAGTCTTTAAAAGAGAAAGTTCTGATTCTTCCTTCTAGCTATTTCTAGCTAGCCATATAGTGCATTTTCAAATGCTGTTTTTAAAGTCCCAAATGTTTGCTTATCTATTACTCAGTTCTTAGATCTCAGCGTTCCTCCATCACAGTCCCTTCAAGCTCCATTTATCCAGTAGTAATTTCTTTTATCTGATCATCCAGAAGGGGGGTCTGCAATTACCTCCCCCCCATGCTTGCAGGGATAGACTCTTCCCTCTAATGCTTCATTAACTTGTACTCACACTTCTTCAGTTACTTCCATCAATTCAGCCAGTAGCTTAATTAAGACTTGATCACTGCCCTCTTGGTTTTCTGGTACACCAAGCCTCGACCAGTACTGGAACACAGTGGAAAGACCATCGGGGCAAAAGGGCGCCCCGTGAACCTCAATGCCCCATGACTCAGGGCTCATCCCTCGAGCCCTGGGGAGATACATACAATCGCACCCCCTCTCTATCCACTGGTTTGCAGTCCATGTCCCCAGGAGTCGGGAGAAACGGCTGCCATCAGCCTGCCAACCCAGAAGCACCTCACCAACCTGGAAGCACTTCTGGCCTTTCTCTATGCTTGACAGTGTCACAGCAGCATGATACTGATTTAAAAATGCAAATGCAGATTCGACCTTTGTCTCAGAGCAGAGTGGCTACCCTTTTTCCTGATGGAACTCTTGTGCTTTGAAAAATCTGCAGAAATTCAAGAGGGCACACTGCAGACAAGCAAAACTCTATTTCTTGACAGTTCCCATTGATCATGTTCCAATTCTAGGAAATAAATATATGCTTCAGAAAGTTATTGCCCTGGAAATACTGAACAAAATTAGGCAAAAGCCTTATTCTAATTCTGATCCAAACACTAGTCTTCCTTGTTCTCATTGATTAGTTTCCCACCACACCTTCTGCAACAGGAAATCAAATTCTACTTAGTGCCCTCTCCCACAGACATAGTAAAGGACAAATCTGACATACTCATTTCAGTTCACTCTTTGAGAAGGCCAGCCACAGTTATTAGGAAGGTTTTGGCATGAGGTAGATTGATTTAAGCATGTTACATTCTACGCCCAATGAATGCTTGCCTTGTCATCCAGATCTATTTGGGATGTCACAAAGGGCAAATGGATATCCAGTGACTGAAGTATATTTGTCTGATAGTGCATCTAATGTCACAGCTTTTTTCTTTACACTAGTTGTTATATTAGGTTGTTGTTTTACTATACTATAGTTTGTACTGTGTGTGTTGGTGTTAGATTAAATTTAATGTGTAACACTTCAGTGTTTGTGAGCATCTACCATGCCACCAGGGTTTGGTGGGGCCACCACACCCTCCAGAGTCCCTCTTGGGGGCCTCAACAGACCTCAGCCTAGACATGGGAAGGGGTTAACATCATCCTAGGTCTTCTTCCTCTCTTTATACTGTCATGCCCCCATAGCAAGAGGACTAACTTGCCCCTCCGGGCCTGAATCTCTGGGCCTTGTGAAGAAGACTCTTTGGGGTGTGACTACCCATTCCTCTTCCTGCCTCCATGAGGGTTGCTCCTAGGTTGACTGGCAGAAGCTGTTGATCCTGGGCCAGGCCTCCTCCTCCTTTAAATGGCTGCCTTGCCTAACCCTAGCCAGCTAATGCTGGTATATTAAGGCTCAGGGCCACCCCACATGTTGGCTGTTCCTCTCTTGCCTGGCCCTACTGGGTTGGGCATGCTGCTGGCCTCTTGGGCAGGCCTAGCTCTGATGGGCCTACCATCTGGTAGGCAGACTGCCCTGTAGTGTCAACTGGCAGAGATAGGGCCAAATTCTGTTGTATGCAGGCTGTTACCAAACAAGCCATTTCAGCTGGCCCTCTCTTCTTCACCTCTGGCAAGTATGGGGGTGCTGGGGCTACCCCTGGACAATGTTGCTTCTGTCATTTTCTCTTAGCAAGATTTGAGGCACAGTTTTTTGTTTCATGCTCAGAAGTCAGCCAACTGTCTTGCCCAGTTCTTTTTTTCCTCAGTCCATAGTGGCTCTCTCACTCTGCATAGTTGCAAATGTTTTACTGGAAAGGCTTCCTTACAGCAGAAACTCTGATTCTCCCCTGCTTTAACTCACACAGAGGTGACAAGCAAGGCTGCCATAGTTATCAGTAGGAATGCTTGAACACTCAGCAGTTCAGCTCATATCCTGTTCACAATTCACAAACAATTTCTTTCAGTGGGCTGTTCTATAAATCAGTCAGAAATAAATTCTGTGTTGTTGTTTAAAAAAACCCTTTTCATTAACCAGTTCATGGCTATGTGGCAGGTTGCTTCAGCTAATTCTTCCTACAGTACAGCACAGTTGGTTTTCCACACATGTGCCTTCTCACACAACAAAATTGAGTTCTCGCTCCTGCATCCTTTCTGGGCTGCTGCTTTGTTCATCAGACAATGGTTTAAATAGACCATCAAATCAGTCACAGCCCATATAAATTAGTCACAACTAAATGCTATGGGTTTTTTTTAACCCTATCATAGTAGGTAGGATTAATCTAAGTAGTCCTGTTTGGTTCCTCAGCATCTTCTCACATGCAGTTTTTTTGGGGAAAGAAACTGATGCAAGCCTGTTTGGTAGGCATTTGATTTGTTCAGTGCCAAACCAAACAGACTCAGTGACTGGCTTTTGTCTGATTGTCACAGTTGAACATGCTAACATCAACTGTTGAACACTTTTGCCATGAAATATGTGGCATCACTAGTCATCACCATTCCATCTCTGGGGGTGGGATTTGTACATTCAGCACAGCCATCGGTATCCAAAAGTCTTTGAATTTAGCAGGCACCTTTTAATCAGCTGCTTCACCCTGACTTTTGTTTGGGTATACTCTGTCATCTGTAACATGTGGATTAATGAGTAAGCAGTAGGTTTCTATACAGGCAAGAAAGATCCGGCCTTAATGCAGTACATTTCTTTAGTGCTTCTTGTACATCAATTATGACATAGTGAAAGGCTGTTAGGATTTTTCAACAATAACAGCCCACATAATTGTTCTTCCACATCACTAAACAGTTTATTAATCCCACTCCTTCACTTGAATGATGTAGGACTGGTTCAGATAAATCCCTTTCCAATTTTTGTTGTTCAGTTGCACAGTTGAGCCTGACTCTTCACGACCCCATGGACCACATCACACCAGGCCCTCCTGTCTTCTGCAGTCCTACGGAGTTTGCTTAATTTCATGTTCATTGCCTTGATAACACTGTCTAACCATCTCACACTTTGCCATCCCCTTCTTCTTTTACCTTCAGTGATTCCCAGCATCAGGCTCTTCTCCAGTGAATGCTCCCTTCTCATTTGGTGGCCAAAGTATTTGAGCCTCAGCTTCAGTATCTGGCATTCCAGGGAACAGCCAGGTTGATTTCTTTTGGGATTGACTGATTTGATCTCCTTGCAGTCCAAGGGACTCTCAAGAGTCTTCTCCAGCACCATATTTCGAAAGCATCTATTCTTTGGCACTCAGCCTTCCTTATGGTCCAACTCTTGCAGCCATACATTACTACTGGGAATACCATCGCTTTGACCATATGGACTTTTGTTGGCAGGGTGATATCTCTGCTTTTTATTATGCTGTCTAGGTTTGCCATTGCTTTCCTCCCAAGGAGCAGGTGTCTTTTAATTTGATGGCTGCAGTCACTGTCTGCAGTGATCTTGGATCCCAGGAACATGAAGTCTGTCACTGCTTCCATGACTTCCCCTTCTATTTGCCAAGGATTGCTGGGGCCGGATGCCATGACCTGAGTTTTTTTGATGTTGAATTTCACGCCAACTTTTGCACTCTCCTCTTTCACTCTGAACATGAGGCTCTTTAGGTCATCTTTCTACCATTACAGTGTTATGATCTGCATATCTGAGGTTGTTGATGTTTTTCCTAGCAATCTTAATTCCGGCTTGTGATTCATCCAGGCCAGCATTTTGCATTATGTACTCTGCATATAAATTAAATAAGCAAGGTGACAATATACATCCTTCCCCCCCCGGTAAATATTTTTATTTTGTAATGAACAGACAAACACAAACTCAAACAAACAATAGTACATACAAACATTCAGTGGGAGAATCACCGATTCTTTGCTAAACCCATTCCAGTCTGGCTTCTGGCCAGGTCATGGGACAGAGACGGCACTGGTCGCCCTCACAGACAACCTCCGGAGGCATCTGGATCGAGGTGGCACGGCGGTACTGATGCTGTTGGACCTGTCGGCAGTGTTTGACACAGTCAACCATCAGTTGCTGACCCACCACCTTGCCGACGCGGGGATTCAGGGGCTTGCCTTGCAATGGCTTGTCTCTTTTCTCCAGGGTTGGGGACAAAGGGTGGTGCTAGGGGAACAGGTGTCCCAGAGGCACCTGCTGGTTTGCGGGGTTCCTCAAGGGGTGGTGTTATCCCCGATGTTATTTAACATCTACATGCGCCCCCTTGCCCAGATCGCCCGGAGGCATGGGCTAGGGTGTCATCAATACGCAGATGACACCCAGCTATATCTGTTGTTGGGCGGCCAGTCCAACTCTACCCCAGATGACCTGGAGCAGGCGCTTCAGGAGGTGGCGGGCTGGCTTAGGCTGAGCCGATTGAAATTGAATCCAATGAAGACGGAGGTCCTATGCCTGAGTTGGAGTGGGTCAGGGGTACGGATCCCACTACCAGCCTTCGGTGGGGAACCATTTGTGCCAGCACCGAGGGTCAGGAGCTTGGGAGTGCTCCTGGATGCCACCTTAACAATGGAGGCCCAGGTAGCAGCCACTGCCAAGGCAGCCTTTTACCATCTTCGGCTGATTAGGCAGCTGGTTCCCTTCCTTTAATGCAACAACCTGGCAACAATGATCCATGCTATGGTCAGCTCAAGACTGGACTACTGCAACACTCTCTACATGGGGCTGCCCTTGTTTCAAATCCGGAAGCTGCAGCTAGTGCAGAATGCAGTGGCCAGGCTGTTGATGGGTCTCTCTATACGAGATCACATCCAGCCTGTGCTGAAGGCGCTGCACTGGCTGCCAATAGCATACCAGATTCATTTCAAGGTGCTGGTTTTGACCTTTAAAGCCCTATATGGTCAGGGACCTGTCTACCTAAGGGACCGCCTTTCCCTGCATATCCCCCAGAGAGCACTGAGGTCAGGATCACAGAACCGCCTGACTGTCCTGGGCCCGAGGGATGCCAGACTAGTGATAACCAGAGCCAGGGCCTTTTCAGTGGTGGCTCCATACTGGTGGAATGAGTTCCCGGAAGATCTTAGGGCCCTGCGGGACCTTTTAAAGTTCCGCAGAGCCTGTAAAACGGAGCTCTTCCACTGGGCTTTCAATTAGGGGCCGCCACTGATTAAAGAGGCACTGAAAATGGAACATCTTATGGATCTGGTTATGGCGTGGGATTTGCTGCCCACAGGACGTAGAGTGTGATATGGGATTTGCTGCCCGCCTGATTGGGAGGAGGATATAGGAATTGCCTTTGTGATACTAGCACTTTATGTAACCTTTGTTATTGAATTTTATTGTATTGATTGTATTTTATTGTTTTATGATATTTTAACTATTGTATGCCGCCTGGAGCCAGTTCCTGGCTAGGCGGGATATAAATCAAAAGTAATAAATAAATAAATAATATTTGAGTTAACTGTTACGTTGTCCATACATCTCTCATTAATAGTATGTTTCTACATCTTGTAATGTTAAATAAACCTTTTGCGCATTGTATTATAGATATTCTCATTGTCCTCTATTTCACGTTTCATTTAATGTATTCTTCAGTCCAACTGTAAAGTCTTGACCATGTATTTTCAAAGTTTTCCTCTTTATATCCTTTCAAAATTAAAGTTAATTTGTCCATTTCAGCAGTTTCGAGTAGTTTGTTTCTTCTTTGGAAGGTATCTTCTTTTTTCTCCAATATTTAGCATATAATATTCTAGCATTTGTAACTACATGTACAATAAGATAAGTCTTGATCAGAGTCCTGCTTTTTACAATTTTCTGGAAGTATATTCAATAAAAACAATTCTGGTACGAAGGGTATGTTAATTTTTGAAAAAAATTGCAATATTTCATGTATCCAAGCCCAAAACGTTTTACTTTTCTCACATGTCCACCACATATGATAGAAAGAACCAACATTTTTTTGACATTTCCAACAGTCATTTGACATATTAGGATAAAATTTGGATAACTTATCTGGTGTAATACACCACCTATAAAACATTTCATAAATATTTTCTTTGTAAGAGATTGCTCTGGTAATTTTTATATTTGTTTTCCATATCTTAGACCATTGAACTAAATCAATATTATGCCCCAAATTTTGAGCCAATTGAACCATAGAGCATTTGACCGCTTAATCTTGGGTTTTAATTTCTAACATTGTAACATACAATTTCTTAATAAGCTTATCATCACTATAAATCAGTATTTTATCTATTTCAGTTAGCTTTTCATAAAAACCCATTTGTTTATCTTTAACAAATCTTGATTCCAGTTTGGCTCTTTCCCACCAATTCAGATCTATATCTTGTTTTTTGAGGTTCTCTATTGTCTTTAGTTGATTTTTATTGTCCAGGAAATCTTCATATCTATACAATAAGTTTTTTTAAAATAAATTTGGATTTGTAAAAGCTTCATGTGGTGAAACCCATTTGGATATTTTAGTATAAAAAAAGTATTTTAGTTTCTTCCCATACTTTCAGTAATGCTCTTCTAAGAAAATGTTGCTGGAAGTATTTACCTCTATCATACCACATAAATGCATGCCATCCCAATAATAAGTTGTGTCTTTCTAATTTTAACCATTTATTTTGCAAAGTAATCCATTCTCTCACCCTGGTCAATGCAGCTATTTTATAGTATAGAAGCCAATATGGTAAAGCAAATCCAGCTCTCTCTTTTGCATCTTGCAGAGATTTAATTTGATTCCTGGCTTCTTATTTTGCCATATGAATTGTGATACCAATTTATCAAGTTCTTTAAAATATTGTTGGTTTTGGATTATTAGAATTTTTTGGAATAAAAGAATCAATTTTGGTAAGATATTCATTTTTTATGGTAGCTATTCTTCCAAATCTTTCTGAATTTCAGTTAAAAGTTTTGTATAGTTGTCCTGTAATAGGGAACTACATCTGTTTGTTAAATTTATTCCTAAGTATTTAGCCTTCTTTTGGACTTCAATACCTGAAATTTCTTCCAATTTGTGAATTTGTTCTTTAATAATATTCTTTGTTAAAATCTTTGTTTTATTAAAATTAATTTTCAGACTGGCCAGTCAACCATATTCTTGCAATATTTTCAAAAGTTGGATCACAGAATCTAGTGGGTTTTCTAAAATAAATACCAAATCATCTTCAAATGTTTGTAATTTATATCCTTCTCCTTTTATTTACAAACCTCTAATCTACATATCTTCTCTGATCATATTGTTCAATGATACCAATATAAAAATAAAAAGTAATGGGGAAAGTGGACATCCTTGTCTAGTTCCTCATCTCAATATTTTGTGATGTCTCCATTAACCAATATTTTGGCTTATTGTTTAGTATATATTGCTTTAACCATTGTATGAAATTCTTCTCCATGTTGCCAAGCTGTTAATTGTTTGTCTCAGTTCCGAGGCCCTGGGACATAGTCCCCACCCCCTGGGGACCCCTCAGACAGCTGACTCACCTGGACAGACAGCAGCTGCAATGGAGTGGAGGATGGGACCACAACAAGGGAGCAGCAAAGTGTCAGCCACCCCTGCCATCAGCGAGATGCAATCTCCTGGCCAGGCCTGTCCATGCAGGAAGCCCCAAGGAGCCACACAGGAAGCTGGCATCCCGAGGGCTGCCAAGGAGGAGCTGATGGCGGGCACATGGGTGACCCATATGCCAGTGCCAGTGGCATGGCCCCAGGCTGACAGAACCACCGCCCACCCAGTGTTGGTACCACCCTGGGGGTCGGGTTGGTGTCTAGGCTTATCACAGGGGACAGGGCTAGGTGGATGGGAGGAGAGATGAGGCTGGTGGGCAATGCTGGGAGCGGGGATGGGGATAAAGGTGGGGGAAGGTTAAGGGGCCGGGGAGGAAGGAATGTGCTCAGAAAAACCCAAGAAGCCAGAGAGAAAAAGAGTCCATGGGGATGCTGAGTTGAAAGTTGAAAGGTATCCAATGCACACAGGCAGAGGGACATGCAGGGTGCCATTAATTCCATCCCCTGCCTTTCTGAGGCCCCATCACCTGCACCCCTCCTTTGGCAAGCCCCGGCTCCCAGGACCGACTGACCCACCACACCAGGTCTGCCATGGCCATGGGAGGCATGGTGCCCAGGGCACAGGACAGGCTCGACATTGTTCAAACATAAAATTCCAACTGACATTGTCAAAAGCTTTTTCAGCATCTAAAAAGATTAAAGCCTTCTGTTTCTCTGTGTGGGCTTCAAAATATCCAATTACATTTAATAAAGTTCTTACATTATTTCTGAGTTGTTAAAAAAAACCCTGCTTGATCTTGATGTATTATTTGCGTCAAAACTCTTTACAGGCTTGTTGCCAGAGTAGAAGCATAGATTTTGTAGTCCACGTTTAATAAAGAAATTGGCTGATAGTTTTTAATTTCTCTCTCATCTGTATTTTGTTTGTGAATTAAAGTAATCAGGGCTTCATACCAGGTCTCTGCTGTTTTCTTTTCTATTAAAACATTATGTATTACATATTTTAAAGGGATTATTAATTGATCTTCAAAAATTTGGTAAAATTCAGCTGGAAAACCATCAGGACCGGGGGCTTTCCCTTTCTTCTGTATTTTAATGCTTCTGTCAGTTCAGAGATGGTAATTGGATCATTTAATTTTTTTTTCCTTCTGTAAAGTTTTTTGAATCTAGTTTAAGGAAGTCCTTAACCTCTTCTTGTGTGGCTTCTCATTTTTGATATAGATTCTCATAGAAAGTCTCTACAATCTTTTTCAGATCCCTAGGTATGTTTTTTTCATCTCCTTTTTCATCTATCAATATCTTTATGTGTCTTTTTTCTCTTTCTTTCTGCAGTTTGTAGACTAGCCATCTGGTTGGTTAGTTTGCATTTTCAAAGTAGTTTTGTTTCATATAAGTAATTGTTCATGCTATTTCTTGTGTTAACAAACAGTTCATTTGAAGTTGTAACATCTTTATACTAATTCTTGTTTGTTCAGTTGAGAGGCCTTGCTTCACCTTATCTTCTTC
Organism: Gekko gecko; assembly: GCA_029375565.1. Classification (NCBI taxonomy): domain Eukaryota; kingdom Metazoa; phylum Chordata; class Lepidosauria; order Squamata; family Gekkonidae; genus Gekko; species Gekko gecko. The sequence goes on along the minus strand of JAPDNY010000001.1, from coordinate 228,517,196 downwards.
TTTGTATATTTTGTTTCTTTTGTTTCCTAATATATGCATCTTCCTTAATTATCCAACCACTTGCATAGGCCTTAAATGCATCCCATACAACTCAAATGGAAATATCTGGTTGGACATTTTGCTTAAAGAACATTTGAAATTTCCTTTTAGAGTCTGCTACATTTTTTTCATTTTTCAAAAGGAAAGTATTAAAAGTCCTTCACCGGCTCCTTTAGGAAGGTTTGGGGCTCCTGATCTCAAATGAGCTTCCCATAGAGAAGCTCATTGCAAGGGAATGATTTGGAAAAAAAAAACACAAGTGGCAGCAAGCGGGTGCAGGGTCCTAATTTGCCACAACACAGGAGCCAACTGAGAGCACCCATGTCAGACATGGGCATGCAGTTGTGACAGCCCAGCAGGAGGGGACAAGATGGAAGTCTCAATGCATGGATGAGATGATGGTGTAGGGGGAAGGGTTCAAGTTTGTTAGGCACTAGGATGCTTTTTGGGACAAGAGGGAGTTGTACAAAAGAGAGAGTCTCCACTTGTCCCGAGAAGGAACCAGGGTTTTGGTGCTTAAAATCAAAAAGGTGACAGAGCAGTTTTTAAACTGAATATTGGGGGAAAGCCGACAGGAGATGAAAAGTCTCTGCTTCGGAATGGCTCATCTCAAAGAGACGAAGGGGTAGCTGTTACTTTTCTACAAGGAAATGGATTAGAATTGTCAACTGAGACTATGGCTAAGAATATGGACTGCCTGGCAAAGTCCCAAGGTAGCAAGAGGAAGGTTGTGGGTTTAACATGCATGGGAAAATATAGATGTTTATACACAAATGCTAGAAGTGTACAAGGTAAAATCGGGGAATTGGAATGCTTGGTGTTGGGTGGGGAAATAGACATTGTGGGTGTTTCAGAAACTTAGTGGGATGAGGAAAATCAGTGGGATATGGTGATTCCTGGTTATAAATTATATCAGAAAGATAGGGGAGAAAGGATTGGAGGTGGTGTGGCTCTGTATGACAGAGAGGGTATACAGTCCAGTAAGATTGAGAGGGTAAGAGAATTGGATTCGCTTCTGGAAATGCTATGGGTTGAAATAGTGGGCCCAAAAGGAAGCTTAACATTGGGAGTTTGTTATCACCCAATGGATCAAAAGATAGAGGGGAATTATAAAATGATGAATGAATTCAAGATAGTGGCTAGACAAAATAACTTTGCCATAATAGGTGATTTTAACTACCCACACATTGATTGGGTCAATATGTGTTCAAGTCGAGAAAAAGAGATGGAGTTTCTAGACACTCTCAATGACTGTGTTATTGAACAGATGGTCACAGAACCTACCAGGGGAGAGGCAATCCTGGATTTGGTCCTAAGTAAAGCCCAAGACGTGGTGAGAGATGTAAAAGTGATTGCACTGCTTGGAAACAGTGACCATAATGTTACTGAGTTTAACATTTGCATAAATAGGGAGTTGCCTGAAAAGACCAACTCAACCACTTTTAACTTTAAAAGGGGTAACTTCTCTGAAATGAGGGGACATGTGAGCAGGAAAACTGAAAGGAAAAGTAGAAAGGGACAAAAGCATTGGGGAAGCTTGGAGACAATTTAAAACTACAATCCTAGAAGCTCAGAAAAAATATATACCACAGGTTAGGAAAGGCACAAATAAGTATAGAAAAAAGCCTGCATGGTTAACAAACAAAGTAATAGAAGCTGTAAAAGGTAAAAAGGATTCCTTTATGTGGTGGAAAGCTAGTCTCAGTCAATCTGACATCGATACCGGATAAGTTGGTGGAAACTGTTACTAAGGAAAGATTTAGTAGGCACATTGATGAACAAAAATTATTGAGGCAGACTAAGCATGGGTTCTGTAAGGGGAGATCTTGTTTCACTAACCCGTTAGTGTTCTTTGAGGGAGTGAACAAACATGTGGACAAGGGGGACCCAATAGATGTTGCTTACCTTGACTTCCAGAAAGCTTTTGATAAAGTTCCTCATCAAAGGCTCCTAAGTAAGCACAATAGTCATGGGATAAAAGGACAAGTCCTTTTGTGGATCAAAAACCGGCTAATTAATAGGAAACTGAGAGTGAGTATAAATCGGCAACTTTCTTGGTGGGGGGTGGTAAGCAGTGGGGTACCACAGGGATCAGTACTCGATCTGATGCTTTTTAACTTGTTTATTAATGATTTGGAGTTTGGAGTAAGCAGTGAAGTGGCTATATTTGCAGATAACATGAAGTTGTTCAGGGTGGTGAGAACCAGAAAGGAATGTGAAGTACTCCAAAGGGATTTGTCGAGGATGGATGAGTGGGCATCAACATGGCAAGTGGGGTTCAATGTAGTCAAGTGCAAAGTGATGCACATTGGAATCAAAAATCCTAACTATAAATACATGTTGATGGGGTCCGAACTGGCAGAGACTGACCAAGAGAGAGATCTTGGAGTCATAGTAGATAACTCAATGAAAATATCAAGACAGTGTGCGACTGCAATAAAAAAGATCAACGCTATGCTGGGGATTATTAGGAAGGGAATTGAAAACAAATCAGCCAGTATCATAATGCCCCTGTATAAATCAGTGCTGTGACCTCATTTGGAGTACTGTGTACAGTTCTGGTCACCACACCTCAAAAAGGATATTATAGCATTGGGAAAAGTGCAGAAAAGGGCAACTAGAATGATAAAAGGGTTGAAACACTTTTCCTATGAAAAAAGGTTAAAGGAATTGGGTCTCTTTAGCTTGGAGAAACAACGGTTGATGGGTGACATGATCAAGGTTTGTAAGATTATGCATGGGATAGAGCAGATCGAGAAAGATCCCTTTCTCACAATACAAGTACTCATGGGCACTCATTTAAATAGCTGAGCAGTCGGGTTAGAACAGATAAAAGGAAGTACTTCTTCACCCAAAAAGTGATTAACACATGGAATTCACTGCCACAGGAGGTGGTGGCAGCTACAAGTATGGAAAGCTTCAAGAGGGAATTAGATAAACATATGGAACAGAGGTTTGTGTGGTTTGATGAGGCTGTGGGCCATGTTGTGGAGGGCCACCCAGGATGGACAGGCCACAGCACAGAACTCAGACCAAGTGTGATCCATTGGAGAAGGAAATGGCAACCCACTCCAGTATCTTTGCCAAGAAAACCCCATGGACAGTAACAATCTTTTGTCAAAGCTTTTTTTCCAAGCAAATTTGAATCAAGATGTACAGATCCAAATGTTATGGGATGCCTATAAAGCAGTGATGAGAGGAATATTGATTTTGCTAAATTACAAAGAAATAAAAGAAAGAAGGGAAAAACAGAGTCACCTCATGGAAAAGATTAGAACAAAAGAGAAAGAATTAAAGAAAAGACCAGGGAAAAAGAAAATACTGAAAGAGATACAAATTTTACAAGATCAACTGAATGTTATATTACATCAAGAAATTGATTGGAATTTAAAGAAACTTCAACAAAAGTCTTTCGAAGGAGGTAACAAACCAGGAAGATATCTGGCATGGCAACTTAAGAAAAGAAGGAAGAATAAGGTAATAAACAAAATCGTGACCAGAGACAAAGAAATTGTGGACTGTAAAGGGATAAAGAGAGAATTTTTAAAATATTATGCAAAGCTTTTCCAGGAAAATCCAATGGATCAAGTAAAAGGTCAAAAATATTTGCAGAACTTAAAAATGTCAAGTCCTACAGGAAAAATAAAAGATATGCTTAACAGCCCTATTACCACAGAGGAGATTTATAAAGTTATCAATGATGCAAAATTGGGGAAAGCTCCAGGTCCAGATGGCTTCTCAGCAAAATTCTATAAAAAATTAAAAGAGGAGCTAACCCCGACTTTTGAAGTTTTGACAAATGAGATCAGAGATACAAGGAAAATACCAGACTCTTGGAAAGAAGCTACCATTTCTCTTATCCAAAAAGAAGCACAAGACTTAACAAATGTGAAAAATTATAGGCCAATTTCGCTCTTAAATAATGACTACAAGTTATTCACCAAAATAATAGCCAAAAGACTAAAAATATATTTGAAAGACTTAATTGAAGAAGACCAAGCTGGATTTTTGCCAGACAGACAAATAAAGGATAATATCAGGATGGTAGTAGATGCAATTGAATATTATGACAAGCATCTAGACAAGGAGGTTGGCTTTTTCTTTGTTGATGCAGAAAAAGCTTTTGACAATTTGAATTGGGAATTTATGTTTAAAGTTATTGAAAAAATAGATATTGGAGAATCCTTTTTAAATACAATTAAAGCAATATACTTGGAACAAAAAGCAACAATAGTGATCAACAATGAAACAACGGAACATTTCAAAGTGCAAAAAGAAACAAGACAAGGCTGCCCGCTTTCTCCATTATTGTTTATATGGATTCTAGAGGTTTTGTTCGGAACATTAAAGAAGATAAGGAAATTAAAGGTTTGACAATTAAGGGATTTACATATAACTACAGAGCTTTTGCTGATGATGTTATGTTTTTATTAGAGGGACCATTGAAAACTCTACCGCTCTTATTACATAAAATAAAAGAATTTGGAGACTTGGCAGGCAGACAGAAATCGAAGGTGATGTGTAAAAATATGATAATGTCTAAACAAATGGAGCTGCAGAATATTGCCTGCGAAGTAGTGAAAAAAACTAAATATCTTGGTATAGATTTGACAATAAAGTATATTGACCTTTTTAAAAACAATTATGAAAAATTATGGTCACAAGTTCTAAATGACGGCCCAGGACAGACTGGCAATTTGCCCCAGTAGCCAGTTGCGGCAAAAAAACCCGGATTAAACAATACCGAGTTTTAATGAAGGAAGACGTTTTCAAGAAGCAATTTACACAACCGTTGGAAATTAATGGAAAAAAAATAATAATTTTGAGAGAAATTCTGAGATCAATCTTACAAGACAGAAAGAAATTCAAGAAACTAACAGATAGGTTAAAAGAAATGAGTATCAGGTTTAGATGGGAGATTCCATATGGATTATCATTTACATACAATTCAGTGAGATTTACTCTTAAAACGGAAGGAGACATCTACAGATTCAAAGAGAACAACTTTGATGATTTCAAAGATATTTAATTCAAAACAACTATGGATTACAAATTTTTATCTTGGAACGTAAATGGACTAAATTCACCAAGCAAAAGAAGATTAGTGAATCATTGGCTAGAGAAACAAAAATGTAACATAATTTGTTTGCAAGAAACACATATCAGAAAACAAGATAATAAATATTTGGTTAATAAAAAATTGGGAGAAGAATTTCATTCATCAGCAGTTAATAAGAAAAAAGGAACAGTGATATACATTACCAAAGAATTGGAACCTAAACAAATCTTCTCAGACAAAGAAGGAAGATATGTTGGCGTGGAATTAATGATGAATAGAAAAAAGACATTGCTTGTAAATATATATGCACCCAATGGGGCAAAAGAGACTTTTTTTAATGATATGACTAAAGAGTTGGACTGTTTAAATTATGATCAAATAGTCCTTGCAGGAGACTTCAATGGCACAGTGAACAATGTATTGGACAGAAAGTCCAAAGCAAGTGGAGAAGCGGTTGGAAAGCTGCCAAAAAATTTTTCCAGCTAATGAAGCAAGAGAAACTAGAAGACGTTTGGAGGAAGTGGAACCCTAAGACAAAGGATTATACATTTTATTCTAACAGACATAACTCCTTTTCTAGAATCGATATGATTTGGATGTCAGAGGAGATGGCACAAAAAACCTACAAAATAGAAATTTTACCGAAAACCAACTCAGATCACAACCCTTTACTTTGGATATCTAAAGAAAAACCTAAACAATTATATTGGAGAATTAATGAGGACTTATTGGACCAAAAATTAATTAATGAAACTTTAAAAAAAGAAACGAAAAGTTTTTTTGAACTGAATTTAAATAAAGGTACTGATATACAAGTCGTATGGGACACGTACAAAGCAGTAATGAGAAGTTTGCTTATCTCTTTGAATTCTAAAGATAAAAAACAAAGGATGCAACAACAAAATGACCTTCATGAAAAAATTAGACAAAAAGAAAAGGAATTAAAGAAAAGGCCAGGGAAGAAAAAGATTATTAAAGAGATCCACTTTCTGCAGGATCAATTGAATGTTCTACTAAATAGAGAATTATATTGGAATCTGAAGAAATTACAGCAAAAAGCATTTGAGGGTGCAAATAAACCAGGAAAATTTTTAGCGTGGCAATTGAAAAATAGAAAAGAAAGGAATTTTATAAGTAAAATTACTGAAGACGGAAAGGATGTTATGAATTTGAAAGGTATAAAAAGAGTCTTCTTCAAATACTACGCCAAACTGTTCAAAAAGAAAGGAATTGACCAACAGAAAATTAAGAAATATTTGGAGACTATCGAAGTTCCAGAGCTGGGAAAACAAATTAAAGAGTTATTAAATGGTTTAGTAACAAAGGAAGAGGTGACAATGTCAATAGAAGATGCAAAATTGGGCAAAGCTCCAGGTCCAGATGGCTTTACAGCAAAGTTTTATAAGAAATTTAAGGAGGAGCTAACCCCTATCTTAGTACTTCTGTCGAACGAGATAAGAAAGACTAAACGGATCCCAGATTCATGGAAAGAAGCAAATATTTCATTGATACACAAAGAATGTTTGGATTTAACTTAAGTAAAGAATTATAGACCAATATCGCTATTAAATAATGATTACAAATTATTTGCGAAAATTATTTCGGAAAGACTGAAAAAATATTTGAAAGATACTATAGCGGAAGAACAAGCTGGTTTTTACCAAATAGACCGGGTCCTCAAACTACGGCCCGCGGGCCACATGCGGCCCGCCGAGGACATTTATCGGCCCGCCGGGTGTTTATGCTGCCTCTGCTTGTCTGTCATTTTTTACATGAGAAGGAAGCAGTGACAAATATGAAACCGGACATTGACCATCTCATTAGCCAAAAGCAGGCCCATAGTTCCCATTGAAATACTGGTAAGTTTGTTGATTTAACTTTACTTCATTTTAAATATTGTATTTGTTCCCGTTTTGTTTCTTCACTTCAAAATAAGATATATGCAGTGTGCATAGGAATTTGTTCATAGTTTTGTTTTTACTATAGTCCGGCCCTCAACGGTCTGAGGGACAGTGAACTGGCCCCTGTTTAAAAAGTCTGAGGACCCTGAAATAGACAGATTAGAGACAATTTAAGAGTGGTGATTGATGCAATCGAATACTATGACAAACATCCAGAAAAAGAAGTTGGATTCCTCTTTTTAGATGCGGAAAAAGCTTTTGACAATTTAAATTGGGAGTTTATGCTGCAAGTTATTGAAAAAATGGATATAGGACAGTCTTTTCTAAACATGATTGTGGCGATTTACTCAGAACAGAGAGCAGCTTTGAATATAAATAAAGAAAGAACAGATTTCTTCCAAGTTCAAAAGGGAACACGTCAAGGCTGCCCGTTATCCCCGTTGTTGTTTATTTGGATATTGGAAATATTATTGACAGCGATAAGAAAAGATAACAGCATTGAAGGACTTACAGTGAAAGGTTTTGCATATAAATACAGGGCATTTGCAGACGATGTAATGTTTATGATTCAAGATCCAATCGACAAAATACCACAATTGATGGAAAAAATTGAAGAATTTGGATCAGTTGCGGGATTCTACGTTAATAAAAGTAAAACCAAAGTGATGTGCAAAAATATGACGAAACAAAGACAAACAGAACTTCAAGAGAAAATTCAATGTGAAGTAGTTACAAAGACTAAATATTTAGGAATTGAATTGACCATGAAAAACATTGATTTGTTCAAAAATAACTATGAAAAGGTTTGGCACAGGATTCAACAAGACATGAAGAAATGGGATACCTTGAATCTATCGTTATTGGGAAGAATTGCAACTGTAAAAATGAATGTTTTGCCGCGTTTGATGTTTCTATTTCAAGCTATTCCAATATTAAAACAAAGGAAAATACTGGATACGTGGCAGAAAGAACTATCGAAATTTGTATGGGCAGGAAGAAATCCAAGGATTAAAATGAAAATTTTATGTGATGCAAAGGAAAGAGGAGGTCTACAACTACCAAATTTAAGACTGTATTATGATGCCGTCTGTTTAACATGGTTGGAACAGTGGATTAATTTAGAAAATAAAAAGTTATTGGCTCTAGAAGGGCATGATAACAAGTTTAGATGGCATGCATATTTATGGTATGGAAAAGTAAAAATAGATAAATTTTTCAAACACCACTTCATAAGACGATCACTGTTCGAGACTTGGATGAGATATAGAAAATTCTTCTCAGAAGAAAGACCACTTTGGATAGTACCAGCAGAAGTGATTAATCCATATTCAAGAAATCAAGGGTTAGATTGGCTACCTTATAAAAGTCTTTTAAAATTAGAAGGGAAAAACTTTGTGTTAAAAGACAGATTTGATGTGGAATTTGAATATGATTGGTTGAAGTATAGACAGATTTATGACTTATTTAAGACCAATAAAAGAGAATATGGTTTTAGAGAAAATAGCACTGAAATTGAAACTGTATGGCTTGAGAAAGGTAAAAAAATGATTTCTAAACTGTACAAGGTTTTATTGAAATGGTATACTGAGGACGAAATTGTAAAAGAGCAAATGATAAAATGGGCGGTAAATATTAATAATGAGATATTAATGACATCTTGGGAACATTTGTGGAAAAAGTCAATGAAAATTTCAACTTGTGTAAATGTTAAAGAGAATTGTTATAAAATGATGTACAGATGGTATATGACGCCTAAAAAAATTGCTATTATAAATGAAAGTATGTCTAACAAATGTTGGAAATGTAAGAAACATGAAGGGTCTTTCTACCATATGTGGTGGACATGTGATAAAGCAGTAAAGTATTGGACTGAGATCCACAATGAGATACAAAAAAATTTGAAATGTACTTTTAAGAAAGACCCACAGATGTTATTGTTAGGTCTTAAAATGGAAGAAATAAATGTAGCCAAGAGAACACTACTATGGTACTTGATTACAGCAGCTAGACTGACTTTTGCTCAATGTTGGAAACAAGATAAAGTACCTGAAACATGGGAATGGATTAAAAAGACATTGTTTATGGCAGAAATGGACAAATTAACAAGAAAACTAAACAATGAAGAAGACGAAACCTTTTTCGGAGACTGGAAAGACTTTCAAGAATACTTGTTGAAGAATTGGGATGTAAAACGTGGTTTGATTTGTTTTGACAGCTATTGAGGAGAAGTGGAAAGAGACTCAGATCTTTGAATTGTTACCATTAGTAAAAGAAATATGTTTAGTAGTAAATGTAATTGTATAAGAGAAATATCAAGGGGGTTGGAGCAGTGCGGGAAGCCTTGTTTGGGGGGGAGAGGGAGAAAGAAAAATGGATATGTATTGGTTTGTTTAAATTGTATGAACATGTGATATATCCAATAATAAATTGTTTAAAAAAAAAAAAAACAATACCGAGTTTTCCCGTCCACACAGCGGGAGCCGCTGCCGGAAGATACAGGACGGGGGCGCGCGGGAGCGTTCAGACTGCCGCGCCGGAGGTGTGCTATATTCGCCATTTCCCCATTAATTCAGCTGTGGGTGTATGTGCGCATGAGCGCATTTTGCCGGTTTTTTTTTTTTTGCCCTGCAACACTGGCATCGCATTGGGCAGTGGAGCGCAGCGCAGCCAATCACACCGCTGCTGCCTCATGCCCAACGCGGGTTGCTCCCGGCTTTTCGGCTGCACGTTCAGACTCCCCGGAAGCGGAGAAACGCGTGACGAACGCAGGCTTTCAAGATTTGCGCCGGCTTTTATCAGGTGTTTTTTTAATCCGGCAGTGAAGCGCAACAGCACCGGTAGGCTACGGGTGGGGGACGCCAGGCAGATGTGCCTGTGTGAACATTCCATTTACTCCAGTATTGAATCGTTGTCAGCCCGGGTCCCATCCCGCGGCAAATTGCCAGTCTGTCCTCGGCCGACATTTAAAAATGGAATACACTAAATCTATCTTTGTTGGGCAGAATTTCGGTGGTCAAAATGAATATTTTGCCATGTTTAATGTTTCTATTCCAGACGATTCCCATTGTAAAACATTCGAAAGAATTTAATTCTTGGCAAAAGGAAATTTCAAAATTTGTGTGGGCAGGGAAAAAACCGAGAATCAAAATGAAAATATTGTGTGATGCAAAGGAAAGAGGAGGTTTTCAACTACCAAACTTGAGATTATATCATGATGCGGTCTGTCTGACATGGTTAGAACACTCTTGAAAATAGAAAATTGTTGGCATTAGAAGGATATGATTGCAGGTTTGGCTGGCATGCATATCTTTACTATGGTAAGTAAAAAATGGATAACTTGTTTAAGCATCATTATATCAGAAGAACACTTTTTGACTCATGGATTAAGTACAAAAAAATTTTTCTTGAAGAAAAACCAATGTGGATTGTACCAGCAGAAGTAATAAAATCCTTTTCAGAATATAAAGGACAGGAATGGTTGAAATACAGTGAACTGTTGAGACCTGAAGGGAAATCATATATGTTAAAAGAAGAAAGCCAATTAGATTTTAAATATGATTGGCTGCATTATAGACAGATCTATGATTTGTATAAAACTGATTTAAAAAATGGTTGGGTTCAGGGGAAACTACAATGAAATTGAAAATTTGCGGCTGGAGGGAAGGAAGAAAATGATATCGAAAATGTATAAAATTTTAAGAAATAAATGTGAGTAAAAGAACATTGATATGGTACATGGTAACAACTGCTAGAATGATTTATGCTCAAAATTGGAAAAATGAAAAGATTCCTGATCTCTGGGACTGGCTGAGAAAACTGCTCTTTATGGCAGAAATGGACAAATGGACAAGAAAGCTTAACAACCTAGAAGCAGAAACCTTTTTGGCAGACTGGAGCGACTTTAAAGAATATATACAGAAGTACTGGAAAATGAAGGATAGGATTTTTAGTTTAGGAAACTACTAAAGATGTGACGATTGTATACAGTTAATAAGTGTTTATAGTAGTTATAAATAAGTAAATTGGATTACCTGTAGAATTTGCATGATAAAAAGGATTTAACATGTATTATGTTTTGTTAAATGGTGGAAACAATGCTGGGAGCCAACGGGGGGGAAGAGGAGCTTTTGGGGAAAGGATATGATGTATATTATTTGGACCAAGTTGTGAAGTATTGTGTATCCTAATAAAATTTGTTTTTTTAAAAAAAGAAAATGTATAAAATTTTGTTAAAATGGTATACAGAAGATGAAGTAGTTAAAATGATTAAATGGGTGATTAATATGAATAAGGAAATATCTATGTCATCTTGGGAATTCTTATGGAAAAATGCTATGAAAATATCTACATGTTCCAACCTTAAAGAAAATTGTTTTAAAATGATGTATAGATGATATATGACACCAAAAAAGATAGCTAATATTGGTAATAATCTATCTAACAAATGTTGGAAATGTAAACATGCCGAAGGTTCCTTTTATCATATGTGGTGGACTTGTGATAAAGCAAAAATATTCTGGACTGCAATACATACAGAGATGGAAAAAATTTTGAAATGTACCTTCAAAAAAGAACCTGAAGTGTTCCTTCTAGGTCTTAAACTAGAAGAAAGAAGTGTGAGTAAAAGAACACTGATGTGGTACACAGCAACAACCACCAGAATTATTTATGCTCAACGTTGGAAAAATGAAAAAAATCCTGAACTCTGGGACTGGTTAAGAAAACTGCTATTTATGGCAGAAATGGACAAATGGACAAGAAAACTTAACAATTTAGAAGCAGAAACTTTTTTGGTAGATTGGAATGACTTTAAAGAATATTTAGAGAAACATTGGGAAATGAAGGCTAGCATATTCAGTTTGGAAAGTTACTAGATATGTAACAAATGTGTAACAGGTATATAATCAATAAGTATTAGTAGCAGTTGCAAATAAGTAAATTGCATTACCTGTGGAATTTATATTATAACAGTGAATTAATAGGCATTATGTATTGGTAAAATGATGGAAACAATGCTGGGAGCCAATAGGGGGTGGGGAATCCAAAGAAAAGGATATGATTTATATTATCTTAGCTAAAATTGTGAAGTATTATATATCCTAATAAAAATTGTTTTATAAAAAAAAAAGAGAGAGAGAACACGCTGGTCATAGCGAATACCCTCTTCCAACAACCTAAGAGACAACTCTACACATGGACATCACCAGATGGGCAACACCAAAATCAGATTGATTATATCATTTGCAGTCAAAGATGGAGAAGCTCTATCCAGTCAGTAAAAACAAGGCCTGGGGCTGACTGTGACTCGGATCATGAGCTACTCATTGCAAAATTCAGACTTAAACTGAAGAAAGTTGGGAAAACCTCTAGGCCATTCAGATTTGACCTAGATCACATCCCTGATGAATATACAGTGGAGGTGAAGAATAGGTTCAAGGGACTAGATTTCATAGACAGAGTGCCTGAAGAACTATGGACAGAGGTTCGTGACATTGTACAGGAGGCAGCAATCAGCACCATCCCGCAGAAAAAGAAGTGCAAGAAAGCAAAGTGGTTGTCTGATGAGGCTTTACAAATAGCAGAGGAAAGAAGGAAAGCAAAAGGCAAAGGAGAAAAGGAAAGATTTACCCAACTGAATGCAGATTTCCAGAGAACAGCAAGGAGAGATAAGGAGGCTTTCCTGAATGAGGAATAATAGAGGAAAACAAGAGAATGGGAAGGACTAGAGATCTGTTCAAGAAAATTGGAGAAATCAAGGGATCATTCCGTGCAAAGCTGGCCATGATAAAGGACAAAAACAGTAGGGACCTAACAGAAGCAGAAGAGGTTAGGAAAAGATGGCAAGAATACACAGAAGAACTATACAAGAAGGACCTCAATGTCCTTGACAACCATAACAGTGTAATCACTGAACTCGAGCCAGACATCCTGGAATGCAAAGTCAAATGGGCCTTAGAAAGCATTACTAACAACAAAGCTAGTGGAGGTGATGGTATCTCAGCTGAGCTATTCAAAGTCTTAAAAGGTGATGCTGTTAAAGTGCTGCACTCAAGTTTCCTGGAAATTTGGAAAACACATCAGAGGCCATAGGATTGGAAAAGGTCAGTTTACATTCCAATCCCAAAGAAGGGCAATGTAAAGGAATGTTCAAACTATCACACAATTGCACTCATTTCACACGCTAGCAAGGTCATGCTAAAGATCCTACAAGCTAGGCTTCAGCAGTACGTGGATAGAGAAGTGCCAGAAGTACAAGCTGGGTTTCGAAGAGGCAGAAGAACTAGAGATCAAATTGCCAACATTCGCTGGATAATGGAGAAACAAGAGAGTACCAGAAAAAGATCTACTTCTGCTTCACTGACTACGCTAAAGCCTTTGACTCTGTGGATCACAACAAATTATGGTAAGCCCTTAAAGAGATGGGAATACCAGACCACCTCACATGTCTCTTGAGACTCTGTATAAGAGTCAAGAAGCAACAGTTAGAACTGGATATGGAACAACTGATTGGTTTACATAGGAAAAGGAGTACAACAAGAATGTATGTTATCACCCTGCTTATTTAATTTATATGCAGAGTACATCATGCAAAATGCCAGCCTGGATGAATCACAAGGTGGAATTAAGATTGCCGGGAAAAACATCAACAATTTCAGATGATATCACTCTAATGGCAGAAAGTGAAGAGGACTTAAAGAGCTTCCTGCTGATGGTCAAAGAGGAGAGCGCAAAAGCAGACTTGAAACTCAACATCCGGCCCCATCACTCCTTGGCAAATAGAAGGAGATGTCATGGAAGCAGTGACAGACTTCATGTTCCTGGGATCCAAGATCACTGAAGACAGCAACTGCAGCTATCAAATTAAAAGACACCTGCTCCTTGGGAGGAAAGTGATGGCAAACCTAGACAGCATAATAAAAAGCAGAGACATCACCCTGCCAACAAAAGTCTGTATGGTCAAAGCAATGGTATTCCCAGTAGTACTGTATGGCTGCGAGAGTTGGACTATAAGGAAGGCCGAGCACCGAAGAATAGATTTTTTTGAATTATGGTGCTGGAGAAGACTCTTGAGAGTCCCTTGGATCAAACTGGTCAATCCTAAAAAAAAAACCCCTGACTGTTCCCTGGAAGGCCAGATACTGAAGCTGAAGCTCAAATACTTTGGCCACCAAATGAGAAGGGAGCACTCACTGGAAAAGACCCTGATGATGGGAAAGGTTGAAGGTCAAAGAAGAAGGGGAAGGCAAAGGATGACATGGTTAGACAGTGTTATCGAGGCAATGAACATGAAATTAAGCAAACTCCAGAGCACTACGGAAGACAGGAGGGCCTGGCATAATGTGGTCCATGGGGTTGCGAAGAGTCAGATTCAACTGTGTGACTGAACAACAACAACAAAAATAGATAGGAACTCTCAGGTTGGGGCAAGTGATGCACTGTATTCTTGGCGCATGGGGGGGGCAACAGTGTGAAGGCTTCTAGTGTCCTGGCCCTAGTGCTGGACCTCCTGATGGCACCTGGTATTTTTGGCCACTGTATGACAGTGTTGGACTAGATGGGCTACTGGCCTGATCCAACATTGGCTTCTCTTATGTTCTTTTGTTCTTAACTTCATCCATACCATTGATGAAGTACAACACCATGAGTGCATTGTAAAGTAACATCAGAGAGTCTACAATCTATTGTGAAGCCCCTTTAAAGTTTAAAAGGACATTGGAATGGAGGGGTGAGGAATTCACTTCCTGCCCCCCTCCTTCCTTTCCGGCGGCTACGAAAAGAATTTAAAGCAACTTCTCAAATAGCCTCTTGGGCAAAGAAAATAAAAAGAGAGATCTTGTCTAGGACTGTATTTTGTGCAATATAAAATATAAAATTGAAGAGAAACTAGTTGAATTTGACTCCAAATCTTAGTGAACAGAAAAAGAATCTCCCCCCCTTTTTTTTCCTTGTCTGGATGTCATGCCTGACAACAGTCCTGGTCAGGGGCAGTCTGTCCGCCATGCTGAGGCAGAAGGGCCTTGCAGCTTGGGGAATGTGAGAGCCTTAGATTGGGCAGGGCCTGGGGTTGCACCACCACCACCAGGACACATCAGCCCTGGGGTCAATGGAGTGTCTGTCTCCCTCTCTATGTACCATCCTGGCATCTACTCCATTGTATCCACCCCCTTCTTCCCCCTTTCTCCCCCTTCTGTGTGCCATTACCTCCCCTATCTGTCTGTCCCCTATACCCCTCTACCATTGGTGAATCTCCCTCTTTGTGTTCTGTCTGCCCCTCTTCTCCTTGTTGGCCCTGCCCTCACTAGCAGGCTTCCGTATGGGTGCAGCCACTTCCTGGGGCATCAGTGGCCCCACTCCCTTCCTCCAACCTGGTAACCTGAACATCTTTGGCCTCGTGCCTCATGGTCGGGGAGTATCTTTCAAAGCCGGGTCTGGGTGCATCCTGGCTGTGCTGTCAGCTGGCCTGGCCCGGGAGGGGGTTGCTGGGTGGGTCCGAGTGGCTCCACTGTCTCCTCTATCATCGCTGTCCTCTTCTTGGTCGCCAGTGACCTCTGCACCCCACCCCATGTCGGCACTCTCCTCAGGGTCC
This sequence comes from Gekko gecko, assembly GCA_029375565.1. Classification (NCBI taxonomy): domain Eukaryota; kingdom Metazoa; phylum Chordata; class Lepidosauria; order Squamata; family Gekkonidae; genus Gekko; species Gekko gecko. The sequence goes on along the minus strand of JAPDNY010000001.1, from coordinate 228,501,610 downwards.
CCGGTTGCGGAGTCTGTTCCCAGATCCAGACCTGCAACATGGGGTCCTCCCAATGCGAGCCACCCTTTTGTAGAGGCAAGGGTCATGGGGGCATTGGGGGCCCTCTGTAGGGTCATGCCAGGTCCTGCCAGTTGTCACCAGTTGGCCCCACCAGACCTGGATCCAGGTTGCTGCTATCGAAACCCCCCCCCCATCGGCCCATCTAGGCCTGACATGGAGTGTGCCAGGCTCGTGGCAGGGTACTGGAAATAAAAAGAAATCAGCTGGAACAACATGAATACTTTCTAAAGCATTAAACCAAAGTTGCTGAAATAAGGACTAAAGATTATCTCTATATATTAATAATTGAGTTTGTGTGTGACTCTTTCCTGAACATTCTACATGCTCCCCCAGCATTTGGCTCCCTGATCTGTCACTCAGAGGGTGTCACTCAGAGGCTATGTTGCCTGAGTCCCGCCCAGCCGCTACTCAAGAGTACTCATGTGCCATTGGCCAGGTGCTGGGTTTGCTCCTCTTTCCTGCCCACTCCTTCAGCCACTGTGCCCTGTCAGAATTTCTGGCAAACGGCTTTTTCTCTTGATGAAGACGCTTGCCTCCTGTGTGGGACTAATTTTCCCCTCAGTAGCTGTTGGTAGGTGTAATGAAATGGCAGTAACCTGTGTCTGTGAGATGGCTGCCGTCTCTGTGTTTAAAATGTTCTCCCAGAAGGCTTAATTGAGCTGTAGTTCCAGAGAGCGGCCTGCAGGGGTATCACTCACTGGCTGAATGGAGCTTCCTCATCTGCTGGCCCACAATTCCCAGTTGCCCCAAGGCCAAAAGTGAGGGAAAAGAGGGACCATTCCCAGGGGCAGGGCAGCATCAATATAGACTCCAGCTAGGCCACAAGCCAGAGACATGGGGAACCCTGGGAGGCAGCAGAAATTCAGCCACTCCACAGTCGGCTAGACTGGGGAATGTATGGAAGTTTCCCTGCTCTCTTGGGCAGGAGAGAGAGGCTGAAGCAGAGCCATAGGTCACAGGCTGGTCCAAGGAGAGATCCTATCCTGAGCCCACAACGTCCAGAGGTAAAGAGTACTGTGTGTAGGGAAAGAGGATTGCGTTTAACCCCTGTTTATTTATGCCCTGTTGGTTCATGGTGTGTGCTTACTCCTACAGTTTGGTCTTATTCATTTAGTGTGTGTGTGTGCTCCATAATTGTGTAAATAGTTCAATAAATTCTTTTATTTGGGCTACTAATCTGTGTTGTGCTCTGACCACATAGTTTCCCCCACTCTGCACAATACCAAACGGACGGGGTAGCCCAGGGAAGCAAGGAAAGGCCAGATCCTTGGGTTACCAACTTTCCAGGGATCCCCCAAAGTTTGGTGACTCCATCTCCAAATAGGGAGATTTGGCCAGAGGGGTCTCTCTGTCCCTCTAAAAAGGCAGTGACAATTCAGTGAGTGGTGGCAGTGAAGTTAAGGAGTGAGATATGTCCATGGGATGATGGTGGGAGGTGAACAGCTGAGTTATAAACTGGAGCCCGTTTCACCACAGTAGGCAACCAAGCCTGGTTTTGACAAAGGAAGGAAACACTTCTTAGGCCTTTGTGAGGAGCTCATTGGGACCAGTCCTGACTAGGGTTGCCAGCTCCAGCTAGGGAGATTCCTAGAGATTTCCTGGTAGAGTCTATGAAAGCCAGGGTTTGGGGAAAGGAGAGGCCTCAGATGAACAGAATGCCATAAAGCCCACCTTCCAAAGTAGTTATTTTCTCCGGGGGGGGAGATCTGTTGTCTGGAGTTCAGTTGTGATACCTGGTGATCTTCAGGCTCCACCTGGGGGTTGGCTACTCTGGGCATCGCAGTCAGTGCTTCAGAGCAGGATCTGCTAGATCCAGGTTCTTGCTATGGAAGCTGAGTGGGTGGATTTTGGACAAGTCAGAGACTTTCAGCCTAACCTACCTCACAGGGTTGTTGTGCAAGTCAAAAGGGGGAGAGGAGAATGATGTAAGCTGCTTTGGTCCCCATTGCAGAGAAAGACTATTTTTCCTCCTTGGAAACCATTGTTGCTAATCTCTAGGTGAGGGCTGGAGATAACACAGAATTACAACTGCTCTCCAGATGGCAGAGATCAGTTCCCCTGGAGAAAACGGTGGACTCTGTGTCCTTATACACTGCTGAGATGCCCCTCCATGACAGCCACTGTGACATGGAGGTCAGGGTTTCAGAGCACCATAGAGGCTGCAGATGGGGAAAACCTGAGGAGGGGGAAATACAGGTAGGTTGATGCTTGGCTGGGAAGGAGATAGGGTTGCCAACTCCAGGTGGGAAATTCCTGGAAATTTGAGTGGTGGAGCCTGGAGAGGGTGAGGTTTGAGGAGGGGTAGGACCTCAAAGAGGTACAATGCCATGGACCGCACCCTTCCAACCAGACATTTTCTCCCAAGGAACCATTGTTGCCAATCTCCAGATGAGGGCTAGAGATCAGGCATTCAGCACAGGAGGAAGTGCTACAGGGCATTTTACACAGCACCCTGTAGCACTTCAGAAATGGTATAGAAAAGTGAAGGCCGCTTGGAAGCAGTTTGCAGATAAAACAGTTCAGGAACGCTTCCCAAATGTGACAGAAGTGTTTCTGTCTGAAAGTGAAAATATATTCCAGTAGGGAACCGTTACTAAAACAGTTCGGTCTGAAATGTCAGACCAGAAACCATTAGGGAACAGTTCCTATACCAGAATATATCAGCTGTCTAAAATTCCCATGTCTTTCCTTAATAGACACTGTTTCTGTGCTGGCAGGATGAAACTGAGTGCTGCCATGCCCCTCCTTGCCAGCTGTACTGCACTTACGGCAATGAGGACAAGCACAACAGCACATAGCTTTGCCCTACTTGCTTGGGTGTGGTGTGAAGGATTATTTGAGCTAGCAGAGTGCTCAAGGCACATAACACAACAGAGCCTATCCAGGTTGTTTGTGCTGACCAGAAACAAAGTTACACACGGAGCTTCTTTATCTTTGCAAAACTAATATGAGTCCTTTATTGTAAGGAACTCCATTGTAGACAGGATAGAGTAAAGATAATCTAGTCTAATTAACTAGGATGAATAGAGATGCAGGAAGCATGCTCTTGCCCTCATGGTGCCAAGATGGAGAAGGCTAGCATAGTGTGGGGAGAAGGTGTCAAGACCGGAAGGAAGGAGGGAAGTTTCCTGGAGAGTAGCAATCTACACATCAAAGGGATAGTATCAAAGCAGTAGAAAGGAAAGGATGGTCAGTGAAAGGATGATCTGACTCTCTTATTATACCCCCTCTGGAGTCTAAGGATAAGAGACAGCATAAAGTCCTTCACTTTCAACACAGTACAACTGGCAAGGAGGGCCATGTTTGTTGCATTTCTCCTCACCAGTCACAGTACTCCCAGACTGCAGGGTGAAGCCAAGCTCTATTATGCCCCTTTTCACTAGCAGCACAACACCCAGGCCAGTGAAGAAGAGCACAGGCATGCCAACAAATGGCTTTGTCCTGTGCCAGCTCTGGCCTAGGTTAGCTGGCAAGGAGGAGCCCAGAAGCACCTCCTTTCTCTCTATCTGTTCTTCAGCTCTCCTTCAGGTGAGGGGGTAGGAAGGGGTGTGTATAGAAAAAATATTTCCCTGATTCAGTGATTAAAATCAAATGGTTCACCTGGGAACATGTCCCTGTGACTTTCACACCTGACCAGATGGCAGGCACAAATGGTAGGCCTGGTTCTGCATTTCAAAGGCCACTTTGGCACCTCTGAGGGACAGGGCAGACATTCAGACTCTTTCCCAAACTTCAAAGCCCCAGCATACGTGTACCATTGCACGTAAGCTATGGAGGCGCTTACAGAGTAGACACGCCTTTCTACTCTGTCACGATTGGGTACTGGCCATGCTCAGTTGTGACAGAGGTAGGAGGAGAGTTGTCTTTAGCCTATCAAAAGACACACAGAACTCTCTTGGAAAGAGGGTCCCTTTCTAAAAGTTAGTCTCTGTTTGGATTACTCACCGGCAACACTGAATTTTGCAAGGGGGCAACACGCTGACCTTAATTGCCCATTGCAAGCATGGATTTCATCTTTAAGATTCCTTGGAGAATAGACTCTGCTTTGACTGTTCTCTGGACCAAGGATTGGTAATTATGATACTTTTGTATGTTTTAGTCAGAGCTCTACAGAGCTATAGGAATGTTCATTGTTTTCCATCCTGTGTAAGTCTCATGTCATGTACCTGCTGTATTTAATAAAGGTCTTATATAGATTAACCTGATCTGGTTTGGATCAATATTGTACCTGAACTCTAGGGCTAATTCCAGAGCCTTCGCTGCTCACCTAGAAGCTACTGTTGTGTGTTAAATCATCTGCAGCTCTACCCCAGAGCTGATAAGTTGCTAAGTTCCAAGAACCAGGAAGGAGGTGGGACCTATTCTCCTGTCTGAGTTGGGAACGTTCTTAAATAGGCCCTGGTGGCAGAACACTGATTTCAGTGCTCTTAAAAAGCATGCTGGGTTTGGCTCTCTCTCTCACTCTTGGAGGGGGGTGCAAGAGGCGAGAACCCTGTGCTTGTTGGCAGCGTCAGGGTCTTGTACATGTTGGCAGTGTACCAAGATACCTGTACAGGGCGGATCCATTTTCCAGAGCATCCCACTCCACCCCATCCCCTTCCCCTTTAAATTTTTGAATCAAAATGCTTTTCAAAACTGAAAGAGTTTTGAAAAGCATTTTGGTTTTAGGCATGAGTTAGAGAAATCATTCCCTTTCCCCCAAGTGTCAATTGTACCATGAATTTTTTTGGCTTCTCCAATTAAGCATGTTTTCTATAAGTAAGGTAGCACCAGAATTCAAGGACAATTTTTTTAAAAAAATATTTATTTTACTAATTTAGTCTGTTTTGGTTAATTACTGCACTATATGAGGACAGGAGCGTTTTCCTCTGTTTCTCATAGGTCTTTTAAGAATATAAAATTTTATATACTACAACACTTCCTGATGACCTATGATGCCTATTCCCTTTTATTTAAAAAGAAAATGTTTACAAACATGCTTTAGCACCACACCCAAATCAGCACACAGAAGAACAAAATAAAGGTGGTTATAAACACATCCTCTTTCCCTCTTGTTGTGTACCAACTGAGGACTGCACAAGCGGTTGCCTTTGCACACAGTCATGCAAATAGGCAAAGCTTCACTTCCTGAGACAATAGCCTATAGGTCAGCCAGGATCAAAGCAGTAACCTATGGGGAATTGGGGGCACTGTAAATAAGCCTATCATGGGTGTGGTTGTGTGGGGTGTGTGGTTTGCGATGGGGATTTAAGCAGGCCCCACATCCTGCTCTCTGTCTTTTGGTGCCTGGAATAAATAAACTATGAGCTGATTCACTACTAAGGCATCCAGAACCCAGTACTTTACACAGGCAACGAGGATGGGATCCCATGAGCACGCCTGACCTGGCATCTGACACAGAACAGCCATCTGAGTCTTTGGACTCAGCACAACATGAAGCACCGCACATTGAGGTCCAGCTTGCTGCGCCCCGCAACTCTGCGCTGGACATGGCTGCTGCTCCAGGACAAATCTCCAACTTCAACCCCACTCACCCTGAGTTATGGGAGGCATAGGTTGAACAGCTAAAGTACTTCTTCCAGGTCCAAGATACTGACAATGACACTAAGAAGAAAGCATGGCTGCTCAGCATGTGCAGAGTCGCAATGATCTGCCTGGTACAGAGCCTCATCACTCCCAAGACTCTAGAAGCTGCCACCTATGATGAGCAGGTCAAGGCCCTCACTGACCACTTCACTCCGAAACCATCCAACATGGCAATGCGCATGGACTTCTTTGCACGCAACCAAAGATTAGGAGAAGTGCCCACCACATTCATGGCCAATGTTCACAGGTTGGCAATCAACTGCAACTTCCCCACCATCAATGCTGCCTTCTTAAACCAATTCATTTGGGGCATCCGGGACTCAAAGCTCCGAAGAAAGCTTGTCAGCCACAAGGACCTCAACTTGGACCAGGCACTGCAGGTAGCCACGGCATTCAAAAAAGCCCAATGGGATCGCCAGGCTCAAGCGACCCATCAGGCCACCACCTCTCTCTCTCTTTTTTTTTTTTTACAATAAAATTTTTATTGCATTTTTCCATAACAAAGACAAGTATTACATAATACAGAACTGTTAACTGGTTAGAAATATGCAAAGTCAAGAAAAGACATTTGGTGATAACACATTTTGCATTCAAACAACTTAAACAACACTAAAAGTAGATGAAGATTAAACAGTTAAAACGTACACTGTTTATGCACTTTATAGAGTGATCACATATACAGAGAACATTTTTGGTTGGCAAGAGTTAGCCAATAGATTTTACCATAACCATAACTCGTCAATCACTTTAGGAATATCATTTTGTCCAGAGAGATATTCTAAAATGGGAAACCATGTAGAAACAAATGTGCTGGGGGTAGGAATTGTGTAGGATTGTCTGAGAGTTTAGCCATAATATATAAATCCCACAACTTTTTATGCCATTGTGAAAGAGTGGGTGCCATTGTCATTTTCCATTGTGTGGCAATAACAGTTTTAGCCACAAAAAGTAATAAAAAGACCCTTTCCATCGATGATGGTGTAGAACAGACTTTCGGTTTCGGCGGAGCAAATGGTGGCCACCTCTCGGGTCACTCCTGGAGGTGGTTAGCCTACATGCGGTTGGGGGGGTCTTCGCATATGCGAAAGACCCTAGTGAGCCTTAGGCAAAGGCTCCGAACTGGGGGCGCTTGGGGAGTAGCCTCTTTGCCGGCAAACAGCCGGGAAATTGAGGCTTTCTCCCCGCCCCAGTCGGCCCCGCTGCGTTGTGCCCATATGGGAAGTAGCAACGCCACCGACTTCCAGGACTGGAGAAGCAGCGGAATGAATTAAAATAAAAAGAAGAATCGGCAGTGAATCGTGAGTTGGAGATCTATTTTGAAGCGGCACAAATGTGCTCCCCCCCCGTAAACATATAAGTGCATGGGAGGAGGGAGGAATCCCCACCCCTTTGAAAAACGGGCCTGTTAAAGGAAGAGTGAAGGGGGGTGAAGCAAAAAAGCAGCCTGGTGAAAGTACCTTTGGGGTTTTACTGAAGATTAAGAAGCTAGCTTGTCTCCTGGGTGACGCGGCATGAACTTTGTTAAAGTAAACAAACAAACAAAATGTCGGGGCAGAAAAGGGTCCCTGAGAAGCCGGTAAAGAAGGGGGGAGGGACTTCCGGTCCTGGCAGCCTCCCCGTAGAGCCAGCTGTCAATCAACAGAAAAGCGAGCCACTGTGCCCTCTGCTGGATCAAATGCAGAAAATCAGCAAAACCCTTTGCAACATGGAAAGTGTTCTCAACAGTCAACTAAAACAACTAACAGAAACAGCAAAGAAGATGGAGGAGATCACACAGAAGTGTCTGGTCTCAACAGAAGACACCAAGAAAATTAAGAAAAGGGTCAACAAATTAGAAAAACATCAAGATACGCAAGAAAAAAGAATTTTAATGCTTCAGATGGAGAAATCAAACCTGACTCTCCGCTTTCAGGGCATAAAGGAAGAAGAGAAAGAAGATCTCAGAGCTATACTGGCGAATGCCTTGGCACCCCTAACTGGCAGAGAAGCGCAAGAATTAAAGGATGAGATGGATATGGCCTATAGAGCCTATTCCAGCTTTACAAAGAAAAATAATCTGCCAGCAGAAGTGGTTGTCAAGTTTATCAAGCAGCATACTAGAGATCAAATTTTGCATGCAGTTTCAGCGGTGCCCTTGAAGATTGGAGAGCAGACTATCAGAACTTTAAAAGATGTTCCATGTGAAATTCATATGAAAAGGAAAGCATACAAAGGATTGACCACGTTTTTACAAAGACATCAAACCATTTACAGATGGTGCTTTCCCGAAGGACTGACGTTCAAATTCAAGGATAAAAGAGAGAAGATTGACTCCATCTTCAAAGCTCAAGAATTTCTGAAGAGACACGCCAGCTCAGAGGAAGATGCAGAACTCGCCAATTGGACAGAGTTAAGCAGCGAAGAGGACAGCGGCCCAGAGGAGGGAGGTGCCGGAGCGGGAGACGAGAAGGCAAAAGAGGGCCCATCATACAATCTGAGAGACTTAAAAAGAAGACATCCCAAGATATAGCAACTGTTCGTGAGGCGGCAGAAGGGAGCTGATCAACAACTAACCCCAAAGGACTTTACTAACTTAACAGAGTTATTTTGGACTTTCGCTAGATGAAAAGAAGATCTTCCAACCACGGTGGATGCCAAAAACTGTATTTGTACTAACTAAAACTAATACTCTAACAGAAAATTCACTCCAATCTTTTTCTTAGTCCATCTATATACCCTACCCTTTTCTTATATATAAAAAAAAGCAATAAAGTTATCTCCTTTTTAGGAGAGGTTTTTTTACAAAAAGAGATGATGGTGTAGAACCTTGATCAGCCCATCTGTTCAAAAATAAGTGTTCTGGTGTGAGATTAATATTTATATCAGTGATAGATTTAATTTGAGACAGAACTGCCTCTCAAAAAGGGAGAACTTTTGGATAGAAGATCCAACAATGGAGATAGTTACCAACATCTCCACAGTTTTTCCAGCATTTCGGGCTGTAGGTTGGATTTATACAAGCCAGTTTGAGAGGAGTGAGGTACCAGTGCGATAGAATTTTGAAGGACTGTAATTTCATACCCATTTTTTTTTTAGTTAAATGGACTGGATGACGAAAGCTTAGCCCATGAGGCATCTGAGAGTGTTTCCTTGTGATCCTTATGCCAGATGGATTGATAGGAAAGTGTAGCATTTCCATCAAGAGAAGTAAGAATTTTATGGATCCTAGAATTTAAGCCTTTTTGAGTGATGCCGACTAAGCTGATAACTTCCTCTAATGCTATAAGAGGCTGTTTTATAATGGATGTGAGTCTGATTTGGGAGCGAATATGAGAGATCTGAAAGTACTGTAGCCATGGGATTGTAGTTTTTACTTTGTTTTCTAAAGCGGCTTTAGATAACAGCAACTGTTTAGATGTAAGTTCTTGGAGTGTAATGATTCTGGCTTTTTCCCATTGGCTATAGGCTGGGTTATGAAGTCCTGGCAAGAACCATACTTGGTTTAAAAAAGTTTGGTACCTTGAGATGGGTGGTAGTAATCGAGATCTCAGCCGATCCCATGTGTTCAGCATTGCACTAAGTAAGGGGCAGGAGCAAATCTGCTTAGGTCTAGTAGCTGGGGTTTCCCACATGCATTCATTGACTTCATAAGGATTTGCATAGAAAGTGTATTGAAGCACTTGATCAGAGGCAGGGTCGGCATGCAGAAGTTTTAATACTTGTGCAAGATGAATAGCCCTGTAGTAAGACTGAAGGTTAGGAAAGTTTATCCCTCCTCTGGATGTACTTCTATACAATGTGTTGCTTCTAATTCTGTGGTGTTTGTATGACCAAAATAATTGCAATAGCATTTTTTGTCATTTTTGTAGAATTAAAGGAGAGATATTTATTGGTATAGTGCGGAAAAGAAAAATAAATTTGGGTAAAACAAATGACTTAATGAGATTTAGTCTGTCTAACCATGCTAAATTCATTTTGTGCCACCTGGAAAGGTCAGATTGAGGCTGAGTTCAGACTGGCAATTTGACCCGGTAGGGACCTGGGCCAGCGACAATACAATCCTGGAGTAAATTGGGCATTCACACAGGCACAGCTGCCTGGCGTCCCCCACCCGTAGCCAACCTGTGCTGTTGCGCTTCACCGCCGGATTAAAAAGATACCTCATAAAACTGGCAGCAAATCCAAAAGCCTGCACGTGTCACGCGTTTCTCCGCTTCTGGGAAGTCTGAACTCGCAGCCGAAAAGCCGGGAGCAACCCGCGTTGGGCAGAAGGCAGCAGCAGTATGATTGGCCGTGCTCCGCTCTACTGCCCAATGCGATGCCAGCGCTTTGGGGTCCTCCCCCAATCAGCAAAATGCGCTTATGCGTATGAGCGCATGAGCGCTCATGCGCACATACACCCATACACCCACAGCTGAATTAATGGGGAAACACTGAATACAGCGCGCGCCCGCACATGGCAGTCTGAATGCTCCCACCTGGTTCCGCCCCACATCTTCCGGCAGCAGCCCAGGCTGTCTGAACGGGAAAACCCAGAACAGTTTATTCCGGGGCTTTTTTGCTATGACTGGCTACCAGAGCAAACTGCCAGTCTGAACTCAGTCTGAATGTCTGTTTCCAATTTAGTATAATTAATCCGATGAATGTCCCCAAACTTGTTAGGCAGATCGATACCTAAATAAGGCAAACGTTTAGTAGCACAAGGGTAAGAATATTTGTTTTTAATGATCTGGATTGTCTTACAGTCTAAATTGATCGGCAAGATATATGATTTTGTAAAGTTCACTTTCAATCCAGAGATAGAACTAAAAGTAGTTAAGTGGGTTTGGATATAAGCTAAAGATACAGTTGGTTGAGAAAGATATAACATCATGTCATCAGCAAACAACGATACTTTAAACTCCTTATCTTGCATCATGATTCCTTTTATATCATTATCTCCTCTAATTAAATCTGCTAAAGGTTCGATACACAAGGCAAAAAGGAGAGGGGAAAGAGGACAGCCTTGTCTGGTGCCTCTTTTCAAATTAAGTGTGTCAGAAAAATGGTGGTTAATTTTGATTTGTGCTGTTGGATTAGCATAGATGGCTGCAATTGCTGTCAGAATTTTTCCTCCAAAGCCCATTTTCTGTAGTAATATTTTAAGATATGAGACTTCCACTGAGTCAAATGCCTTCTCAAGGTCAAGAGAAAGGAAGGCCGAGGGTGCATTTTGTGAATTACAGTAATTCAGAATTGTGAGAGCTTTGTGGATGTTTTCCGTGATATCACGATTTGGCATGAAGCCGACTTGATCTGGCCCTATGTAATAAGTGATAAAAGAATTGAGCCTACTAGCAAGGATTGAAGTAAAGATTTTAAAATCTGTATTCAACCGAGAAATTGGTTGATAGGATGCCGGTAACACTGGAACTTTTCCCTGTTTGGGTATCACTACAATGGAGGCATTATTCCATGAAGAAGGGAGACTACCAAAGTCTAAAATGTGGTTGCACGCATCTGCTAGAGGAGTGGCCAGTAATGAAGTAGATTGTTTGTAAAATTCTGGTGTAAAACCATCTGGCCCAGGTGCTTTAGATGTTGTGAGTTTTTTAATAGCATCCAGAACTTCCTGTGAGCTAACTGGCTTTTCCATCTGTCGTTTACGCTCTTTGGATAAAGTTTTCCCTACAGGGTGCGCACTGAAAAAATTATCTATGTCACATACATTTTTTGTAGTAATCTAGGAAGAGATGTGAAATGGATTTTGTATCATAATGGAATTTATTTTGAGTATCTTTCAGAGATGTAATCAAACGTGATTGTTGTTGGTGTTTTATCCTTTTGGACAAAAATTTTACAGAACTTGGGGTGAAGGCCCATCCTCTTTGCCTTGAGTATAGAATTTTGTTTGTATCTGAGTCATTTCTAATAGCTCTAGTTTTTTTTCCTTTCTGCTAATAATTGTTTATATACTCTAGGGCTGCCAGATTGTTTGTGTTGAGTTTCTAGTGATGCTATGGTGTCTTGTAGTTCTAATCTCACTTTTTGTTTTTGCTTTTTTATAGAGGATGCTACGGAAATCAAATGGCCCCGGAACACCGGTTTTAAGGCATCCCATATCAGTTCTAGTGATACACAACCTGCAGGATTGTCAGAGAAATAATTATGGATGTGTTGCTCCATGCATTCAAGACTCTCTCATTTAATAATAAAGAACTATTTAAAGTCCATGTCCGAGGAGTTTTCTGTTCACAATTTATGCCAATGTTACAGTTTACCCAGCAATGATCTGACCATAATTGATTGCCTATGTTTGAAGACTGAACTAAATTGGCCAATGAAGGGGTGGTAAGCACATAATCTATGCAAGTGTAGGAACTGTGGCACGCTGAAAAAAGGTGGGATGCATGTGTCTCCAAATATCAATCGAATTGAAAGAGGCTAGGACATCAGCTAACTTGGTTGTGGTTTTGTTGGGGTTTTTTTGTCAGGATGAGTGAAATTGGATTTATCTTTTGAATGATCCATTATAAAATTTAGATCTCCACCAATAATAATTTCACCTTCATGAAATGTGTCTAGTTTTTGAAGAGATTGTTCGATGAAAGTAATTTGTTCAGAACTGGGGGCATAAAGTGACACCAAGGTAACTGGCACATTATTCACTGCACCCTTTACAAAGATGAATCTCCCTTGGGGATCTGACATGGAGACATGATGTACAAAATTTAATTTTTTCAAAATTAAAATAGCAGTACCTCTGGATTTGGAGGAACCTTTAGCCAAAAATTGATGTAGGAATTTATTAGTTTTGAACAGAGGGGTTGTGTCATCTCTAATGTGGGTCTCTTGGAGAGAAATGATGTCCAGATTAAGTTTAGTAATTTGACTCTGAATTCTCTTACACTTAATGATGTTGTTCAGCCCTCTCACGTTATACGAGAAAATCTTGACTGCAGAAGCCATGGTGTCACACTGCTAGAGCACAATCTAAAAAATAGTAGCAAACAGGTATAAGAAGAGAATTATCAAATGATTATGAGGAATGCTCGAACTTGCATTTAACAAGTATTATTGACCATGCAGATTTTGCAACTTTTTCTCAATTTGTTAACACTATAGAACAGTAGCCTTAACTACTGGCCCACCAAACATTATGCGATATAGCAATTAATACTCAAAAAAGGACTAGCACCAAACTTGATTAAAAAAAGTTCTAAGGAAATTTTTTATACTGTACTTACTGAATTAGTGACACAATTGTAAGCAATCCCAAGTATTAATAGGAAGAGCGGGTATAACTATGTTACACAGCTAGAGAACACAAATTTTAATTAACAAGGCAAAAGTTACAAAATGCAATATATATTTGTATGTATTTCCTTTTTTTTGGTATAACTATTAAAATTGTCAGCACAGTAAATAGTGTGATATTTTCCAACTTGTTACTAACCTTTGACCAAAATCAGAACAGCAAATTTATTAATTTAGCTTAATCAAAGATAAAAACCTTCCCTCCCCGATATTTCTAAAAGTAAAGGTAAGTATATAAAGTGCAAAAGGAAGATATATATTATTTTATCTAAAGTATTTATGTAGGATTTTGTTAAGTGTGTACTTAGAATTAAGAATTAATTAATGTTAATAACAGGTATGTAAGATCACTGAAATTAATTAGCTATATTAAATACAGATGCTATGCTAATATATTTAACTGTAGAATCAAAAGGTTCTCTGGGGGGTGGCGGCACTTGGAAGAGAATGGCTGCCTGAAACGTCCACTCTAAGGTCCCCTTCTCCTCTTTTCATCCTACCGCCAACCAGTTGACGGATTTTAATGCCCAGTATATGGAGAAAAACATCGGAATTGTCCTTCAATGCACAACTGCAGTAAAACCAAAGGTACAAGGTAAAATAGACTCATCATTGAGCCCCTTTTTATCGGGCCAGCATCGTAGTATTTCAGCTAAAAAGGTGCCGACTGAACCGGGGATGGGAAAAGAAAGCGCCCCAATCACGATCTCCGATCATTTGTTGGCTCTAAATAAATTGGAAAAGACATTACTAGATAGCATGGTGAACTTGATGAAAACAATTTATGATCAGCTAGACTCTATGCAGAAGAACATAATGGAAAATAGAGCTATAGCAGAAAGCACGATGAATAACAGCTTAATAAATCAAAACACAATTCAGGACATTCACCATGGTGAAGATGTAATAGTGGAACATGCCCTGAAGCTTGTTGTGTCCAGGAGACAAAATAATTTGAAGATCCGTGGTCTCGATTAGAAGGTGGAGGAATCTACTGATCTACCCACCTTCCTCTCAAAATGGCTGGGGCATGAAGTTCCAACTGAGGGAGATATCCTGCCAATAATAACAAAGGCTTTCAGATTGGGATCCTTATCTGCACACAAAACTAAACCATCTAGAGATATCTTAATGACGGTGCTAGACATGCGTTTTAAAAACAAGATCATACAGGTAGCAAGACAAAAAGGTCATCTTCGTTACAAAGGCTCGAAAATTGAGGTGTACCAAGATTTGCCACCAGAAGTGTTGGAAAAGAGAAGAGAGCTCAAACCCATCACAACAAGCCTGATTGAAGCGAACTGTCGGTATAAGTGGGTGTTGCCATTTATTTTGCAACTATCGCATCAAGGGAAAAGCTATTGTGTCACCTCATTGGAAGAAGGAAGATCCCTCTATGCAGATTAAATCTGGAAGTGCCTGTGGATGTTTTGTTGAAGACTCAGAAGAGATTAGAATCATCCTCCCCACCACCAACTGAACTAAATAAAATCGTATGCTCAGACCCATGACTGTTTGGAAACCTGGAAACATTTAATGCTACCCACCTTAAAGAAAGCTTTTGTCTTAGTACATGATGAGTTCTGTATTCCGTCTGTTATCTGAGGTTGTGAGATATCAGTTAGAGATGTTTTTTATTAAATGTTCATCCTATGTGGTTTTTTATGATTGTGCTGTTAGTATTGTTTTTAATATATGCTTCTAGTACTTCAAAATGCTTCTGCAATATTTCATAATGTGGTTGATAGTTTGATATGATGAATTAAGTGTTACGCTTTTTTTCCATTACTGGAATTGTACTAGTGTTAATAATGAGTTGGTTTATACATTTTACAATGAATTCTTCTTCTAAGGAGGAGGAGGGGTCCTAGTGGAGTGTCTAGTTTTTAGCTCCATCCAATTACTGAGTTACCCTAGATTTTAGCTGGGTTTTACAACACCCAGCCTCCTGTGGCTTATTTAAAAGCTACAGGTGTCAGGGAAACCTATATTGATTTTGCTAAGTCTATATTTATACTAATAAACTTTATTTTACTTATTTATTTTTATATATTTCGTCAATAATACTAATAAACTAGTCTGTGATTTTCTCATATTGTTCTAATTTTACACAGGCTTTCCAAATTAATTATCTATAATTAGTGCAAATGAGTTTTTATACGATATCTAACATACCATATCATTTTTAAAGATCTAAGTCATTCATAGTTCTTCTGAGCGGGTTTGGTATTGTTTTTGGTGCTTTGTTATACTGAAAGGGAAGATATATATGTAAAGCAATCTTGGAAATCAAAGTTTTGTATTATATTCATTTGATCAACATATAGTGTAAGTGCTAGTAATCGCCTCTGTGTAATAAATCTATCATTATTGACAGGTAGCTGCTTCGCTTTGTGATATATATATCCCTACATTCACATAATATTAACTCACCCTGCTCAATTCTGTCCTTGTGTAAATCAAGTTTATTTTTGGGTTCTTGCTTTTGCATAACATGCTGATTAAATCTATCTCTTCTCTTCTTTTCTAGTGACCACTGAGAGGATACATTCTGGTAATAGACATTGCTGTTTGAATAGACATCTAAACAGTATTGTAGATATCTAAGATTGTAGTTAGAACTTTTCCACTATTATCTACATTACTGTAAGTTACATTTTATATTACTAACTAATGTATATATATTTGATAACCGGTACCAATACTGAACCCTGTAGAATACAATTCTCAAAATGGCTTTTAATGAGGTAAGAATAGTATCTTCCAACATATGCGGCTTGAATAATTTGATTAAGAGAAAATGTGTATTGTCTCAGTTAACTAAATATCATGCTGATATAGTGCTTCTTCAGGAAGTGCATCTCAAAAAATCCAATGAATTTGTTTTTAAAATGCCCAAATTTCCACAGTAATATATGGCCTCAGGAACTTCAAAATCAAGAGGTGTTGCAATTTTGATAGCACAGAATAGTAAATTCTCATTTATCTCTTCTAAAAGTGATACTCAGGGTAGATTTTTATTTGTGAAGGGACTACTTGACAACAAACCAATCACAATAGCCACAATGTATGCTCCAAATGTAGGTCAATTAAATTTCATAAAAGACACAGTGTCCAAATTGAAAGAATTTTTGGATGGTGATTTAATTTTAGGGGGGGATTTCAATCTCATAGTGGACTATCAGCTTGACAGATCTCATTCTAAAACCAAACCAATTAAAAAAACTCAGAGATATACAGGTCTGGGGAAAATATTTCAAACTAATGATCTCCTAGATATATGGCATATAAGAAACCCGACAGTAAAAGATTACACTTATTTTTCAGCCCACCATGAAGTTCATACTAGGATCAATTTTATTTTGGTCTCATCTACGCTGCAAGATAGGGTGCTCTCCATATCAACTGAACCATCGCACTGGTCAGACCATGCTTGGCTCTCATGCACCTTACTCCCGAGTGAGCAAATAAAGAAAAGTAATTAATGGTCCTTAAATATGTCTTTATTGGCTGATCCTATAATTTGTCAAGAAATAGAGCAGGTTATAAAACAATACTTTAAGGAGAATTCACAGGGGGAGACCCCCTCAAACATGTGTTGGGATGCTCTCAAGCCAGTACTCAGAGGGAAATTAATTTCTAGAACTTCTTATCTGAAAAAACAAAGACAACTTAAAGAATTAGAACTAACAGAACAAATTAAAATACTTGAGCAAAAACATAAGCAAACTAGCAGTAAAAAAGTTTACAAAAACCTATTAGCAACACGTAGAGAACTAGTGTTATTGGAAACAGCTAAAATTAGGAAACAATTTTTACCAAGCAAAAATATTGGTTTAGATCTCAAAGTTTTTAAGGGTCTTAGCACATAAAGTCAAAACACAGATAACTTCCAATAGGATATCAGCTATTAAAAACAAGAAAGGAGAGATTCTTAACCAACAGAATTCATAACCAAGGAATTTGAAGACTTTTATAAAAAATTATATTGCTCTACAAATCCAGAACAATCACATATTGATTTTTTCCTACAGAAACAGGGAGTTCTCCCTGTATTGAAAGAAAACCATAAGCTGTTGCTTGAAAAACTATTTACAGAAATTGAAGTCCTAGAAACAATTCAATCATTAAAGAGTGCAAAATCCCCAGGCCCTGATGGGTACCCATCAGATTTTTATAAAAGGTTTGCACAGATTATGGCAGGACCTCTCACAGCAGCTTGTAATGAAGTGTTCTCCACAGGACATATTCCTCCTTCGTGGCAAGATGCCCAGACTGTTGTAATCCATAAGAAAGGGAAGGACCCTCTACATCCTATCGCCGTATCTCTCTCCTTAATCAAGATTTTAAGATACTAACAGCCACCCTGGCTAGAAGGATTAATAATTTTATTTCAGAATATATTAATGCCGACCAAGAAGGTTTTATCCTGGGAAGGGATTTGGCAGACAATACAATTAAAACTATAACACTTCTTAATCATTGCCAAACAACTGACCAAGCTGCTTTGTTTTTATCACTCGATGTTGAAAAAGCTTTTGATTCAGTTGAATTCTTTTACTTATTTTCAGTTCTTGATAAAATGGGATTTTGACATAGATTTCTTACCATGATTAAAGCACTTTATGCCTCTCCGAGAACTAAAATCAAAATAAATGGGACCTGTACAAATCATATAGCATTACAAAGGGGCACCCACCAAGGCTGCCCATTATCACCTCTTTTATTTGCGCTGGAAGTCAAACCCTTAGCCAATTCAATTAGGAATAATGGTGACATAGCTGGTCTTCAAATTAAATCAAAAGAGTACAGGTTATTGTTATTTGCTGACAACATGGTTCTTTATCTGTCAAAGCCCACAGAATCCCACCCAGCTTTTAATACCTTACTAGAGCAGTTTGGTAAATTGTCAGGTCTGAAAATCAATGATATGAAATCGCAACTTATGGCTTTTAAAATTGCGCAAAATGAAATAGCCTTCATCCAAAAGAACTTCAAATTTAAATGGGTTCATAAATACTTAGATTATCTTGGTCTTAAAATGCCGGTACATCAATCTGAGTTGTTATCTTTAAATCTCCATGCAATGCACGCTGAATTGTTAAATACTATTAATAAATGGAATAAGATAAATATAAATTGGACAGAAAGATTTAATCTAATTAAATCCTTTATGCTACCAAAATTTATATTTCTATTTAGAGCAGCCCCCATAGCTATTTCGCCTTCAGTAAACAAAAACTCGCAAGCTACTTTGCATAAATTTCTTTGGAATAAGAAAAAACCTAGGATAGGCTTTGCAATCCTAAAGAGACCCAGAGCCTTAGGAGGATGTGCCTTATAGGGCAATTTTATTGTCTACAGCAGTTAAAATGTTTTGTGTAGATTCGAAACCTACTTAGGTAGAGATATGTAATGGCCTCCTGTATCCGAATACACTAGCAGATTTGTTATGGAATCCTGAATATTTACCTCGGAATATGGTATGTAAACTAGAGTTAATACAACCATCTATCCTATCCTGGAAAAAATATACAAAGCCACTATTACCCAAAATCTCACGTTATTCCACATACTTACACCAACAGTGGTTTAGATCAGGAACATCCCCATCATTTGCAGAAAAATGGAGACAACAGAAATTAGCACACATTCACAGACGTCATCACAAAATCAGGCATTGTTACCAAAGCTAAATTGGAGCATAGATTGGGGTTAGCTATACCCTGGGGTTTTTTATTTTCAACTAAGTCATTTCTTGAATGCAATTAAGGCTACATCTTTGATTGCACAACCTTTGTCTAAAGTCGAACTGTTGATTCGTGACTCAGATGCACAAAGTAAAGGTTTAATATCAAAATTCTATTCAATACTGATTCATCAATCTTGTGATGAATCATTACCTTACCAAAAAGCATGGCAAAGAGATTGCAATATACTCCTGAATGATGATATCTGGGAACGATTTTGGAGCTCCACCAGCTTTAAATCCAAATCTATAATGGTGCAATTGCAGAACATGAAAATAATGACAAGATGGTATGCAGCGCCTAAAAAAATCTCTTACATGTCACCTGCCCACTTGCCACAGTGTTGGAAAAAGTGTCTTCAAATACGTGATTTCTCCCATTGTTGGTGGAAATGTGAAAAAGCTCAGGCATTTTGGAAGGAAGTATTAAAAATTATTCAATAAATCACCAAGATACAAGTACCTTTTTTACCAGAAGTTTTATTTTTAAACTCATAGCTGAAAGAGTTTTCTGACATACCACACAAGGACACTATAGATGTTATGTTAGACACTGCAAAAACAATGATAGCATCCTTTTGGAAAGATGTTTGAGCACCATCATTAGACTACTGGTACCATAAACAATGGAACCATTATCTTATGGATGCATTTACCAACAAATTGTCTTCTATCTCTCCAGATTCAAACCGGTTAAATTTCATAGGAAAATGGTATCCAGTCTTAGAATATCTGTCTCAACAGCAATTTGTATCCTTTCAGTTGTCTCAATTTCATAAATGGATTTGAACTATGAATTATATTTCTTTTGCTTTCCTCTACTGTATGCCTTCCCTAACTTATCTTTATTTCATTTTTTCTTTTTTATTAACGCTCTCAACGCTCAAAAGTAATAGCACCTAATCAACTGTTCAACTGATAAAAGGCTCTGTGGTATTTAGGAAAGTCTGCTGTTAAGATATTTTATTTATTTAGTTGAAGTAAATATTAGATTGCAATTGGTTTTCAGCTCAAAACAAAATGGTTGTTTTCTGCTTGTATTTTTGTATTTACATTTGCAAGACTTGTTATAAATCTGTATTGTCAATATATTTAAAAATTAAAAATTATTAATAATTTTTAAAAAAGGTTCTCTGGGCTCCTGCACAGCACAGAGCTGTCCAGGATGCTGGGGTATGTATTTAATTTTTCATTCCCAGCTCTTCAATCTGAGAACCTCAATAAACAAAGTGGACTAGATGAGCCCACACACCCCAGCCCCCTCCCCCCTCCGTTTAATAATAAAATTTCCAGATGAACACCTACTAATAATTAAAACATTTTTAGAAAGGAAAAAGACTGTCTAGGAACTACAGAAGAACAATGAACAGCACATTAAAAGGCACACAGCTAACGGCTAGTAAAGACTTAACCAAAAACATCCTCATCGATGCTGTGTCGCAAACAGTTCCATTGCTGGTGAAAAATAATAAAAATAACAGGAATGCATGGCCATCAAGTTGCAAACAAAACACAGCTATTACTTATCATTCTGTGTTAAACTATGAAGAGGATTCTTGCAGGTTTGGAGTTCCCGGAGGAGACGGAGATGGAGAACAGAATTTTAAGCAAGTGGCTAGAGAGTTCCATAGGAGATATTAAGTCTATTGAATGCAGCACTTTGAAGCCTTTGATGAGATCTTATATGTCTTGCCGTGGTAGCTGAATTGTAGGATTAGAGGCGAAGCCCAGGAATATCAGATGTCTTCCTCTGTTAGGCGTGCAGTTAGTGATTTCAATTCTCTCCGCTTCATTAATGCTTCCTTTGGGAGATCAGGAAAGATTTCTATCTTGGCTCTGTGGTATTTCAAATGACCCTTTTCCTTTGCAGTGTTTATGATTTTCTTTTTATAGTGAAGATCCAAGAAGGTAGCTATAACATCTCTAGACAGTCTGGTTTTTAAAATGGACATAGGACCTGCTCGATATGCTTTAGTAATAATTGGTGAAATGTTCCCCTCGGGAGGTACTTCCTGTGACAACCAGGCAGTAAAGAGTGCAGTTAAATCGCCATTGTTTCCTAGTTTCTCCTCCAGCCCATTTTTTAATTATTTTGATGGATTGCCATGTCAGTTTGGATAGCTTTTTCCGCTAGAACATATTCAAGTTGCTGAAGCTGTTGGATTTCAGACTGATTTGTGAGGCTGGCATTCATTGCATATTCAGCAATGGATTTAGTCTCAGTCACAGATTTTTGCATCGCCTCCATTTGCTCATATAATGGCTTGAAAAGAGAGGAAATGTTATCTAGAACTTATCTTTCGAGATTGTTGAGCACTGCTAAGTCTGAGGAAGAAATTGGAGTGGCTGGCTTGTTTTTTCCCTCCACAGCGCTGGATGCCATCTTAGATGTGAGGGCAAGTTGCAGGCCTGAATTTGTCTCTGAGATTTTGGCGGTAAGGGTTGTTTGTGATTTTAGGACATACAGATGGTCCAGTAGATTTGTCTTCTTTCTCCATATATCAGTGTGGATTGCCTTTGTTTAGATCTCTGTGTGGAGTGAGGGAATGGGAGGGCTGGGTATAGCTCAGGCGGCCATCTTCCCTTCCACCCCCCTTAAATCATCCAGGCCATCACCTCTCTGAGCCCCGAAGCCTTGGATGAAGATGAGGTACTACAAGTCCGATGGCCCACCCGCCACGACTCGTGCATTCCATCCACAGGTTCCTCACTGGCAAGAACCATCGCTCAAGCGCCCATCAAGTCCAGCGCCCAAGCGCACTGCACCAGCTGTGGCAAAGACCATGAATGTCACTCCTGCAGGTTCCGCAACGTGACCTGCTGGTCCTGTGGCAAGACTGGCCATCTAGCAAGAGTTTGCTGATCCCAAGGGAACCGCAGACGATGGGTGACGGCACACCAGGATGCAATGGAACTTCAACCCACAAGCCTCAGCCACCAGCACCAGGTAATGAATTTGCCCCAAGATGCCCCCAACAAAATACATGTAATGGTGCTAAGAGAGAGGTCCCCATGGGAGATGGAGATAGACACAGGCTCTTCTTTCTCCACCTTATCTGCAGAGACTCTCAGGAGACTCTGCCCCCAAGGGGGGCCCCTCCTAAACAAACTGGGCGGCCTCACCTTCAGGACTTCCAGAAGAACCCAGTGGCCATCAAGGGATGGGGCAAATTCAGGGTGCAGTATAAGGACTTCAAGGGACAGTTGGATTTACTGATGGTGGAAGGCAGGCTCACAAACCTGCTGGGACTGTCATGGTTTGGGCCCTTGGGGTTTGGAGTGGCCGGGGTTAACCAAGTGTGGCCACAGGACTTTAATGCTGTCTGCGACAAGTTCCCAGCCTTGTTTTTTGTTTTTTTTAAAAGCTTTATTCATCAGTTTTATCCATTATTACATATGGTAGATCATATACATTCAAGTCTACATTTTCCAAGAGTTATTTATCCACTTATACACTCTTGTCCACCTAATTGTTGCAATACATTCGTCTTTCCCTTGTAACATCAAATTTAGTTTGTCCATTTGTATCAGTTCAAGGAGTTTTGTCCTTATTTCCTCCCTTGTTGGGGTTTTTTCTAGTTTCCAAAACTTAACCAACAATATCCTGGCAGTTGTCAATACATAGATCAACAGATAGACATCTTTTTGTACAAAGCTATCTGGAATTATATTTAACAAAGCCATTTTGGGTGTTAAAAAATGTTTTATTCCATTATTTCTGATATTATTTTTTGTACCTTTAACCAATAGTTATGAACCTTACTACAACGCCACCACATGTGGAAAAACGTTCCCACATTTCCTTTGCACTTCCAACAATTGTTGGAAACAGATTTATGACACTTAGTTAATCTATCTGGCGTCCAGTACCATCTATGAAACATTTTTAAAATATTCTTTTTATAACTTATAGATCGCATATATCTGACTGTTTTCCACATTTTCAGCCATTTAGCTATTTCTACGGAGTGGCCAATGTCTCTCATCCAGGAGATCATGGTTGTTTAAATTATTTCATCCTGCATATATTCTTCCAAAAGAAATCTATAAAGTTTCTGTATCATCTTGTCACTTGTTGATAGCCAGATCTTGTCTAGTTGGGTTTTAGCAATATAGACTCCTACAGCTGCATCTTTGGCATATCTAGATTGAAGTTATAAGGTTTCCCACCAAGTAAATTTGATGTTGAGAGTATCCCAAAGTCTTTCTTTGGACTTCAGTTTATTATCCTCTTCCAATAAACCTTCATAAGTTTCTCTGTTGCGTTCAGTAGTAAGGGAAGGTTTTATAAATGCTTTTAAGGGGGATACCCATCTCGGAGTTTTTATATAATATTTGTCTTTAATATCATTCCAAATCTTTATTAGGGCCCCCTTAACACAGGTTGCCTAAAATTAGAGTGTACTTTATCCTTCCCGTACCACATATACGCGTGCCAACCCATGCTTTAATCATGACCCTCTAGATTTAACAATCTTACATTTCCTAACATAATCCACTCTTTTATCCAATCTAGTGCAGCAGCCTGGTAGTACAAATACCAATTGGGAAGACCAAATCCACCCCTTTCTTTCCTGTCTTGTAGGACTTTCCATTTTATTCTAGCTCTTTTAGGATACCAAATAAATTGCCTTGTTATTTTATCAAGTTCTATAAAAACTTTTTGACTTTTCAATATTGGTATATTTTGCGCCAGGAACAGAAACCGTGGAAGAACATTCATTTTTATAGTAGCTATTCTACCAATCAATGACAACTGTATATCTTTCCATAGTAACAGATCCTCCTTAAGCTCCTCCACTAATTTATAGTAATTATTTTCTATTAATGAACTATTTCTGTTAGATATTATTATTCCCAAATATTTAGATGTTTTTACAATTGCCATCTCTGATATATCCTTTATCATCCTAGTCTGGTCATTTGAGCAATTTTTTGTTATAATTTTTGTCTTTTTTGTATTGATTTTTAAACCAGCAACCTTTCCATATTCATGTATTAAGTTAAGTAAATGTGGTAAAGATTCTGTAGGGTTTTCTAATATAAAGACCAGATCATCTCCGAAAGCCAGCAGTTTAAATTTCTCTCCTCGTGTCTTTAGACCATGTATCAGCACATTATTTCTTACTGCATCATTGAGCGATTCTAAAGCAAATATATAAAGTAATAGGGATAGTGGACAGCCCTGCCTTATCCCTTTTTGTATATCAAGATTTGAGGACAGATCTCTATTTATTATAATTCTAGTGTTTTGTGCCTTATATATTGCAGATACCATTGTCAAAAATTTCTGTCCACAGTCCCATATTGCTAATTTATGCAATAAAAACTTCCAAGATATATTATCAAAGGCCTTTTCAGCATCCAAAAACATTAAGGCCAGCTTTTTTTCCGGATATGCTTCAAAGAATTTGAAAACATTTATGATTGTCCGTATGTTATTTTTAATTTGTCGTTTGGGTAGAAATCCTGCTTGGTCTTGGTGTATTATTTTCATTAAAACTTTTTTCATTCTAGCTGCTAAAATGTTTGGAAATACTTTGTAGTCTACATTCAGTAAAGATATTGGTCTATAGTTCTTAACATCTCTTTCCTCCATGTCTGGTATATGGATTAGCATGATCAGTGCCTGATACCAAGAGCTAGGCATAGTCCCTGTATGACCTATTTTTTGAAGTAAATCTTTAAAAGGCAGACTAATCTGTTCTTCAAAAACTTGATATATTTCTGCTGGCAGACCATATGGACCCTCTTAACTCTTCTCTTTTCCTCCAGCCTTGTTTGATGGGACACTCAGATGCTACACCGGACCTCCAGTTTCCCTCGATCTGGACCTGGTGGTACAGCCCATCCGTATGAATGCCAGGCACACTCTGTTTGCATTACAGCCAAAGATAGATGATGAGCTAGACCACCTGGTGGAACAAGGGGTTCTTGAGCCTGTCCCTAACACCCACTGGAAGATCCCCATCATCACACTGGTGAAGTTGAATGGGGACATCCAGATATGTGCAGACTATAAATGCACCATCAATAAAGCTCTACAGGATCATGCATATCCCAGCCCCATCATAAACCATGTGCTTGCCTCCCTAGCAGTGCAAAGATTTTTGGTAAACTAGATCTGGCCCAAGAATACTAGTAGCTACCAGTGGACGATGCCACCTCTGAGGCCAAGACTATAGTGACCAACAGGGGGGCATTCAGGGTGCAGCAGCTGCAGTTCGGGGTTAGTGTAGCTCCGGGGATCTTCCAAAATCTTATGGACTGTTTGCTTAAAGGTATCCCCAGGGTCCAGCCGTTCTTTAATGGCATTTTAATAGTGGCTCCCGATGCTGAGACCTTCTCCAGATGGCTGTGATCTGTCCTCCAATGCTTCAATGATGCCGGGTTGAAGGTTAAATGTGAGAAATGCCTGCTGGAGGTTCCGTGGGTGAAATTCCTTGGGTTTGCAGTCAATGTGCAAGGCATCCACTCCACACAGGACAAGATCCGTGCCATCATCCAAGCGCCAGTTCCCTCCTCCAAGGCTGAACTCCAGGTTTTCTTGGGCCTCCTCAATTTTTACCACTCCTTCCTGCCACATAAGGCTGCGGTTGCGGAGCCTCTGCATCACCTCCTGGATAAACATGCCCCGTGGGTCTGGGGTCCCAAAAATGCTGCCGCCTTCAGGGTGGTGAAGGAACTGTTGATCTCCAATGCAGACCTTGCTCATTTCGATGAGTCCCTTCCTGTGGTCCTGGTGTGTGGTGCTTCCCTGTGTGGGGTGGTTCTGGGGCACTGGCTAACCGATGGCCTCAAGGTGCCTGTAGTTTACTATTCACGCACCCTGTCTGTGGCCGAGTGCAACTATGCGCAAATTGACAAAGATAAGTATCATGTGATTTCCCTCTCCTAAATATCTTCTAGTTTAAAACCCCATATTGTATTCCATTTCTATTGTATCTAAAGGAACTTGGTTGTATGTGTGTATGAATCTGTTTTGTTTGCCTGTGATTCAAAAGATATTATTCAGTAAAGAGAATAACTGATTTTACTTAAGAAACCTTGTCATGCGTTCTCTTTGGGAAACAGATTCTTTGGGGCAAAGCTGCTTTCTCTGTATACATAGACCAGAACTCAATATAAGTTTAGTCCGATCAATGCGTAGATAAGCATTTTGGCTAACAGATCTTGATGCCCCGTGTGAGGCTGGTCCCATGAGCATTGAGGACGGGTGACTAGACCCATCCCTCCTCTAAGCTACGGACATGGAGAAACGGCTTCGTGCTGAGAATCTAGTTAGCTGTATGAGAGGTTTCCGTCTGCGTGCTTGGCCTTTAGGAGGCAATCTATCGCAAGTGGGACTTTTCTGAGCCTCCTTTTCTCTCTGCCCCTCGGAGCAACTCGCGTTATGCTCCAGTCTTTCCGTTGTGGGTGGAAACCATTGGCACGACTACGAAGAGGACCTGCCGAAGAAGCCCCAATGTTTGCACAAGCATGCACATACACGTACACACATGCAGGCACATATAACCTCCCCTCCCTATAAAAGCACTTAGAAGCATTCAGGACGGGAAACGAGTTAGAGGTAAATCTTGATCCCACTGAAGTGGCCAGAGAGTCACTTTTCAGAAACCTCTCAAATTGGTTCAGTGGGTGATCCAGAGGGCGGTAGACCTGATCAGTCTGCTTAGCCAAAACCTGCAAAAATAGGCTGCCTGAGCGAGCTGGAATGCCCTCAGAGCATGCCTTGAGGCCAGGATGAAGGAGCCGGTACTCAGAACTTTGGTTGGCGTAAGGGAACTGGGAAGGTTGCCCACAGCCACCGATTGGTTTCCAGGTAAACCGTGAGAGGACAGAGGTCCTACTCCCAAAACCTGCCTTGCCTTTGGTTTCCAGGTAATCTGTGAGAGGACAGAGGTCCTACTCCCAAAACCTGCCTTGCCTTTGATTCTCAAGTAAACCGTGAGAGGATCAGAGGGATCCTACTCCCAAAACCGGCCTTGCCTTTGTGGCGAGAGAGGGAACTGTAACTGTTACTGTTGGATATAAAAGTCTTTTGCGGCAAGAAGGGACTGAAAAAAGTTCCTCTTGACTGTGAGATTCTTTTATGACAGCAGGGGACAGAAGAGGTTTTCTCCTGCGCACAAACGCCTTCTCTTTAAGGTTCTTAGGTCACTCCTGGACAGGCTGACGTTGTCCAATCCGAAAACCTGTTAGGAGCCCAGAGTTCATGGCCTTCTTGTTGCAGCAGGATGAGCTGTCATCCCACAAGGGGTGCCTGCTCTGGGGAAGCTGAGTAGTTGTCCTCACACCACTGTGACAAAGAATACTCACAGCATTGCATGATACACACCCGGGAATCATGCACATGAAGGCACTGCCCCGGAGTTATGTGTGGTGGCCAGGGCTGCCAAGGAAATTGAGGACAGGGTGAAGCACTGCCAGACCTGCCAGGAATTGTGGCCCAACTCCCCCAGGGCCCCAGTGCAGCCATTGGAATCCTCCAACAAACTCTGGGCCAGGCTGCATCTAGACTTTGCAGGTCCCTTCCAGGGACAAATATTCTTTATGCTGCTGGACACTTACACCAAGTGGCTGGAAGTGGTTCCAGTTCCCTCCACCTCATCTCAATCTGGCATCCAAGCGATGTGGTGGATCTTCAGCACCCAGGGCATTCTGGACTCCCTAGTTACCAACAATGGGACAGCCTTCACCTCCTCGGAGTTCCAGGATTTCATGAGCTACTATGGGATTAGGCACATCCACTCAGCCCCGTTCCACCCCACGACCAATGGCCAGGCCAAATGCATGGTCTGGACAATGAAGGAGGCCTTGCACCAGATGGTCTCAGGGGACTGGGACTACAAGCTGGCCACCTTCCTTTTTGGCCAGAAGACAATGCCACACACTGCCACAGCCACAGCCTCACTGAGCTCCTGATGGGACAGCTCCTCACAACCCACCTGGACCACCTGCATCCCAATCAAGCCCTGGAACACAGCTCTGCTGTGGTGAGTCAGGAAGCCCCATGTGGGTTCTTCCCAGGGGACCCTGTATATGCCAGGAACTATGCCCAGGGCCCGGCTTGGATCCCAGCCTGGGTGGTCAGGGTCACAGGTCCCCTCTGATACAAGGTATCAGCAGAAGACAGGCAGCTACTGAGATGGCACATCGACCAACTATGCTGCCGACTCCTCCTGGGCAACCAGGATGTGTCAGAGGACAGTGAGGATGAAGGGCCAAGCCCAGAGCCCCACAACACGAGAGAGCCTGAGTCATTTGTACAGGCCTCTATACTGCTGAGCGCACTGGCTGATGCAGACGCAAGGGGTACCACAGAGCCAATCTGCATTGCAGAGCCCATGGACTCCCCAAGCCCAGCCAGAGTCCCCGAGATCTCAGCCTAACTCTAAATGACCACGCCAGACCAGACAGAACTGGCCACTGAGTTACACCGCTCAACCCAGGAGCAGAGGAAGCCGGCTCACCTAAAGGACTTTGAGAGCTGGGGGGATTGAACCATGGGGGGAGGGGTGTTATGTACCAACTGAGGCCTGCACATGCAGTTGCCTTCGCAAGCGGTCATGCGAATAGGCAAAGTTTTGCTTCCTGAGACAATAGCCAGCATGGATCCTAGGATGGACCTATCGGTCAGCCAGGATCCAAGCAGTAACCTATGAGGAATTGGGAGCACTGTAAATAAGCCTATCATGGGTGTGGTTGTGTGTGGGGTGTGGTTTGTGATGGGGATTTAAGCAGGCCCCAGGAATAAATAAACTAAGGCATCCAGAACCCAGTACTTTACACCTCTCCTCTGAACATAGCCTAGCTAATGTTAACAACAGGGTAGGCACCTAGTTTTAGAAAGTTACAAATTTTCTAAAGCTCTTTCATTACCTTCTGTCCCTGAAGTCCTTCCCTAGACCACATGATCAAAGATGGCTGCCAGCCTGAAGACCAGAGATCAGCAGTCATCCAAGGACCAGCATGAAGAGGCCCTTCCTCCTTGCCCTTTTATTAAACCTGTGTCTCCACCCATTTTACTTCACTCTCTTCAACCCTTATGACCTGGTCTGCCTGCCCAGGTCACACAGGTGAACCCTGGGACTCTCAGGTGCATCCTGGGAGCCCCCCCAAATGGCATTCTGGGAAATCTCCAAGAGTCACCTGGAGTATCCCAACACCAAAACCCTCAGTTAACTTTGCTAGCAGAGTCATTAGCATAAGTATGGCTGTGAAGTAGCATGCCATTGAGACCGGCTTCCTGTTATGTGGACAGGAGAGAATGCACCCTTTCAAAATATAGAACAGGGGGAAATAGGGAGGGGCCATCTGCTATGGCCTGCCAACCTCCCTCCAGGAGACAATGTATCTTGTCACAAAGCAGTAAAAGGCAAAAGGCTTCATTCAAAAGAGGAGGGTTTCCCAGGCTGAGGTGAACAGAGAAGAGTACAGGTTTGGCAAAACAAATGTAAATTGGCCATAAGGCAAGCAAAAAAGGAGAATTTGAGGAGCAACTTGTCAAAAACATTAAGACAAACAATAAGCATTTATTTGACTATATCAGGAGCAGGAAACCAGCTAGGGAAGCTGTTGGTCCTTTGAATAGCAAAGTAATGAAAGGATTGCTTCAGGAGATGGCAAAGAAACTGAATGAAACCTTTTTTTATCTGTGTTCATTGTGGAAAATGTGGGGCACATACGCAAAACTGCTGTTTGGGGAAAGGGTATCTGAATACCTGAGTCAGATTGAGGAGATGGGACAGGAAGTTCTAGGACTACTAGGAAAACAGAAAACTATTGTCTGCAAAACAAAGTCTGAGTCCAGAGGCACCTTTAAGACCAACAGAGTTTTATTCTAGGTATAAGCTTTTGTGTGCATGCCCATTTCTTCAGATACATTGAAACAGAAGTCACCAACCATTACATATAGGTAGAGGGTGAGGAGGGTGTTGCCAGGAAGAGTCAAGATGCATAAGTAGCTGAGCAGTAAATATAGCTAGGATTATATTAAGGACTGTGGTAAGACCTGTGAGTAGCAGCAAATTAGCATACAGCATAATAAAAGTGTTTATAAACATATGCGAGAACTGAATGACATTAGCATGAGCAGTGAGATAAAAAATAGTATTTCTGTTAAGCCTTGGGGGGGTTCCATTGTCCTGAGTGTCGTAATAATTTGTAATTCAGCAATCTCCTGTTCTAATCTTTTTCTGAATTTCCTTTGCAATAAAACAATTTCTTTGAAGTCGCCCATTGTATACCCTGGAAAGCTGAAGTATTCTCCTGCAAGTTTCTCAGTTTTGTGATTCTTGATGTCAAATCTGTGCCCATTTATCCTTTGATATAGGGTTTACTTGTTTGCCCTATGTAGAGGACTGAAGGGCATTGTTGGCATTTAATGACATATAAAATGTTAGAAGATGAGCAAGTGAAAGAGCCTGAGATGGTGTAGTTAATGTTGTTAGGTCCAGTGATTGTGTTGTTTTGGTATATGTGGTAGCAAAGTTGGCATCTGGGTTTATTGCAAGCTCTGATACCAGTGTCTATGTTTAAATTAGATGTTGCATTATTGTGGTTGAGGATTTGTTTAAGATTGAGGGCTGTCTGTAGGCAAGAAAAGGTTTGCCCCCCCCAGTACCTGTGAAAGAGAACTGTCATTATCCAGTAGAGGTTGTAAGACACTGATGTTAGCCAAATTGCCTTAATTTCTTATCAATATGGGGGAAGTTATTATTATTAATAGGCAATAGGCAAACTAGGGAGCTAACACCAGTGTATACAGCGGTCCCGCCCTTCCAGAGGTACCAGTAACAGACATGGAGGCTGAAGTTAGTTTAAAATGATGTCTTTATTGTAGTCTTTTTCACACACAAACACACACACATTTATCCAGATTCTAGGAAATAAAGATAGATATCAGCACATTTGCATGAGCAGAATATTCGTTGTTTGGGCAATAGTTACCTGTCCTCGCTGAGGGAGCCATTCCAATGGAAGAAGGGAGGGGAGAATTGGAAATAAGGAACGTGCCCTGATCTGGCAGGAACATGTGGAATTCTAGCTGCAGATCTAGAGTCAAAGATGGAGGGAGGGTATTGGGATAGCAAGCTGAACATAAGAGGGATAAAACTTCGATAGGGGTCATAGAGAGAGAGAGCATGTGGTCGGGTATTACCTTTTATAAGGTGGTATAGGGGGGCTAGTTGAACTGGCCACATCCCCTTGTCACACATCCTGTTAGTCCATCCCTGAAAACATACTATTGGGTGGAAGGAAAAGGGGAGGGGAGCTAGGGAGTGATCAATATTGAGAACTAGTAAACTAGACTGGGGACTGGCACCTGTATGTAGAGCCTATGAGTCATTGGGCTAGAGCTATTGTTTCTTGATGGCCCTAGCCAGGTCATTGATGGGCGAGTGATTAGTTGCCAAGCAACCATGTGTAGAGCCTCCTGGTTATGTGCAGCTTTGCAGGTCGATGGAAGAGGGGGAAGGGGATTGCCTGTGTGTGTCAGAGGGAGCTCCTTATGGCGTTTGGAGCTCATTGTCCTTGTGCCTTGGCATGGCATGGCGTTTGATTCCTTGGTGCAAGCTAGGGAATTGATCCATCTCACAACTGGTAAGAGGGCTGGTAACCCTGAAGAACCACTGGAACAGCCACACAACAGGAAGGTATCCTTCTCTCAAATGTACCTTCTCAACTGGCATCATATTGGGTCACCATGCTGTACAGTCTCTTAATCATAACTTTGCACAGTCCAAGTTTATATAACTTATGTCTTATAGTCCATAAGAGCACATTAAATGCCTTGCAGGGCAACAATGATGGTGTGTTGAACAGCATTCAACAACTTTCACCCCACCATCAACCTGTCAACGAACAAATGTATGCAATAAATACATTTTCTGGACACTACTGTAAAAAATATATTACGGATGCATAGACACCACCTTGTACCAGAAACCTACTACCAACAAACATTTCTACATACCTGCAGTTACCATTCTAAACATACCAAACAGTCCATTGTATACAGCCAGGCTCTACGCTGCAGTCACATCTGTTTCAATCCTACAGCAGAGATTCTCACCTGAGAGATCTACAATGAACCTTTTTGGAACTAAAATATCTACTTGATGAAGTCAAGAAACAGATTAACAAAGCCAGAATGATACTCAGAAAAAACTTGTTGCAAGAAAGGCCCAAAGGAGACAATAAGAGAACACCACTAGTGGTCACATACAGCTCTCAACTCAAAACAGGTCAATGCATCATCAGCAACTTACAACCTCTACTGGATAATGATAGTTCTCTTTCACAGGTACTGGAGGGTAAACCTTTTCTTGCCCACAGACCAAAACAAAAACCCAACCCCCACCTCACTGGCATAATGAGTGTGATAACATCACTTCTAGGGAAAACCAGCTCTAGGATTTTATCATAGAGTTTTCAGCAATTCCTAGAGCTGCTGCCATAGTTTTCTGGGTTTTCCCTAGTACTGCCTTCATCACTCTTTGCAGTGACATCCCCCACACCATGTCCCTGACCCTGTCTCCAATCCTCTTCCTTAGGTTCAGAAAAGAGAACAGGATATATTTTTCTACTCCATGAGTAATTAAACTATGGAGTTTGCTGCCAGTAGAGACGGTGAGGGTCATGATCACAGCCAGTGGTAAAAAGGAGTTAGACAGTGTCATGGAGGAGAGGTCTATCAATGGCTTTTAGCCATGGTGACTGAAGGAATCTCCATCTATAGATGCAGTAAACCTCTGAATACCAATGCTGACTGGCAGCATTAGTGGAGGATCTCAGCCTCTATGCCCTGTTGTTGGCCCTCCAGAGTATTGGGTTGACCACTGTGTGAGATGAGATGATGGAACACTGGCCTGATCCAGCAATTATCTACTTATGGTCTTTAGTTTAGCATTTCAGAATACATCAAATTATAGAAATACCATAATGTTTGCTCCAGCTGGAAATCACCAATAAAACTTGCAAGTAAAGTTTCTAAGGCCCCGGTCATATGGGCCGGATAATGCAGGGGGGAGGCGGGGCTATTTGTGGTGCCACAATTAGAGTTGCCAGAATGTGATCCCATGCATCGGCAGCATGCCACGGTTCCTTCCCTCCACATCTGTGCGTCAATGAGGGGCCGGAGGGAAAAGCCACATGCCAGTGCCATCACACTGAGGGAGTCCGGAGGCAGCCCGTGGCAAACCATTTGCCAATACCTTCGAGGAGGTAGTTTTTTACTCCGCATCTTCGGTGGGAAGCCGTGGGTTAGCCACAGGAGTGCTACGCCTCCCAGATGTCATGGTGTGATCGCACCCAGAAACTCTGCCAGTCAATCGTGGCTCTCCCACAGCAAATTCAGCGTGTGACCAGGGCCTAAGTTTCTCGTATTGACTGGCTACCCTGCTATCTGTTGCAGAGAACCTGGGCAGTCATTTGGGCCTCTAGGCACCACTCTCACCCCAAAAAATTTTTACTTCCTTTGTGGCTCAGACCTTTTAGCAGGCCAGACCTTTTAGCAAGCCAAGACTGAGCAAAAATAGGAATCGGGGGCAGAGAAAGCATAGGATAGAGAAGGCAAGGGACACCTAGAGCAAGAAGGAGGTCTTTTAAAACAATGAGGACAAGGATAATGTGAAAACAAGTCTACAGAGGGAGAGAATACATACACACATGGCCACAATATGTAAAAATGAGGCAAGTCCAAAATTGGATTGGATTCCACTGAAAAGATCCACCAGGACAAAGGAGGGCAATTCCCCCCTTCTTTGTCAGGCTTCCATCTTCTTCCTCATGTTATTCCTGAGGGTCCTTGTTCTTCAGGGCAGCTGGAGGAGGAAAGCAGGAAATGAGTTCTTCAATGCATGGAATTTAGATGGGATCCAATTCACTGATTTGAAACAACCAGCAAAATCTTTGGTTATCATCCTCTAGTTGGCAGAAGAATCAATGAAATTGTGTATTCATATACCAGGACAGAAGAACTGGAATGATCTGCTGAGAGAGTTGTGTTACAGTCCTTCCTGATTCCATAGGTCCATTGTTGATATACTCAATTCAGAACTGCCTACACAGAGAGTGGATTTCAATGTCATATTAATTGCCAAAGAAAATCAGGGGAAACATTGAAACCTTGCCTAATCTTTTCAGATTGTTAACCCACACACCCCAGGCTGGATTTAAACTGAATTGGGGAAAGCACAAATGACTGGAAGTTTTTGATATTTGTATTGGAAAGGGGTGAAGAACTCAGAAGAACAGCATGACATCTCTTCTTGAAGTGCCTAAACCAACAGATGTTAGAAGTGTGAGACAATTCCTAGGAATGTCCAGATTTTGTCAGATATTCATTCCAGATTATATGCAATATATATATACTTTGAGAGAGAGACAGATAATGAAAGCATTCTGCTTAGGTAACCATGTTAATGAATCCAAATCCAGTCAAACGTTTTTATTATTATTATTGTTCAAACAAAATACCAGTCAGTGTGCAATATCAGTAGAAATGGTACAGATTCAGAAAAGACAGGCTAGTGGCATTCACATCTGAAATGCCATCAGAATTTTAAGAAGAACTTGAACGAGCATGAAAAAGAAGCACTGACGGATTATTGGATGGTGTTGCCTTTGAATGAAACAGTAGAGTTTATTAAGACTAAATGTTCCATATTAAGACTAAAATGTTCCATATTTTTTTTTTGGTAAAAAGAATTTATTAACAGGATATTTTAACATGTTCCATAAGAGAAGATAAAGACATAAAAGGACTTTCAGTTGGAGGTTTCACATATAAGTATAGGGCTTTTGCAGATGATGTAATGTTTGTGATTGAAGATCCAGTAACCAATGTACCATTATTGATGAAAAAGATTAAAGAATTTGGAGATTTGGCTGGATTTTACATGAATAGGATTAAAACAAAGATGCTGTGCAAAAATATGAGAAAAGAAAAACAACTGGAATTGCAAGAAAAAGTTCAATGTGAAGTGGTGAAAAAAACCAAGTACTTGGGAATTGAGCTCACAATGAAAAATATTGATCTTTTTAAAAACAACGATGAGAAGACCTGGGCTAAAATTCAACAGGATATAAAGAAGTGGAATACCTTGAACTTGTCAATTCTGGGAAGAATTTCGGTAGTTAAAATGAACATTTTACCCCGTTTGTTATTTTTATTCCAGACAATTCCTATTGTAAAAGACTGTAAAGTGTTGAATTTATGGCAGAAGGAGATTTCAAAGTTTGTTTGGTCTGGAAAGAAACCTAGGATTAAAATGAAGATTTTATGTGACGCAAAAGAAAGGGGAGGTCTACAACTCCCCAATTTTAGATTGTATCATGATGCAGTGTGTTTGGCTTGGCTTGAACAATGGATTAACTTGGACAATAGAAAAATGTTGGCATTAGAAGGGCATGATTGCAAATTTGGATGGCATGCCTATTTATGGTATGAAAAATCCAAAGCGGATAACCTTTTTAAACACCACTTTATAAGAAGATCACTGTTCATGACTTGGATGAGATATAAAAGATTTTTTTTTTAACTAAGACATTTATGGATAGTTCCGGCAGAAGTAATCAAACCACTTTCAAGGCATAAAGGAGAAGACTGGATACCTTATAGAGACGTTCTGAAGGTTGAAGGGAGTAGTTTTGCGATGAGAGCTAGGGAAGAACTGGAATTTGAATATGATTGGTTAAACTATAGGCAGATCTATGATTTATTTAAGACGGATAAAAAGAGGTATGGTTTCAGGAAAGAAAATAACGAAATAGAAATGGTATGAGTAGAAAAATGTAAAAAAATGATTTCAAAAATTTATAAAATTTTGTTAAAATGGTATACAGAGGATGAGATTGTAAAAGAGCAGATGGTGAAATGGGCTATAAATATAAATGAGAGATAGACATGTCATCATGGGAGTGTTTGTGGAAAAAATCGATTAAAATTTCAACATGTGTTAATGTGAAAGAAAATTGTTATAAAATGATGTACAGATGGTATATGACACCAAAAAAAATTGCTAATATGAATGAGAACATGTCTAACAAATGTTGGAAATGTAAAAAGAAAGAGGGCTCATTATACCACATGTGGTGGACGTGTGAAAAAGCGGCTGCTTTTTGGACTGAGATTCATAATGAAATCCAGAAGATCCTGAAATGTACTTTGAAAAAAGAGCCAGAAATGTTACTTTTAGGTGTCAAAATGGAGGAATTTAAGGTGACAAAGAGAACTTTGTTATGGTATTTGATTTCAACGGCGAGAATGATATATGCTCAATTTTGGAAGCAGGAGAAGATACCAGATAAATGGGAATGGATAAAGAAGATGATTTTTATGGTAGAAATGGACAAATTGACAAAAACAACTTAATGGAAAAGAAGACTAAAATGTTCCATATTAAAAAGTTAAATATTAAATATGAAGAGTTGTCTAATCAGAGAATTGCAAGATAGACTTTGGTCTTATTGTTTGTTTATTTATTTTCCATTTGTATCCCGCCTTGCTGTACAATAATAGTTAAGGACTAGATCAAACAAACACTTCCACATTAGACCCCTTCCAGTCCAGCTTCCGCCCAGGTCATGGGACGGAGACAGTACTGGTTGCCCACACAAATGACCTCCAGAGGCATCTGGATCAGGGCAGGACGGTGTTACTGTTGTTATTGGACCTGTCAGCAGTGTTTGACACAGTCGACCATCAGCTACTGACCCACCACCTCACCAACACTGGGATTCAGGGGCTCGCCTTACAGTGGATTGTCTCCTTTCTCAAAGTCTGGGGACAAAGGGTGGTGCTTGGGGATCAGCTGTCCTGAAGGCACTTGCTGATCTGTGAGGTTCCCCAAGGGGCGGTGCTCTCCCCGATGTTATTTAACATCTACATGTGCCCCCTTGCCCAGATCACCCAGAGGCACAGGCTAGGGTGCCACCAATATGCGGATGACACCCAGGTATATCTGTTGTTGGGCAGTCAGTTCGACTACCCTGGAAGATCCGGACAGGGCACTACGGGACATGGCTGGTTGGCTTAGATTGAGCCAATCAAAATTTAATCCGATGAAGACAGAGGTCCTGTGCCTGAGTCAGAGCGAGTCAGGGGTAGGGATCCCATTACTCGCCTTCGATGGAGCACCGTTGGTGCCAGCATCGAGAGTTAGGAGCCTGGGAGTGCTCCTGGATACCTCCTTAACAATGGAGGCCCAGGCAGCAGCCACTGCCAAGGCGGCCTTTTACCATCTTCGGCTGATCAGGCAGCTGGTTCTCTTCCTCGAATGCAATGATCTGGCAACAGTGATCCACACAATGGTCACCTCAAGATTAGACTACTGCAATGCTCTCTACATGAGGCTGCCCTTGTCGCAACTCTGGAAGCTGCAGCTGGTGCAAAATGCGGCAGCCAGGCTGCTGATGGGTCTCCCTATGTGGAAGCACATTGTCAGGTAGTCCTGCCATGATGGATGGAGGGGAGGGGAGGATGGCTATGGGCGCCATAGTGGCGTGACGGGCGGGAGGTTGGAATCCGAGGGGTGTTGATTTATGCCTAGGGTGTGAGAATGGAATGTGACTCTGGCAACCCCTATCTCTCGCAGACTGGACGTTCTGACCTTGAGGAGTCAAGCTGCGAGCTTTCCTATTGCTTTCAAAGCTGCAGCTTTGCTGAGAATAATGGGGGCGTTTGGGAACTTCATTAGCGTAGTAACTTTCGATTCCCATTCGCATGTTATTCCCTGATTGGTAGAAGGGGGGGTCCCCATTCACCCCCTTCCCTGTATAACCGCCTGTTTTGTGTAACCAAGTTATTCTGAACAATGTACCTGCTTCAGTAACCTTTCTATTGCAGCATTATAATAAACGCTATTCTTGTTTGA
The DNA here is from genome assembly GCA_029375565.1 of Gekko gecko. Classification (NCBI taxonomy): domain Eukaryota; kingdom Metazoa; phylum Chordata; class Lepidosauria; order Squamata; family Gekkonidae; genus Gekko; species Gekko gecko. The sequence goes on along the minus strand of JAPDNY010000001.1, from coordinate 228,464,059 downwards.
ACCGCAAGGCATGGTGTTTGGCTGACTAGGTTAGGGCTTCTGACAGTTTGTTCAGAATCATCATCAACTTTCGGGACTGGTCAGAAACCCGCGACTCCAAAATGAGCAGCGGTGAAGAAGACACTCTCCCGATTGAAGAAGAAAAGAAAAAGGAGAAGAAACCTCCTGGGAAGGACGTACCCAGAGAGACCCCTGACACGTATGTGCCGGGACAATGGGGTCCGGAGTACGACTTTGGAGGGCCCTACGGGGATCCATACGGGGCGGCCTACGGAGGGGTGACCACCCGAGTCGGACGTAGACGAGACTGGGTGAAACCCCTGGCCGAAACCCACGAGACGTGGTTTGGAACCCCGCGGGCATCGGTGGGGGGAAGCCACCCCGAAAGATCGGTCCGTAGGCTGATCACGGCGGGAGCCCTGGAAGAAACCGGCCGAGATTCCGAAAGCCTGGAAGGTGCCGTGGTGAGATGGAGGTGGAGTGGGGAACCGAGCCAAGACCGCCTGATGCGCTTCCTGGATGAATCCCTCGCCCGCATCCCACAGATGATCGCAGAGGGCATCTGGGAGGAGCGTGAGCGACAAAGGCGAGAGGAACCACCAGAACAAGCTCCCCAGGACCAACACCCGGTGCCGGATCAAGACCAGCAGAACGTGCCGGCCGGCCCGCCGGATCAACCAGCGGGACCAGGGCCGCAGGGGCCGCCGGGCCAGCCACCCCCTCGTCCATGGGGGTTCTTGCCACCGAAGCCGGCGGAATTACTGGATGCAGATTTTGATGGAGACCCCGAAAAGTTTCCGTTCTTCCTCGTGAGAGCCGAGAGATTTATCGAAACTTGGGGCCACCTATTCCAGCGCGAAGACCACATGGTCGATGTCATAGCAGCCCACCTGAAGGGAGCGGCCGCTGACTGGTACGTGGGACTCCACCAGGCTGATGGGCGTGAGCTGAGAGAAATCGATTCTTTTATGTGGGCCATGAAAGAGCAATTCGAGAACGTGAACTCCAATAAAGCGGCAAAGGCAACGATCCGGGCCCTCAAACAAGGCGCGAGATCGGTGAGGGATTACACGGCGGAGTTCCGTAGGTGTGCGGCCAAAATCCGTGGGGTGCAAGATGGGACCCTCGTGGAGTACTACAAATTGGGACTCAACGCAGAGATCCGCCGAGAAGTCACCAAGACCCAAGACCCGGACACCCTCTCTGGATGGATACAATGATGATACAATGATCACGATGGAGAACCGACTGAAAACTATCAAACTAGATGATGCCGCAGCGATGGTCAACAGGGGCCCTGCGCCGGCAGCGAGGGGAAAACCCCTACCCCGAATCCAAAACCGAAGGATGGCACGAGGGAACTCCGAATGAAGCAAGGTCTTTGCCTCAAATGCGGAGAAGGGGGCCACTTCGCCGCAAACTGCCCGAGCTCCCCTGCATCGTCAGGAGCGCCAAAGGGAGCCAAGAAAAAGTTTGACACGTCCACGCCAAAACCGGTGGCAAAGCCGAGGGGGGCAAAAGCCCTGCAAGCCAAGCCGCTCAGCGAGGCGTCTGACTCATCGGATGGCGAGATTGCACCGCAGGGAAACGAGACGGACCTGCTGTAAATAGCGCTGAACAGCAGGTCCCGGACTCCCAGGCGCAAATCCCGGTGAGCAAACCCCCTCTCTTTTCTTTCTCACGGTGACTTTAGTGGACCCGGGTCTATTGACCCACGTGAGAGTACGGGCTCTCATTGACTCTGGGTGTGGGAGAGACCTTATCAACCCCACACTGGTAACGGGACTGGGGGCAAAAGTTATTAAACTAAACGACCCCTTGATTTTTACTCAGATGGATGGCTCCACCATGAAAGAACCCTGTAAATACGAGACTGTGCCCTTGAGGGTGGGGATTGGGCATCACTGGGAAGAGAGGCGTTTCGTTGTTACCCCGTCGGCCCGCTTCCCCCTGGTACTCGGGAGCGCGTGGTTCTTCGATCACGACCCACACGTTCTATGGGAGGAGGGGAAAGTGAACTTCATCTCCGAAAAATGCCAGTCCCACCTATGGAAGAATGAGTGGGGACCCATAACGGGGGGCGGCTCCTAGTGACGGTGGGGGTGGCAGAAGCAGAACTGGAAGGTATCCCTCCAGAGTATCACGACCTGGCCCCTGTCTTTGGGGAGGAGGAAGCCGACGAATTGCCCCCCCATAGGAACTCAGACTGTGCGATTGAGATCTTGCCTAACCAGAAACTACCCAAAGGAAAGTTGTATTCTATGAGCCCCTCGGAGAAAGTGGAGCTGAGGAAATTCATTGATAAAAACCTGAGGAGGGGCTTTATACAGCCGGCATCCTCCCCGTTTGCAGCTCCCGTGCTTTTCCGGAAAAAAAAGAACGGGGGGTTGCGGCTGTGCACCGACTATCGGGGCTTGAATGCAGTGTCCAACACAAATGCTTGCCCCATGCCCCTAATAAAGGATTTGTTGGCTGCGGTGGCTGGGGGAAAATTTTCTCGAAGCTTGATCTCCGCGATGCCTACTTCAGGGTCCGAATTCGGGAGGGGGATGAATTTAAAACGGCGTTCAACACACCCCTGGGCCAATTTGAATACTTGGTCATGCCGTTTGGGCTTCAGGGAGCTCCAGGGGTCTTCATGAACTTAATTAATGAGGTGCTCCATAAATATTTGTTCAAGGGGGTCCTTGTTTACCTTGATGACATTCTTTTGTATTCCCCTGACCTGAAATCTCACGTGAAACTGGTGCGGGAAGTTTTACAAACGTTGCACAAGCATAAACTGTTTGCTAAACTGTCCAAGTGTGAATTTCACAAGACGGAGATCCCTTTTTTGGGCTACCGCATATCCCAAAGGGGGATTGAGATGGACCCTGACAAGATAAAAGATGTGGTGGGGTGGGAGCCACCCAAAACCCGGAGGCAACTCCAGGGGTTCCTCGGATTCGCGAACTTTTATAGATCATTCCTATCGAACTTTGCGCAGGTGGCTCTCCCCCTGACTGACTTGTTGAAAACAAAAGGGAAACCACCCGAATGCACTCGACCCGGGGCCAAACTAGAGTGGTCGCCAGAGTGCCAGAGGGCGTTTGACAAATTAAAAGCCCTTTTTACATCGGAACCTGTGTTAGCTCACCCGAATGAACTTTAAAAATTCATTGTACAAGTCGACGCTTCTGACGTTGCTATGGGAGGGGCGATCCTCCAAGAGGGAGAGGATGGTAAATTGCACCCCCTTGCCTATGTTTCCAGAAAATTTAACGATACTGAATGGAATTGGTCAGTGTGGGAAAAAGAAGCGGGATCGATCCGCTTAGCGTTAGCTACCTGGCGCCATTGGCTAGAGGGAGCGCGGGTTCCTTTCGAGGTCTGGACTGATCACAAAAACCTCGAGCTTCTCCGCTCCCCCGTTCCTTGAACGCCAAACAGCTGCGTTGGGCTGATTTCTTCTCCAAGTTCAATTTTACACTGCACCATTTCCCGGGGACATCTAACTCGCTGGCCGATGCAGTGTCACGCCTCCCTCAACACGACAGCAAAAGGGAGGAGATTCATGACTCGGTTTTCACGCCTTCTCAGTTGGGAGGGGCAGTGACCACCCGGAGGCAGGCCAAACATTCCCCCCCGTCCCCAAGCCCTCCCACCGATGACTGGGTGTCAAAATTCTCTACAGCTATGTCTGACGCTGACAGGGAGGAGGTGAGGGGGGAAGAAGGAGTCTCTCCAGATGCGCATGGCTGCTGGACTAAAAATAACAAACTGTTTGTCCCACGTTCCCTTAGGGGGGAGGTGATGAGCTGGGCGCATGGGTCGAAACTTGCTGGACACACGGGGTTTGTAAAATCTCTCCAGCTCCTACAAAGACAATTTTGGTGGCCCGGACTGCGAAAAGACATTTCATTGTTCACATCGGCTTGCCAAACGTGCTTGATGAGTAAGCCTCGGCCCGGTAAACCCCCGGGAGCTCTGCAACCCCTCCCTACACCGGCTCGTCCGTGGGAAGTGATCTCTATGGACTTTATTACCGACTTACCCCCTAGCGGGGGGAATACTGTCATCTGGGTGATAGTGGATCTATTTACTAAGCAGGCTCATTTCGTTCCGTTTGCCTCCATCCCCTCTGCCAAGAAACTAGCCTCTGCGTTCTTGCAACACGTAGTGAGGCTCCACACTTTACCTGCTAAAGTGATCTCGGATAGGGGGTTCAATTCGTTTCACGGTTTTGGAGCGAATTAATGTCACTGCTTGGGGTGGAGAGGGGGTCAGCAGTGCATACCATCCGGAATCCGATGGGCAGACTGAACGTGTGAATCAAACTCTGGAACAATATTTACGGTGTTTTTCAAACTTTCAACAGGACAATTGGCATTCTCTCTTGCCTTTAGCTGAGTTCTGTTACAATAATACTCAGCACTCATCGACAGGGATGTCCCCATTTAAGGCGGTACATGGATATGACGCCCCGCCTTTGCCATTCCTAAACTCTCCCGACCTCCCGGCGGGAGATGCTGGAGATTGGTGCAAACAATTGCAAATGGCGTGGTCCTCGTTGGCCAAGACTCTAGAGGAAGCTAAGAATGCTTACAAAATCCAAGCCGACAAGAAACGAAATCTTGCTTGGGTTCCTAAGTGTGGGGAGTTTGCCTATTTGTCCACACAACACTTGCGTCGCATTCAACCAAGCCGCAAACTTGGTTGGAAATTTGTTGGACCTTTTGAGATTGTGAGAGTGATTAACAATGTGACTGTTGAACTTGCGTTGCCCAAATCTCTAAAGTCTGTTCATCCTGTTTTTCATGTAAGGCTTCTACGCCGGGCGCCTGAGGAGAACAGATGGAGACCGCAACGGCCAACCCCGCCTCCGCTGTTGGTGGGGGGGGAACCTCACTACGAAGTATCGCAAATCTTGGACTCTAAGATCTCTCGCAATCGTTTATTTTATCTGGTAGAATGGATTGACTTTGGGCCGGAGCAGAGGGAATGGGTGCGGGCGGAAAATGTTCTGGCCCCCCGGCTTATCCGGGCTTTTCACAAGTTGTACCCCCACAAACCAAAGGGGTAGAGTTATTTTCGAGGTAGTCCTGCCATGATGGATGGAGGGGAGGGGAGGATGGCTATGGGCGCCATAGTGGCGTGACGGGCGGGAGGTTGGAATCCGAGGGGTGTTGATTTATGCCTAGGGTGTGAGAATGGAATGTGACTCTGGCAACCCCTATCTCTCGCAGACTGGACGTTCTGACCTTGAGGAGTCAAGCTGCGAGCTTTCCTATCGCTTTCAAAGCTGCAGCTTTGCTGAGAATAATGGGGGCGTTTGGGAACTTCATTAGCGTAGTAACTTTCGATTCCCATTCGCATGTTATTCCCTGATTGGTAGAAGGGGGGGTCCCCATTCACCCCCTTCCCTGTATAACCACCTGTTTTGTGTAACCAAGTTATTCTGAACAATGTACCTGCTTCAGTAACCTTTCTATTGCAGCATTATAATAAACGCTATTCTTGTTTGAACCGCAAGGCATGGTGTTTGGCTGACTAGGTTAGGGCTTCTGACACACATCCAGCCTGGGCTAAAGGGACTGCACTGGCTGCCAATAGCATACCAGATTCACCTCAAGGTGCTGGTTCTGACCTTTAAAGCCCTACATGGTCTGGGGCCTGCCTACCTGAGGGACCACCTTTCCCCGCATGTTCCCCGGAGAGCACTGAGGTCGGGGTCTCAAAATCGTCTGACCTCTCTGGGCCAAAAGACGCCAGATTGGCCTCTACCAGGGCCAGGGCCTTCTCAGTAGTGGATCCACACTGGTGGAATAAGCTCCCAGAAGACATCAGAACCCTGTGGGACCTTTTACAATTCCACAGGGCTTGTAAAATAGAGCTCTTCCACCAGGCCTTTGATTAGGAGCTGCTACTAATAACAACTAGGCTCTTTATATTAACTCCAACAGCCTGTGATATATGGGATACTGACTGTGGCCATACTTTGCTATCATTTTATTATTGCCTAGTGGGATGTTACCACCACCAGCACTTCACCAGTACTTTTCTGTATTTGTGATCTGTTTATGTTTATGAGTTTGTATTGTATTATGACATTGTGTTATGTTTACACATCTGTGTTGTAATGTATTTTAACCTTTTAATGTAAGCCACCCTGAGCCTGTTTCGGCGGGGAGGGCAGGATACAAATCGAATTAAATAAATAAAGATCACACCAAGTTAGCATTACAGTTCATTTTAGAGACAGAAACTCATAATGGTCATTTGCGGAACAAAATCAAGAACCTGATATATGCAAAGATTGCTTATTTAGAAGGATAGTTTGGAAATTAAAAGCAATAAATAATCTTTGTTTACTCGTTTGTCTTCATTGGGGCCATCTTTGCTCAGCAGTTCTACAGTATTTAGCTTTCATTTTTTTTTCATTTTTAAAAGCAAGTTTGGCCTCTCCCTGATGTTTGCAAGAATAGTCTTGAAGGTTTGAAAGAGCTGATAAAATAAGTAAAACTAGAAGGATTTTCAGTAGAAGTTTTATTTGGACAGAGTAGTAAATTCAGTACCCTGACCTGGATGGCCCAGACTTGCCTGGTTATTTTCCAGATTTTGGAAGCTAAGTAGGGTTGGCCCTGGGTAGTACTTAGATAGGAGAGAAGTCCAGGGTTGCTACCTAGAGGCAGGCAATGGCAAAACACCTCTGTTCATCTCTTGCCTTGAAAACCCTATAGGGCTGCCCTAAGTCATCTGTGACTTGACGGCACTTTCCACCAGTGAATTCAGTATCCTGTAAATTCCTTCCCACACTCCCAAATAGCAAGAATCAAATTGGGGGAAAGTAGGAGAAAAGACTTTTAATCCCTGTTTCATTTGCAAGCTCAGTCAATACAAATCCTGTCCAATGTTTCTGTTCAACAAATGGAAAAATTGAAAATGGAAAACTCCAGGAATTTCCCAACAAATGGCAGTGTGAACCCTAGAGAAAATGGCAATTTTGGAGGGTGAAATCTATGGCATCACATCTAGGCTGAGCTTCATCCCCACCCCCTACCCCATCTCCAGGAATTTCCCAAGCCAGAATTAGCAACTCTATCGCTAACATGCAGAGTTGGCTACAAGGCTTGCATGTGCTATGAATGCCACAGAATCAGCAAGAAAGGCACTCCTGCTCTGATTCCCATAGGGTAGTTTTAGATATTGCTGACTGCAGTGGGGGAGGTTGAAACCAGATTGCTAAAGTGCAGTCAGAAAAGGATTAGTCATTGTGAGTTAAAAATGAAAAAGCCTGAATTAATTAAAAAGGAAATCTGTTTCATAGTAAGCATTAAAATGTATATTAGACTGCCCACTTCTGGAATGGCAAAACAGATCTATGAGTGAAAAGACAATTGATGAAACAAGGGGTATTTGCTAAGGTCCACAAAGTTAGCTCGCACCAAATAGCAGGGCACCTGAGTTTGATTTAAAATTGCTTCACTGTTATGGTGAGTAATTAGATGTCATAAGTGGAATGCTGTAAAAAATTAATTGGAATAATACTTATTTCAAAGTAACAAATGGGACTGCTTTTAGTTATTATTCTACTCTATTCTCAAATTGCTACCACTCACCCCAAACCGTCTCCCTCATGGATCACTGCCTTGTCGTGGCGAGGGGGCTTCCGTGGTTCAATGAGGCTGTGGGCTATGTCATGGAGGGCCACCCAGGACGGACAGGCCACAGCAGAGAACTCAGACCAAGCGTGATCTCCTGGAGAAGGAAATGGCAACCCACTCCAGTATCTTTGCCAAGAAATCCCCATGGACAGTAACAAAAGGCTAAAAGATATGATGCCAGAAGATGAGCCCCTCAGGTCGGAAGGTGTCCAATATGCTACTGGGGAAGAGCAGAGGGCAAGTACGAGTAACCCCAGAAAGAGTGAAGCGGCTGGGCCAAAGCCGAAAGGACGCTCAGTTGTGGATGTGTCTGATGGTGAAAGGAAAGTCCGATGCTGCAAAGAACAATACTGCATAGGAACCTGGAATGTAAGATCTATGAATCAAGGTAAGCTTGACGTGGTCAAAAATGAGATGGCAAGAATGAACATCGACATCTTGGGAATCAGTGAACTAAAGTGGACAGGAATGGGCGAATTTAACTCAGAAGACCATTATATCTACTACTGTGGCCAGGAATCCCGTAGAAAAAATGGTGTGGCCTTTATAGTCAACAAGAGAGTGAGAAAGGCAGTATTGGGACAGAACCTCAAAAATGACAGAATGATCTCAGTCCGAATCCAAGGCAAACCATTCAATATCACAGTAATCCAAGTCTATGCCCCAACCACTGCTGCAGATGAGGCTGAAGTGGACCAGTTCTATGAAGACCTACAACAGTTCATAGAACTAACACCAAAAAATGATGTCCTCATCATCATAGGGGACTGGAATGCTAAAGTAGGAAATCAAAAGGTAACCGGAATAACAGACAAGTTTGGCCTTGGAGAACAAAATGAAGCAGGCAAAGGCTAACAGTTTTGTCAAGAGAACACGCTGGTCATAGTGAACACCCTTTTCCAACAACCTAAGAGGCGTCTCTACACATGGACATCACCAGATGGGCAACACCGAAATCAAATTGACTATATAATTTGCAGTCAAAGATGGAGAAGCTCTATCCAGTCAGTAAAAACAAGACCTGGAGCTGACTGTGGCTCAGATCATGAGCTACTCATTGCAAAATTCAGACTTAAATTGAAGAAAGTTGGGAAAAACACAAGGCCATTCAGATTTGACCTAGATCGCATCCCCGATGAATATACAGTAGAGGTGAAGAATAGGTTTAAGGGACTAGATTTGATAGACAGGGTGCCTGAAGAACTATGGACAGAGGTCCGTGACATTGTAAAGGAGGCAGCAATCACTGCCATCCCAAAGAAAAAGAAATGCAAAAAAGCAAAGTGGCTGTCTGATGAGGCTTTACACATAGCAGAGGAAAGAAGGAAAGCTAAAGGCAATGGTGAAAAGGAAAGATTTGCCCAACTGAATGCAGATTTCCAGAGAACAGCAAGGAGAGATAAGAAGGCTTTCCTGAATGAACAATGCAAAGTAATAGAGGAAAATAATAGATTGGGAAGGACTAGAGATCTCTTCAAGAAAATTGGAGAAATGAAGGGAACGTTCCATGCAAAGCTGGCCATGATAAAGGACAAAAACGGTAGGGACCTAACAGAAGCAGAAGAGATTAGGAAAAGATGGCAAGAATACACAGAAGAACTATACAAGAAGGACCTCGATGTCCTTGACAACCACGATGGTATAATCACTGACCTCGAGCCAGACATCCTGGAAAGTGAAGTCAAATGGGCCTTAGAAAGCATTACTAACAACAAAGCTAGTGGAGGTGATGGTATCCCAGCTGAGTTATTCAAAGTCTTAAAAGAAGATGCTGTTAAAGTGCTGCACTCAGTTTGCCAACAAATTTGGAAAACACAACAGTGGCCACAGGATTGGAAAAGGTCAGTGTACATTCCAATCCCAAAGAAGGGCAATGTCAAGGAGTGTTCAAACTATCGCACAATTGCACTCATTTCACACGCTAGCAAGGTCATGCTCAAAATCCTACAAGCTAGGCTCCAACAGTACGTGGATAGAGAACTGCCAGAAGTACAAGCTGGATTTCGAAGAGGTAGAGGAACTAGAGATCAAATTGCCAACATTCGCTGGATTATGGAGAAAGCAAGAGAGTACCAGAAACACATCTACTTCTGCTTCATTGACTATGCTAAAGCCTTTGATTGTGTGGATCACAATAAATTATGGCAGGTTCTTAAAGAGATGGGAGTACCGGACCACCTCACATGTCTCCTGAGAAACCTGTATAAGGGTCAAGAAGCAACAGTTAGAACCGGATATGGAACAACTGATTGGTTTAGCATAGGAAAAGGAGTACGACAAGGATGTATATTGTCACCTTGCTTATTTAACTTATATGCAGAGTACATCATGCGAAATGCTGGCCTGGATGAATCACAAGCCGGAGTTAAGATTGCTGGGGAAAAGATCAATAACCTCAGATATGCAGACGATACCACTCTGATGGCAGAAAGTGAAGAGGACCTAAAGAGCCTCTTGCTCAGGGTGAAAGAGGAGAGCGCAAAAGTGGGCTTGAAGCTCAACATCAAAAAAACTAAGATCATGGCATCTGGCCCCATCACTCCTTGGCAAATATTAGGGGAAGTCGTAGAAGTAGTGACAGACTTCACGTTCCTAGGATCCCAGATCACTGCAGATGGTGACTGCAGCCATGAAATTAAAAGACGCCTGCTCCTTGGGAGGAAAGCGATGGCAAACCTAAACAGCATGATAAAAAGTAGAGACATCACCTTGCCAACAAAAGTCCTCATGGTCAAAGCAATGGTATTCCCCGTAGTAATGTATGGCTGTGAGAGTTGGACTATAAGGAAGGCCGAGCGCCGAAGAATAGATTCTTTTGAACTATGGTGCTGGAGAAGACTCTTGAGAGTCCCTTGGACTGCCAGGAGATTAAATCAGTCAATCCTAAAAGAAATCAACCCTGATTGCTCCCTGGAAGGCCAGATCCTGAAGCTGAATCTCAAATACTTTGGCCACCAAATGAGAAGGGAGCATTCACTGGAGAAGACCCTGATGCTGGGAAAGATTGAAGGTCAAAGAAGAAGGGGACGGCAAAGGATGAGATGGTTAGACAGTGTCATCGATGCAACAAACATGAAATTGAGCAAACTTCAGTGGACAGCGGAAGACAGGAGGGCCTGGTGTAAACTGGTCCATGGGGTCGCGAAGAGTCGGACTCGACTGTGCGACTGAACAACAACAACAACAACCCCAAACTGTTGGTATGTGACAGGATAGAAACAGAAATTAAACCACATAAATACATGAGATACAGCTTTTTGCTAACCCAGATTGAGTCTAATCCCAGCAGAAGTAAAAGAAAATGCATCTACAAGTTTCTTTCACAACCTAAGAGGGCATTTGAGAATGAAATCCATTTTTGATAAGCTTATTTCAACATCTAGGCATCTAAGTTTTGAATCAATATGTTAAGTGGGCACTTAGTACACAGAATGTGTTGCAGTTAATGCTACAAAATATGAGAAGGCTCTTCTGGTCAGACAAAGAATGGTAGGCCTACAGAACAAATCTCATCAGAACCCCTTCCCAATGCCGAAAAATGGGAAGCTGATATTTTTGGTAATTTGAAATTCATTCCCTATGTGAACTGAGACAGGCATCACCTCTAGAGGAAAGAACAGAAGGCCAGTCAGAGTAAAATGGCAAACTGACGCACCCCTACGAATGAGCGGGGTGGACGGCGGCTTCTTCTGACAGTTTGGGCAGTTTTACTGTCCAACGCAGCATCCCCCAGGCAGGGGGGTGACCAGTAAGCAACAAGGTCCAAGTGAGAGTCGAGATCAGCATGCACAAGTCCCGGAGGGGGCTTGTTTACACCTTGAACTCCTCTCAGAAGCGGGCAATTGCAAACCAGCACTATAGAAGCTAGCCAAGCTGAAGAATCAGCTTAAATTCGCCATTTCCCAATCTCTTAAGAAACGATCTACAGTTGGAAACAAAGAGAAGCGATGCAAAGTCCCAAGATAAACATTAAAGGTAACTGAAATGATTTGCTTACCGGGGAGAAGATATAACGAAATTTGAACAAGGCGGTTAAGCGCATAAGGTTTTAAGCTGTATAATCGATCCATCGTTAAAATCAGAAGAGTTCATTAAAGCACTAAAAACGGAGTAAATTGACATTGTTTAACATTCCTGCGGTTAGAGACTGAGTGATAAGCGTATGAGTGAATGCGACTGGAAAGATCGCGAGACGAAGGTGTAACATTTAACTGTGTCCGGCTGAAATCTGAATCTGGCTAGAGACTGTGTTGGAGGACCAAAAGAGAGGCGGACTGGATGTGTTTCCGGTAGGACATTTTTAACATGGGACCGGAAACAGGAAGTTCAGAGAGAGCCTACTCTAGCCAAGAAAATCATAGAGAAATTGCGCCCACCATTTTGTGGAGGACTAAACTTTAAAACGTATTTTTAAGACAAAATAGACTGTTAACAATAGCGAAAAAAGTGGAATTTGAAGGGAAGTGAAAAGTCAGTTGAAGTGTACTGACAAACTTTCAAAACAGAATCAAAATTTAGGCAGAGAGCGGCATCAGCTGCAAGTCCAGGTATGTCATCTAAAGACAAGAAAGAATGGCAGGCAGCAATAGAAGCAATGGAGAAGCGCATGCTCGAAGCGATTCAAGGTATGATGAAACAAATGGATAAGCAGTTTGAGGAGAAGATGGAAAAACAGCTGGAACAACTGGAAGAAGTTCAGGAAAAAAACGTAGCAGCCTTGAGAGAGTTAGTTCTTGCGGAAGTGGCAGAGTTTAAAAAAGAAGTGGAAAATACAAGTAATCAAGTTAAATCTTTGGCGATAAAATCAACTGAAATGGTGGAAAAGACACAAGATTTGGAAAAGAAAGTTGAAGCGAATTTACAAAACAACCGGAATCTGGAGGCAGTTGTGGAATATAAAGCAATGTCAAACCATTTGAGACTGAGAGGAATAGAAGAAAAATTGGGAGAAGATATACGTACTGAAGTGATGGCAACTTTGACTGAATACATGGGAGAAGATCAGGGGGAGTTAGATCAGAATTTTGCTCTTGTATACAGAGTGAACTTGGCTTATGCACAAAGAAAAAATTTACCAAGAGATGTAATCGTTCAATTTGTGACAAGGAAAATGAAAGAGGATGTATACAAGAAGCAGTTTACACCACCACTTGAAATTGATGGCAAAAAGGTAATAATAATGAAGGAACTCCCAAGGTCTATTTTTCAGGATAGAAAGAAATATAAGAAGTTGGTGGATAGGCTGAAACAGTTGAATATCAGATTCAGACGGGAGATACCACAAGGACTGTCGTTTACGTATAATTCGAAAAGACATACGATCAAATCATCGGGGGATATGTACATGTTCAAAGCAGAAAATTCTGAAGATTTCGGAGATATTTAAAAAAACACTCTCTGATGGATTACAAATTGTTATCGTGGAATGTAAATGGACTTAATTCACCTAACAAAAGAAAAGTAGTGAATTATTAGCTTCAAAAGCAGAAATCTAATATCATCTGTCTACAAGAAACCCATATAAAAAGTCAGGACAATAAATATTTGATTAACAAAAAATTGGGAGAAGAATTTTATTCTTTGGCAGAGAAAAAAATAAAGGAGTTGTGATTTATGTAAATAAAAAATTGGAACCCAAACAAGTTTTCACAGACAAAGAAGGGAGATATGTGGCTGTTGAGATCACATTACTTCAAAAAAAGACACTGGTTGTTAATTTGTACGCTCGTAATGGAGCCAAAAAGAACTTTTTAAAGGATTTATTGAGGGAATTGGACCAGGTGCATTGTGACCAGATAATTTTAGCTGGAGACTTCAGTGGTACGGTTAATAATAAATTGGACAGACAATCACAAAAGGGTGATGAGAAGATTGGAAAGCTACCCCAAAAAATTTTTAAATTGATTCAACAAGAAAAGTTGGAAGATGTATGGAGAAAATGGAATCCAAAAATTAAAGATTTTACTTTTTATTCTAACTGACACAGATCCTTCTCAAGAATAGATATGATTTGGATGTCGAGTGAAATTGCATGAAAAACTCAAAAGGTGGAAATTTTGCCAAAGACTAATTCAGATCATAACCCGTTAATTTGGACATTAAAAGAAAAAGCCAAGCAATACCATTGGAGAATTAATGAAGACTTATTGGACAAGATGAAATTAGTGGAGACATTACAGAAAGAAACTCAAATTTTTTTTCAAATGAATTTAAACCACAATGTTAATATACAGACAGTTTGGGATGCTTACAAATCGGTGATGAGAGGAGTTTTCAACAAAAAGAAAATGAGTTGAAACAGAGACCAGGCAAAAAGAAACTTCTTAAGGAAATTCAAATGTTACAAGAACAATTAAAGGTGATACTAAACAGAGAACTTTATTGTAACTTAAAGAAATTACAGCAAAAATCCTTTGAAGGAGCAAACAAGCCAGGGAAGTATTTGGCATGGCAACTGAAAAACCGAAGGGAGAGAAGGATAATGGAAGAAGGCAAAGAAATTGTAGACATGAACGGAATAAAAAGAGCCTTCTTCAAGTATTATGCAAAATTATTTCAAAAAAAAGAATATTGATCCAGCAAAAATTAAAAAGTATTTGGATAAAGTAACCTTACCTGAGATGGATAGTAAAACTAAGGAAATGCTGAATGGTCCAATACAGAAAGAAGAAATACATAAAGCAATAGAAGACGCCAAATTAGGGAAAGCTCCAGGACCAGATGGATTTACTGCAAAATTTTATTAAAAAAATTAAAGGAGGAGCTGACCCCAATTATGGAACTTCTAATTAACGAAATTCAGCGGACTAAGTTAATAGCAGAATCTTGGAAAGAAGCCAACATATCACTCATACCCAAGGAAGGACAAGATTTGACAGATGTAAAAAATTATAGACCAATTTCACTACTTAATAATGATTATAAACTGTTTGCCAAAGTAATTTCGGAAAGATTGAAGACTTATTTAAAAGATATCATTAGAGAAGACCAAGCCGGTTTTTTACCAAACAGACAAATCGGAGATAACTTAAGGATTGTGATTGATGCAATTGAATACTATGATAAACATCCAGAAAAAGAAGTTGCCTTTCTATTTCTAGACGCGGAAAAAGCCTTTGATAATTTAAATTGGGAATTTATGCTTCAAGTGTTTGATAGAATGGACACTGGGCAGCCCTTTTCAAACATGATTAGGGCTGTATATTGTGAACAAAAAGCATCGCTGAATGTGAATAAAGAGTTGACGGAATACTTTAAAGTTCAAAAAGGGACAAGACAAGGATGTCCGTTATCTCCTTTACTATTTATTTGGATTTTGGAAGTGATGCTGAATAAAATAAAAGAAGACAAAGATATAAAAGGACTCACAATTGGAGGTTTTGAGTATAAATATAGGGCTTTTGCAGACGATGTAATGTTTATAATTGAAGATCCAGTAATGAACATACCATTATTGATGGAAAGGATTAAAGAATTTGGAGATTTGGCTGGATTCTATGTCAATAAGAATAAAACAAATTTACTTTGTAAAAACATGAGAAAAGAAAGCCAACTGGACTTACAAGAAAAAATCCAATGTGAAGTGGTGAAAAAAACTAGATACTTGGGAATAGAGGTTACAGCAAAAAATATAGACTTGTTTAAGAATAATTATGAAAAGACTTGGAATAAAATTCAACAAGATATTAAAAAATGGAACACTTTGAATTTGTCACTTTTGGGCAGAGTCTCAGTAGTCAAAATGAACATTCTACCTCGTCTGTTATTTTTATTTCAGACGATCCCAATTGTGAAAGACTGTAAAGTGTTGAATCTATGGCAAAAAGAAATTTCAAAGTTTGTGTGGGCTGAAAAGAAACCAAGGAATAAAATGAAAATTCTTTGTGATGCCAAAGAAAGGGGAGGTTTTCAACTCCCCAATTTTAGACTATATCATGATGCGGTGTGTTTGGCATGGCTGGAACAATGGATTAATTTGGAGAACAGAAAGCTATTGGCATTAGAAGGACATGATCGAAAATTTGGTTGGCACGCCTGTTTATGGTATGAGAAGTCTAAGGTCGACAACCTCTTCAAACACCACTTCATAAGGAGATCTTTAGTTATGACTTGGACGAGATACAAGAGATATTTCTATGAAGCAAGACCATTGTGGATTGTCCCGGCAGAAGTAATTAAACCACTCTCAAGACATAAAGGGAAAGACTGGTTACCTTATAGAGACATTCTGAAAACTGAGGGAAGAAGTTTCGCGATGAGACCTAGAGACGAACTGGACTTTGAATATGACTGGCTAAATTACAGACAGATTTATGACTTGTTTAAGACTGACAAAATGAGATATGGTTTTAGAAAAGAAAATAATGAAATTGAAATGATTTGGATAGAAAAAGGTAAAAAAATTATTTCTAGAATTTATAAGATTTTGTTAAAATGGTATACAGAGGATGAGACTGTAAAAGAACAAATGGTGAAATGGGCTATAAATATAAATAGAGATATAGAAATGTCATCATGGGAATGTTTATGGAAAAAATTGATCAAAATTTCAACATGTGTTAATGTTAAAGAAAATTGTTATAAAATGATGTATAGATGGTACATGACGCCAAAAAAAATTGCTAATATAAATGAGAATATGTCTAACAAATGTTGGAAATGTAAGAAAAAAGAGGGCTCGTTTTACCATATGTGGTGGACATGTGAAAAAGCAAGTGCTTTTTGGACTGAGATTCATAATGAAATTCAGAAAATTCTGAAATGTACTTTGAAAAAAGAGCCAGAAATCTTACTTTTAGGACTTAAATTAGAAGAAGTCAAAATGGCAAAGAGAACTTTGTTATGGTACTTAATTTCAACTGCAAGAATGACTTATGCTCAGTTTTGGAAGCAGGAGCAGGTACCTGACAAATGGGACTGGATAAAAAAAAATGATTTTTATGATTGAAATGGACAAGCTGACAAGAAAACTTCATGGAAAAGAAGACAAAGAATTTTTAGCAGATTGGAAAGATTTTAAAGACTATTTAGAACTTAACTGGGATGTGAAAAACAGATTGCTATGATTTGATAGTTATTAATAATAGAGGTACTGTAAGAAAAGGGATTGTAATAGAAAGGTTACCTAAATTGTGAAATATAGAAAAGGAAAATATTGGAAATTATGTATTGAATGTTGAAAATGAATTGAATGTAAGTGAATATTGATAGAAATGTTAATGGGGGTGGAGCATCGTTGGAAGCCAGGGGAGGGGGGGATAAAAATTTTTAGAAAAGGATATGATAAGAATTGGTTGTTGAATATGGAACATGTTATTGTATCCTGTTAATAAATTTTCTTTAAAAAAAGAAAAAAGAAAGATCTCTGGCTGCCCCATATAAAGCTATTTGTTACAATGACAATTTTAAATGCATTTATTCACTTTTTATATTGTTGCAAGTGTTTGTTTTCATTTTTCACATTCATTTCCCCTAAAGACCTCAGAGTATGTTATGTGGATGGTTTGGTTTCAGGTTTCCACTTTCTCACAACTACCGGGTGCTGTGGCTGAGAGAGAGTGACTGGTGGTCTGTAAGCATGGCCCAAAACCAAATGATAGGAGGAACTGAACCTGGGTGTCTCTATCCATGTCTAGTTTCTACCAAACTAGCTTTCACTGCCCCCTGCCCTATCTTTGCCAAATTAAAAGGCCTGTATGTTGGACAAGAAATTTCATTTTTTTCCCCTATTTGTCTAGTGTGTATTGTATTTGACATTTTAGTTTTTAATTATCATGTTTCATGAATAAGCCCGACATCACCGATGTGCCTACGCCACTTCCGGGTGATGTAGGAATGTCACATTTATTTCTGGCGATATCACTGTTGGGGAGGGGGTTTCCTCCCACCAACCAGCTGGCCAGTGGTTGGCAGGAGCCAGCAACACCAGGGGATTCCCTGCCCCCAGCTGGGGAATGGCCACACTATGCTGTGCTGTGCTGTGCTGTGCTAAAGAATACTGTTCTAGCCCAATACCAAAATATCATCAGGGAGGGATTTCCACTGATGAGAAGTCCCTTAAGTGCAGCCTGCTATGCCCTCATTATAAAGTTCCTCCTGAGGGCTGGCCTGCCTTTGAGAATGGCATGGGATACTGAAGGAAAAGAGAAATCTGTGGGAAGTAGGGACCACCAGTTTGACTTGTGTAAAGGTGCCTTTGGATTAGAGTTTATATTACAGATTGGGGAAGCATCATAAAATTCTGGAAGAAATAATGATGGAAAATATTGTAACACTTGTGACAAAGAATAATAAAAATGTTTCTTTCAGAATCATTTGAAAATAGTAAACTGAGGACAAAATGGTGATTGGAGAGTCAACAGGTGACTAATTTCACTCTGGATCCTTGCAAATGACCCAGTTACCATATTGCTCCATAATGATTATTTATAAATTATTACACTAATCCTCAAGTGTCAAGATTTTGGAACAAAACACAAAAGCCATATGCTGACAACTGCAGGGCCAAACAGAGGCTACAGGACCGCTGCTGTAATGACTGAGCAGGCAGGCAGGAGATCAACCCCTCTGCAGGAAGGTAGTAGACTTGGCAGGTGGCCCTGACTTCCCCAAGAAAGCAGAGGTGAATGGCAGGGTGGTGGTGACATGACCTTGCAACCAGGCAAGCCAGAAATTTCAAGCCGCACCTCAATAGCCTGATGTTGGCCAGAGGGAGCCAGGCAAAGGAAGGTGCCAGATGGAGTTGGACATCGTGGGGGCAGGACAACTCCAAGCCATTTCTTGGAGAGGATGATATGCTTATAAGGCTGGGAGACTGAGGGGGTGGGGACATAGAGGAGCAATGGCATGATGTCACTTATGGGTTTTCTGTAGGAGGGATATCACACTATTGGCCTGATGGCCATTTTTTCCTTTCTCCTACCAGCCATTGGAATCTCCCTCCCCCAGCAGGCACATGGCACCCCTACGGGGAGACAACAAATGAAATTGTCTGATCCCCCACCAATTGTGGAAGGGAGGAGAGACTTGCAGGGACAGCTAGCAGCTATTTGAGCTTCTCCAGCCCAGAATTGAAAAGGACACACTTGGGGCTGCTCAACTGTCCCCACAGCCAGCACATAGAGAAGGGCAGGAGAGCAAAAGGGGAGTCCCAGCAGGAGGAGGTAGACCAGGGTAAGCATTCGACCCCCTCCCTTTATAGTCTGAGGCATCTGCAGGGGTGGAGGGTGATATCAGCATGCCCTCTAGTAACCCTGTTGGCAAGGAGGTTGAAGGGCAGCATCTGCACCACACCACACACCTGCTGTAGGTCTTTGGACAGCCATCACTTCATGCTCCTGTCACCACTGCCCCTCCTCACAGTAACATACAATTGACAGAATGTTTTCGGTCTCTCTTTTTTTCTTTACCAGGGGAGATGGGAGCACTCCCACGCCTCCTTCCCATTTTTTCCCCATTTATTTTTATGCTAGGGATTGAACTGGAGACCTTAGTAGTAGTAGTAATAGTAGCAGCAGTTCTGCTGATGGACACCCTTCTTTGAGGAATACCCTTAATAAGTTTGTCTCAGACATGTGAAGTTTTTTTTAAAAAAAAAATGCTGCACAGAATTGTGCTGATAGATTGTGAATCCCACCAATATTTCCCCTTTAGATCTGGGCAATCACCATTTACACGAGTCCAATTTTTAAAACGATCTCCAAAGTGCCTAGAGAGGGGGACGAGTTTGCTGTGCAGTGGAGGACAGTCTTTGCAATGGCCAAAGAGAAGCTCATGCAAAATGAAGATATGAGGGCGAAGCCAGTGTACTCTTCAGTTTTTCATTTAATGGTTACAGTCCATTGGTAGACAAAGATACTTAATTGCAGCCATTTCATGTGAATTTTGTGTGTGTGATTACTTTGCCTGTTGCTCTCATTGCTGTTCAGTGCACAAATTACTTGAATGTTTTCATTTGCTTCATTATGAACCTTAGTGAGTGGTGTAGAGGCCGGTAGACTTACAGTGCCCCTGCTGCAACAGGATAATTTATAATACTGGCAAGTGGCACAGGGCACCTGCCTAGTCCATTATTCCAAACAGAGTGATCTGTATTATATTTTGCATTAAAATCCAGGCTATACAAATAACCAGGTTATTTGCACAAGATGTTTTAGCTTTCACATGTTTTCCAAGCCTAAAAAATGTCAGTGCCTTTCAATGTGAGACTAGAGAGTAGAATCTCTGAACGTATCCTGTTTGGCAATCTGCAGCCTCATCTGTCATGGTAAAGATGCTGCAGTTGAAGTTCGGCATTTCCTTAATGGCTTCACTAAAACAGTGAGCACAGCCAAAATACATTATTGCAACCAAATTATTCAAATGCATGGTAGTAAACAGCTGACAACAATTTTTGTATAATTCCCATAAATACTGTGAGAGAGAGGGAGGGAGGGAGCAAGGGAGGGAACGAGGGAGGGAGGGAGCAAGGGAGGGAACGAGGGAGGGAGGGAGATGAGCAACATCTTAGGTACTGTTTGATACTTTCTGCTTCATATAATAGGCATCAGGGCTTGGATCCAAAACCATCCAAGCAGAAAGGCACTGCACAGGGGACCAGGGGATTTCCACAAAGTGTCCCTTCTTGACAATGGCACCCATGCCCATCCCATGTTGTTCTCAATATTCTTTGGCCTTCAGGAGGAGTTTTGGGGAAGAACAGAGGAAGAGGGATATTCCACATGCAGAACACTTCCATGTATACACTATTTTGGACAGTTTACAGGTTTACGTCTGTGATGCTACAGAAACAAGAGATGGTAACAAGTCTAAATTTTCAGAATTTCTGGGGGGGTAGATTTCACACTTGAGGCAAGAATTCATTTTTTGTAAAAATTTAAACACAAAGCGGCCATGGCTGAGCCCCTCCACCGCCTCTTCAATAAGAAGGCTCCATGGGTTTGGGACCTGCGTCATGCCGTGGCCTTCCAAGCAGTCAATGACCTCCTCATCTTGAACTCTGTCTTATCTCAGTTCAATGAGTTCCTTCCCATGGTCCTCACCTGTGATGCCTTGCCTTATGGGATGGGGGCTGTGTTGGGCCACCGGCTACCAGATGGCCACAAAGTACCAGTGGCTTACTATTCCCAAACTTTGTCATCGGCCGAGCACAACTACACACAGATCAACAAGGAGGTGTTGGCCATCGTAGCGAGGGTAAAAAATTTCCATTACTACCTCTATGGCCACCCCTTCTCCATCCTTACTCACCACAAGCTGCTCTTGGGTCTCCTGGCCCCGGATCATCAAATGCCCCAGATGATGTTGTGCTGGTCAATCTTCCTGGCCGGCTACCAATACAACCTGCTGCACCAGCCGGGCAAGGTCATGGGCCACGCAGATGCCCTGACCCGCCTTCCCCCACCCAGCTGTGACCCAGAATCTGTGCTGGCACACCAGATCCTGCTACTGGAGGACCTGCCTGACCAGCCGATCCAGGTACACATGGCCAAGCACACAGGTAAAGACTGTCTCCTCTCCCAGATATTGGACTGGGTGCGGAGAGGGCTGGCCCACAGGGACAGTGGGCCCAGAATTTGTAGCCTTCTCATCCCATCTGGATGAGTCGTCTGCCCACAAAGGGTGTCTCTTGTGGGGTAGTCTGGTGTGATCCCCACTCCCCTACACAAACGCACGCTCGCTGTGCTACACAAGACCCATCCGGGAATCATGCGAATGAAGCCCCTCATGCAGAGCTATGTCTGGTGGCTGGGTTTGGATGAGGAGATAGAGGATCTAGTCAAACACTGCCAGACTTGCCAGGAGACACAGCCAGCCCCCCCCCCGGTGCTCCGGTACTCTAATGGGAGTCCTCCAGCAAACCATGGGCTCACCTGCACCTGGACTTTGCTGGCCCATTCCATGGGCAAATTTTCTTTATCTTAGTAGATGACTTCTCCATGTGGCTTGAAGTCATCCCCGTCTCCTTCACATCGTCCTGGGCTGTGATCAAGTCCCTGTGAAAGGTGTTTAGTATCCATGGCATCCCGGACACACTGGTATCTGACAACGGAGCTGCCTTCACGTCGGTCGAGTTCGGGGACTTTATGAGGTACTATGGGATTTGGCACATCCACTCTGTGCCTTTCCACCAGTGACCAGGTGAAGGGGATAGTGCGAACTATGAAAGAGGTGCTGCGGCAGATCATCCACAGGGATTGGGACCACAGGTTAGCCACCTTTCTGTTTGGCCAAAGAACAACCCCCACACTGCCATCAGCCACTGTCCCACAGAGATGCTCATGGGCAGGCACTTGACAACCCGGTTGGACCGCCTACACCCGGACCAGGCACCTGACCACACCCCAGGAGTAGAACTACAGACTGCACCACGGGGGCTCTTCCCTGAGGACCCTGTGTATGCTCACAATTATGCACGCAGGTCACCCTGGATCACCACATGAGTGGTCTGAGTGATGGGACCTCTTTCATATGAGGTCTCAATGGAAGATGGCCAGTTACTGTGTAGAAACATGGAGAAGCTCCGCCACTGGCTACTGCCCTTAGAAGAACCAAGGGACGTAGAGACTGAGCTGGAAGTCAATGTGCCAACCAGCGAACAGACGTTCCTCCCACTGGGGTGCCTCCCGGCCAGATCTCTCTGACAATGCTTTGCCTGTGGCCCCAGAGCCACTGGTACAACCAGAGCTGGCCCAGCACACCCCCAACTGTCCTCTCCTGGAGCTGCGCAGGTTGACTCGGGAGTGGCGGCACCCTGAGTACTTGAAGGACTATGTTTGCGGGAACGCCTGAACTATGGGGGGAGGGGTGTTATGTATTAGCTGTAATAAGATGGCCACCACAGAGGTGGCCTGACCATACGGCCCGACAAACGTCAGACCTTCGTTCATCAGACAATAGCCACTTCAGATCTGAAGGCACACCTATGGGATCACCCAGATCTGAAAGGAGACCTATTGAATTGTTGACTTGTAAATAAGGCCAATTACGGGTGATGGGGGTGTGGGGGTGTGGTGTGAGGCATGCATATAAGCCGATCACTGACTAGCCAGTTTGTTCTTCGTTCCTGATGTAATCCAATAAACAAGAGATGATTCACTATGCTGAGTCTCTGGTCTCAGTACTTTTCACTATTTATATTGTACACTCTACATTGTAGTATGTTATGGGTGGTTTTAGAAAATCTTGACTGAGTAGGGCAAGAATTTGGCAGGAATTTGACCAGAGACATGTCCTAACATCACTGGCTGCAACGCTCCCTCACAATGCAACAGTATTAAAGTGATGAAAGAGGTTTCTTCCCCACTGACTAAATACACAGAAAGTTACTACAATTAAGAAATGTAAATATAATGGCTCACGGGGGCTCCACATGGCCCTGCTAACCTCAGAGCTTTGCTCCAGTGAACAATGGACTAAGCGGATCCTAGCCCACACCAATCCAAGGGCTAGGCTCCCAGCCAAGAGCCCATGGAACTTTCGGCCACTGTAAATAGCCTATTATGGTGTAGGGGTGTGTTTTGGGGTGGGGTTATTCACGAAATATAAGGCAGCCTGCGAGCCGGCCAAAGTGTCTTGTTCTTCACTAAATAAAAGTATGAGAGCTGAAATCACTCATCAGTCTCAATACTTTTCACTGGCGATGAGGATGGGATTCTACCTCCCATGAACAATGACCCGGAAGAAGATTCGAACATCGCATCAAGAGCCAGCACTGAAGCCACCACAAACCACTTAGCATCAGCCCCCACTTCACCGGTTCCTGCTCACTGCACTACTGACTCCAAGAGCAGCACCACACCACACTTCCACAACTGCCGCCATCGCTCCCGAGCTTCCACATGGTCTCCGCATGATGGCTACCTCATCCAAGAGCCTCCCTGTGTTCGACATCTCCCACCCCACACAATGGGAGACCTGGCTGGAGACTCTCGAGAGCCACTTCACCATCCACGATGTCACCGATCCGGGTAAGAAGGCGTACCGCCTCCAGCACTGTGGAATGGAGACCCATCTTCTACTGAAGGACCTGATAGTGCCTCGCCTGACCAAAGATGAGTCATACACCACTCTGGTCAAGGTGCTGATGGACCACCTGCTTCCCAAACCTACAAAGTTCATGGAGTGGATGGACTTTTTTGCAAAGGTCCAGGGCCCCAACGAGACAACCTCCGAATTCCTCATGGCTCTGTTGTGGGCCGCCACAAGGTGTTCATTCCCTGATTTGGCTGATGCTCTTCTAAATCAGTTCCTCATGGGCCTATGGGAGCCCAAGCTCCAGAGGAAGCTGGTCAGCCAAAATGACCTGGATCTTGACAAAGCAATCTGGGAGGCCACCGCTTACAAGAAGGCCCATCAAGACCGCTCCACCGCACACAAGCGACTGTGGGTTCCAACGTCTCCGACGATGAGGAGATCTTTCAGATCCAACACCACCCAGCTCAGCACTCTCAACATGCCACAGGATCCACCACGGCGAAAGCTGCCCTGATCTCTGCATCCTGTGCCAGCTGTGGCGAAGCTCACGAACACCAGTCTTACAGATTCCGGGAAGCCATCTGCAGAACATGTAACAAGGCCGGCCACGTAGCCAAGGTTTGCCATTCTAAAGGACAGCAACCGAGGATCACGGGCCAGCTGGAGTTGATGGATCTGCACTCCATTTTGGCACACCAACGGACACTGGTATGTAACTTGCCCTCCGATGGCCCTGACAAGGTGCACATGACTGTTCTTATAGAGGGGTCCCCCTGCCAAATGGAAATTGACTCGTGCTCATCCTTTTCCATTATTTCGGCAGAGACCTTTTGTGCCCTCTCCACGGGGGGGACCCCATCTGCATAAGCCACAGGGTCTCAAGTTGTGGGACTTTAATAAGAACCCTGTGGCAGTCTGGGGCTGGGGCAAGTTCCAGGGCTGGGGCAAGTTCCAGGTCCAGTTTAAGGATTTCGAGTGGAGGTTGGACCTGTTGGTAGTGGAGGGGCGCCTCTTCAGTTTGCTGGACGTTTCCTGGTTTGGGCCCCTGGGACTGACAATAATGGGGGTGAACCAGATTAGGCAGCTGGACTTTACTGCAGTATGCGAGGAATTCCCTAGGGTGTTCAATGGGACTCTGGGGAGGTACACCGGGGGCCCCATTTCACCATGGACCCCAACATCTGGCCCATCCGCATAAAGGCCCGTCTTCCCCCGCTCACAATGAAGCCTAAAATTGAGACAGAGCTCAATTGCCTGGTAGAGCACAGGGTGCTGGAACCGGTCATGTCCACACATTCCATTGTCACACCAGCTAAGCCGAACAGGGATGTGCGTATCTGTGCAGATTATAAGTGCACGATAAACAAAGCCCTACAGGACCACGCTTACCCAGTTCCGGTGGGAAGCCATGTCTTGGCCACTCTTGCAGGGGCACAGATTTTCAGGAAGCTGCATTTGGCTCAGGCCTACCAGCAGCTGCTGGTTGATGCGGCCTCCGCGGAGGCACAAACGATCTCTACTCACAGGGGGGCATTTAAAGTAATGAGACTTCAATTTGGCGTCTGTGGCTCCGGGGATTTTTCAATCTTTTATGGATTCCCTGCTCAAAGGCATCCCAGGAGTGCAGCCGTTTTTAGATGATGTGATCATCGCAGCGCCAGACCCAACCACCTTCGCAGATCGACTCTGGGTGGTACTTCAGCAGTTCAACTCCACAGGCATCAAGGTAAAGAAAGAAAAGTGCCTCCTTGGGGTGCCCCGCATCAAGTTTCTGGAGTTCGCCATGGACGCCCAAGGGATCCACCCCATGAACGAAAAAATTAAGGTGATCACAAAGGCCCCCCCGCCTTCTTCCAAGATGGAACTGCAGGCTTTCTTGGGCCTGCTCAATTTTTATCATGCTTTTCTGCCCCTGAAAGTCACGGTGGTGGAACCCCTCCACCACCTCCTGGACAAAGATGCTCCATGGGCCTGGGGGGCCAGCGCACGCCATGGCTTTTTGGGGGGTCAGGGATTTGCTGACTTCAAATTCCATGCTGCACCACTTCGATGAGTTGCTCCCGGTGGTCCTCGCCTGCAACACATCTCCATAAGGGGTGGGGGCAGTCCTGGGCCACAGGTTGCTGGGTGGCCGGGAGGTTCCCGTCACCTATTATTCATGGACCTTGTCATCTGCGGAGCGCAATTATGCGCAAATTGACAAGAGGGTGCTGGTGATAGTGGTGGGCGTTAAAAAATTCCACCACTATCTCTATGGGCAGCCCTTTATGGTAGTGACGAACCATAAACCCCTCCTAGGTCTCCTGGCCCCCGACCGTCAGATGCCTCAGATGGTTTCTCCCAGGGTCCTGCATTGGTACATTTTTATGGCAGGCTACACCTATGCACTGGTCCATTGGCCTGGTAAAGCCATGGGACACACGGACACTCTGAGCCACCTTCCACTGTCCCAATCCAGCCCCAGCCCAGGTGGTCACCCTCTTGGAAGCCCTTCCTGACTGGCCAGTTCATGTGCAGGAAGTCGCCCACCTCACAGCCAGGGACAAGGTTCTCTGTTGGGTCTTAGACTAGGTGGGAAGGGGGTGGCCTGCAGCCAAAGAGGGCCCCGAATTCATGCCATTCATCTCATGGAAAGATAAGTTGTCAGCGTACAAAGGCTGCTTAATGTGGGTGGTCGGGTGGTGATCCCAGCCCCACTCCAACAACGACACTGCATGAGCACCACCCGTGGTTATGAGGATGAAGACTCTGGTGAGAAGCTACATCTGGGCTTCCGGTCAGAGTTAAACTGGCGAGTTGACACACTCTGCAAACTGTGCAGGGTGGACGATAGCCCCTTTTGACAGTTTGGACCCTTTTCTGGTCCAACGCAGCACTCCCCAGGCGGGGGGGTGGCAAGCAAGCAGCTAAGTCCAAGCGGGAGTTGAGATTGGTGTGAGCAGGCTTCGGAGAAAGTCTGTTTATGCTTTGATCCCCTCCCACGGAGCGGGCAGTTACGAGACAACACTACAGGAGCTAATTGGGCTGACAATTCAGCATAAACCCGTCATCTACCGACCTCTTTACCATCAAAGTCAACATTAAGTTAAGAAGAAGCAATGCGAAACCCCAAGATCGAACTGTAAGGTAACAAAGAACTTTTGCTTACCGGTTTGAAGACATAGAGAGATTTGAGTCAAGCAGCTTAGCATACAAAAGCATTTCTGATGTAATCCGCTTTGTTTGGAACTGAAAGAAGCTTTCTAGAACGTGAAAATAGCGAAAAAGAAACTTTTGTTTTGCATTCCTGTGGTCAGAGATTAACGGCAAGCTGTAAAAATGAAACTGATGTGAATCTGTGCTACCAAAAACAAGTTCTGGCTGAGACAAGACGAGCTTGGGGCAAGAGAGGCATTTCAAAAGACTGAGTCACCGGAAGGAGTAGGAAGAGTTAGTGCGCTGCACAGGAAGTTGGATTTTCGGGACGGACACCAAACCGGAAGTTATAAAATAGCCTGCTCTTGCCAAAAAACCATAGAGAAATTGTGCCCGCCATTTTGAGGAGGACTAATTTTTTAAAATTGAATTTGAACTATAAAATTAAAGAGAAGAAACATATAAAGGCGGCGGTTTGACGGAATACTTAGAAGAAAAGAGATTTGGTGACATTTAAAAGTTTTCAAAATGGATTTGAGGCCAAGACAAAGGGCCGCCTCTACATCAAGTCCCAGAATGGCAGCAAAGGACAAAAAAGAATGGCAGGCAGCAATAGAGGCTATGGAGAGGAGGATGATGGAGGCAGTGCAGAATCTTGGAAAACAAATGGAATTACAGACTAAGCAAATGGAATTACAGATGAAACAACAAATGGAAAAGCAATTGGAGCAAATAGAACAAGTACAAGTGCAAGTACAAGAGAAGATTATGGCAGATATGAAAGAACTGGTCCTAGCAGAAGTGGCAGAGTTCAAAAAAGATACAGAAGGAGTCAAAAAAGAAGTCCAAGGTCTAGCAGCTAAGTCGACGGAGCTAGAACAAAAAATTAAAAATACCCTCCAGGAGAACACAAGGTTAGAATCTATGATGGAGTACAGAGCTACACAAAACCACCTGAGGCTAAGAGGAATTGAGGAGGCAGAAGACCAAGATATACACGCGTTGGTAATAACAACATTGACGGCATATATTGGTGAGGATCAAGGAGATCTAGACTCAGATTTTGACTTAATTTACAGAGTAAACTCAACGTATGCTCAGAGGAAAAAATTACCCAGAGATGTCATTGTGCAGTTTGTGACAAGAAAAATGAAGGAGGATATTTTCAAGAAGCAATTTACACAACCGTTGGAAATTGATGGCAAAAAGATAATAATATTAAGAGAAATCCCAAGGGTGATGTTGCAAGACAGAAAGAAATACAAAAAATTGGTCGACAAATTAAAGGCAATGGGAATTAGATTCAGATGGGAAATACCTCAAGGATTGTCATTTACATATAATTCAGTGAGATTTACGATCAAATCAGAAGGAGACCTGTATAGGTTTAAAGAAAATAATTTTGAAGAATTTTTGGATATATAAATCAAGACACCATGGATTACAAATTGCTATCTTGGAATGTAAATGGACTTAATTCACCTAACAAAAGAAAATTAGTAAATCATTGGCTGGAAAAACAAACGAGAAATATAATTTGTTTGCAGGAAACTCATATTAGAAAACAGGACTATAAATATGTGATAAATAAGAAATTGGGAGAAGAATTTTTTTCACTAGTGACTAAAAAGAATAAAGGAACAGTGATCTACATCAAAAAAGAATTGGAACCCAAGCAAATTTTTGTGGACAATGATGGGAGGTATATTGGAGTAGAAGTAATGATACACAGGAAAAAGACTTTGATTGTAAATCTGTATGCATCCAATGGAGCTAAAGAAATTTTTTTCAAAGATTTGACAAATGAGATGGAACAATTAACTTATGATCAGGTTATCTTCACAGGAGATTTTAATGGTACAGTGAACAATTTACTGGACAGATGTTCAAAAAAAGCTGGAGATGCGGCGGGGAAATTACCAAAAATTTTCTTTAAACTGATGAGACAAGAGAAACTGGAGGATGTTTGGAGAAAATGGAATCCCAAAGCAAAAGACTATACATTTTACTCTAATAGACATGACTCTTTTTCAAGGATTGATATGATTTGGATGTCAGAGGAGTTGGCATCAAAGACTCAAAAGATTGAAATCTTAACAAAAAATAATTCTGATCACAGCCCCTTACTTTGGATGTCGAGAGAAAAACCTTAGCAATTATATTGGAAAATTAATGAGGACTTACTAGACAGAAAAACAGTTAATGAGACATTGCGTAGGGAAACACAGAACTTTTTTGAAACAAATTTGAACAAAGGTACAGAATTACAAATCGTGTGGGATGCATATAAAGCGGTCATAAGGGGACTGCTTATTTCATTAAACACTAAAGATAGAAAGCAAAGACTGCAACAACAAAATGATTTACAGGAAAAGATCCGACAGAAAGAAAAAGAGTTAAAGAAAAAGCCAGGGAAGAAAAAGATTATAAGGGAAATTCACATGTTACAAGACCAGCTAAATGTATTGTCAAATCGAGAATTGTATTGGAATTTAAAGAAGTTACAGCAGAAATCGTTTGAGGGTGCTAATAAACCTGGAAAGTTCTTAGCATGGCAACTGAAAAATAGACGTGAAAGAAATTTTATAAACAAAATAATAGAAGACGGAAAGGATATTGTGGACTTTAACGGCCTAAAGAGAGTCTTTTTCAATTTCTACGCCAAACTGTTTCAAAAGAAATGTATTGATTCACAGAAACTTAAGAAATATTTGGAGAATACTGAAGTACCAACATTGGGACAACAAATGAAAGAAGTGCTTAATGGTCCAATTAAAAATGAAGAAATTGTCAGTGCGATAGAAGAAGCAAAATTGGGGAAAGCTCCAGGTCCAGATGGATTTACTGCAAAATTTTACAAAAAATTAAAGGATGGGCTAACCCCAATTTTTGTACTTTTGTCAAATGAAATAAGAGAGACAAAATGGATTCCAGAGTCATGGAAAGAAGCAAATATCTCGCTTATACCCAAAGAAGGTTTAGACCTAACCGATGTGAAGAATTACAGACCAATATCCCTCCTGAATAATGATTATAAATTGTTTGCTAAAGTAATTTCTGAAAGGTTGAAAAATTATTTGAAAGATGTTATAACAGAAGAACAAGCTGGTTTTCTACCAAATAGACAAATTAGAGACAATTTAAGAGTGGTGATAGATGCAATTGAATATTGTGATAAACACCCTGAAAAAGAAGTTGGATTTCTCTTCTTGGATGCAGAAAAAGTTTTTGATAATTTGAACTGGGACTTTATGCTGCAAGTGATAGAGAAAATGGAAATAGGTCAATCTTCTTTAAACATGACTACTGCAATTTATTCGGACCAAAAAGCGGCATTGAACGTAAATAAAGAAAAAACAGAATATTTTAAAGTGCGAAAAGGGACCAGACAAGGCTGCCCCCTATCTCCACTATTGTTTATTTGGATATTGGAAGTATTATTGGGGAAAATAAAAGAAGACAAGAATATTAAAGGACTGACAACGAGAGGCTTTACATATAAATATAGAGCTTTTGCGGATGATGTAATGTTTATGATCCAAGATCCAATAGAGAATATACCACGACTGATGCAAAAAATTAAAGATTTTGGAGACTTGGCCGGCTTTTATGTCAACAAAAGTAAAACAAAGGTGATGTGTAAAAATATGACGAAACAGAAGCAAATGGAACTTCAGGAGAAAATCCAGTGTGAAGTGGTTACAAAGACAAAGTATTTAGGGATTGAATTGACAATGAAAAATATAGATTTATTCAAAAATAATTATGAAAAAAATTGGTATAAGATTCAACAAGATATGAAAAAAATGGGACACTTTGAATTTATCACTAATGGGAAGGATTGCAACAGTCAAAATGAATATTTTGCCTCGGCTAATGTTTTTGTTTCAGACTATCCCAATCCTACGACAAAGTAAGATACTGGATGGATGGCAGAAAGAAATATCAAAATTTGTGTGGGCAGGAAGGAAACCAAGAATTAAAATGAAAATTTTATGTGACGCTAAGGAAAGAGGAGGACTTCAACTACCAAATCTTAGACTTTACTACGATGCTATCTGCTTAACGTGGATAGAACAATGGATTAACCTTGAAAATATGAAGTTGTTGGCGTTAGAAGGTCATGATAACAAGTTTGGATGGCATGCGTATTTATGGTACGAAAAATCAAAAATCGACAAATTTTTTAAACACCACTTTATTAGACGATCACTGTTCGAGACTTGGATGAGATACAAAAAATTCTTTTATGAAGAACGACCACTTTGGATTGTACCGGCAGAAGTGATCAAACCATATTCGAGACATGAAGGATTAGATTGGTTAACGTATAGAAATCTTTTAAAATCTGATGGGAAAAGTTTTGTTATGAGAGACAGAGATGATGTGGAATTTGATTATGATTGGTTGAATTATAGACAGATCTATGATTTGTTTAAAACTGATAAGAGAAAATATGGCTTTAGGGCAAAGAATAATGCAATTGAGACTATATGGGTGGAAAAGGGAAAAAAATGATTTCAAAAATATATAAGGTTTTACTGAAGTGGTATACAGAAGATGAAATTGTAAAAGAACAAATGATAAAATGGGCGGTAAATGTAAATAATGAAATAACTATGGCATCATGGGAATGTTTGTGGAAAAAGTCAATGAAAATTTCAACTTGTGTTAATGTTAAAGAGAATTGTTATAAAATGATGTATAGATGGTATATGACTCCAAAGAAAATTGCTAATATAAATGAGAGTATGTCTAGCAAATGTTGGAAATGTAGAAAGAAAGAGGGCTCATTTTATCATATGTGGTGGACTCGTGATAAAGCAATGAGTTACTGGTCAGAGATTCATAATGAAATACAGAAGATTCTAAAATGTACTTTTAAGAAAGATCCACAAATCTTGTTGTTAGGTCTTAAACTGGAAGAATTAAATGTAACCAAGAGAACATTGTTATGGTACTTGGTCACAACAGCTAGAATGACTTATGCACAATTTTGGAAACAAGAAAAGATTCCTGAAACATGGGAATGGATTAAGAAGATGAAGCATTTTTTGAAGAATGGAAAGATTTTAATGACTATCTTGAGAAAAACTGGGATGTTAAAAATAGATTGATTTGCTTTGACAGTTATTAAGGAGAAAATAAGAAAAAGAACGATAAAATTGCTAAAATGTTACCTAATTTGATAATGGAAATGACATACTTTGTGAATGGTAATTAGATAATAGAGTTTATAAGGGGGTAAGAGCATTGCGGGAAGCCTTGTACTGGGGGGAGTGGGGAGAAAAGAAAATAGGTATGTGATATCTATAAGATGGAATTTTAACTATGTGAAACATATCTTATAATAAAATGTTTAAAAAAGAAAGAAAGAAAGAAAGAAGCTACGTCTGGTGGCCAGGGCTGGATTGGGACATCGAGGACAAGGTAAAAAGATGTCAACTCTGCCAAGCCTCATGCCCAGATCCACCCAGGGCCCCGGAGAGGGCCTGGGAATCCTCGCACTGCCCCTGGTCTCGGCTGCACCTGGACTTTGCGGGACCGTTCCAGGGACAGTTGTTTTTTATTCTGGTTGATGCGTATAGCAAATGGCTGGAAGTCACGCTGGTACCATCAACCTCTTCAAAATCTGCCATCAAAGCCATGTGATGGATCTTCAGTGCCCAGGGCATCCCTGACACCCTGGTAATGGACAACAGAACTGCTTTCACATCCAGAGAGTTCCAGGAGTTCACCAGCTATTATAGGATCTGCCATGTCCGCTCAGCCCCGTTCCACCCCGCCACCAACGGACAGGCCAAGCACATGGTAAGGACTATGAAAGATGTGCTCCACCAGCTAG
Organism: Gekko gecko; assembly: GCA_029375565.1. Lineage (NCBI taxonomy): Eukaryota > Metazoa > Chordata > Lepidosauria > Squamata > Gekkonidae > Gekko > Gekko gecko. The sequence continues at coordinate 228,431,461 of JAPDNY010000001.1, read as the reverse complement.
ATGCAATGGACTGGGACTGTAAGCTGGCATTGTTCCTCTTCGGCCAAAGAACCACCCCACACTCAACACGGGCCACAGCCCCACTGAACTGCTCATCAGCAGACATCTCACAACAAGGTTGGACCACCTCCTCCTGGATCGAGCGCCCGAGCAAGAGCCTGATATCAAAACGCCGGAAGCTGCCCAAGGCTTCTTCCTGGAAGACCTGGTGTATGCACGGAACTTTGCCAAGCCCCCCCCCCCGGATTCCGGCAAGAGTGGTGAAGGTCAAGGGGCCCTGCTCCTACAAGGTCTCCTGCGATGATGATCAAATCCTCCACTGCCACATTGACCAATTATAGCGGCAGGTGCTGTCGCTGGAATTGGAAGACCTCAAGGAACCAGACACCTCCGAGACCACAGAGCTGCCAGCAGCTGACCCCTTCCCCAGGACTCAGCTCCGGGTCCATCAACTGACTGCCAGCTGCTGGAGACAGCCAAGGCACCCAACGACACCGCCAGGACTGCAATCACTCCACCGCTGCCGGCCAGTGCTCTGCAGAGGGCATCGGCACCGGCTCCAGTCCCAGCTGCACCCAGACTTCAACACTCTGCATGGGAACATAAGTGTAGTGTATCCACAGGGAAACACGGACTCAGGGCGACCATGTGCTCGGACCGGTTCCGACCGGTCCACCACACGGCCAGGCAAGGGCCTGAGCTTTGCTCCCTTAGACAATAGAATGTAGGTTCCTCGCATTCTTCCAATTGGGGAGCCCAGGGTAACTCAATTAACTGTAAATAGCGAATCACAGGTGTTGTGTGTGTTGGGGTGTGGGTTCACTTGGGAATAAAAGCTGGCCTGTGAGCTGGTTTCGTTGTCTTGTTCCTGATCGAATAAAGTATGTGAGAGCTGAAATCACTCATCAGTCTCAGTACTTTTCAGTAAGACACCGGCGTATCTCAAGGACTTTGTGTCTGGGTGTCTTAGGACCAAGGGGGTAGGGGTGTAATGTACTTGGGCCCAACTGCGTGGCTCACGAGGGCTCCACGTGGCCCTGCTAACCTCGGAGCTTCACTCCAGTGAACAATAGACTAAGCGGATCCTAGCCCGCACCAATCCTAGGGCTAGGTTCCTGGCCAAAAGCCCGTGGAACTCTCGGCCACTGTAAATAGCCTATTATGGTGTAGGGATGTGTTTTGGGGTGGGGTTATTCACGGAATATAAGGCGGCCTGTGAGCCGGCCAGAGTGTCTTGTTCTTCCTAAATAAAAGTATGAGAGCTGAAATCACTCATCAGTCTCAGTACTTTTCAGTAAACTTCACATCCAAGTGTAAACTTTGTTAATGGGGTTTTCTAGCTCATGTATCATTTTCTGGTTTCTCTTCAGATCATGTAATTTTTATTGTTTGCAACCTCTCCTGCTGTTCTTTTATGCCTGCTTTCATGCAACAAGGCTATTCAGGACTCTTTTATGAGTTACTTTGTCAAATACAGTTCATTATCTACTGGATCCTCTTTATCCACATGCTTGTTAACCTGTTCAAAGAACTCTAAAAAGTTGGGGATGCAAGACTTCCCTTTGCAGAAGCCATATTTATTTCCCTTCAGCCAATTTTGGTTGTCTATGTGCTTAATAATTCTATCTATAATAACTGTTTCTACTGATTTTCCTAGGACAGATGTTAGGTTAAATGGCCTGTAATTTCCTGGATCCCACCCACACCTCTTTTTGAAAAGTGGAATAACTTTTGCTACTTTCCAGTCCTTTGGTACCCAGGCCAACATGATTGTTTGGTAGATCAGCCATTTCTAATGAGAGATTCTTAGGAATCCTTAGATCCCATGAGTGGGCCCAGGGCAGGTAACAGCATATCGGCAATACAATAAAAATAATTAACATTTTAAAACACAATTGTACAACATTAAAATTGGTGGACACAGCCCAAGTCAGAAATTGAGTAGTTGGGAGATATACTCTGGCCCATTGGTAGAGAGACCAATTGAATTTGCATCCCATATCATGGCTCCAGCAGAAAAGAACTGTTCTCAACTTGACAAAGAGGCCTTGGCAGTTATTTTTTGAGTCAAAAAGTCCCATCACTATTTGGCCATGTATTCACCATCCTTTCAGTCAACACTTTTTCCGGATATCTAAGTGTTTCCGACCTCTGGTCTTTCCTCAGGAACAAATCCTATATAGGAATCTTACATTCAATCTTACATTCAAGTAGACACTTTCATTGATTTGCTTTTCTGTTAATCTATTTCTGCAAGGTCTCCTCCCTTATTTCCAAGCATGCTGAAACTGCTGCCAAAGTAAAGTGAACCCACACTATGCCTCATCCGGAAAAAGTGTTGACTGAAAGAGAAACACAGACTTATTGAACTTTGAACTTTGAGCAGACTGCTTGTGTGAATTTGAATAAAGACAATAGACTGTTTGAGGGATATAGATTGAGAGATACTTGCTATGTGAATTTCTATCGACCTTTGTATTTTTTCTCTCTATTACCAAACACTAAACATGTTATGGCTTTAATATAGTGCCATTTGTTGTATTGTTCTGTGGGCATCTAGCACACGTATGTATATATCATTTTCATACCTGACTGTTTTGGTATTGTGTGTTATTCCTTTGGATTCCAAGCAGGCAGCCAGCACTTAAATGCTGAGGCATCCATTAGGTCACCATTTGCCTGACTCCCCTGCATCAGTTCCAGACCCAGGAGAACCAAGCTTGTGGAATTGCTCAATGGATCACCTGTGATAGATGAGTGCATCAGCAGAGAAACATGCAGAGGTGCAGAATTGGCATCCATTGTGGGATGGGTGCAAAATGGATAGCCAGGCAGAATCCAGGATGAAGTTTTACAGCCATTTTTTCAAAGATGATTAGAAGTGGGATTTCATGTGGGATGTCTCATGTGGGAGAACAGAGTGATAGTATCTGGGAAACTGAGAAAGCAGATTTTTGACTCAACTACATGAAACCCATCCTGGTATTTCCAGAATGAAACATGTAGCCTGTGGCTTGGTTTGGTGGTTGGGCTTGGATTGTGACATTAGGCAATTGGTAGGATGCTATGCCAGTTGTCAGAAAAGTCATCCGGTACCTCCAGCTATACCAACCCACCCCTGGGAATGGCAAGATAAACCCTGGGTTAAAATGCATGCTGACTTTGCAGGCCCAATTAGAGATAAAATGCTGATGATAGTGGTAGATGCCCACACAAAATGGTTGGAGGTGTGTATAATCACTGCTGAGGCCATAATGGGACAGTTCAGACAAATCTTTGCCACTTTTGGTTTGCCTGAAATTTTAGTCCTAGACAATATCCCAAACTTCTACAGGGGCCGGCTGGGTCACATAAAATTTTCGGATTTTATGGAATGCAATGGTATTTTACATATGTGCGTAGCCTCATCACTCCTCCTCCAATGGGTTGGCAGAGCAAGTAGTGCAGTCTGTTAACCCTCAGTGCATGGGACAGGTGCCTCTTAAGAATCAGCTAGCCAGATATCTACTGTGATGCCATGTGACTCCCCATGCAACAACTGTGGTGTCTCCAGCAGAATTCATGTTAGGTAGATCATTACACTCACATTTGTATTTTTTGCAACTTGCAGTAGACACTAAGGCACATTGGACCCAAGCAGTTATGCACTATGGACAGTCTCATCAAACAGCACCAGCATGCCTTTCAACCATTAGACCATGTTTGGAAATGGCTTCCAGTCTGGGATTCATGGAGTCCTGACGTGCTCTGGCTTGCTCCCTGAGCTCCCAGAGCATACGAAGGGTCTTGACGACAGGGTGGGCTTCCCATAGCCCTCCGCAGATCCCCCCAGGAAGGGGGGTGACTGGCATCGAGCTTAGCCTGAGAGAGAGTTGAGATCGGCTGATAGCGGGGCTTTAAAGAGCGTCGCGACCAGCCTTGATCCCCTCCCCCAGAGAAGGCACTTCGGAAAATTTCTACAAGACCCTATCGAGTTGAAATCTCAACATAAGAACGCATGACCCAGACCTCCAGAACATCTTAAGGAAACTGACATTAAGGAAACACTGCTATAACAAGATACGGACTTTGAAGGTAACTTTTTAAAATTGCTCACCGGAGACGCGTTTTGGCCGAATATAAACAACATCCGATGAAGCGCTTGATCGTGCTGTATCTGTTGTACTAACATTGGAGCGGAAAAAGTGCAGTTAATAGCTTAAAAAGGCCAAAAAGCCGGATTGTTGATCATTCCTGCGGTTGGATTATTGACTTTAAAACAGAAACTAACAGTTAAATCCGCGAGAACTACAGTGGAAAAGTACTCTAGCTGCGACAGCAAAAATCGGCAAAACAGGAAGTGACTTCAGACCAGACAAGTATTCGTCCTAGAGAAGACTCAGGAGGCCGGAAGAAGGGAAGAAACCAAGAACAAGGGGGACCATTAAGATTGCCGGACAGGAAGTGAGTACCCGGAAGACCCATTTACCATAGAGAAATTGCGCCCGCCATTTTGGGAAGGTCAAAAAAATTTTTTTTGATTTTAAACGAAAGACTTAACAGAAAAAAGTGGAATTAATGCGATTTTGGTGGGCACAAGGAGGACTTTGATTTGGAGTGGATTGGAGGAAAAATTTTGAACAACGGCGTACGACCTGCGGCAACGACAGAGGGCAAATTCCTGGTCCTCCCCGAAAATGGCTGGGAAAGAGGAAAAAAAGCTACAGGGCATGATGGATGCTATGGAGAAACGGGTGATGGACGCGATTTTGAAGTTAGAAAAGACTGTAATAACAGAAGTTACAGAACTGAAAAAAGAAATGTCTGGAATCACAAAAGAAATACAGACGTTGACTAAAAGAGCAGATGAGATGGATGTAAGGGTGAAGAGAGTAGCATCTGATATAGCTGATGTCACTATAGAAACAGATAAAGTGAATGTGATGGTCCAGTATAATGCAACAATTAACCACATGAGATTCAGGGGGATCCCTGAAGACAAAAATGAAGACATACATTCAGTTATGGTAGATGCTGTAGCAGACTTTTTGAAAATGGAAGAGGAGAAAGTGGCGGCACAGATTGATGTGGTATACAGAGTCAACTCTGCGATTGCGCAAAGGAAAAAACTACCCAGAGATGTAATTGTCCAGTTTATATCTAAAAAGCTGAAGGAAGATTTGTTTAAGCAACAATTTCAGGAAGATTTTACAATTGACAACAAGAAAATCTTGGTCCTAAAGGAACTACCCAGAGCAATGCTTCAGGATAGGCGACTCTTCAAAGATCTGATTGACAAACTGAAAACAGAAGGTATAAGGTACAGATGGGAAATTCCTAAAGGTGTCAGTTTTTCGTTTAAACAGAAGAGAGTCACCATCAAGTCTGTGGAGCAAATGATCAGTTTCATCAATGATAATTTTAAAGATTCTGATAAATAATTATAAAACAACATGGAGAGTCAAATAATTTCATGGAATGTTAATGGATTGAACTCACCACAAAAAAGAAAAAATGTTAGACTTTGGTTGGAAAAACAAAAATGTGATATTGTTTGTTTGCAAGAAACGCACATTAAAAAATCTGATGCCAAATTTTTGATTCAAAAAAGATTAGGAGAGGAATTTTATTCACTCTCCTCTCAAAAGAAAAAGGGAGTTGTTATATATATTAAAAAAGAGTTGGAACCAAAAGAGATTTTTAAAGATAATGAAGGGAAATTTTTAGCAGTAGAAGCCATGCTGCAGAATAAAAAGACATTAATTGTTAACCTATATGCTCCCAATGGCGCGAAGGAAATTTTTTTCCAGGTTTTGTGGGAACAACTACGACAGTTGACCTATGAGCAAATGATCTTAATGGGTGATTTTAATGGTACTGTTGACAATGTTATTGATAGAAAATCTAAAAGAGGAATTGATGCCATGGGTAAACTTCCTAAAGTATTTTTTCAATTGACTAAACATGAGCATCTGGAAGATGTGTGGAGAGTTAAAAATCCCAGAGATAGAGAATACTCCTTTTACTCATCAAGACATGAATCTTTTTCAAGGATAGATATGATGTGGATGACAGAGAACTTAGTCTTGCAAACACGTAAAATTGAAATACTACCTAGGACTCTTTCTGACCACAGTCCGATAAAATGGTCAACCTATGTTAAGAGGAAAAAATTTCGATGGCGACTTAATGAAGATTTACTGGACAAGCAAAATATTGTCGACAAGATAAGGACAGAAACCCAAACATACTTTCAATTGAACTTAAATAAGAGTGTACAGACGCAAACGGTATGGGAAGCCTACAAGGCCGTGATGAGAGGACATCTGATTGCAATTAATAATAATGAAAGGAAACAACAAATGAAAATAGATAAAGAAATTATGGAAAATATTCGGCAAAAAGAAACAGAACTTAAGAAAAGACCTGGCAAAAAGAAGATTTTGAGAGAATTGAGGATTTTAAGGGAGCAATATGAGGCAAGACTGAACAAAGAAGTATTTTGGAATTTGAAAAAATTGCAACAGAAATCCTTTGAAGGTGCAAACAAACCTGGCAAATACTTAGCATGGCAATTAAAGAAAAGAAGAGAGAAAAAATAATCACCTGTCTGAAAGATGGAAATAAAGAATTTTCAGACCCAGGAGGAATCAGAAGGGAATTTTATAAATACTACGCAAATCTCTTTCAAGCAAAGCAAGTGGACCCTCAAAAAATGTTGGATTATTTATCCAAAGTTAATTTGATACAACCAAACCCTGAAATGAAAACATTGTTAAATGCTGTAATAACCAAAGAAGAAATTAGTAGAGCAATAGCTGAGGCAAAAATCTCTAAAGTCCCAGGCCCGGATGGTTTTTCTGCTAAATTTTATAAAAAATTTCATGAAGACTTAGTTCCGGTGTTGGAGATTCTTTTAAATGAAATTAGAAGGACTGGAAAAATTCCGAACTCCTGGAATGAAGCTGCAATCACTTTAATTCCTAAAGAAGCACAAGATTTAACAAATGTAAAGAACTACCGGCCCATTTCATTATTGAACAACGATTATAAGATCTTTGCAAAAATATTAGCAGAAAGCCTCAAAAAGTTTTTGAAGGACACTATTGGTGAAGATCAAGCTGGATTTTTACCAAATAGACAAATTAAAGACAATATGAGGGTTGTCTTAGACGCAATTGAGTACTATGATAAACACCCTGAAAAAGAAGTTGCCTTTTTATTTTTGGATGCAGAGAAGGCTTTTGATAATCTGAATTGGGAATTTATGTTTAAAGTGTTTGAGAAATCTTTGATGGGCACAGAATTTATAAGAATGACTCAAGCGATATATAAAGATCAAAAACCTTTAGTGATTGTAAATGCAGAATCAACAGATATGTTCCGGGTAAGAAAAGGTACTAGACAGGGATGTCCCCTGTCCCCATTGTTATTTATCTGGATTTTGGAGATTTTGCTACAAGCGGTTAGAGATGATAATAACATAAAAGGTTTGAATATTGGAGGTTTTTCATTTAAACTAAGGGCATTTGCAGATGATATTATGTTTATTGTTGAAGATCCTGTTGATAATATGCCTAAGGTATTTGAAAAAGTGAAAGAGTTTGGCGACCTTGCAGGGTTTTATGTTAACAAAAATAAATCTAAGATACTGTGTAAAAATATGATTGGTCCAAAGCAACAAATGTTACAAAATGTGACAGAATGTGAAGTGGTTAAAAAGGTTAAATATTTGGGAGTCGAAATCTCAATGAAAAATATAGATTTGTTTAAAAATAATTATGAGAAACTGTGGGGTTCGATAAAGAGTGATCTAGAAAAATGGGAAAAATTAAAGTTATCTCTTCTTGGAAAAATTGCCGTTGTTAAAATGAATGTACTGCCCAGGTTAATGTTTTTGTTTCAGACAATACCGATTGTAAAGGATGGGAAAGTATTGGTCAAATGGCAAAGAGAAATCTTTAAATTCATCTGGGCAGGAAAGAAGCCAAGAATTAAAATGAAAATAATGTATGATGCTAAGGATAGAGGTGGCTTCCAAGTTCCGAATTTGCGTTTGTATCATGAAGCTGTTTGTATGTCTTGGTTATCTGATTGGATTCATTTGGGGAATAGAAAGCTGTTAGCTCTTGAGGGACATGATTGCAGATTTGGCTGGCATGCCTATCTTTGGTATGGGAAAAATAAAATGGATTCTATGTTTAAGCATCACTATGTAAGGAGGACATTGTTTGATACATGGTCCAGATATAGGGAAAAAAATTCGGATGAGAGGCCTTTGTGGATTGTTCCAAGTGCTGTTATACATCTGTTTTCTGAACATAAAGGTTATGACTGGTTGAAATATCAGGAACTATTGCAAAAAGAAGGGAAAAAATATGTTTTGAAGCCAAACAATGAATTAGAATTTGAATACGGTTGGTTACAATATTGTCAAATAAAAGACATTTATAAAAAAGACTGTAAAGAGTTTGGCTTTAGAGCCATCAATGATGAATTTGAAAATCTATGGCTGAACGGAGAGCGGAAAATGATTTCAAAGATGTACAAAACTTTGTTGACTGTATATACTCTAGACGAAACTGTAAAGGAGCAAATGATAAAGTGGGCCATAAATATGAACAAAGAAATCTCTATGGAATCATGGGAATTTTTGTGGAAAAGATCTTTTAAAATGTCTACTTGTATCAATGTAAAAGAGAACTGTTATAAGATGATGTATAGATGGTACATGACACCAAAAAAGATTGCTAATATTAGTATGGATAAGAACTTGAGTAACAAATGTTGGAAATGCAGAAAAATAGAGGGTTCTTTTTACCATATGTGGTGGTCATGTGATAAAGCGAAAATATACTGGTCTAATATTCATTGTGTGATGCAGAAAATATTAAAAACCCCAATTGAGAGAAAGCCAGAACTTTTCCTCCTCGGTTTGACAATGGAAAAAATTCCACAAGAAAAAAGGACACTGTTATGGTACATGATTACGTTGGCGAGAATGGCCTTTGCTCAGCAATGGAAAATGGAGAAAATACCAGATATACATGACTGGTTGAGAAAACTGCTATTTTTAGCGGAAATGGACAAAATGACAAAGAAGCTTAATGGACAAATGGCAGAACAGTATACAAAAGAATGGGAAGGGTTGAAACTGTATCTAGAAACTGAATATAGAATGAAGGGGAAAATATATAACCTGGATACGTTTGGATATTGAACGTGAAGTGAAACGAATTTGGAATTGTACTATACTGTTATCTGAAAATATGATGTAATAGTAGAGGTTTTTTATAATAAGTTACCTGGTTTGATAATGCATATAAGTTTAAACTTGATTATCGTTTTATATCTTTGTTTGTTATTAGCAGTGTTGGAAGCCTATTAGGGGGGTGGGAGGGTTGGGGATCTTTTCTTGGAATTTGTATTGGTACCGTTATTGAAAATGTTGACTGTTTATTTCCAATAAAAAATTTTGTTCAAAAAAAAAAAAGACCATGTTTGGAAATTAGGGTATTTTGGGGGGGACAGACGAACGATGCCTGTGAAGATGAGGACTGTATACTTTCAGGCAGAGCTGTCTTTGGGACAGATACTTAAGAAACATGTAAATTACATCTGTAGAATGCCAGCAGGAGAAGGGGTGGCAGAAGCAGGACAAGGTCAGCAAGAACACAGAGAAGTTGGGGGTGTCCTAGAGATATCTGAGGAAGGGGATAATCCCATTACAAGGGGTAATCAGCAGTCAAAAGCAGATGCACAGGAACCCCACATATCAAAGCAACTAAAGAGCAGGAGGCACTGAGGGTCAATATCTATCACAGACAAACTGTAAAATGACTGGGCCCTAGAGATCAGGAAGCATAAGAAAACCACCAGATAAATTAACACTGTAGATTGAGTGTTAGAAGGTGTTACATTGTGGGGAGTTGTGAATTTGTTCACATTCCCTTAATATGATCCCTTAATGAAAAAGCCTTTGCTTTAGTTACACTTTTCACATGTTATATTGGTTGCTGGTTGTGGCCTAGCAGGTCCCAGACCAGGCCTTGCTTATGTTCGAATAAAGTTTTGTTCTCTTTTGCTACCTGGTGCTGTGGAGTCATTACACACTTTATATCTGCATGCAAGTAAATTCCCTTCAGCAAAGGTTCTGCTTCTTCTTGCTTCTTCATGTTTCTTGGTTTCATCTGAATTAATGACTTCCTGTAGTTTCTAAGCATCTAGGCAGCTGATGGCCTTCAAAACTACACACTGGGAGGCCTGGTGTTCCAGGAAGGAAGATGGCCAAATTCAGGTAAAAACCCAAAGAAGATCCAGGAGAGAATCCAAGGGGAGAAAGAGAGCTCAGAATATGCAGCAGAGCATGGCCTCAAGATCAGATTAGTGAATTGGATTGGTGAGTAATAGCTTTTAATACTGGGCAAAAAGACATCCAGCAGCCTCATTCACCCACCCAGTGGGAGGATATATGGTGCACACATGTCTGTGTTTCTCAATCTCAAACAATCCAGGAAGCTGCATTTAAAGTTTTATACAGGTGGTACCTCACCCTTGTCAGACTATCAAAGATCTACCCTATAAAGTACTGAGACGGAAGCATAGCGTAGTGATTTCAGCTCATACTTTACTTAGGAATTAGGAGAAACTTGAGATACGGTAGTCAGCCAGAGTACAAACCACACCTAATACACACACACACCCGTGATAGGATTATGTACAAAGTTACTGCAACCATAGGTTCCCTTGAAGATCCGGGTGAGCCGATAGGCTGGTTCTAGGATCCTCTCCTTCTATTGTCTAGGGTTGCAAAGCTATTCTAGTTTGCCTGGCCATGTGGAAAGGCGACTGCATGTGTGACTGCCATTAGTATATAAGATACCCTCAAACCTCCCCACTTTGCTGGAAGCAGTACAGAAACAGAGCAATGTTCTATCACAATTGGTGGGAGTGTCCAGCTATACAGCAATTCTGGAAACAGGTTTTACATCAAATAGAACTCTTAACAAGGTATACCCTACCCCTAGTATGCCTATTATGCCTATTAAGATTATATAGTTGGAATTGTAAATCAGGTGCCTTATGTATACATCTTTTAGTTAAGGATAGTTAGTATATGTATATGATGAGACCTTTTTGTTGTATAGCACGATGAAATAATCTATATTGCAAGAGGGTGTTCTTTCTTCTTGTATTTGTCTACTGTACTTTATTGCATTTGAGCAGGTATTAAATTTATATTTTTTTCAAAAAGCTCTTAATACTGGGTCATGGAATGAAACAAAAAGGTCTGGTACTCCTGGGCTAGAAAAGAGGCAGGGAAATACCAGTTCAAGTCAGAGGTGAGTCTTTGGATTGGAGCAGGGAAGGCTTTGAGGTAAGGAGTGCTCTGGAGGGACTTATTTTCCAAGAAGAACAAAAAAAGAACAGGGATCAGTGCAGTGTCAGCTGGGGATGGCCACAAGCCAAAACATGAAGAAAATTTCAAGATGAAGTTTGCCCTGTTCATGGTTTTGAATCTGTTTGTGTGGTTCATGGTGAAGAAGAAAGCAGGGATTTAAAAGGACTCTGAGTCTCTTTAAACCCCTGCTTTCTGTTCCCGGTGAAAGCCTCAAAAACTGGTGTCTTGGGGTGTGGCATGGCATAGCACAAGATGGTAGCATAATTTCGAGCTCTGCTTTCTCCACTCCTGCTACAGATCATTCTATACAGTTTTACCTTCTAAATCCTTATACAATATATGGGAACAGAGAAGAACAACACTCTGGCAGTGAAGGATCCACTCACCAGACGGATCACTGACTTCTACATTGCAGAATCTATTTTTTTTTTTGGTAAATACAATTTATTATTGGATATATTTTTCATGTTCATACAATTTAAACAAACCAATACATACCCATTTTTCTTTCTCCCTTTCCCCCCCCAAACAAGGCTTCCCACAGTGCTCCAACCCCATTGATATCTCTCTTATTCAATTACATTTACTACTAAACTTATTTTCTTTTACTAATGGTAACAATTCAAAAATCTAGATCTCTTTCCACTTCTCCTCAATAGCTATCAAAACAAATCAAACCACGTTTAACATCCCAATTTTTCAACAAGTATTCTTGAAAGTCTTTCCAATCTCCGAAAAAGGTCTCATCTTCTTCATTGTTTAATTTTCTTGTTAATTTGTCCATTTCTGCCATAAACAACGTCTTTTTAATCCATTCCCATGTTTCAGGTACTTTATCTTGTTTCCAACATTGAGCAAAAGTCAGTCTGGCTGCTGTAACCAAGTACCATAATAATGTTCTCTTGGCTACATTTATTTCTTCCATTTTAAGACCTAGTAATAACATCTGTGGGTCTTTCTTAAAAGTACATTTCAAAAAATTTTGTATCTCATTGTGGATCTCAGTCCAGTAATTTACTGCTTTATCACATGTCCACCACATATGGTAAAAAGACCCCTCATTTTTCTTACATTTCCAACATTTGTTAGACATACTGTCATTTATAATAGCAATTTTTTTAGGCGTCATATACCATCTGTACATCATTTTATAGCAATTCTCTTTAACATTTACACAAGTTGAAATTTTCATTGACTTTTTCCACAAATATTCGCAAGATGTCATAAGTATCTCATTATTAACATTTACTGCCCATTTTATCATTTGCTCTTTTACTATTTCATCCTCAGTATACCATTTCAGTAAAACCTTGTACAGTTTAGAAATCATTTTTTTACTCTTACCAACCCATACAGTTTCAATTTCAGTATTATTTTCTCTAAAACCATGTTCTCTTTTATCGGTCTTAAATAAGTCATAAATCTGTCTATACTTCAACCAATCATATTCAAATTCCACATCAGATCTATCTTTTAGTATAAAGTTTTTCCCTTCTAATTTTAGAAGACTTTTGTAAGGTAGCCAATCTAAACCCTGACTTCTTGAATATGGATTAATCACTTCTGCTGGTACTATCCAAACTGGTCTTTCTTCCGAGAAGAATTTTCTATATCTCGTCCAAGTCTCGAACAGTGATCGTCTTATGAAGTGGTGTTTGAAAAACTTGTCAATTTTTACTTTTTCATACCATAAATATGCATGCCATCCAAACTTGTTATCATGTCCTTCTAAAGCCAATAACTTTTTATTCTCAAGATTAATCCACTGCTCCAGCCATGTTAAGCAGACGGCATCATAATACAATCTTAAATTTGGTAGTTGTAGTCCTCCTCTTTCCTTTGCATCACATAAAATTTTCATTTTAATCCTCGGCTTTCTTCCTGCCCATACAAATTTCGATAGTTCTTTCTGCCACGTATCCAGTATTTTCCTTTGTTTTAATATTGGAATAGTCTGAAATAAAAACATCAAACGCGGCAAAACATTCATTTTTACAGTTGCTATTCTTCCCAATAACGATAGATTCAAGGTATCCCATTTCTTCATGTCTTGCTGAATCCTGTGCCAAACCTTTTCATAATTATTTTTAAACAGATCAATATTTTTCATAGTCAATTCAATAACTAAATATTTAGTCTTTGTAACTACTTCACACTGGATTTTCTCTTGAAGTTCAATTTGTCTCTGTTTCATCATATTTTTGCACATCACTTTTGTTTTGCTTTTATTAACGTAGAGTCCCGTGACTGTTCCAAATTCTTCAATTTTTTCCATCAATTGTGGTATATTCTCAATTGGATCTTGAATCATAAACATTACGTCATCTGCAAATGCTCTATATTTATAAACAAAGCCTTTCACTGTAAGTCCTTCAATGCTATTATCTTTTCTTATCGCTGTCAATAATATTTCCAATATCCAGATAAACAATAACGGAGATAACGGGCAGCCTTGTCATGTTCCCTTTTGAACTTGGAAAAAATCTGTTCTTTCTTTATTTATATTCAAAGCTGCTTTCTGTTCTGAATAAATTGCCACAATCATGTTTAGAAAAGACTGTCCTGTATCCATTTTTTCAATAACTTGCAGCATAAACTCCCAATTTAAATTGTCGAAAGCTTTTTCCGCATCTAAAAGAGGAATCCAACTTCTTTTTCTGGATGTTTGTCGTAATATTCAATTGCATCAATCACCACTCTTAGATTGTCTCTAATTTGTCTATTTGGTAAGAAACCAGCTTGTTCTTCCACTATAGCATCTTTTAAATATTTTTTCAACCTTTCCGAAATTATTTTTGCAAAAAGTTTGTAGTCATTGTTTAATAGCGATATTGGTCTATAATTCTTTACATTAGTTAAGTCCAAACCTTCTTTAGGTATCAGTGAGATATTTGCTTCCTTCCATGAATCTGGGATCCGTTTAGTCTTTCTTATTTCGTTTGACAGAAGTACTAAAATAGGGGTTAGCTCCTCCTTAAATTTCTTGTAAAATTTTGCAGTAAAACCATCTGGACCTGGAGCTTTTCCCAACTTTGCATCTTCTATCGCCATTGTTACCTCTTCCTTTGTTACTAATCCATTTAATAACTCTTTGATTTGTTTTCCCAGCTCTGGAACTTCAATATTCTCCAAATATCTCTTGATTTTCCGTTGGTCAATTCCTTTCTTTTTGAACAGTTTGGCGTAGTATTTGAAGAAAGCTCTTTTTATGCCTTTCAAATTCACAACATCTTGTCCATCTTCAGTAATCTTACTTATATAATTCCTTTCTTTTCTATTTTTCAGTTGCCACGCTAAAAATTTTCCTGGTTTATTTGCACCCTCAAATGCTTTTTGCTGTAGTTTCTTCAGATTCCAGTATAATTCTCTATTTAGTAGAACATTCAATTGATCCTGTAAAAAGTGAATCTCTTTAATAATCTTTTTCTTCCCTGGTCTTTTCTTTAGTTCCTTTTCTTTTTGTCGAATTTTCTCATGGAGTTCATTTTGTTGTTGCATCCTTTGTTTTTTATCTTTAGAGTTCAGAGAGATAAGCAAACCTCTCATTACCACTTTGTACGTGTCCCATACGACCTGTATATCAGTACCTTTATCTAACTTCATTTCAAAAAAAATTTTCGTTTCTTTTTTTAATGTTTCATTAATTAATTTTTGGTCCAATAAGTCCTCATTAATTCTCCAATATAGTTGTTTTGGTTTTTCTTTGGATATCCAAAGTAAAGGGTTATGATCTGAGTTATTTTTCGGTAAAATTTCGATTTTATAAGTTTTTTGCGCCATCTCCTCTGACATCCAAATCATGTCGATTCTGGAGAAAGAATTATGTCTGTTAGAATAAAATGTATAGTCCCTTGTCTTAGGATTCCATTTCCTCCAAACGTCTTCTAGTTTCTCTTGCTTCATTAGCTGGAAAAAATTTTTTGGCAGCTTTCCAACCGCCTCTCCAATTGCATTAGACTCCTGTCCAATACGTTGTTCACCGTGCCATTAAAGTCTCCTGCAAAAACTATTTGATCATAATTTAAGCAGTCCAACTCTTTAGTCAAGTCATTAAAAAAAGTCTCTTTTGCACCATTGGGTGCATATATATTTACAAGCAATGTTCTTTTTCTGTTCATCATTATTTCCACGCCAACATATCTGCCATCCTTATCTGAGAAGATTTGTTTAGGTTCCAATTCTTTAGTAATATATATCACTGTTCCTTTCTTCTTGTTAGCTGCTAATGAATGAAATTCTTCTCCCAATTTTTTATTAATCAGATATTTACTGTCTTGTTTTCTGATATGTGTTTCTTGCAAACAAATTATATTACATTTTTGTTTCTCTAGCCAATGATTCACTAATCTTCTTTTGTTTGGTGAATTTAGTCCATTCACATTCCAAGATAAAAATTTGTAATCCATAATTGTTTTAAATTAAATGTCTTTAAAGTCATCAAAATTGTTCTCTTTGAATCTGTACATATCTCCTTCCGTTGGCGGGCGCAATTTCTCTATGATTTTCTGGCTAGAGTAGGCTCTTTTGAAACTTCCTGTTTAGCTGTCTGTCACGGTAATCCAACTTCCGGTGTCACCCTCTAAAACGTCCGACTTCTTCCGGCAAAACAACTTCGAAAACATCCGCTCTAGCCTACTTCCTGTACCATAGAATCACAGTCAGTTTCGTTTCTACTACGCAGAGTTTAGTCTTAGCTGACCACAGGAATGCAAAACAAAGTCACTTTTCCGCCGTTTTCTCTAAAGGAAAGCTTTCTTTTTACTTTTAAATCAAGCGGATTAGTTCCTTAAAGCATTTTACGCTTATCCGTACGTTTAGATTTTGCGTTCTTCTTCAAACTGGTAAGCAAATGTTCAATTGTTACCTTGCTTGTAATCTCGGGGTTTCGCAGTGCTTCTTCTGTAAACGATGTTAATCTTGATGTTAAAGAGGTCGGTAGATGACGGATTTATGCTGAATTCTCAGCCCGGCTGGTATCTGTAGAGCTGACTTGCAACTGCCCTCTTCGCGGAAGGAGATCAAGGTGTAAACAAGCTTCCTCCGAAGCTTATCCACACTGATCTCAACTCCCTCTCAGGCTTGGCTGCTTGCTTGCCACCCCCCCGCCTGGGGAGTGCTGCGCTGGGCCAGGTAAAGCCCAGACTGTCGTCAGATACCGCCGTCCACCTTGCCCAAATCGCAAAGTGCATCAATTCGCCATTTTAACTCCGACCGGAAGCCCCTACATTGCAGAATCTAGACACAAAGTTCTGACAGCCTCGCAGAGTGAGATCAGCAAAATGGCGGCTGAACAACAAGACAGCCACATTATGGAAACAGAAACAAGTAAGCCAGATTTACTTGGGGCGATGTCCACTATGGAGAACCGTATTTTGGAGACAATGAGATCCTTCTTTGAGCCTATGCAAGTTCAACTTGCAATCATCCAAAAATCGCTTCATGAAATCAGCCAAAAGGCAGAATGGGACAAAGAGTTGGGACAAACTCTTCAGACCGAAATATAGCATCTCCAAGCAGATGAAACAGATCTCCGCCAATGGGTCCTGCAAGTGGAATGTGATGCATGGCAATTCCATTTAAAGTTCTGGGGGTTCCCCGAAAAATCAGAGGAGAATGTGGAACCCACTGTCTTTCTCTCAAGATGGCTTGCTTCTGAACTCAAGCTTAAAGATGGTGTGGCTCCACTGATCATCAAGGCCTACAGAATGGGAGCACTGTTTAACCCTGAGAGAAAGGGTCTGCACAATTTAATTGCGGTGTTCCAAGATATGTGCACAAAAAAGAAAATCCTCTCAGATGCAAGAATTCAAGGCTACCTGACCTATCAAGACAGGAAAACCAAAATCTCTCCCGACTTACCCATAGAAGCCATCATCAGAAGATGAGAACTTAAACCAATAACAGCTCAACTTATGTTGGCTCATCTGTGCTACAAATGGGTGGGTCCAACCAAGCTATATATCCAACATAGAGGTTCCTCGTTCTGGGCTGTTGGTATTGACTCCAGCATTCAATTACTACAAAGTCTCGGTCTTCCAGTTCCATCGGTATCCGACAAGAAAGGCTTCAATAGAAAACACAACTCAGGCTTGCCGCCATCTAAAGGCTCCAAGCTGTCTATTCGCCAGGCTGAAGGTGACTCTAAATGATCTATGTGCCATTTATACATAATAAGTATTAAATCTAACTGTTCCCGATACATTTATTTAATTAATGATAAAACCATCAGCGTTATAATCTTCCATTGTATTTTGGCTGGAGTGTGGGGGGGTTCTCTTTAGCTAGTGCCGATAAGCCTCCGTTTTTCATTTGTGTACTTCCTGCCCTTTATTAAAGTAGAGTTCAGCCCAGCCTGGCTGCTCTACTCTCCTGTTCCATCCTTTCTGGAACAGGAGCCACAGGGATTGCGCCCAGCATAATTTTTTCTTTTTTATTTCTTATACCTCTTAAAACTTTCTCTTTTCTTCTCACCACTTCTCCTTCTTGGGCTCTGCTTGTCATTCTCATCCATCCACACCACTTCCTTTTCTCTCTCTGTTTTCTCTAGTGAGACGTTACCTCTCTCTCTCTTCTAGTCTACAAAACAATTTTTCTTTTTAAAGGCAATTCATAGTGTGATATCAAATCTATGTGGTTTATATTACAGTGCCTCCCTATTACCAATAGGGATTTTGGTATACATTTCTATATTTTAATAAATAAGGGGGAGGGTACTGAGGGGGGATTAGTTGTTAAGTTTTTTATTATTTTTAATTAGTTCCTTTAGCAATAATATACAACAGTACCATCTATTGTTGCATACTTCAAGTTAAAAATTAGTGTAGATTTGAATTCATAAAATTTACTCTATTAAACTGTTAGAGTAGTAAAATTCACATCTGATTTGTGGTGTTTTATATAGGTAAGCATATTTAATTGTTATTTGATTGGTAAGCAGCTTTAAATCATTAATTGGAAATCAACTTTTTCTTAGCCCTTATTCAAAGCAATAAATAAGTAAAGCAAACAATGCATTTCTTGCCATTGTTAAATTTGCAGTTCACTACTGGTGTGTGTGTTCTTACCATCTACTGTTGCAGATTTCAAGCTTTAAAATAGTGCAGAATTTAATTCAGAATTTTTACTTTTTTAAATAGTTAGTGTAGTAGAATTCAGTAATTGATTCATGGTGTTCAATGTTTGTAAGTGCAATTAATTGTTAATTGATTGTGTAACAGTTCTAAAACATTAATTGAAAATCAATTTTCTCTTAAAGCTTACTTATATCAATAAGTAAGTAAAGTGCATAGTGCATTTCTAGCCATTATTTTCATTGCAGTTTACTACTGATGTGTGAGTTCTGAAAAATCTTACCCATCTCCTCATATCTATTTGGTACTTTCCCAGGTCTATTTTACTATTGTGAGTTGATCTTCAACTTTTATTCTTTTATTATTCCTAGTCAGAGTTACAGTAAAGTGTCAACATGCAGCCAGCTGTCAAGATCTTTTCGTATAATGTGAGAGGGCTGAAAAACATCATTAAGTGTAAGAGAATTCAGAGTCAAATCATGAAATTAAATCCAAGATTAATCCACATCCAATTAAATCCACATTAAAGATGACACAGCCCCTCTGTTCTAAACGAAAAAATTCTAACACCAATTCTTAATCAAGGGCTCTTCCAAATCCAGAGGCACTGCCATTTTAATCTCTAAAGATTTGAACTTTGTACATCAAGCCTCTTTGGCAGATCCCCATGGGAGATTCATCTTCGTTTGGGGCTCCATAAATAATGTGCCAGTTACTCTGGTGTCACTTTATTCCCCCAACTCAGAACAGATTCCCTTCATTGAGCAATCCTTAAAAAAACTCAATGCCTTTCATCAAGGTGAAATAATTCTTTGGGGAGACTTAAATTTTATCATGGACCATTCTAAAGACAAATCAGCATTCAATCCATGCCGTAACATAATAAAGAAAAACAGTTCTTGACTCATTCAACTTAATTGACATATGGAGGCATATGCATCTCACAGGAAGAGACTACACCTTCTGTTCAACACGTCACTGTTCCTACACACGCATAGATTATATTCTTGTTACTCCCACTCTGGTCAATCCAGTTCAGTCTTCAAATATAGGTAACCAATTATGGTCAGATCACTGTTGGGTTAATTGCAATATTGCTCTCAATAGTGAAAAGAAATCAACTCCATCATAGACCTTGAACAGCTCTTTACTGCTAAATGACAAATTAGTGTCAACAATAGAAACTAACATCCAGGAGAGCGCAGGTGTGGCGTGGCAGCACGGATGCACCCGAAGAGCACTCTGGCACTTTTGGGTTCTTCAAAGGGTTCTTCTTTTGTTGGGTAAAAGGTTCTTCTTTTGTTGAGTAAAAGACCCCCCACCACTCTGGGGAAGGAGCGTGTGGCAGCAAGGGGCTTGATCCAGGCCCCTGTGAGTGTGGCTACTCACAGGGAGCACCAGGATCGTCCCCAATGTGGGATCTGAAGTAAAGCTCATTTTCTATGAGCAAAGCTGTTGCTCCTGCATCAAGGGGGGAGGGAAGAGAAACCTATGCCTAAGAAGCGCTCCTGTGAGTAATCTTGTTAAAATGGATCTGATTTTAAAAAGTAGCTTGTTGCAATAGTTAGCCCTGAAGGGAGTAGCAAAGAAGGGTGTGGGCGTCCCCCCCGAATAAGTGGCCAATAAATGGGATATTTGATTGATGGCAAGCTAATAAAGTGGAGCAAGGTGAGATTGACAGAGAAACAAACCTCATTTACAGATGGAAGTGCTGATGGTACCTAAGTCTTAACTTAAAGGTGGAAAAGTGATGAAGTTTCAGATATAAATCTTTTACCTGATTAAAGCATTTTTTGGCTATGGAAGGAGGAGGCTGTTGAACATTGAACCCCCTTTGCAAGAGGGGGGGGTGCATAAGTAAAAAGAGAAGTTGTTGATTTGAAGGAAATGAAGCAGGAGACCCCTTGCAGCGTGCTCAAATTTTAACCCTAGCAGGGGTAGGGTGGAAGAAAGGTATTCATCGGGAGCCCCCTTGCAGCATTCTCAAATTTTAACCCTTCAGGGGCAGGGTGGAAGAATTGGTGACATCTCAAGCCTCTGTGCAACGTTCTCAAATTTTAACCCTCTAGGGTTAAAGATCAGAAGCTTTTGCTGTTTTAAGCCTTTCTTTTAGTTATATCAGCTGCATCAACCGACTTCAGTGATGGGAAAAATCCTTAAAACTTAGGCTGGGGAAGTTGCTAGTGTGGTATAAGGCACAAAGATATGTTTTGGGGCTTTTCCATTGGTAAAATACAGAGTTAAAATTGTTGTGGAAAAGGGAAGGAAGGAAAGAGTCAAAACATTTAAGAGAGATATTTGTAAACATTGTCTGGGCAGAAAGCCAATTTTTAAGAAGGTTTGGCAAATAACTAGCTGATAATAATAAATAAAATTCTGGGTGTACAGCCAAAGCTCTCTAACCCAAACACCTATTTGGATTAATATACATAAAGGCTGGGTGTACAGCCAGGTTGTAGAGGTTGTTCCCAAACACTGGTTGGATGTAAGATAATTTCTTCTTTCTTATTTTTCTTTTTTGGGCTTTTTGTAACTGGGCATGTAATAAATAAAAAGAAGAGGAAGTCCTGGCCGCTGTTGTTAGATATATTATCAAATAACGGTCGTCTCTACCTGTCTCTTTTGGCAATATACCCAATAATAGGGTCTCCGGTTTAAAGGGTATAGCTTGCCCTAAAATTTTCTGCATCATTCTGTGAACCCATATCCAGTACTTTTTCACAATATCACATGTCCGCCACATATGGTAAAATGTGCCTGTCTTATTTCCACACTTCCAACACTTATTAGAACATTTCTTGTCATATTTTGCAATTCTATCAGGAGTAATATACCACCTATAAAACATTTTATACATATTTTCTCTATATGACACAGATCTAGTTATTTTAACATTTTTATTCCATATTTGATCCCACTGTTCCAACTCTATATTATGCCCCAAATTCTGTGCCCACTGAACCATAATATTTTTCACTATTTCATCTGCCGTAAAATCTTTCAGCAACAACATATACATTTTTTTGATAAATTTCTGCTCTGGGGCATACAATATTTTTTCTGTTTCTGTTAGATTTTTATCAAAGCTGACCTTCTTGTCTTTCACAAATCTCAATCTGATTTGAGCTCTCTGGCACCACGAAATATCCGTCTCAAGTTTGAGTTCCCCTTTCGAGTTTATAATATCCATATATCTCTTTGGAGGGTTCTCACAATAGACTCTTGGAAGGGTCATTGCCTCTAATGAAACTACCAGTTTTGAAGTTTTATTAAACCATCTCTTACGAATCACCTCCCATACTCTTATTAATGCATCTCGTAACCAATGTTGTTTAAAATATTTATGTACTGACACTTTCCCGTACCATAAAAAAGCATGCCATCCAATTAAGAGGTTGTGCCCTTCCAAGCTTAATGTTCTCCTATCCTCTAACATAACCCATTCCTTGATTCATGCTAGTGCACCTGCTCTATAATATAGAGTCCAATTAGGAAGGCCTAACCCTCCTCTTTCTTTCGAGTCTTGCAGGGCTTTCAGCCTGATTCTAGACCTTTTCCCTTGCCATATAAATTTGGTTGTTATTTGGTCTAATTCTTTAAGAATTCCATACTTTTTCAATACCGGAATCGTCTGAAAAAGAAAGATCCATCTTGGCAGGATATTCATCTTAATCAAGGCAATTTGCACCATCAAAGAAATTTTTAAAGTCTTCCATTTGTCTAAATCTTGTTTTGTTGTTCTCAATAGTTCCTTATAATTACTTTCTTGTAAGGAGCTACATTTATTTGTCAAGTTTATCCCTAAGTATTTGGTCTTATCACAAAGTTGATATCCAGAAACTTTTTGAAGAGGTTCTTTTTGTGCAGTTGTCATGTTCTTAGTCATTATTTTAGTCTTATCCATATTGACTCTTAGTCCTGCCACCTGTCCATAATCTTTTAAGGCTTTATTCAGTGCTGGAACTGAATACAGGGGGTTCTCCAATATGAAGACAAGGTCATCTGTGAATGCCAAAAATTTAAATTCTTCCCCTTGTGTCTTCAGTCCCTTCACCTTTGAGTTTCTTCTTATCTCTTCTGTCAGTATTTCCAATGCAAAGATATATAGCAATGGAGATAAGGGACAGCCCTGTCTTGTACCTTTTTGTATCTGGAAATGTTCTGTCCTTTCGCCATTAATTGTAACTGATGCCCTCTGATTTGAATATATCGCTTGTATCATCTGAGTAAACTCTTTTCTGGCTTCAGCTTTTTTCAACACTTCTAATATAAAGGCCCAACTCACATTATCAAATGCTTTTTCTGTATCCAAGAAGATCAATGCCATTTCCTTTTCTGGGTGAGCTTCATAATACTCAAGTACATTCAGGATACACCTTAGATTATTTTTTATCTGTCTCCCCGGTAGGAATCCAGCCTGGTCTTTGTGTATCGTTTTTACCAGAATACGTTTCAGTCTATCAGCGATAATGGAAGCAAAAATCTTATAATCTACATTTAGAAGAGAAATTAGTCTATAATTCTTAATTTCTTTTCCATCTGTATTTGGTTTATGTATTAAAGAAATTATAGCTTCTCTCCAAGTATCTGGAACCTCTTCCCTCTCCATGACTTTTTTACACACTTCTTGCAGCTGTGGGAGGAGCGTTTCTTCAAATATCACATAAAATTCCACTGGAAGACCATTCATACCTGGTGCCTTTCCCTTATTTTGTCTTTTCAAAGCTTCCACCATCTCCATCATCGAGATTGGTTGATTCAATGTCTTTCTATGCTCTTCTGTAAATTTTTGAAGATTATGTTGTTCCAGGTATTGGGTTATTTGCTCCGTCCTGCTATAATTCCTTCTATACAATTCTTTGTAGAAGTCTACCACGATACTCTTTAAATCCTGCATTCTATTTGTTTCTTCCCCCGACTTTTTTCTTAAGGTTTTTATAAAGGCCTTCTCTTCTTGTTTTCTCACTTGATAAGCTAGCCACCTAGTCGGTTTATTTGCATTTTCAAAAAAGTTTTGTTTAGCAAAAGTCAATTTTTTTGCAATTTCCAAAGACAGTAAACAGTTCATTTTATGCATGAGTAACTTAATCGCACTCCTAGTTCCATTCTCTTCTCCTTTCTTCATTATTTTTCCTCTTGGTTCTGAATCTCCTTCTTCAAGTTGAAATATTTTTCATTTCTTTTTCTATTTGCTCTTGCCATTTCCTTTATTAAGTGACCTCTAGCAAAGGCTTTAAATGCATCCCATATGACTCTTCTTGACATATCCGGTTTAATATTCTCTTTAAAGAAGAAAGTAAATTCTTCCTTCAAACGTGCCACCAATTTATTATCTTTAAGTGTTGAAAGCTTTAAAGTCCATCTAGCTCTAACATTTGTACCCTGTAATTCGAACGTTACAGGGTTATGATCTGCATAAGTACTTGCCTCAATTTCCAATTCCATTAAGTCTTTAACCATCGTGGAAGACATCCAGCACATATCCAATCTTGACCATGAATCATGTCTTGCAGAATAAAATGTATATTGTTGTTTTCTGGGATTCCTTAATCTCCAAACATCTATTAATTGCCATTCTTCTATTATCTGACACAGTGAATCAGGGAATTCATTTCCTTTTATTTTCTTTCCAATAGTATTTGCTTTTCTGTCTTGTCTATTATCAAAAACTGCATTGAAGTCTCCAATAATACATAATTCCTGGAATTCTTGTTTTGCAATAACTCTTTGAAGTTGTTGGTAATAATTTTCCTGATTTTGATTTGGGGCATAGATGTTAACTATTAATGTCTGTTTAGCTTGTCTCCATATAGCCACCATCAAGGTTCTTCCATCTTTAGAAGCAAAGACCAATTCTGGTTGTAGGTGGTCCTTAACATATATGGCTACTCCTCTTTTTTTCTTTTCTTCATCCGAAGCTATAAAAAATTTGACATTCAAATATTTTATGTCTCTTCTTCTTATATGAGTCTCTTGTAGACATGTTATATCTGCATTATATTTTCTGAGTTGGTGAAAGACTTTCCTTCTTTTCTGTGGTCCATTTAAGCCATTAACGTTTATCGATATTGCCCTCAATTTCCTTCTATCCATCGGGATTTTGTTTCTGTTGTTGTTCCTTTTTATCCTTTGCCCTTTGCCTCATGTCGATTGGAGATCTCTTAAATCTGAATCTTCTCTGACTCTGTGGCCTAGGAGGTCTTGGAGGTGTCAATGGTGCTGTTGCTCCCTGGAGTTCAGATTCCGTTTCTTTTTTCACTTCTCCTTCTTCTCTTTCTTCTTTTTCTTCTAGATAGTCTTGGTCATCTGATAGTTCTTATCCATATGTTCTCAAAAAATCCTTTGCCTTAAAGATCGAGGTTATTCTAAATCTTTTCCCTTCGTAAGTAAATTGTACTCCTTCTGTGAGGATCCATCTGTAGGTGACATTATTGGATCTCAACAGGGTCGTCAAGTTGGCATATGCCTTTCTTCTTTCCCTCACTCTCCACAGAATCTCTTTCAACACATTTATTTCCACTTCATTGATCTTCAAAGGGGAAGCATTTACTTTCCTCAATATTTTGTCTCTCACCGCTTGCTTGTGGAATTGCACTTGTACTTCTCTTGGCACTTTAAATCGTCTTGCATATGCTGAGTTCATTCTAAAGGACACATCTATCTCCTGTTCCATCATGCTCATATCTACCATATGTAGATGGTCCGCCAATAACTTCACCATTTTCTCGTTCAGGTTTTCCTCTTTTTCTTCTGGTATATTTTGAAATCATAATATAAATGCCGCTCTTTCCACCTGTAATCTCATAACATCTTGCTCCAACGTGGTTTATCTTCATTCTCTTGGACTTTCCTTTCCATCTCTCTAGTTTTGGTCTCTACAGCTTCCATTGCCGTGTTGAGTGTCATAATTTTGGTAGTATTTTCTGTAATTTGATTCTGAAGTGCTTGTAAATTCTGTGCAAACTGGACGGTAATATCCTTCATGGTGACCTGGATGGGTTCCGCAGCTTGGGGTATCATATTTCTAACTTCTTGTATTGCCTGTTTGATGGGCTCTATTGCCTCAGGGACCGAATTTCTGATTTCTTCCATACTACATTTGATTGGATCGATCACGTCCGTAATGGTGCTGAGAATCGTTTGCACTAGGGCTTGCATCTCCTTCTGTGTTTCTTTTTGTGTAGAGCTTCCTAATTTAGCAGCTGTAGAGCTAGTCATGCCTGGCGAAACTAGTGAAGATTTTCTCCCTTGTCCTGCGTTGGACATTTTTCAATAATCAGACAAAATTAAAATTTTCCTTTGAAATTTTGAAAAAATTTTTTTTAACTATAGCTATTTTTATTTTTCTTATAGCTTTTACCTCTTATCCAATGTTTAGGGACCCCTCTAAACTCTTGGCTCTATGCCCAGACTTATTTTGTATTTATCACATATCAACAAGAGAGAGCAAACCATATTATTTGGGTTAGCTCTTCCTTTGGCAGCCTTCCCAGAAATTCTTCTACAATATCAGCTTATTATTTACCAAACATCAGTACAATTGGCAATTTTCCCAGATTGCCCTTCTCTTATTATAACCCTCTCCTAGGACTAAACAAGAGCAAGTGACCCATTGCCAACCCCCATCCAGATTCACTTTAGAGTACTATACAAGCTTTCACGTTATTTTTAAACATACAAAGACTCTTATTGATTCTTTAAGAAATATTTTATATTCCCTCACTAGTCTTCAAGAGATATAACAAATTTACAGGCAGCAAAAATTGAGAGCACTGAAAACGGCTTGAGATGTGTTGGATCTTCCACCCTGCCCCTATAGGGTTAAAATTTAGCATGTGATGCAGAGGGGCTCCAGCTGATAAGAGTCTTCTACCCTACCCACCTTAGGTTAAAATTAGCATGTGCTGGAAAGAGGTCTCCCGCTGCTTCTTCCCATACCATCAGTATTACCTTTACAAATACTTCCCCTTTCTTCTGATCGGGGGTAGCTACAAATAACAGCCTTTCCCTCTTTCTGCTATTAGGCTTGGCAGGTTGGAAAGTTAAAGACAGTTTTCACACCACTCCTTTTACTCTGGCATTAATTTATTTTCCAAAGACAGGATGTAGTTTGCCTTTCAATCTCACCCACGTCACTTTTCCACACCATCAGGTTTTTCGCATTTACGCTTAATAGCTGTCTAATCCTCGGGGGGGAGAGCCCTCCCTTCTTTGGCTACTCCTTGGGGCTAATTATTCTTTTGTTAATCAC
This sequence comes from Gekko gecko, assembly GCA_029375565.1. NCBI lineage: Eukaryota > Metazoa > Chordata > Lepidosauria > Squamata > Gekkonidae > Gekko > Gekko gecko. Next base: position 228,404,760 of record JAPDNY010000001.1, on the reverse strand, counting down.
CCTTTCACCCTATTTAGTTTTATGGATACTCACAGGGGCACTTCATCAGCAAGGTTTTTCTTCCCCACCTCCATTTGCAGGAGCATTTCCTCTAAAAAGAGCCCAAACTTCAGTCCCACTTCGGGGGCAATCCTGGTATCCCCATGAGTTGCAACTTTCATGGGGACCTGGATCAAACCCCCTGCAGCCATCTGACCCTTCCTGGGGCAGCGGGGTGTCCTTTAATTATGCAAAGGACCCCACTGAAGATCTGAAAGTCGCCTCAGCGTTCAAAACGCTGTGTGTCACCATGCTGTGCCTGCCGCTCTTGGAAAAGAATATTTCATCAACTTAAAAAGCAAAATGCGGACATAATATGCATTCAAGAAACACATATAAGAAAAGGAGATGAAAAACATTTAAATATTAAAGGATTAGGGAAATTGTTTGTAGCTTCAGATGGGGGGAAAAAAGAAAAGAGGAGTAGTTACTTATGTTAAAGAACACCTACAACCAGAATTAGTATATGCATCTCAGGATGGAAGAATTTTAATGGTAGCTATACAGAGACAAGCCAAAAGGACAATTATAGTTAATACATATGCACCAAATCAACATCAGGAAAAATTCTACAAACTCATCTCCAAGCAGGACTTTGCATAATTGGAGATTATAATGCAGTGTTTGATAAGAAGGAAGACAGAAAAGCAAATGTTCAGGGAAAGAAAACGGGAGGTAATGAGTTCCTGGAATCGCTTTGCAAGATGATAGAAGAATGGCAATTAATAGATGCCTTCTTTTTCTGCCAGACATGACTCTTGGTCAAGACTTGATATGTGTTGGATTTCAAGCACAATGGCTAAAGACTTACAGGAAGCAGAAATTTAGGCTGGAATTTATGCAGACCATAAACCAATTACCTTGGAATTACAAGGAATAAGACCTAGAAGCAGATGGATTCTAAATCTTTCAATATTGAAGGACAAGAAATTAGTAAAATGACTGGAGGAATTCCACTATTTCTTCAAGGAAAACATCCAGCCAGATATGTCTATGAAAATCGTATGGGACGCGTTTAAGGCATATGCCAAGGGTCAGTTAATAAAGGAAGCTGCCCAAATAAACATGAAGAGAAATAAAGAATATGTAAATCTGCAAAAGGAAATTCAGGAGCAGGAGGAGAAAATAATGATAAACCCAGCAGAGACAAGAAGATGGAGTAAAATCAAATTGTTACTACATAAGATGAACTGTTTACTTTTGTATGAATTAGCAAAGAAATTGACTTTTGCTAAACAGAATTTTTTTGAAAATGCCAATAAACTGACAAGATGGCTAGCCTATCAAGTTAGGCAGCAAAAGGAAAAAGCATATATAAAAACTTTAAGAAAAAAGGATGGAGAAGAAGCAAACAGGATTCAAGATTTAAAGAACATTGTGAAAAACTTCTATAAAGACTTATATAGAAAGACCGACACTAATATAGAACAAATAAATCAATACCTAGAGAAACATCAAGTTAAAAAATTTACTGACGAGCAAAGAAAAATGCTTAATCAGCCTATTACTATGATGGAGATGGTGGAAGCAGTGAAAAGACAGAATGGGGCAAAGCATCTGGACCGGATGGCTTACCTGCAAAATTTTATTTGGTATTTGAGGAACAACTCCTTCTGCAGCTGAAAGAGATTTGTAAGAAAATGATGGAAGGGGAAGAGATTCCAGATTCGTGATGAGAGGCAACTATATCTCTAATACATAAATCAAACACGGATGAAAAGGAAATTAAGAACTATAGGCCAATCTTCTTATTAAATGCAGACTACAAAATTTTTGCCTCTATTATAGCAGAAAGTCTAAAGAGAATATTGGCAAAAACAATACATAGAGACCAAGCGGGATTTTTGCCCAAAAGGCAAATAAAAAACAATTTAAGATGTATTCTGGATGTAATAGAATATTATGAAGCACATCCAGAAAAGGTATTGGCTTTGGTTTTTCTAGATGTTGAGAAGGCCTTCAAAAAACTGAATTGGCTTTTTGTAATGGAAACTTTGAGGAAAGCCGAGGCAGGAACAGAGTTTATTCAGATGATTCAAGCTATATATACAAGACAAACTGCTTCAGTTATGATTAATGGCAATCACACGGAAAATTTTGAAACACAAAAAGGAACAAGACAAGGTTGCCCTTTGTCACCACTACTGTATATTTTTGCATTGGAGATACTAAATGAAGTGATACAACATGGTAAAAAGATTAGGGGGCTGAAGGTGAGTGAAGAAGAATATACACTTTTAGTTTTTGCAGATGATCTTGTATTTATACTTAAGGATCCACTCTCCTCAATCTCTGATTTGAACAAGGCTCTATGGGAATATGGCCAGGTGACAGGGCTGAGGATTAATATAAATAAGACAAAAATTATGATCAAGAATATGAGGACGGAACAGAAAGATACGTTACAAGTGGCTTCAGGTTATCAGTTATGTGACAAAGTAAAATATTTGGGAATTAATTTAAAAAATAAATGCAGAGCGTTACAAGAAAACAATTATTAAAAGCTATTGAAAGCGACAAAGCAAGATCTAAAAAGGTGGAAGGATCTACAAATATAATTGATGGGGCGAATGGCCCTTGTTAAAATGAACATTCTATCAAGATGGATCTTTTTATTCCAGACAATTCCAATACTGCAGAATTCTGGGATATTTAAAGAATTGGACCGTACTGTTTCAAAGTTTATTTGGCAAGGAAAGTGGCCAAGAATTAGGTTGAAGGCGCTACAGGATCTAAAAGAAAGAGGTGGATTTGGGCTACCGAATTGGACATTATATTATAGAGCAGGGGCACTAGCCTGGATTAGAGAGTGGATTATGTTGGAGCATAGGAGGATATTAAGTTTAGAAGGTCATGATTTAATGATGGGTTGGCATGCATTTCTTTGGCATGGAAAGGCCTCCATGCATAAATATTTTAAGCAACATTGGCTATGGGCATCATTAATGAAAGTGTGGGAGGTTATACAAAAGAACTGGTTTACAAAGATTTCCAAACTGACTGCATCATTGGGGGCATTTACTCTACCTAGGTTATATGATGAGGACCCACCAAGGAGATATATGGACATATTGGACTAAAGGAATGAGCTTAAACTGGAAGAAGATTTATCATGGTGGCAGAGAGCCCAGATAGAATCTAGATACGCTAAGGATAAGAAAATTGGGTTCAATAAGAACCTTACAGGGCTGGAAAAGATTCTGAATGCACCAGAGGAGAAATTTATAAAGAAAGTGTACATAATGCTCTTAAAAGAAATGATGGCAGATGAAATTGTTAAAAATAATATGATTCAGTGGGCCCAGAATTTATGCTATAGCATTGAACTTGAACAATGGGAACAAATATGGAGTAAAAATGTTAAAATAACTAAAGCTGTATCTTATAGAGAAAATATGTACAAGATGTTTTATAGATGGTATGTAACACCAGAGAGAATTGCGAAATATGATGATAAATGTGCTAACAAATGTTGGAAGTGTGAAAATAAGACGGGGTCATTTTATCATAAGTGGTGGACTTGTGAAGTTAGTAAAAAATACTGGATATAGGTACATAGGCTGAGACAGAAAATTTTAGGCAGGGCAATTCCATTTAAACCGGAGTTACTGCTTTTAGGTATACTACCTAAGGAGGTGAACAGAGATGATCACTATTTAATAATATACTTGACTACTGCAGCCAGGATTTTATATGCCAAATATTGGAGGACTACCCAAACACCATCAAAACAAGAATATATTGCTAAGATTTTGGAGGCGGCAGAGATGGATAAGCTGCCTTTGACTATGAAAGGACACACAGAATTTCCAGAACATTTGGTCACGATTTTATGAGTGGTACAATTTAAACGAGTAGGAGGGGTCAGAGCTAAAAGTATTTGTATGGTGGTTAGGAAAACCTGAATGGAAGTAGATGGAGTGATATAAAAGATACTCACATAAAAGGAAAAGGTTATTAGAGATAATAATAGATATGGCATACTGAAGATGATGGACAAACTTTAGAGATTACCCCCATGTATGTTTTGTGTTGTGTTGTGTTATGTTATGTGTGTATTGTATTGTTGGAAAATAAAATAAAAGTCTGTCCCTAGGGAAAGTTAAAAAAAAAAAAGAAACTAACATCCAAAAATTTTTCATGGACAATCCAGCTGGCTCTGTGTCTCCTGGTTTAATCTGGGATGCTTTCAAAATGGTACTTTGGGGCCATCTGATTTCCACAGCATCCTTCTTAAAAAAACAAAAAGTGAGACATGAACTCCAAAAATCTATAGCATCTGCGACAAGGATTGTGGGTTCCATTCTGAGGTTTTATTATACCAAGGGAGGTTTTCTTATTGATCCTGTTATAAAACTATTTAAAAGTAAGGTCATCCCTCACCTTCTGTATGGTGCTGAAGTTTGGGGATGGAAAGAGGATATACTCACTAGCATTGAAACAATTCAAAACCAGTTTTTAAGGCGTATCCTGGCTCTTCCCAAGGGAACATCAATTGCTCTGATGAGAGCAGAAACTGGTCTGCCTTCCTTAACGGCGTGGGTGCATCTTGCGGTTCTAAAATCTTGGAAGAAAATCAGAGTTGCTGGCACCGACTCTTTTAGCCAACTAGCCTTTAATTCAATGCTATCCATAGACTTAGATCGTTCCTGCTTTCTTAATAATTTACTATTGAGATATTCCATTCCTGACGACCTTCTTAGTTCTTCAACAAACAATTCTGAATGTAGAGAATGGGTATTTAAGCATGATGCTCTGTTAGACAGACAGTTAATTCTAAAATCACAGTCTGCTACCTGGTTCAAATCATTTAAGAATGACCACTTTAGATCACCCTACCTTGTTAATATAGATAATCATAACCTCAGAGCAGCTTTTACATCTTTGCGTTTTGAATCAATGCCAACGGCTGTATTAGCTGGCCGCTATAGTAGAACACCCAAGGAACAGCGTTTATCTATTTGTGGTTCTTCTGTTATTGAGGATCTTCCCCATTATATCCTTGAATGTTCTTTGAATACCCAACCTAGGTTAAAATTTATCTCTGGTATTTTATCAGTTTTAAGCTTTTACTCAGTCCCTTTACAGAGAAGACTGTATTTTTGTTATCTGATTCTAATGCCGATATAGCCTACAGAATGGCTTTATTTGCTTTGGCTGCAAAGAAAATACGGGCCAACGCTGTTCTTATGGGAACTAGTTAACACTGATTTAGTGGGTATACTGTGATTCAATTAACTGTTCATAGCTTCAGTTTTATACCTTTTAAATATTTTAACTATACTTAATTTTATACAATTATCTATGTTTATAGTATTTTTCTCTGTTGTTATTTTTGGATTGTAATAGCCCATGGCTAAATACAATAAAACAGTTCTTCTTCTTCTTCTATAGCATCTTTGGAATATCAACACAAACAGGCTGGTAGTTAGAGAGTGTATAAACAATTGCTAGCAGAACGTAAAAAACTAAAACTGCTAGAGATGACTCAGATATAAAAAAACATTTTATATTCAAAACAGAGAGGGTGGGCCTTTACCCCACGATAGTTAAAATTCTTGTCCAAAAGGGTAAAGCAGCAACAACACTCAAGACTGATCACTGCACTAAAGGATAGTCATGGAACACCTCATTACAACACAGAAACTATATCACAACTTTTAAAAAATTTCTATAAAAAACTGTATAGCTCTACTAATGTTCCTCACTCTAATCTTGAGAACTTTTTCCCAGCTCACCCACTGAAGAAAGCTTTATCTGGGGAACATAGGACTCTGATGGAGGAGCCTTTCAAGACTCAGGAGGTTCTAGACACTATTAAAAGACTTCCAAAGCACTAGGGCTGGACAGATTCACTCTGGAATTTTATAAAAAATTTGCTTCACTCTTGGCCACTCCCTTAACTGATGTTTGCAACCACATTCTAAATACAGGATGTCTTCCCCCATCCTGGAATAGAGTCTCAATTATAGTTATCACCAAACAGGGCAAAGTCCCAGTGCTACCAGCCTCTTATAGGCACATTTCTCTGTTAAATATAGACTTCAAATTTTTTACTTCTATTCTAGCTAATAGGCTTAATTCTTTTGTCACACATTATGTTGATGAGGATCAGATAGGCTTCATGCCTAAACGTGACATTACCAAGAATATACGTAAAGTCCTCACAATTCTGAACTATTCCAAATCACAAAGTATACCTTCAGCTTTCTTATCTCAAGATCTAGAGAAAGCATTTGATTCCATGGAAATCCCGTATCTTAAATTGTTGTTGTAAAAAATGGGCTTTGAAGAAAAATTCTTGGCAGCCATCTCAGCTATCTATGCAGACCCCACTGCTCATCTCAAAATTAACCATCTTATTACAGATTCATTTTATCTGAAGAGTGGAACTAGACAAATAGATATCAAGCTGGATTGCCTGGTGGAACAGGTTGTCCTAGAACCTGTGTCCCATGCACACTGGGAAACCCCCATCGTAGCGCTGGTAAAACCCAACGGGGACATCAGGATATGTGCCGACTACAAATGCACTATAAATGAAACCCTCCAGAATCATGCATATCTGGTCCCCGTCATTAGCCATGTCCTCGCCTCCCTGGTGGGTACCAAGGTTTTTGGCAAAGTGGATCTGGCACAAGCCTACCAGCAATCACCGATGGACAATGACACAGCCGAAGCCCAAATGATTGTGACCCACAGGGGGGCATTCAGGGTTTGGAGGCTGCAGTTTGGGGTGAGTGTTGCCCCAGGGATCTTCCAAAACCCAATGGACTGTTTACTTAAAGGTATCTCCAGGGTCTAGTCCTTCTTTGATGATGTTTTAATCATGGCCCCTGATGTCGAGACCGTCCCCATTTGGCTGCGGTCTGTCCTGCAATGCTTCAATGACGTTGGATTAAAGGTGAAGCATGAGAAGTGCATGCTTGGGGTGCCACGGGTAGAATTCCTGGGGTTCGCTGTCGATGCACAGGGCATCCACCCTACTCCAAACAAGATTTGTGCCATTGTGCAGGTGCCTACCCCCTCCTCCAAGGCCAAGCTCCAGGCGTTCCTCAGCCTTTTGAATTTCTATCATTCGTTCCTACCCCACAAGGCCACTGTTGCAGAGCCCCTGCACTGCCTCCTTGACAAACATGCCCGTGTTCCGGGCAGTGAAAGAACTGTTAACTTCCAATTTGGTTCTCGCTCACTTCAACGAGTCCCTCCCGGTGGTTCTGGCTTGTGATGCTTCCCCGTACAGGATGGAGGAAGTCCTGGGGCACTAACTCGTGGACGGCCGGGAGGTTCCGATTGCTTATTAATCCCACACCCTGTCTGTGGCCGAGTGCAACTATATTCAAATTGACAAGGAGGACTTCACAATCGTGGTGGGGATGAAGAAATTACATTATTACCTTTATGGTCAGCCCTTCACAGTGGTCATAGATCACAAGCCGCTCCTGGGTCTGCTAGTCCCAGACTGTCAGACTCCCCAAATGTTGTCCCCATGGGTGCTCAGGTGAACCATCTTTCTGGCCAGCTACTAGTATGCGCTCGTCCACCAGCCCAGTAAAGCTATGGGCCATGCAGACACTCTCAGCCGCCTTCCCCTGCCATCCAGCAATCCAGACCCAGCTCCTGCACACCACATCACCCTCCTTGAGGAACTTCCCAACCACCCAGTCCAGGTAACTGAGGTGTTATTAAGGAAAGAATTAGTAGGCACATTGATGAACAAAAACTATTGAAGCAGACTCAGCATGGGTTCTGTCAGGAAATATCTTGTCTCACTAACCGGTTAGTGTTCTTTGAGGGAGTGAACAAACATGTGGACAAGGGGGACCCAATAGATGTTGTTTACCTTGACTTCCAGAAAGCTTTTGATAAAGTTCCTCATTAAAGGTTCCTAAGTAAGCCCAGTGGTCACAGGATAAAAGAGCAAGTCCTCTTGTGGATCAAAAACTAATTAATAGGAACCAGACAGTGAGTATAAATGGGCAATTTCCTCAGTGGAAGGTGGTAAGCAGTAGGGTACAAAAGGGATCAGTACTCAGTCTGATGCTTTTTAACTTGTTCATTAATTATTTGGACTTGGGAGTAAGCAGTGAAGTGGCTAAATTTTCAGATGGCACAAAGTTGTTCACGGTGATGAGAACCAGGGAGGATTGTGAGGCACTCCAAAGGGATCTATCGAGGATGGGCGAGTTGGCATCAACGTGGCAAATAGGATTCAATGTGGCCAAGTGCAAAATGGTGCACATTGGACCAAAAAATCCTAACTATAAATACACATTGATGGGGTCTGAACTGGCAGAGACTGGCCAAGAGAGAGATCTTGGAGTCATAGTAGATAACTCAATAAAAATGTCGCGACAGTGTGTGACTCTAATAAAAAAGGCCAATGCTATGCTGGGGATTATTAGGAAGGGAATTGAAAACAAATCAGCGAATATCATAATGTCCCTGTATAAATCAATGGTGCAACCTCATTTGGAATACTATGTATAGTTCTGGTCACCACACCTCAAAAAGGATATTATAGCAGTGGAAAAAGTGCAGAAAAGGGCAACTAGAATGATAAAAGGGTTGGAACACTTTCCCTATGAAGAAGGTTGAAGTGCTTGGGGCTCTTTAGCTTGGAGAAACAATGTCTGAGGGGTGACACAACAGAGGTTCACAAGATTATGCATGGGATAGAGCAGGTCAAGAAAGAAGTCCTTTTCTCCCTTTCTCACAATACAAGAACTTGTGGGCACTCAATGAAATTACTGAGCAGTCAGGTTAGAACAGAGAAAAGGAAGTACTTCTTCACCCAAAGAGTGATTAATGCATGGAATTCACTGCCACAGGAGGTGGTGGTGGCTACAAGTACGGAGGGAATTGGATAAACATATGGAGCAGAGGTCCATCAGTGGCTATTAGCCACAAGGTATAGATAGTGACTCAAGTAGTTAAGATGCTGAACTGCAGACTGGAAGATCAGTAGTTCAGCAGTTCAAGACCCCAGTCGTGCATGACAGAGTGAGCTCCCGTCTCTGGTCCCAGCTCCTGCCAGCTAGCAGTTCAAAAGCAAGAAATTGCAAGTAGATAAATAGGTACCACTTCAGTGGGAAGGTAACAGCATTCCGTGCACCTCAGCATCTAGTCATGCCAGTCATATGACCAAAGAAATGTCTTTGGAAAGCACTGGCTCTTTGGCTTGGAAACGGAGATGAGCAGTGCATCCCTAGAGTCAGATTTGACTGGCTTTCAAGTAAGGAAAACCTTTACCCTTACCTTTACGATAGGAACTCTTGGTCTGGGGCAAGTGATGCTGTGTATTCTTGGTGTTTGGGGGGGGCAACAGTGGGAGAGCTTCTGGTGTCCTGGCCCTGCTGATAGACCTCCTGGTGGCACCTGGTATTTTTGGCCACTGTATGATGGAGTGTTGGACTGAATGGGCCATTGGCCTGATCCAACATTGGCTTCTCTTATGTTCTTATGTCTTTCTGCTCAACTGATGTTAACTAATAAATACCCCTTGAGCAGGCTCTCTGGCTCTATGAGGCATTAACCCTTCACAGTCCTTCACATGTTTACACAGCACTTATGAGCTTTTATAGCACAATTTGTCACAGTTGATGATGGAACCAAGGAATAGAAAATCTTGAACAATTTTAATGTCTTCATTATCAGCCTTAAAGTTGTGTAATTCCCCTGTAGTCATTACTTTTGTCTTTTTGATGTTAAACTGTAATCCTGCTTTGACACTTTCTGCTTTTACTTTCAGCAGTAGTTTCAAGTCTTTACTATTTTCTGCCCGTAATCTGGGATCATCTGCATATTTCAAACTGTTAATGTTCCTTCCACCAATTTTCACCCTACCTCCATCTAAATCTAATCCAGCTTTCCTTAGGGCATGTTCTATGTATAGATTGAAGAGATACGGAGATAAAATACATCATTGTCTGACACCTTTGCCAACTGGAAACCATTCTGTTTCTCCACATTTTGTCCTAACAGTCGTCTCTTGTCCAGAGTATAGGTTGTGTGTCAAAACCATCAGATGTTGTGGCACACCCATTTCTTTTAATATCAACTGTAGCTTTTAAAATCTAAACCCTACCTAGGTTCAAAATAACTAAAGTTCCTGAATGGACTCCTTGCCTAACTAGCAGACCTCCTAACCCTTCTGTAAAAATCCAAAAATCTTTAAGTTGGCCAGCAGTTTAACTGCCAACCCCTCCCTCTTTTTTCTTTTCAACAGTCTAGTACACCGTCTGAGAGGGATTGGTTGAGGCTCCTGGAGAGAAAAACTTGAAACCATCAACATTCCTTACCCCCAACTCAGCCAGCCTTTCCAGAAGAATACCATGATCAATGGTATAGAGAATTGCTAAGAGGTCCAGGAGAATGAGCAACCACACACTTCTTCACTTGTTCTGCAAAGGTCATCAGACAGGGTAACCAAGGCTGCTTCCATCCCAAACCCAGACTTGAATCTAGATTGAAATTGGTCTAGAGTATTTGTCTTGTCCAAGACTCACACTACCTGCTCAAGCACCAAAAATAGAATGTTGGACACTGGTCATTGGATATTTAGGTCACATGGGTCCAGGGATGCCTTTTTCAGAAGAGGTCTCATGCCTGCCTCTTTCAGAGCCTTTCAATGTCTTTCAAAATTCTCCAGCAGAGAAATATTTATTACCTCTTGAATGGGGATTTTGGGGGGACGAATCTGCTGCCAGATAGCTGGCTGGCAGGGGGAGCCCCACCCCCAAAGAGCCCTGCCCATCCAACATGCTTGGCATGATGATGTCACCTGGAGGTGATGTTATCATGTTGGGCACATCGCACAGGGGACACTCTAGCATTTGGCTAACAACTCTATGGTGACCATAGAGTTTTTGGTCAAATGCTAGGGCACCCCCTGCATGACATGCCAGGGACTAGTCTGGAGACCCCCATTGGCAGACAGTAAGCACCTGGTAACCCTAACACACACATACATATAATTTTGCAACCCACGTATAACATTACTTGCAGTATAATCCCCTTTGCTTGCTGTGCAACTATGGTAGAGTATAAATTCATATCCCCTCATTGTGTGCTTAATTTAAACAGCTATTCTAATCTATGCTACATTTATGGATAGCTACACCCACAGTTCTTCTGCTGCAAAGTCTTTTTCTTTTGTTCTTATTACTAACATACATGCATTATGCTACATTATTTCACAAAGAGACACAGTGGGAATGAGCAGTGGCATTCTGCAGAGGCAGAAGGAAGAGGTATTAATGAGACTCAGCCAGTTTGGTGTAGTGGTTAGGAGTGAGGCTCTGATCTGGGAGAACTGGGTTTGATTCCTCACTGTCAAACTCAATCTCTAGTTTGCCATGATTTGCAAGGGAAGGAAATCTCTGAGAGGTGTGAGTGAGTGAGTGACTGAGTGTGTGAACTGCTCTATCATAGGCCGATGTAACTCTCCCTAAGATACCTCCCTTGTACAGGGGTGACCTTGAAGCCAAACTATGCTTGCTTTGCTATCATAGATAAATAAACCATATATTCACAGGTGGGGGTGTAGAGAGCGCAAAAGCTAGGCGGGATGTCTGTGAAGTGTGATTGGATGTAACTGAAGGGGGGGAGCTTATTTGAACTGTCTATATTTTTGGATTCTCCTACCAGAACCTCAGTTCTGACACAGTACTGGTCTCAGAGGCAAATCTACTATGAAACTAATGAAGCTTAAGCTTCAGGGCCCCCAAACCCATGGGGCCTCTGAAGCAACTTCTTTTTTTAATAAGTGAATTTTTCAACAAAAATTAATGGAGTTTTTAAAGTGTTTGTTATTAAAATAAGGCTACTTTATTGACAGAATCATAAACCAGTGCGTTCAGGTACTTAATACTGACCTTAGAATGGAGCATGCTCAATGTTGTAGCTTCCCCTAAAGTAGACTGGTTGTTGCCAGCAGCATAGCAGTTCAGCCTGGCCCAGGAAGAAGCAACAGCACCATAAGGGTGAGGAAAGGCCTGCAGAGATCTTGTTGTTTCAAGGCCTGCTTTGGATTATTGCAGGTAAATTATTATTATTTAGAACTGCTGCAAGACATGTTTTTAGTATTCTGTTTGTTAATGCTTCTGAGGAGTTTGGCCTGGCCCAAGAAAAAGCTGCAACATAAGGGGAGGGAAAGGCCTGCACAAATCTTGTTGTTTCAAGGCCTGCTTTGGATTACTGCAAGTAAATGTTGGTAATCTGTGCAAGTATTAGATCTTTTAAAACAAAAATGAAGTGGGATCCAGGATCCAAGTGAGAAGAACTGCAGCCTCCCAGCTACAGCCTGGAAATCTTATCTGACGTCCCAATATTGTGAGCTTAACCTGGACTTACAATATATGCATTACTTATGTGTTTAGACTTTTTGTACTGTGCATCTTTGTGGATGCTGAAGATATTTGTAGCCAATAATATCCTAAAAAGCCTTGCTATGAAGTAATAGCAACTGGACTGGTATGAACAAGGACTCCTATGAAAACCTCTATGCTTTTTTTTTAAACAACTTTTATTAGGATATATAGTACTTCACAATTTAGTCAAAATAACTCATATCCTTTTCTTCAAACTCCCCTTGCCCCCCTGTTGGCTCCCAGCATTGCTTCCACCATTTTATCAATACATAATGCATGTTAATACACTGTTATCATATAAATTCTACAGGTAACACAATTCACTTATTAGCAATTACTATCGGTACTTATTGGTTGTATAAATTTGTTACGTCACTAGTAATTTTCCAAGCTAAATATGCTGTCCTTCATTTTCCAATTCTTCTGTATATGTTCTTTAAAGTCTTTCCAGTCTGCCAAGAAAGTTTATGCTTCTAGGTTGTTGAATTTTCTAGTCCACTTGTCCATTTCTGCCATGTATATTAATTTTCTTAGCCAGTTCCAGAGATCAGGAATCTTTTCATTTTTCCAGTTTTGAGCATAAAGCTTTCTAGCAGTTGTTACCATATACCATATCAATGTTCTTTTACTCACATTTATTTCTTCTAATTTAAGACCTAAAAGAAACATTTCAGGTTCTTTTTTAAAAGTACATTTCAAAAAATTTTCCATCTCTGTATGTATTACAGCCCAAAATGCTTTTGATTTGTCGCAAGTCCACCACATATGATAAAAAGAACCTTCAGCATGGTTATATTTCTAACATTTATTATATAAAACCTCCATGCTTTTGTTTATATAGTTTATTGTAACATTAAATTGCATTTGTTGCATTGCCTCTTTTATGTATGCATTTTTTCAAAATAAAAAACAGATGATGTATATATACCGAATCCAGCAAGGTTTACAAAGAGCAAAACAGAAGTTTCTCAAACTAATGCTTTGAAAAAAGATTGGAAAATGGTCAAACCGTGATGAGTTCCTGGTTAGTTTACTCAAAGAGCAAAAGCTGTATATACTGTTTTGCTTGCAAGCTCTTTTCTAAATGCCAAACATTACCTATAACAGGTGGGTTTTCTGACTGGATGAATGTACTCAGAACTCTGGAGAATCATGAAGACAGCATGGAACATAAGAGGGCAATGTTGTGTTGGATAACAAGAAAGTTAAATAAAAATACTGTGGATCAGCGACTTAAGCAACAGATGAGAAAAAACATACAGTACTATTCTGAAGTACTGAAAAGAGTTGTAACTGTTAAAGTTTTTAAGTGAAAGAAGTTTAGCATTTAGAGGTCATGGGGAGAAGTGAGGCTCACGAAATAATGGAAACTTCATGGGGGCCATTGAACTTATTGCAGAGTTTGACCCATTTTTACATGAACATCTTGAGAAATGTAAAAATGAAAAAATAAATATTACCTATCCAAAACCGTGTTTGAAGAACTGATAGAAATCATGGGGAAACATGCGCAAGATGGAATTGTGACTCAAATCAATGATCTAGACACCAAATATTACTCTATTACTGTTGATGCTATACCTGACATGACACATTTTGACCAGCTGGTAATTGTGGTTCGATACTGCTATAATGGAAAACCTTGTGAGAGATTTTTAACATTTATACCAATAGAAACCATTCATCCATGAACTTGTTCAACAAAATAAAAGAAGTTCTGGGCAAACATAAGCTGTCAGTTGAAAATATCCATGGTCAGTCCTACAATAATGCATCTAACATGAAGGGCTCAGAGAAAGGGCTTCAAGCACTCTTTAAAAACATTAACAGGAGTGCAGACTACTGTCAGAGACCCTAACTTAGTCAGCCAAACACCAGGTCTTGTTCATTGAAGCAAGAATAGCATTTTATTATAGAGCTGCAATAGTAGGTTACTGGAGCAGATACATTGTTCAGAATAACGTGGTTACAAAAAGCAAGCAGTTATACCAGAAAGGGGGTGAATGGGGACCCCCCCTTCCACCAATGAGTGCCTAGTATGCGAATGAGAACTGAAAGTTACTATACTAATGAAGTTCCCACCGCCCCCATTGTTCCCAGCCAAGCTGTAGCTTTGAAAGCGATAGGAAGCTCACAGCCTGTCTCCACCAAGGTCAGGGTATTAAGTCTACGAGAGATAGAGCCTGCAGAGCTCGCCCTCCGCATTCCATTCGAACACTCCAGGTGCATAAATCAACACCCCACGATCCCAACCTCCCGCCCTACACACCACAATGCAACACAAGGCCCATCCTCCCACCCTACTCCATCCATCATGGCAGGACTACCTGACATGCAGCCCTCTCGAAAATAAATCTACCCCTTCGGTTTGTGGGGGTACAGCTTATGAAAAGCCCGGACCATCCTGGGGGCCAGAACATTTTCCGCCCGCACCCATTCCCTCTGTTCAGGCCCGAAATCAATCCGTTCAACCAGATAAAACAAGCGATTACGAGAAATTTTAGAGTCCAGTATCTGTGAAACTTCATAGTGAGGTTCCCCCCCACCATCAGCGGAGGCGGGGCGGGCTGTCGCGGTCTCCATTTGTTCTCCTCAGGCGCTCGGCATAGAAGCCTTACATGAAAAACAGGATGAACAGACTTTAGAGATTTAGGCAAGGCAAGTTCCACAGTCACATTGTTAATTACTCACACAATCTCAAAAGGTCCAACAAATTTCCATCCGAGTTTGCGGCTCGGTTGAATACCAGGTAAATTCTGCGTGGACAAATAAGCAAACTCCCCACACTTAGGAACCCAGGACAGGTTACGTTTCTTGTCAGCCTGGGTCTTATAGGCCTCCTTGGCATCCTCCAGGATCTTGGCTAAAGACGACCACGCCGCTTGCAGTTGTTTGCACCAGTCACCAGCATCTCCCGCCGGGAGGTCGGGAGAATTTAAAAATGGCAAAGGCGGGGCGTCATATCCATGGACCGCCTTAAAGGGAGACATACCAGTAGAAGAGTGCTGAGTATTATTGTAACAGAACTCAGCCAAAGGCAAAAGGGAGTGCCAGTTGTCCTGCTGAAAGTTTGTAAAACACCTTAAGTACTGCTCAAGGGTTTGGTTCACACGTTCAGTCTGCCCATCAGTTTCTGGGTGGTACGCACTGCTAACCGCCCGCTCCACCCCAAGCAGTGACATCAGTTCACCCCAGAAATGAGAAACAAATTGTACCCCCCTATCCGAGATTACTTTAGCAGGTAAAGTGTGGAGTCTCACTACGTGTTGCAAGAACGCCGAGGCTAGTTTCTTGGCTGAGGGGATTGAGGCAAATGGAACGAAATGGGCTAGCTTAGTAAACAGATCCACTATAACCCATATGACAGTATTCCCCCCACTGGGGGGCAAGTCAGTAATAAAGTCCATTGAGATCACTTCCCATGGACGAGCCGGCGTGGGGAGGGGTTGTAGAGCTCCTGGGAGTTTACCGGGTCTGGGCTTGCTCATCAAGCACGTTTGGCAAGCAGAAGTGAATAACGAAATGTCCTTTCGTAGCCCAGGCCACCAGAATTGTCTCTGCAAAAGCTGGAGGGATTTTACAAACCCCGTGTGCCCCGCCAGTTTCGAGCCGTGCGCCCAGCCCATCACCTCCCCCCGAAGGGAGCTGGGAACAAACAGTTTACCATTCTTCTTCCAGCAGCCATGCGCATCCTGAGTGACTCCGTCCTCCCCCCTTACCTCCTCCCTATCAGCGTCAGACATAGCTGTAGAGAATTTCGATACCCAGTCATTAGCGGGAGGGGTCGGGGACGGAGGGGAACGTTTGGCTTGTTTCCGAGTGGTTACTGCTCCTCCCAACTGGGAAGGCATAAAAACAGAGTCACGAATCTCCTCCCTCTTACTGTCATGCTGTGGAAGGCGTGACAGTGCGACAGCAAGCGAGTTAGATTTCCCAGGGAAGTGGTGTAGAGTGAAATTGAACTTGGAGAAGAAATCAGCCCAACGCAGCTGTTTGGCGTTCAAGGAACGAGGGGAGCGGAGAAGCTCGAGGTTTTTATGATCAGTCCACACCTCGAAGGGAACCCGTGCCCCCTCAAGCCAATGGCGCCAGGTCGCCAACGCTAAGCGGATCGATCCCGCTTCTTTCTCCCACACCGTCCAATTCCGTTCAGTATCATTAAACTTTTTGGAAACATAGGCAAGGGGGTGCAGTTTACCATCATCCCCCTCTTGGAGGATCGCCCCTCCCATAGCAACGTCAGAAGCGTCTACTTGCAAAATGAATTTCTTAAGTTCATTTAGATGAGCCAACACAGGCTCCGACGTAAAAAGGGCTTTTAACTGGTCAAACGCACGTTGGCATTCCGGAGACCAGACTAACTTGGCTCCGGGTCGAGTGCAGTCTGGTGACTTCCCTTTCGTTTTAAGCAGATCAGTTAAGGGGAGAGCCACTTGAGCAAAGTTCGAGAGAAATGATCTGTAAAAGTTCGCGAATCCGAGGAACCCTTGGAGTTGCCTCCGAGTCTTGGGTGGCTCCCATCCCACCACATCTTTTATTTTGTCAGGGTCCATCTCAATCCCCCTTTGCGATATGCGGTAGCCCAGGAAAGGGATCTCTGACTTGTGAAATTCACATTTAGACAGCTTAGCAAAGAGCTTATGCTTGTGCAACGTTTGTAAAACTTCTCGCACCAGTTTCACATGGGATTTTAGGTCAGGGGAATACAGAAGTATGTCATCAAGGTAAACAAGAACCCCCTTGAATAAATACTTGTGGAGCACCTCATTGATTAAATTCATGAAGACCCCCGGCGCTCCCTGAAGACCGAACGGCATGACTATGTATTCAAATTGACCCAGGGGGGTATTAAACGCCATTTTAAATTCATCCCCCTCTCTTATTCGCACCCTGAAGTAGGCATCTCTGAGATCTAGCTTCGAGAATACCTTCCCCCCAGCCACCGCAGCCAACAAGTCTTTGATCAGGGGCATGGGATAAGCATTCGTGTTGGAGACTGCATTCAAGCCTCGATAGTCAGTACACAACCGCAACCCCCCGTCCTTCTTTTTCCGGAAAAGAACGGGAACTGCGAACGGGGAGGAGGCAGGTCTTATAAACCCCCTGCTTAAGTTCTTGTCGATAAATTTCCTCAATTCTACCTTTTCCGAAGGGCTCATGGAATATAACTTCCCTTTAGGCAACTTTTGATTCGGCAAAAGTTCAATAGCACAGTCAGAGTTTCTATGGGGGGGTAGTTCATCGGCTTCCTCTTCCCCAAAGACGGAAGCCAAATCGCGGTACTCTGATGGAATCATCTCTAGTTCTGCTTCAGCCACCCCCGCCGTCACCAAGGACTCCCCCCTCGGGACACCCCACTCTTGTTTCCACAGGTGGGATTGGCATTTCTTGGCAATGAAATTCACTTTCCCCTCCCCCCATAAGACATGTGGATCATGATCGAAGAACCACGCGCTTCCGAGTACTAGGGGAAACCGGGCAGAAGGGGTAACGACGAAGGGCCTCTCCTCCCAGTGGTGCCCAATCCCCACACGCAAGGGAACAGTCTCATATTTGCAAGGCTCTTTCATTGTAGAGCCATCCATTTGCGTGAAAATCAGGGGATCGGTCAATTTAACTACCTTCGCCCCCAGTCCCGTTACCAGTGTGGGGTTGATGAGGTCTCTCCCACACCCAGAGTCAATGAGAGCTCGCACCCTCACATGGGTCAGTAGACCCGGGTCCATCAAAGTCACTGTGAGGAAGAAAAGAGAGGGAGGTCTGCTCACCGGGATCTGCGCTTGAGAGTCCGGGACCTGCTGTTCAGCGCTATTTACAGCAGGTCCGTCTCGTTTCCCGGCTGCACGGTCTCGCCATCCGACGAATCCGATGCCTCACTGAGCGGCTTGGCTTGCAAGGCCCTCGCCCCTCTCGGTTTCGCCACCGGCTTTGGGGTGGAAGTGTCAAACTTCTTCTTGATTCCCTTGGCGGCCCCGGTCGATGCGGGGGAGCCTGGGCAGCTCGCCGCGAAGTGGCCCCCTTCCCCGCATTTCAGGTAGAGACCTTGCTTCATCCTAAGCTCTCTCGTGCCGTCCTTGGGTTTCGGGTTCGGTGGTGGGTTCTTCCCTTGCGGAGCCGGCGTAGGGCCCGACTGACCCCCTTTATTTATCGCTGCTGCATCATCCAGTTTGATGGTTTTCAAGCGGTTTTCCATGGTGATGGCAGCTTGTATCCAGCCTGTTAACGTGTCTGGATCTTGGGTCTTGGTGACTGAACGGCGAATCTCTGCGTTGAGTCCCAATTTGTAGTGGTCTGCTAGGACCCCGTCTTGCCACCCGCGAGTTTTGGCCGCACACCTGCGAAATTCAGCCGTGTAGTCTCTCACCGATTTGGCGCCTTGCTTGAGGGCACGTATGGCCGCTCTGGCCGTCTTATTGGCGTTCACATCTTTGAATTGTTCCTTCATGGCCCACATGAAAGTATTGATTTCCCTCAGCTCACGCCCGTCAGCCTGGTGGAGTCCCACATACCAGTCAGCCGCTGCATCTTTCAGGTGCGAAGCTATGACATCCACCATTTGGTCTTCGCGTTGAAACAGGTGGCCCCAGGTTTCGATGAATCTTTCGGCCCTCACCAGGAAGAAAGGAAACTTCTCGGGGTTCCCATCAAAATCCGCATCAAGGAGTTCCGCTGGTTTCGGTGGCAGGAACCCCCATGGTCGGGGGGTGGCTGCCCCGGCGGTCCCTGCGGTCCCGGCCCCACGGGTTGAGCGGGGGTTGGGCCGGCACATTCTGTTGGTCCGGCACCGGCGCCTGTCGCTGGTCTTGAGGGGGTTGGTCGGGTGGTTCCTCCCGCCGTTGCCGCTCTTGCTCCTCTCGGATGCCCTCTGCGATCATCTGGGGGATGCGGGCGAGGGATTCATCTAGGAGGCGAACCAGGCGATCTTGGCTCGGCTCACCACTCCACCTCCGTCTCACCACGGCGCTTTCCAGGTTCTCGGAGTCTCGGCCGGTGTCTTCCAGCCCCTCGGCCGTGGTCAGTCTGCAGACCGACCTCTCGGTGTGGCTCGCTCGCACCAAAGCTCTCGGAGTCGTAAACCACGTCTCATGGGTTTCTGCCAGGGGCTTCACCCAATCTCGTTTCTGCTTGATTCGGGTGGTCACCCCTCCGTAGGCTGCTCCATACGGATCTCCGTAGGGCCCTCCAAAGTCGTACTCCTGGCCCCGTGTCACCGGCACATACGTGCCAGGGGCTTCCGTGGGTACGGTTGTCACAGGAGGTTTCTTGTCCTCCTTCTTTTCGTCTTCGATCGGGAGAGTGTCTTCTTCACTGCCACTCATGTTAGAGCCGCGGGTTTCTGACCAGTCCCAAAAAATGAAGGATTCTGAACAAACTGTCAGAGACCCTAACTTAGTCAGCCAAACACCAGGTCTTGTTCATTGAAGCAAGAATAGCATTTTATTATAGAGCTGCAATAGTAGGTTACTGGAGCAGATACATTGTTCAGAATAACGTGGTTACAAAAAGCAAGCAGTTATACCAGAAAGGGGGTGAATGGGGACCCCCCCTTCCACCAATGAGTGCCTAGTATGCGAATGAGAACTGAAAGTTACTATACTAATGAAGTTCCCACCGCCCCCATTGTTCCCAGCCAAGCTGTAGCTTTGAAAGCGATAGGAAGCTCACAGCCTGTCTCCACCAAGGTCAGGGTGTTAAGTCTACGAGAGATAGAGCCTGCAGAGCTCGCCCTCCGCATTCCATTCGAACACTCCAGGTGCATAAATCAACACCCCACGATCCCAACCTCCCGCCCTACACACCACAATGCAACACAAGGCCCATCCTCCCACCCTACTCCATCCATCATGGCAGGACTACCTGACAACTATGTACCATGTGCAGCCCATTCACTCAACCTTGTTGGAGTAAAGGCAGTGTCTACTGTGCCTGAAGCTGTTGCCTATTTTGGCATTTTGCAGGAGCTGTATGTTTTCTTTTCTGGATCTCCACGAAGATGGGGAATTTTAAACACACATAGCAATCTAGATTTTTCCCTAAAGAGCTTAAGTGTAACTAGATGGTCTGCACAATATGAAGCAGTCCGGGCAATTAAAAATGGATATACAGGTATTTTACAAATTCTCAAACATCTTTTTGAAGACTCAGAAGAGAAGCCTGTGATGTGGGGTGTTGAGGACTTACTTCTGAACTATCCAAGAAAGATCTGCACTATGTAAGTACTTTCTCTGCAAAACATTGGAACTCTCTGCTTTGTCTGAGCCCTTTAACTTTTAAACACTACCATTGAAGAGTGGAGGAATGTTTCCCCTCTCTTCCATCTTCAGCAGCTGGCAAAAGATCAACAGTGAATCTGCTATTGGGCTCTAGAGGGACAGAGTTAACATTTTGGTGTAGTGGTTAAGTGCGCAGACTCTAATCTGGGAGAACCGGGTTTGATTCCCCACTCCTCCACTTGCACCTGGCTGGATGACCTAGGGCAAGCCATAGTTCTGATAAGAGCTGTTCTTGAAAAAAGAGCAGTTTATGTCAAGAGCTCTGGCTTCCAGTTGGAGTTAAAATGGCGAATTGACGCACTTTGCGATTTGGGCAAGGTGGACGGTGGTATCTGACGACAGTCTGGGCTTTACCTGGCCCAGCGCAGCACTCCCCAGGCGGGGGGGTGGCAAGCAAGCAGCCAAGCCTGAGAGGGAGTTGAGATCGGTGTGGATAAGCTTTGGAGGAAGCTTGTTTACACCTTGATCTCCTTCCGCGAAGAGGGCAGTTGCAAGTCAGCTCTACAGATACCAGCCGGGCTGAGAATTCAGCATAAATCCATCATCTACCGACCTCTTTAACATCAAGATTAACATCGTTTACAGAAGAAGCACTGCGAAACCCCGAGATTACAAGCAAGGTAACAATTGAACATTTGCTTACCGGTTTGAAGAAGAACGCAAAATCTAAACGCACGGATAAGCGTAAAATGCTTTAAGGAACTAATCCGCTTGATTTAAAAGTAAAAAGAAAGCTTTCCTTTAGAGAAAACGGCGGAAAAGTGACTTTGTTTTGCATTCCTGTGGTCAGCTAAGACTAAACTCTGCGTAGTAGAAACGAAACTGACTGTGATTCTATGGTACAGGAAGTAGGCTAGAGTGGATGTTTTCGAAGTTGTTTTGCCGGAAGAAGTCGGACGTTTTAGAGTGTGACACCGGAAGTTGGATTACCATGATGGACAGCTAAACAGGAAGTTTCAAAAGAGCCTACTCTAGCCAGAAAATCATAGAGAAATTGCGCCCGCCATTTTGAGGAAGACTAAATTTTAAAAAGCCATTTCTAAGCCAAAAAAGCACTGGAAAAAGTTATAAAGGTGGCGATTTGGCTTTAAGATTGATAATATAAAGACTGCTTAGTCTTGAACTTGCCTCCAAGACGGATTTGAGGCCAAGACCGAGGGCTGCCTCATCACCTAGTCCAAGAATGACTGAAAAAGAAAAAAAAAGAGTGGCAGGCTGCCATGGAAGCGATGGAGAAAAGGATGACAGAAGTGGTACAGAGTTTGGGAAAGCAAATAGAATCACAGTTGCAACAACAGCTGCAAATACAACTGGAGCTAATAGAACAAATGCAAGTCCAAGTACAGAAAAAAAATATGGAGGAGTTGAAAGAACTGGTACTAACAGAAGTGGCAGGGATAAAAAAAGATATGGAAGAAGTTAAAAAAGAGGTTCAAAGTCTGGTGACAAAATCAGAAGAAATGGAACAGAAAGTTAAAAGAACCCTACTAGAAAATACAAGACTGGAGTCCATGATGGAATATAGGGCTACTCAGAATCATCTGAGATTGAGAGGAATTGAAGAGGAGGAAGATCAGGACTTACGGGCTTTAGTAATCAATACGTTGACCATTTATATAGGGGAGGATCAAGGAGATTTGGACCCAGACTTTGACCTAATCTACAGAGTAAATTCAGCTTATGCCAAGAGAAAGCAATTACCCAGAGATGTGATTGTTCAATTTGTGACCACAAAAATGAAGGAAGACATTTTCAAGAAGCAATTTACACAACCGTTGGAAATTGATGGAAAGAAAATAATAATTTTAAGAGAAATTCCGAGAGTGATTTTACAAGATAGAAAGAAATTCAAGAAATTAACAGATAGGTTAAAAGAAATGAGCATCAGGTTCAGATGGGAGATTCCATATGGATTATCATTCTCATACAACTCGGTGAGATTCACAATTAAAACGGAAGGAGATATGTACAGATTCAAAGAGAACAATTTTGATGACTTTAAAGACATTTAATTTAAAACAATTATGGATTACAAATTTTTATCTTGGAATGTGAATGGACTAAATTCACCAAACAAAAGAAGATTAGTGAATCATTGGCTAGAGAAACAAAAATGTAATATAATTTGTTTGCAAGAAACACATATCAGAAAACAAGACAGTAAATATCTGATTAATAAAAAATTGGGAGAAGAATTTCATTCATTAGCAGCTAACAAGAAGAAAGGAACAGTGATATATATTACTAAAGAATTGGAACCTAAACAAATCTTCTCAGATAAGGATGGCAGATATGTTGGCGTGGAAATAATGATGAATAGAAAAAGAACATTGCTTGTAAATATATATGCACCCAATGGTGCAAAAGAGACTTTTTTTAATGACTTGACTAAAGAGTTGGACTGCTTAAATTATGATCAAATAGTTTTTGCAGGAGACTGTAATGGCACGGTGAACAACGTATTGGACAGAAAGTCTAATGCAATTGGAGAGGCGGTTGGAAAGCTGCCAAAAAAATTTTTCCAGCTAATGAAGCAAGAGAAACTAGAAGACGTTTGGAGGAAATGGAATCCTAAGACAAAGGACTATACATTTTATTCTAACAGACATAATTCCTTCTCTAGAATTGACATGATTTGGATGTCAGAGGAGATGGCGCAAAAAACTTATAAAATCGAAATTTTACCGAAAAATAACTCAGATCATAACCCTTTACTTTGGATATCCAAAGAAAAACCAAAACAACTATATTGGAGAATTAATGAGGACTTATTGGACCAAAAATTAATTAATGAAACATTAAAAAAAGAAACGAATTTTTTTTTTGAAATGAATTTAGATAAAGGTACTGATATACAGGTCATATGGGATACGTACAAAGCGGTAATGAGAGGTTTACTTATCTCTCTGAATTCTAAAGATAAAAAACAAAGGATGCAACAACAAAATGAACTCCATGAGAAAATTCGACAAAAAGAAAAGGAACTAAAGAAAAGACCAGGGAAGAAAAAGATTATTAAAGAGATTCACTTTTTACAGGATCAATTGAATGTTCTACTAAATAGAGAATTATACTGGAATCTGAAGAAACTACAGCAAAAAGCATTTGAGGGTGCAAATAAACCAGGAAAATTTTTATCGTGGCAACTGAAAAATAGAAAAGAAAGGAATTATATAAGTAAGATTACTGAAGATGGACAAGATGTTGTGAATTTGAAAGGCATAAAAAGAGCTTTCTTCAAATACTACGCCAAACTGTTCAAAAAGAAAGGAATTGACCAACAGAAAATTAAGAGATATTTGGAGACTATTGAAGTTCCAGAGCTGGGAAAACAAATCAAAGAGTTATTAAATGGATTAGTAACAAAGGAAGAGGTAACAATGGCGATAGAAGATGCAAAGTTGGGAAAAGCTCCAGGTCCAGATGGTTTTACTGCAAAATTTTACAAGAAATTTAAGGAGGAGCTAACCCCTATTTTAGTACTTCTGTCAAATGAAATAAGAAAGACTAAACGGATCCCAGATTCATGGAAGGAAGCAAATATCTCACTGATACCTAAAGAAGGTTTGGACTTAACTAATGTAAAGAATTATAGACCAATATCGCTATTAAACAATGACTATAAACTATTTGCAAAAATAATTTCGGAAAGGTTGAAAAAATATTTAAAAGATGCTATAGCGGAAGAACAAGCTGGTTTCTTACCAAATAGACAAATTAGAGACAATCTAAGAGTGGTGATTGATGCAATTGAATATTACGACAAACATCCAGAAAAAGAAGTTGGATTCCTCTTTTTAGATGCGGAAAAAGCTTTCGACAATTTAAATTGGGAGTTTATGCTGCAAGTTATTGAAAAAATGGATACAGGACAGTCTTTTCTAAACATGATTGTGGCAATTTATTCAGAACAGAAAGCAGCTTTGAATATAAATAAAGAAAGAACAGATTTTTTCCAAGTTCAAAAGGGAACACGACAAGGCTGCCCGTTATCTCCGTTATTGTTTATCTGGATATTGGAAATATTATTGACAGCGATAAGAAAAGATAATAGCATTGAAGGACTTACAGTGAAAGGCTTTGTTTATAAATATAGAGCATTTGCAGATGACGTAATGTTTATGATTCAAGATCCAATTGAGAATATACCACAATTGATGGAAAAAATTGAAGAATTTGGAACAGTCGCGGGACTCTACGTTAATAAAAGCAAAACGAAAGTGATGTGCAAAAATATGACGAAACAGAGACAAATTGAACTTCAAGAGAAAATCCAGTGTGAAGTAGTTACAAAGACTAAATATTTAGGAATTGAATTGACTATGAAAAATATTGATCTGTTCAAAAATAACTATGAAAAGGTTTGGCACAGGATTCAGCAAGACATGAAGAAATGGGATACCTTGAATCTATCATTATTGGGAAGAATAGCAACTGTAAAAATGAATGTTTTGCCGCGTTTGATGTTTTTATTTCAGACTATTCCAATATTAAAACAAAGGAAAATACTGGATACGTGGCAGAAAGAACTATCGAAATTTGTATGGGCAGGAAGAAAGCCGAGGATTAAAATGAAAATTTTATGTGATGCAAAGGAAAGAGGAGGACTACAACTACCAAATTTAAGATTGTATTATGATGCCGTCTGCTTAACATGGCTGGAGCAGTGGATTAATCTTGAGAATAAAAAGTTATTGGCTTTAGAAGGACATGATAACAAGTTTGGATGGCATGCATATTTATGGTATGAAAAAGTAAAAATTGACAAGTTTTTCAAACACCACTTCATAAGACGATCACTGTTCGAGACTTGGACGAGATATAGAAAATTCTTCTCGGAAGAAAGACCAGTTTGGATAGTACCAGCAGAAGTGATTAATCCATATTCAAGAAGTCAGGGTTTAGATTGGCTACCTTACAAAAGTCTTCTAAAATTAGAAGGGAAAAACTTTATACTAAAAGATAGATCTGATGTGGAATTTGAATATGATTGGTTGAAGTATAGACAGATTTATGACTTATTTAAGACCGATAAAAGAGAACATGGTTTTAGAGAAAATAATACTGAAATTGAAACTGTATGGGTTGGTAAGAGTAAAAAAATGATTTCTAAACTGTACAAGGTTTTATTGAAATGGTATACTGAGGATGAAATAGTAAAAGAGCAAATGATAAAATGGGCAGTAAATGTTAATAATGAGATACTTATGACATCTTGCGAATATTTGTGGAAAAAGTCAATGAAAATTTCAACTTGTGTAAATGTTAAAGAGAATTGCTATAAAATGATGTACAGATGGTATATGACGCCTAAAAAAATTGCTATTATAAATGACAGTATGTCTAACAAATGTTGGAAATGTAAGAAAAATGAAGGGTCTTTTTACCATATGTGGTGGACATGTGATAAAGCAGTAAATTACTGGAATGAGATCCACAATGAGATACAAAAAATTTTGAAATGTACTTTTAAGAAAGACCCACAGATGTTATTGCTAGGTCTTAAGATGGAAGAAATAAATGTAGCCAAGAGAACATTATTATGGTACTTGGTTACAGCAGCCAGACTGACTTTTGCTCAATGTTGGAAACAAGATAAAGTACCTGAAACATGGGAATGGATTAAAAAGACGTTGTTTATGGCAGAAATGGACAAATTAACAAGAAAATTAAACAACGAAGAAGACGAAACCTTTTTCGGAGATTGGAAAGACTTTCAAGAATACTTGTTGAAAAATTGGGATGTTAAACGTGGTTTGATTTGTTTTGATAGCTATTGAGGAGAAGTGGAAAGAGATCTAGATCTTTGAATTGTTACCATTAGTAAAAGAAAATAAGTTTAGTAGTAAATGTAATTGAATAAGAGAGATATCAATGTGGTTGGAGCACTGCGGGAAGCCTTGTTTGGGGGGGAGAGGGCGAAAGAAAAATGGGTATGTATTGGTTTGTTTAAATTGTATGAACATGAAAATATATCCAATAATAAATTGTATTTACTAAAAAAAAAAAAGAGCTCTCTCAGCCCCACCTCCCTCACAGGGTGTCTGTTGTGGGGAGGGGAAGGGAAAGGAGTTTGTAAGCCTCTCTGAGACTCCCGGGTAGCGAAGGGCGAGGTATAAATCCAATCTCTTCTTCTTCTTCTCTTAAATGCTGGATTTGTGGAATACCGTTCATACTTGTCTGAACTTAATAGAACAATAGGATTACCCCCTTGCATGTGGATAACTTCTCTGCAAAACATTGCAACTCTCTGATTTGTCTGAGCCCTTTATTTTTAAATAATACCACCGAAGAGCAGAGGATTTCCCCCCCATCTTCAGCGGTTGGCATAAGATCAACAGTGAATCTACCTTCTGGGCTCTATAGAGACAGAGTTAAAGCTTTAAATGCTGGATTCTTGAATTGTTGATCTGTCTGTGGAATACCGTTTATACTAGTATGAACTCAACAGAATAATTGGATTATTTAACTTGCTTGTGAATAAGAAAATTTGGATCTACAGCTATACATCTACCAACACCATCTCTCCTTTACTCGGGATATCTCTGTGGAATATTAATCTGCAGTTTTGTTTTTCCTGGCCCCTTGTGAAATAATTTTTCTTTCTTTCTTCACTGTAGCTCTCTCAGCCCCACCTACCTCACAAGTGTCTGTTGTGGGGAGGGGAAGGGAAAGGAGTTTGTAAGCCGCTCTGAGACGCCTTTAGGCAGTGAAGGGCGGGGTATAAATCCAATCTCTTCTTCTTCTTCTACCTCACAGGGTGTCTGTTGTGGGGAGGGGAAGGGAAAGGAGATTGTCAGCCACTCAGAGACGCCTTTGGGCAGTGAAGGGCGGGGTATAAATCCAATCTCTTTTTCTTCTACCTCACGGGGTGTCTGTTGTGGGGAGGGGAAGGGAAAGGAGTCTGTAAGCTGCTCTGAGACTCCTTTGGGTAGTGAAGGGCAGGGTATAAATCCAATCTCTTCTTCTTCTTCTTCTACCTCACAGGGTGTCTGTTGTGGGGAGGGGAAGGGAAAGGAGTTTGTCAGCTGCTCAGAGATGCCTTTGGGCAGTGAAGGGCGGGGTATAAATCCAATCTCTTCTTCTTCTTCTACCTCACAGGGTGTCTGTTGTGGGGAGGGGGCAGGAAAGGAGATTGTCAGCCGCTCAGGAGACGCCTTTGGGCAGTGAAGGGCGGGGTATAAATCCAATCTCTTCATTCTTCTACCTCACGGGGTGTCTGTTGTGGGAGGGGAGAGAAAGAAGTCTGTAAATACGCTCTGAGACTCCTTTGGGTAGTGAAGGGCAGGGTATAAATCCAATCTCTTTCTTCTTCTTCTACCTCACAGGGTGTCTGTTGTGGGGAGGGAAGGGAAAGGAGTTTGTCAGCCGCTCTGAGACGCCTTTGGGCGGTGAAGAGGCGGGGGTATATAATCCAATCTCTTCCTTCTTCTTCTACCTCACAGGGTGTCTGTTGTGGGGAGGGATGGAAAGAGGAGATTGTCAGCCACTCAGAGACGCCTTTGGGCAGTGAAGGGCGCAGGTATAGAAATCCAATCTCTTCTTCTTCTACCTCACTGGGGTGTCTGTTGTGGGGAGGGGAGGGAGAAGGAGTTTGTGAGCCGCTTTGAGACACCTTTGGGTAGTGAAGGGCGGGGTAT
Organism: Gekko gecko; assembly: GCA_029375565.1. NCBI lineage: Eukaryota > Metazoa > Chordata > Lepidosauria > Squamata > Gekkonidae > Gekko > Gekko gecko. The sequence continues at coordinate 228,376,437 of JAPDNY010000001.1, read as the reverse complement.
AAATCCAGTCTCTTCCTCTCTTCTATCTCACAGGGTGTCTGTTGTGGGGAGGGGAAGGGAAAGAGTTTGTGGGCGCTTCTGAGACTCCTTTGGGTAGTGAAGGGTGGAGTATAAATCCAATTTCTTCTCTTCTTCTACCTCACAGGGTGTCTGTTGTAGGGAGGGGAAGGGAAAGGAGTTTGTAAGGTGCTCTGAGACACCTTTGGGCACTGTGTTAGCCCAGCCGCCTTTATTGGGCTATTTCTGGACTGTTTTTATGCTGATATGAACCTGATGGTGTGCCAGCCAAGAGACTGTATAATAAAGCGCCATGGAGAAAAGCCCAGAGAAGGAACAGAGGCCAGGCAAGGACTATGAGATGCTGGCTAAAATCACTTCAGAGGGTCCCCATAGCTTGCTTGACAGGTGTCACATACTACAGTCACAGGTTTGCATTCAAACAAAAGACTCTTGCATACAGGCCAGACTCGCTGTCTCCATTATAAAGGGATTAACCCCCCTATGTGCCAAAGCACAAGGTTCTCATGGAGGATCCAACTGAAGAGCCATTCTTCTTTGTTCCAACTTCCTCCTTTCCAGCACCCAGGTGACCACTGGTCAAGATAGCCACTAGCATTTGAAATTGACCCTAAACAACCAATCCCTAGCCAACAGGGAGTGTCTTCAGGTTTAAGCCGCCTGGCTTTCCACGCCCATCGCTCGAGATTTTTTAAAAACACACACACGCTTCTCAGAGCTCTCTCTCTCTGCCTCACCTACCCCCCCCCACCAACGACCTCTCTATACCTGCTTTACCTCTTACGTCCAGCTTACTCTCCCCAATCCTCACCTCGCTTTAAGGCTCCAGTCTGCAGCTGGAGTAACGCACGTGCTTAGCCGGCCTAATACGTGTGCTCCCCATTTTCTTTCCATACTCTTCCTCCCCCCCTTTTACCTCCCACTGGAAGATTTCAGGAGCTGCATATTCCAGAGGTAATATCACCCACCATCACTTCAATACCTGCTCATGCAAATGTGCTATTTATTTCTTGCCTGCTTTTATTTAGTCTCTTGTATGCCAGTGTGTGTGTGATTGTATGTGTCCTGCTGAATATTATTACACAGTAAACAAAAGATTTATTTTACTCCTGTCTCTCGCCTCTTTACTGGGAAATAGTGTGGCAGCCCATCCTTCGTATACACAGACCAAAGAATCCCAATATTAAAAACTGTCCCAAATGCTCTATTAATTATAGATCAGAGCATTTCGGCTAACAAGGGCCCCAAAAATCTAGATCCACCCCTGACTGGTCTGGCCTGGAACATGATTATTTCTCAATAAACAAATCACTAACAGAGAGTGTTGTTGAGAGTAACTTTGTCCAGGACTCAGACACCCAGTCCTCCACATACAGCTGCTGCTGTGACCTTGGGTCAGTCACAAGTTCTCTCAGAGCTGTTCTCTCAAGAGCAGTCCTTGAAAGAGCTCTCTCAGCCCCACCTACTCACAGGGTGTCTGTTGTGGGGAGGGGAAGGGAAAGGGATTGTAAGCCACTCTGAGACTCCTTCAGGTAGTGAAGGGTGGGGTAGAAATCCAATTTCTTCTTCATCTTCATCATCTTTGCCCACTTCTTCTTCACCTACTTCATTTTCTTATGCCTATCACCAGCATGCTAAATTTCTCAATTTCCACTGCCTTTTCATGGTACAAGCTAGCACTTCCTATTAATAAAAGAGTGGAACATGCATTGTGAGATAATTTATGCTTGTTCCATTTACAAACAGTGAACAATACTGAAGGTTGTAGATATGTTTATATACAGAGAGACTCACGTGTGTCTGTTTTCTGTAAGTTTTTCAGTTGGTTGGGGCTTAGAGGAGAAAGCCTCTAGCTCTTTTTTCTTAATGTACCAAGAGTTTGATGGAGCAACAGTGCAGATCTCTCCTTATAAATATTTATCTTTTGGTTTCGCAAGATTCCATGCGCTCCCATTGCCTGTAAAATGCCCTCCCTCAGCCATTGGCCCATCAGCTGCCACTCAAGAGTACTCGCGTGCCATTGGCCGGGTGCTGGGTCTGCTCCTCTTCCCCACCCACTCCCCCCAGCAGACAGTTCTGTCTCCTGAGGAAGACAGTTCTCTTGACTCCTGTGAGGGACTGTCCCCTCAGTAGCTGTTGGTAGGCAGCCAAGCTTGGTTCTGTGAGTAAAAAAACAAAGGACTTTCAGCTTAACCCCCTCCCTCGCCCATAACCCCCTCCCCAGTGGCCACTTTCCTGTCAGAATAAATGGGGAAAGGCTCTTTCTCCTGCTTAGCTTCAGCATGGCTGGCTGGCTAACGAGGTGGGCCAGCGACCATCAGACCATTTTCTTCAACTCTCTGCTGTACGGCTGACTTTCCCCTAGGGCTGCCAATCTCCAGGTGGGACCTGGATATCTCCCACTGTTACAATTGACCTCCAGATGACAGGGATCAGTTCCCCGGGAGAAAATGGTTGCTTTGGAGGGTAGACTCTATGGCATTATACCCTGCTGAGTCCTTCCACACACACACCAAATGCTGCCCTCCACAGGATCCACCCCCCCAAATCTCCAGGTATTTCCCTAATCAGAGCTGGCACCTGTACTTTCTCTGTCAGTAAAAGGCCTTTTCCACACCTATGTTGGCCTTTGGGAGAAAACTCATTGGGCCCAGTCTTGATCAGGTTGCCAACTCCAGGTGGGCAATTCCTGGAGATTTGAGGGATGGAGCCTGGAGAGGGTGAGGTTTGAGGAGGGGTGGCACCTCAGACAGGTACAATGCCATAGACTCCACCCTGCAATCCAGCCATTCCCTGATGGGGAACCAGTGTTACCAATCTCCAGGTGGGGGCTGTAGATCACTCAAAATTACAACTGCTCTCTAGGAGGGAGGGGGGAGGAGATGGAAAACTAAAGGTAGGTTGATGGTTGGCTCGGAGTGAGATAGGATTGTCAACTCCAAGTTGGGAAATTCCTGGAGATTTGAGGGCTCGAACCTGGAGAGGGTGAGTGTTGAGGAGGGGTGGGACCTCAGACAGGTACAATGCCATAGACTCCACCCTCCAAACCAGCCACTCCCTCCTGGGGAACCACTGTTACCAATCTTGGGGGTGGGCTGGAGATCACTCAAAATTACTATTGCTCTTCAGGTAGCAAAGATCAGTTCCTCTGGAGAAAATGGTGGACTCTGTCATTATACCCTGCTGAGATTGCCACAGCAAATTGTCACTGAGTGCCCAAAGCCAGGGCACTCTCCCAGAGCCTCTTTCTAGAGCCCGTTGTATTTATTTCCACAATGGGCCTTATTCCTAGTTAATAAATAAATGCAGAAGATGTGTAGATCTGCTCTCTGCACGTAGCAACCAGCAAGGGATCTGTTGTGTGATAACAAAGAAAGCTTATAAGAGGAGTCAGAACAGACTCCAGGGGTCGAACCTGGAGAAGGTGAGTGTTGAGGAGGGGTGGGACCTCAGACAGGTACAATGCCATAGACTCCACCCTCCAAACCAGCCACTCCCTCCTGGGGAACCACTGTTATCAATCTTGGGGGTGGGCTGGAGATCACTCAAAATTACTACTGCTCTTCAGGTAGCAAAGATAAGTTCCTTTGGAGAAAATGGTGGACTCTATCATTATACCCTGCTGAGATTGCCACAGCAAATTGTCACTCAGTGCCCAAAGCCGGGGCACTCTCCCAGAGCCTCTTTCTAGAGCCCGTTGTATTTATTTCCACAATGGGCCTTATTCCTAGTCTTTCAATAAAGTTGTGGCCTTGCGAAACACAAGGTCATATACCATGTGGTCCAAGGGGCAATTTCCCTTTTCTAATTTTGCAGTTCCATGAATAATTGTGTTTGTATTATGTGCCTTGCAATTCCTAGCCAGACTTTTGATCACTGATTCTTAAGAGAATGGCAGCACATCACAGTATTCCAACAGAACTTGGACCGTTTGTGATGATTATAACTAATGTTCCCTCTAAGCTGTGGAAAACCAGTTGTGTGAGCAAAAATTCTACTTTGTGAGCTACTGGCATTAAAGTTGTGAGCAAGCAATTTGGCTACTGCATACATTAGTTTGCTCTGGAGCCATCCTTCCTGAGCGAAGACAAAAATGTGTGAGCCAGGGGCTAAAAAACTGTGAGTTAACCCACACTAACACAGCTTAGAGGGAACACTGATTATAACCCAACAGTTGAAACAAAATAAGACAGAACTTGCTAACATGACTGATTGGGTATAATAGCCCCCTTAGGGACTTATTTCTACTGTGGAGGAGGTGGAATTTACCCTCTATGCTAACTGTGTAAATAAAAGTGTAGCTGAAATGTAAGTAGTCGTCTTAGTGATTTTATAAAATCCTGTGGGTAGGATTGTTTGATTTTTTTCAGGGGCTTCTTGTGAGGGGAGTGCTCTGGTGATTCTGCTACAGAATGAGTTAGGTTTATGCCTCTGGAATATCTGGCCAAGTAAAGTGATTCTCAAGTGATTTTCAAGGTTCTATACCCTCACTTCCTGTCAACAGTATCTATTATTATCTGTGGTCCTGTGAGATTTTCCATAGCCGCCTTCTGCCCTTTCATACCATTCAATATTTCAGAGGTGACAGAAGGGACATTCATATGTGCATAGGTAAAGGTAAAGGTTCCCTTGCTCGAAAGCCAGTCGAATCCGACTCTAGGTTGTGGTGTTCATCCCTGTTTCAAAGCCAAAGAGCCAGCGCTGTCTGAAGACATTTCCATGGTCATGTGGCCGGCATGACTAAACACCAAGGTGCACGGAATGCTGTTACCTTCCCACCGAAGTGGTACCTATTTATCTACTTCTTGCTTTCGAACTGCTAGGTTGGCAGGAGCTGGAACTAGGGACGGGAGCTCACTCCATCATGTGGCACTCAGGTCTCGAACTGCTGAACTACTGACCTTCCACAGCCTGCAGTTCAGCATCTTAACCACTTGAGCCACCACAGCTCCTTTTTCATATGTGCATATTATACCACTATTCTTACAATAAGGATCACTAACCCCCATAGAGCGAAGAAAGAGTCATACAACTGTAGTTGGGAAACTAAAGGCCACTTTATTTATTTACAAAGTGAGCGCGAGGCGAAGTCTGCCTCCTAAAGCTGGGGGCAGCCATTAAAATGGCCCCGCCCCCTGCTAGAGGCCCCCCCGGCACATGTAGCCGGAGAAGGGGAGCTCCTCCTTGCCCCAGTGGGCCCATCGTAGAGCGTCCCGAATGGGAATGAGATCAGCATGCCGGAGCAAGTGGACGGTGATTCAGCGAGTATGAATGCGGAGAGACAACCACTGAAAGTGTGAGTCGAGTTTAAGCGAGAAGCACCCGCACATTTGTGTCCCCCTAGCAAAAATGAGGGGGGGGAGGGAACTTTCCCCCTGATAAGGACTGCTTGCAGGTGATTTTAAGATCCTGGAAAAGGAGGGGGGCGGCAAGAAAAAAGTGGTGGAAGTAAAGAGTTTGCGTGAGCTTACCAGCAAGATTAAGATCTTCCAAAGACTTTGATGAACTTTTGCTAACAGAAAACAATCCCCAATCATGGCGCCACCGAAAGATACGAGGGACAAGATACCGAAACTTAAACCTTCTTCAGGAAGTTCCAGTCCTCTGAGTTCAGTGCCTAGACAGGACCAAACTGTGGAACTCTAAAGGTTGCTGGCAGAGGTGCTTCGCCCTCTACTGGAGAAAATTACAGCTATAGCTAATAAGCTTGACGTTCAACAGGCACAGACACCAGTAAATGCAAAGAAAATCGAAAAAGCGGAGCAGGAACTTAAAGAGATTGGTTCCAACTCGAAAAAAATGGATAAAAAGCTGCAGGCGCTTGATAAAAAGTGCCAAATTTAAGAGTCTTATGTATTACAGCTGCAAATGGAAAAGGCAAGCTACATCTTGAGACTTCAAGGGATTAAAGAGGAGAAAGGGGAGAATCTACACCAAATTGTGGGTGATTTGTTGGCCCCTTTGGTGGATATGACACCGGACCAACTTCAAGGTGAAATAGATACGGTCTTTCGATTGTATTTGGAGTATATTCGAAAGAACAATCTGCCATTGGAAATTACTATTAGATTCTCCTGAAGGAGAACAAGAGATCAACGCTTGAAAGCGACTAATGGGACTACCTTGAAATGGAGAGACAAGGAAATTAAAGTTATGAAGGACATTCCATTTGAGATAAGAAGAAAGAGGAGGAAATACAGAGACTTGGTGACATTTTTACAAGGCCAGAAGGTCAGGTACAGATGGCTGATCCCCGAGGGACTAATCTTTTGGTATGCAAACGGTAAAGAAAGGATTGATTCAACAGACAAGGCTTGTGAATTTTTGCATCAACATGGTCGTCCACCAGGAGAGGGAGAAGGCACCTCGGATGGCACCAAGGAGAGTGAAGAAGGAGAGACTAGATCTTACATAAGAACATAAGAGAAGCCAATGTTGAATCAGGCCAATGGCCCATCTAGTCCAACACTCTGTCACACAGCGGCCAAAAATACCACGTGCTATCAGGAGGTCCAGCAGTGGGGCCAGGACACTAGCAGCCCTCCCACTGCTGCCCCCTCCAGCACCAAGAATAGAGTGCATCACCTGCCCCAGACTGAGAATTCCCATCTATACCCTGTGGCTAATAGCCACTGATGGACTTCTGCTCCATATCTATATATCTAGTTCCCAAGTGGCCCCCTGTGTGCGGATATCTAAATCCGCACATAGGGGGCACCTGGGGGGCAGGGAGATTTTCCTGCGCACGTGGGACAGTCCCCACGTGTGCAGAAAAATCTAAAAAGTTTTTAAAATTATACGGGGATATTTAAATCCCCCCAAAAGTAAAAGAGCCCTCCCTGCGCATGCGCAGGGAACGCTCTACAAACTGGCCATTGCCGCCGTGCCGTCATCACTACAAGGGATGGGAGGGCGGGAAAAGGCTTGGCGGGCCAGCCGGCCTCGCCTCAGCCACTGCTGCTTGGGAGGGAGGAAGGGGGAGGCTTGGCGGGCAGCTGGCCTCGCCTCTGGGGAGGGAGGGTGAAGCTTGGCAGGCCAGCTGGCCGGCCTCCCCCCCCACCGCCGCCACCACCGCCGCCCTGCTGCTTGAAAGGGAGGGAGGGGGAGGCTTGGCTGGCGGGCGGGCCGGCCTCCCCCCACCGCCGCCCTACTGCTTGAAAGGGAGGGAGGGGGAGGCTTGGCGGGCCGGCCGGCCTCCCCCCCGCCGCTGCTGCTGCCCTGCTGTTTGGGAGGGAGGGGGAGGCTTGGAGGGCCAGGCGGCCAGCCTCCCCCCCACCACTGCCGCTGCCCTGCTGCTTGAAAGGGAGGGAGGGGGAGGCTTGGCGGGCCGGCCGGCCTCCCCCCCCACCGCCACCGCCCTGCTGCTTGGGAGGGAGGGGTAGGCTTGGCGGGCCGACCAGCCTCACCACCCCTCTGCTGCTGCTGGGGAGGGGGAATCTTGGCGGGCCGGCTGGCCTCGCCACTGCCGCTGCTAGGGGGGGGAGGGAGGGGGAAGCTTGGCGGCCGGAATACTCCCTCCCCCCGCGAGTATCGCAGGTCCCGCCTCTTGTGTTTATCTAATTCCCTCTTGAAACTGTCCATGCTTGTAGCTGCCACCACCTCCTGTGGCAGTGAATTCCATATGTTAATCACTCTTTGGGTGAAGAAGTACTTCCTTTTATCTGTTCTAACCTGACTGCTCAGCAATTTCATGAAGTGCCCACGAGTTCTTGTATTGTGAGAAAGGGAGAAAACTACTTCTTTCTCAACTTGCTCAATCCCATTCATAATCTTATAAACCTCGATCATGTCACCCCTCAGCCATCGTTTCTCCAAGCTGAAGAGCCCCAAGCATTTTAACCTTTCTTCATAGGAAAGGTGTTCCAACCCTTTTATCATTCTAGTTGCCCTTTTCTGCACTTTTTCCAATGCTATAATATCCTTTTTGAGATGTGGTGACCAGAACTGTACACAGTATTCCAAATGAGGTCGCATCAATGATTTATACAGGGGCATTATGATACTGGCTGATTTGTTTTCAATTCCCTTCCTAATAATCCCCAGCATAGCGTTGGCCTTCTTTATTGCAGCTATACACTGTCACGACATTTTCATTGAGTTATCCACTATGACTCCAAGATCTCTCTCTTGGTCCATCTCTGCCAGTTCAGACCCCATCAACGTGTATTTATATTTAGGATTTTTGGCTCCAATATGCATCACTTTGCACTTGGCCACATTGAACCCCATTTGCCATGTTGACGCCCACTCACCCATCCTCGACAGATCCCTTTGGAGTGCCTCACAATCCTGAACAACTTCACCACCCTGAACAACTTTGTGTCATCTGCAAATTTAGCGACTTCACTGCTTACTCTCAATTCCAAATCATTAATAAACAAGTTAAAAAGCATCGGACTGAGTATTGATCCCTGTGGTACCCCACTGCTTGCCACCCTCCACTGAGAAAGTTTCCCATTTATACTCACTCTCTGTTTCCTATTTATAAGCCAGTTTTTGATCCACAAGAGGACTTGTCCTTTTATCCCGTGACTATTGAGCTTACTTAGGAGCCTTTGATGAGGAACTGTATCAAAAGCTTTCCGGAAGTCAAGGTAAATAATATCTATTGGGTCCCCCTTGTCCACATGTTTGTTCACTTCCTCAAAAAAACACTAACAGGTTAGTGAGACAAGTTCTTCCTCAGAGAACTCAGACTCTAAAGTGGGAGCAGTAGTCCCCAAATCAAGCTATCATTTAAGGGGGAAAAGAGGGAAAGAATAGTTTGTTAAAGATCTCTGGAGGATGCTAGCAAGAAATTTATTAGTAGAAGGCAGATCTTTATGACACTATATTCGTATTATCGAGTGGAAAGAATAACATTTTAGTGAGATAATCATTTTTAGTGTAAGTCAATTCATATTTGATAGATTTGTATTTAAACTGATTGTATGATCACGGACGCTTGGGTTTTTAGAGGTTATCTTTTCTTTCTCCTGTAGACTGTAGTTTCCCACCCTGGAATTTTCTGTTGTAGTTTATAGTAAATAGAAAAAACAATAAAAAATCCTCTTCAGGGGGCCAAAAAAAGAAATGGCCCTGCCCCCTAAAGGACCTGACTTCAGTGCAGCCAAACTCCTCCCTTCTTTCATGGAGGCAAAGGTGGCTCTCCACAGGATGCCTTCAGCCTCTGCAGTGGAGCCAGAATCTGTCATTTCTCTTGACCAAACTGACCTTGTACTTCAAGTCACAAAGTTAGACTATGTGTGTCACGTCTCAGACATAGTCACTCTCACCACACTCTTGTATCAGCAAGATTTGTTTACTGAGAAGTGACAAAGTTCCAAGCATGGACAGATGCTGTTTCAGAACTGACACCCAGGTGCCAGGACTGAACCTGTATGGTATGCAAGACATCCCCCCTAAGGTACACTACCCAATTAATATCCTCATTCAGCCTGTAAAAGATCTAAACTTTCCCTAAAGGCCAACCCCCACACCTGCCACTAACCACTGCACTATCTAGAAATTCCCTGCACCCAAGGTCAGGGTGGGGGCTGAGATCATACATTCCCCAGGCCTCACAGACTACTGTACTACATAAGCCAATTCTCACACCCTCACATTCACACACACCCTTTCTAGCCAGAAAGAGAAATAGCATGTAGACAAAAACAGACTGAGTTCTTCTGAGAAAGCAATTAACTCCTGAGGCCCCAGAGTCTAGGGGTAGAAAGACCACATCAAATGACAAGCGAGCCTCGAGCATGACATTGTGAACATTTTGTTGTTAACAGTTCCCCATAATGGACATAATTTTTGGCAGCATTTCATGTCCTTGTATTAAGGGAGCCAGAGGCCTCAGCACCACCACAACCACTACCACCATCACAGAGAGCACTACTGGATATATTTTGTACAGAAGCGGTAAGGGTGGTGTTGCCACAGATAAAGGAACAACATGAACAGGCAAAAATACCAGTTGTATTTTCAGTTTGAATATAGCCACAGAAATTTCTTTCCTTGGAGGATGGTTGAAATTCTTTGAGGAGCTTCTTAATGTGTGCATGTTTTCCTTCACTGTGGGCTGGAAGTGAAAGTAAAACCAGTAAACTTGTTAATATATTCACAAGTTGAATATATTAACTCCATGTATCATTTTCTGATAAAACCTGTTACTTTTGAAAGCAAAAGCTACTCCATTTTGCAGTGCTGATTTAGAAAGTTTCAGTTTTCTGTTATCCTGGACTGAAGAATGAGTTATTGTAGATTTGACCTGAGAGGTCAAATGCTAAGCGAGACATTAGCCTAATTGCATTTCCCTTAATATTCAGTCAGAATAATTATTTTAGTTATTTGTTCACAAAATTTATACCCTGCCTTTTTACTCTGATGAGGGCTGACAAGGAAGCTAACAGATTAAAAATTGGCATAATAAAAAAACATATCTTATACACCATTAAAACCAAACGAAAACAAATCATTAAAACACTCAAAAGCTAAAATATACATCCACAACAATAAAATACACATACAAAAATTATTACATAGGGAAGGGAAGAGGAGTCATTGGGAGAACACTGGATGAAATTTAAAAGTCTGCATCAGCTGGTGGAAGACACAAACAGAAGGGGACAGACAAGTCTCCCTGGGGAGTGATTTCCAGAGTTTTGGTGCCCTGACTGAGAAAGCCCTCACCCAGGTTGCCACCTATCTTATCTCAGAAGGCTGGGCCATCCAAAGCAGGTCCTTTGATGATCGTAGCAATTAAGTATGTTCATAAGGGAATAGGTGGTCCCTCAGGTATGCTGGTCCTAAACCATATAGGACTTTAAAGGTCAGCAGCAGCATCTTGAACTGGGCCCAGAAAGAGATTGGGAGCCAGTGTAAATGGGCCAAGACTGGAGTGATATGGTCCCTACAACCTACTCCAATCAACATCCTGGCTCAAGCATTCTGCAGCAATTGAGGTTTCCAAACACTTTTTGAGGCTGGGCCCATTGCTTTGAAGAAATCTAATCTAGATGTAATGAGGGCATGCACCACAGTAGTCAGATCTTTTCTGCCCAGAAAAGATGCAGATGTCTGATCCATTGAAACTGGTAAAAGGCACTCTTGGCCACAGCTGCCACCTGCCACCTGCTTATTCATCAGTAGGCCTAGGTAAAAGAGCATGCCCAAACTATGGATCTGTTCATTCAAGGAGCATGAGTCCCATCCAGGATGGATGATACCTTAAGTCTCAGGTCAGACCTTGCAGTAACATGTTGTTGGGATTAAGCTTCAGGCACTGGTTCTGGGTTTCTACAGCCTCCTTAGGTATAAAAAAATCAAAGGCACAGATATAGAATGGGAGGGACTTGGCTTGACAGCAGCTCATGTGAAAGGGTTCTAGGTGTTCTTGGCTGATCACAAGCTAAACGTGAGCCAGCAGTGTGATGTGACTGCGAAGAAAACTAATGCAATCTTAGGATGCATTAACAGAAGCATTGTGTCCAGATCACGGGAGGTGGTAGTTCCACTCTATTCTGCTATGGTCAGGCCTCACCTGGAGTACTGTGTCCAGTTTTGGGCACCACATTTTAGGAAGGATGTTGACAAGCTCGAGCGTGTCCAGAAGAGGGCAACCAGGATGGTGAGAGGGTCGGAATCCAAGTCTTCTGAGAAAAGGCTGAAAGAGTTGGGTATGTTTAGCCAGGGAAAGAGAAGGCTTAGAGGGGACATGATTGCAGTCTTCAAATATTTGAAGGGCTGTCCTGTAGAAGATGGAGCAGATTTATTGTCTCTTGCTCCAGATTGCAAGAGTAGATCTAATGGGTGGAAATTTCAAGGGAGTCGATACCGGCTAAATACCAGGAGAAATTTCCTAACTCTAAGAGTGATTGAGCAGTGGAACAGACTGCCTTGGAAGGTGGTGGACATTTTCATTGGACATTTTCAAGCAGAGGCTGGACTTTTGGCTATGTTGTAGGGCTATCTTTCAGCTACGCTCCTACAGAGTGCAGGGGTTGAACTAGATGACCTGCAAGGTCCCTTCCAACTCTATGGTTGGAATTCTATGATTCTGTGATTAGCCAGAAGCACAAGATGAGTGTCATCTACATATTTGTGACTGTTAAGTATGAGACTTAACAAGGTAGTGATTTCAACAAGTGATTTCAACTTTATTTAACAGCAAATAGGCAATCAGACAACACACACAAAACAGTGGAGCACAGCTCCCTTTTTAAATAATCCGGACTGTCAAAGCCATGCCCATACTTCAGTTAACGTCCAATCATAAACTAAGGATAAAGACCAATGAGGTCTGTTCCCTCCATTATGTTATATACAGTTCTTTTTTTTCCCCTTCTTTGTTTTTCTATTTGAGGTTACAATGGGAAGATATTCATATACTCTTTTCCATCCAGTTATAAACTTTTTTCCATCTGTTTACAAATAATGACTCATCTTTCCCTGAGAAGATTAAGTTAATTTTATCGGATTCTGCTATTTCCAGTAGGTTAGTTATAATTTCTTCTCGAGATGGGACAAGTGTTTTTTTCCAGCTTTTTGCCACTGCTATTCTTGATGCCGTGACTGTATAGAGAATAATTCTTGCATCCTCTTTTCTTACTCCCACCAGGAGGATATTAAGTAAAAATATTTCTGGTGCGAATTGTATATTGACATTTGTAATTTCTTCCAATATCTTACAAAACATTTTCCAAAAAGGCCTAATTTTCCCACAATTCCACCAAACATGAAAATAGGTTCCTATCTCTTTTTTACATCTCCAACAGATATCAGAGCCTTCTTTAAAACATTTGGCTATCTTATCAGGTGTCCAGTGCCATCTATAGAACATTTTATAAATGTTCTCCTTATAGTTTGTTGCTCTGAGGAGTTTAAGAGATTTCCATAACCCAGACCATTGATCCAAAGTGATATTATATCCTATGTCACGCATCCAAGATATCATGCTTGGTTTAACCACTTCATCTAATAAATCCTCGGTGAGCAGAAAGGTATATAACTTCTGTATCAGCTTATCTGCTGAGGAGAGCCAAATTTTATCTAGGTGTGTAATGGTGTTTTGAAAATTATTCTTTTTGTCCTTAGAATACCTAGAACTTATTTGCATTTTCTCCCAGGCTGTTAAATTCGCCTTTTGGAAAGCTTGGGAGTCCAAAGGTTTAAGATCATTATTCTTAGTTAATAACATTTCATAAGTTAGTTTTTTTTCTTTTGCCCACAGGGAGGGCAGAATAAATGCTTCTGTTGGAGAAAGCCATTTAGGAATTTTATTGTAGAACCTGTTTTTAATTTCCTTCCAGATTTTGATCAAGGGGCCTCTAAATACATGATTTTGAAATATTTGTTGTCTTTTATCTAGATTATACCAAATGTGAGCATGCCAACCCATGGGTAGGTCGTGACCTTCTATATGTAGGGTCCTTTTTTCTTCTAAAAGAATCCAATCTCTGATCCAACCCATTGTGGCCGCTTGATAGTATAAATTCCAATTCGGTAAACCCAATCTGCCGTTTTCTTTTCTGTCCGTAAGCAATTTTCTATTAATTCTAGGTTTCTTAGCATTCCATATGAATCTTCTCACCAAACGATTTAAGTCCTCGAAAAATATCTTATTTTTAAGATGGATAAACATTGCGCTAAAAAGAGAAATCGTGGCAGGATATTCATCTTAACTGTGGCAATCCTACCCAGGAAGGAGATATGCATATCTTGCCATCTATTCAAATCTTTTCTAATTTCTTCTAAAAGTTTTGTGTAGTTATTCTTATATAGGTTTTTATTGTTATTTGTGATGATTATCCCTAAATATTTAACTTTATCAACTATCTGAATGTGCGTGGTATTTTGGATAGTGGAACATTGAACCTTTGAGCAATTTTTAGTGATGATTTTAGTCTTTTCAATATTTATTTTCAAGCCCGCCACTTGCCCGTATTCCTGTATATCTTGCAACAAATGGTGTAGTGAATTTTTAGGATCTTCCAAAATAAAGACTAGATCGTCCGCAAATGCTTGAAGTTTGACATGTTCTTTCTTTATTCTGGCACCTTGGATATTTTTATCCTTTCTCACTAAGGCATTTAGCGACTCCAGGCCAAAAATAAATAACAGAGGTGATAGAGGGCATCCCTGCCTGGTGCCCTTTTGTATGGGGATTTTGCCAGTTAGTTCTCCGTTGACGATAATTTTCGCATCCTGTTCTTCATATATGGCATTAATTAAGTTTAGGAATTTGTCTCCACAATTCCATAACTTCAATTTTTCTTTCAGGTATTCCCAGCTTACATTATCAAAGACCTTTTCAGCATCTAAGAAGATAAAGGCCACCTGTTTCCCCGGATTTTGGTCATAAAACTCTAATATATTAACTATATTTCTTATATTATTTTTAATCTGCCTTTTAGACAGAAAACCTGATTGATCTTTATGTATAATTTCTAACATGATCCTTTTAAACCTATTTGTTAAAATTGTGGCAAATATTTTATAATCTACGTTTAATAGTGATATGGGTCTGTAATTTTTAATATCATTAGGTTCTAAATCTTGTTTATGAATAAGAGTTATTAATGCTTCTTTCCAGGAATGTGGAATTTTACTTGTTACCATCACATCATTAATTAAATCTTTAAAGAGCAGTAAAATTTAATCTTCTACCGTTTTATATACTTCTGCCGTAATTGCATCGGGGCCTGGAGATTTCAATGATTTTTGTTTTTTTATCGCCTCTAAGAGTTCAAAGGGGGACACCTTCCCATTCAGTACCTGTCTTTGTTCTTCCGTGAATTTGCCTAGCTCATGTTTCAATAAAAAACTTTTGATTTCATGGCTGTTATGCGTCGTTTGTTTATATAAGTTCGCATAGAAGTATTGTATTTCTTGATTTTCATTTTTTAATGCTAAGATAGTTTTCTTTGCTCTCTCCTTTTTAAGTTTATAAGCTAGCCAGCACGAAGGTTTGTTAGCATTTTCAAACCAATAAGCCTTTGCGTACTCAATTCTACTGGCTATTTCCTCAGATAACCATAGGTTCATTTGGTGCTGTAATAGCTTTATCTTCATTCTTATATCCTTTGGATCCTTATTAATCTGACTACTTTTTTCTAAATTTCTTAACTCCATAGTTAATTTCTTAAATTTGTCCCTTTTACGTTTATTTCTCCATGCTTCCTGATTAATAAAGATACCTCTAATGTATGCTTTTAAGGCATCCCAAATGGTATTCAGCTCCATATCTTCCTTCCTATTTAAATTAATAAATTCTTTCACATCCTGTTTAAGTTTTCCAATGAATGATTTATCTCTTAAGAGGTTTGTATTGATCCTCCACCTGTTGATCTTTGGGGCCCCCTGAAAGAAAATCTGTATAGGGTTATGATCTGCAAAAGTATTAGCCAGAATTTCCACTTCCACGATATGTTTCATCAAATTTATGTTTGTCCAGGCCATATCTATCCTTGACCACGATTTGTGCCTATTAGAAAAAAATGTAAAGTCTCTCTCCTGTGGGTTTCTACTTCTCCAGGCATCTATGAGGTTATATTCATCAGCTATTTTTAGGAAGCTTTTTGTCAAGATCGCCCCCGCTTTGTGTGTTTTTTTAAGCTTCTTCCTATCTTCTTTGGGGTCTAGGACCGCATTAAAATCTCCTACCATACAGATATTCTTAGGATTTTCCTTAAGGATATAGTTATTAAGATCTAGGGAAAAGTCATCTTGGCTTTGGTTTGGGGCATATATATTAACAAGTAATACCTCCATACCGTTAAGGACTATTTGGACTCCTATAATTCTTCCATTGGCCGCCTTAAATTTAAGTATGGGGTTCAGTTTTTCTTGAACATATATTACAACCCCCCGTTTTTTACTTATATGTGACGCTATAAATGGGATGCCTAATTTTTTACACATTAAATATTTTTCATGTCCTTCTTTTATATGTGTTTCCTGAAAACAAGTGATATCATTTTTAAGTTTAACTGCCTTATGTAATATCCTCTTTCTTTTTTGCAGGCTGTTGAGACCATTCACATTTACCGATAATAACGATATTTTTTTTGACCCCATCTTGTTTATCTTTTCTTTTTCGACACTATATTTTTGAGTTGCCATCTGGTTTGAATTTGAGATTCAGTTTTGTAACTTAGTTGACATTTCTTTTGGTCTTTTTTCCTCTGAGACCCAGACGCCTGCTCGTCAGAGTCATCGCCACATTCTTTACTCCCTTCTTCTTCTCCCTGGTTTGGATCATCTGATTCTGCTTCACCATCATCTGGTCTTTGCCAGCCAAGGTCTTCGCCATTCCTATCTAGAAAGTTGTCTAATTTGAAAATGGAGTCTATCCTGAATCTTTGACTTCTATATGTAAATAACAGCCCTTCCGGAACAAGCCATCTGTATTGGATTTGATTTTTCTTTAATAAATCTACCAATGTCCTATACTTGTAGCACTTTTCTCTTACACACCAGGGGATATCTTTCAGAATCTTTATTTCTTCGCCTGCTACTATCAAAGATTTCCTGTTTGCCTCTTGAAGGATTTGATCTCTGATTGATTTCCTGGCAAATTTTACGTGGACTTCCCTTGGTGTTTTAAATTTCTTGGAGTATGCAGAATTTCTTCTGTAGGCCACTTCCATATTGCCTTCAAGCTCCTTTGCATCTAAGATGTTGAATTGTTCCTCGATATTACGGGCTAGTTCTTCCTTCAGATTTTTGCCTAGTTTTTCCGAGACATTCTGAAATCTCAATATCATTTCTGCTTTTCCCATTTCAAGTACAATAAGGGATTCCTCCATTTTTTCTGATTTGGCTCTTAATTCCATCACTTCTAGATCCATGTCGTCTACTTTTTCCTGGAGTTGGTTCGTTTTCTTAGAAAGTTTCTTAATTTCCATCTTAATCTCCTCTGTGTCACCCTTTAGTTGCTTCGCTATTTGATCCATCTTAATTTGCATTGGCTCTAGCTCTTTCTTTATGATTTCTGCATTTTGTTCGGCCGCTATCTGCAGAAAGCTCTGCATCATCTTTTGAAGCTCCTGCATTGTCACTGAGGCTTTAAGCTGGGTTAGACCTGTAGCTTGACTGGGAGACGCCGTTGAGCCTTCCTGCTTCCGGATGCCATTTTAACTATTATATAGATGTACCTTTTGTCACACTTCACTTTTTTAATTATTATTATTATTATTTAATTTCTCAGAGATTTAATTAACTTGACCTTAGAAACTTAGCTACTTTGGTTATTTTTATTTATTTAACTAATTAATCAATCAATTATTTAATTCAATTAATTTAAAATATATAAGGCAATAGAGGATGCCAAGTTGGGGAAAGCTCCAGGTCCAGACGGATTCACTGTAAAGTTTTATAAAAAGTTAAAAGAGGAGTTGACCCCGATTTTGGAACTTCTAGCAAATGAGATTCAGGTGACTAAGGCAACACCAGAGACTTGGAAAGAAGCCAATATATCACTCATACCAAAAGAAGGACAAGACCTAACAGATGTCAAGAATTATAGACCAATTTCATTACTTAATAATGACTATAAATTGTTTGCCAAAGTAATAGTGGAGAGATTGAAGAATTAACTGAAAGACGTCATAACGGAAGAACAAGCCGGTTTTTTACCAAATAGACAAATCAAAGACAATTTAAGGATGGTGATTGATGCTATTGAATATTATGATAAGCATCCAGAAAAAGAGGTTGCTTTTCTATTTGTGGATGCTGAAAAAGCCTTTGACAATTTAAACTGGGAATTTATGTTTCAAGTGATTGAAAGAATGGACATTGGTCAGCCCTTTTCAAACATGATTAGGGTGATATATTCTGAACAGAAAGCATCGCTAAATGTTAACAAAGAGATGACGGATTACTTTAAAATTCAAAAAGGGACTAGACAATGATGTCCGCTATCCCCTTTGTTATTTATATGGATTCTAGAAGTGATGCTGGGGAAAATAAGAGAAGACAAAGACATAAGAGGACTTTCAGTTGGAGGTTTCACGTATAAGTATAGGGCTTTTGCAGACGATGTAATGTTTGTGATTGAAGATCCAGTAACCAATGTACCGTTAGTGATGGAAAAGTTTAAAGAATTTGGAGATTTGGCTGGATTCTACGTGAATAGGATTAAAACAAAGATGCTTTGCAAAAATATGAGAAAAGAAAAACAACTGGAATTGCAAGAAAAAGTTCAATGTGAAGTGGTGAAAAACCCAAATACTTGGGAATTGAGCTCACAATGAAAAATATTGATCGTTTTAAAAATAATTATGAGAAGACCTGGACTAAAATTCAACAGGATATAAAGAAGTGGAATACTTTGAACTTGTCAATTTTGGGAAGAATTCCGATAGTCAAAATGAACATTTTACCTCGTTTGTTATTTTTATTCCAGACAATTCCGGTAGTCAAAATGAACATTTTACCTCTTTTGTTATTTTTATTCCAGACAATTCCTATTGTAAAAGACTGTAAAGTGTTGAATTTATGGCAGAAAGAGATTTCAAAGTTTGTTTGGTCTGGAAAGAAACCTAGGATTAAAATGAAGATCTTATGTGACGCAAAAGAAAGGGGAGGTCTACAACTCCCCAATTTTAGACTGTATCACAATGTGGTGTGTTTGGCTTGGCTTGAGCAATGGGTTAACCTGGACAATAGAAAAATGTTGGCGTTAGAAGGGCATGATCGCAAATTTGGATGGCACGCCTATCTATGGTACGAAAAATCCAAAGTGGACAACCTTTTTAAACACCACTTTATAAGAAGATCACTGTTCATGGCTTGGATGAGATATAAAAGATTTTTTTTTGAAGCAGGACCTTTATGGATAGTTCCGGCAGAAGTAATCAAACCACTTTCAAGGCAAAAAGGAGAAGACTGGGTACCTTACAGAGACATTCTGAAGGTTGAGGGGAGTAGTTTCACGATGAGAGCCAGGGAAGAACTGGAATTTGAATATGATTGGTTAAACTATAGGCAGATCTATGATTTATTTAAGACAGATAAAAAGAGGTATGGTTTCAGGAAAGAGAATAATGAAATAGAAAGTGTATGGGTAGAAAAAGGTAAAAAAATGATTTCAAAAATTTATAAAATTTTGTTAAAATGGCATACAGAGGATGAGATTGTAAAAGAGCAGATGGTGAAATGGGCTATAAACATAAATAGAGAGATAGACATGTCATCATGGGAGTGTTTGTGGAAAAAATTGATTAAAATTTCAACATGTGTTAATGTGAAAGAAAATTGTTATAAAATGATGTACAGATGGTATATGACACCAAAAAAAATTGCTAATATGAATGAGAACATGTCTAGCAAATGTTGGAAATGTAAAAAGAAAGAGGGCTCATTTTACCACATGTGGTGGACGTGTGAGGAAGCAGCTGCTTTTGGGACTGAGATTCATAATGAAATCCAGAAGATCCTGAAATGTACTTTGAAAAAAGAGTCAGAATTGTTACTTTTAGGTCTTAAAATGGAGGAAGTTAACGTGACAAAGAGAACATTGTTATGGTATTTGATTTCAATGGCGAGAATGATATATGCTCAATTTTGGAAGCAGGAGAAGATACCAGATAAATGGGAATGGATAAAGAAGATTATTTTTGTCAAATGGACAAATTGTCAAAAAAATTCAATGGAAAAGAAGATCAAGAATTTTTAGCAGATTGGAAAGACTTTAAAGACTACTTAGAACTGAACAGGGATGTTAAAAATAAGTTACTTTGCTTTGATAACTATTAAGATTAGAAATATAGTAAGAAATGGATTGTATTTAAAATGTTACCTAAGAGAGAGAAACAGAAAAGGAAAATGTTTTAATAGAAGATTTGATTACTGAATAAGTGTTTATCGTAGGACAATGTTGACTGAAATGATAATGGGGCAGAACATCGTTGGAAGCCGGGGGGAGGGGGGAAAGTTGTGGAAAAGGATATCTTAAGAATTGTCTTTAATTATGGACCATGTTAAAATATCCTGTTAATAAAATTTCTTTACAAAAAAAAAAAGTTCAGTAGAGCTCCTCCCCGTGGCTGAGCAGGGTGTTATATGCTGCCTCAAAAGGTAGAAGGAAAGCTTCTGCCCCCAGTCCCCACTTGGCAGGCGCTTAAGAGCCTCCTTGGCTGAATGAACCATCCACTCGGCTTGCCCATTTGTGGCAGGATGAAATGGGGCCGAGGTGACATGGTGGATCATATTGTCATTTAAAAACTTTTCAAATTCCCCTGAGGTGAACTGGGGCCCGTTATGAGACACCAGGACGTCCGGCAGTCCATGGGTTGTAATAAGGCAGTGTAACACATTTGTAACAGAAACAGCATTCATAGAGTGCATATGCTCAACCTCCAGCCACTCTGAAAAAGAATCAACAACAACTAAAAACATCTGGCCTTGAAAAGGCTCCGCAAAGTCAACGTGGAGGCGTGACCATGGCTTCCGTGTTTTCTCCCAACGCTGAATGGGAGCCGGTGGAGGTTTTGGTCTTGATTGCTGACATACCATGCACCCTTTAACCCACGCTTCAATATCCTTCTCCATTTTAGGCCACCAGACATATCCCCTTGCAAGGGCTTTCATGTGAACAATGCCCAGATGACCTGAATGTAGAGTCTTTATGACTCTTCCCCTTAGTTTGGCAGGAACCACAACCCGACTCCCCCACAGTAAGCATCCATTACTCACTGACAGTTCGTTTTGTCAGGAACAAAAACATTTAAATTCAGGCTCCACTTTTTCCGCCAGCCACCCCCTCCATGCCCAATTAAGGACACGGGCGATAACAGGGTCCTTAGCTGATGCAGCGGCAATGTCCGAGGTGGTGATTGGGGCTTGCAGCAGTTCGTCCAGAGTAAGGATGTCAAAGTCCGGAGCAGAGTCAGAGTCTGATGCCGGAGAGGGGCAGTGGCTGAGGGCGTCAGCATGCCCGATGGCCTTCCTGGGACAGTGTTCGAGGTCAAAGTCATAGGCCTCCAAGAACACCACCCAATGCAGCATCCGTGGAGACAAAATGTTCAGAGTTTGGCAGTCTGGGGCAAAAAGGCCCAACAATGGCTTGTGATCTGTGACAAGGAAGAACCTGCACCCGTATACAAAGTCATGGAACTTTTTAATTCCAGTGATGAGGGCAAGGCCCTCCTTGTCTATTTGGGCATAGTTCTTTTCTGCGGCCATCAGAGACCGCAAGTAATAGGCGAACGGCGCCTCAGTACTGTCTGGCATGATATGACTCAGTACAGTGCCCACCCCATAAGGGGACATGTCAGCTGCCAGTACTAATAGCTTCAACTCATTGAAATGAGTCAATACTGCATTAGATGATAACAGCTCTTTTATGGCAGTGAAAGCTCGCCTTTGTTTTTCACCCCATTCCCATCGTACATTTTTGTGTAGGAGTGCATGCAACGGTTCTGCCACCAATGCTTTGTGTGGCAGAAATGAATGGTAAAAGTTCAGGATTCCTAAAAATGATTGCAGCTCCTTTTTCGATTTTGGTGGTGGTGCATTTTGAATAGCAGACACCTTGTCAGTGGTGGGGTGAACACCATTAGCATCAATCAAGAAACCTAATAATTCTAGTTGATCTACACCAATACAGAATTTTGAACGTTTAACCTTGAGGCTAGCCTCCCTGAACCGGCCCAAAACCGCTCTTAATCGAGCCATTAATTCATTCTCATTAGCCCCTGCAATTAGAACGTCATCGAAATAGGGAACAACCTTGGTAGTCCCTTGAGTAGCCCTTCCATAAGACCTTGGAATATGCCAGGGGCAACGTTAACACCAAATTGCAAACTTTTCACCTTGAACGTGCCCCGGTGCGTTACAGTGGTTTGTGCCTCAGCAGCCATGCCGTCTACTGGGAGCTGCTGGTATGCCTGCGCAAGGTCTAATTTTGTGAAGACCTTGCCTCCCCCCAAAAGATGCCAGCACATGACTGATAACCAGCGCCGGATAGGAGTGCTGCTGCAGAGCTTTGTTTATTGAACACTTATAGTTGGTGCATATTCTTACAGAACCATTCGATTTTACAAGGGTTATTGGTGTTTCCCACTTCACATGTGGGACTGGCTCGAGAATATCTTGTGACACAAGTTTATCTAACTCTGCCTCTATTTTTGCTTTTAAAGCAAGAGGCACCTTTCGATATTTTAACCTGATAGGTCTTACAGAGGGCTCTAGGTCAAAAGTTACTGGCGGCCCATTTGAGAAGAGTTTGTCAAAGCGAGCAATTTGAGAAAAATAGACATTGTTTAACATTCCTGCAGTTAGAAAGAGCTGGAACAGAATCTAAGACTGAAACTAACAAGAGAAATTGTGAGACTAAGGTGTTGCAACTATCTGTGTGCGGCTAGTACTGTGTATAAGGACTAGAGTGGCTTCCGGAGGACTGTAAAAACAGTGGAACGAAGTTTCTGGTAGTAACCTTGTCTTATCTTAACAGTAAAAGCTCACCAGCGTCCAGGCAGCCATTTGGGTTCGACTACCCGGTCCTAATTTTATTGGTTTTATTTTTTTTTATCATCGCTATTTTATCCTTTTTAAGATCTAATTTTGTCCTATACTTCACCGAACCTTGGTTTTACTGATCAAAATGTTTGTACAATTTTATTCTTATTAACCTTGTCCTATCTTAATAGTTTTACCATCTGGGTACTATTTGTTTTTGTAATTTATTGACATGGTAATTACTTGTAAGTAGGGTTGTATACCGCTGGCTGTATGCTGTGACAATAAAATTCATTCATTCAAGTTTCTGGTAGGAAGGATTTTGAGGCGGACAAGAAACAGAAAGTTCAGGAAGAGCCTACTCTAGCCAAAAAACCATAGAGAAATTGTGCCCACCATTTTTAGGAGGACTGAACTTTAAAATCGAATTTTATCACTGGAATTGCTTCAAAAGAGTGGCGAAAAGGCAACAATTCAAGAGAAGACAAAAAGAGGACCCAGAATATATGAATTTGGACTAATTTTAGAAACGTCAAAATGGATCCAAAACAGCGACAAAGGGCTGCTTTGTCCGTGAGTCCAAGTATGGCAGGGAAGGAAAAAAGAGAGTGGAAAGCTGCAATGGAGTCAATGGAAAAGAGAATGCTGGAGGTGATTCAAGGATTGGTGAAACAGATAGAACAACAGTAAGAAAAGCAAATGGAAAAACAGCTGGAGCAGTTAGAAGTCCAAGAAAAGAATGTGATAGCTCTCAAAGAATTGGTTGTAGCAGAGGTGGCGGTAATTACAAAAGAAGTGGCAGACACAAAGAGCCAAGTGCAAGGCCTGGTATTAAAATCGACCGAATTAGAGCAAAAAACACAAGATATAGACAAAAAAATGGAAACAACTCTTCAGGAAAATCGTAAATTGGAGGCAATGATGGAGTATAGAGCGATGTTAAACCATCTGAGGCTAAGAGGGATTGAAGAAAAGGCAGATGAAGATATACGTATGATAGTGACGACTGCTTTGATGGAGTATCTGGGAGAAGATCAAGGAGAATTGGAGTCTGATTTTGACTTGATTTATAGAGAAAATTCAGCATATGCTCAGAGAAAGAACTTGCCAAGAGATGTTATTGTGCAATTTGTAACAAGGAAGATGAAGGAGGATACTTTCAAAAAACAATTCTCACAACCATTGGAAATCGATGGCAAAAAGATTATAATAATGAGAGAACTCCCAAGAATGATCTTGCAAGAAAGAAAGAAATATAAAAAGCTGGTAGACAAATTGAAGCAGCTAACCATCAGGTTTAGATGGGAAATACCATATGGTCTGTCTTTTACCTACAATGCAAAGAGACATATGATCAAGACTCTGGGAGATATGTATAGGTTCAAAGCAGAAAATGTAGAAGATTTTGGAGATATTTAAAGTCAAGACATGATGGATTACAAATTGTTATCATGGAATGTAAATGGACTTAATTCACCCTCTAAAGAAAATTAGTAAATTATTGGTTGCAAAAACAAAAGGCTAATATTATCTGCTTGCAAGAAACTCATATTAGAAAAAGGGGCAATAAGTATTTGATTAACAAAAAATTAGGAGAAGAATTTTATTCACTGGCAGAAAAAAAAATAAGGGAGTTGTGACCTATGTAAACAAAGAATTGGACCCAAAACAATTTTTTAGCGATAAAGATGGGGGATATATTGGAGTGGAAATTACAATGCTTCAGAAAAAGACTTTGGTAGTTAACTTGTATGTGCCTAATGTAGCTAAAGAAAAAAAATTTAAAGACTTGACGAACGAATTGGATCAAGTGAATTATGAGCAGTTAATTTTGGCAGGGGATTTTAATGATACGATTAATAAAAATTGGACAGGAAATCTGAAAAGAAGGATGAGAAGGTTGGGAAATTACCAAAAATTTTCTTTAAATTGATGGAACAAGAGAAACTAGAAGATATTTGGAGAAAATGGAATCCTAAAGAGTTTACTTTTTATTCCAATCGTCACAATTCTTTTTCCAGAATAGATATGATTTGGATGTCAGGTGAAATGGCGTTAAAAACCCAGAAAGTGGAGATTTTGCCAAAGACTAATTCTGATCACAACTCGGTGATTTGGACATTAAAAGAAAAAGCTAAACAGTTTCATTGGAGAATAAATGAAGATCTATTGGATAAGAAGAAAATAATTGAGATATTACGTAAGGAGACTCAGTCATTTTTCCAATTGAATTTGAATCAAAACGTTAAAATACAGACTGTTTGGGATACATACAAGGCTGTGATGAGAGGATTACTTATATCGTTGAATGTGGCGGATAAGAAACAGAATACAAAGCAGCAAAAGGAGTTGCAAGAAAGAATTCAGCAAAAAGAAAAAGAATTGAAGAAGAGACCTGGAAAAAAGAAAATTATTAAAGAAATTCAAATTTTACAAGAGCAATTGAACGTGATACTTAATCAGGAACTTTATTGGAACTTAAAGAAATTACAACAAAAATCCTTTAAAGGAGCAAATAAACCAGGAAAATTTCTAGCATGGCAATTGAAAAACCGAAGAGAGAAAAGGTTAATAAACAAGATTATTGAAGAAGGTAAAGAAATTGTGGATATGAATGGTTTAAAAAGAGTTTTTTTTAAGTATTATGCAAAGTTATTTCAAAAAAAGAATATAGACTCTGAAAAAATTAAAAAATATTTGGACATGGCAGAAATTCCAAAGATTGGAATAAAAATTAAGAAAATGTTGAATGGTCCAATCCAAAAAGAAGAAGTTTATAAGGCAATAGAAGCTGCTAAATTGGGGAAAGCTCCAGGCCCAGATGGATTTACAGTGAAATTTTATAAAAAGTTAAAAGAGGAACTAACCCCAATGTTGGAACTTCTAGCAAATGATATACAGGCGACTAAAGTGATACCCGAGACATGGAAGGAAGCCAACATATCACTCATACCAAAAGAAGGACAGGACTTAACAGATGTTAAGAATTACAGACCAATTTCTTTACTTAATAATGACTATAAGTTGTTTGCCAAAATAGTTTCAAAAAGACTGAAGAATTATTTGAAAGACGTTATAACCAAAGAACAAGCCGTTTTTTTTACGAAATAGACAAATTAGGGACAATCTAAGGACGGTGATAGATGCTATTGAATATTATGATAAACATCCAGAAAAGGAGGTTGCTTTCCTATTTGTAGATGCAGAGAAAGCCTTTGATCATTTAAATTGGGGCTTTATGTTTCAACTGATGGAGAAAATGGATATTGGACAGCCCTTTTTAAATGTAATTAGGGTGATTTATTCAGAACAGAAAGCATCGTTAAACGTAAATAAAGAGATGACAGACTATTTCAAGGTGCAAAAAGGGACTAGGCAAGGTTGCCCGCTATCCCCTTTATTGTTTATCTGGGTTTTGGAGGTACTGTTGGCAAAGATAAGACAAGATAAGGATATAAGGGGACTTACAATCGGAGGTTTTACGTATAAATATAGGGCATTTGCGGACGATGTAATGTATTCGATTGAAGATCCAGTAATTAATTTACCATTGTTGATGGAAAAGATCAAGGAATTTGGCAATTATGGCGGGATTTTACGTCAATAAGAACAAAACAAAGGTGTTGTGCAAAAATATGACTAAAGAGAAACAGCAGGAATTGCAAGAATCAATACAATGTGAAGTGGTAAAAAAACAAAATATTTAGGAATTGAGTTGACAATGAAGAACATAGATCTTTTTAAGAACAACTATGAAAAGATTTGGAGTAAAATTCAACAAGATATAAAAAAATGGGACACTTTGAATCTGTCATTAATGGGAAGAATTTCGGTGGTTAAGATGAATATTTTACCGCTTTTAATGTTTTTATTTCAGATGATTCCTATAGTGAAGGACTGTAAAGTATTGAACTCATGGCAGAAACAAATTTCAAAATTTGTCTGGGCTGGAAGAAAACCGAGGATTAAAATGAAGATTCTATGTGATGCAAAGGAAAGTGGAGGATTCCAACTTCCTAATTTTAGACTGTATCATGATGCGGTGTGTTTGACTTGGTTGGCTCAATGGGTTAGTTTGGACAATAGAAAAATGTTGGCGTTAGAAGGACATGACCATAAATTTGGTTGGCATGCTTATTTATGGTATGACAAATGCAAAATGGATAATTTTTTCAAACACCACTTCATAAGAAGATCATTGTTTTTTTGATGCAAGACCACTATGGATAGTACTGGCTGAAGTAATTAAACCACTTTTGAGACATAAAGGTGAAGATTGGATACCTTATAGAGACATTTTGATGGTAGAAGGGAACAGTTTTGCGATGAGAGCTAGAGAGGAACTGAAATTTGACTATGATTCATTAAACTACAGACAGATTTATGATTTATTTAAGGCTGACAAAAAGAGATATGGCTTCAGGAAGGAGAATAATGAAATTGAAAATGTGTGGGCGGAAGAGGGGAAAAAATGATTTCAAAAATTTATAAAGTTTTATTAAAATGGTATACTGAGGATGAGATTGTAAAAGAACAGATGGTAAAATGGGCTATAAATGTAAATAGAGAAATAGATATGTCAACTTGGGAGGGGTTGTGGAAAAAGTCAATTAAAATTTCTACATGTGTCAATGTGAAAGAAAATTGTTATAAAATGATGTATAGGTGGTATATGACACCTAAAAAAATTGCTAAAATGAATGAGAACATGTCTAACAAATGTTGGAAGTGTAAAAAAAAAGGCTCATTTTATCATATGTGGTGGACTTGTAATAAAGCGGTAGCCTATTGGACAGAGATTCATAATGAAATTCAGAAGATTCTGAAGTGTACCTTGAAAAAACAACCTGAAATGTTACTTTTGGGTTTGAAAATGGAAGAGATAAACCCCCAAAAAAGAACATTGTTGTGGTATCTGGTTACAACAGCAAGAATGACTTTTGCCCAATTTTGGAAGCAAGAAAAAATACCAGAAAAATGGGATTGGATAAAGAAGATGCTTTTTATGGCAGAAATGGACAAAGTGACAAAGAAGCTTAATGGTAGAGAAGATGAAGAATTTTTTATAGAATGGAAAGAGTTTAAAGACTATCTCGAAACGAACTGGGATGTAAGAAATAAGTTACTCTGCTTTGATAACTATTAAGAATAGAAAAAAGAAAGTAATGATTGACAATTAGTTAAAGTGTTACCTAAGGGTTAGACTTTATGTATCAATATGTTTTAAAGCAAGAATTGAATATGGGATAAGTTTTTATTGTTGCTGAATACTGAATGAAACAATAAGCGGGGCGGAGCATCACTGGAAGCCGGGGGGAGGGGATAAATGAAAAGGATGTATTCAAAAGTACTTTGAGATATAGAGTGTGTTAATATATCCTGTTAATAAAAGTTTTATTAAAAAAAAAGTTACCGGCAGCCCCATATATCAACCAAGCCCTCCACCAAATACCTCTGGAAACTCATCATATAAGCATCCCCTTTTACTCACACATATTTGATTTACACCAGTAACAGCAATGCCGAGAGCCTTGAACCAATCGAGGCCCAATAAACTGACCCGATCACCTTCGACAACCAGAAAGGGTAACACAACCTTCTGATCCTTGAACTCAACCTCAAAACTCGCCCTTCCCACCAGTGGAATGCGCCAGCCCTGGAAATCGGACAGGCGGGTTGAAACAGGCACCAAAAGGCAGCGACTCCTCTACAGAAACATGCACTGCCAGGTCTGTATCGAGATGACAGTGATGGACGATCTGGAGTCCAGCTCCATCATGCAGGGAATGCCATCCAAGCAAAGTGTGATGTGGATCTTCTTGCTTGGCTTGCCACCGGTGATCAGGACTGTCAACGGGCAACTGTTCCGGACACGAACCTGAGGCTTTACATGTGGTGATGATGGTGGTGACTTCTTCACAGCCTGACAGACCCTCGCCAGATGGCCACGCTTACCACAGGACCGGCAATCGAGGTCCCGCACCCAGCAGTGATCCCTCTCGTGTTTGCTGCCACAGCCAGCACAGGAACGCCACGGTGCAGTCATCAACGAGGTCCGTGAAGGCCATGCAGCTCGCATCCTGCAGACATCATCAGCCTCCCCCTCCGACTAACTGGTTGACTGCTGGTGCACCAATGACTCTTTGCCACTCGGAACCAGTCACTGATGGACCTCACGCATTGACCTCTCGGCAGCCTCGGCGGCAATAGCCTCGGAGTATGCTACGGCATAGGTCAGCTCGGCTCTGGCAAACAGACACTGCTGCAAACGTTCATCTCGAAGTCTGCACACGAGACGATCGAGGAGGGCCTCCTCAAGATTGGCGAAGTTGCAAGGCTGGGTAGCCTTTCTCAGGGCAGTGAGTACTCAGCTATGGTCTCAGTAACGCCTTGACCTCGCTTGTAGAATGCATGCCTACAAGTGATTTTGGACAGCTGCAGTGAGAAATGGGCCTTCAGTCTGCTGGTGATGTCCATCCACGAAGCCACGCTTAGCTTAGTCGGAGTGACCAGGGACTGGGTGACACCAAAAACAGCCTTGCTGTAGGAGCTGAGGAGGGTTGCCTTTTTCCACGCCTCCTCGATGATTAGATTTGCCTGGAGGTGAAATTCGAACCGCGACAGGTAAGATTCCCAGTCCTCTGTGCTGGGTTCGAACACCTCGAACACCAGGTTGACAGCCATTGTAGCTGGTTGAGCAGCCACTACAGCGGGTGGAGGCTCAGCTGGCTCAACCAGGTGTGTGTCTTTGTCTGCCATTTTCCCGTTGGTTCAGCGGGGCTGCCTACCCGCTCTTGTATCCCATCCTCGTCGCCAATTGTTAAGTATGAGACTTAGCAAGGTAGTGATTTCAACAAGTGATTTCAGCTTTATTTAACAGCAAACAGGTGATCAGACAACACACACAAAACAGTGGAGCACAGCTCCCTTTTTAAATAATCCGGGCTGTCAAAGCCACGCCCATACTTCAGTTAACATCCAATCATAAACTAGGGATAAAGACCAATGAGGTCTGTTCCCTTCATTATATTATATACAGTTCTTATTGGCTATGTACAAAGGTTTCACAGAAGCAACCAATGGGAATGTCGACTTTTACAATCCATTTCACTGACTCAAGCTTAACATAACAAAAGATAGGACTGATTCATGAGTCAGAACATAACAGTGACAACCCAGCACAACTCTCCAGATGACCTCACACAGCAGTTTTATGTAAATATTGAAAAGTATAGCCTTGTGGGGTCCCAAAGGCCAAAGGACAAGGGGCTGAGCAGGAGTCATCCAGCACCACCTTCTGAAACCTACCCTCCAGTAGGACCAGAAACACCACAAAATGGTGCCTCCCAGTCCCTGCCCAGAAAGGTGGTCCAGAAGGATACCATGATCAATGGTACCTAAAACCTCTGCAGGGTCCAGGAGAATCAATAGACTCACACTCTGTCTGTCCATCATCCAGCACAGGGCATCCACCAGGGCAACCAAGGCCGTTTCAGTCCCATAACCAGACCTGAAACCAGATAGGAAAGAGTCCAAACAATCTACTTCCTCCAGGAATGCTTGAAGCTGTCTGGCCACCATCCATTCAATCAGGCAGTGATGAACTGGCTAATATAAGTGACTCAAGATGCTTCCAGGAGCATCAGTCAATCTGTCCTTTCTCTGCCAGTTATGCACAAAAATTGCCTCCTCCTCCATAGTACTTGTTCTGCAAATTCAGAGGTTCAAGGAGAATTATGAAAAGCTGAAAAATCAATGACTAAGAGCTGGAGCTGGAACCACACTCCAAAGATGAGAACCGGGCTGCTGGCCCTACCATGTGTAAGTGCCAAGTGTAATCAGAATATTGTATAGCCAAGTGCTTTCCTGATTTGAGTGTCATTAGAAATACATAAGAGCTTTTGTACTGTTTGCTGAACATCTGTTTAAATGATTTGAAAGAATCCACCTTCCTTGCAAAAAATTTTTGCAATCTTTTATGCCAGTAAAATCAATAAGCTATTACTTTTTTTCCTGAAAGGAATTTTGCAAAGCACACTCTGTACAATATCTGCCTGTTTCTTAGAATATTAAAACAGTCTGTCTCATATACGGGTTTGAAATTCCAATATGTCCAAGACAGTTTGAAATGTTTATAAGGGTCCCTTTCCCCAAGACACCAAAATTCCATCTCAATGAAATGATGATCTTTGCCTGTCCATCAGAAGGGTGCGTAGGTGCCCAAGATTTGGGACGGGAGCCTCAGATAGTTCCTTTTTTTTTTTTTTCCATTTCAAGAGCCAATAAAGCTCAAAGAATCCTCTGTGGAATTATCCCTTCAGGAGCAGATTCTCTAAAGGAAAAGATCATTAGGAATTTCTTTTGCCAAATCATACACAATCCTTCTTTATTCTGCTTTTAATATCATTTCTGATGGCAGATTGGTAGTGTAGGGGAGGGAGGGAATATTACAAATGTTTTACAGACCCACTTTTGTTTTGAAGTCAGTAGTGCTTTGCTCTTCCATTCCTGACCTGAGCATTTTGAGATACTATTTGTAGGCTTGGTGCAATATACTGAGTTCAGACACATAGAAGTGATCAGCTCATAGTTTATTAGTGATTCAGCAAGAGACAGAAGATTGAAATCCCAGGCCCCAAAGCCTGGTATTTATGCCTGGGAAAGGTTACATCCAAAACACACCCCACTCCCAACAATAGGCTATTTACACTCTGTTGTCTCACAATTGGTTTTCTCAAGAATCCCTGTCTCCCTACTGGTCCATTCTAGGATTCTAGCAAGCCATTGTTATGCATCCTAAACTAAGCTTTTCTGCAAGGGCTCAATACATCACCCCTCTCTTTATAGTTTGCATTGTGCCTAAGGCACATAGCCCAATAAGTAGGCAGGTGGCCGGCGCTCCCACTGTGAACGCTGGGGTTCTGGGACTGGGGCCTCAGGAGCTACCCTGGGTGGACTGTCCCAAATGTCTTGAGGCAGCAAGGAATCTGCTTCAGGCTCTGGAGCAGGGGGCCATTGCCACTTTGCTGGTCCCTGGAGCTGGAGGCGATGCAGGCTCCCCAACTCATGCTTTGGGGAGGTCGGTGGCTGGTGCCCCCCCCCGGGGGCTGCCGATGTCTGTGTCTCTGGGGATGTAGGGAGCAGGTGCCCCCACAGCTGGTCCACATGTTTCCGCAGGACCTGGCCGTCCTCTGTGGAGACTTCGTATGAAATGGGCCCCATAGGACACATGATGCAGCCCGCCAGCCATGGAGGCCCTTCCCAAAGTTCCTGATGTAGACGGGGTCTTCTGGAAAGAACCCCCTGGGAGCCTCGACCTGTTCAGAGAGCTGACGCAACTCAGGAGCCCTGTCTGGGTGCAATGTGTCTAGAAGGACGGTGGGCTGGCAGCCAACCAGTAGCTCGGCTGGGCTGCAGCCACTGACCAGGTTTGGGGTTGTCCATTGGAACAGGAGGAATCGGGCCAGTTGGGCCTCCCAGTCCCCATCTGTGATCCAGCTGAGGGCTTCTTTAGCAGTCTGCTCCATGTGCTCCGCCAGTCCGTTGGTCGCTGGGTGGAAGGGTGCAGACCGCATGTGCCGGATCAAGTTCCCCAGAAGGAATGTCTGGAACTCTTCCAATGTGAAGGCAGTCCTATTGTCTGAGACAATTGTGTCCAGTAGCCCGTGGGTTACAAAGATCTGGCACAGTGCACAGATGGTGGCCTTGGAGGAGGTAAAGGAGATGGGATTAACCTCCAGCCCTTTGGAGTAGGAGTCCACTGTGACGAGGAATAGTAATCCATAAAAAGGCCTGGTGAAGTCGATATGTAGCCTGGACCACAGTGTGCGGGTGGACTCCCAAATCTGGGTGGGTATGCTAGGGGGGTTTGGGCGGGCAGCCTGACATGCTTGACACCTCTTCACCCAAGCCTCGATTTCCGCATCGATCCCTGGCCACCACGCATAACTCCTAGCCAGGGCCTTCATCTGGACGATCCCTGGGTGAGCCTCATGTAGTACCAGGAGGACGTGGCAACGCAGGGTGCCAGGAATGACTACTCTGTCCCCCCACAGTAGGCACCCCTTGTATGCGGAGAGTTTATCCTTGCAGGCTGTGAAAGCCGTGATCTAAGGGCCCGCAGTGGCAGCGGACCATCCCCTCTCCACCCAGCCAAGGACCTGGGAGTTGACGGGGTCCCTGGCTGAGCAGTGGGCAATGTCTTTTTTTTTTAAACAAAATTTTATTGGGATGCGCTCAACATTTTCAACAACGTTACCAATACAATTTGAAAAAATTTCCATCCCATCCCCCCACCCCCCTAATAGGCTTCCAACACTGCTAATAACAAAAAAAGTATATATTAGACGGTAATCAGGTTTAGACTTATATGAATCGACAAACCAGGTAACACATTTCAAATATATAAAACATCTAACTAATTTCAACATATTTTCATATAACAGTATAATACAATTCAGAATTCATTTCACTACTCATTCAGTATCCATACAGATCTAAATTGTACATTTTCCCCTTCATTCTGTATTCAGTTTCCAAATACAATTTCAAACCTTCCCAATCTTTTATATACTGTTCTGCCATTTGTCCATTTAGCTTTTTTGTCATTTTGTCCATTTCCGCTAAAAACAGCAATTTTCTAAACCAGTCATGTATATCCGGCACCTTCTCCACTTTCCATTGCTGAGTGAAGGCCATTCTCGCCGACGTAATCATATACCATAATAATGTCCTTTTTTCCTGTGGAATTCTTTCCATTGTCAAACCTAAGAGAAGAAGTTCCGGTCTTCTCCCAATTGGGATTTTTAATATTTTCTGCATCACACAGTGTATATTAGACCAGTATACCTTTGCTTTATCACATGACCACCACATATGGTAAAAAGAACCCTCTGGTTTTTTACATTTCCAACACTTATTACTCAAGTTCTTATCCATACTAATATTAGCAATCTTTTTTGGTGTCATATACCACCTATACATCATCTTGTAGCAATTTTCTTTTACATTAACACAGGTAGACATTTTAAAGGATCTTTTCCACAAAAACTCCCATGTTTCCATAGAAATTTCTTTGTTCATGTTTATGGCCCATTTTATCATTTGCTCTTTAACAGTTTCATCCAAAGTATATGTAGTCAACAAAGTTTTATACATCTTTGAGATCATTTTTCACTCTCTTTTCAACCATATATTTTCAAACTCATCATTCTTAGCTCTAAAACCAATCTCTTTACAATCTTTTTTGCAAATATCCCTTATTTGACAATATTGTAACCATCCATACTCAAATTCTAGTTCATTATTTGGTTTTAAAACGTATTTTTTCCCCTCTTTTTGCAACAGTTCTTGGTATTTCAACCAATCATTACCTTTATGTTCTGAAAAAGGATGTATAACTGCTGCTGGAACAATCCACAAAGGCCTCTCGTCGGAAACTGTATCCTTGTACCTGGTCCATGCATCAAACAATGTTCTCCTTACATAATGATGCTTAAACATTGAATCAACTTTATTTTTCCCATACCAAAGATAGGCATGCCAGCCAAATCTGCAATCGTGCCCCTCAAGAGCTAAGAGTTTTCTATTTTCCAAATTGACCCAATCAGATAACCAAGACATACATACAGCTTCATGATACAAACGCAAATTCGGGACTTGGAAGCCACCTCTGTCTTTAGTATCGTACATTATCTTCATTTTAATTCTTGGCTTCTTTCCTGCCCAGATGAATTTAAAGATTTCTCTTTGCCATTTCACCAACACTTTCACATCTTTCACAATTGGTATTGTCTGGAACAAAAACATTAACCTGGGCAGTACATTCATTTTGACAACGGCAATTCTTCCAAGAAGAGATAATCAGTTTTTCCCACTTTTCTAAGTCACTCTTTATCGAAACCCACAGTTTTTCATAATTATTCTTAAACAAGTCTATATTTTTCATTGTAATTTCAACTCCCAAATACTTAACCTTTTTAACCACTTCACATTCTGTCACGTTTTGTAACATTTGTTGCTTTGTAGCTATCATATTTTTACACAATATCTTGGACTTATTCTTATTTACATAGAACCCTGCGAGATCGCCAAACTCTTTTACTTTTTCAAATAGCTTAGGCATATTATTAACAGGATCTTCAACAATAAACATAATATCATCCGCAAATGCTCGTAGTTTATATGAAAAACCTCTAACATTCAAACCTTTTATGTTATCATCATCTCTAACCATTTGCAGCAAAATCTCCAAAATCCAGATAAATAGCAATGGTGACAGGGGGCAACCCTGTCTGGTACCTTTTCTGACCCGGAACACTTCTGTTGGTTCTGCATTCACAATCACCGTAGCTTTTTGTTCTTTATATATTGATTGAATCATTCTTATAAATTCTGCGCCCATTTGGGATTTCTCAAACACTTTAAACATAAATTCCCAATTCAAATTATCAAATGCCTTTTCTGCATCCAAAAATAAAAAGCCAACTTCTTTTTCCGGGTGTTTATCATAATACTCAATTGCGTCTAAAACAACCCTCATATTGTCTTTTATTTGTCTATTTGGTAAGAATCCGGCTTGATCTTCAGCAATAGTATCTTTCAAGAACCCTTTAAGGCGCTCTGCTAATATTTTTGCAAAAATCTTATAATCGTTGTTTAACAGTGAGATAGGTCGGTAATTCTTTACATTTGTTAAATCTTGTGTTTCTTTCGGAATTAAGGTGATCGCAGCTTCATTCCAGGAATCTGGAATCTTCCCAGTTCTCCTAATTTCGTTTAAAAGAATCTCTAACACCGGAACCAGGTCTTCATGAAGTTTTTTGTAAAATTTAGCTGAAAAACCATCCGGACCTGGAACTTTGGAAATCTTTGCCTCTCCTATTGCTTTACTGATTTCTTCTTTAGTTATTACAGCATTTAATATTGCTTTCATTTCTAGGCTTGGTTGTATCAAATTAACCTTAGATAAATAGGCTTGCATCTTTTGCAGATCCACTTGTTTTGCTTGAAAAAGAGTCGCATAATATTTATAAAATTCCCTCCGGATCCCTCCTGGGTCTGAAATTTCTTTATTTCCATCTTTCAATTTAGTGATTGTTTTATTCTCTCTTCTTTTCTTCAATTGCCATGCCAAATATTTACCAGGTTTATTTGCACCTTCAAAGGACTTCTGTTGCAATTTTTTCAAGTTCCAATATACCTCTTTGTTTAACCTCGCCTCATATTGTTCCTTTAAAATCCTCAATTCTCTCAAAATCTTCTTTTTGCCAGGCCTTTTCTTAAGCTCCATTTCTTTTTTCCGAATATTTTCCGTAATCTCTTTATCTATTTTCAATTGTTGTTTCTTTTCATTATTATTGATTGCAATCAGGTGTCCTCTCATCACAGCTTTATAGGCCTCCCATACCGTTTGCGTCTGTACATCCTTGTTTAAATTCAGTTGAAAATATGTTTGGGTTTCTGTCCTTATTTTGTCCACAATATTTTGTTTGTCCAGCAAATCCTCATTGAGTCTCCATCGGAATTTCTTTCTTTTAACATATGTTGACCATTTTACTGGACTATGGTCAGAGAGAGTTCTAGGTAACATCTCGATTTTGCGTGTCTGCAAGATCAAATTCTCAGTCATCCACATCATGTCTATCCTTGAGAAAGATTCATGTCTTGATGAGTAAAAGGAATACTCTCTATCCTTGGGATTTTTAACTCTCCAAGCATCTTCCAGATGTTCATGTTTAACCAATTGAAAAAAGACTTTCGGAAGTTTGCCCATGCCTTCGTTTCCTTTTTGGGATTTTCTATCAATAACATTATTAACAGTACCATTAAAGTCACCCATTAATATCATTTGCTCATAGGTTAGCTGTCGTAGCTGTTCCCACAAATCCTGGAAAAAATTTTCCTTCGCACCATTTGGAGCATAAAGGTTAACAATTAAAGTCTTTTTGCTCTGCAGCACGGCTTCTACCGCCAAAAGCTTCCCTTCATTATCTTTAAAAACTTCTTTTGGTTCCAATTCCTTTTTAATATATATAACAACTTCTTTTTTCTTTTGGGAGGAGAGGGAATAAAACTCCTCTCCTAATCTTTTTTGAATCAAAAATTTAGCATCAGTTTTTTTAATATGTGTTTCTTGCAAACAGACAATATCACATTTTTGTTTTTCCAACCAAAGTCTAACATTTTTTCTTTTTTGAGGTGAATTAAGTCCATGGACATTCCATGATATAATTTGACTCTCCATGTTGTTTTTGTACTTATTTATCAGAGTCTTTAAAGTTATCATTGATGAATCTGGTCATTTGCTCTACTGACTTGATGGTGACTCTCTTCTGCTTGAATGTAAAACTGACACCTTTTGGAATTTCCCATCTGTATCTTATACCCTCTGTTTTCAGTTCGTCAATCAAGTCTTTAAAGAGTTGTCTATCCTGAAGAATTGCTCTGGGTAGTTCCTTTAATATCATGATTTTCTTGTTGTCAATTGTGAAATCTTCCTGAAACTGTTGCTTAAATAGATCCTCCTTCAGTTTTTTGGATATAAACTGGACAATCACATCTCTGGGTAATTTTTTCCTTTGCGCAATCGCAGAGTTGACTCTGTACACCACATCAATCTGTGCTGCCACCTTCTCCTCTTCCATTTTTAAAAAAATCTGCAACAGCATCCACCATAACAGAATGAATGTTCTCACTTTTGTCTTCAGGGATCCCCCTGAATCTCATATGGTTAAGCATTGCATTGTATTGGACCATCACATTAACTTTTTCTGTTTCTATAGCAACCTCAGCAACATTGGATGCCACTCTCTTCACTCTTTCATCCATCTCATCTGCTCTTTTAGTCAGCGTCTGTATCTCTTTTGTAATCCCAGATAGGTCCTTTTTCAAGTCTGATACTTCTGTTACTAAAGTTTTTTCCATCTTTTGTAACGCGTCCATCACTCATTTCTCCATAGCTTCCATCAGGCCCTGTAGCTTCTTTTCTTCTTTAGCAGTCATTTTCGGGGAGGACCAGGAGTTCGCCCTCTGTCGTTGCCGCAGATCGTAAGCCGTTGTTTAAAATTCACCTAAAACTTACACCAAATTAAAGTCCTTCTTATGCCCACCTAAATCGCTCTAATTTCACTTTTTTCTATTAAGTCTTTTGGTTAAAATCGAAGTATAATTTTTCTGACCTTCTCAAAATGGCGGGCGCAATTTCTCTATGGTAGATGGTTCTTCCGGTTACTCACTTCCTGTCTGGCAATCTTAGTTGTCCCCCTTGCCTCTGGTTTCCTCCCTTCTTCCGGCCTCCTTGGTCTTCTCTAGGAAATATTACTTGTCTGGTCTGAGGTCATTTCCTGTTCTGGCGATTTCTGCTGCAGCTAGAGTACTTTTCCACACTAGTTCTCGCGGGGCTTGCTGTTAGTTTCTATTTTAAAGTCAATATTCCAACCGCAGGAATGTTCAACAAACCGGCTTTTTGGCCTTTTTTAGCTGTTTAACTGCTCTTTTTCGGAGTCGGTGTTAGTACAAAAGATACAGCACGATCATGCGCTTCATCGGATGTTGTTTACTTTCGGCCAAAACGCGTCTCCGGTGAGCAATTTTAAAAAGTTACCTTCAAAGTCCGTGTCTTGTTATAGCAGTGTTTCCTTGATATCAGTTTCAGTAGAATGTCTTGGAAGTCTGGGTCATGCGTTCTTATGTTGAGAATCCAACTCGGTGGGGTCTTGTGGAGAATTTCCAAAGTACCTTCTAGGGGGGAGGGGATCAAGGCTGGTCGCGACGCTCTTTAAAGCCCCGCTATCAGCCGATCTCAACTCCCTCTCGGGCCAAGGCTCGCTGCCAGTCACCCCCCTGCCTGGGGGGATCTGCGGTGGGCTATATGAAGCCCACCCTGTCGTCAAGACCCTCCATATGCTCTGGGAGCTCTGAGAGCAAGCCAGAACACGTCAGGACGCCATGAATCCCAGACTGGAAGCCTGAGCAGTGGGCAATGTCAATGGCTTGGAGGAGTTATTCCGGGAGGTCCTCGATGAGTAGAATGTGGTGTGCTGGTGCCGGGTCCTCCTTGACCTCAGGTAAGGGCAAGTAGCTCAGGGCATCCGCGTGCCCCATCACTCTCCCAGGGCGGTGCTGGAGACGGTAGTTGTAGCCAGCCAAGAAGATGGACCACCAGAGGATTCACAGGGACAGAACCTGGGGTGTCTGTCTATGCTGTGAAAAGGCCGAGGAGAGGGTGATGGTCCATCACGATGGTGAAGTGCCTCCCATACATGAAGTTGTGGAACTTCTTCGCCTCCACCATGATTGCCAGGCCCTCGCAATCGATCTGGGCATAATTCCTCTTGGCAGCCAATGAGGTACAAGAGTAGTAGGCCACTGGCACTTCCCAGCTGTTGGGGAGTTGGTGCCACAGCACAGCACCCACCCCATAGGGGAAGGCATCGCAAGCCAGGACCACCGGCATCACTTCATCAAAATGGGCCAGCACTGATCAGCAGTGCCTTGATGGCCCAGAATGCCGTGGCCTGGCAAGGGCCCCAGAGCCACGGGGCCCCCTTGTCCAACAGGCGATGCAGGGGCTCCGCCACTACCACCTTGTGAGGGAGGAAAGCGTGGTAGAAGTTGAGAAGGCTGAGGAATGCTTGAAGTTCCGCCTTGGACTTGGGTACCGGGGCCTCCACTATGGCCTTAACCTTGTCCCAGGCAGGGTGAATCCCAAAAAATCCACTCAGTCGACCCTGAGAAGGCACTTTCCCCATTTCACCTTGAGGATGGCCTTATGGAAGCGGTCAAGGATGGTGCACAGGCGGGTTGTGAACTCCCCCGGGATCGCTGTGGCGATCAGCACATCATCGAAGAAGGTATCCCTTTCAAGAGAGAATCCATTAGATGCTGAAAAAGTCCTGGGACCACACTCACCCCGAACTGTAGCTGCTTAACCTTGAATGCTCCCCAGTGAGAGACTATAGTTTGGGCCATTGCAGTGGCCTCATCTACAGGCAGTTGCTGGTACACTTGGACGAGGACCAGCTTGCTGAAAATCTTTGCCCCCACCAAGGTGGCTAACATGTGGCTCACGACTGGGACTGGGTATGCATGGTCCTGAAGCGCCTTGTTAAGCCTACACTTGTAGACCACACAGATGTGGATGTCGCCATTGGGTTTCACCAGCGTTACAATAGGGGTCTCCCAAACCGTATGGGAGACCAGTTCCAGGATCCCTTGCACTACCAGGTGGTCAGCATCTATTTTTGATCTGAGGGTGAAAGGGACACTATGGGCCCATATATGGATAGGCGCCACCCCGGGGTCAAGTTGCAGTGACACAGGGGGCCCCGTATAGCACCTCAGAGACCCGTCGAAAATGGATGGGAACTCCCTGCGACATTGCTAAAATCCTGCTGGGCACATTGCTGGACCCCTTCGATAGTTACGCCTAAGGGTGCAAACCATGCATGACCCAAAAGACTGACCAGGTTCCCTTCAATCACGACCAGGTCCAGATGACCATCAAAGTCCTGGTATTGGACCCAGAAACAGCGCACTCCCTTCACTGGGACATGGTTCTGCTGGAAACCCACCAAGTT
This sequence comes from Gekko gecko, assembly GCA_029375565.1. Lineage (NCBI taxonomy): Eukaryota > Metazoa > Chordata > Lepidosauria > Squamata > Gekkonidae > Gekko > Gekko gecko. Next base: position 228,336,391 of record JAPDNY010000001.1, on the reverse strand, counting down.
AATGTGGGAGGACCTCAGGCAGGGGCCCCCATTGTGACAGAGTCTTTTTAGGGTCTCCACCGAGATGATCAAGGCAGCAGAGTCAGAGTCTAACTCCATAGTGCAGGAGGACCCCTCCACAACCCAAACCTGGATTTTTGGGGCTATTCCCATGCTGGGGAGTCTCAGTACCTGTTGCGGAGGTTCCGTCATTAGGAGGTAGAGCTTGTCAATGGATTTGTCATCCTCGTAGTGCACGGCAGCCTGACGATGTAGGGGCGGCTTGGCAGTTGGTGCTCTGGACCCTCAAGACCGGCAGTCGTGAGCTATGTGGCCAGAGTGTCTGCAGCTCCTGTACGTGGCATCCCAGAACTGGCATAACCTCCGCTCATGCTGGTCCCCGCAGCTGGTGCACTCCTGGGTGGAGGTTGGGTCCTGACCCCAGTTGGACCACGGTGGGGCTGCTGATTCTTTCCTTCTCGCTGGCTGATGAGTCTTGTGGACCTTCTCTGTGCTGAAACTGCCCGGGTCTGCAGCAGCCTAATGCATTGTGGTCGCCCAATGACTGGCCACCGCTCCAGCAGGGGATGGGTGCAATTGCTCCCAAGCGGCCGCTGTGGAGAGGACGGAGGCAAGGGTGCATTTCTCGGCTTCCATGATCCTCATCCTAAGTTTCTCATCCTGTAGGTCTCATATGAACTGGTCCTGGAGTGCCATGTCTAGATGGGCTCCAAACTTGCAGTCTGTTGCGAGGTGGCGAAGCTCGGCCAGATATTCCGTGGCTGACTCGCAAGGCTGCTGATCCCTGGAGTGGAAGGCCATGTGGCATGCCATTTCCGATGGTCTGGGAATGAAGTGATCTTGTAGGGCCTTTTTGATCAGTTATCTGCTAGAAAGCCTTTATGATCAGTTACCTAGTAGAAAGCCAGGATGGACTTCAGTCCCACGACCCACACTCCCCATTGCTGTGGCCAGGCTGGATCAAATGAGGAAACCAGTCCTGATCCCGGAGCAACTGCCATTGTGCTGGCCAGTTGAGGCAAGGGAGCAATCTGGGTGCCGGCAATGCTCATCAGCTGGAGTGGTGGTGGTAGTCCATCTCCTTTGGTTCCCCTGGCAGCCTGGCTAGCTCAGCAGGATCCCATCCTCATCATCAGTGCAATATACTGGGTTCAGAGGCATAGACATGATCAGCTCATTGTTTATTAGTGATTCAGCAAGAGACAAGACTGAAATCCCTGCCCCCAAAGCCTGGTATTTATGCCTGGAAAAGGTTACACCCAAAACACACCTCACTCCCAGCAATAGGCTATTTACACTCCATTGTCTCGCAACTGGTTTTCTCTAGAATCCCTGTCTCCCTACTGGTCCATTCTAGGATCCTAGCAAGCTATTGTTATGTGTCCTAAGCTAAGCCCTTTTGCAAGGGCTCAATACATAACACTTGGTAAGGGCTGGTTTATAGGTAGAATGTACTGTTTTAGT